>JAGTTD010000021.1:19685320-20955163 GCA_018398585.1 Simmondsia chinensis
TAGTGCATTTTTGATTGTTGCAGAATTTCCGGACGAAGTGGACACGCCCTTGGACGTTCCTGCTAGAAAGCGTTTTGCCCGGTACAGAGGTCTCAAGTCGTTCAGGACCTCACCATGGGATCCTAAAGTAAGTTATTTAAGTGTCTATTTGATAAATTTTTCTATTTGTAGTTTTTTTGGTTTTTTGGAAAATTTTAGGAAAAAAAATTCATATTTTGAAAATGCTTGTTTCTGCCTTTTTTTTTTCCCCAAAATTTTCTTCGTTCAAGTAAGGGTGTCTGTTTAACCAAACTTCATTTTTGAGAAAAAGTGTTCTTCTAGAACTTTTCAAATTCAAGATTTGAGGTGGGCTTGCAAAAAAGAGTGCTTTTGAAGAGAAGTAGAAGTCATCATTCTACTCTTAAATAGAAGTAGAAATTATTTTTCTACTTTTAAGCGGAATAGAAAAATAGGGATTCTCTTTTAATGTAGAAGTAGAGGAAAAATCCAATAATTTTTTAGACAAAAATAGCCTTATTAATATCAATTTTTTTGAAGTGCTTATAGATAAGCAATTTTTTTCATAACTTCGCCAAATAGGCCATGAAAGTGAAAATAGAAAACCAAAGCAAGAATAGATCATTTTTAAAAACTGGTCTTTAGTTTCTTAAGTACTATACATTACGAACAGAAAACCATACCAAACAGACGCTAAGCTATCAAAGATTCCAGTTATGCATTTCCTTCGTGAACATTTACAAATCAACTGATTTTCCTTTCCATTTTATAATATTCAGGAATCCCTACCGCAAGACTATGCAAGGATATTTGCGTTCGATAATTTTGCAAGAACACAAAAGCATATACTGTCAAAGGCTTCAGAATTGGAGCAGACAGATGATGCTCTGATTCCTGGCTCGTACGTCAGGCTTTATGTTAAGGATGTACCAGTTATGGTTGCATCCAAAATATATGCTTATGCAAAGACCATGCCTGTGATAGGATGCGGTCTCTTGCAGCATGAGTCCAAGATGTCAGTTCTTCACTTCAGGTATCAGTTATCAGTTATTTGGCATTAGGCCTTTCGTTCTTAATTACAGTTTTGTCGTTTCTGAGGATAATTTTGTTATGAATGCACATTTTCTCTATTTGCAGTGTAAGGAAGCACGATAGTTATAGTGAACCTATTAAAGGAAAAGAAGAATTGATTTTTCATGTTGGATTCCGACAATTCGTTGTGAGGCAAGTCTGTGGCTCTCATCACTGTCATTTAATTCTTTTTGTTATTGAAAAAAAGAAATATTATTAAAGGAAAAAGAATGTACAAAGAGATTGCTTTTAGAACTACAACCATGCGACATAAAAAACCATGAACTGGTAATGTAACACTGTCCAATTCCTTTACAAATCAGCTAAGTTTATGTCAAAGCCTCCAAAGCTCTTTGTTCTAAGATCTCCTAAAAAGACCATCTTTTTTTATAAGAAATTAATTGGTCTGTCTTGGTATTTAGAAAGCTCAGTATTTCTTTCTAACAAAATACATCAAAGAGTTGTAATCTTGGCTCTAGAGAATAACATTAAGACGCTTTTCCTCTTTCCTATTGTTATGTACTTGTAGTCATTTCTTGGAGATATTGAAACTGCTCACTGTGGCTCTACAGGCCGATATTTTCATCGGACAATATGAATTCAGACAAGCATAAAATGGAAAGGTTTCTTCATTCCGGTCGCTACTCAGTAGCTTCAGTATACGCTCCGATTTCATTTCCACCTCTTCCTGTGATAGCCCTGAAGAATGGAGGGGGAGATGAAAGCTCGCCTGCTGTTGCAGCGGTTGGTTCTTTGAGAAGTATTGACCCGGACAGGATAATTCTAAAGAAAATCATCTTAACTGGGTAAATTTCTTAGCTTTATTTCGTGTATTCTGAGGGACTATATGCTAGTGTAAACAATGGTATAAGGCTTGCAACTGTTTGGAGTGTTTCTATTAAGAACTTCGCATGTAAGTCTAGTAAGAATCCCATACTGGAGTTATGAGAAAAGAGAGATTAATGTATAAGTTTGGTGAGCTAGTTTACCTAATGCCAGTTGGTTTTAAAACGAAGCCCCATTTTGGGTTTATATGTTGACCTCTTATGTGCTGACTCCATGGGTCGAGCCTAAGATCCAGTGACATTTACATAGTTTCTTATATATGGCATGATTTGTCGATGCAGTTACCCGCAAAGAGTCTCAAAAATTAGAGCCACAGTGAGGTACATGTTCCATAGCCCTGAAGATGTGAGATGGTTCAAGGTATGTTGTTCCTTTACTGCTCGTTCTTTTTGACTAGTGGGGTAAATGAGCTGAACTAGCTTGCAAGCTTTGGTTGTGTTCAGCTCAAGCCAAGTCAAGTTGGTTGATCAACGAGTTTTGTCTAAGCCTAGTATAGTTCAAGCACTAATTGAGCCAATCTTACTGCAATATATTAGTCTAAGTATGTCCAATTGAGCTGGATCTAGCCTGAATGAGCCTAAATTAAGCTTAGGAGCATAAGTAAGGCAAGCTTTGCTTGGAACATGCTGAGAGCTCAGCTGAGCAAAGGCCGGGCCCGTGACAAGTTGCTGACCCTAATGTTGATGAGCTTCGCCTCGCTTCACCTTGCTTCACCTTGAGTTGGGTTCAGCTCATATACACGCCTCTATTTCTGACACGAACATACATATGGCTCTTGAGAGATGTTCTAGGGGTTCATGGTGGTAATTGCCTTGTCCCAACTTGAAAATGGTTCGGGTTCGAACCTTATCACCCCGTTTTGAATGTGTTTTGAATGTAAAATGCTGTATGTTGCTCCTTTCTATAAAGAAGGCTTATAAGGCCTTTCTTTACTTTTTTAAAATACAGCACTTGAGAAAAATTTATAAGAATTTATGCTGTGGGATGTGATTATAACTATTTAGGTGGGTGAATTTTGCAGCCAGTTGAAGTATTTACGAAATGTGGACGCCGCGGCCGTGTTAAGGAGCCTATTGGTACACATGGTATGGCCTCTCTCCCTCTCTTTTTTCTTTTTTTCCCTCTTTGTTGTGGTTATAACTCAGAATACTGGGAATATGGTAACCCTACCATGGATTCACATAGGGGTGTAAATGAGCCAAGTCGGCTCATGAGCTCATCATATAGCTCGAAAAGTTCAGCTTGTTTCGAGCTCGAGCCGAGTGTAAGCCTGACGAAGCTCGAGCTTGTAGGCTCCCGAGCCTAAGCCAGGTTGCTTTATAATTTATTAGCTTAAATATGTTATGACAAGCCAAGTTTGAGCCTAGATGTGCTGAAATGAGTCTTAAAATCGCAAGCTTAATCTGGAGCTTATTGAGCTGGATACGTGCCCGAGCCGAGCTAATGTGAATGCGTTAGGCTCAGCTCGGCTAAAATACACCCTTACACATCAAGCTTTTGGATTAGCAAATATTTCTAAAGATTGGACTCAGCCATATAGTTGATGCAAATTGGTATCACGAGATTTGTCTTCAATTACCTAGTTGTCTTGACGTTTTAATATATATAATACGGTACCTCGAGGTTTAAAAATTTATCAATAATTACCGTATCTTGGAAATCAGTGAATTTTCATTGGAAAATGTTGGTGTTGGGCATGAATATCCCTATAATGTATGATCAAGTGAATTGTTTTATTCGAAAATTGCTAATGTGACACATAATTTCAACATATAGACATCATCTTTCTAAATCCGGTGCTTTTTAACCATAATTTGATTTATTTTTGCCAAAACCACTAACATGACTGGTATTACTATAATCATGTGGCACATTAATATTTTCTAGCTAGATTAGACATAGGATAATTGCGTGATAAATTTTTAGACCTTAGGATATCATATCTAAGTAATAAATGCTAAAAGCCTCAGTGATACTGAAGTGATAAATTCATGTGCGGGTGACTGACTGAAATGAATGTTCAAAACAAACAGGGGCAATGAAGTGTGTATTCAACGGAGTGCCACAGCAGAACGACACAGTATGCATGAGCTTATTCAAGCGCGCCTATCCCAGGTGGCCAGACTACAGATTTCCCCTATCGTTGAACTGAAGACGGGTCGTAGGAGCTTGGTTGGTTGGTTTATCATAGATCAGCTTCTCAAATGCAGCAACGATGGCGTAAACTGCTGCTGTTGCTGTCGCTCGGGAATGAAGCACTGGTTCAGATTATTTTTACAGATTTATTTCCCTTTTTTTTTTTTTTTGATTTATAGGTAGGTTCTTTATGAATCAAATGCAGCGTCTGTAGTCGCATTTCTTACTGAGCTAGAGGGTGCTTGGGAGATTTTGACACTGTTATATACATGGGTGCTATTGGTTGTATTGGACACCACCCTGAATTTCTGTTGTCTGAAATTCTAACATGATGCATGTTTTTAATAATATATAAATAATTTTTGTTAAAATGTGAATAATTTTTTGATAATATGATCATAGTTTATATCACATCAATTTTTGGCATAAATTAGCCCAATTTTAATTAAAATTTATCAGATTTTAACAAAGTATATACATAAGTGATAAAATATCTTATCTCAGGGCATCTTATTATATATAGTAAAATAAAATAATATTTAGATAATAAATGTTCAAATTTTAAATAACTAAAACATTTTTTCTAATTTATATAGCTTTAATAGTTGACTTTTTTTTTGTGTTTGTTACTTCATATATGTTTATGTTGTCCTATAACAAGATATAAAATGATTGGTAAAAAATATTTTTTTTGAAACATACAAGAAACCATCACAATGGGGAATTAACTTTTCCTTTGAAACAAACAACGGAAAGCCCCATTCGGAATTTATATTTCCTTAGAAAATCTTTTTTGAAGAAAAATTAATTTCTAGATTTTACTTTTTCGTCAAAACAAATGGAGCCTTAGATACAACTTAAATAGATTGTGTCAATTGGTATCAGAGCGGTTGATTCTTGACAAAAAAGCAACATTCTTAGTGCCCCAAGGGAATATGAAGTGTCGCAACTAAGCCTTGGATAACATATCCACAATTTGAGCAAAGAAAAATCCATGACAAAGATTTCAAAGATTCTACACTTTCGGTAAAGATTTCTTTTGTTCTTTATGTGATGGATGAGGATGTATTGCATCAAATCTTTTCTCCATTTGATTCTCTTGAGGAAATCAAAATAACATCATTGTCAATATTAGAGGTTGAACTACCTTTTTCATCGAGAACTAATACCATTTCTACATTTTCCTTACATGAAAGAGCTATATATGATCATTGTTGCTATTTGGATATTCGATTTCTCGATCATAGGCCTATGTCGTGGAGCACGTCCACTATGAGTTTATCTAGAGTCCATGTTGATCACTATGGTGATCCTATCGCTGAGAAGGTTACTTTTAATATCGATGCTCCTAAAGTTGGAGATAATCCTAGTTTTCATGTGAAAGATGATCTTGAGTCCCAAGTCGATGTACAACATTATATCGGAGGCACGCTAGCCAAAACATCAATGCCTTTTGTGGAAGATGAAGTTAGTGATGAACAATCAACACTTGATGAGAGTTATGCCTCTACTGAAATTGAATTCAAGATTCCAATAATAGTGGTTAAAAATGGAGTTCATCAAACGGATGTCTTGATCGACAAATCCTCCTTGGAACTCGACAATATGGGCGGAATTAAGCCAGATTTTTTGCTTATTGATAATAAATTTTTGTGCAAACTCCATGACACATTTTAGTCCAGAGAAAAAGCTCCATACATCATATTTTTTATAGGGGAAGAAGGCATTGAGATTTATAAGCCTCATCTATTCTTTGATTTGGTTGGTGCAATAGATTTCATCACAACATCAAGGGTTGAGCTACAGTACAAGCTTCCTTATCAAACCTTCCAATTTGATCCTGGTTGAATTCAAGCTATATTCAAGCTCAACATTCTCGGCCTTTTTGACATTTCAGCTTTGAGGACAAGGATGTTTTGGTGAGAAGGGTATTGTTACGGTCATTATTCATCACATGGGAAAATAATGGCTTGCAATTGGTTATTAGATATTATTGAGTGGTAAAGGTGGTTAGAGATTGTTAACGACTTTAATAGGTAAGTTTTTAGGCTAGTATCAAAGCTATTAATACTTGTACTACTTCATGTATGACATAACAAGAATCAAATCAATTCTCTCAACCTTCTCCTAAACTCTCTCTCTTCTTGTTAATCTCTCTCCTCCTACTTTCTTCTACCCTTCTTTTTGTATTTCTCTCTAATCTTTTTCTCCCTGTGTATTCTTTTCACTAATTTTAGATACAATCTAACCTTGTGCTTAACTTATTAACTTGAAAGTGGATTGTCGGGATTTAAACTTGTGACCTTTTAGTCAACAAGACTTTGATATCTTATTAAGGAATCAAATATTCCAAAAGTTAAGCTAATAGTTAAAGGTTTAAGATTAGTTTTGTACTCTAACAGGATAAAGCATGTTGTTGTGTAAAGGAAAATGTTTTCACCTTTGTGCGAAAGGTGCTTTTTCTAGATTATTTTTGCCCTTCATTTTTGCCAAGAAGATAAAAATGAAACGGAAGTGGATCTCATTCAAGGTAAATGGAGTTTTACCCTCACAACAGTTAAGGTTGATGTGTGTTACTCTTTTTAAGTTTGGATGACAAATGATATAAGTCTAATAACATGAAATATGATATATTTTGAGTTTTCCCATATACTGTTTGTTGGATAAATGATACACGTAAAATCTTAGCCTAATAATCAAACATATATTGCTTAACAGAGCCAAGTTTGACTCTCAATAAGTCTAGTTTGAGCTCAAATGAGTCTAAATAAGTCCAATTGAGTATGTATGATCCTAAGCAAATTGAGTTCAGCTCAAAAAGTCAAAGTCAAGTTCAAGCTCAATTGAGCTAAGTTGAACCCGAGCTCATATCTAGCTCAAGGTCTCTAGGTTCAGTTATGTTTATATTGACAAACTGCGCATTTCGAACCTAACCAGTTCTTTTGACATACGCTCGTATTATTGAAGAAAGTCCAACTAAAAGAGCAGAAGCCTTAATTTGTACTAATTCTTAAGGCCTAGAGCTGCAAGAATTAAAACAAGAATGTCAAATTTCGTCGAAGTACCTGGACTATTTCGAGCAAAGGAACTTCGCTTTTTACTCCTTTCTCTACCTTCTTCCATGATTGTTCAGCTGTGGTGGCTCCACGATATGATAAAGAATTGTTCTAGTTATTCTTAGAATCTCTTCTTCTTTGCAAGAGGTAACATATTTGATCCATGGAAGCACAGGAAACTCGCATCTTTGCTTAGGAACACTGATTACATAAACAACCACCAAAATTGCACTAGCAAGAGTGAGAGGCCTGTTGAACAAAATCGCCAATTCCTCGTCTTCATACAGTAGATCAATGATATCCATACACAACTCGAAGGTAATCATCTCACCTACCATGGCGACTCCTTTGAACTTGATGAGAATCTCTTCTAGATACACAAAAACAGTATTCAATATGCCGATCTCAAATTTCAATACCTGCAATAACAATGTTTCTATCAATATATTTTCAAAATAATGTGTTTTGAATATGTTTTGACTCTGGCATGGTGTGTGTCGACATTCATGTTTCAGTGGGGCTCAATTGTTGATGGTGTGTGTCGACACACAACTTACTGAAAGTCACAATACCTAGAAAAGAAGGTTATGCATCAACACACAGGTTTGCGTGTTAATACATAGCTTTCAGTATGTTGACATACAGCTTCAACACACATCCTTTGTGTGTCGACGTACAACGGCAGTTTACTCGTGATTTGGGCCGGTATTTTGCATTGTTTGAAAGAGTTTCTTGGTGTCCTTTGCGAAGAGATGTGTCTCTTTTGAAGGACACTTAGTTCCCAATATAAAGGCTTCCCCATTTTCAGATTAAATTACTTGCGAATCAAATTATTCTTTTGTCTTTAATCTCAGAATCATGTTCTCACTACATGCACTTTTATTTTATATTAAGGTTTCATTATTTCTCGATACTACTTCGACACAAAGGAATGAATTTTAAGGACGGTGGTTCGCAATGTGCCTGAATCCATTTGTTTAGTTTGTATGTGGTTTAATACTATTTCCCTAGCAATTTCTCTACCAAGGAAACCTCTTCGAGTGAAGATCTCATCACTGATCTCCTAATTCGCCATTGATTTCACAAAATCAACATCTACAGGAAGGTAATTGTCGATTTTAATTCCCATACATGCGTCAAAATCACCTCTGTGTCGAAGAAATCTATCCAATGACATATATATATATATATATATATATATATATATATATATATATGTTACATGATAATGTATAATTTATGTACTTCTATTTTTTGTATATATTCTTGTAAGTTAAAGTTCTGCACAAAATTTTATGAATTATGTAACTAATTTAATACAAAAAATAATCATGCCATACATAAAGCAGAATCTACGATTATCAATTCGACCTTACGATTTTTCATTATGAAAACTTCTAAAAATACAAGCAAAATTCCAATCGTAACAACCTTTATCTCACCACTGATGTCCTAATCCATCATTGATTTCACATAATCGACATTTACAGAAAAATAACCGCGGGTTTAATTCCAATACCTGCATCAAAATCACCTCCGCATCAATAAAATCTCTCCGAGTAAAGATCTGATCATCGATGTGCTTATCCGCCACAGATTTGAGAGAAATAATAGAAAAAGGACGAGAATCGTTGAATTTGCTGGAGATCCAGAGCGAAGCGAGACCGAAGAGATGGAGATTGCTGAGAGTGATAGGGTTGAGGAGCCAGTGATCCGAGCGAGGATGCGTGGAATGAGAGAGAGAAGTAAAGAAGCGGCCAGCGAAGAGAAAGAGAGCCGCATATTTCACTGCCGGAGTAGCTCCGAGCTCCACCGCTGATCGGAGTAGGAACTCAACTGCTCGCCGGCGTGACGGTGGAGAGTCGTCGTTGATCTTCATCTTGTTCTGTTCGCGTCTCTTACTTGACATGGTTGTTTCCCGCCATTGTTTCTATACTTTTGAATTAGGGTGACAGGTTTTGAATTATGCTGGGAGATGTGTCCTCTAGTGTTCGCGTTTATCTTAGAGGGTTTATTTACTAGACACTAATATATTAGATTTTATTAGAATTTTAAAATTAAATGTGCTTGAGTGAGAGTAGTATCAGAATGGGTGACCTCTTGAGAAGTACTATTGTTGCCAACCCTACAAGGTGGGGGGTCCTCAGAAACAACCTCACGACAGGGTTACACTCTGAAGGGGTAAAGTTGCGTACATCCACCCTTCCCAGATCCCGCTTATATGAGAGCCCTTAAGACACTGAGTCTGTTGTTGTTTAAACAATTAATATTGACAATATTGTAATAATGTAAAATTAATTTATGACATCAGTATGAAATTGTTGAGAATGGAGTCAAAATAAAGAGAGAACATGAAAAGACACGTGAAATGCTCATAAGTGAAAAATTTTGCGGAATAATTTTGAATTGTTTTTTATATTTGCCAAAAGAATGATAAAAATTGGAAAATTGTTGTTTTTTATAGGTTCTTTGATAAAGAAAGTTAAATTCAAACTTTAAAAAAGAGAAAACAGGACTAAGATTTATGTACTATTCTGTATGTGCTTGTGATGCAAAATGTTTAGAATTGCTCCCCTTTTTGGTTTGAGCTTTAGTTTAGTATTTATAGAGAAACGGAAGGAGGATGACTATATTGGGGACGTCTTGTCCTATTTGACACATGCATGAGTGCTCGATATGAGAAAAGGGTGAGTAACCTTAAGCTCTTGAAGGGTTGTGTATTCGAGCTTGGTAAACAAGTTTGATACTCACGTCTAGATGGACGAGTAACACGTGAACTTAGCTGAATGAGCAAGGATAAGACCTTTGAGGTGAACGTATAGTCTTAAGTGAGCACATAGTTTAATCCTCGATTGAGGGAAATGTGGGTGGACTGACAACGAGGGAGCGAGTTGGCAAGTAATGTATGGAGGTGCAAGCAGGTGAGGGACTTGCCAGAAGTGAATGAGACAGGCAGCAGTATTGTTGGGTCTTAACTGCCCACCCCATTCTACCAAAACTACAACATAGATATTGACATATTAATATCCTTATACTAAATTCATATGTTGAGATTATACTAAATAATGCAACCCACAAAAAAAAAAAAAAGATTATACTAAATAATATTAAAACCCATTAAATTAAATATTAGTAAACTAATTATTTTATATATTAATAACTTCATTAACAAACATATTTATTAGGGTCATTTACATCAGAGGTCCCTGCACTTTACCCATTATGACAATTTAGTCCTTATACTTTTGATTGTGTCAATTTAGTCCCTGTACACTTCAAAATGTGTCAATTAAGTTCTTTGGTAAAATTTAAGTTAAGTTAATAACGTAATTTCGAATGGCAAAATTATGCTAGATGCAAGTAACTTATTATAAATTCATCCGTTTACTCAATTTAACTCAATTCACTGCCGAACTATTAAAAATTTAATTAAAAACTTAACATAATTTTTCTCTAGTGATCAAATTGACACATTTTGAATTGTACATGGACTATACTGACACAATTAAAAGTACAAAAACAAAATTATTACAATAAGCAAATTATAGGGACTTTTAACATAAATAATCCTATTTATTAATACAAACAATGTATTTATTGTTTTGTAATGGGGTAAACGATATGATTAATAGACAAGGGTAATGAGTGGGGGGAGGAGATACAATCATAAAAATAATAATGTGCCTTTAGAGCATATGCTAAGGTGTATTAAATATATTATTTTTTTATATTTAATTGGTTAAGTAATAATATATTAAATATATAATTTTTTTACATTTGTATTTGACCTCTCAAATGTAAAAAAATGATGTAATTAATATACCTTAATATATGTCCTTGGAACGCATGCTAGAAAGATCAAAATAATAATAATAACTAGTTTTGTTCCCGTGCGATGCACGGCAGGTATTTACTGGTCAATATATTTTTATACGCGTGATTTTTTGCCTTGAAAAAATCCTGGCCTTTTTTTTTCCCCTGAACTTGCCATAGTATAGTGAAAAATACAAAATTCCCAAAGTAGGCCAAATCAGTTATGTAACTTGCTGAATTAAATCGTTAACTAAGTTTTCTTACCTGGCAGATGCTTTTGTGTTCTTTGTTTCTCAAGTCTTACTTATGTAGTTAGAGAAGCAGGAGCTCAAGCTATTAACACGTCAAATCTCCTATGTAATGTTGTTGCCTAAAATAGAACTTGTCGTGCATTTGTTGATGAGTGCTGTGTTATGTACATATTACTAATGAATGCCATAAATATGTCATATATGAAATTCACTATTGGATTCTATATATAAACGATAGAATTGGTAATACACACAAAATATTTAAGTGTAAATATGGATGTAGTTTGCTTATATCAAAACATTTTTTTACTAAAGTTTAACATATAACATAACATAAAGTAAACCGGGGTTTTTTATTGGCGACAAAGTAAACACAAGGTGGAAGTTGTTACCGTTTAGATAGTACGTTCAATGCTGAACGGCTTCTCCACTATTGAAGGGGAATAAAATTTTTTGGACTTTTCTTATTAGAGGGTGAGTGGGAGCTTTAGAGAAATTTTAATAAGCATGAGGAACTTAAAAAGTGGATTAATGCTTCTTTTGAGTTTGAAGGTTTTGGGGATTGAGAGACTTTATTATAATGTAAGTAGAGATTTGGATAACATATTTTATGAAGATGCTAATGTCAAAACTAATTTTACTATTATTACAACATTGAAATTGAAAATGATAAAATTGTCTTTCTTGAAATGATATTTTCTCATGTAAATGACATTTTTTAGTTCAAATAAAGAAAATAAAAGGTAAATGGAATAAACTCATAATATAATTTTAGCATTTGTATTCAATTAATTTTAGAGAGTTGTACATTGTAAAGATTTTGATAAGGATGGATAAGCATGCTTTAAGTTTTAAGTGTCCAATTTGAACACTACTACTATAAAGATAAAAATTAGTCCATTGAAATTATGGTTTAATTGAATTGGATTTATTTATTTTAATAATTAGATTATGGGTTTTCTCATGTAATTTATATAATTTACTAATAATAATATCGTAATATAATATTCATTGTGATACAACCAAGCATTGAATTACATTAAAAATTAGAAATGTAGAATTTGTGGACCGTATTTTTTAGTTTAAGGCTATTCATTTTTAGAACTTGTGACTTTTAGTTTGAAGCAAACATTTAAAATTTTAAATAAATATTTTTATATATCGTACCCGCCTTATACCAGTGTTGGGTACAGAGCTGGTACACCTAACCCATACTCACTACCCGCTCTACTTATAGACACTCACCTGCCAATTCAGTATCTTTTAAAATCAACCCTTCAAAATTTAACGTTTTATATTCTAATCATTAAAAATAGAGTTCAAGCATTAAAAATTCTCTTTAATTTGTTCATTTTTCTTGGAAAAAGTAAAATAAGAAAAAAAGAAATAAAAAAGATAAGGATAAGTTTGTGAGAATTGAAAAAAAAAAATAAATGGATAAGGATAAGTAAGTGAGGATTGAAAAAAAAAATAAAAAAAAATCTAAAAATTTAGAATTTGGGGTGGGAAGGGTATATAATTTTTATGTATTTTCTTCTTGTCCATTTTAAGTGAGAAGTTATCATTTACTGTAAAAGATATTTTTCAGTTCAAATGAAGAAAATAAAAGGTAAATAGAATATACTTATAATATAATTTTATTATTTGTATTCAATTAATTTTAGAGGGTTGTACATTGTAAAGATTTTGATAAGGATGGATAAGCATGCTTTAAGTTTTAAGTGTCCAATTTGAATACTACTATTATAAAGATAAAAATTAGTCTGAAATTATGGTTTAATTGAATTGGATTTATTTATTTTAATAATTAGAGTATGAATTTTCTCATGTAATTTATATAATTTACTAATTATGATATCTTACTATAATATTCATTGTGATACAACTAAGCAATGAATTATATTAAAAATTAGAAATGTAGAATTTGTGGACTGTATTTTTTAGTTTCAGGCTTTTTATTTTTAGAACTTGTGACTTTTAGTTTGAAGCAAACATTTAAAATTTTAAATAAATATTTTTATATATCCGTACCAGCCCTATATCAGTGTTGGGTACAGAGCCGGCACACCTAACCCATACGCACTACCCGCTCCACTTATAGACACTCACCTGCCAATTCAGTATCAATTCAGTATCTTTTAAAATCAACCCTTCAAAATTCAACGTTTTATATTATAATTATTAAAAATAGAATTCAAGCATTAAAAATTCTCTTTAATTTGTTCATTTTTCTTCGCAAAAGTTAAATAAGAAAAAAAAAATTAAAAGGTTAAGGATAAGTAAGTGAGGATTGAAAAAAAGAAAAAAAAAATCTAAAAATTTAGAATTTGGGGTGGGAAAGTTTTTTAAGGGGGTGGAACTTCTCTATATATATATAGTATAGATATAGTATAATCTCAATTATTTATAAATGTTATAAAAGAAATAATTTATTTTTAAATACAGTAATAAATAACTAATAAGAGCGGGTATAGATAATCATACCCGTCCTATTGTCATCCCTTTGATACGTTGAGACATAGTTGTGCTATTTTTAGATTAATTGTTATTGTTTAATCTACAAATAAATACCAAAAAAATAAAGTAAGAAAAAAGGAAAAAAAAACAAAATAAGAAAAAGGGCAAATGTAATTAAAAAAAGGATTAGGATTAGGAAACTTTTAAGAAAAAAGAAAAAATATGAAAAAAAAAAAAAGAATTGGAGATGTGGGGGCTTTTGGGGTGGGAGACGACTTCTATATACGTTTTATATTCTAATCATTAAAAATAGAGTTCAAGCATTAAAAATTCTCTTTAATTTGTTCATTTTTCTTGACAAAAGTAAAATAAGAAAAAAAAAAATTTAAAAAGATAAGGATAAGTTTGTGAGAATTAAAAAAAAAAAAAGAAATTAAAAGGATAAAGATAAGTAAGTGAGGATTAAAAAAAAGAAAGTAAAAAAAAAAAAAAAATCTAAAAATTTAGAATTTGGGGTGGGAAAAGTTTTTAGGGGGGTGAAACTTCTCTATATATATATATAGTATAGATATGACAATTAAATGCATCTCTTTTGTTGTGTTAAAATATTATTTCCAAATAATATTTTCAACTTATTATTCTGATATAACATAATGTAAATTGTGGGTTTTTAATTTTTTTTTTAAAGGTCATAGGATACTCTGTTTTCCTGTTCTTACTTGCGTATTTAGAGAACTGTGTGTTTGAGGTACTAACAGGCCAAATCAGTTATGTAACTTGCTGAGTTAAATCGTTAACTAAGTTTTCTTACCCAACAAATGCTTTTGTGTTCTTTGTTTGTGAAGCCTTACTTGTGTAGTTAGAGAAGCAGAAGCTCAAGCTATTAACAGGTTAAATTTCCTATTTAATGTTGTGGGCTAAAATAGAACTTGTCGTGTATTTGTTGATGAGTGCTGTGTTATGTACATATTACTAATGAATGCCATAAATGTGTCATATATGAAATTTACTATTGGATTCTACATATAAACGAAAGAATTGGTAATACACATAAAATATTTAAGTGTAAATATGGATGCAGGTTGCTTATATCCAAACCTTTTTTACTAAAGTTTAACATATAACATAACATAAAGTAAACCGGATTTTTTTGCTAGCAACAAAGTAAACATAAGGTGGAAGTTGTTACCGTTTAGATAACGCGTTCAATGGTGAACGGCTTCTCCACTATTGAAGGAGAATGAAATTTTTTGGACTTTGTTATTATAGCGTGGGTGGGTGCTTTAGAGAAATTTTGATAACAATGAGGAATTTAAAAAGTGGATTAATGGTTCCTTTGAGTTTGAAGGTATTGGGGATGAGGGACTTGATTATAATTTAAGTGGAGATTTGGATTATATATATTATGAAGATGTTAATGTGAGAACTAATTTTACTATTATTAAAATATTGAAATTAAAAATTATAAAATTGTCTTTCTTTAAATGATCTGTTGTTATGTAATTTATATAATTTACTAATTACGATAAACATGTAAGAATATTAGGACTCAAAAAAGGAAAAAAAAAGAGGAAATATCTAGAATTTATAATCTGGTAAATTTGGGTTTAGCTGAAGTACATTAACAATTGTTTAAGTGTGGAAAAAATATTGAATGACATTACCTTTATTTGAATTCAATTAATCTTAGGGGTTGTACATTGTAATGATTGCAATGGTACTATGCATTAATTGTGATATAACCAAGCATTGAATTACATTAAAAATTAGAAATGTAGAATTTGTGAAATGTATTTTTTTAGTTTAATTCTTGGCATTTTAATTATTCATTCTCAAAAAAGGGTTTTAGAAATCATTATGCTTTTCAATTGTGTAATCTACAAATAAATATAGTTTGAGGTTTTTCATTTTCAGAACCTGTGACTTTTAGTTTGAAGCAAACATTTGAAATTTTAAATAAATATTTTTATATATTCGCACCCGCCTTATATTAGTGTTGGATACAGAGCCGGTATACCTAACCCATACACACTACCCGCTCCACTTATAGACACTCACCTGCCAATTCAGTATACTTTCAAAGCATTAAAAATTATCTATAATTTTTTTTTCTTGCCAAAAGTAAAATTAAATAAAAAGGAGATTAAAAGGATAATGATAGATTTTTAAGGATTGAAAAAAGAAATAACAATTTAAAATGATAAGGATAAGTATGTGAGGATAGAAAAAGAAAAAGAGAAAAAAACCTAAATTTAAAACTTTAGCATTTGGGGTTTATATTATATAATTTTTATGTATTTCCTTTGAGGTTTTTTATTTTCAGAACCTGTGACTTTTAGTTTGAAGCAAACATTTAAAATTTAAAATAAATATTTTTATATATTCGCACCCGTCTTATACCAGTATTGGATACAGAGCCGGTATACCTAACTCATACGCACTACCCGGTCCACTTATAGTCACCTGCCAATTCAGTATCAATTCAGTATTCTTTGAAAGCATTAAAAATTATACGTAATTTTTTTTCTTGCCAAAAGTAAAATTAAATAAAAGAAGATTAAAAGGATAAGGATAGGTTTTTAGGGATTGAAAAAGAAAATAACAATTTAAAATGATAAGGATAAGTATGTGAGGATGGAAAAAAAAAAAAAAAAAAACCTAAATCTTAAACTGTAGGATTTGGGGTTTATATATATTATATAATTTTTATGTATTTCCTTCTCATCCATTTTAAGTGATAAGTCATCATTTACTTTAAATGATATTTTTCAGCTCAAATAAAGAAAATAAAAGGTAAATAAAATATACTCATAATTTAATTTTAGCATTTGTATTTAATTAATTTTAGAGGGTTGTACATTGTAAGGATTTAGATAAGAATGGATAAGCATGCTTCAAGTTTTAAGTGTCCAATTTTAATACTACTATTATAAAGAAAAAAAAAATTGTCTTTAATTTGTTTAATTTCCTTGCCAAAAGTAAAATAAGAAATAAAAAGATAAAGATAAGCCTGTGAGGATTTAAAAAAAAAATTAAAAGGATAAAGAAAACTAAGTGAGGATTGAAAAAGCAAAAATAAAAAAAAATCTAAAAATTTACAATTTGGGGTGGGAAGGGTATATAATTTTAATGTATTTTCTTCTCGTTCATTTAAAGTGAGAAGTCATCATTTACTTTAAATGATATTTTTCAGTTCAAATAAAGAAAATAAAAGGTAAATAAAATATACTCATAATATAAGTATTTTTATAAATCCGTACGCATGTTAAATACTTATGAACACTCACCTGCCAATTCAGCATCAATTCAATATCTTTTAAAATCAACCCTTCAAAATTCAACATTTTATATTCTAATCATTAAAAATAGAACTCAAGCATTAAAAATTCTATTGAATTTGATCATTTCTCTTGGCAAAAGTAAAGTAAGAAAAAAAAAGAATAAGGATAAGTTAGTGATAAGTTTGTGAGAATTGGAAAAAAATAAAATTAATTAAAAGGATAAGCAAATTATGGTTTAATTAAATTGGATTTATTCATATTAATAATTAGAGTATGGGTTTTATTATGTAATTTATATAATTTACTAATTACGATATCTTAATATATTATTTATTGTGATACAACCAAGCACTGAATTACATTAAAAATTACAAATGTAGAATTTGTGGACTGGGCTTAAATAAATATTTTTATATATTCGTACCCGGCTTATACTAGTGTTGGGTACAGAGGCGCTACACTTAACCTATACGCACTACCTGCTCCACTTATGGACACCTAACCCATACGCACTATCTGCTCCACTTATGGACACTCACCTTCCAATTTAGCATTAATTCAGTATCTTTTAAAATTAATCCTTCAAAATTTCATATTTTATATTGTAATCATTAAAAATAAAGTTCAAGCATTAAAAATTCTCTTTAATTTGCTCATTTCCCTTGCCAAAAGTAAAAAAAAAAAAAAAGATAAGGATAAGTTTGTCAGAATTGAAAAAAAAAAATTAAACGGATAAGGAAATTATGGTTTAATTGAATTGGATTTATTTATATTTAATAACTAAAGTATGAGTTTTCTTATATAATTTATATAATTTACTAATTACGATATCTTAATATAATATTCATTGTGATACAACCAAGCATTGAATTACATTAAAAATTAAAAATGTAGAATTTGTGGACTGTACTTAAATAAATATTTTTATATATTCGTACCCGCCTTATACCAGTGTTGGGTACAAAGCCGGTACACCTAACCCATACGCACTACTTGCTCTACTTATGGATACTGACCTACCAATTCAACATCAATTCGGTATTTTTTAAAATCAACCCTTCAAAATTCCACGATTTATATTCTAATTATTAAAAATATAGTTGAAGCTTTAAAAATTCTCTTTATTTTGTTCATTTCTCATCGCAAAAGTAAAATAAGAAAAAAATAAAATAAATTAAAAGGATAAGGATAAGTAAGTGGGGATTGGAAAAAAAAAAAAAAAGGGAAATCTACAAATTTAGAAGCATTAAAAATTCTCTTTAATTTGTTCAATTCCCTTGCCAAAAGTAAAATAAGAAAAAAAAAAGATAAGGATAAGTTTGTGAGAATTGGAAAAAAAATAAAATAAATTAAAAGGATAAGAAAATTATGGTTTAATTGAATTGGATTGATTTATATTAATAATTAAAGTATGAGTTTTCTTATGTAATTTATATAATTTAGTAATTACGATAGCTTAATATAATATTCATTGTGATATAACCAAGTATTGAATTACATTAAAAATTAGTATTGTAATCATTAAAAATATAGTTCAAGCATTAAAAATTCTCTTTATTTTGTTCATTTCGCTTGGCAAAAGTAATATAAGAAAAAAATAAAATAAATTAAAAGGATAAGGATTAGTAAAGTATATGGGTTTTCTTATGTAATTTATATAATTTATTAATTATGATATTTTAATATATTATTTATTGTGATACAACCAAGCATTGAATTATATTAAAAATTAGAAATGTAGAATTTGTGAACTGTGCTTAAATAAATATTTTTATATATTCGTACCCGCCTTATACCAGTGTTGGGTACAGAGCCGGTACACCTAACCCATACGCACTACCTGCTCTACTTATGGACACTCACCTGCCAATTCAGCAACAATGCAGTATCTTTTAAAATCAACCCTTCAAAATTTCATGTTTTATATTCTAATCAACCTTTTAAAATTCCACGTTTTATATTGTCGCGGCCCACTCCCCAGACTGCTTATCTTACCCCTCTCTCTCTCTCTCTCACTTCAACAGTGTCTATAGCATTAGCAGCAATCTTTTGACCCCAAAACCCTTCTATAATATTCATTGTGATACAACCAAGTATTGAATTACATTAAAAATTAGAAATGTAGAATTTATGGACTGTGCTTAAATAAATATTTTTATATATTCGTACCCGCCTTATAACAATGTTGGGTACAGAGCCGGTACACCTAACCCATACGCACTACCTGCACCACTTATGGACACTCACCTGCCAATTCAGCATCAATTCAGTATATTTTAAAATCAACCCTTCAAAATTTGACATTTTATATTCTTTCTAATCATTAAAAATATAGTTCAAGCATTAAAAATTCTCTTCATTTTGTTCATTTCCCTTGGCCAAAGTAAAATAAGAAAAAAAAAATAAATTAAAAGCATAAGGATAAGTAAGTGGGGATTGAAAAAAAAAAAAAAAAAAATCTACAAATTTAAAATTTGGGGTGGGAAGCGTTTTTAGGAGGGGTGGAATTTCACTATAATAATATAGTATAGATATAGATATAGTATAATCCCAATTATTTATCAATATTATAAAAGAAATAATTTATTTTTAAATACAGAAATAAATAACTAATAAGAGCGGGTATAGATAATCATACCCGTCCCATTGTCGTCCCTTTGATACGTTGAGATATAGTTGTGCTATTTTTAGATTAATTGTTGTTGTTTAATCTATAAATAAATACCAAAAAAGAAATATAAGAAAAAAGGAAAAAAAAAAATAAGAAAAGGTCAAATGTAATTAAAAAAAGGGTTAGGATTAGGAAACTTTTAAGAAAAAAGGAAAAATATGAAAAAAAAAAGAATTGGAGATTTGGGGGCTTTTGGGGAGGGGGACAACTTCTCTATATATATATACTAGTGTTGTTCCCGTGCGATGCACGGCAGGTATTTATTGGTCAATATATTTTGATACGTGCATTTTTTTGCTTTGAAAAAACTTGGGCCAATTTGTTTCCCTAGAACTTGCCATAGTATATCGAAAAGTACAAAATTCTCAAAGTAGTAGCTGTCAAAGTTTGCAAGACCTCAAAAAAACATAATATGTTATAATATATGTTGCTATATTGTCTTCATTCATTATGCCTACTCTCCACTCCGTGCTGTTTGCCTGCAATTGAATTATGTAACAATGAGTATGTATAACTACTGATGTTATTAATGATGCCTAATTTTTCGGAATGTTGAAACTCGGGTTTTTATTTACCGTATGTCCTGAGCAGTACTCGACGTATGAGCCGGTGATGCTATTGTATTTGCTGTGAACGACTGTCGCATATAGTGGCATTCTTCTTCCCAATGGACCTCTGTGAAGAATGTTACATTGGGGTTTCCAATGTTATTGTTATGTGTTGGAGGTTGGAGGATGAATATCCAACTTGTTCCTACCAGTACGTCCAAATATGCAGAAAGCAAGTATTGTCCAAATTCCTGTATAAATGAATGCGGTATTATATTAAAGAAAGTATGTTTGATATTGTGCATGTTTTACATGCTGACCTGTGATGCGATCATATGAAAGTGTTCCGTTGTACTCTTGGTTAAGTATTCAGCTTATTTTCCGAAAATAGTTAATGTCATATTTGACCATTCGCGATCCTGAACATTGATCTTAATACGCAACCTGTTTGTTGAGATGTTGTGGTTAGTAGTATCGAAGTTCGCAGTTGGTTTGTGTAATAAATTTAGTACCTTTGTTTCATAGTAGCATTATTGTTGGGGCACTTACTGCAATAGTAAGTACCCATGATTGGAGTCACCTTCTTTTTACACTTTTGGCATGCTTCATAAGTTGTGCCGTGTCTCATATCCACACTTATAATCCTCGCACATAATTTGAGATGTTTGACCTGTAAAAATTCGATACACAGTGTATAAGTGCTCTATCGTAATTGTTAATATATTGAAGCGTTTATTTATGTAGCGATGGAAATAAGGGTTGTTGTTAAGTATGTGCTTACGTTGTGGTTGAATGTGTACTCCGATATTGTGATATTCTTCGCATTGAAATATATCTCAGATTGGATGATGTTAAGATGTTTGTGTTGCAACCATTTGATTCGTTTCTGCTGTTCTTCATTTTCTGCATACCTATTACATAATGAAATTGAGTATTAATTTAGGAGGATGGATACAATATATTTTAGTAATGTAGAGGGATAACTTATCATGCCTCAAATTGCTCTGCAGCAGGATGATTGGGGTTGATAAGGAGCCACGATCTTATTGTTGTTGTTGTGGATGGGCCTGTTTGACAGTGCGATGTATATGTAAGTTTACTGTATCGTTGAAATCATTCACTTAAGAACATATTATATTAAATCATACCGTGATAGTTCTTAATTGCTACTTGCGATGCCAGTAGGATATTGCCCCTTCTATGTGTGTAAAGAGGTAATTTCCTTCATTTGTAGCAAATGCTCCCCATAATGATAGAAGAAGTGTGTGAAACCTATATTTAATAATGTTATTCATGACAACGTGTCAATCTTGTCACTATTATCCCATGTCATTATGAATTTGTACATAGTAATGTAGTTATAGATTACCTCATGTCACATAGTAAGACTTCTCGGACATCGGTTCTTGTGTTTGTTGTTGTTGAGACAGGGGATACACCGATGACCATTCCCATGACATCTGAAATTGGTGGCGTGATATTGTTTATATCGCAACGAACTTTTTACACAATGTGTTTGTTGTATAAGTAAGACTTACTGACTAAAGCATCTGCACTATATAGATGTATTGGGACATTTGAAAAGGGTAGTAATTGCCCCCTTTGAAAAGGAATGTCAAGACATTGTTGGTCCGGGATTTGTTGCACTATTGTTGCATTCACAAATTAAAGCTGATAATTATGTCCTGTTGTAGATGTACCATGGTGAGGGCGAACTTGTAGGTGTTTTATTGAATAGGGCTTTCCTAACTGAAACGTTTCTGTCCATTTGTCAATGTTAACATTTGGAATTGAAACCTGTATTACGTCGCGCTGCGCAATGGTGTATTTGTAATAGTTAGTATGGCATGAAACGCGTATTTGATCGAGCATTAATTATAGTAGTTTGTACCTGACAGTCCATGAACATCATATGCCACCATCTGTGAATTCTATTATGTGTCCTCTTTGTATGTATTCCTTGATCACGTATAAGTCTAGCACGAAGGTTGGCCTCATAAGTTGTACGGTCGATTTGTTCAATTGGCATATGCGTTTGGTTTGCTGCAACAATCGTGTATCAATTGATTATATACAATACAAATGAGTAGCAAAGTGTAAAGCAACGAAACCGCTGACATGACATAGTATAAAGGGACCAAGCATTGCCAGAAAGCTTTGGAATGTAAGACTATAATAGTGTATGATTTAAACATTGTAGAGAAGGAATAGTAAACAAAATATTACAGCAATGAGGAAGTATGATTGATAGTACCTCAACATAATGTTTGCTAATGTTGCAATGCAAACCGTTCCCTTTCTTCATCATATATACTTTGGTAGATCTCATTGTATACTACATTTTTTGTATAGTTTGGTAGTTTGTCTGCATTATTACATAGGAGCACTTGCAATCCGGCTAGGGATGTCACGCGTGACACCGCAACATATAGCTGGCCATGGCTAAAAACAGGTTGTGGTAGGTATAAGCCAACTTTGTTTAATGTTTGGCCCTGACTCTTGTTTATTGTCATTGCAAATGCCAATGTAAAAGGGAATTGCCTTCGTTTGAATGGAATAGGACTTTGCCCTAACATTGGGGTCATATCAATCCTAGGTATCATAATAGTGTCCCCAATGTTTCTCCCTGTTATTATTCTCGGCTCAATTACCCTTCGTCCCATTTTTTCTATTGTTAATCTTGTCCCATTACACAATCCATTTGTTGAATCAAGGTTGCGTAGTAACATTATAGGGGCGCCATGCTTTAAGTTGTAGGTTATGTTTAGGTATGCCCGATATCTGTAGGGAATGAAGCATCTCAGGAGGGTGGGTTTGCTCAGAATCTGCCATGACAGTTCCTGCAATTAATGTATCGGCACTTAAATACGAAGTCGGAGTTCCGGGAAGCATATTTAGCAATATTGTGTTCATTGTATCGACATCCTTATTTGTTGGTGCTAAAATGGCGCGACTATTTAAGTATGTGATGTGTTTGTAGTTGTTGGTTAAGTCCGGGTAGACAAAGTCGATCAATGTATTTATTGCTTCGTTGTTATTGTGTATCAGAAACTGCGTAGGAATTTCTATCCAATTAGGCTCAATTCCTTCTGATTGAGTTGTACTGTGTAATCTTCCTTCTCCCAAGCGCACTATCCATTCCGCGAAGTCTATATATGTGTTACCGGTTGCAATGCCATTGTTACTCGTCAGCCGCATATTTGTCCGTAGTGGCAAAATTATTACTCTTTCCCAAAAACTTGCTTTGTGTACTGTTGTTGCGACAATGTCTTCTCGCATGCCTTTATGCACTACGGGTAGAATTTGTCTAAAATCCCCTCCTAGTGCAACCAACTTTCCTCCAAAAACCACATCCTTGTCACAAATATCGCGTATAGTTCTATCCACAGTTTCAAATATGTGTCTGTTTGTCATAGGTGTCTCATCCCATATAATTAAAGTTGTGTCCCTAATTAGTGTTGCTAAATCCAACCTATTAGAAATTGCACACAATGTTGTATCATCAGTTTGTAGTGGTATTTTAAACATGGCATGTGCGGTTTTTGCTTTTGGAATAAGAAGTGCAGCTATTCCGGATGACGCCACTGGTAGGACAGTCAATTTTTGACTTCGAAATTTAGCTATCAAAGTTTTCCACATATATGTTTTCCCAGTTCCGCCACTGCTGTAAACAAAAAAGATTCCTCCCTCACCCCGTTCATACGCTTGAATAATTTGGTCGTATGCTCGCTTTTGATCCATGTTGAGGTTCTGAAATAGGGACTCAAACTGTTTTCTTTCCTCTGGCGTGTCAAAGTTTTGATATTCTGCAAACAAACGACTGATCAAAGTTGGTATCGAAGCCTGTATAGGGAATGGCATTGGAGGATATTCTTTGAGTGAGTGTCCAGCTCTGTTTAGACTATGTTCGATTTCGCCAAGCCCCCACTGCCTACGTTGTTCATCTGTAACGTGGTAACTGCGATTGTTGAGGTGATGTTGTAATGTCCTTTCATAATCATCCGTTAGGTTGTCCCATTGGTTTTTCCATATTCTATCTGGATGTGAAACTTCTGCGAACAATAGTATGGAGCAAAACAGGCTTCATAATTGTGCTGCAGATGCCCAGGATGCGGCTTCAGCTAGTGTGTTGTTCCATTCATTGTTGTCATTTAGCAAGCCATGAGCTACACGTGTCGCTTTGAATGTCGGATATGTTATGCCATTGACTGTTCTTATGTCCTGGTAACATGTTGCGCCTCTTACGACGTTGAGCAATATTCTAAGGTAAAATCTTTCTCCTGAGTTAGGGTGTGCATAGGTTAAGCGTCCAATGCAAAGCTGTTGTTTTCTTATTGTCCATCGTCTTGCCGTTGTATTCCACACCCAATATGTAGGAAATTCAGCGTATGTATATGTTCTGGCTTCCATGTACTTGCTGTTAGCTGTAAACCACGCCGTTAACATGGTGTCTTTGTGTGTATTTGCGTTCAATACGTCTTCTAAGTTATCGTCTCTGTTGAAAGTGACATTCTGTTGTTCAGGTAAATGGAATTGCAGCCTTTCAACAGATGGATTTTGGTGTTGCATATCAAATTCAAATATTCTCTAGCAGGATTCTATCGATAAGACATATCTACAGTCCAAGTACTGTTTAATTTCGTCGACATGGGGTGGTGCAATTTGGTTAATGTTATATCCCGTGCGTTCGTTGTATTCAATGACCGCGGTAGCTCGATCATGGCCTTTGTGGATGTACTTGTATAAGTACTTTATTAGTTTTGTGTGGGCGCATCGTTCGACATTAATGTGGCAGTCATATTTCACATAGAGGTCTCTGTTGTATGGTACCACCCAATTGTTTCCGATGTCCTCGCCTCGGATTCGTACTGTCTGAGTGCCTCGTCTCCTGCGATACCTCACAAACCCATTTTCTTCGATTGTTGTGTCATTACAGAATGGCTTGGGGTAGTGTTTTGTACAATGGTAGTTATGATCTTGGCATGGTGACCGATTGTTGTATGGTCCACACGGTCCGTGTATCATGAATTTCGATACGGTTTCAAAAGCAAGAATATCATCCTGCTTGTTTGGTATTTCTGCGGATATGTATTGATCAATGTCCTCTGGGCATGTTGGCTTATGTTCGCTGGCTACGGTCAGCAAAATGTGAGCATGAGGTAATCCACGCTTTTGGAATTTGATGACATGTATGTCTGCACGGAATAATTAGGGAAGGTTAGTTTGATGCATTTATGCCAATTTATGTTTAAGCATGATATGTTATTTAGATATTGTACCTGCAATGACCTTGCCAAATACCTGTCGTTCCTTCAAATCTTTAAACAGCTCCCTTAGTTTTAGCTTGAATACGCGTGCTACTACGTCTCGCCTGTCTGATGCTGTCTGTTGTGGAAATTGGAGCAATTCAACGGTGATCTCGGGCCAATTTGGATTGCAAGTGAATGTGAAGAAATAATCCGGGGGTCCCATTGCTCTACAAATAGCCATAGCATCTTGGTATCTTTGAACCATATGCCTCGGGCTTCAGTGAAACTGGAGGGAAGGATGACCCTATGGCCAATAGCATTTACATTAACCTCTCCTGCTGTCAAAGCGTCAACAACACCACTATATATGTCTGCTCTAAGAGTGGTCTGGTTTTTACGCAGATAATCCAATCGAGATTGCTCTATTGCAGCATACCCATCGACTACAAATTGTTGGAATAAGCGTCCACCCTGTAATAGTGTTTTTCCTTCACCGTCTCGAAGTTGTAGTCTATAGGCGTAGAACTGTCTTTGTGTTACGTTGTCATTCTTGTGTCCAAAATAGTTTCTTGTTGGTATACCTGTGGTCCATCCATCAGTTCCCCGTGGCAATAGCAACGGATAATGTAGTAGCAAGTAAAAGGGATGCCTTTCATCTATCCTTTGTAAACCACCGGCCATTTTATGTAAAATGATATCTCGATTGCTCCATGAACTATCAGTATCTCCTACTATAAGGGCCGCCACTTCATCAACCGTTGGCATTGCATATTGGCGGCCATTTCTAGCATTAATTAGTCGTAATTTGAGGTCTTGCACGGTGGTGTTCCGCATGAAGTGTGCTGCACTTCTAAATGCTCTGGCATAAGGGTTTATGTCATCCAACATTTGTCTCAACCCCTCAAGGTATTGGTCCTGCAAGCGAGATTCGGTATTGGGTTGTCCTAGTGCAGCACGCCTGTTTTGTATTTCGTTTTCTGGGTCATATATTTACAACTGCGCATAGCGTGGCGGTGCCCCTGGTTCTGGTAATAATGCCCCAATTCTATGGTAGTTTAAACCACTTATTCTAAAAGAATATGGGCCACGGCCGTCTTGGACACTTAGGTCTATTTTTTCAACCAATGATGTGAATGACATGAGTGCGTTGTATGTACGAATGTCCTTCATAAAATGTGGATCTTGCATTAATGACTTTAGGTAGGTAGGGGTTTCGGGCAAATTTGGGAGATGTACTCATCCACTGCTACAACAGTGATTGAATACCGGATTATGCTGTGTGCTCTGTCTTGTTCTTTCTTCCACCCACATCCATGCACTGCAATGTGGACACTTTGATTGTCTAGGGCCAAAGTTCCACCTATTTGTTGGCCTTGTTCGAGGTGTATGTCGTCCTACATTTATATAATTTTGTTATATGAGGGGGCTTTTGGATGCTCGTTAAGTTAATGCACTAATCGGGCTTGCACTAATATGATAATTGTGTTTACACAAATCTCTCGCTTAGTGGCAAATTTTATTTTTGGGAACAACTAATGCATAAAGGGATAAAGAAACGTACTTGGTACAGCTGTACTTGTGCTTGCATCTGCAATATTAGACGGCATTGCATTATATATTGGAACCGTTGATAGTCGATTTGTAATGGTACAATTTTGTTGGACGCTGATTTGCTGAATATTTGGTGCATCATTCAGCCTCACAATGTCATCGTCTTCCTGAGCCATCTGGTCTTCATTATATGTAGAAGGCTGCACTTCTAATTCAGGTGATGCTGGGTCGTTTGATTGTCGTTGTTCCCCTGCTACTTCCATAGCCATACTGGTGTCTGAAATTTTGGTTTGTCGGTTAGTGTTTCATTCATTCAAATGTTGATGTAGTAAGTGCAATATCGGTAGTAGTGTGAATTCGAGTAATTATTTGTTGTGAAGTATATATGTTACATATGTTGTTCTTGTAATTGGACAATTTATTTACCTTGCATGAGACGTTCCCCGTTGTTTTCCATTCCGCCCTCATTTTCGTGATTGTTTGGGCGATAAGTTAATGCAGTAATCGGGCTTGCAATAATATTATAATTGTGTTTACATATATCCTTCCCTGATTTGGGAGCCATCTACAATGGTATGAAGTACATTTATTTAATTGCATATTCTATTTTTGCAAAACATATCCAGTATATGAATTAGAATATTTTGATACTGTGAATGACATGCTCCATTGTTCTGTTGCTATACTGGTCAATCTGGTGAATAGTTGGTGCACTATCCACCTTGACAATGGGATCGCCTTCCTGAGCCAGCCGGTCTTCATTATATGTAGAAGGGACCACTTCGAATTCAGGTGATGCAGGGTGGTTCGATTGTCGTTGTTCCCCCTGTACTTCCACCGCCATACTGATGTCTGAAAATTTGGTAAGTCGATTAGTATTTCATTAATTAAAATGTTGATGTAGCATCCGCAATGTGGGCCAAAGTGTGCAATTGACTGATAATTTGTTGTGAAGTATATATGTCAGATATGTTGTATATGTAATTTACAATGTCTTTACCTTGTATGAGACAATCGTCGTTGTTTTGCAATATGCCTTCATTTTCTTCAGTACCTGGCCCGTTATGCCCTCGCTCCATTTCCGCGTGTTCATTGATTATATTAAAGTCCATCAACGTATTCTGTAGCTCAATACGTAATGCGGATTCCGTAGTCATCGGTGTTTCGGACCCAGGTGCCTGTGCAGGTTCGTGTTCTGTACGCCTTATTCGAGCCAGTGCGATTCGTTTGTTACGTAATATATTTAGTCTAATCCAGCGTGCCTCCTTTTGTATTCTTTGTTTGGCAATTCTAATTGGTGTGGATATAGGACTCGGTGCTCACATTGATAAGAGGCGAAATCTCCTATGTAATCTTGCAACCTTTAATCGAAGATGTCGTGCATTTCTTGATAAGTCCTACATTATGTCAATACAAATGATGAATAAAGTGGATAAGACTATTTTATTTCAGGTAAATGAGGAGTAACACAAATTCCCTCATATAATGTTAAGGTAAATGTTGTTAGGACATGTACAACTGAACTATGATAGAGTTAAAGATTTAACATGGAGTAGTTGTTGTGTGTACCTGTTGCATGTCCATGGCTTTGTGAAGTGCTTTGGGTACAATGTAGACTGCAGCTCTTCTAAGGTGGATTACACCTTATATTTGAACCTTGTGGTTTCTATATTCCTTCGTTTAGTTAAATTTCACACATAAATGACATTGTTAACAAATACATAACACTACTACCGACATATAAGAGAAAGACAAATATCCAAACATATTTAAGTAAAGTTTAACAAATAACATAACATATGGTAAATCGTAAGGATTATTTTATATATATGACAATTAAATGCATCTCTTTTGTTGTGTTAAAATATTATTTCCAAATAATATTTTCAACTTATTATTCTGATATAACATAATGTAAATTGTGGGTTTTTTTATTTTTTTTTAAAGGTCATAGGATACTCTGTTTTGCTGTTCTTACTTGGGTATTTAGAGAACTGTGTGTTTGAGGTACTAACAGGCCAAATCAGTTATGTAACTTGCTGAGTTAAATCGTTAACTAAGTTTTCTTACCCGACAAATGCTTTTGTGTTCATTGTTTGTGAAGCCTTACTTGTGTAGTTAGAGAAGCAGGAGCTCAAGCTATTAACAGGTTAAATTTCCTATGTAATGTTGTGGGCTAAAATAGAACTTGTCGTGTATTTGTTGATGAGTGCTGTGTTATGTACATATTACTAATGAATGCCATAAATATGTCATGTATGGAATTCACTATTGGATTTTACATATAAACGAAAGAATTGGTAATACACATAAAATATTTAAGTGTAACTATGGATGTAGGTTGCTTATATCCAAACCTTTTTACTAAAGTTTAACATATAACATAACATAAAGTAAACCGGAGTTTTTTGCTAGCAACAAAGTAAACATAAGGTGGAAGTTGTTACCGTTTAGATAACGCGTTCAATGCTGAACGGCTTCTCCACTATTGAAGGGGAATGAAATTTTTTGGACTTTGTTATTATAGCGTGGGTGGGAGTTTTAGAGAAATTTTGATAAAAATGAGGAATTTAAAAAGTGGATTAATGGTTCCTTTGAGTTTGGAGGTATTGGGGATGAGGGACTTGATTATAATTTAAGTAGAGATTTGGATTATATATATTATGAAGATGTTAATGTGAGAACTAATTTTACTATTATTAAAACATTGAAATTAAAAATTATAAAATCATCTTTTGTTAAATGATTTGTTGTCGTGTAATTTATATAATTTACTAATTATAATAAACATGTAAGAATATTAGGACTCAAAAAAGAAAAAAAGAAGAAAATATCTAGAATTTACATTCTAGTAAATTTGGGCTTAACTGAAGTACATTAACAATTGTTTAAGTGCGGAAAAAATATTGAATGACATTACGTTTATTTGAGTTCAATTAATCTTGGGAGTTGTACATTGTAATGATTGCAATGGTACTATGCATTAATTGTGATATAACCAAGCATTGAATTACATGAAAAATTAGAAATATAGAATTTATGGACTGTATTTTTTTAGTTCAATTCTCGGCATTTTAATTATTAATTCTCAAAAAAGGGTTTTAGAAATCATTATGCTTTCAATTGTGTAATCTACAAATAAATATAGTTTGAGATTTTTCATTTTCAGAACCTGTGACTTTTAGTTTGAAGCAAACATTTGAAATTTTAAATAAATATTTTTATATATTCGCACCCGCCTTATATCAGTGTTGGATACAGAGCCGGTATACCTAACCCATACACACTACCCGCTCTATTTATAGACACTCACCTGCCAATTCAGTATCCTTTCAAAGCATTAAAAATTATCTATAATTATTTTTCTTGCCAAAAGTAAAATTAAATAAAAAAAAGGAGATTAAAAGGATAATGATAGATTTTTAAGGATTGAAAAAAGAAATAACAATTTAAAATGATAAGGATAAGTATGTGAGGATAGAAAAAGAAAAAGAGAAAAAAACCTAAATTTAAAACTTTAGCATTTGGGGTTTATATTATATAATTTTTATGTATTTCCTTTGAGGTTTTTCTTTTTCAGAACCTGTGACTTTTAGTTTGAAGCAAACATTTGAAATTTTAAATAAATATTTTTATATATTCGCACCCGCCTTATACTAGTATTTGATACAGAGTCGGTATACCTAACCCATACGTACTACCCGATCCACTTATAGACACTCACCTACCAATTCAGTATCAATTCAGTATCCTTTCAAAGCATTAAAAATTATCTGTAATTTTTTTTCTTGCCAAAAGTAAAATTAAATAAAAAGAAGATTAAAAGGATAAGGATAGATTTTTAGGGATTGAAAAAGGAAATAACAATTTAAAATGATAAGGATAAGTATGTGAAGATGGAAAAAAAAAAAGAAAAAAAAAAAAACCTAAATCTAAAATTGTAAGATTTGGGGTTTATATATATTATATAATTTTTATGTATTTCTTTCTTGTCCATTTTAAGTGATAAGTCATTATTTACTTTAAATGACATTTTTCAGTTCAAATAAAGAAAATAAAAGATAAATAAAATATACTCATAATATAATTTTAGCATTTGCATTCAATTAATTTTAGAGGGTTGTACATTGTAAGAATTTAGATAAGAATGGATAAGCGTGCTTCAAGTTTTAAGTGTCCAATTTTAATACTACTATTATAAAGAAAAAAAAATTGTCTTTAATTTGTTTAATTTTCTTGCCAAAAGTGAAATAAGAAATAAAAAGATAAAGTTAAGTCTGTAAGGATTTAAAAAAAAATTAAAAGGATAAAAAAAAATAAGTGAGGATTGAAAAAACAAAAATAAAAAAAAATCTAAAAATTTACAATTTGGGGTGGGAAGGGTATATAATTTTAATGTATTTTCTTCTCGTCCATTTAAAGTAAGAAGTCATCATTTACTTTTAATGATATTTTTCAGTTCAAATAAAGAAAATAAAATGTAAATGGAATATACTCATAATATAAGTATTTTTATATATCCGTACGCATGTTAAATACTTATGAACACTCACCTGCCAATTCAGTATCAATTCAGTATCTTTTAAAATTAACCCTTCAAAATTTAATATTTTATATTCTAATCATTAAAATGGAGCTCAAGCATTAAAAATTCTATTGAATTTGTTCATTTCCCTTGGCAAAAGTAAAGTAAAAAAAAAAAAAGATAAGGATAAGTTAGTGATAAGTTTGTGAGAATTGGAAAAAAATAAAATTAATTAAAAGGATAAGCAAATTATGGTTTAATTAAATTAGATTTATTTATATTAATAATTAGAGTATGAGTTTTATTATGTAATTTATATAATTTACTAATTACGATATCTTAATATACTATTCATTGTGATACAACCAAGCATTGAATTTCATTAAAAATTAGAAATGTAGAATTTGTGGACTGTGCTTAAATAAATATTTTTATATATTCGTACCGCCTAATACTAGTGTTGGGTACATAGGCGCTACACTTAACCTATACGCACTACCTGCTCCACTTATGGACACCTAACCCATACACACTATCTGCTCCACTTATGGACACTCACCTGCCAATTCAGCATTAATTCAGTATCTTTTAAAATCAACCCTTCAAAATTCTACATTTTATATTGTAATCATTAAAAATAAAGTTCAAGCATTAAAAATTCTCTTTAATTTGTTCATTTCCCTTGCCAAAAGTAAAATAAGAAAAAAAAAAAAAGATAAGGATAAGTTTGTGAGAATTGAAAAAAAAAATAAAATAAATTAAAAGGATAAGAAAATTATGGTTTAATTGAATTGGATTTATTTATATTAATAACTAAAGTATGAGTTTTCTTATATAATTTACTAATTACGATATCTTAATATAATATTCATTGTGATACAACCAAGCATTAAATTATATTAAAAATTAGAAATATAGAATTTGTGGACTGTGCTTAAATAAATATTTTTATATATTCGTACCCGCCTTATACCAGTGTTGGGTACAAAGCCGGTACACCTAATCCATACGCACTACTTGCTCTACTTAGGGACACTGACCTGTCAATTCAGCATCAATTCAGTATTTTTTAAAATTAATTCTTCAAAATTACATGTTTTATATTCTAATCATTAAGAATATAGTTGAAGTTTTAAAAATTCTCTTTATTTTGTTCATTTCTCTTCGCAAAAGTAAAATAAGAAAAAAATAAAATAAATTAAAAGGATAAGGATAAGTAAGTGGGGATTGAAAAAAAAATTAAAAAATAGGGAAATCTACAAATTTAGAAGCATTAAAAATTCTCTTTAATTTGTTTAATTACCTTGCCAAAAGTAAAATAAGAAAAAAAAAAGATAAGGATAAGTTTGTGAAAATTAAAAAAAAAAATAAAATAAATTAAAAGGATAAGAAAATTATGGTTTAATTGAATTGGATTGATTTATATTAATAATTAAAGTATGAATTTTCTTATGTAATTTATATAATTTAGTAATTACGATATCTTAATATAATATTCATTGTGATATAACCAAGCATTGAATTACATTAAAAATTAGTATTGTAATCATTAAAAATATAGTTGAAGCATTAAAAATTCTCTTTATTTTGTTCATTTCGCTTGACAAAAGTAATATAAGAAAAAAATAAAATGAATTAAAAGGATAAGGATTAGTAAAGTATATGAGTTTTCTTATGTAATTTATATAATTTATTAATTACAATATTTTAATATAATATTCATTGTGATAAAACTAAGCATTGAATTATATTAAAAATTAGAAATGTAGAATTTGTGGACTGTGCTTAAATAAATATTTTTATATATTCGTACCCGTCTTATACCAGTGTTGGGTATAGAGCCGGTACACCTAACCCATACGCACTACCTGCTCCACTTATGGATACTCACCTGCCAATTCAGCAACAATTCAGTATCTTTTAAATCAACCCTTCAAAATTTCATGTTTTATATTCTAATCAAACCTTCAAAATTTCACGTTTTATATTGTCGCGGCCCACTCCCCAGACTGCTTATCTTACCCCTCTCTCTCTCTCTCACTTCAACAGCATCCATAGCATTAGCAGCAACCTTCTGACCCCAAAACCCTTCTATAATATTCATTGTGATACAACAAAATATTGAATTACATTAAAAATTAGAAATGTAGAATTTGTGGACTGTGCTTAAATAAATATTTTTATATATTCGTACCCGCCTTATAACAGTGTTGGATACAGAGCCGGTACATCTAACCCATATGCACTACCTACTCCACTTATGGACACTCACCTGCCAATTCAGTATCAATTTAGTATATTTTAAAATTAACCCTTCAAAGTTTGACGTTTTATATTCTTTCTAATCATTAAAAATATAGTTCAAGCATTAAAAATTCTCTTCATTTATTTCATTTCCCTTGGCCAAAGTAAAATAAGAAAAAAAATAAAATAAATTAAAAACATAAGGATAAGTAAGTGAAGATTGAAAAAAAAATTAAAAAAAAAAATTTATAAATTTAAAATTTGGGATGAAAAGTGATTTTAAGGGCGGTAAAACTTCACTATAATAATATAGTATAGATAGTATAGGTGAGCTTAGCTTGCGAATAAATTACAGCCATATGCCCCATATGCCCACCTGTCACTCTGTCGGCTCTGCATGCTACATCCATATCTTTATTTTATTTTTCATAAAATTTAATATCATTATTTATAATTATGCATTTGTAACATTATTATTACACTTTTGACAACCCACATTAAAACTATATATTTTATTATGCCAAAATATTTTTGTAATTTTCAGATAAATTCTTTGATTTTACCTGTCACGTCTCGTTTTACATTTATATAAGTCCACCTGTAAAAATTATAATTATTATTATTGTACGCTTTATATAAGCTCGTTCTGTGTTGTTATTTTTATATTATTACAGTTAGAAGCTTGTATGCTTTTATGCTTTTATACCTGTATGCTTCTATATTTTTATGCTTCTCATGTTAGGGATTTTCGGATACAACTTTTCTTTAGGTTAGCACATTAAAAGGGTAAGGTTACATACATTCCGCTCCTTCTAGACTCTGCATATGTGGAAGCATTGGTTTTTTGTTGTTGTTTATATCCAAATAAAAGACAAGTTCTTCTTTATTTAAACGTGTTAGAATATAAAATCATTCCTGGACCTTCACTTATCAGGTTAAGCTTTTGGGAGAGTGGGTTCCTTAATATGGTATTAGAGCCTTGATGGCCCAGAGATCACGAGTTTGAATCTTAGCAGCCCCTACTTTTGATATGAAAACAATTTACGCATAAGGTATGAGGTGGGTTTGCACACTATCCATGCTTTCGCATGAAGAGACATGTTAGAATATAAAATTATTATTGGGCCTTCACCCATCAACTTAAGCTTTTAAGCTTTTAAAAGAGTTGATTTATTGACAAAACAATTATTCATATCTTAAAATTATAAAAAAAAAGATATAACTAAACAAGAAGATGTATTGAAATTATATGAAACTTCTTGATAAAAAATTATATGAAAAATTTCTTTCTTTTATTTTAGATCTATATTATTCCAATATAGGATAATAATTTTACGGACATAATTTGTTGGTAAAGGTGAAATTTCATGGAATATTATAATCTTAATCATAAATGCTAAAACATCTACTTAAACGAGATTAATTAACTAGTGCTCTATCCAAGGAAACAATAGGGCTTTGTTAGGTTACTACAAAGTAAGCAGGATACCATAATTTATAAATAATGAACACTAGATTTGTAATAGAGGAGGGGGAAGAGGGCTCACGTGGGAGGGAGAGCCGCGAGGGGCAGTGCCCCGGGTATGGGAGGTGTAGAGTAATTAGAGAAATTGAATAGGAAGTAAGGAAGACCGAGGTTATACACGGAGAAGGACATACCATGAGTTGTAGGGGACGTGACCGAATCAACATGTGAGGGGAAGAGTAGGAAGCGGGAACTCATGATTGAACCCGGAAGGGGAGGAGGCTGACGCAGTCCAAGAGGTCATCGCCAGTTGCGACGGGGGCTGGGTAAGGCGAGCCGATGTGGTGGGGGCAGTCAGTTGACTGTAGTTGAGACCGGAGATAGGGGAGAGAAGGCATCGGTATTGGAGAGGGAGGGAGAAGAGGAGAAGGCAACCATAGGTTCACAGGTTCAATTGCCGGAGACACCGCACATGAGCGACCAGAGGAGAGGGGATAAGTGCGGCGGCGCCGGTTAGGGTTTCGTGAGAGGGAGGGAGAGAAGTTTTTGTTTTAGGGTTTGGTATGTTCTGATACCATGTGAGATTATGAGTTAATGAGCATACCTAATAGGGTTGCTCAGGTATATATTTATAGTAAAGAGTACAGAAATAATTACAGAATATTATCAGAATAATATCAATGGAATATATAACCTCTTTTCGTTAATAAATATGTCACTTCATTAATAGATATGTCTCTTCAGTAAAAGATGTGTCTCTTTACTAAGAAATATATCAAAGAAACATACCTCTTTATTAAAAGACATGTTCTTTCATCAAGACATATGCCTTTTCCTTAATGAGTGCTTTATTTTTTATTTTTTTTTTGAAAAAGGAACTTTGCGATGAAATGGTTTAGAATTGCAGGATTATTAGAACGAAGAATTTTAGGGTGGTTTATGGGGAGCGAAGGCTTTGTAATAATATAGTAGATAGATTCTATTGTTTAGCTATCGGGAAATTAACAACATGCTTGAGCAGATAGAGCACTTTTTATACAATGGGCTTTTATACGGACATGGAGGGGCTCGTAAGGCAGCGAATTATTCTCAGTAGAGCAATAAACATTACTGTCGACACGAGATTCATTAAGTTATTACTTTATCAATGAAAATTTACCTGTGTAATAACATTATTCTATAGAAAATACGATTAGAATCAAAACTCAACTGTATATGTATATTAAAAAAATTTACAAAAAATCCCAACAAAATAGAAAAAAAAAAAAATTTAAATCAAGATTAATAAGGATTATCTATGTGTTAAGAATATTTAAAAGAGAAACTCTAGTACTAATCAACCTCCTTAACACTCTCTCACTTCGCACTTCCATTCCCCCAATGCACTCCTCTAACTCCTCCATCTTCTTCAACACTCTCATTCTCTTCTCTTCATCTCCCTTCTTCCACTTCTCTATCTCTCTCATCTCAAATTCCCCCTTTACCCCTCCATTTTGCCCTAGCCTCATCCACCTCCTCCTCCGATTCGACCCGCTAAACGACGTCGCTACGCCGTTGAACACTGTGGCGGAGACAGACGCTGTCAAATCGTGTACGTCACGGATTACGGTTGAGATTTCGTCTGAACCGTCGGATTGGGGGATCGGATTGATGGATCTGACGGTGGATACTAGGTGTTGGATTTGAGTTACGATTTCACGTTGCGTTTTGATGTAGAGAGAGATTTTGGCGGCGTCGTTTCGCCGGAGAGCCACCTGTGCGGCGGAAAGGTCGAGTTTGAGGTTAAGCATGGAGGTCTGGAAGATTCCGAAGGCGTCGACGAAGCGGAGGAAGTCTTCTAGAAGCTTCTCGAAGACGTGAGAGGAGAGAGAGTCTAGGGTTTGGGGGAGCTGGAGGGTGTCGTCGAGGGAGTCGAGGAGGGATTTGAGGAGGTCCAGTCCAGTAAGGAAATGGGCCGAGGTGGGCCGGCCCAATGGTGGAAAGGAGGAAGAATCAGCCCACGAGAGGAGATTCTGGAGGTGGAATCTGAGATGGGGGATCAAGGGGTGGTGGGACCCATACGGGAGGCTGGTGGAACGTGTATGGTAGGATTTGAGGGAGGGTTTAGATGGACGGCTCTGATTTGAGTTTGGGAAGGATACTGTGCGCCGGAATCTACTCACCATTACTTTATTTTATTTTTCTTTTTTTGTTTTTGTTTGGGATGTTGGAGAGAGAAAGAAAAGAGAGGAATTTGGGTGATGGCGGTGGGGGAGTTTGAGGTTTATATAGTAGGAGGAGAGAGAAAGAGGGGGAAGTGGGGCCCAGTGGAGATGCGCACGTGGGGGTAGAAAAACTTAACAAAAAGGTAAAAGAAAAAAAAGGGAGAGGGAGATTTGGGAAGTAACGGAACAAATGTACATTCTTAATTGGCTGCTGGCTATGGTTGTAAATGAGCTGAGTATTTTCTTGTTCCAACTCAGTTTCGATAAGGTTTATTAAGTTTAAGTCCAAGCAGAATTCTTATGAAGCTTTTAAATATTTGTTTAAGCTTAGTTCAATGATATTTTTTTTATGTTTAATACTCGACTTGTTAGTCTAATCAAGTTGATTTGAGTTTGTTATTGAGCCGCGCCAAGCTCATTTTCAAGTGAAATCGAATCCATAGTCGAGCCGAACTTTTTATTGAGTCAAGTTCCTTATTAAGTTGTTGCAACAACAACAGACCCAGGGCCTCAAGGGCTTCTGCATAAGCAGGGTATGGGAGGGGTGGATGTATGCAGCCTTACCTCTTCAGGGTGTAACCCTGCCAAGAGGCTGTTTCTGACGACTTCTAACCTTATAGGGTTGGCAACACAAGGACTTCTCAGGAGGTCACCCATCATAGCACTACTTTCGCCCAAGCACGCTTAACTTCGGAGTTCTAATGGGATCCGGTGCCTGGTAAATGAACTTCCTTATCAAGTTGTTGGGCTATTCAAGTTACTATTGAACCATTATTAAACTATTTTTAAGTTAATATTAATTGTTAACGAGCTCTTATCAACCCCTTATCCAACTGTTTGCGAAAATTAACGAGTTAGGAGCTCTTTTGTTCAAACTTGACTCGTTAAGCTTATCAATCCTGCTCGAAATCAACTTGATAAGCTATCAAGCCCCAATCACGAACACCAATCAGCTGTAATCGAATTTGAACATGGGTAGTTTGATACGAGCTAGAATGGGATTAGGCGTACAAAAGGACGCCATCTCATTAGTCCCCATCCACATGGGCTGCTACCTATCTGACCGTTCTGATCCTCGACGACGAGGATCGTTTCAAGGGGGCGGTATTGATACAGACTGAGTATCTCCTGAACCGCCAAGTTCATGCCTGCCACTACCCCCAAGATCCCTCTCGCCATCCTTCCCGCCAATCTACTACATGCTGCCAACCTGAACTACACCCGCCATTCAGCTGTGCCGACTACTCCTACCACCTTCTATAGCCTTCCACTACCTTCCACCTAAGCCCTAATATCCCCCCTCCCTATTAGTATAAATAAGTGAGCTCCCTCATTGATTAGGGCATGCAACTATGATTTAAGAGTGTAATACTCAAGTCTATTTCTCCCTCTATTCTCTAGTATTCTCCCCCCTTCTTCTATATCTCTGCCCTTTTTCCTAATACTTGTATCTATCTTTACTATGCAATATATATATATATATATATATATATATATATATATATATCAAGGAATGACAATCTAGCTATCCCTTAGCCTTTAGTATCGATATCGTGTTGAGTTTATGGTTGATTGGGTGGGGATTGAGCTCGTTCGATAAGATCGGATCCCAGTCCGTGAAATAGTTCATCGAATGTTTGGTTCATTTATACCCCTACTGTTGTGTTTGATGTTGTAGTTATATTATTGTAAGATTTCGAATTTGAGGTTTATTTTACGCTTTTTTAGTTGTTTACGACTTTTATTCGTACCGTACCATCTTCGAAGAAAATTTGTCCCTTTTGAATTAGTTTAGTAGTTAAAATTTTATTTTTTGGGTAGAATTTTAATATAAAACTCACATATCGTTTATTGGGTAAATTACAGAAAACCTCCCTTTCTTTTGCTTCAAAAACAAAAAACATTCCTTACAAATAAAAGTACTCACAAAACCACCTCACTTTTAAAAATTTATCGCTTAACTCCTATGCAACCTTTTTATACTATTTTTTCCTTTAAAAGTGAGGGGGTTAAATATTTAATTTTATTTTTGTAAAAAAATTTATATATTAGGCAAAAATTTATGTTTTTTTGCAAAAATATTAGGAGAGTTTTCTATAAATTTAGAAGATAAAAAATATTTTTAAAATTTTTATAAAAAATATTATAAAATAAAATATAATATTTTTATTGATATTATAATGTCACTACTATATAATTAATTAAAATAATAATTTTTATAAATATAAAAAACCTATTTTTCTCTAAAAATATAAAAAAAAAATATTATTTTTTCTCAAAACATATAACCCCTACCTAAAAATAAAATAAAATACTTTACTATTTCATTTTGAGGTGCAAAATGGTAAAAAAAAGTTGCATGAGATTAAATAATAAATTTTCAAAAGTAAGAAGGTTTTGTGAGTGCTTTTATTTGTGAGAAATTTTTTTATTTTTAAAACAAAAGATAGAAAGATTTTCTGTAATTTACCTTTATTTATTAGTCTCCCCAATTTTTATAGCATATAAATAAATAAAAAGTATGATTTCTTATGAAGACCAGCATACATGTTCTCTCTTTTAAAGGAAATAATGCTATAAGTAGTTATAAGCTGTATATAATTTAAAAAAAATTATATATGTTTATATAAATCTATACTATATATATATTGTGAAGTTGTCCCCCCCTTAAAAAGCATCCAAATCCCTAATTCTTTTTTTTTATATTTTTCCTTTTTTTTTAAAATGAACCTTAACCCTAGTGGTGGCCGTGGGCCGGGCCTGGGCCCGACGGGCCCGGGCCCGACGGGCCCGGCCCGCTACAGTGCAGGCCCAAGAGAGCCAACGGCTCTTTTTTTACAAAAAAAAAAAAAAAAATTATATATTTTTTTCTATAAATAATTAACCCTCCCCAACTCATTTTCTCACAAAATCTTCAATTCTCTCTTCTCTCTCTATACATTCATCATCTCCCATCTTCTCTAATTTGCTAATTGCAAAATTGTGCTCTAAAGTTCGAAGTTCGTAAAGTATTTGGATGAAGTGTGAATTTCATTATTCTCTCGTTTCGGTAATTTTAGTATCGTAATTTTTTTTGATTCGCATTTTTAGTTATTTAATTTGCATTACTACTTGTATTTTATAAATAATAATCATTTATACTAATATGGCACACAACTCTTCATCATCTGGAGCCGATCGTGCTAGTTCTAGCTCTTCTTGGCCACCCAGAATCCCAAAAAGGACTAGAATTGTCTTACTTGATACTGAAGAACGAGCTTTTATACAACCAAACCCAACACCCCAATACCTTGATGATAGCATAGATTATAACTTTTCACAGCCACAAGATTATCATGAGTCAGGTAGTGGTGGGGTTGGAGACTCACAAACTGATGAGGAACCCACCCCCACCACAGATGCCCAGCCTAAAACTAGTACCTTGACTAGTAGGCGTACAACTAGTGCGGTATAGAAGCACTTTACCCTTAATAAGACAACTAATAAAGCAACCTGTAAATTATGTGACCCACCTAAGAATTTTAGCCATCAACCCGGCAGTGGGACGGGCATACTAAATAGACATATACTTAGGTGCCACCCCGAGCAATTCCCGGAAAAGAGCCAACAACGTTTAGTACAGCAAGTGACCGGTGCACTTGCTAATTTTAGGTTCTCTCAGGAGAGCAACCGTAGGGGGCTAGCTAAATATATAATTTTGAGTGAAAGGCCTTTTAGTACTGGCGAAAACCCAAATTTCGTCGACTACCTCCAACGAAATGTGAACCCCGCAATTGTGAGGATTCCTCGGAACACCGTAAAGGGACGCTTTTACGTTGTACCACAATCTTAAAATTGGGGTACATACACTTTTTGCGACGAACACGAGCATGTTCTCGTTGACGTCGGACGTATGGACGTCCAAACCCGGCCAACCTTATATGTGCATAACGGCACACTGGACCGATGAATCCTTCATCATCCAGAAGAGAATAATTCATTTTGGGCTTTTAGATTGCCCCCATACTGCCGAGGTAATTACGGGTGCGATTATGTCGGCAGTCCGCGATTGGGGCATAGAACAACGTATCTTCAGTATTACGTTTGACAATGCTTCCAATAACACTGCATCCGTAGCATATTTAATTAGGAAAATGAGACCCATGTTAGGTGGGAAGTGTTTTCATATTCGTTGCATCTGTCACATTTTGCATTTAATGGTAATGGATGGTTTAGATCTTATAGACGCATCCCTTGCCACCTTAAGATCTGTAATAATATCAATTAAAGCATCCGTCGCTAGGAAAAAAGATTTAAAAATGTATGTAGGTTGCATAACATAGAATATAAACAATTTAAATTAGACTCCAAGACTAGGTGGTCGTCTACGGTAGTAATGTTAGAGCACATTCTACCATACAAAGACGCTCTGATGGAATTCGTCCAGGAAAATCGTGTAGAATGGCGTGATTACAACCTGGACGGTATACATTGGGAGACAATAGATGAAATTTGTAAATTTTTTAGCATGTTTAAAGACGCGACAACATTTTTTTCGGGTTGCTACTATCCGACCATGCCTCAAGCAATATCAATATTGCTTGATATTGTAAATTGGATGGTGGGTAATCAATCCAAACCCATTTTGTTCGGATCGATTGCGGCAATAAAAGAAAAGCTTGCCAAATATTTTTTCGAACTACCTCTTACTTACTGCTTTGCTACTATTTTAGACCCTCGTTGTAAACGCTCAGGTTTCAACTTGTTTTGCCAACATTTTTTCACGTATTTGAATCCTTCTCTTAATATCGACACTTTCATTGCCGATGTCGATAACGACTTGCATAGTTTATTTTCTCAATATTTCCGTCAATTAGCGTCCAATAATCCTAGTACTGCTGCAGTAGGATCTTCCACATCTAGTGGAAGTAGTTCACACACGTCATATTCGTGGAAATTGTTGGAGCAATTTACGCCCACAGCAGCCCCCACATCATGTGATGAGTTAGATTATTATTTGTGGACACCGATGGTCCATATTTTCGGGCCGCCGGGCAACCCGAATTTTGATTTGTTACAATGGTGGAACACAAACCAAACCCAGTATCCAGTGCTTTCCACCATGGCACGTGATATACTAAGTTATCCGGTGTCTTTAGTAGCATCGGAGTGTGCTTTCAGTCTTGGTGGCAGGTTGCTTGGAACGAAGAGGGCGAAGTTATCGCCGTCGAGCTTGGAGATGTCCGTGTGCTTGAAGGATTGGCTGCTAGCTGAGGCAAGAGATCAACAGAGAATGAAGATGGATTCATCGAGCGATGAAGAAGACGACTGCACAATTGATATGTCAAATGATGGCGTAGAAACCCCCCGATATGACTGATATTAAGATTCAAGACTTTTGTATGTTAATTATTTACTTTCACATATTTACGTCAAAAGATGACCGCACACTCCATATGTCAAACTTTATATTTTTTGATAAATAAATTTATATTTTTAAATATTAGGCCCCAACTTTGTATTTGTATTTGATACGTTATTTATTTACTGATATTTTTTTGATAATTACTTGTTGTATATTGTATTTTATTTATTATATATATTTAGTATTATTTTTTTTGAACATGTATACTTGGAAAGAAATATATTTGTATCTCATATTATTTATCAATGAATTACAATAATTTTAGTACAAAACGACTATGTATTTTTTAATTTTTTTTTAATTTAGTTAAAAAGGCCAGGCCGGCCCAGCCCCGGCCCTGGAAGCCCTCGGGCCGGCCCGGCCCGGCCCACGGCCACCACTACTCACGGCAGGTACATTGCAAGCAAAGCAACAGACTCAAGCATGCCACAATCAAGCGCAGATCAACATAAGATTAAGATAAATATATAACAGGTAAAGAGGATATGGATAGAGATAGAGATAGCAGGGAAGAGAAAGGGAAGGAGATAGGGGTTGGGGTAGGGATAGATAGAGAGGAAGATAAAGATAAGTAGACCAGTAGCGGCGTACTTTCTCATGAGATCCATAAATAGCCTACGTGCACCCAGAGAAACTGGACTACCCTACTCCAACCGGAACATCTAAGACCCCTATGCTGGCCCTCCATTGGGCCCTATCTAAGGCCATCTCCTCTCAAAGGTTTAGGTGGGTGAGGTCTTGTCGGATCGTCTCAACCTAGTAGTCGTGTCGGCATAGAAAAAACATGTGTCAACACCATTATCAACTCAGAGTTGTGTACGTATATTACAGTGAGTAATGTGTGTCGACATATATAATATTCGTGTCGACACAGGAACGTGCACTCCGATTCACCACTAACGTACCCACGTTATCAACAAATATACTCAACATCACCAATTTAGTAGTCGGGTCGACACGGGAAGCACATGTGTCGACACCATTATCAACTCAGAGTTGTGTACATATATTACAGTGAGCAATATGTGTCGACATACATAATATTCGTGTCGACACAAGACCATGCACTCTGATTCACCACTAACGTACCCAAGTTATCAACAAATGTACTCAACATCACTAACCTAGTAGTCGTGTCGACATAGAAAAAATATTTGTCGATACCATTGTCAACTCAGGGTTGTGTACATATATTACAGTGAGTAATGTGTGTCGACATACATAATATTCGTGTCGACACAGGACCGAGCACTCTAATTCACCATTAACGTACCCAAGTTATCAACAAATGTACTCAACATCACCAACCTAGTAGTCGTGTCGACACTAGAACAACATGTGTTGACACCATTATCAACTCAGAGTTGTGTTCATGTGTACATAAAATTTATATCCATGTACACATTGCAATAGTGCAGATCAATGTATAACAAAATACATGTGTCGACATACGGAAAAGGTGTATGCTTGTGTACAAGAGAGTATGTCGACACGTCTACTTCATGTGTCGACATACATAATATTCGTGTGTCGACACATAATATTCGTGTCGACACATGAACTTTTATACTCTAACTCCCCACCAACGTACCCAAGTTATCCACTGATGTACTCAACATGACCAACATAAGAGTTGTGTCGACACAAGAACAACATGTGTCAACACTCATATCAACTCAGAGTTGTGTACATGTGTACACAAAATTCATATCCATCTATAGTAGATTACAATGTGTCGACACTTTTAGTCTATGTGTCGACATGCCATATTACTTGCTCAGTAGGTAGCCTTTCCCCTCGTCAATTACATAAAATTTTTTTTTCTGTACGGTAGAAATGCTCTCCCCCCCCCCCCCTTCCCTCTTCAAGAATGCGGGGTATCACCATGGGGACAAGTGCCCAGTGACCTTGGCAAGCAATAATACCCGTTCAAAGGACATTTTATAGTCATATTGAATTATCAAAGAATAAGCAATGTGATTTCAATTATAAATCAAGTAGCTTATAATATAAGATTAATATTCGGATTGATACTAATCTCTTTCTTAAAATAAGATTTAGCTGCTTGCACTTTGCAATCCTTCTATTATCGAGGGTCTTCTTATCTTAAAGAGTCAACTTTTTATCCTGTTTTTTTGCCCTCTAAATTCTCATTTGGTAAAGAAATCAAACTCATTAGTTTTTGAAAGAAAAGGTAAGGACAAGGCTAAAAGATCCTTAAGATCTCTCAAGAGAGGAAACTGTAAGGTTTTGGTCCTAGAAATAGAAAAAGGGCTCAAGAGAGAGCATGTTCTCAAAAAGAAACACTTGAGCCCGGTGACCAATAATGGCTAACCAGTCAATAGCCCTATTCAACAACAACATACTCAATGTTTCAAGGGTTCACGGATGGGCAGGGTCTGGGAGGGGTCTGATGTACGCAGCCTTACCCCTTCAGGGTGTAACCTTGACGGGAGACTGTTTTCGAGGACCCCCAACCTGAAGTCAATAGACCAATTCATTGCCGTGAACCAATAGTTAAATGAGATGCTTTCTAACAAAGAGTGAATAATATGGGTGTCTTCCAAAATAATCACAATATTTGCTGGAGTCGAGTAGCTACCTTTAAGCGCTTTGATTACAACCTCATTATCTCCTTCAAGGATAATTCTACTGGCCCCTGTCCTGGTTGGATGAACCAAGGCGTCCTTGGCAGCAACAACTTTAGCCACAATAATTGGAGCTTAACCAAGCTTTCTAGAGCCACCTAGAATAATCTTTCCATCGTGATCCGGAATAATGAAATCTATCATAGCCGAATTTCTATACTTAGACCCATCAAAATTAGCATTGACCCAGCCTAGAATGGAGGAGCCCATAAGATCTACCTAACTTTACAGGTCACTGGTGCCATCCTTTCTTCCCCCGCTCCCACTACTAGCACTGCCCTCATTTATTCTACCCTAAAGAGACTATTCCAGACCCATGTCTCTAGCCAGGACCACAAGCTTAACCAGACTAGTTTCATGATTTCAAAACAAAGCATTGTGCCTACCCTTCCAAATGTGCCACTAAAGGAACACAAATTTGATAAGGCTTCTATGCATTTTACGAGACCTCAACTCATCGACAATGCTAGAACCTCGAGGCAAGGAGGCCAGCCAACGCACATACTTAGCCAGCTCGCAAATGTCTTTAGCTCTCGGACACAATAATAAAAGGCCTGCTCAGTTGGCATGGGCAAATATAATACTATGGTTGAATTTTAAGCGTCATTGAACTATGTAAAGGGCTTAAGTTGATAGGTAATGTTAAGGAACTACTTTACACTCCAACGTGTCCCTCATGCAAATGCCTATACTAGATTTGAAATGTAGATAATACACCGACTCATCCATTGCGCTTGAAAATATTTTAGGGTGTAGGCTATTAGATTTGAATTCATAAGTTCACGGTTAACAAGATCTTGATATCATATTAAGGAACTAACCGTGTCAAAAGTTTGAGCCGATGGATACAACACCAACACCAACAACAACAACAACAACAACAACAACAACAAATCTAGTACCTGCAAGGGCTACCGCAAAAGTAGGGTTTGGGGGGGTCCCCTTCAGGGGGCTACCCGGAAGAGAGGCTGTTTCCGAGGACCTCCAACCTGAGAGGCTGGTAAAAGTTTAAGCCGATGAATGAAGGTGCATAAATGATTTAATACTTTTTAACATAGTAGTTATTGTTAGGATCAAATCTCCAAATATAATAAAATCAAAACACATAACTAAAATAAAAAAGCAAAGAAATATAACACGTAAACTTCACATTAAAAATCCCTTGACGTTACCATGGGCAAAGAAGGAAGAAAGTCCATTATCAAAAGTATTACGAGATGTCTGTCTCACTGTATCAAAAGAAGATTACATGAGACATCTCAACTCTTAATCTTTTCCAATTTGCACAGCCTTGGTACTTATATATAGCCGCACATTAAACTTTAGTGTGTTGTGAGCTTAAATCGAATTGATTTAATCCGCTACTTGATATATATGGCCTAATACAACCATGCGCCACATAAAAGCAATAAAACATGGTTTGTGAGGATAAATAAAAATAAAAAGGGGGATCATAAGATGAGTCACGAGGTTAAGTTTTAAGGTAAGAGCAGAAATTAGACAGAGACCTCGTGGGTGCAACACATGCTGCATGTGTCGCCCTGCCGCTTCACCAAACATGACTCATCAAATCTCGGTCACTTGACCAAACATGTTGAAATAAATAAGCCCCACGTATAAATTCAAGTAAAATTTCATCCTAAAACTAATTGCATTAATTAAGTGAAGTAACTTATATAAAATTCTTACTAAACTGACATGTAAAGTTCTTAACATATAACAATAATATTATGATTTCTTTTAACTTATAAATAGATACATATTACTTTTTTGATTTGATAAACCTGTTTGAAAAAAAAAAACAGCTGCATGCACATAATAAAGGCCAACTGAATGCATAATAGTTAGGTTCAACAATTAATTAAAGAGCTCAGAACATGGGAATTAGTGACCCTAAATTATTGATGTCAAAACGCTTTCTTAATTAATTAATTAATTAAGAAAGAGTAACAACATGCAACAATTATATAATCCTTTTAGTTGATAAGTAAATAAAAAGGGGGACAAATAATTAATCCCATCAAAACTGTTGTATGAAACAAACAGCTAAGTAGAGCTGGATATGACTGTTGGTAATATATATTTATTACATTGGTCGATAATTAATGAGAGAACTTACAATATAAAAGTCGGTGTGCTTGTGAAGACGGGCTTGAAAGAATTCATGAAAGTGAAAAGGAAGCAAATTAACTGAAAAAAAAAAAATACTGCAAAAAGAATTCACTACATATATGGATATACCAAGTACATTATTTGCATGGTATATACCATAGCTCTCTCCAACAGAGCTGGAGTAGTAAAGAAGGTTGGTGTTAATGTTGACCGGGGGACATTAGAGTTTGGGGAAAAGGTATGGTTCATGAACGTCTTGGGGGAAGACAGAACGGTGTATCATGGTATGATTGATGAAAGGAAAGTGCAAGAGCCAAAAAGAAGTACTGTGGCTGAAACCATGGTAGACATGAATCTTGGTACCATTAAAAAGAATTTGAATGATAGGGGAGTGCTCAAATGTGAATTAAATGTCGTCAGAGGCAATTCGGTTTTAATTGAGGATGAAAGAGAAGCCTTAGTTGTAGATGACCTGGAATGGAAATTGGTTGGTTTCAAGGAGATGTGGAAATGAGAGGAGTTTAATTGCAATTTGAAGAGGAAGGCATGGATCACCTATTATGGAGTTCCATTCCATGTTTGGTCCTCCGAGAATTTTATCGGTATTGCTCATAAGTGGGGAAGAGTTCTGGCGATTGATACACTATGTGGGAGTGCTTCGTACTATGAGGTGGGTTGGGTCTTGGTGGAAACAGAGCAAATGACACAAATTGTGGATCTAATAGTGCTATCTCTTAAGAATACCTATCATAAGATCCATGCCCTTGAGGTGGGTCAAATCCTAACTTCTAAGTTTTTAGAGTGGCTTGTAGCGGTAGCTAAAACAGATTAGGGTTGGGGTGAAGGTGTCGACTTGGGTCTTGGAGTCCCCTGAATTTTTAGGTGGGACGAAGTCTTCTCATATGCCCAACGAAAGCTGTCCATTATCCACCAAGGCTTCAATAGCGGCACCAGGGGGTTGCATGAAGTTGAAGAGTTAGGGGGAGATTCGAGATGGGGCCACATTTTCTGATGCTGCAAATATTGAAAATGTTAATGTTGACTTGAGAGCCGAGCCCAAGTATCTATATAAGGTGCTGGTCCAAGAGGAGATAGAGCCAGAGAATCTATGGGGTGATGACAAGCAACAAGTTGGTGGTAGCAAGAAGAACAGGAAGGTCGAAACTAAAAGAAAGAATAAGATAAGCAGGTATTTCAAAGAAGCATGCTCAAACAATGTTGGAGCCTTCTTGAAGATGATTAGGTTCGCAAAGCTTGTGAGAAGGAAACAAAAGAAAGTGGCTAGGGGTGTTGGTAAAATGAATGCTGGATGCTCTGGAACTAGTTGACGTTCTAGTGGTGACTGATGCTTTAGTTTCTAACGATGTTGGCATCTATGTGGGAGTTGGTGTTGAAGTGGGCCCTTCCCATACATTAGTTGTCTCCTTGACATTGCATGATAATGATGGTCTCACCGTTGATGATGAGGTTAAGAGGTGGCTTCTAATGAAGTGGTGAGTGATGATCTCTAACCTTATACTGGCCAAGCCTACATTGGTTGTTTTGTTGATCTTTCCTCCTTTAAGATTGATCTTGCATGTTGTCAAGAGGTGCCCTCTCCCGAGCCTTCCTCTGCCCTCCTTAGGGCCCGCCAAGCTTGGGCACTTGGAAAAAGATTGGGTTTAGGGTATAATGGCCCTGACAAAGACATTCATAATCTATTTTGCTCTCTTGAAGACAATGTTCATGTTGGGATTAATCGTAAAAAGGAGCGCAAGAAACCCCCAGGCCATGATCCTTTGTAGCATCTGCCAGTTCAGAACTTTGCGCGTTGAAATCAAGGGGTGTTGAGAATTGGACCTCATCTAGAATGTGTGATGGTTTGAGCTCTATTCCTACGAGTTTGGGTTTCCCTTCACTTTTTTTTTTCTTGCTTTGAAGGTGTGTGTTAATTTATTTTTATTTCTCGGTGTATTGGGTCATTAGTTAAGACTTTCATAGGTGTTTCTTATTATTTTCCCTTTCCCATACTATGTGTGCACTTTCTGGGTCTCCTCATGAGCTGCCAGTTTTTGTATCACGAGTTTTCCTTACTACTTATCAAAGAAAAAATCCAAACATTTTCTCAGGCCTCTATAGTACATGGTGTTAAGTGTAGTTAGAGGAAGGATTGTGGCAAGTGGAGGTAGAGGTTTTTGGGGTCTTGCTTCTATCTTTGCAAGTTACTTCTTTTTTATTTTTTTTGTCCCGCTTCTGTGGGCTTTTTGTGCTTCGTTTTGGTGGGTGCGCCACTTCTTGTATTAAGAGCTTTCTCTCTAATTATCAAAAAAAGAGGCAGGGGAAGAGGTGGAAGCTACATGTGGGGAAAAATCATAAATATATATAAAGGAGGTGTAAGATCAAAACAAACAACACAAAAACAGTACCAAAAATTTTTATGGAATCCCTCTCTCAATTAGAGAGGAAACCTGGAACCTAAACAGATATCTCATCTACTATAAAATTTTGGATTTGTAATATCTAATCATAATCCTAAAAATCTCATACCAAATGTAGTTTTGGAATGGTATTACTATAAAACCCTGTCAATGCAACTTTTGGTCGACTGAAGTTGCAATTCCTCAGTCAAAGCACCTGAAGATAACTCTTTTTATGATCGGTTTTGTGAGAAAATGCGGAATCCCAAGTACTTAATTCGAATCAAATATTACGACAAATGAGAAGTAATACGGATAAAAGAGAACGAAAAATAATAACACAATGATTTACGTGGAAATCCTTCTTCAATCGAGAGGGGAGAAAACCACGGGCGGAGATGAAGACTTTTATTAATTTGAGAATAGAAGAATTATAATCCACTTCTCTCTCTCTCTCTCTCTCTCTCTCTCTCAGGGATGACGGCACTCGCTTTGAAATTGGATACCCAATACGTAAAACCTAGGGTTGTATTTATAGCCCCGTGTAAAAACAGACTCCCGATCGATTGGAGGGGTCCCGATCGATTGGGCGGCATTCCACCAATCGTTGGACCCTCTAGACGCGGGGTCTTCTACGTCAGTTTCCTGATCGATCGACCTCTGCTCCCAATCGATCGGGGTACTCCCTGCACGCCTCCACTTAAATATAAGAATTTGAGGCATAAACCTAACAGGTTTCAAAGTCAATTACACAAGAAAAACTCACAAAGAAAACTTCTCTCGCTTTCCCCCTACTCGCCTGCCTCACACCGCTTTACAAAGACCTACTCTTTACATCTATTCTCTCTATAATCTTCTTCTATACTTGTTCTACTTTTCAGCTCTCTTATTTATGAAAGAGGATAAATATTACAGACACTTTTGAATTATTGTCCAAGACTAAAGTGATCCCCCAACTTACTTTCATCAAAGAAATCATCTGAACTTCAACTACTGATTAAATTTAATGTAATTTCTTCAATTTCTTTTTTCATCAAAGAGACCCCCTTTACCATTGATTGAAATTAATATGATCCCCTCAACTTCCATTAATTCTTGTATAATTCGCTTAATATGAGGTTAAGAAGTGGTTGCTGATGAAGTGGTGAGTGGTGCTCATTTGAGTGATGATCTCCTACGTTATGCTGGCCAAGCCTCCATTGATTGTTTTGTTGATCTTTCCTCCTTTAAGATCCATCTTGCATGCTGTCTTGAGGTGTCCTCTCCCGAGCCTTCCCTTGCCCTCCTTTGGGCCCGCCAAGCTCGGGCGCATGGAAAAAGATTGGGTTTAGACTATAATGGCCCTGACAAAGACATGCATAATCTATTTTGCTCTCTTGAAGACAATGTTCGTGTTGGGATTAATCATAAAATGGAGCGCAAGAAAAAGTCAAGGCATGATCCTTCGTAGCATCTGACTGTTCAAAACTTTGCGCATCGAAATCAAGGGGTGTTGAGAATTGGGCCTCATCTGGAATATGTGATGGTTTGAGCTCTATTCCTACGAGTTTGGGTTTCCCTTCACTTTTTTTTTTCTTGCTTTGAAAGTGTGTGTTAATTTATTTTTGTTTCCTGTTAGTTAAGACTTTCATAGGTGTTTCTTGTTATTTTTCCTTTCCTGCACTATGTGTGCGCTTTCTGGGTCTCCTCATAAGATGTCAATTTTTTTGTATCACAAGTTTTCCTTACTACTTATCAAAAAAACAATGCAAACATTTTCTCAGGCCTTTATAGTACATGGTGTTGAGTGTAGCTAGAGGAAGGATTGTGGCAAGTGGAGGTAGAGGTTTTTGGGGTTTTGCTTCTGTCTTGGCAAGTTACTTCTTTTTTATTTCTTTTGTCCTGCTTTTGCGGGCTTTTTGGTGCTTCGTTTCAATGGGTGTACCACTTCTTGTATTAAGAGCTTTATCTCTAATTACCAAAAACAGAAGCAGGGGAAGAGGTGGAAGCTACAAATGGGAAAAAATCATAAAAATATATAAAGGAGGCGTAAGATCAAAACAGTGCCAAAAATTTTTGTGGAATCCCTCTCCACTATGAAATTTTGGATTTGTTATATCTAATCATAATCCTAAAAATCTCATACCAAATGTAGTTTTGGAATGGTATTGCTATAAGACCCTGTCAATGCAACTTTTGGCTGACTGAAGTTGCACTTCCTCAATCAATGCACCCGAAGATAACTTTTTTTATGATTGGTTTCAAAGTCCATTACACAAGAAAACCTCAAAAAGAAAACTTCTCTCTCTTTCCCCCTACTCGCCTGCCTCACACCGCTTTACAAAGACCTACTCTTTACATCTATTCTCTCTATAATCTTCTTCTATACTTGTTCTACTTTTCAGCTCTCTTATTTATGAAAGAGGATAAATATTACAGACAGTTTTGAATCATTGTCCAAGACTAAAGTGATCCCCCAACTTACTTTCATCAAAGAAATCATCTGAACTTCAACTACTAATTAAATTTAATGTAATTTCCTCAATTTCTTTTTTCATCAAAGAGACCCCCTTTACCATTGATTGAAATTAATATGATCCCCCTCAACTTCCATTAATTCTTTTATAATTCTCTTTATTATTTTTTTTTGAAGTGGTTTCCCTTTGACTTGTATTTTGACACACTATTTCTATATTTACATAATATTCCATTAAAATTCAATCGCAATATACTGTTAGGATATGTCTCAAATTTCTTTGATTTATGAAGAGGGCAGTGAGCAAGCCGATCGATCGGGTGAGAAGCCAATAGGTCGGGAAGTACGCAAAGAGTACACGGATCCAGCAAGTCCGTCGATCGATCGGGAGCCCAAACACGTGTGCCCTAGTGCCCTTAGTATAAATAGATGTTATAGGTTTCAGTTTTAGGTATCCAAATAAAGTTGAGCCGTCATTAAGAAAGATAGAGGAAGTGATTTTGTAATTCTTTCATAGATTTCGTTCAGAGGAAGTGTCTTTGTAATTCTTCCATTATTTGTGATCAATAAAGATTCTCCATCTCCGCCCGTAGTTTATCCTGTTATTTACTTCTCTTGTGTGTTATATTATTTGAATCAAATCCAGTTCTTAGGTGTTAAGTTCCGCATTAGGAAGATATTACTTCCTTTACAAATTAGTATCATAGCATATCAGATTTGTCCAGATTCCTAACAAATTGGCATCCGAGTATATCAAATTTATTCAAGATTATTTACTTACATATACATTTCCCCTCGGGACTATATTACTATAGTTTAAATTACATAGGATATATATAAATTGACACAACTAAAAGTCAAAAGACTAAGGCCCTACTTGATACTGCTTTCAGTTTTGGTTTCTTATTCTTTTTAAAGCTAAACCTATATTTTGGAACAATTTTTTTTTCAGATGATTTATTTTCTGTATATTTCAAAGTCTGTGAAAAATTTAAAAATAGAAAATCAAAAATAAAAAATTATTTTTAAGGCTTAATTTTTAATTTTCAAAAAAAGAATTATAAATAGATAACAATAGCAAATAAGCTCTAAATTAATACAACAAACAAAGTATAAAGACATTATTTCTACTGCCTCACGGTTAGTTCAGGCTTGTTCTTATAGGTACGTCTGCTTTTGTATCTGATTTTTGTATGCTACTTATTAAAAAGAAAAACATATTAAAAAGATAAATAACCGACTTTTGGGGGGTGGGGGGTCCAAAGTTGTTGGAGAATCAAAACAGTAGGGCAGAGCTGTATATGAGCTACCATTATCATGCAATTAACATAACCCAAGATTTAATTAGTTACTTATAATTATTATTAACCTAGATCTCAATAATCTTGTTCGGTTACCCTTTTCTAAGCTTAATCTAGCTCGCCCATGTCTTAGATTCCTTTGGACTAAACTTTTCTTTTCAATTACTGTATTACAAGTCCGAAAAGCGCAGCAGTATAGGGCAGGGCCCGAAAGAAAACAACCATAAACACTAAGACACCCAAAACAACAAACAATCTATAAAATAATATTAACAAATAAAATATATTATTATTATAATAAAAAATATTAATATCAGAACAACTTTACAAACGCGTGTGTTTCACCGTGTGTTTGACTAGTTTTGAAGAGTGGAAGAAGTGGTACCTGTAGACCCCAAACATGACAGGTACGACTAGCCAGAAACTGCCTGTGCTGTTAATATTATTATTTCTATTCAATTGGATAAATATATATACTTATTAAATATTGTACAATTGTGTTTAATAATGATCTTTTATCTTTCATATTAATTTTATGGAAAAAATATAAAGTAATAAGATAAGAAATTTTAGAACGATCGTTAGCACAAGGCGAAGGTGGTAGGGATGTCTTAGATCCTGTTTTTGGCGTTTTGTTTGGAGATTTTGTTTTGAGGTTTTTTTCTTTCTGTTAGATGCTTTTGTTTTTCGGTTTGTTGTTATGCGGTTGTGGTTTGTGGGCGGCCTTTTTTGGTTTCGAGCGGTGTTGTTTCGTTTAGATGGTGGTGGTTTTCTATTAGTGTGGTTGGTTGTGTTTTGTTTTCTGACTTCTGGTCCTGCCTTATACTGTTGTGCTTTTGAGGCTTATAATCTAATTATCAAAAAAAAAAAAATGAAATTGGTTTAGTAAACTATTTAATCAAACATCCATTTATTTTGGGCTTATTTATTCAAGTTATGAAAAAAATATTTTTAAGCATTTTTTGCAAAGAAACTTTTTGTAAAATTTTCTTTTTATTACGGATAATTTTGTCCCAAAAGATTTTAGTTTTTTGCTTTAAAGTGATTCATTATTTTCTTATTTCTCTTTAAAAGTCAGAAAATAACTTATATTTTTCTAAAATCACTTTTTTTTTCAAATTAAACGCGTAACAACAAAAAAAATAATAACCCAGTGTTTCAAAGAAGTTGTTGTTAAGGCAAGGTGTGAGAGGGTAATATGTACACAACCTTACCCTCTCAATTCGAAACAGAAATGTCTAATGCAAAAGAACAAACAGACACTATTCAAGTCAAATGAAACCACAAATAACATGCAAGTCTAGGAGCTATGTCTAATGCAAATAGTTGGGTTGACCACGTGTACTTTTTATTAGATGACACCATACGTCATCACAACGACATCACAATCTTCCCATATTTGCGCTTGCTTTCCTAATTCTCATATGATGACAACACAATGTCTTCACAATGTTGTCATCTTTCCTTATTTCTATCTATTGACTTAATTATGTATTTGCCTATACATAGTGGCTCTTATAATCAATTATTTACTGCAATATAATTATATTCGTCACATTCAATAACATAATAAATATATTCTCCTAATTCTTTACTTTTAACCGCCACTTTACTCTATGTAACGCCATCTCTACAGTATTTCAAAAGAAAACTTTGGCCCGTAAGACTTCTGGTAGGGATAGGTGCCAAAAACAGGACAGATAAGGTAAGTGCAGAAATGGTCTGGTCCCTGGTGCGAGATGAAGAGCTTCAAAATCAGAAAAAAAAAAAAAAAACACAAATAAATTAAGAATTGGCAAGTGGGGGAATTGAAAATTGAAGAGTTATGCAAATGGGTTCACATTTATAATATGTAGATATAGATAAGCTTATTATTATTATTATTATTATTATTATCTCTTTACATGAGTAATGATAATATCATATGGTATAATTGGGGTGTCATGTTTATATTATGAATGAATTGAATGATGCATGCCACCGTTACAGGGGGCGGTGCAGCCTTGTCGGAGTGCCGGTGAGTGAAACTTTGCAACTTGGCTGACCTCATTGCCTCATCCATGCTTTTCATTTTCTAGCCTTTTTTTTTTTTCCTTTCTCAGCTTGTTTTGTGTTACTGACGAAGCTATGAAAAATCTGATATGACATGATAATACAATATAAATAAGATATGAAGATAATGGGTTTGGGTAAGAGTTTTTGGACCCGGGTTGTATTTGGATTGACATGTTTAACATGTTGGATGTTCTCGGAAACGGTCTCCTTGATGACGCACTCCTTAAATTTACATGTTTAACATGTTTAAACATGTAATCTCTGCTTTTCCGGATTTCATGCTTCCATGATGATGCACTTCTCAGGCTGGGGGGAACTAGCCTCCCTTCATGGTAGCACTCTAAAGGGGGAAGGCTGCATACATCCACCCTCCAGACCCTACGTATGTGGGAGCTCTTATGGCACTGGGATTATTGTTGTTGTTTTTGTTGTTTTATGTTTAGATAATTTGATTGAATATGGATTTCGTTTGGGTCAACCTGTTTTTAATATGTTTATAAGGATACGTAATTATGTTATATTATTTGAATGATATGTCATCGTATTATACATAGCCTATGTTGCATAAGAAATTTGAACTGTATTTGGTTATATTTACTTAAAAATTTGTTTTTAATAATTATAAATATGACAACAACAACAACAATCCTAGTGCCACATAAGCCCTCGCTAGAAAATAATTATAAATATATCATGTATTTATTTCTAGCATCCGTCATAAGTAGAGCTAACAAAATCTGACACAACACAGTAATACAAGACAGAGATAGCGGGTATGAGTCAAGGTTTTTGAAGTAGGTTGAATTTAGTTGACCTATTTAGCCCATTAGGTATTTGGGTTGAATTTGTGGTTGAGTTGGGTCAATCTATTTTTAACATGCTTAACCCATTTATATAGTTATGTTAGACATTTGAATGATATGTTACTGTTATTATATATATTTTTGGTAGTCCATGTCAAGTAAGATAATTTGAACTATGTTTTGTAGTGTTGATTTGATGGTATATTTTAATACATATTATAAATATGTCATGTAGTTACTGTTAATATTAATCAGAATGTGTATTATTGACATTTTTGCAAATTGAAAAACTGGCATCCATATATAAAATAGGTAACCTGGGTTACCCATTCAATAATTGCGTGAACAACTTGGATTTGAATTGACCTTATTTCTAACACACCTCGCATAATACGCACACGAAAATGATACAAGCACAACACAACCCAACATATTTTTTTGATCAACCATATGACACATTTGTCACTCATGATAGTAAGATATATTAATGATCCGAAAGTTGGGATCATTAAGCTATCATTTAATTATGTGGGTGCTTGTTTTCTCCTAGAGGTGTGAATGACCTGAACGTTTGATGCACTACTCGTTTTTTAAATCAATTTGTTATTGGAATACGTTAGCTTATTGAGCCAAGTAACGAGCAAGCTCGCTAAGCTTAGTGTTCCGAGCTCGAATAAGGGATGCTTGACTCATTACTATTTGTGAACAATTTGATAAGGGTCATTAGAGGCTCCAATAAGATCTTGTTAAAAGTTCATCAAGGACTCATTAAAGGCTCGTTAATAGTTGGAATTAGTTCAACAATGGTTCATTTATGGCTTGATAATAACACGAATAGTTCAACTCAGTAGTAAGCTCGACTTAATAGCATGCTATGCTTAGTTATGAGATCGATTCGACTTGATAACAAGCTTCACTCACCTCATTTTCATGGTCAAATCGACTTGATTAGGTCAACAATTAAATTAATTCGAGTATCAAACACACTAAAATCATATCAAACCAAACTTGAACAATTGTTGAGTAGCTCGATAAGAGCTCAACTCAAACTCGAGCTAGACAAGGTGAGATCAAGCAAAGGGGTGCTTGGCTCGACTTGACACCCCGGTTTCCTCCCACCACCATGCCGAAAGCAAAGTGGTTTGGCAGCACATGTAACTTGTAAGGAAGCTATCTTTGGGCCTGGTTTTGGACTTAGGCTTGGGTTTGGGCTTGGTTCTGGGCCAAGGGAAGTCATTGGCTGTGGAGTTGTAGGCCCAGGCAGCGAAAAAGGCACAAGCAAGTAGGCCCACGTCACTACTGATTCACGATTTTATCCAGTACAGTTACCAATATATGAAAGTCTTATCACTTTTAACTGCAATCGTATCATTTGAATACCCTGTGTTATATATATATATATATATATGGTGATATTTTTATAAGAGGAGCGTAGTAATAGATGATCAAGATTTGTTAGATATTAAAAAAATAACAATTTACAGTCCACATCCCTTCACGGGGAAGAAAGAAAGAAAGGGTAAGGGAGGAAATTTTATTTTATTTTCAATACTTAACAAATCTTGACCGTAAATTGTTATTTTTTAATGTCCAATAAATCTTGGCCGTCCATTACAATGGAGAGCCAGGATTCGCTCCTATCACGCTCTCACCCTCTCATAAGAATGTCGTCATAATATTTATATATATATACACGATAATTTACATTTGAATAGTTTATTATTTTAAATATATATACACTTATTTATAGGCTATGTGTGATGACTATTTTCTTCGAGACTTATTGGATTAGGACAAAATTTAAAAATTTTGGCGAAAGATGTGTGTATGTCATTGAAATTATACGCCATATTGATAATCTCTAATAATAAATCAGGGCATTGTGTTTAAAAAACATAAAATCAGGACGTTATGAAAACATGTTCATAAGCATTTTTAAGTGAAACTATTAATCAGAATATGGGCCGGTGATAAAATTTTGAATCATAGAGTCCCTTATACCAATATTAGACTCTCTTGCCCTTTCAATAAAAAAATAAAAGAAGTAAAAATCTAAATTTACAATGGAATGTCCTAACTAATTTGAATTGTACATTTTTTTACAATATTAAAGAGGTATAACATTGTTTAATAATAAACATTTGACGGGGAACAAATGGACTTTAAACACAATACACTTATATCGTCTAATCATTCTACCAAATTCAATAGTATTAATTTAAAATGTTTATGATTAATTAAGGGAGTTGTTACTCGCAGAAAAAAGTGATACTATAGGATATAATGTTGTAACTTACAAATAATAAGAGTCACAAAATTATTTTAAAAGCTATAATCTTGTTTTGACAATAACAATTTTATAACTACAATAACGTTACCTCTTTTTTTGGTCAAACAAGGATTAACATTACCTTAATTAAAGCTTCGTTTGGTTGACAAAGAAATTAAATTACTACAGGAAGTCGTACTTCCCAGGGATTCACTTCCCTCGTCAACTTCTCAGGAAGTAGTATAAAAGTGTTTGGTTGCCTATATAGGAAATAGAACTTCCTGAAAATTCAATTCCTATGTTTTGTTTGGTTGACACAATACTTTCTATGAAATATAATTAAAATCACTATTATGCCCATGTTAAATCTTCTAGCATCACTGATAGAAGAGGTAATGGGTAAATTTGTTATAGTTACAAATTAGAAAAGGTAGAACTATGGTATGAATTAAAAGTCATGAAGGAAGTAGAACTTATATTTTGAAGCAATTGAAATTTATTTAACAATTTTAACTTCTCACATCCTACCTACTTTCCATATACCAAATAAGACCTAAAAACGACACCTTTTATGAATTAAAACTTCCCTCGTCTGCTCCCCGTGTACAAATAAAGGTCTAAGTTTACGTATTTACAGACAAAATAATAAGCCCACAATTCGGATCCAAGCCTACCCAATTGAACTCGAATTGGAGCGAAACCCAGCTTCTAGTGCCGGTGATCTTACGGCTGAAGAGGGAGTAGAATCACCACCACCACCACCACCACCATTGTTGATTGGCATCATATTCAGTAGAAATGCAGGGAGGATCTACAGGAATCGGTTATGGTCTCAAGTATCAGGTACTTCCCTCTCGAACCCTAATTCAATTTCATTCATAAACCCTAATTCAATTTCATTCATAATATTAATGCGATTATTCTTTTGGTGTTGTATATATGTAGGCTAGATGTATTGCGGATGTGAAAGCAGACACGGATCACACCACTTTCATTACCGGTACTCTCAGTCTTAAAGAGGAGAACGAGGTGGTCTTCTTCTTCCTCTATTTTTACTTTCTAGATCTGTTAAATTTCACCGATGGAGTTGACATATATACGGGGATACCGATCAAGGAATCAACTGTTGCAAAAGCTTAAGTTGATTGAATTTCTTCTTCTTCCAGTCGTTTTTACATTTTACTTGTTTGATTTGTTGATTGGATTGGTTGATTGAATGTGTGTCCTGTTTGATTCATATCATAGGAATGGTTTTTATATAACATGCCCCTTTATGCAAATGCACCTTTTGCATCTTTTAGAGGAAGGAAAGTGCCTTTTGAGCTTAAAATGTGGATATTGCTTATACCCACTTCATACATTCTGCTTACATCATGTTAGTATCAAAAGGGGGGAGGTTAGGATATCGTGACTTCTTGGTCAAGAGGGCTTTGATACTAGGTCAATGTATTAATTTTTGCAGAAGCTTAAGCTGATGGGTGAATGCTCGTGAATGGTTTTATATTCTAACGTAAAACCTCATGCAAATGCCCATTGGGGCTTGAAGCCTCGATGGTGTAGAGGCCCACCTCATATCTTGTATTGATATTATATTAATATTGAAAGTGGGGGATCTTGGGATTCAAACTCGTGACTTCTTGTTTAAGAAGGCTCTAATACCATGTTAAGAAACCAACTTTCCGAGACGCTTAAGTTGAGGGGTGAAGGCCCACGAATGGTTTTATACTCTAACAAGACTGAATTTCTGTATCTTTTTTTTTCCCGGTTCTTTGATCTGATGAAGTTTGAGTTTGGATTGATTCAGGTGCATTTGGTTCGGCTTGCGTCTGGTGGAACCGAGCTGATATGTGAGGGCTTGTTCTCTCACCCTAATGAGATATGGGACCTTGCTTCCTGTCCATTCGATCAACGCATTTTCTCTACCGTGTTTTTTGATGGTAATTCCTTGTTCTGGTTTAGTTTAATTTGTCAAATTGTCAATTTGAACGGCACATTGCCACATTGTTGTTAGATAAATTTATCTGTGTACTAAGATTTGATGATGGTCATAATAACATTCAAGTGGCGCAGTGAATTGGTACATTGATATGTAGTAGTGATTGTAGGAGATCATAGAAAATATGAGGAGAAGGGAAAGATAGAGAGATGTGAATCGTGTGATTGTTGGATCTATGATTCATTTGTAATTAAGTGGACTTACAACAATTCTGTGATCAATGATTTGAATAAAGTTTAACGTTAAGGGCCTTTTGGTACTGTGTTATGTTTGCAGTTTTTTACTTTTTGAGAAATTAAAACCCAGGTTTGAAAATGAGTTTTTTATGATTTTTGGTTTTTTGTTTTCAATTTAATTCTTACTAGAAAAAAGCTGCAAATAAGAAACAAAAAACTAGAAAATATAATTTCCAAACTATTGTTTTTAGTTTAAAAAACCTTAAGCTTCAAATAGAAAATGATACCAAACATTCCCTAAACAAAGAAAGCTGGTTTTCTTGATACACAGCACTTGTAAATTTATGTCTGGAAAGGAAAAGGTACAGTGTATGATCTTTCATTGTTCTTTCTGTTTTAATTGTGCGCTTCAATTATGTCTTGTGATTCATAATGCTTTCTGTAAGTCTTTGGAGGATGGGAGTGTTTTATAACTTTCATATGCTGCATATAATGTAATGCTTCCTCTCAAAAGTGACCAATTGTTTCTAGACCTTGTTCTGATGTCAAATTGTCCTTGGTATTAGAAGAGCTGTTGCCCAAAATGGCCCAAAGTAAAAAATTATTACCCAAAATGGCCCATTTCAAAAAATGTTTACCCAAATGGCCTCCACATCAACAAATTTTAAATATTTAATTTATTTTTTTTGGGGTATCTCCCTCCCTATGATAATAATTTTAAAGATAATAATTTATGTTAAATGTTATGTAAACAAGCAATTATTATTAGATAACTGTAATAATGAGTAAATTAAAAAATTATGTATAGATAATATTATTTAATATTTAACAAATAACTTAATTTAAATTTTTTAGTATAAGTTACATATATAATCTAACTAAAATATATATTATAAAGCTAACTATAACATGATAATAAAAATATAATTAATATATTTAATTTAATTAATAATTAATAATTTATTAAAAATTAAATAAAAAAATAAAAAAAAGGTTTAAAGTATTAGGTACCCTAAAAAAAAAAAAAAATTAAATTTATAAAATTTGCTAACGTGGAGGCCATTTGGGTAAATATTTTTTGAAATGGGCCATTTTGAGTAATATTTTTATATTTTGGGCCATTTTGGGTAATGGCTCGTATTAGAATATTGCTATCATTACTATTTTATTTTTTGCATTTATACTTCTTTCCTTGATGCTTCTATTTAACCTCCTCGTAACACATCTAAATGTGTATCATATTTCATTGGCATTGCAATTTGTTGTATTATAATACTGTTGCTTCTTAAGGTGAATCATACAGGGCTGCTATATGGCAGATTCCTGAATTATATGGTCAGCTAAGTTCTCCGCAGCTGGAAAAGATTGCTTCTCTTGATGCGCATGGTGGTAAGATCAAATGGTAAGTCATATGGTGCATATATTTACAGACAAAGCTCATGTAAAATGTGGGTTTGCATATCTTAGTGGGGAAGTCAACTGTGTAACTATCATGCTACATTATGCTTATGCTACTTAGGAATGTGGTTTATATTTGCATCACCACGTGCACTTAACTTTTATTAAAAGAAATGGCTCTTGTTAGGTCCTTCTTTTTAATCTTTTTTTTTGGGGGGGGGGGGGGGGGGGGGTGTTGTGTGTGTATCAGATGCCCTTTGGATTTATCTTTACTTCTTTGGCTTATCAAATGCAATGGCGTTTGCTGCAGTGTTCTTTGGTGGCCTACTGGAAGACATGATAAGTTAATTAGCATCGACGAGCAAAATTTGTTCTTATGGAGCTTAGATACTGCAAAGAGGTCTGCACAGGTAGTGCAATCATATATTTGTACTATGGAAATGCTTCCCTCTTGCCATTGCTTTTAGGGTTGGGGGCCCTTGGACACAGCCTCTCTTTAAGGTTGCACCCTGAAAGGAAAATGCCGCGTACATCTTACTCCTCTAGACCCTGCTTTGGCAGAAGCCTTTGTGGCAGTGGGTTTCTTATTGTTGTTTCCCTTTTTGCCAGTCGATTTTATTCAGGTTATGTATGCTTGACCACCTATGAAAATTTTACTAGATTCTATATGATGGAGAATCTTTCTGGGACTTTATTCAGGTTGTGTATGCTTGACCACCTATGAAAATGTTACTAGATTCTATATGATGGAGAATCTTTCTGGGACACCTTCCTTGTGTCCATTCTGGCAACAAATTCTTGCCTCCTTTTCTTCCCCTAGTTAAATACTTGCTTTCTACGTGAGCTGTCCTGCAATGAAGTTACTAAATTTATCTTGTACTGCAGCTACACACAAGCCCGCCCGCCCACCCGCCCACCTACACAGCAGAGAACACTTTTCTAAGCAAACAGAAAACTAGATAAACGTAAAGCAAGATTTATTTGATAATGAGATAGAAAGGTGAACCTCAATTCTCCAGTTACAGGATTTCACCTCAGCCTGACTAGTTAAAAATAAAGCAAGGTTTATTTAAATAATGAAGAACTTCTAGGAGGTATAGTGGTTCAAAATTCATCCTGAAAATTGAGCTGACTTTGCTCTTAGTAAAATTTAAATCCTGGAGTCTGGATCATCCCATGGGAACTCCTGGGATTAGTTAGCTATATCCTTATGCTTTTTTTTTTTTTTTTGGGATCAACATCCTTATGCTGTTATGACTTTAACCCTTACCGTTCCTGTGTTCTAGTAATTCATCACTGTTCCTTGTTTCATGTGATTCCCATGTTTGGTCATATATGGTTGTTTTGCATCCAAGTATATATTCTGATCCTTATTCAGGTCTTGCCACAAAATTTAGGCACAATCGCAGGAGTCTTCTGGCATGCTTCACTACTTATCTGGTGGAGCATGGGATCCACATGATCTGAATGCCATTGCAGTTACTAGTGAATCAGCAATCCAGCTTTGGGACCTCCGAACAATGAAGTATGTTTTCGCTGTCATAATGAAATACTTTGCTTTTCTTCATAGCTTTTGTATATGAATCTTCCATGCTCGTGATACTTTGCTTCATGAAGTTGCAAGGACTTCTACTCATTCTCTCTTCCTCATCTACGAGGTTTTTAGATGTCTAAATATCTTGTAAATGTGGGAGGGGGCACTGAAAGGGTCAATCCCAAAATTTTGGTTTCAAGATTTCCCTTTTCTCCAATTATTTTGCTAGATTTCGCTGACCTGTCAATTGATTCCATTCCTTTTCTCGTCTTATTACCCATGTATCACTCGAGAGTTTTAAACTTAGGGCATGTTTGCCTGTGGTTTAAAGTTAAGGGATGAGTCCTTAGTGGTGTAATCTTTCAAGGATTAAAATCATCTCATGAGGTAACCTTTACTCTTATTTGGTAGGTAAAGGTAAAAGAGTTAAAATGTCAAAGTTCCATCCAACCCTTCTGTACAGATGATTCCACACATCTGGTTGATAATACCAAAGTGCTGAGTAGGGTTAGCTTAGATTAAAAAATTTCCCAACTTGACTCAGCTCTTTGTATTGTCTTGAGAATCAGTTGACTCAATCCTGGTCACATGATAGATTCAGGTTTGCTTGCTCATTTCAAGTCAAAAGCTTTTTTTTTTTTGTTTTTTTTTTTCTGTCTTATACAATTATTTATGGAGTAAAATATGTGGACATTTTGAAGATATCTGTAGGAAAAAAGTCAAAAATTTTGAAAGTGTGGCATATGTAAGATTATGTATATTTAAATGAGTCTGAATCATAGTGGATTAGAGTCTCTTGTGCTAACTATGGATCCAAAGTAGTTATATCTAGCGATAACATTTTGCTCATATTGGATTAAAGTTCTTGAAAATTTTCATTCCATAAGAAGGAAGAAAAGAAGAGAAGGGGGGGGGGGGGGGGGGGGGGTTTAAATTGTTGCACTAGGCCCCCTAGTATTACACTTTTAACCCCATATGAGGTTAAAAATTTCAAGGTTAACACTAAATGTTCTTTATTTTGCATACCAAACAAGAAGAAAGGGGGAAGCTTTTTAAAGGAGTAACCATTAATGCTCTTTTTTCTCAAACCAAACATGCCGTTAAGGAAACATTTTGGACATTTGTCTTTGTGCATTTTTTTAAAATCGAGTGATCACTTATGTTCAGATTTGGATTGGAAAAGTGTTTTCAGAAGCTCCTGGGCTGTCTTTAGTGGGATGGATGTCAATTTCTTAGGAGATGTGTAATTCTCCATGCATATGCGGCTGTCTGAAGTTTAGGTCTTCTGCTAAGCTGGCATTTTAAGTTTTCTATTTCAGACAGAAACTGCTTCATCCCACTGCTAATTTTATGTTGTGTAGTTCTAACAAGATCAGAATTCTTTGTTTCTTCTCTCTTTTGCTTGTCCATTATCATGTTCCTTGACTGTAAATAATGTTGATATTCTCTTTGGAGCTGCAGCCATCTCAAGATGCGTGCTATTTTAAGTTTTAGTTGACTTTGGAGTTTGTTAATGCCTCATGTTACCAAGTTTTGTACATCTACAGAATGACCAAATCAATTGAGCAAGCTCATGCTCGCAATGTAGATTATGACACAAAGAATAAGCATATACTAGTAAGTATGTCGCTCTAGATTTATTTGTGACATGAATGCTTTTGTAGCTTTACCAATGTACCATGTATATGCAATTTAATCTTGGGAAATTATCAATGAAGTACCTTGAGGTTTAAGAATTTCTCATCTAAATATCTTGATATTTCGATACACAATCAGATACCTTGAGGTTTGAAAGTTTTATCAACTAGGTACTTGCTCTAGAATCTAATGAATTTTTGTCAAAATTCGTCTCATTTTCCCCAGAAATTGCTGATGGAGTATATGAACACCACAAGATATATTGCTATGTGAAATTTTTTTACGAAACAGTGAAATAAAGAAAAAAAAAAAATCGAATCTTGACAGAAGTTACATATATATTACGAAAATAATATTCCATGTTAGCGTTTTCCAATGAAAAATCATCGGATTATGGTATAAGACATCTATATATTGTTGGACTCTTGTTCTATATCAACAATTTTCATTAGAAGTCTACCAAATTTTTGCAAACAATACCTAATTGATCAAATTTTTAAACTTCAAGGTACTTGGATGATAAAACTTTTAAACCCCAGTATGCCTCATTGTATCTGTTGAAGTGTCAAAGTATCTTGGTGATAAATGCTCAAACCTCAGGGTACCTAAGTGATAATTTCCCTTAATCTTTTTTGATGCCATAATCCAATTCCTTCGTATATTAACATGTTCATTGCGAGTAATGCAGGTCACTGCAGAGGAGGAATCTGGCATACGCATTTGGGACCTTAGGATGACAAAAGTTCCTGCTGCTGAGCTTCCTGGTCATGCGCACTGGTATTAATACTGAATAAACCCTGCATAACATGTTTACGGATGTGCATAGCTCTGTATTATATCATATTTTGCAGTTTATCTGATGTTGTTAGGAATCAAAGGTGGAAACATGGAAAGAGAGGCAGCCTCATTGTCTTAACATATTTATCTTTCTATTGTTCTTCTCAGCATTATAATTTGCCTTTATGAGTAATATATATTTGTCTATGCTTTCTGCTTGCCATTATGTGCTGATATATAACATCTTCGAACAATCGGGAACTAGGTTTGGACTTGCACTGACTGAGGGACACATAGTTTTGACTTCATGGAGTGAAGATTGAGAAACTGAAAAAAAAACAAAATCTTTAGTTGAACTTTTTGATCGTTGTTGAGGATAAGAATAAGAGGCACGAAAACAAAGAGTCGCCCATGGAAGGCGGCAGAAAAATAGGCTGACCCGGAAACCCGGGGTTGGCAGCACAATACCTTCACCTCCCGCTAGCCTTCGTCTCCCGCCAGTGATATAGCCGCCAGGGGACTCGCCAAGAGTCCAAAGCCGCGATACCTCAACCCGCCATGAACCAGACGTGGTACCCTATAACCACCGCGATATATGCAACCGCCAAGGGGGGACAGCCCACAGTTATCCAGGTCTCTGGTCAAAAATGGGGTAAACCTTATCCTTAAAACCCTATCCATAAACCCCTATAAATATGACAAGACCCCACTACAAAAGGGGCAAGAAAAATAAGAAGAAAAGAGAGGAGGAAAGGCCCTAAGGGCTTGAGAGCGTTCCTTCTTTCACGAACCCAACCAAAAATCCCTGAAACATCGTATACATGATATTGACAGTTGGAAGTATAGATTGGGAAATTCTGGACATTTCTCCTGGAATTGACATTTGAACAACATAATATGATTCATGAGCTTGTGAAACTACACCTTGGGATAAGTTCAGATGAAGGAGAGGAAGCATCTGCGATCTTTCGAAAGTTAACCAAAAGAATGTGTTTGACGTGTTGAAGTAACAAGACCTACATAATAGAGGACCTTTATCTAGCACCTTTACAAGCTGAGGCATCTCTTTTTCTGCTTGTGCATGTTGAGGTTGATGTGGTCAAGTTGCATGTTAATGGAGAGAGCGGGGTTGTATTCACTTGAGTCTTGTGTGTCGAATCAGTTTCATCATTATTATAACTGCATATATTGAACAGTGCATTTTTCCAACGAATAAATTTTCACTCTATTTCAAGTGCATGTACCTTTGCTTGCTGGTGTCAGTCTGGTGGTAAAACGTTATCAGGTTTGAGGCTTTAAGACGAGGTTTTAAGTTAAAATCCCCGGCTACACTTACCTACCAGAAATAACCTTTGGCCATTAATTGTGTTTCTTGTTCACTAAGTATGCAATACTCAAAAGTTTTATCCATGCACAAAATAAATCTAATATGATTTATTTGATGTTTCTGGCAGGACATGGACCGTCAGATGTAACCCTGAGTATAGTGGGTTGATTGTGGTTAGCTTTGTTTCTGTTCTTCTCATATCTTGCTCTGAGGTGTAGACATACATGCATGAGACCAAACTTTTTGGCGGGTGTATACCAGCATGTTCAATTATGCATGGATATTTGGGCGTGTTTCACAATCATACAATCAAATAAAGCGGCTATGCAATGGATTTTAGGCATTATGTAATTATAGTTTTATAATGACATCCATAATGTAGATATATTATATATTTTTTTAAAATATTATAAATGTACACATGTCAGAAACTACCAAAGTAAAAATATTAATGATGGTATAATTAGTTATTCAAACTTTTGTTTTTGCTAACATATGAATTGAAAGTAATTTATGTTCCCTCAAGAAACTCGATGAGATTGCTGCTGTCCAGTATGCAATGTCCTAAGCGCGACATCCACCAACAGTATTTTGATTCATGGTGGCAATATGCATGTTTGAGTGGGCTGTATGCATTAAACCCAACATGCTTCTAATAGTAAATGATGCGGTTGAGATTTTTGAAGCATTAGTAGCAATACAATTTACATGACATCAAATATAGGCTCCATCTGTCTCAATACAAAAAAATTTTCTTCTGAGAATTTCGTTTTCACAAAATGTTTCAATTAAAGACATGTTTTTCTAAAAAAAAAATTTTGCCTTTGTAATTAAGATAATAATTTAAAATTTAATTATATAAATTTATATGAGTTCATACTTGGGTAAGTTGAGGTTAAAGTGAAACATATAACGTGAGATTACTACAGAAAACATTTTCCCTGAAGGAAATGTTTTCCCCTTCTGTTGAGGGGACATGGCGAAAAACATTTGTTGTAGTGATGGTTGTCACGAAGCTTTGCAAAAAAACAATAGAATTGAGATGGAAAAGGTCTTTTGTTAAAATCGAGCAGACCTAGGGTTTTCTGCTACAACGAGTAAACCCGTAGTGTAGTTCGTCTTATTTCTAACCAGCAGTGGACCTGCTGTTCCTCGCCTGCCCAGCCCCTTTTATCTGCCATCAATTTTGTAACGAGCTTCAGGCATGCAGAGTGCTGGAACGGACTCAACTGTGAACTTATGGGCATCTCCTGATCGGAGTAGCGAGAATGCAACATCCGAAAGGTATTCTTCACTAACATCTGGAAGCTTTAACGTTAAGATATTGTTTTGTGTATATTACACTTTGTTTTAGTGAATTCCTTGATCTAAATGATTGCTTCTTTCAGCCTGCTGGAGTCACCGACTAAGCGTGCTGACCCATTGCTCGTTTCATACAATGATTATGAAGACAGCGTCTATGGTAAGTCCAGCATCTAATAATGTCCTCTTTGTTCTTCATGGATCAAATCACAGGTCTCTCAGTTACAGTCATGGTGTCACGGACATGTGGCAAATTGCATTGAGTTTCTCCAACATAACGTAAACTACCTCTCAAAGTCTGGTGCTTGCACATTGAATGAATAACCATACAGTTGTTGAATTTTGGATTATTTACACCATTAGTCCTTGTACTTTATCCATTGTGTCAATTTAGTTTCTAAACTTTTAACTGTGTCAGCTTATTCCTTGTGGAATAGAAATTGTTCCAATTAAGTCACATTTTAACATTAATGTTAATTTTTAATAATTAATGTTACAATTTCAATTATAAAGCAGTGCTAGTTTCTTGACGTGGAAAGTGTGCAAGTGTTGATTAATGTTAGAATTTCAATCATAAATTGACATTAATTTTAGAATTGGACTTGATTGGAATAATTTCAATTGTACAAGGAATGCAATAGTCAAAGTATATGGACCGGAGGCGGAAATAACCCTTAAATTTTTATATCCCTTTTTTTGTTTAGTTTTCTTTTAGAAAAAATCCCCCTGTTGGTTTCTAACAGCAATTATGCAAATCCTTCTTAAATACGGTGTATATGTACAGCATAATATATATGCATTATGGTGACTAGGACTGCAAATGAGTTGAGCCGAGCCGAGCCACAGCTTGGTTGCTTTGGCTTGTTAACTAAACGAGACCAACTCGGTATCGGTATTGTTTATCTAATCGAGTCGCATATCTGTGCTCGGCTCAGCTTATTTACTAGATGAGACCAGCTCGTTAACCAAAGGAGACTGGCTCGGTGTCGGTATCATTTAGGCTTGATTATTTGGTGAGCTGGTTCGTTGAGCTTTCTTGGCTCATTGGGCTCATTTACCGGGCTTGTTAAGCTCATTTATTAGGCTAGTTAGACTCATTCATGATTATTGTTACTTGGATTGCCAGAAAAAGGTAATAAAATAAATCATGCATGGAATATTGAAAAAAACAAAAAAACATGTTATTCAATTCCGCAATCTAGACATGCTAGCCCATAATTGAGCCGACTCATGATCCATAAACAAGCCGGCTCCTAAGCCTTTCGAGCCAAGTTGGCCTTGGTTAATAAACGAGCCGCCTTAAACGAGCTGAGCTGACTCTCAAGTCGGCTTAGACGAACCTGAGCTGAGCCCTTAACCAGCCAAGCAAACCGGTTCGCGAGCTGGCTTGGCTCATTTGCAGCCCTAATGGTGACCCCTAGTACCCATCCAAGACAGCTAACTCAAAATCCATGACATAAAGCCGTTACATAATGTAAGGCCTTTATTTGGTTCTCTATGGTTCTGCCTCGTTTGTAGTCACTATCTTGCGACTCTTAGTAACTTGACTGACTTCAAATCTAATATTTCAGGCCTTTCTTGGAGTTCACGAGAGCCATGGATCTTTGCTTCATTGTCCTATGATGGGAGGGTAAGCAACCCTGTCGTGTGTGGTTTTCTAGCACTTTGGAATATAAATTATAATGATCATCTCTATGATTCAGGCTCTGTTTTGTTTTGAAGGAAGACATTTTCCTCTTAGAAAGATTTTCTTCTCCAAATATTTTCACTACAAATATTCTTTTCTCAAATGTTTTTGCTTGTCTAGCTAAGGAATATTATTTCATTATTTATGTTTGTGTGTAATATACGCTTGATCAAGTTTAGGTTAAAGTAAGATATAGGTTGTGAAGTTAAATAGAATATGTTTTTTGTTCCGTGAAGGAGAATGTCATTCTTTCTCCTCTCGTTGAGGGAAGTTAGCTTCCTCTTTATAGAGGAAGACGTTTTATGTTAAAGTAAGGATTGTTATTCATTTGTCCAATGAAACTATAGAAATGCGACGGAAATGCTTTTCTATCAAAACAAACGGACCCTAAAAGAAACGGAGATATCTAGATCCTGAAATTCCTCTAATTTGACTTATTATTTCATTGTTACTCAACAGGTGGTTGTAGAATCCGTGAAGTCCCACCTCTCGAGAAAGTGAAGAAGCAACGGGCGCGCTCTGGTCTAAGGTATTCATCTTAAACACGCATTGTTCTTCAGATTCATGGGCTTGCATTGTTCTCGAAAAACGAGTATAGTGCTTGATGTTGATGTTCTCATATAATCTATCCTTTTGAGTTCTATATCACTGAGATTGTGTTTTTGATGTTCATTTTTGTTGAAATTAGTGTTATGAGCTTTTTTTTTCATCTGTATCAAGTCTTTGAATCTTTTTGATCTTCATATTCTGGTAATAGTTGTTAGGAGTCCTCAAACACAGCCTCTCTCCAAGGCAGCATCTTGAAGAGATAAGGCTGCGTACATCCCCGTGGCGCCCCGGCCGCCCTGCATTGGTGGGAGCCCACGAGACACTAGGTTTGTTGTTGTATATTCTCGTAATAGTCCTCTCTTCCAATGCCAGCTTGGCTTTCTTTTGTTTTCCCGTTCCATACCTAGTTAATTTTCTTATTGATGGCATTTTATAAGGAACCCAAGGCGTTGGGTTTTGTCCAAAATAATGTATGTTATTAAAAGCAACATATCCAGTGCCCTAAGGGCTCCCGCCTAAGCAGGGTCTAGGGGGGCTGATGTACGTAGCCTTCCCCCTTCAGGGTATTATCCCTGAAGAGAGGCTATTTCCGAGTGCCCCCAACATGAGGGTGAGGATTTTCCAGGAGGTCACCCATCCTGGTACTACTCTCGCCCAAACACGCTTAACTTTGGAGTTCTAATGGGATCCAGTGACGGCGTGTTGGTACCCTCTTTGGTTAAAATAATGTATGTCACTATTTGAGACAATTTGGTTGAGATACTTTGAGATTTTGTAATATGTTTTTTAGGTTTACTGAGGTTTTAAAATGTTTTTTTAGGTACTTAGACCTTTTGGTAACACAAAAGTACGATATTTAAGGGGCTAAAAAAAACCAAAGTTCAGAGAACAGTAGAAGTATTTTAGGCCTTCGGATACCTAAAAAGTATATTACCGAGCTTTAGGATACTTGAACCAAATATTTTCTTATTAATCCTTTTCCCAAAAAAGTGTGTGTGCAGTTGAGTATTTCAAATGGATAGACGGATAGTACCAGGGCTGATCTTGAGGTCTCAAGTGAATAGTTAAAATGGCGTTTTTTATATATATCAAAATATAAAAATTTAGTCATAAAACTTGTTAATATTAACAATTGATACCTTAAAAACTATAACTTTAAATGCACTTCCTCTTCTCGAGGACATAGTGTGTCAAGCAAGAGCCCAGGTTCATTCACCTGCTGTGATACCTTGTTAAATTTCATTGGACCTTTACATTTGACCCATAGAGTTAGCATACATGTGATTCACATATATGCCCAAGTGAGATTTTATCCTAAAACTAATTGGCATTAGGTGGAGTAATAATTTTACACTTACATGTTGATTACAAGTGAGGTAGTTATAGCAGCAGCGGCGGCAACAACGGTCCAAGTGCCTCAAAGGGCTCCCTCATAAGCAGGGTCTGGGGGGGTAGATGTACGCAGCCTTTCCCTTTCTGGGAGTTACCCTGAAGAGAGGTTGTTTCCGATGACCCCTAACCTAAAAAGCTTGTCAGCCGCAAGCAGCATGGTGACATGTCAGCAAGAGAGCAACACAGCAAATGAGTAGGGCAAAACACAAGGCAAGCAAATACGATCAAACTCAAACCAAGCCAAACTCTAGGCAAATAGAGGTAGATAAAATATCAATTGCAGATAAGCAGATAGCAAATAGCAAGTAGGCAAGTAGCAAATTAGGAGAGCAAATACGCACATAAGTGCGCCAAAGAGGAAGTCAGAGGCCTAACATTATTAAGCTGGGCTACCCTACCCTCAATCGCTGCATCTGCTACCCTTATGCTAGTCCGCCATTGGGCTCTATCTAAGGCCATCTCCTCCCGAAGGTTTAGGTGGGTGAGGTTTTGTCTTATCATCTCAAGTCATCTCTTTTTTGACCTGCCTCCCCCTCTCTTGTCTAGCGTAGTATGGGGCTGTTCGCATCCCCTGACTAGTGCTGTGTTCGGTCTCCTCCTAACATGTCCAAACCACCTCAAACGTTGTTCCCTCAATTTATCTTCAACGGAGGCCATGCCCAGTTTGCCTCTTATGATGTCATTCATGATCATATCATTCCTTGTGTGTCTGCACATCTACCGTAGCATTCGCATTTCCGCTACCTTCATCTTCTGTGTATAATGTTGTTTCAACGTCCTACACTCCGCCCTATAAGACATGGCCGGTCTCACCCATACTCTAATAGGTCGGGTATAAATTACAATACCCGTCACGGGTATGAGGTAAGTATAGGTATGATGTTATATCTGTCCTGCCCCACTCCGTACCCCCTGCCCCACCCATATCTGCTATTCCCACCTTAATTTGTATTTTCTTCTTTAAAATAAAAAAATATATATGTATTTGATTTAATTACTAATTTTGTGTCAAATATTAGAGCAAATTATAACTACATCCTAAAATATGATACTAAATAATTAATATAAGTAGGTCTGGATAATCGTTTGGTATACATATTATAGCGGATATAGGGCAGGTAATGGATATCTGTTAGATACACACAAGTAATAGGGCGAGTATGAATATAGCTTTGTACAGTGGGGCGTGTATGAGATCCAATTCATACTCGTGGCAGGTATGGGTGTACATTTATGTGGCCGGTATGGGTATGATAGCACCCCCCGTATCCGCTCTATCCCATTGCCATCCCTACTCAACCTTGGCTTGATGGCCAATTTAGTTTCAATATTTAAATCTATGTTGGCACATCTACACTTACGAGCCTTTGAGCATGCACTTCTCCATACTCAAGTTTGACTCGATTAGCTAGCTACCTCGGATCTACTCAACTCGAGTTCAAAACAAGCAAAATGTTTCAAGCCTTTTAAAAAGCCGCCCCACAAGGGCTCATGTGCCTGCTCGGCTCATAAGAGAAAGTGATATGTGGACATAGCTATCAAATATTGCCAAAATTCAAATGACCAAATATGTGAGTGCTATGTGGATATGAGTAGGCCAAAAAAAAAAAAAAGAGATGATGATGCCACGGACTTGAGAACGCTGAGAGCCAGTAGTTTCCAAGTGCATATAAAAGATACTGAAAGCACTCTTCTTCAATCCATTTCTTTTATCTGATTCGTAGGCCCCCCCTCAACTTGTAATCTGTTTACTAAAGAATAAGCACTTTCAAAGACGTGTTTTTGATCCCGTACTTTTACGGCTTGACTTAGGGCTCGCTTATTCGAGTTGCCTGCTATGTATCCCGACTCTGTCGCTAATTATCGGAAAAAAAACCTTTCAAAGACGTGATGTTCCAAAAAAATTTTGACACTGAGTTGTACTTGTGGCCAGAGAAACACTTGAGTCCGTAGATCGGGAGAGCTTGATGTAAATGAACTGAGTCGAGTTGAATCTTATTAGGTTGAATTTGTACTCGGTTAGTGTTGGTGAGTTGAAGTTCGTAATCTTTGTTTGAACCTGGTTTGATAGGGAACATGATGTACTGTAAATTTTTATTGGGATATATGAGTTCTACGTATAAGTTCAAGTGGAGTTTTATTCTAGAATAAATTGGCATTAGGTAGGAAGTTTAGTAAGTTTATATATTGATTTTTTTCTCTTTTGTAATTTTTATGTGTGGTTTTACTAGATTCACACGTCAAATTCGTAACACTTTCTATCATATACGAGTTTTTTCAATTGCACTGCTTGCGTTCTTTGGTTCCATTGGGAATTATATTCAAGTGGATCCAACATTGATAAGAGAGATCCTCGACACATCAAATTTAAATACACCCCTTTTTTCAAGGACATCTTGCACCAAAAAATAGTTGGGTTCTTTTATCCGCTTTGATTCCATGTAATATTTCACCGTGTCATAGGCTCGACCTACAAAGTTAGCGTACTCGCAACTTCAATGTGGAATTTTAACTAGGTTTTCGTATGAACTCTTTACCTTATTTTTTTTTAATGGTAAAGACAAACTCCTTAAGACTGCTTTGTCTTGAGAGAGAATCCTAAGGTATCCGCACAAATGAGAAGGAGGAGAACAATGTGTAAAGGATGATCCCACAACGAAACACCAAAACCCCCCTAATCAACGCTTGCCAATCAATTTTTCCGATCCATTAGCTTCTTTCTAGCAGTTTTCAAAAGAGACTTGAACGTATTGGAAACATAAGAACTTGATATCTTCCACAATAGTAAGAGCATCTGTCAGGACCGGATAAGTGCCAACAACAAACAAACACATCTCAATATCATGCTCTCAATAAATTCGTGAAATTAGCCATTATTCCAAACTCAACTCGTTACTATAATCGAGCATATTATCAATTCGACTCCAGTACTCATCAAACTACGAAAAGAGGGTCCCTATTGAGAGACATGACTCAAAGCTTATCCAAAAGAGAGAGTCAAATCAAATCTAAGTTGGGTATTCGAAAATTGCGCGGAATGGCTTCCTAGTTCACCAACAGACACACCCCATTTTTCTCTCTCCTTCCACGTGGCATCCCACCACCCCAAATATTTTCCCCTTCCACGTCAGCCTTCTTCGTATTTTCTTGTTTCTTACTTATCTTCCCTTCCACGTCATCCTCTTTTTCTGGTGCTGACACATGGCACTAATCATGTGGGACTCGTTGGAATTTGTAGGCGAGTGTCCCGAGTGTTTTGGATAATGTTGCGGAGATTTTTGCCACGTGGGATTCTTGATTGTACTTTTATAATAGTAAATTCTTATATCTCGAAAACAGCCTCGTTAGGATACATCCTGAAGAGGTAAGACGGCATACATTCCACCTTTTTCAGACCCTACTTATGCGAGAGCGTTTGAGGCACTGAGTTTGTTATTGATTGGTGGGTTGTGCTGCTCCCAAGGCTCGTATCTTTTGTAATTGCCTGAACGTTTAGCAATGCAGATCACCTTCATGCATTAATGTTCCAAAAACAGAAAAGTCTTCTTTTTACTATTATTCTCTCTTGTTGCTTACACGTTCAATCGCAACTGCTTCCATTGTTGGCGGTTTATTGAGGTTTTATCACTTTTCTCTGTTGTCCTGTAATGTAGGTAATATGTTAGCGTAGTGATGTTGTAATTTCCATGGTCATTTTCGGTTCTTAATTTTAATGTTCTAAAGTTACTTACATCGTGTTCAAAAAAAATTATTTACATCAAAGGTCTCCATAATTTTTGCATTGCGTCAATTGTGTTAATTTAGTCCCTCTATAATTTATATTGTATCAATCTAGTTCTACGGTTAAATTCATAACGTAATTTTTCATGGCACTTAGGGGTGTTCATTATCGGTTAACTATACCTTTTAATTTATCAGTTCGATGATTGTTTAATAAATTTATGAAAATTTAATAATCGTTACCACTTGTTTGAAATCGGTTAACCGGACTTTCGGTTATTGGTTAGTTTGGTTCGGTCAATCAATTAACCACTTATTAAAAGGACCATTAAAAGAAAGTAACAGGAAAATCACTACAAGTAAGAAGGTTCTTAATTCCAATTTATACATTTTCCGACGTATGAATTTGATCTAGTAATCAATATCTCTGCTATATTAGCGGTGAAAATTAAAGGTTCTCTTATTGGAACAAGTTTAAACTTGAGCTAAAGAATTCAAAAAGGAAGAATATAGCATAGCTGTGATTCCTTTTTGGGCCTTGACTCTTCGGGGGTGCCCTTTGCTGTTTGCGAGCTCCCTCGCTAATTATCAGGGAAAAGAATGACTTGGTTTATATTTCATAGCTAGTTAGTAAATGTTCTGAGCCGAGCTTGAACTCATTTGCTTGAAGTTTGGCTTGTTAATATTTCGGTTTGAGCTTGGTTGTATGCTTGCTCAAAGACTTTTGTGCTCAAGCTTTTTGTTGAGGTTAAACCTGGCTGAACAAGCTTCATAGCTGAGCTTAGCTTGTTTACCGTTGTTCAAAACTCGTTTAGGCTCCTTTAAACTTAGGCTCCATTTGTTTCAAGGGAAAACCACATTCTAGGAAGTGGTTTTCTCCTTTCCTTTGTTTGGCGTATCATTAGCTCAAGGAAAAGGTTTTCCGAATGACTTCTCTTTCAAAATAGGGGAAGTCGTGATTCTAAGTGGCTTAAAAACCTTCGCAGTTATCATCATGCAAATCGAGATCAAATCAAAATAAATCAGACTACATTGTAGACATTTAACGTCAATATCGGACAAGAATTAGACTAAATAATTAAAAGCAGCTTGGATATTACTTTATTATTGTTGCAATAGAGCAATTTTAATCAAGTTAAATTGTTATACAATATTATAGAAGGAAATTATCTAGGTAATATTTTAGCATTTACTAAATAGGTATTGTGATATTTCAGTAATATACAATGATATATCCTGAAGTTTAAAAATTTTCTCATGAATTAGGTATCTTTTGCCAAAATTTAGGCTCTGTTTGTTTTGAAGGAAAAGTAGAATCTAGGAATTAATTTTTCTTCGGAAAAGGTTTTCCAAGGAAATATAAATTCCGAGTGGGGTTTTCCGTTGTTTGTTTCAAAGGAAAACTTAATTCCTCATTGTGATGTCTTTGTGTATGTTTTAAAAAAATATTTTTCACTAATCATTTTATATCCTTTTATAGGACAATATAAGAAATAATATAACATATATGAAGTAACAAAATAAAAAGTTAACTACCAAAGCTGTATAAATTAGAAAAATTATTTCTTCGATATTCTAAAATTTGAGCATTTATCATGTAAATACTCGGTCATTTTATTATATACAATGAGTGTCATGAGATAAGAAATTTTATCACTTGTGTATATACTGTGTCAAAATTTGGTGAATTTTCATTAAAATTCAGGTAATTTCTGCCAAAAAATTGATGTGGCATAAATATCATATTATCAAAAGATTATCCACATTCTAACAAAAATTACTTATATATTATAAAAAAAATGTGTAGTATTACCATTTTCGGACAAAAGAAATTATTACATTATGATATAAGATACATATAGATTGCTGTTTTTATTTAAAATATACTAAATTTTAGTAAAAGATACTTGATTTATTAGAAAATTTTTAAACTTCAGGGTACATTATTGTATATTACTGAAATATCATAGAACCTATGTAATAAATGCTAAAATATTACCTAAATAATTTTCTTCTATAATATTATGTAACAATTTAACTTGATTAAAGTTGTTCGGTTATAACAATAACAAAGTAATATCAAAGCAGCTTTTGATTATTCAGTCTAATTCTTATCCAATGTTGACATTAAATGTTTACAGTGTAGTCTGGTTTATTTTGATTCGATCTAGATTTGTATAATGATAACCGTAAAGGTTTTTAAGTCACTTAGAATCACAACTTTCCCCATTTTAAAAGGGAAGTTATTTTCCCTCATTTGAAGGAAAAGGTTTTCCGTCGGAAAACCTTTTCCGTGAGCTAATAACACGCCAAACAAAGGAAAAGGGGAAAACCACTTCCTAGAATGTGGTTTTCCCCTGAAACAAACGGAACCTTAGTATATTTTAAATGAAAACAACAATCTATATGTATCCTAAATCATAATATAATAATTTCTTTTATCCAAAAATGCTAACATGACATAGTTTTTGATAATATATAAGTAATTTTTGTTTGAATGTAGACAAACTTTTTTATAAAATGATATTTATACCACATCAGTTTTTTAACAGAAATTAGCCAAATTTTAATGAAAATTCACCAGATTTTAATATAGTATATTGACACCTCATTGTATATAATAAAATGACAGAGTATTTAGATGATAAATGTTCAAATTTTAGAATACCTAAGAAATAATTTTTCTAATTTATACAGCTTTGATAGTTAACTTTTTAGTTTATTACTTCATATATGTTATATTATTACTTATGTTGTCCTATAAAAAGATATAAAATGATTGGTGAAAAATATTTTTTTTAAAACATACACGAAAATATCACACTGGGGAATTAAGTTTTCCTTTGAAACAAACAATAGAAAACCCAACTCAGAATTTATATTTCTTTAGAAAACCTTTTCCGAAGAAAAATCAATTCTTAAATTCTACTTTTCCGTCAAAACAATCAGAGCCTCAATGTTTAGTTGGAGATTGGTTCATTCAGACTTGTTAGGATTTAGAAGCAATCAGATCATATAGCTCGAAAGGATTGGCCTATTTTAAAGGCAAGTGGAGTCGAGCCCGAGCCTAGTGAAGCTAGAGCTCATAGCTTACGAGCCTGAATGAGCCTATTCTAGCACAATTGTTAGCATATAAATATGCTAAATCAAACCAAATTCGAGCCTACATGTCCTATCTCATGCTTGAATAAACCCAGACGAGTCTAGATTAAGTTTAAATAAGCTTAAATAAGGCAAGTTCAGCTTGAAGCTTGCTGAGCTGGTTTTAAACTCTGTTAAGCCAAGTTGAGCCAAGCCAGTCTGAGCTGAACTCAAGCCTAAGGTTTCTAAGCTTGTCAAGTTGTGAGCCAAACTCATTGCTAGCGAATTGAGTCTCAAGGCCAATGATCTCAGGTTTAGCTTGGCTCATATACACCCCTAGGTCAGATTGCTTAGTTTTCTTTTGATTGATAAAATGATACACTGGCATTACATAGTGAAAAAAGGGCCTACTCGATAAAGTCCTGTAGCCCCACCCGCAACTCGATAAAGGGTAAAACAAAACTTGTATTCCATAAATTACTTTCAAAATTGATAGGCTCATTCATGTTTGACTTTGGGGCTCAATACTTGGAACGAATTGGGTTCACACAACCTTGATAAACTTGACATAGTCAAGTTTGAATAAGGGTGCTCGTCTAGTTTATTAATGATTCATTAAAGTTAGTCAAGAATTTGTAAATCCCTGCTCATTAAAAAAAAATAAATTGTAAATCCTTATTATCACCACATTAGCTACTAGTTAAGAACTCGTCAATGGCTTATTAAGAGATTCTTAATTACTCAATATTAGCTCAGTGATATATCAATGATCGACTCGAACTCAAGTTAACCAATTTCGAGTTCGAGTATCAAACTATACTTAATTGATAAACAAGTACGAGTCTAGGAGTTTAACACTCAACTCTGTACTTGATTATTAACTTGAGTCCATGTTTGGCTTGTTTGGTATACTTGAATTGTACTCGATAATTGCTCTCTTGATATGCTCAAATACATTTTCTATTAATTAAAGAGGGATTGAGTCTAAAAGCAATTATGTATAATAGATAGGATGGTTCTCGATAATTAATCATTTGATATACTCGGATTATACTTCATTTGCTTATATGAAGTTGTTCTCGTGTATTAATTTCTTCTAAAATGGAAACATGTGACGCTAATGGTAGGAAGAAGAAAGCTTAAATTTCTTGTAAAAGATGTCATGTTCCATTTATGGGTGGAACAAACGAACCTTGAGTTTCCTATGATTGCTTGTATTTGTTTTACTTCTATTTTTTAACCTTAGCTTTTGAGGCATGTTGGAAATTAATGTATTGGTAAATTATGGTTGTTTTGGCTAAAACGTAGTGTAAGCAATAATCAAATAACCGAATAGAGTATAGCTAATGGTCAAGTAATCTACTCGAGTCTAAGCAATAATAGAGTAATGGAGCAAACACGTTGAACCTTAGTATACATAACAAACGAGTATTCAAGCCAAGTCAAGTATTTGAATAATTAATCTTTTTGGACAAAAAGTACTCAAATAATTAATCAAGTATAGGTTCACACACGATTAAATACTCAACTCGAGTTTGAGTGCATATTCAAGTAATAATATAATTCGCGTTCCGCCAAGTATTAAGTAAACCCAACTCGATTTAATGGCAACTAGGGGCTGCAAATGAGCTGAGTTGAGATGAATCACAGCCGTCTCAGATCGACTTGTTAATTTCATGAGACCAGCTCAGCTTAGTATCATTTATAGAATCGAGCAACATATCCATGCTCCACTTGGCTCAACAAACAATTCAAGCTGACTGGGTATCAATATCGTTTAGACTAGATTATTTGACAAGCCGACTTTTCATTTACACATCTATTTGTTGCATTCATTTACCAACCTCGTTAGGCTTATTTATTGAGCTCGCTAGACTCATTTAAGATTCACTATTACACTATGGGACTAGGGTTTAAAAGTCCAAATTATAAGGAATATTTAAATACCCAAACAACAACATGCATCAAAATGACAGATAAAGGGCCACATGGCGCAATTTGGGCATGCAAGACGATTAACGAGCCAATTCATGAACCTTTCGAGTTAGATTGGCCTCAATTCAATTTAGCTCGGTTGCGTAACCAAGTAGCCCTTAAACAAGCTGAGCTTGCTCTCATAGCCACATGGAGTGGCCATAAGGCCAGCTAGATGGGTCCCACCTCTTTCTCACGTGTCGGGTTTATATATATAAATCCCCCCCCCCCCCCGCGCCGCGCGCCGATTCTCATTCTCTCTCTCTCTCCAGAACTCAAGAAAGCAGGGATTCCAATACCAACCGCTGATCTCATCACTCTCTCTCTCTCCTCCGCCGTCCATTTTTTCGCCGGCGACGGTTACCGCCGGAGGTTGACTTCCGAGATTCTCTCTCTGTATTTCAATTTTCGTTTCAATTTTGCAATCACTTCAAGTTTTGTAAAGTTTGTGCTAAAAACTCTGAAAGTTGAGAGCTTGAGCACATGCATACTTGCGTTGATGGCGGTTGGATGGCATTTTGGTAAATAGTAATGGCGGCGAGTTTCTCGGCGCCGTTGTTCAATCTGAAGCTTGGCCACCTCAACTATGTCTCTCGTCTGGGCGGCGGCGAGGGAGGGAGGAGAGGGAAAGGAAGAATAAGGTGTTGCTGCTCGGACTCGGTGGTTCCGAAGACGGATAAGTGCGAAGAATGGATGTTCGATCCCAAAAAGAGTAATCGTAGGGGCAGAAGACTGCCATTTGCTTCACCACTGTACGTTTTTGATCTCCGATCTTTTAATTTTTGTGATGTTGCTTCATTACTGTGGTTTTTTTTAAATTTTTATTTAGGGTTATTTACATTTGATGTTGATTTTTGTTTACTATGTTAATTTAGTTCTTGTATTTTTAATTGTGTAAATTTAGTCTTTGTATAAGTGATACTGTGTCATTTTAGTCCTTACAGTAAATTTTATGTCAAGTGATCTGTTTTTTTGTGGTTTTTTTCTTTTTAAAGTTATTTACATTAAAGGTTTATGTACGTTGTAGTACTTGTAGTTTCAATTATGTCAATTTAATTCCTTTTACAAGTGATATTATGTCAATTTGGCCATTAGAGTAAATTTTATGTTGAATTGTTAATGAAATTTTTAATGGTTTGATCACGGATTGAGTTAAATTGAATTAATAAGGGAATTTATAGTGGATTGCTTACATTTTACTGGATTTGCCGTTAAAAATTGTATTATTAACTTAACTTTAATTTGACCAAAAGGTTAAATTGACACAATATAAAATTGTAGAAGAATTAAATTGACACAATTAAAAGTAAAATGGCTAAATTGACGCAATAAGAAAAGTGTAGGAACCTTTGGTGTAAGTTACTTTTTATTGTTTTGATTGCTGAATTTGCTTGTTGGCCATGTTAAAGTATAAAACCATTCTCCCACCAGTTTAAGCTGGGACAATTGGTTCTTTGATATGGTATCGGAGCCATATTGATCAAGAGGTCACAATTTTGAATATTAATAGTTGTTAATTTCAATATTAATATAATTGAAGCACAAGGTATGAGGTGGGTTTGTGCAATATCTATGTTGCAAGCTCAATGGCCATTTGGGTGAGGGGGCCATGTTAAAGTATAAAATTATTCCTGAGCCTTTTTCTATTAGCTTAAGCTTTTGAGATAGTTGGTTTCTTGACCATATATGCCAATAAGATAGCATGTTTATCCGTGAAATGCTTGATTGATTCTTTGGATAGTGATTGATCTAGAATAGACTTCACTGTTTGCTGACTTGTGGCTTTATCGATATTTTCTATATCGGCAAATTAACTGCAATTGTGAAATTGATGTTTTCTTTGAGATAAAGAGAGAAACTACGACTAGAACCTTTAGTGGGAAAAAGAAGTAGACTTTGTCTTACTTGCTTCGTACTCTCAAAAGATAATGCACGAAAGCTGTGAGAAAACCCAGTTTTGGAGCATTTAATCAGTTATATCTTATGTAGGAAAACAAGCCAACCTTTTTTCACTTTTATACGCAATAATTTATAATTTATATGAAGATGCTAATTAGCTCAACTGGTAAAGTCTTTGGGAGGTGGTAGTGAGACTTGGGGTCGGATCCTACCTTCATCATGGGAAATGGGGTTTACGGGGATTTCGATAGCTTATGCAAAAATTTACATGGAGTTCTATGATGTTGGGCACTCTAAGAACCAAGGAAAAGCCCTGCAACCGCTCTTTGTGCCTTGCAAGGCTGGGTTGGGCAGGGGCATTTCCACACTTATTTTAGCCCCTTTGACAGCTGACCAGTACGAAAACATCAGCTGGATTACAGCTCGGATGTTCAATTGGTTCAAGGATGATTCTTAGTTAGGCGGGGCATATTTTTTGGGGCATGCCTCAAGTCTACTAAAATTGTCTATGCCGTAATTTACACTTTTGTATGGGTCCATAAATAAGGGGTTGTGCTATCCTCGAATGCGCAGAAAAGATGAAACTCCTTTCTCCTCCGTTTTTCCATGCGTAAACACTATTTGTATATTTTTTTCTGTTGGGAATTGATCAAGGCTGTTCTATAACTGTAGTCTTTGAATATACTGTTGGACAAATGATACAAGCTAACCTTTAGTTTTATCGAGGAGCTGTATTCCACGTTAGAAAAATTATGTGAGTGATCTATTCTTTTTTAACAGGTATATTTATTTTTCAGAAAATATTTTAACCGCATCTATTTACCAACCGGTTGTCGTTACTAGCTGTTTAGGGTCATTAAAATTATGGCTGTTGGGACATTATTATGGCTGTTTTGTCAAGCTTATTATAGCCATCTATTATCATTGAAATGGTGATCGCAGAGGATTCAATTCACCCGTTTTAGTTTTAGCCGTTCACTTTGCACTGCAATTTGCACCATTATTTATTTATTCCTTTCACGCAATATAAAGTCCCACAAGTGCATTTTTCATTTCATCTTCCTCCTTGGTCATTTGGTGACTTTTCAAAAGCCTTCTTCCACATCTATATCTTCTCTCTCTCTCTCTCTCTCTTACCATGACTTCTGTCATTTCCATTGTGGAGATTTCAAGGGGCTGAAGAATCTCAAATCTTGAATCTAAATCTAAAGAGAGCAACAATAGTGGAATAGAAGAAGGTAACCGGGGGTGGGGTTTCACCTATTGTTAAGCCATTGTCAATGGCGGCGCTTCTGGTGTGCTCGCCACCTGTGTTATCCAACCCATCGACATGATCAAGGTGTTGGCTTAGATTCTCTAGTTTTCCCTCTGATTCAATAGAAAAAGTTTTTGGGCAAAGTTCAAGGTACTCCTACCCGGCAATTAACGAGTGCACGTTAAGAGTCGGATCGCGTTAATCCTAGAGGACGGTCGTCGGCTATACTGTGTGTACCGGAGCAGCGGCGAAATCGTCTTTTAGGACAGTGGCATTTACCACGGCATGATATCATCGTTTTGTAAGATCTTTCTAGTTACTCTCTCCTTCGTTGCTATGCCTGAATACTGGCCAATTTTTCTAACACTCATGACAATGGTTATTTTGTTTGTCTCTGTTAATGGTATTCAAATTGTTAATAATGTAATAAACCATGGCTTTTTAGTGCTTTTCTGATAGTTTGTTTAAAGGAGTCAATTTTTACAACATACACAATTACGAAGGTTGCCACATCAGCCAGGAGGTTGATTGCCATGTAGCCAATGTGTACCATGGTTAAGGCAATTTCAGATTTAAAGTGTTCACGTAATCTCTCTTTCTTACATAAGTTTGTTGCAATATTTAAATTGGATATACACTAATGTAGTCAGCTTCTCTTTCATAGAGCAGACTGATGATGCATTTAGCATTCGAAATGGCTAGATTCTCCTTGATGCTCTTCATCTCAGCATCAGTATATGCCAGCCATTAGCTAATATAAGAGGCTTAACATTTGCATATGGGAAGAGAAGTACGACCTTATCATTTAATACCTTGAATAGCAAATTTAGTTATGCAGGACCCTTCCTAAATGACATTCCAACAATACGCTTAAGTAGATGTTTTTTATTTCTCCCGAACTTTGCTAAATTTACTTACTTCTCAAATCAGTATCTGATTTCAAAAAAAAAAAAAAAAAAAAGCTTCAAATCAGTATGATTCTAGTTTATAGGCTCACTTATTTCTCGTTTTGTAGATCTCGGTTTCATTCTAAACCCCGTTGTACTCCACGGAATTCAGGACCACAATCTCGTGACACACCACCCAAGAGAGGTAATCTTATATAGGTCATCTGTAATATAATATCTTTCTCTTGGCAACTTGGTCAAATTTGTACTACACCTGAAATTTTCTGCTGCGATTCTCTCTTCCCTTCCATTTTTGGAATTTATAGCAAAATATGAGCTAATGGTGATTTGCTGTATAGTTGTTTGATGTCGTTTTTTACTGTATACTATGTTGTCGGTTCAACCATTGTAGACACTGGTATTGCAAATGAGAAGGATTGGGGCATCAACTTGTTAAATGAAAATGTGAATGAATCGGGCACCAACGAAGATGGCAGTACCTGGTATCGGGAAGGTAGGGAAGAGCTTGGAGAAAATGGGTATAGATGTCGATGGACAAGGATGGGTGGTCAATCCCCTGATGGTTCATCCGAGTGGAAGGAAACGGTAAAGCCTATCATGTGTAATACAATTGCGCAGTTATTTTTCATGTTTTGGTAATTGTAAGTACACATTAGTTCTTCGTTTGGCCTTATAGTACTTGCTACTTCTGATTAACTTTAGTGCCATCAACAGAAGTTGGCTATTTAACATTGTTTTCATAACCTCATCAAGCATCATCCCAGGTGGATGCATTTAATGGATTTGTTGATCCTTGACAGTGGTGGGAGAAAAGTGATTGGACTGGATATAAGGAGTTAGGTACGGATTCTACACCCTGAAAAAGCTCCTGTGTACTTCACCTTGTTTGTGGAAAATTTGGATTATTATTACCTGTTTGTTGCTTGTGCACATAAATTTCGAAATATATGTCTTGGCTGATCATGATACATGTTCCGAATTCGGACAATTATTGATGTATTGAACCCTCCCACCCTCTGCCAACTAGGTTTTGATTGTTTATATAATTTGCAGTTTACATTTTATCATTAATTGAATCCTGATCTTTAATTGCTTGTCTGCTTCTGAGTGAATGAGATTTTTCAATAATTACTGCTTGAGTTGTGAAGTTAACCTTATTACACTAGCTTAAGAGTATTTACTGTTACCAGTGATGTCAGCAGAAGACATATCATGTTCACTCACCACTTTAGCACCAGAAATAGCCCAGTTTCTTACAAAAAATGCAAAATTGATTACTTGCACGGTGCCTACATTTGCAAACCCACTATCCTTTCGGTTTGGGTCCTGCAATCAACAGAATTTTAGCTTATCAAGGCTTTTGCGTGCTCTAATAGCATGATAAGCATACGGTACTCTCAACCTGGATATGAGCAGACATTGGAAACACATTATAGTTTGCTATAAATAAGGCCGGACATAACCCCAAGCAACCCAAGCAGCTGCTTTGGGCCCCCAAATTTTAAGGGCCCCAGATTTTTGAAGTTGTAGTTTTTAAAGTATCAATTCTTAGTATTAGTAAATTTTAGGGTTATTTATATTTTAGTACCCCGAAGTTTTTGGAAATAATAAAAAGGACCATGACCTTTTTGAATTATTAAAAAGGGCCTAAGTTTTTGTCGTATTACTAAGTTTTTGTCGCATTAATAAAAAGGTTTCTGTCTGATGTAATGATGTTATTTTTACTCGACATAGCTGATGTAATAGCTGTGTTTTTATTAATCCTACAGTAAAATGACAAAAATATCCTTTAATAACTATATTTTGAAACAAATTAAGCAAAAATAGATAGCTTCTACATAACACGACATCTTGAATTTTATGTTAATAAAATAATAATAAGAGTGCTGAAGCGTACCATTGGTCATTTTATTATAGCATTAATAAAAAGCAATTGCCACGTTAGCTCTGTCGATAAAAAATGACATCATCACACTTGAGAAGGGCCTTTTTATTGATACAACAAAAATTTAGGGGCCTTTTTAATAATTCAAAAAGGTTAGGGTCCTTTTTATTATTTCTAAAAACGTAGGGGGTACTAAAATGTAAATAACCCTAAATTTTATAGTCAAAATTATTATAGTTTGTTGTATATGGAGGGCCCCCTTCGAGAATTTCGCTTGAGGCCCCGGAAATGTCACAACACGCATTATTGATTCTGTTTTACGTGAGTTGCAGCATTTGCATTTTCTTGTAATTATGTCGTGGACTGCCCTATCCGCTGTGAAGGTTGATCTTTTTTAAGCCTTCATGGAGGTGCTCCTTTTTGATGTATATATAGGCGTGGAGAAATCTGGAAAAAATGCTGAAGGAGATTCATGGTGGGAAACATGGCAGGAAGTGCTCCATCAAGATGAATGGAGGTTTGAAATTGAAATCCATTTCAGATTTCTTTTTCTGATTCTCATTTTGTCAAAACCTCTTCCTTGAGATCCAACCTAGTAGTTTGACTAGGCCTATTTGGCCAAACTATGAAAAAGACTACTTTTTTCAAGAGTAGATTTTGCAGAAGCACCTTTGTAAAAGATGCTATCAATAGGAAAATTTTTGTTTAAAAAATTTTAATTTTTGCTTCAAAATTTTGCTTAACAACAGAAAAACAACTTCTAATTCTATTTAGAACCACTTCTTTTTTTTCCTAGTCAAACAACCTTAAAATTTGAAGAAAGTGTTTTTCTAGGGGGAAAAAAACTCTTTTTCAGAAAAGAAGCTTGGCTAAACAGGTTCAAAGGAAAGAAAAAAAAAGAAAAAAGAAAAAAACCTAATGCTGCTGCTTTTACGTTGTAGTAATATAGCACGGATAGAAAGAAGTGCTCAGAAGCAGGCCAAGTCAGGCACAGAAAATGCTGGGTGGTATGAAAAATGGTAAGGGACTATAGTGTTAGTGCATTAAGCTCTTCTAAGAGTCTATTCTAACACTTTTATGATTTTGTTTTAAGGTGGGAGAAGTACGATGCTAAAGGGTGGACAGAGAAAGGAGCACACAAGTATGGCAGATTGAATGAACAGTCATGGTGGGAGAAGTGGGGAGAGCATTATGATGGACGAGGATCCGTTTTAAAATGGTTGGTTATTCACCATCTTTACTGACAACCTGTCGTGTTTGAGTTCTGTCAATGAAATACAAAGCCTTACTGCAAATCATTATTTAGTTTAGAAGAAATCTAATCTGCATCTTTAGAGAATTTAATTATTGACATACTGAATATCACGGAGGATCCAAAAAAATTTTATGGCATCGTGTCATTAGACATCACTTAAGAAATAAATTTTTTTAAAAATTTGTGTAATATATATCATATTAGAAAGATAAACAATATCTTTTGAAAATATCTGAGTAATAAAGTAAGGATGTTCATCTACTTTTTAGAACTTTTCTATGTAATAAAAAAAGGCAAAAGGGTGCAACAAAGTAGTGTGGAAAAAGTATCCCAAGTGTGACAGGATTTGAATACATGACCTCCCTTACGCAAATGTCTTGTGTTACCTTTAAACCAAGCACGTCTGTGTTATGTAGTGTCAATCACTAATATTTTACCAATACTCACAATTTTTTGGTTGATAAGCCTGTTGGTGGATTTGAACAATATGCTAGGGCCTTAACATTGCTAGTGTTTTACCACTAGACTGAGGCCTTTTTTTTCCGATAAATATCGGCAAAGCCGTAGTACAAACAGGCAACTTGAAAAGACGAGGCCTTAGACACTCCGTAAACGGTATTGGCTACTCTCAATCTTTTCTTCAAAACTAACATATATTTTAGAAAGGGGATTGCAGTAAGTGATGTGGCGCTGTTTGACACCACTCTATATGCATTGGATTTGCCTTCAGTTGAACAACTAAGGACTTATTTGGTATTGTTTTATGTTTGCAGCTCTTGTTTTGAGAAACTAAAAATCATGTTTTAAAAATAGTTTTTTCTCTAGTTTTTTGTTTTTAGTTTTGGTAAACCAAAAAAGCTGAAAACAAGAAACCAAAATCTAGGAAAAATTGTTTTTAAATATGGTCTTTAGTTTCTGAAAAACTAAAAATTAAAAAACCAAAAACCGTCAGATGGAAAAACAATACCAAAAAGGCCCTAAATATTTCATTCATGTCATGGAAGAGTTGTATAATCCCCTATTGTCCGCGTAAGGGATGGATACAGTCTTGGACTGTGGATTCTAATACTTATGATTAATGAATTATAGTTAAGTAGGACACCTTATAAGGTTTCAGCATCACTCCGATTTCTGTTTCATGGTTACTTATTTCTGGTCAAAAATGAAGAAATTACTAGGTGATACTGAAAACGAATAGAGATTGATTCATATTCTTTGTAACCTTACCTCCTCTATCCTTGTGGAGAAGGTTATTCAAACATTGTGCTTCCTTTCAACGTATATCATTTATTTGTAATATTTTATTTAACAGGGAAGACCTGCATTAGATATTTGTAATTTCTTTTATCAGGACAGATAAGTGGGCTGAGACAGAGCTTGGAACCAAATGGGGTGACAAGTGGGAAGATAGATTTTTCTCTGGCATTGGCTCTCGCCAAGGAGAAACATGGCATGTGTCTCCCAGCGGTGAACGTATGTTCTACTGTTTCCTTGTTACATATCATGTTTATCTTTCTTGATGTGGAATTGCAACTGTGCATTGCATTTATTCAATACAATAAAGCTCCATTTGATTGGACAGAAAAATATTTCTTCTAAGAAGATTTTTAACTAACAATAACTTTTTTCTTTAAGATTTTGTTTTGATTGATTTAGGAAACAATTTTATTGTATAGATTTGCATATGAATCATGTTTGATCCATTTGAAGTTGACTTGAGACTAAGGGTGCCAGATGAAAATGGAAAACGTTTTCCCACTCGTGAAGGAATGTCTTATTCCCTTTCTTTGGGAGGAAGTCATTTTCTCTTTGACGGGAAAATTTTTTCTCTCTAGACTATTTATACTAGCGATTAACAAAAGAGAATTATCAAAGTTATTGTGTTATATTGCCGTGTTGTTGTGTATGCCGAAAATTTATTGTAACAAGTATCTTCTTTGACGGCTAGTGCGTAATTGGCCGTTATGTAAAAGCACCTTTGTAATAACCTCCATAATACATTTATGGGTTATTTATATTTTACTACCTTGACCTTTTTGGTAATTTTAAAAAGAACCCTAGCGTTTTGAAATTATTAAAAAAGACCCCGAGGTTTTATCGTATTAATAAAAAGGACCCGCTTCAGCAAATAAAAGAAAATGCCTTCCCTTTCAAAACGGGGAAATCATCATTTTGAGTGGCCCAAAAATCTTCACGGTAATTATCATGTAAATTTAAATCGAATCGAAATAAACCAGATGGCTTAAAAACCTTTCAAAATGATGTCAGATGGCTGGAGAGGGTCCTTTTATTAATACGATAGAACTTCAGGGTCCTTTTGGTTATTTACATTTATACTACATTTTATTTATTAAAATATTCTTATAAATATATTGACATATTAAAAAGCTATCAAAACGTCAATTCATTCAAATTTTTGTGAACTTACAGCTTAAAAGTAACCCTTATATTCACTTTAAAAATCCAATGCTTTGATCATGACCTGTTATTGATTATCAACAACATTTTGGTGGGGACCATGAATTGCAATTTGATTATACACCTGTATCCAAAGCTAATACGCAAAGGGAGGTGAAATAGTTCATGATTAATCAAATATGTTGTCTTTTTGTTGTACACTTAAGAAATATCTCATATATTTGCCATGCATGGTTAGAGATGATTACGGTTTATGTCAGTTGACTACTCTTTCCCTCAATTTTGGCTCATTTTACTATATGCTAGTAAGAGAGATCTATAACCATGTTTGGTGTGCAGGTTGGTCCAGGACATGGGGCGAAGAACATTTTGGTAACGGGTATGTTCAATGCATTGGTCGATCAACTTCGTGTTTGAAATTTCACGTTTGATGACATTGTAAGGTTTAAACATGTCTCCCCAATGCAGCAAGGTACACAAGTATGGGGAGAGCACAACAGGGGAGAGCTGGGATATAGTGGTGGATGAAGGAACATACTATGAGTAAGAATTTGCTCCTTTATCTTTATATTGTTTCCTGAATTTGCTCTGATATAGAAGTGTAGATGAACCAAGTCTAGTTGAGATACCCTTTCTTGAACTAGTTGTCCATTTGGTTCAAGCTAATCTTAAATGAGCTTCTAAACCTCTCTTAAACTCTATTCGGTAAGATACCGATATATCCCGTACTTCTTAATGTAAGTTAGCCATAAGCTATTGTACATATATATATTTTAGAATTTAACTTTAGGGCTAGGTGTTTATGGGCCTATTTTTAGCTAATTTTAGGCCCACATAATTTAAGTCTAAAATAATTTAATTGTATTCTAATAAAATACATATAACGCCCAATGACATAAACTGGGTTTTCGGTCCGGTCTTGGGTCTTTCGGGTTTGAACCGGACCGGACCGAAACCCGAATTAAGCTCAACTTGAGACCAAAGAGCAGATAGAAATTAAATTAGTTCGGTCTAGTCCGGGCTTGGATTGAATGAACAGTCCAATCCGGTTTTTTAGTCCGGACCGGTATATGAACACCCTTACACATGAGTCTCAAAAATATGAAACGAAATAGAACAATGGAAATAAAATTTGAGGAGATGCAAATAAGATTGATTGACGTTTGCTACAATCCCTTGTTCAATCCATGTTCATCCCATCTCGTGCGCTTCAATTTTCATGGAAACTCTTGATCTTTAATGACGACTTGAGGGAAGGGGTAACTGTAGAGTAGGGAAAAAGGATCCGAAAATCTATAAAAAAAAAAAAAAAAAGGAAAAGAAAAAACATGAACCAGCCCCGGTTGATTTGAAGTACTAATAGTTGATTGAATGTTTGGTTAATGTGGGACTGTTTGGTGAAGGGCGGAGCCTCATTATGGATGGGCGGATGTAGTGGGAGACTCGACGCAATTACTATCAATCCAACCTCGGGAGAGACCCCCTGGTGTGTATCCGAATCCTCCTTTGCCTCCTGTAGATGACTCGTCAGATATGCCGCCTTCCTCGTGACATGAGAGGTGCGTGCGTTTCGACGCTAGATAGAGGCATTCAGCATGTGAAATTCATTCAGTTTGTGAAGAAAACATTGTTGTGATTCTTGGATGGTTTTATTTATTCATTATTGGATTGTGTTTTTATTGTTTTAGTTTTCAAACTATTTGAACTAAAATGGTTGGGGGAGGTTCAAGAGGAAGCTTTACTTGCGTTCATTTATGTTTCATGGTCTACAACGTTCTAATCCACCTTGTGCTTGCATTTTTTTTAATGGTTATTTATGTTACAATATTATGTTGTATTGTGTCTCGAATTCGTTTTAGTTTGGATTTGGAAGCAAAACATGGACCTTATATATTGTGTTGGGTATTACACTTGATTTTCTGGAGTTTGTGATGTTTTCCTCTCAATATATATATATATATATATATATGCACTTTGTTGTAGGGTTTTTGTCTAGCGGGAGAGTTAGCGAGTTGCTTGTAATCCTTTATTTCAGATCTAATGAAGCTTTCATTGTTCTAGTCATATTGGAGGATTTTCTTGTAAATCACTGTGTTATTGTGTTTCTTTTTTTTCTCTTCTCGTTTTCTTACAGATCTACAAATCGGTATTTAAATCGAATCCAAATCTTGGGAATTTATTCTAACACATAGGTTCTTGCATCATGTTCGTTGTATTAATATCCTTGTACTTTTAGTTGTGTTAATTTAGTCTATGTATATTTTACATTGTGTCAACTTAATCATAGAGTAAAGCTGGCAGTAAGTTGGTGATAACATTGTAATGGTTAAGTTACGGGTAAGTTTAAATTGGGTCAATGAGTTGGTTTGTATTGGGTCCCTTGTATTTGGTATTATCGGGCCATTAGAAGTTGCATTATTAATTTAAGTCTAATTTCACCATAGGATTAGAATAACACAATATACATTATTTAGATGTTAGATTGACACAATATAATTATTAAGGGATTGGATTGACATAATCAAAGTAAAATAACAAATTTACACAATACTGTGTTTTAGGCCTAATGAGCATTGGAAATTTTTTTATTGTTGTATATGTAAGTTCATTTTACTTTACTGTTCAATAGTTTAGGGCTCTGTTTGTTTCAAAGGAAAGTACTCTTCCTCTGAAAAATGTTTTCCTTTGAAAAATATTTTCTATGGAAAATGCTATTTCCATTATGATTTTTCGTTGTTTGTTTAAACCTGTTTTTACATTTTGATATTTCTTGTTTATTTTAAAGGAATAATCTTCTAACAATCAGTTTATACCTAATTATAGGACAACATAAGTAGCAATATAATATATTCAAAATTATTTAGATTTTGTGTGGTTGTAGAATTATTACTAAGATATTCTGAATTTTGAACATTTATTACATATCCTGACATTTGAATGTATATAATGACATACTCTGAAATTGAATAGTTTATCATTTGGTTATTATACATCAAAATTTGATGAATTTTTGTAAGATAATACATAATTACGTAATATTTATAAGTCATATAAGTGTATTTAGCAAATTACGATAAAAAGTTCATCGGGTATTAAGGTAAACTATCTAAACATGGTTGAATCATATGCCGTGTTAGCATTGTTAAGCAAAAATTCTAATGAGAATACTTATATTGTCAAAATTATATTTTTCGATCACTCGAAATGATGACTTCCTCTCTTTTAAAAGGGAAGTTATTTTTCCCCAATTGAGGGAAAATCCGTCACTACACTTGTGCCAAAAAACGAAAAATGGGAAAATTATTTTTTAGAATGTGGTTTTTCTCCTAAATAAAGGAAACCTTAAGTTTTTGATTAAAAAAATAAAAAAGAAGTTTTTGATAAACCCCTTTTACGTGTAATGTGAAATAGAGAAGGCAAAATTAAATGCACGAACGGCATGCGGTTAAATAGTAGACATTAGCTTAGGAATCACCCTTAAATCATGCGGCTTATTGATCAGAATGAAGCCCTGTTAGGGAACAGAAGGAATCTCTGCACACTTGCATCCACTTCCATCTTAATTATCAAATTTAAATTTAATACCTCTTGATTCAAAAGGATTTATGGTTAGTGGTTACGGTTGATAAAAATATTAGTAGGTTGATATTGTACATATATTTGAGTAGGTATAGGCTAGGCGAGTAAGAATAGATAAATAGGAGCTGGTAGGTGGGACCCAATTGTACTGCTAGCCGCTTAAGCCCCATCTTACCTGTCCACTTCCATAAGTTACTCGCCAACTTTCTCCCTCTTAGTCTACCTCATTGCCCTTATTAGTCGCCACGTGGCCTCTAACGTTACTTGTTTACCTTGGTTTAAGAATCAAATTCATCATTTGAGCTCTGAATATGCAAGCATTCAAGAAGGATTCCGAGTGTTAGTTGCCCACTTTTCATGCTGGAGTACCATATACACATGTCAAGTCAGGAGTAATGCTAAGTGTCCCAAAAACATCTTACCCCGATTCCCTTTTCTCGTAAATAGTAAGTTAAAGTTCGAACTAAGTCGAGAATGACCTTTAACATCTTACACCACATACACCAAAAGCACCCCCAAACCCTGGTCCCATTTTCTTTCTTTAAGAGCCTAAGCCCAACTTTCATTAACAATGAATCTTACACGAAAACCATTATTAAATGTCATAAAGACATAAGTATCGAGTAATTAGGCTTAGAAATGATTTTACAAGGCTTAATATCTGTGATTCAATATCAAACTTAACCGGATTACGAAATCATATTAAAAAATGGATATTAATGTGCTAACAGAAAAAATTGACAGTGAATCTGTTGAACAAATAGATATTTCATTTCTCTTTGTAGCTATCAGACGTACAAAAGACTCAACATTTTTACAAAATTTTGTTCTCAACTAATTAGTAGTTGAGAATATTAAGAAGGGTAACTCTTGTTTTCACTAGGCATCTAGAGAGTAATTCTAAACAATCTTTAAGTTCTTGAACAACAGATTCTACAGTCTCCAGTTGGTTCAACAACGATTGATCAACAACCTTCATATCTATGCTTGATTTCCTGCTGACTAAATCACATAGAGCTAGATCAATCTGCTCCATTTCATTTGTATCTGCTACTGATGCCACACGTTTAGTGTTGATTAGCTTTGAAACCAATGACCAGCCATGACTCTTTGACAATGACTTTGATCCAGACAAATAAGTAGTGGCAGATTTCAATGTTGAAAAGCACACTGCCTTAGATTCTTTTAGCATCTTCATAGCAGGGATGAGGCTTTCATGTCCTTTGCATTCTTTTTGTTGTTCCAATTTCTGCAAATTCTTAAGGAATTTGGACAATGTTTTCTTGATGTTCTTTCTTAATGCGATATAAGCATCAATGCCTTGCATCAAATCATTGCTGCTTCTTCTTCGAAGGGAAGATTTAAGCTCAAAAACTGACTCTTTCATCTGAGCGAGTGAATCAACTGTGAGTCCACAAAGATCCAACAAGCTCAAAGACCAGTCTAGGACCTCTTCCAAACCATCACGGTGAATATCAAGGGAGAGGACTTGCTGGTTAAGTGGCAACTGAATCATGTCATTTAGTTGCTCATATAAATCCTTGATTGCACACAAGTTTTGGCAAATGGGTGAAACCGAACAAGAAGATGAAGTCTCAGAAGCCCTGAGTCTACACAATTGATCCTCAATGCTTGAATCGAGAGGGTGGGGCCTTGATGGCAAACTGATTGAACGAACATGAGACATAACTTTTGGGATTGTCAGTGAACTTTCCATTTTATCTTTTTTGAGGGAAGAAAAAGCCTAAAAGTTTCAAAACTTCTTATGAGATTTTTGAGAAAACTTGATGAGAAGATGTTGAACAAAGAGCATATATATATATATATATAATGAACCACAATATGAGGGAGCTAGCTGTACACCCACATGATGGGTTATGGAGAATATGATGTGAATATGTGCCATGCACCAGAGATTCCAGACACATAAACACAAAAATTTATAAAAAAAGAACAATTTTCTTCTATATTTTCTCATTCAGAAGGCCAATTTTTTAATTTAATTTTCCATTAATATGTACTGCAGTGAGGAAACACCAATCAGGTGATCATTGATTAGAGAGGCTAATTTTCTAATTTTTTTAATTTAAAATCAAGGTTGTAAAGATTCTTAGTGTTTGTTAAGTATTACTGCAACAACCAACATGATCCCGCATGATATTGGACCTCATATTGCTTATTAAGTGCTCATCATTTATGCGCAAATTAAATAGTTTAAGCTTTCGTGGTTGTTGATGTACTTTGCATGGTATTAGGACTCTTTTGACAAAGACATCTCCACATATTGTCATACTTGATGTCTAATTTGGGTGAGGGGAATAATGGCGTGTGAGTACAGAATAATTCTCAAATCTTCACCAAATATACAGAATTTTTGGTATAGTTGGTTCTTTGGTATCTAACCGGTTAAAATACAGCCCAAAAACACAGACAATGAGAACCTTATAATAAACATTAACTTTGACACTATCCCGAATCATGTGTCCCCTCCCAATAATGTAGAGATGTCTTAGATGATGATGTATAAAGCAATATTCCCAGTGCCTCAAGAGTTTTCGCCTAAGTAGAGTCTTTTTTTTTTGGGGGGGGGGGGGGGGGGGGGGGGTACGCAGCATTTCCCCTTCAGGGTGCTGTCTCGAAGAGAGGCTGTTTCTGAGTACCCCCACCTAAGGGGTGTAACACGAGGACTTCCCAGAAGGCCACCCATCTTGGTACTACTATTGCCCAAGCAGGGTCTCAGATGATGATGTATCTTGGATGAAAAGGAATTTGTACAACCAAGCCTTATATTTAAAAGCAGTTTGAATTCAATTGTGTTGTTTTGCTGATCAGATTCCATGAATGATACTAAAAGATTGATGTGATTTACGTAAGGTAGCCATCATCAATCAGACTGTGGTATGAGCTATAGTTTGATCCCGGAAAATTGAAGCATTCTTTCATAATATTGGCTTTGATTTTGGATTGGGTTCATGGCTCATCATAGATAATCCTTAAAGTTTTCACAACTCAATGAGGCACAAAGAATAATTGAGTAAAATTTATTTTTGATTAGAGTAGAACTGATATATGATACGATATTAAACGATAAAATTCTGAAAAAACTAGAAAATTGGAAACAAAAAGTGACAACAAAAAATATGTACAATCAGTTTTGTAATCAAAGATATGTTCCATTCTTTTTTTGTATCGATCTGATGTACAAAATATCTATTAATTTTTTTTACAAAATTAGGTTCCCAACTGGTTAGTTATTGAGAAGGTTAAGAAGGATAACTCTTGTTTTCACTAGACATCTACAGAGTAATCCTAAGCAGTCTTCGAGTTCTTGGACGCCTAATTCTATAGTCTCTAGTTGCTTCAACACAATTTTCATATCTATGTTTGATTTCTTGCTGTGTAAATCACATAGGGCCAAATCAATCTTCTCCACTTCATTTGCATCTGCTATTGATGCCACACGTTTCCTTTTGATTAGATTTGAAACTAATAACCAGCCATGCCTCTTTGACGTTGACTTCGACCTGGACAAATAAGCAGTGGCAGACTTCAATGTCGAGAAGCAGACTGCCTCGGATTCTTTTAGCATCTTCACAATAGGGATGAGGTTGTCATTGCCTTTGCCATTGTTTTGTTGCTCCATTTTCTGTAAAGTCTTGAGGCATTTGGACACCATTTTCTTGATCTTTTTTCTTGATGCAATGTAAGCATCAATATCATAGGCCAAAGTTGCGCTACTTTTTCTTCGAATGGATGACTGGAGCTTAAGAACTGACTCTTTCATTTGGGTGAGAGAATCAATAATGAGCCCACAAACATCCAAAAAGCTCAAAGATCCATCTAGGACGTCTTCCAAAACATTGCGGTGAAGATCAAGGGAAAGCACTTGCTGGTTAAGTGGTAGTTGGATCATGTCATTTAGTTCCACATATAAATCCTTAAGTGCACTCAACTTTTGGCAAATGGGTGACACAGAGCAAGCTGATGAAGTCTCAGATGCCCTGAGTTTACACAATTGATCTTCAACACTTAAATTGAGAGGGTGAGACCTTGATGGCAAACTGATTGAACGAACATGGGAAGTGGCTTTTGAGATTGTTAGTGAACCTTCCATTTTCTATTTTTTTTTTTATGAAGAAAAACCTTGAAAATTTCCAAGAACTCTAATGAATTTTTCAGCAAACTTAATGAGAAGATGTTGAACACAGAGCATATATATAAGGAACCACAATGTGGGTGGGTTGGGTAGATTTAATACACATGATGGGTTCCCATGGATGCCGGCTACGTTTCCTCATCCATCTAACTTGAAAACTAAAAAATATAATGTGCACGAGTGGCATGCACCACAGATTCCAGACATAAGAGAGACCATAATGTAATGATATCATATATGAAGGTTAGCATCTGATAATGCAGATCATGTGGCATATACAATACACTATGATGATGGGGAACATCAAGATTCAAATGTAACCAATTTATATTCTAAGTTTTATATTGAAAATCAAGGCTGTAATGATTCTTATTGTTCCCAGATACATGAGCATCATGTTAATGATTTCTGCAGTACCCATATGGTCCATAATGATATTAGAGCTCCTCATAATTCTTATTAAAGTGCCAATCTTTTTATGTCTGGATTACCAGGTTCGTGCAATTCATGCAGTCCCCTTTATTTTAATTGCCAAACGGTAGTACTTGCAGGGTATCTTCACACAAATGCGGGTACACAATGTGTTTATACATACAGATAGACAGTCCATGAAAGCATTGAGGATGGCTGGGTACCTGTCAATATATGTATGTCTAATGAAGGCCAGGGCGTCTGATGCAATCGACTATTTGGAATTGCACGGAGAGGAAAGATTCAACGGTTTTTCTTTGATTCAAGTTGATAAAGCAAGATAGAATAAAGGAAAACTCAACTTGGAGTTCTTGGAGAGACACAATAGAGAAGTAAAACACCCAATTTTATTCACAAAGGGAAAAAGCTACCAAAACTAGGAATTACAATTCTATTTTATGCCACTCGCTTATCTAAATACGACTCCTACTCCTGTTCAGATTACAAAGTTACACCTGAAAACTTAAGGGAAGAATCCTATTCTAACTAGGATCCTAACTTCTAGAAGGAAAATAAGATCGTGCAGAACAAGGTAGGATTGATCTCTAGTTGGACCCCAAGGTTGTGGAAAGTGTTATCTCCCATTGGCCTATGTCCTATACTCACCAAGTCATTTGGTGAGTTCACCCCTGAAGCCATCTCTTGGTCTGCAATCATTTTTCTCTTCTCTGTTATGTCCTCAACTACTCAATGTCTAATGGGCAACAAAATTTTTTAGAAAGAGGAAAAGAGAGAGACTTTGGTTCATTTTAGGGGAGGATTGATCATCATGTTATAGGATTCATCGTTTATTGGATATGTCATGCTGATCTTGTGATGCATTCAGCCTAGAGGATGAAGACTAGACAGCCTACGGAACTCACCGCATTACATAGGCTCCCTTGTTTTTCACTTTATTTGGAAGCAATTTCTACATACGTACTGTTGAGGGGTTGCTTCTTTAACTTAAGCTCTGACCTTACAACTATGTTCAAGTGGTTCAAGGTCGTATCTTGAAAAATAATTTGTTGCTTAAGCAAGTAAATTAAAGAAATGCTTCTGAGAAGTTAGGATCTTGTATCTTAGATCCAAGAGAGCCTGAGTTAAGAACAAACAAGTGACTTTGTTGTAGATGTTAAGTTGAGTATGAATGGATGATACTTCACGTGTGTCTAAGAAGATAGGAAGTTGTATCTTAGCTCCAAGAGAGCCCGGGTTTAGAAGGAACAAGGGATTATGCACTAGACGTTGCGTGAATGGAAGACTACTTGTATATGGAGTTTACTTCTATGGCAAAAATGGCGTTTCTTTTTGGAAAGTTGCTTCCTTTCTTTTCTGTCTTTTCATATTTCACTCCTTGAGTGGAAGATCTAAAGATAATGATGGTTAGACTTCAATGAGAATGGTTAATGGCACTGCTCAAGGTAAATATAGACCTTGGTAACAATATTGGTCCATTGCCAGAAATCTCTTTCAGATGACCTATGTGATTTTCATGTCTGAACTGCATGTCCCTTAGGAATATAGCCTAGTGGCGGAGAACTCAGGGGCCCCGAGAAAAAAAGAGTTTAAACTACTCTTGTCAGCTTGCATATAGTCTAGACTGCTTGAGTGACGACTAGCTTGAGAAGCTTGGAAGTTCACCATAGTCTTGACTGTGAGTCACCTCAGGCTGGCTTCATAATTCGGCTGAGGACCACTGGTTTCTCATAAAAGATGCCAAGTTTCTAAATAGAATTCATCACCAACTTTAACCCACATTTATTGGTGTTCTATCCGTGCATTTACCATTTGATACATTGTTAATTACTTGAGATTTATCTTCTAGTCATCTCCTTGTACTGTCATTGAATCACCCAAGGTGAAGTCTCTCCAACTTTGCATTCCTGCTTCCCAATAGTAGACTTTTTGGGATTGCAATAGAATCTATGATTTTCCATTTGCTGTGTAATTTGAGCACAGTTAGTTCATCATAAACTAAACTTTGATGTAAATTGTGGTGCGCACTGGTAGCCTACAGTGTTAAACATAGACTAGATTTGTTCATCTGAACTAGCATATTCTGTCATATAGGAACTCTTGGACCTACATATGGAGTTTGGTTGTAGTGCATCTTATCTATGGAATAAAGGAACGGGGCTAACTCGATGTAGGCCAATGACACACTAAGGTATAGTCTGTGGCAATACGTATGCATTAGGGTCATTCAAGTTGAACAGGATTGCAACCTTGAGATGCCTCATATAATCTACCTCGGTTATACTGAAATTGTTTTGCTCCCGTCTAGAGACAAGCTTCAACAAAACCATGTAAATAGTGTTTCCATTTCCCCATTTCTCCCCTGTCATGTCCTTACTAATTTGATTTAGGATCGCTGGTGATTAAGGGTGAGACCTTAACAGGAACCATTATTGTATGGTCTTATGGATCAAGTGTGAATATTCTATCAGCAATTGAGAAGTCATTTAGGAAAATGGCATATGAATCACTGGGAAATGAGAGGTCTACCTTTATTGCAGCATTCCTTGTAACCACCTCGAGTTCAAGCCTTCAATCTTCAGTAGTGTTCCTGGTAACAGCCTCGAATGCTTGCTTCATTTGAGTTGATTTTAAACCATGTTCCAAAGATGTGTCTCATTAATCAAAACAGTCTTGTTCCTAGCTTCTGAAATTTGCTAGGTAAACATGGTTGAAGGCCCAAGACTAATTGTTTTTACAATGAGAATACTCAGATCAGATTATAAGTATGATGCTTCATCGCACTATGTATCTTTGAGAAGTTAATTATGACATTTACTTGGGACCAAAAAAAAGTAGAAGAAAGGGAACATAAAGAGAAATAAGAAGAATCAAGAGTTAGATCCGATGCGTATGCATAAGTTTAGACCTTAATATCAAATAGTGATATCATATTCAATATAATTCACGTACCCTATGTGTTGAATTATGTTCAAGGTTCATGACACAGAACCTTTACATACTCTTATCTATATATTCAACCAAAATTGGTCTGCTATTTGATGCAAAAACAAATGAGGATATCATCGGAAGAAAAAAGGGGACAATAGTGAAAGCAATGAATACTAGAAGTTCTGTAAGCAAATGTATATTTTTCATTACTTTTGTGGGTATTGATATATAAAAAGTTTTCTTTTTTACACAAACTTATGCTCCCAACTGACTAGTAGTTGAGAATATTGAGAAGGGTAACTCTTGTTTTCACTAGACATCTGGAGAGTAATCCTAAACAATCTTCGAGTTCTTGGACAACCAATTCTACAGTCTCTAGTTGGTTCAACAACAATTGTTGAAAAACCTTCGTATCCGGGCTTGATCTCTTGTTGTCTAAATCACACAGAGCTAGATCAATCTGCTCCACTTCATTTGCATCTGCTATTGATGTCACACATTTCTTGTTGACAAGCTTTGAAATGAAAGACCAGCCATGCCTCTTTGAGATTGATTTTGTCCTAGATAAATATGCAATGACAGACTTCAACGTCGAGAAGCAACTGCCTCTGATTCCTTTAGCATCTTCACAACTGGGATGAAGCTATTTTGTTGCTCCAATTTATGCAAATTCTTGAGGTATTTGGACGCCATTTTCTTGATCTTCTTTCTTGATGCAATGTAAGCATTGATGTCATAGGCTAAATCTATGGTGCTTTTTCTTCGAAGGGATGATTGGAGCTCAAGAATTGACTCTTTCATCTGAGTGAGGGAATCATTGATGAGTCCACAACGATCCAACAAGCTTAGAGATCCATCTAGGACCTCTTCCAAACCGTTGCAGTGAAGATAAAGGGATAGGACTTGCTGGTTAAGTGGCGATTGGATCATTTCATTCAATTGCTCTTATAAATCCTTGATTGCACACAAACTTTGGCAAATGGGAGACACCGAGCAAGCAGATGAAGTCTCTGATGCCTTGATTTTGCACAACTTGTTGATGTATTTTCAAAATGAAAATTGGAAAATATGCAAGCCGTTGTTTGACATATGTATAAGATGTGTTTGAGATAGTCCTGGTATTTGTTTACGTGTTTGAAACATATTAGGAGTGTGTGTCGACATATGGGCCATGTGTGTTGACACACAATCCAACAGTACCACTGGGGAATGGGTGTGTGTCGACACACATGGCCCGTGTGTCGACACACAGCCTTACAGAAGTACACGGCAGAATGTTGTGTGTCGACACACAGGGACTGTGTGTTGACACACAACCTTGCAGCGAGCTGTGTGTCGACACACAGGTCAGATTTTCTGACAGTTCGTGCGGTTTTTTCCCCGAACGTTGTGGCCCTTTTTACTTGTTTTTAAAGGGACGTCTCTTCTCATGTAATACGCATATATTCCCCATATTTCATTCTTGTGGATAAGACTTGAAGAACAAAGATCTTTGAGAAAAAGAATTTGAAGAACAACTACAAGTGTTCTTATGTTCTTGTGTGAAATTCAAGTGTTTGGTTTGTTAAACTTAATCAATCTCTCTACATCTTTGTCAACCTCTCTCTTTACACATCTTCACTCCATATTTGGCTGTTGTTGTATCCCCGAGGATATTTCGTATACCGAAATAAGCCTTAACGAAAGTGATTACATAGCCTCAACACCTGAGATCTTCTGGTTACCCGTTTGCAAGAATTTTGCAAGTATTTGTGAGATTTACACCAACACAACTGATCTTCAATGCTTGAATCGAGAGGGTGAGGCCTTGATAGCAAACTGATTGAACGTATATGGGATATAACCTTTGGGATTGTAAGTGCACGTTCCATTTTTGCTTTTTGAATGGAGAGAAACTCTAAAAGTTTTCAAAATTGTTTATGAATTTTTTGAGCCAACTTGATGAAAGATAATGGACACAGAGCATTTATATAAGAAACCACAACGCGGAAGCCTAGCTGTGGATGATGGCTTCCCATGGATGCCGGCTATGTTTCCTCGTCCATCAAACTTGAAAAATGAAAAATATGTTGTGCACGAGTGGCATGCACCACGGCTTCCGGACACAAAAGAGGCTATAATGTAATGTTATTCTGTATGAAGGTTAGCATATGACATGCAGATCATGTGGCATATACAATATGCTGTGATGATGGGGAACATCAAGATTCAAGTGTAACTAATTTATATTCTAAGTTTTATAACGAAAATCAAGGCTGTAGAGATTCTTATTGTCCTCAGATACATGAACACCATGTTCATGATTTCTGCAGTAGCCACATGATCCATAATGATATTACAGCTCCACGTATTTCTTATGAAAGTGCTGATCTTTCTATTTCTATACTACCTGGTGCATGCAATTCGTGCATTTCCTTATTTTTAACAGCCACACGGTAGTACTTGTAGGGTATCTTCACACAAATGCAGGTACATAATCTATTCAACGGCTTTTCTTTGAAAGACACGAGAGAAATAAACTACTCAATTTTATTCACAAAGGAGAAAAGCTAAGAATTACAAACCCATTTGTATACCACTAGCCCATCTAAATACTACTCCTACTCTGATTTAGAATACAAAAGTTAAAGACCTGAAAACTTAAAGGAACAATCCTACTCTAACTAGAATCCTAGCTTCTAGAAGGAAAATTAGAAGAATGTGCAAAATAAGGTAGGAATTGGTCTATGGCTGGAGTCCAAGCTTGTGAAAGGTGTCCTCTCCTATTAGCCTACATCCTATATTCACCAAGTCATTTGTTGAGTTCACCCCTAAAGCCATCTCTTGGTCTACAATCAGCTTCTCTTCTCCGTTATGTCCTGAACTACTCAATGTCTAAGGGGCAAAACAATTTAGTGGAATGAAGGAAAAGAGAACGATTTTGGTTCATTTTGGGGGAAGATTGATTATCATGTTAGAGGATTCTTCATTTGTTGGATATGTGTTATGCTGATTCTGGAATGCATTCAGTCCAGAGGATGAAGACAAGACAGCATACTGAACTCACCGCATTATATACATTGGATCCCTTGCTTTTCACTTTGTTTGGAACCGATTTCTACATAAATAATGTTGATGGGTTGGTTCCTTAACTTAAGCTCTAACCTTACAACAATGTTCAAGTGGTTCCAAGGTTGTACCTTGAAAAATAATTTGTTGTTTAAGCAAGTAAAAGAAAGAAATGCATATGAGAAGATAGGATGTTGTATCTTAGATCTAAGAGAGCCCGAGTTGAGTATGAACAAGCAATTTTGTAGTAGATGTTATGATCCTTCACTTGTGTCTAAGAAGATAGGAAGTTGTATCTTAGCTCCAAGAGAGCCCGGGTCAAGAAAAGCAAGGGATTATGTACTAGATGGTTCATGAGAACGCAAGACTACTTGTATATGGAGTTTACTTCTGTAGCAAAAATGGGATTTCTTTTTGGAAAGTTGCTTCCTTTCTTTTCTATCTTTTTAAATTTCACTCCTTGAGTGGAAAAGTTAAAGATAATGATGGTTCAACTTTAATGAGAATGGCTAATGGCACTGCTTGAGGTGGATATAAACCTTGGTAACCATATGGGACCATTGCCGGGAATCTTTTTCAGATGACCTACGTGATTTCCATTTCTGAACTGCTTGCCCCTTAGGGATATCAGCCTAGAGGCAGAGAATGCTTGGGGCCAGAGGAGCCCACTGAGTTCAATCCCTTCCCGGGTTCAGATGGCCTACGTGATTTGTTCATTTGAACTGGCACAGTCTATCATGTAGGAACTCTTGGACCTACAAATGGAGTCTTATTGTGCCTTGTCTATGGAATAAAGGATTAGCCTGTCACGATGTAGGCCAATGACACACTGAGGTATAGTTTGGGGCAATATATGTGCATTAGGATTGTGCAAGTTGAATAGGATTATAACCTTGAGATATCTCATATAATCTTCCGCGGTTATTCTGAAATTGTTTTGCTCCCATATGGAGACAAGCTTTCGCAAAACCATGTAAATAATGTCTCCATTTTCCCCTATCGTGTTCTTACTATTTTGATTTAGGATCCTAGTATTTTAGGGAGAGACCCCAACAGGAACCATTATTATATGGTCTTATAAATCAAGCATCAATATTTTATCAGCAAGTGAGAAATCATTTGGGAAAATGGCATATGAATCAATTGGGGAGACGGGGTCTACCTTTCTTGCAGTGTTTCTCGTAATCACCTCAAGTTCAAGCCTTCAATCTTCAATAGTATCCTTGGTAATAGCCTCAAACGCTTGCTTTACTTCAGTTGATTTTCTACCGCATGCCAGACACATGCCTCACTAATCAAAAAGGTGTTGTTCCTAACTCCTTAAATTTGCTGAGTAAACATGGTTGAAGGCAAAGACTAATTTTTTACTATAATAATACTCTGATCAGATTCCAAGTATGATGCTTCATAGCAATATAAATCTTTGAGGAAGTTAATTATGACTTTTACTTGGGACCAAGAAAGACAAAAAAAGGGAACATAGAGAGAAATAAGAAGCAAGAGTTAAAATCATGTGATAGACCTTAATATCAAATTTGATATCAGATTCAATATAATTCAGGTACCCTATGTTTTGAATGATGTTAAGGGCTCATGAAATATAACCTTTACATACTCTTATCTATATATTCAACCAAAATTGAATTGTGATTGATGCAAAAACTAATGAGGATATCATTAGAAGAAAAAAGGGGACAATAGTGAAAGCAATGAATAGCAGTATCAGTTTTGTCAGCAAATGTATATTTTTCATTACTTTTGTGGGTATTTATGTACAAAAATTTCTCCTTTTTACACAAAATTGTGCTCCCAACTAATTAGTAGTTGAGAATATTAAGAAGGGTAACTCTTGTTTTTACTAGACATCTAGAGAGTAACCCTAGACAATCTACGAGTTCTGGGACAACCAATTCTACTGTCTCTAGTTGGTTCAACAACAATTGTTGAGCAACCTTCATATCCGTGCTTGATCTTTTGTTGTCTAAATTACACAAAGCTAGATCAATCTGATCCACTTCATTTGCATCTGCTATTGATGCCACACATTTCTTGTTGACAAGCTTTGCAATAAATGACCAGCCATGCCTCTTTGAGATTGATTTTGTCCTAGATAAATAAGTAATGACAGACTTCAACGTCGAGAAGCAAACTGCCTCGGATTCTTTTAGCATCTTCACAACTGAGATGAGGTTGTCCTTGCAATTGTCATCTTTTTGTTGCTCCATTTTCTGCAAACTCTTGAGGCATCTGGATACCATTTTCTTGATCTTCTTTCTTGATGCAATGTAAGCATTGATGTCATAGGCCAAATTTATGCTACTTTTCCTTCGAAGTGACGATTGGAGCTCAAGAACTGACTCCTTCATTTGGGTGAGGGAATCATTGATGAGTCCACAGAGATCCAACAAGCTTAGAGATCCATCCAGGACCTCTTCCAAACCATTGCGGTGAAGATCAAGGGAGAGGACTTGCTGGTTCTGTGGCAACTGAATAATTTCATTCAATTGCTCGTATAAGTCCTTGATTGCACACAAACTTTGGCAAATGGGAGACACCGAGCAAGCAGATGAAGTCTCTGATGCCCTGATTTTGCACAACTGATCTTCAATGCTTGAATCGAGATGGTGAGGCCTTGATGGCAAACTGATTGAACGAACATGGGATATAGCTTTCGAGATTATAAGTGAACCTTCCATTTTTGCTTTTTGAACGGAGAGATACTCTAAAAGCTCTAAAAAATGTTATGTACTTTTTTTAGCTAACTTGGTGAGTAGATGTTGAACATGGAGCCTATATATATATATATGAAACGCAATGTAGAAGGCCAGCTGTGGATCCACATGATGGGTTTCCATGGATGCCGGCTATGTTTCCTCATCCATCAAACTTGAAAAATGAAAAATATGTTGTGCACGAGTGGCATGCACCAAAGTTGCTAGACGAAAAAGAGACCATACTGTAATATGAAATTGTGTATGAAGGTTAGCATATAATATGCAGATCATATGGCATATGCAATGTGCTATGGTGATTGGGAACATCAAGATCCAAATATAAACAATTTATACCCCAAAGTTTATAATGAAAAATCAAGGCTGTAAAGATTCTTATTGTTCCCAGACACATGACTGCCATTTTAATGATTTTTGCAGTACCCACATGATCCATAATGATATTAGAGCTCCCCATATTTCTTATTGTAAGTATGTCTGTACTACCTGGTGCATGCAATTCGTGCACCCCTTTTTTTTATAATAGTTTCAAATATTGTAGATGACGGGATAAAGGCAGCATACATGGTAGTCCTGTTCAATTCCTGTGTGCGCCTAGTTTTATTCTGTAGTAGGCCAACGTCCATAAAGCGGAGAATCAAACCATGTTTTGGTTCAACTTTTTTTGCCTGATTTGGGCCAGGTTCGATTAAGAATATTTTCAAGCCCACTATGTTTGTGTGATTATAGTTATTCTGGCCTAGGATTTGCAATGTGATGTGAAAGAAGAAAAAGAAATTCTCTTGTACTCTTCCCGATATAGATAGTGAAAAGTTTCTGCGACTACTAGGCATATGCACAATCGGTTGAATCACGTAAATCGTTAGTTTTATTTTCTTTTCCTAATTGAATTTTTCGTTATTCTTTTGCTGCATTTTCCTAACAAGTCCTCTGCGTGGATCCATACCAAGCCAACAGAGAGTTCTGTCCTTTGTGGGTTTTTCATGCTACTCTCTATATATATACAAGGGCCAGATTATTGAGTTTGAGCTTTTTTTTTAGGGTTGAAGTACTTGTACGTTGTATTGATACAAAAGCAGGTGAAGAATGTATCTATGCAGATAGAGATACTGATGATTATGTCAGTCCATGAATGTATATTTTTGAGCTTCTTGTATGGATCCTGGTTGTTAATCACAAACACATTCTGTTACACTCAAATCTCAAGGATGATCAAATCTGATATTTGGGTATAACAAAATCTATCATTTTTCATTGGTTGTTAATCATAAACTAAACTCTTATATAATTTATGGCGTGCACTGGTAGCCTACTGTGCATTGCTACAACCAAAAAGCATATGATATGAAAATTTATCAGGCTTAGACTAGATTTCTTCATTTGAACTTGCACAGACCGTCATGTCGAACTATTACCATATGATACTATAAATCAAGCAAGAATATGTTTAGTATAAATACTATCCAATGGTAATACCTACTAGACTGCACGCCCAAGATCCATAAACGAAGACAAGATGTGAAATTGGATTTTCAAAGAGATGATAAACTAACCCAAGCTAACAAAACTTATTACAAGAGAGATACACTAACTTTGTTGGTACTCCGACGTAACCTCTTGGTGTTTCTCTTGTATAGCCTTCTCCAAAGTTATGCGGTGAAGGAACTGTTTATATTGTTCAATCTCCAATGGAGGTGTCAGGGGAATATGATGAGCACCTAACATAAATTTACTCTGACAAGCTAATAATCATCAAAAGGCAAAGAAAATCACATTCACAGTCTAATACAAAATAAAAAATCCAAAAGAAATACAGAATCAAAACCAGCAGAAAACAACTGACCTGACATACATCATTTGTGAACATGTAATGAATTTGTGTTAAGAAACTCACTTACATGGATACCTAAATTGATTTCTGAAATTAGTAAACCGAGGTAAGGGAAGAAAAGAGACACATGATTTAGATGGTTTGGCCTAAGCCTACATCCATGAATAGGAAGCAACAAAATTTCACTATAAGAATAGAGATGTACGACAATGTCTATCACTCTATCTCACTATTTACTTCTTTTCCCCACACTCTCGGCCAAAACAGCTAGAACAAGATGCTATTTATAGGTCTCTACATCAAAAAAAACTAAGGGAGCCCAAAGGCCTCCACCTACCATGGCTGCCATTTATACCATGCCACTTGAAGAGACTACAATGATACTAGCCTTAAAGTGGCTGTTAGGGAAGTTCAGAAGTCTCCACAAGAAATCAGCCTAACACTTTGCTCATCCAATTCCATGGTGTAGCCTGATCCATTCTATTTGTTTCTCATCTTGCATTGTATTAGAGTTAAAAACTATTCCTAAATTTTCACTCATCAGTTAAACCTTTGAAATAATTGGTCACTTGAATCATTTTTTTTCTTGGAAAATGAACTCCCATGATTTACATAGACAACAAACCATGCTTGTTTTTATCTTTTGGTTCACTTGGGCTAATCTTGTTGTTTTTTGCAGATTCAACAAAAAGAAAATTTTAATCACGTAGATGACAGGAAGGGCCTTTTCATTCCTTTACATGTTGAGCTTTTTGTATGAAGCTTGGTTTTTTATATTGTTGGACCAATTTGGGGGTGTTGTTTTAGGCCTAGGCCTATTTTGGAGTTCTAATATGAGGCAACTAGGGTTTTTTTTTTTTGGCCTATAAAACCTTTAGAGTTTAAGTGAGTGTGTGAGAAAAAGATGGAACTCTATATAAAACTTATAAGTAGTGAAATCCCTACTCTATGAATGTTGGCACTTTCAGCCAAACTACGTAAATCCTGTGTGTCGTTTTTCATTTTCTCATTGAATTTTTCGTTGTTCTTTTGCGATGCATTTCCTAAGATTACAAACAAGTTGAGACCAACAATTTTGCATTAAACCAGAATATTTTAGCCTCCAGAGTTCTTCCTTTTTAAGCCCATCTTTCTTGTTTTACATAACCAACCACCAGTTCAGTTCTTCTCCTTGGTCCTAATCTTACTTTTTGTTTATTTTTTGAGCCATATTTAACACCTTCAGATAATGAAAAGCATTGCAACCATTTTAAATTAAGGTTACAGATTGTACACTTTCATGAATCTTGATGTTCCCTACGACCGTTACACTTTGCATCTGCCTGATGTTGTTATATCATTAATTAATCAAAAAATATTTTACACATTATGGTCTTTTATGTGTCTTGCATCTATGGTGCATGCCACTCGTGCACATCATATTTTACATTTTTCAAGTTAGATGGCCGAGGAACCATAGCCGGCATCCATGGATCCCATCATGTGGGCTACAGCTGGCCTTTCCACATTATGATTCCTCTATTTATGCTCTATGTTCAACATCTTCTCATCAAGTTGGCTCAAAAGTTCATAAGAAATTTTAGAAATTTTCAGAGTTTTTCTTCTTTCAAAAAGCACAAAATGGAAGTTTCATTGACAACCCCAAAAACCACTTCCCATGTTCGTTCAATCAGTCTACCATCAAGGCCTCACCCTCTCAGTTCAAGCATTAAAGATCAAGTGTGTAGGCTTAGGGCAGCTGAGACTTCTTCAACTTGCTCAGTGTCTCCCATTTGCCAAAAGTTGAGTGCGCTCAAGGTTTTATATGAGGAATTAAATGACGTGATTCAATTGCCACTGAACCAGCAAGTGCTCGCTCTTGATCTTCATTGCAATGGCTTGGAAGAGGTTCTTGATGGATCTCTGACCTTGTTGGATCTTTGTGGACTCATTGATGATTCCGTCACCCAAATGAAAGAGTCAGTTCTTGAACTCCAATCATCCCTTCGAAGGAAAAGTGGCACAAATTTCGCCCATTACTTTGATTCTTACATCGTGTCAAGAAAGAAGATCAAGAAAATTGTGTCCAAATGCCTCAAGAATTTTGAGAAAGGGGAGCAACAAAAAGATGGCATTGACAATGACAACCTTATCCCTATTGTGAAGATGCTAAAAGAATTAGAGGCAGTCTGCTTCTCGACATTGAAGTCTGCCATTGCTTGTTTGTCTAGACCGAAGTCAATGTCAAAGAGGCATGGTTGGTCATTAGTTTCAAAGCTAATCAGCACAAAACTTGTGTCATCAATAGCAGATGCAAATGAAGTGGAGAAGATTGATCTAGCTCTGTGTGATTTAGACAAAAAGAAATCAAGCCTAGATATGAAGGTTGTTCAACAATCGTTGTTGAACCAACTTGAGACAGTAGAATCTGTTGCCCAAGAACTCAAAGATTGCATAGGATTACTCTCCAGATGTCTAGTGAAAACAAGAGTAACCCTTCTTAATATTCTCAACTACTGATCAGTTGGGAATACAATTTTGTAAATGGCTGAGATTTTTGTACATCAATATACATAGAAAGTAATGAAAAGTATACACTTTCTATCAATTACTTGTATTCTTTGCTGTTCCTATTTCTCTTTCCTTTTCTTTCATAATATCCTTATTTGATTTGATTCAAACTACGGAAGAATCCTGGTTGAATAAATAGATAGAAGTATGTAATGTTTTTCTTCATTCAAAAGGGATGTTTCATTCTTCTTGAATTATGTTGAAGCTGATATCACTCTCTTCATAGATTAAGGGCTGCCGTATGTCAATCACATGAATTTTAACTCTTGTTTCTTCTTATGTCTCTCTATTTTCCTTCTTCTTTTTCTTTTTCACTGTCTTGGTCCCAAGTAAATGTCATATTACACTTTCTAAAGATACATAGTGTGATTTTCTCTGCCTTTTGATGATTATGTTGGGTTATTATGGAGCCTAGTTGTATTAGGCCTTGTTATAAGGTACAGGATTGAGCCAATCCAAGTTAGGCCCATAACGCATTAGAGTTTTAGTGTGGGAGGCTCTATATCTACACTAGGGTTGTGTATGCTAACATTAAGGTTAAGAAAAGGTTGAGTTGAGACGTCTCATGTAATAAGCCATAGATAATAGTGGAATTATTGTGCTCCCTTTGGTGGATGTAAGTTTAGCTGAATCACGTAAATTCTGGCGTTCTTGATTCTACTCTGAGATTCCTTTTCGTTTTCAAATACTATTTCGTTTAGGTTTTTGATATTCTGTGGGTGATCATCACAAGTAGTATCATAGCCTATCATATTATTAGCTTGTCATTAATGTGAGTAAGTTCTTGTAAAATGCTCATCTTATTCTTCATGCCAAATAATACAAAGATTTCCTTTACTTGTAGAGTCATTCATAGCATTTTCCCAAGTGATTTCTCAATTGCTGATACAATATTCTGTTTCAAATTATGCATCATTTCATATTGGTTCATGTCTACCTAAGTTCATGCAATATATTTTCAAGTTTCACATTTATCCATTTTGTAATTTCATGCATAGCCTAAATTCATAGTTAGAATATGTAATGTTTCATATTGAATCATTATTTATTCACCATATGACCGTAGAAAGGCTGTATATAGACCAGATGGAAGTGTGTTAAACAAACACCAAAATAGATTGTAACAAAGTATATGTTTACTTGTTTAGCGTATCTCCTTCTGGTATATTAATTGTGTTCACTTGTGTTTGTTTCTCTTTGGAAATCCAACTTTGTATCTTGTCTTGATTTATCAGTCTTGAGCTTATAGTTAGTAGGTCTAGTTAAAACATTGGATGGTGTATTTATAAGTCCATACGGTTATGATCCTACATGTCAGGCCGTGTAAGATCATTAGATGAAGAAATCTAATTTAAGTTTGATTGATTTTCGTATCATATGTTTTCTGGTAGCAACAATGCACTGCAGACTATTTGTACGCGCCATAATTTATATCAGAGTAGTTTATGATGAAGTAATTGTCCTCAAATTACACAGCCAAACTCCACATTGTCTATTGATTTTGAAGAAGAGAAAACTGCATCACCTCAATGGATCAAGTTAGTACATGCACAAGGAAAGAATACCAATTGATTTGGGCTAAAGTTGCTGATAAATACTTTTGTGACACTTGGCATCTTTAATGGGAAACACCGGCTGCTCTACCTAACTATAAGTCAGATTGAGGTGTCTCACAATCAAGATTATTTATGTATTTTTATAATTTAATACGAAGTATTTTTTGTCCCACGTTGTTCGTCCCACTTTAACTACCAAGGCGTTTGCTTGAGGAGACACACTGAGTGTCTATGGATATGACCCTACGTTCTCAAGACATTCATGTACAGAAAATTCTCTTCTTTACATGCTCTCAGTGAACCATGATAACATGCAGATGTTGGGATTCGTTGTATCCTCGATACTATTTCGTAAAGAGATGAAATAAGTCTTAAGGAGAGTTGTTCGCTACATGCCTTGAAGACATTTCATGCCCTGTTATAACACATTTAAATCCTAACTCTCCCACTCATGGAGTGAAATATGTAAAGATATAAAACAAAGAAAGCAACTTATCAAAAGGGAAACCCCATTTTGGCTATAGAAGGAAACCCCATGAACAACTGAACGATCGTCCATTCATACTAACATTGCCCTTCTCATACCTTTTGTTCCAGTTATACTAAGAGTAAGGCCTATTAATTCGAACTTGTGATCTCCCAACCTCTTATCCTGACAACAAACCAACTCTCTTACAAACCAAAGCTGATGGGTGAAAGGCGGAGAAATAATTTTATACTCTAACAGTGCACATTAGACATTGAGTAGCCAAGGACATATCTGAGAACAGAAACCCCAGTCTTCATTAGACGTGTACATACATAGACAAACGCTTAGCCATCTTCATACTTTCATGGACTGACATGATCATCAGTGTCTCTATCTGCATAAACACATTTTGCACCTGCTTTTGTATGAATACACCCTACAAGTACTTCACCAAAAAAGCAAAGCTCAAACTCAAATAATGTGACATTGTATATATACAAAGAGCAGCAAGCAAAGCCCACAAAAATACACAGCTCTCTGTTGGTTTGCTGTGGATCCACACTAAGGACTACCATGGTGTCTGGGAACAAGAAGAATCTTTACAGCCTTTAATTTTTATTATAAAATTTCTATGTTGAACTAAAACTCTCTGATTCATTATCAACTAATTAATGCTTGCTCATTGGCATATATTAAGATAAATATAAAATAAAAAAAAAATGTGTGCTTGAATGGCATGTAGTCCAGCTTCCAGGCATTGACCCAACAAAATCAAAGATTTTGATTTTGCAGTCACATCAGCTGTATGATGAACTTATACCAAAACTTGCTCAGCTAATCAGAATTATGATTTTTGAATCTTGATCTTCCCCATCATCATTACACTTTGCATCTGCTTCATGATCTGCACTTCATATAGTATTAGTTCAAAACAACAATAACAGTCACAGTGTCACATGTTGGTTTTGCAAACGGGTAACTAGAAGATCTTAGGTGTTGAGGCTATGTAATCACTTTCTTTAAGGCTTATTTCGGTATACGAAATATCCTCGGGGATACAACAACAATCAAACATGGAGTGAAGATGTGTAAAGGGAGATATTGACAAAGATGTAGAGAGATTGAATAAGTTTAACAAACCAAACACTTGAATTCACACAAGAACACAATACCACGCAAAGTTGTTCTTGAAACCCTTTTATTCTCAAAAGTTTCTTTTTAATTCAAGTCTATTTTCAAGTCTAAATTCTGGGGAATTTATGTATTTGTCATGAGAAGAGATGTCCCTTCAAAACAAGTAAAAAGGGCCACATCATTCAGGAAAAAAACCACGCGAACTGTCAGAAAAACTGACCTGCGTGTCGACATACAGCTTACTGCAGGATTGTGTGTCGACACATAGTCCCTGTGTGTCAACACACAACATTTTGCCGTGCGCTTTTGTAAGGCTGTGTGTCGACACACGGGCCATGTGTGTCGACACACACCTATTCCCTAGTGGTACTGTTGGATTGTGTGTCGACACACATGGCCCACGTGTCGACGCACACCCCTAATATATTTCAAGCACGCGAACAAACACCGGGACTATCTCAAACACATTTTATACATATATCAAACAACGTTTTACATATTTTTCAATTCACATTTTGAAAATACATCAACAATCCCCCACCATTTTCAAAATATAATCAATCTCAATATGACATCTCGAATAAAGGACGCTACGTCGTGCATCAACGTGGGTGTCTCCTAATTGAACCCCCAGCTAGTGAAAGCACCATACAGTTAATTGGATCGAAAAATGGTAGACTAAGCTTTGAACCATACAACCCATTTGACTAACCGACTATCCAATCACGCACTAGGCGTACTCCCCGTACACACCCTACACCTCCTAGATCGACACATTTGTGGCCTTGTGTCCTGTACCCTTCGTGAGTGTTTCAGGGCCAAACCCTTAGTCAAAAATCACCCCTTTAAAGCGGCCAAACTTCAACACACACTAAGTTGGACCTCATTGATCATGTCCCTACGACACGACATTCAATAAGTTCTAAAACCAGGTCCATTAAGAGCATTAGCTCATCCTCTTAGAATCACTGACGCAGGTACCAAGCACTTCACCGTCGATATGGAAAAATCTCATTTAGTGCTTGCAGTCACACAGATGACAAGTCTCTCTTATTGAACCCGAGACCTAGCGTCATACTAGGCGTCGAGTTGAGGGCCCATCATGGGTGATTAATAATGACGGGTTTCACACCATCCCTTTAATTATCAAGTCTCTAGCAATGTTCTCAAACAAGAGATCCACCAGTTTTAGACTTACATTTCAAAGTTCACAGTGATCACTCAATCTTTCATGAGTTATTTCACTTTATAATATTTGACACTGTTGTGTCCGGACTTTCAGTGATACATCTCGCTTTTCCACATTTAAAACACATCTCACTATCACAACAGATAGAAATAGACAACACTGGCTTACGTCACAGAGAAATCTTAAACACAAGATCCTTTAATCACTGTGTTTCTTTACAAGCAGAAATCAGAGCATTAAACTCTATTATCACAGTGGAATTTATAACACGTGTTAGTTTCTTGAAATTCAATGAACAACACCCCCACCACTTATAACATTTACTAGCTTTTAAAAGCATAGTGATCCTTATCGGATGTTCAACTGGCGTTTAAGTATTCTTCTAAATAGAAGAGTATTCATTAAAATAACACCACAACTTGTGGTTATTCCAGTACCTTGTGTACTTCATGCCAGTTACCTCTACTTATATAGCTAGTTATTCACACTCAGCTATCCAATAACAAAGGCTACATCTAACCTTTTGAATTTCCAATTATACCATTGGAACACTTTTATTTGGTTCTAAGTATTCATACCAAATTTCAACATGTAATCAACGTACATTCATACAATGAATCCACTGTCACTATCAGACTATTCATTTACACTTTTCGGATTTATTAACTACCTCTTTCAAGAGGCCACATCACAAGACTTCAAAGTTTCGTCATAGAATCACAATCTATGACACAACAATATTGAACTTTGATGTTCATATTATCTCTAGTTCATTCTTCTAGAAATATACAAGTCCGATCGCTAGGACTTCTCTTTTCACACTTTTATTCTTTCAAAGTTCTAGAGTCTTTCCGAGGATTTAAATAACCTATGCCAACACCTCGAACTCGAAGATATGCCGTGGGCAGGTCAGACCTTCACCTGGAGTAGGTCTATTAATGGGGCCTACATTCAGGAAAAGTTAGACCGAGCCCTCAATAACCAAGAATGGGCTCATCTTTTCCCAAAGTCGTTTGTGTACAACGGCTTTGGACCCACCTCAGACCACACACCTCTTCTTTTATGTACGGAGGCAGACGAACTTAAAAAGGTGGCCCCCTTCCGTTTCCAAGCGGGATGGACCAAGTCTAAAACCACTAAGGACATCATAAGAAAAAGCTGGAACCTGAAATTTCAGGGACCGAGATTGTTCAAAATTGTCCAAAGACTAAAACATATCTAGAAAAAAATTAAAGAAAATGAAACTCTGATGAAAGGATGGACTGAGAGCAAAGTCCATGAAAACGAAAGAAAAATCTGTAATACCCAATCAAAACTAAACTACGACCCGTGTAACCCCTGTCTTAATAAAAAACTGCAAAGACTACTTCTGCAACGTGAAAAAATTCTATTCAATAACCCCAAGTTTTGGGCAAAATATTGGAGAAAAGAATGGATTACAAAAGGCAATCGTAACTCCAAATTCTTTTATGCAACAGTCCAAACCAAGAGAAAAAGAAGAGCAATTGTCGAAATCCAAAATTCTATGGGGATTACCATTACCGAAAAACAGGCCATAGGAGAAACATTTATCCAGGAATTTAAGGAAAGATTCAGATCAAACGGACCTAGAATCAACTTCCAGTCCCTAAAAACATTAAAGAAAAAGGTAACGGACTCCGAAAATGAAAAACTTATTTCTTATTTCAGTGATAGTGAAATTAAAGAGGCGGTCTTTGATATGAACCCCCACAAAACCCCGGGCCCCGACGGGTTCTCGGCCCTTTTTTTCCAAACTTACTGGAATCTTGTGGGCAGGGACATCTGTCACGCTATCAGATCTGCCTTACGGGGAAGATCCCTTATGAGACAGCTTAACCACTCCTTCCTTACTGTGATCCCAAAAACTGACACACCACGTTATGTAAACCATTTTAGACCAATTAGTCTATGTAATGTTTTATATAAAGTCATTGCTAAAGTACTTGTTAACCGCATGAAACCTCTAATGCCAATATTGTATCCCAGTGGCAAGCAGCCTTTGTCTCTGGGAGAAACATCCAAGACAACATCCTAGTTGCTCATGAAATCCTAACTGCTTTCAAAAAAAAGACAAGGAAAATCAGGATGGATAGCTACCAAGCTTGACATGGAAAAGGCTTTTGACAAAATCGAATGGCCCTTCCTCGAAAGGACCTTCCATCAACTAGGATTTCATGATCAATGGATTGAATGGATCATGATGTGCGTCACGACCACATCTTTTTCTGTCCTTGTGGATGATAAACCAATGGGGTTTTTCTCCCCTTCTAGAGGACTACGACAAGGTGACCCCCTGTCCCCCTTTTTGTTTATTTTATGCCTCGATGTTTTAGCAACTAACCTGCAGGCCCTTACGGGAACAAAGAAGTCAGGAATTGGGGTAAAAATTAGTCGGAATGCATCACCGATCCCAGGCCTATTTTTCGCGGACGACTGCCTGCTCTTCTGTCGCCAAAGTGGAGATGGTTCAGACTTTAAACAGGATCCTGCAGTTATTTGGTGAGGACTCGGGCCTTGTAATCAACAGATCCAAGTCGGCGGCGGCGTTCTCCACCAACCTAGATAGACAGCACAGACTGAGACTCTGTAACATACTAAAAATTTCGGGTAACACATCCCTGGGTAGATACCTGGGGTGTAATTTCACAACAGAGAGATTTGCGAGTCAGGTGGGAAATGAATTGATTCCGAAAATGGAAGGTAAAATAGCAAAATGGAAGGCAGGGAAACTGTCTAAAGCAGGCAGGGTTGCACTGATTCAGTCCTCAATTGAATCCATGCCGAGCCATGTAATGCAATGCTTTAAACTCCCCAAAAAGGTTTGCAAACATGGGGATTCAATTAGCCGTCTCTTTTTCTGGAATAAAGAAAATACAAACGGAGTTCATATGGCTGCCCGGAGCAAGATCTGCAGACCAAAAGGGGCCGGTGGACTAGGGCTGTGTAAGTTGGAGGCGATTAATCAAGCCTTCCTGTGCAAACTTGGATGGTGAATACTGATGAACGAAAACAACTTATGGGTCCAGGTCATAAAGGATCGTTATCTTCGTAACTCCTCTTTCTTTGACTATACTTGCAAAGGAACGGATTCCCCAGCCTAGAAGGGAATAATGGCTGCTAGGAACCTCATAAGAAAAGGAATCAAATGGAAAGTGGGGAATGGTGCTAAGATCAACTTCTGGAAGGACTGGTGGGTAGAGAAAGGGCCTCTGGCGGAAAGCCTGAGGCCTGCTCCTAGTGATATCGATTCCTCATCTTTGGTAGCTGACTACATCACCGAAGGGGAATGGAATAAGGAAGCACTTGATCAAATTGTCCCCCAAGACATGGTCAACTCCATTATGGGTGTCCCAGTTCCCCTATCGCCCAGGGAAGACCAGTTCTGCTGGGGATTCACGAGTACCGGAAAATTCAGTGTCAAGTCTGCCACTTGGCTTGCCCATAATCTTGAGTGGGATGACAGAAACAAATGGGAGTTCAAGTGGATTTGGAACTTAGATATCCTACCCAAGATAAAAATCTTTTTTGTGGCAAGCACTAAATGGGTTCTTGGCAACTGGGGATCAGATGCAAAAACGAATTCAAGATTGGAACCTTAATTGTACCTGGTGTGCTCAAAGTAGAGAGACAATATCCCATATTCTCCTAAACTGCCCACGAGCCAAGGAGATTTGGCATGCCGCAAAGACCCAAAAGTGGATCACTTCCCCCTCAAAAAAAGCGGATTTAGGGGAGGAACTCTGCACTCGGAAAGGTAATGAAGGAATTGGTAAGTTTATAATGGTTTGTTGGCAAATATGGAAGGATAGAAACACCGCTGTCTTTAGAAAAGAGACAACCCCGATTTCTCAAGTGGTCATCCGGGCCAAGAGGACGTACTGGGAATGGGTATGCAGAAACACTATAGAGGAGGATTCATCGAACAATTCTGGGAATTTGAGCAAAAGAAGCAAGAACTTTTGGATATCCTGGTCCCCCCCAAGGTCCGACTGGGTGAAAGTAAATTTCGATGGCGCCAAAAGAGGTTTTCAAGCAGCCTCTGGTTTTGTAATTCGTAACTCTAATGGTGAGGTTATCAAAACAGGGAGCAGAAGACTAGGAAATGCGTCAGTCATTGTTGCTGAAGCAATTGCAGCTAGGGACGGGCTTTATATGGCTGCCACCCTAGGATACTCGAAGATCATCCTGGAAGGTGACAATAAAGTTGTCATAAACTCGTTAAATGGGTCGTTCGACTGTTCCAGTGAAATCCACTTCATTAAGGATGAGATTGCAACTCTCGGTAAAAGGCTGACTCAAATTCACTTCTCTCATGTTTACCGCGAGGCCAATCAATCCGCCGATTTCATGGCAGGCGAGGGCTTAGGAAGCATCAGTTTCAATTGCGAAGTTCGTGATCCTTCCACTGTCCTGCTGCACATTTCTAATGTGGAGGTTTCCGGCCGCCCTGTTTTACGTGGGGGTGGCTCCTTCTGATTTGTCTTTACCATTGTAAAAAAAAAAAAAATGTGTGCCTGAATCGCATGTAGTCCAGCTTCCAGGCATTGACCCAACAAAAATCAAAAGATTTTGATTCTGCAGACACGGTTGCTGCACTATGAACTTAAACCAAATGTCCTCAGCTAATAAAAATCATTTCCCATTAAGTTTAGTATAAATATTTGGATCTTGATGCTCCCCATCATCATTACACTTAGCATCTGCTTCATGACCTGCACTTAATATAGTATTAATTCATCAAACAAAATTTTCACATGATGGTCTTCTATGTGTCTGGCATCTGTGGTGCATGCTACTCTTGCACATCATATTTTTCATTTTTCAAGTTTGGTAGATCAGGAAACATAGCCTGCATCCATGGGATCCCATCATGTGAGTCTACAGCTGGCCTTCCTCATTGTGGTTCCTCATGTATATGCTTTGTGTTCAACATCTTCTCATCAAGTTGGCTCAAAAGCTCGTAAGAAATTTTCAAAGTTTTCAGGGTTATTCTTCTTTTAAAAAGCACAAGATGGATGTTTCATTGACAATCGCAAAAACCACTTCCCATATTCGTTCAATTAGTCTACCATCAAGGCCTCACCCTCTCAATTCAAGCGTTGAAGATCAGTTGTGTCGACTCAGGGCATCTGAGACTTCTTCAGCGTGCTCAGTGTCTCCCATTTGCAAAAAATTGAGTGTACTCAAGGATTTATATGAGGACTTAAATGACATGATCCAATTGCCACTGAACCAGCAAGTGCTCTCCCTTGATCTTCATCGCAATGGTTTGGAAGAGGTTCTTGATGGATCTTTGAGCTTGTTGGATCTTTGTGGACTCATCGATGATTCCATCACCCAGATGAAATAGTCAGTGCTTGAGCTCCAATCATCCCTTCGAAGGAAAAGTGGCACAAATTTGGCCCATGACATTGATTCTTACATTTCATCAAGAAAGAAGATCAAGAAAATTGTGTCCAAATGCCTCAACAATTTGCACAAAATGGAGCTACAAAAGAATGGAAATAGCAATGACAGCCTCGTCCCAGTTGGGAAGATGCTAAAAGAATCCGAGGCAGTCTGCTTCTCAACATTGAAGTCTGCCATTGCTTGTTTGTCTGGGTCGAAGTCAATGTCAAAGAGGCATGGTTGGTCATTAGTTTCAAAGCTAATCAACACCAAACATGTGTCATCAATCGCAGATACAAATGAAGTGGAGAAGATTGATCTAGCTTTATGTGATTTAGACAACAAGAAATCAAACCTAAACACGAAGGTTGTTCAACAATCATTGTTGAACCAACTTGAGATTGTAGAATCTGTTGTCCAAGAACTCGAAGATTGCACAAGATTACTCTCTAAATGTCTAGTGAAAATAAGAGTAACCCTGCTTAATATTCTCACCTACTGATCTGTTGGGAACACAATTTTGTAAATGGATGAGATTTTTGTACATCTCATATACATAGAAAATAATGAAAAGTAGTGCACTTTCTATAAAAACTAATTACTTGTATTCTTTGCTGTTACTATTTCTATTTCTTTTTCTTTGATAATATCCTAATTGATTTACTTCAAACTACAGAAGAATCCTGGCTGAATAAATAGATAGAAGTATGTAATGGTTTTCTTCATTCAAAAGGGATTTTTCATTCTTCTTGAATTATGTTGAAGCTAACATCACTATTCCATAGATAAGGGCTACCGTATGTGAATCACATGAATTTTAACTCTTGTTTCTTCTTATGTCTCTCTATTTTCCTTTTTCTTTTTTCTTTTTCACCGTCTTGGTCCCAACTAAATGTCATATTTAACTTCCTAAAGATGTATAGTGTGATTCTTTCTGCATTTTCATGATTATGTTGGATTATGTGTAGAGTCTGACTGTATTGGGCCTTGTTTATTAGTAGAGGTGGCCAACGGGCCAGGTTGGGCCGGTCCCGTTTGGGCCGGGGCTCTGGGCCTCCCCAAAAGAGGGGGGACCTGCCCGGGACCGGGACTGGCCCTGCCCCCCCCAACAGCTATAGGGGGGGGCAACGGCACCACCCCCATTTAAAAAAAAAATAAATAAATAAAATTTTTCCTATAAATACTAATACAAATTTCTCATTTTACCACAACAATCTCTCCATCCTATTTTCTCTTCTCTATATTTGCTCTAAATTTCTGAAGTTTGAAGTTGCAACTTGTCCTGCTCGTAGAATCTCGTAGAAGTTCAAATTTCAGTTTTTGCTTCGGTAAATTTAGTATCGAAATTTTATTGTTTGTCATTTTTATTTACCGAACTTGCATTCTTAGTTGCATTTTTTAATTAATAATCAACAATACTAACATGGCACACAATTCATCTTCATATGGAGCCGGTAAATCTAGCTCAAGCTCTTCACGACCGCTTAAGATTTCTAGGACGGGTAGAGTTGTCGAACTTAATACCTAGGAATGAATATTTTTAGAACCCAATCCGTCACCTCCCTACACAGACACTTTAAATTGGGAGAAACAACAATAGTACTACCACAACCAGGAGTTTCCTGAATCGGGGGGTGCTTGAACTTCACAAATCGAAGAAGAACCCACACCCACCAACACCGAGATTGAAACCCAAGCCACCGCTAGTAGTAGGCGTAATATTAGTGAGGTATGGAAGCACTTCAACTAGATCGGACACATAATAAAGCATATTGTAAATTATGTGCCCCCTCGAAAGTTTTTAGTCATTCACGTGGTGGTGGGACAGGCACGTTAAAAAGACACCTAGTCAGAAGCCACCCCTTTCTAGACCCAGATAGACCCCAACAACATTTAGTACAGCAAGTGATCGGTGTGCTTGCTTGCTTTAGGTTTTCACAAGAAAACGATAGACGCAAATTAGTAAGATATGTCATTGGGGCTGAAAAGCCATTTAACACCGGCGAAGACCCTAGATTCGTTCAGTATTGCCAAATCGCGTTAAACCTCGCCGCCGTACAAGTTCCTCGGAGCACTTTCAAGCGGGACGCATTTAAAGAATTTTATAGAATGAAAAATGAGCTTGTAGGCATTTTTAGGACGAACACGAGCATGTTCTTGTTGACGTCCTACACGTGGAGGTTGAAACCCGGAGTGCTTTTCATGTGCATAATGGCACACTGGATCGATTCTTCCTTTATTATGCAAAAAAGAATAATTCATTTTTGCCATCTAGATTATGCCCACATTGCTGAGATAATCACGGGTGCCATTATGGAAGCATGCCTCGAGTGGGGGATGGAGCGCAGAATTTTTAGCATTACTTTCGACAACGCTACAAACAACAACGCATTCGTAAAACAATTAGTTAGGCACATGAGACTCATGTTAGGTGGGAAATGTTTTCACTTATGTTGCATATGTCATATTTTGCATTTAATGGTAACTGATGGTTTGGAGCTAATACATACTTCTCTTGAGTGTTTAAGAGAAGTAACTATAGCAATCAAACCATCCAGAACTAGAAGGAAAAGATTTAAAAATCTTTGTGACACGTATGGCATTTAATATACACAACAAACAACAACAACAACAACAACAAGCCCAGTGCCTTAAAGGCTCTCGCTTGCGCAGGGTCTGGAAGGGGTAGGATGTACGCAGCCTTACCCCATCAGAGTGAGACCTTGATGAGAGACTATTTCCGAGGACCCCCAACTTGATAGTTGATAGGTTGCTAAGTTGTAAAGAACATATCTAAAGAGTATGAGCATGCAAGGGGCCTGTATGGCATAGAGATCATGCAGGGTATGTAAGGCATGTAAGTATGTGAACATGTAGCATATGAGCAAACAATCATGTAAGCATGTAACGAGGGCTTTTAATTTGAACACAGTAAATTGGAATACAATTAGCGAAATATGTAAATTTTTTTCTATGTTTAGAGAAGCTAAGGCTTTTTTTTTTTTTTTTTTTCTGGTTATTATTATCCTATCGTGCCACAAGCAATATGAAATTGGTAGATATTGTTGCATGAATGGCAGATAACCAATCCAACTCCGTGTTGGAGGCCTCTGTTGCCGCAATGAAGGTAAAATTTTGTAAATATTATTTTGAACTACCTCTTACTTATTGTTTTGCCACCATTTTGGATTCACGCTGTAAACTTACGGGTTTGCAATTGTTTGCAAAATTTTTTTACGAAAAATTAAATCCAACTTTTGATAATGCATCTTTTATTGCGGAAGTAGATGCAGATTTATATGAATTGTTTTCCTTGTATTCTCGAAGATTATCAGCAAATAATCCATACGTTTCTTCCACATCACATGGTTCTTCCACATCTAGTAGTAGTAAAGGAAAAAAATCATATGCGTGGGAGTTGTTGGACCGATTCATGCCCAGAAAAAATCCCACGTCATTGGATGAGTTAGATTATTACTTGCACTCGCCCATGCTCCAGTTCTTCTAGACTCCAGCGAGTCCGTGTTTTGATATTTTGCAATGGTGGTATTCCAATCAAACCCAATATCCCGTGCTTTCCATCATAGCACGGGATATACTAGCGTCTCCGATGTCTTCAGTAGCATTGGAGTGTGCTTTTAGTGCAGGTGGCAGGTTGCTTGGAACCAAAAGAGCGAAGCTATCATCGTCCAGCTAGGAAATGTCGGTGTGCTTGAAGGACTGGTTGCACGCAGCGGATAGGGAGCAAGACCAGCTGAAGTTGGGTTCATCGAGCGAGGATGAAGACAACCGTACTACCGATACGACAAGTCCCAGCACACCTTCCCGTACTAGCTTAGACTAAGTTCTTCATATTATTGTAATTCTATTTCTCTATAGTATATTTTTTTTATAGAATATATTTGTAATTTTAAATAGTGTAGTTGTATTTGTTAATAATTTATGATATATTTTATTTTATTAGCTATATTTATCATTATTTATGATTGTGTTGTATTGTATTTGTATAATTGTGAATTCGGGTCCTAAATCAGACGCGAACTCAACTCGAAAACAGGATCTTGTCCAAGCACTAAGCAACGAAAGACCCACAAACGAAATAATGAGGAAATCAACCAGAAACAACAAAAAACAACGAAGAACACGCGATATACGTGGTTCGGCACCTCAGCGAGGTCCTACTCCACGGGCCTCCATTTTTCGAGGAGTCAAATCCACTATCAGTAGTTAGGGTTACAAACATAAACCGAGCATCAAGTCTAAAACGAAAACCAATACAGAGATTAAAGCAAGAAAACAAGAAAGAATAAGAGAAAAGCCATAACCGAGCGACATGAACGAAGAACAGCCTAGAGCCCCAAACCCTAGCTGTATTGTTGAAGAAGACCTCATCTGGGACGACGCATTGCCTTGAACCGAGCATCCCGAGCTCTAAAGGTTCACCATCGTCCTCTTCGTCTTCAGCCTCCAACCCCGGTCTAAAAGCTCTCTCTCTCTCTTCAAGCTTTCTCTCACTAGAAAGCCATCTTTCTCTCCTCCATGTTTTCTTCTTTCTCTCTCTGCGTTTCGTCTTTCCGAAACCCCAAAATGGGTTTCTTGCTCACTATCAATTTTTCCTTCAATGTAAATCCGACTTTTTTCATAAAAAGGAACATACTCAGTGCCTCAAGGGCTTCCGCCTATGCAGGGTCGGGGGGGGGGGGGGGGGAGGGGGGGGGGGGCGGATGTACGCAGCCTTCCCCCTTCACGCTTAACTTTTTTCATCTCACTATTAAAACCCTAAACAAAATGGGTTATATAAAGCAACAGGGAGTACATCTCATCCAATGAAGCAACTCTCAACACGTGGCACGATCCAAGCACACGAACAGTGGAAGGCACGGGTATCTAGGAATCCGGATCGGGTAAATACCTAATGGTAATATAAAACAAACCTGATATTATTTATTACCAAAAAATAATACAAGATATTTTTCAAATCAAATTACCCATTGTAAACAAATACCCAAGTTCAAATCAATAAAATCGTCTATAATTTCTATTCCCCAAATTAGGATATAATCATCCAAGTTTGCCTCCAACGAGCCTAAACAAGGTGGGTGGTTAAAACTGGCAAACGATATCCTAATTTCCGAATAGAAATTCTCCGACAATTTTTACCTTTTATTTAGTTAAGACGTTCCAGCCTATTATTATTGATGAACTTACGTAACTCAGTTACATCGTATAGTGGATATCGAATTTCATGGGACCATAATCCAACACGTATGTTATATTATTCATCAATAAATTATAATTATTTTTTGGACAAAATAAATGTGTATTTTGTATTTTTACAAGTTGTATTAAATTGAAAAAAAGGCGGAAGAGCAGCGCTAGCCCAGGCCAGCCGAGCCCAGGCTTGGAGGGCAAGCGCGAAGCCCAGGCCCGGCCCTTCCGCGGGCCCGGGCCTCTAGTTTTCTGGTTGCAAAAGTGCACTACAGGCTACTTATAAGCGCTATAATTTATGTGAGAGTAGTTTGTAATGAACTAATTGTCCTCAAATTACACAGCCAAACTGCACATTGTCTACTGATTTTCAAGAAGAGTAAACTGCATCAATGGATCAAATTAGTACATGCACAAGAAAACAATACCAATTGATGTGGGCTAAAGTTGCTGATGAGTTCTTTTCTGACACTTGACATCTTTTATGGGAAACTCCAGGTGTACTACCTAACCATAAAAGTCTGCTTGAGGTGACTCACAATCAAGACTATTGATGTATTTTCATAATTCAGTACTCAGTATTGTTCGTCCCACATTGATAAGTGGGTGTTATTTTGGGGACATGCAGGAATATAAAATAAATTTTAGAAGACACTTTATCCAATATGAAAAATATGTCTGTTCCAACAGGACACCTTAACTACCAAGGTGTTTGTTTAAAATAGACACCTTAACTATGAAAGTGTCTACTCTAGGAGACATATTAAGTGCCTATAAATATGACCCTGCATTCTCAAGACATTCATATACAGAAAAACCTCTCCTTTACATATGGTCTGTGGTCTATAATAACATATATTTTGTGCTTCTTTGTATTCTCGATACTATTTTGCAAGGAACCAAATGAGTTTTAAGGAGAGTTATTCGCTGCATGTCTGGAAATCATTTCATGCCCTTTCTGACACATTTAAATCCTAACTCTTCCATTCATGGAGTGAAATGTGTAAAGATACAAACCAAAGGAAGCAACTTATCAAAAAGGAAAACCCATTTTGACTATAGATGGAAACCCCATGCACAACTTAATGGTCATCCATTCATATTGTATATTGTCCATCTCACACATTTTGCTTCAGATATATTAATATTAAGAGTGACGCCTACAAACTCGTGATCTCAATCTCCAATACCATGTCAACAAACCAACTCTCTTAAAAGCCTAAGTTGGTGGGTGAAGATTAAGGAATGATTTCATACTCTAACAATCCACATTAGCCATTGGGTAGCCGAGGACATAACTGAGAAGAGAAACCCTGGTCTTCATTAAACATATACATATGCAGACAGATGCCTAGCCATCCTCATACTTTCATGGACTGACGTGATCATCAGTGTCTCTATCTGCATAAACACATTTTGCACCTGCTTGTGTATGAATCACCCTACAAGTACTTCCCCAAAAATAGTTGCTCAAACTGTATAGTAGGCCCTTGTATAGATACAAAGAGTAGCAAGAAAAGCGCACCTAAAACACACAGTTCTCTGTTGGTTGCTGTGGATTCACGCGGAGGACTACCACTGTGTCAGGGAGCAACAAGAATCTTTACAGCCTTTAACTTTGATTATAAAATGTCTATATTGAACTAAAACTCTCTGATCCATAATCACCTAATTAATGCTTGTTCATATATTAAGATAAAAATATATATATATAGAAAAAAATTGTGGGCTTGAATGGCATGTAGCCCAGCTTCCAGGCATTGACCCAACAAAAATCAAAAGATTTTGATTCTGCAGGCACAGTAGCTGCATTATGAACTTAAACAAAAACGTGGTCAGCTAATAAAAATCATTTCCCGCCATTTTAAATTGAGGTTATAGATTGTGTAAAATTTTGGATCTTGATGTTTCCATCATCATTACACTTTGCATCTGCTTCATGATCTGCACTTCATATAGTATTAGTTCATCAAACAATATTTTTACATTATTGTCAGTTAGGTGTCTGGGATCTCTGGTGCATGCCACACATGCACATCATATTCTACATTTTTCGTGTTTGATGGATGAAGAAACATAGCCGGCATCCATGGCAACCCATCATGTGGCAAGTGCTAGCTTTCCACATTGTGGTTTCTCATATATATGCTCTATGGTCAACAGTTTCTCATCAAGTTTGCTCAAAAAATTCGTCACAATTTTGAAAACCTTTAGAGTTTCTCTCCATTCAGAAAATAGAAATGGAAGGGTCACTAACAATCTCGAAAGCTATATCCCATGTTCGTTCAATTAGTTTGCCATCAAGGCCTCACCCTCTTGATTCAAGCATTGAGGATCAGTTGTGTAGACTCAGGGCTTCTGTGACTTCATCAACCTGCTCGGTGTCACCCATTTGCCAAAAGTTGAGTGCACTCAAGGATTTATATGTGGAATTAAATGACATGATCCAACTGCCACTTAACCAACAAGTACTGTCCCTTGATCTTCACCGCAATGCTCCAGAAGAGGTTCTAGATGGGTCTTTGAGCTTGTTGAATCTTTGTGGACTTATCGTTGATTCACTCACCCAAATGAAAGAGTCAGTTCTTGAGCTCCAATCTTCCCTTCGAAGGAAAAGTAGCACGAATTTGTCCTATGACATCGATGCTTACACTGCATCAAGAAAGAAGATTAAGAACATGGTGTCCAAATACCTCAAGAAATTGTAGAAAGTGGAGCAACAAAAAGGTGGCAATTGTAATAGCAACCTCATCTCAGCTGTGAAGATGCTAAAAGAATCTGAAGCAGTCTGCTTTTCGACATTGAAGTCTGCCATTGCTTATTTGTCTGCGTCGAAGTCAATGTCAAACAAGCACGGTTGGTCATTAGTTTCAAAGCTGATCAACATAAAACATGTGGCATCAGTAGAAGATGCAAATGAATTGGAGAAGATTGCTCTAGCTTTGTCTGACTTAGACAACAAGAAATCAAGCACAGGTATGAAGGTTGCTCAACAATCATTGTTGAACCAACTTGAGGTTGTAGAATCAATTGTCCAAGAACACGAAGATTGTTTAGAGTTACTTTCTAGATGTCTAATGAAAACAAGAGTTACTCTTCTTAATATTCTCAACTATTAGTTAGTTGAGAATGCAATTTTGTGAAAAAGGAGAACCCTTTGTACATCTATACCCACAAAATTAATGAAAATTATACATTTCCTATCAAAACAGATTACTAGTATTCATTTCTCGTACTGTTTTGTTATACTATCCTTATTTAATTTTGATGCAGCGCGTGATAGGGCAATAGGGGGTACGGGAAGGTTCAACGGCCTTCCCTTTGTATTTTTATTAACACTGGTAATAAAATAACAAAAAGGGATAAATAGCTTGCATTCTCACAACCTAAGAAGTCACGAATCTCCACAAATCAATAACAATTTTCTCAATTTCAAGTCTAACTAAGCCTAACCCTAGCTTCTCCTTTATATAGAGGAGGGATAAGAATTCAAAATAAAATAATTAAAGAGATAAATCTAAACAAGGGATAAATCTTAAATAAACGGAAAGAATTAAAACCGACTCCTAAAATCACGGCTAAGATTACGCCCTCAATCCCAGCTGCATTATATCATGTCCAGCCATGGTGACGCCAAGTATTTGCTCCCACCAAGTCATGATGACGCCAAGTCCTCCTCTCTTTTGATCCACGCATCCCTTGAGCCCCAGGCCTTCGGAGGCAGGGCTGCATCAGATTTGCTTCAAATTACAGACAAATCATGGTGGAATAAATAGATAGGAATATGTAAAGTTTGTCTTTCATGAGCCGTGTGTTTTGCCCTGCTCATGCATTTTGCTTCTTTTGTTGCCAGGTCTTTGGCTCCTTGCTGCGGACCAGCTTTTCAGGCTGGGGCTCCTCGGAAACAGCCTCCCTTCAGGGTAGCCCCATAAAGGGGAAGGCTGCGTACATCTACCCCCCAGACCCTGCTTATGCGGGAGCCCTTGGAGGCACTAGGTTTGTTGTCGTTGTTGTTGTCGTCTTTCATGAGCCCTGAACAGTATTCAAAACCTGGACTACTAGAGTAACAGATGCCTTAGTCGTCTTGAATTATATTGAAGCTGATATCAGTATTTCATATATAAGGGTCACCTTATATTAAACACATCAATTTTAACTCTTGCTTCTTCTTATGTCTCTCTAAGTTTATTTTTTCTTTCTTTTCACTCTCTTTACTACAATAACAACAACAAACCCAGTGCCTGCAAGGGCTCCCGCAAAAGCAGGGTCTGAGGGGTAGATGTATGCAGCCTTCCCCCTTCAGGGGGCTATCCTGAAGAGAGGCTGTTTCCGAGGACCCCCAACCTGAGAGAATGGTCCGCCGCAGAGAGCAAGAGACTTCTTTTCACTCTCTTCGTCCCAAGTAAATGTAGTATTTAACTTTCTTAAAGACAATTAATAATATGAAGAATCACACTTGGAATCTGATCTGCTTGAAACACAATTGAGTATTCTTAGAATATAAAATTAATCTTAGGCCTTAGTGCATTAGCTTAAAGTTTTCAAATGGCTAATTGACATGGTATCAAAGCATTCCAGACCAAGAGGTCATGAGATTGAATCCTAGTAGTCTTACTTTTAATAATAATATAATTTTAGCAGAAGGCATAAGCTGTACTTGTGCATTATTCATGCTTCAAGCCTAATAGATACAAATTATAAGTTTGTGGGTTAATTGGTTCCATGGAAAGTTTGAGCAGTACTAAAATATAATACAATTTTGCCCACATACATCATCATCTGAAAAGTTTGCATAAAACCATGTAATGCTCTTATCTTTGTGCCTCGGGTATTCTTACTCTTTTTTGGTCCATCTTTACTGTTTTACATAACAAAGATAGTTTTTTTTGCTCGTTTTGATCTCACATTATGTCCTTTTTTTTTTTGGGGGGGGGGGGGGGGGGAGGGGATCTAGTGTGATTTTCTCCGCCTTCTGATGATTATTAGCTTGACAGTAATGCCAGTAAATTCTATATGAAGTGCTCATCATGTTCTCCTAGGTGACTCTCAGTCAAAACTGTGGTGAACATTCAAGCTACACAGGTCGTTCTTTAGCAGGCCTAGCTGGGTGACTCTTTTTTGACTCTCGTAAAAGACAAACTTTAAATACTTGGCTACCTAATTAAAAAGAAATGATCTATGGATTTAGGCATAATCAAATGAGGAAATCATCTGGAAAAATGAAAAATATTGACAACAAAGAATACCAGTAATGTATTCGCAGAAGTATATTTTTCATGACTTTCTATGTATATTGAATGTACAAAATCTCATCCATTTACAAAATAGTGTTCCTGACTGACTAGTAGTTGAGAATATTAAGAAGGGTAACTCTTATTTTCACTAGACATCTAGAGAGTAATCCCATGCAGTCTTTGAGTTCTTGGATAACAGATTCTACAGTCTCAAGTTGGTTCAACAACGATAGTTGAACGACCTTCATATCTAGGCTTGATTTCTTGTTGTCTAAATCACACAAAGCTAGATCAATCTTCTCCACTTCATTTGCATCTGCTATTGATGCCACATGTTTTGCGTTGATTAGCTTTGAAACTAATGACCAACCATGCCCCTTTGAAATTGACTTCGACCCAGACAAACAAGCGATGGCAGACTTCAATGTCGAGAAGCAGACTGCCTCAGATTCTTTTAGCATCTTCACAGAGGGGATGAGGTTGTCATTGTCATTGCCATCTTTCTGTTGTTCCACTTTCTGCAAATTCTTGAGGCATTTACACACTATTTTCTTCATCTTCTTTCTTGATGCAATGTAAGCATCACTGTCATGGGTCAAATCTGTGCTTCTTTTTCTTCGAAGGGATGATTAAAGCTCAAGAACTGACTATTTCATCTGAGTGACGGAATCAACTATGAGTCCACAAAGATCCAACAAGCTCAAACATCCATCTAGGATGTTCTCCAAACCATTGTGGTGAAGATTAAGGTAAAGGGCTTGTTGGTTAAGTGGCAATTGGATCATTTCATTCAATTGCTCGTATAAATCCTTGATTGCACTCAAGCTTTGGCAAGTGGGAGACATAGAGCTGATTGATGAAGTCTCTAATGCCCTAATCTTGCACAATTGATCTTCAATGCTTGAATCAAGAGGGCAAGGAGTAGATGGAAGACTGATTGAACGAACATCGGAAGTGGTTTTTGAGATTGTTGGTGAAACTTCCATTGGTCTTAACTTTCTTATGAACTTTGCCCATTAAAACTTCATACGGACTCTTGTTTGCAAGTAAAGGTGTAGGCATCAAATTTATCAAATATGCGGATGTTAGAACACACTTAACCGAAAAACGCTTAGGAAGACTGGCTTCAAATCGAAATGCGCGAGCAACTTCTAACAAATGTTTATGCTTCCTTTCAACCACACCATTCTATTGAGGCGCTCCAGTGAGTGAAGTCTGAAACTGAATTCCATGCTTGGCATAAAAATCTAACAATGGCCCATATTTGAATTCTTGGCCATTGTCGCTCCTGACCTCTTTAACCTACAATCCAAATTGCGTAACCACCATACGACAAAAATTCATAAGAATCCTATGAGCTTGGGACTTCTCCTTCATAAGATAAACCTAAGTACATCGACTACAATCAACGACAATGGTTAAAAAATAACGGGCACCGGAAAACGATAAAGTTCGATAAGGACCCCAAATATTACAATGTATCAACTAAAAACAACGTTGTGTCTGAGAAACTGATAAAGGAAACGGTAAACATGCTTGCTTAGCACGATGACAAGAATCACAAATCACGTTTATTCCCTTAAAGTTCAAATGCAGAAAAACAGATAATTGACTAAAAGGAACGTGTCCCAAATGACGATGCCGCAAAACTGCTTCTTTATTACTGTCAACCATATGCGCCGAAGGACCAACGGATCCAGCTTCTAGTCAATATAGCCCATTACTCAACTTACCCGCTCCAATCAGCATCCTCGAGTGATGGTCCTGAATATAACAAAAATTAGGAAAAACTGTAAAAGTAGATTTTTCATCATGAGTGAGTTTACTCACCGACATTAAGTTACAATAAAAACCAGGCACATACAAAACGTCATTGAGAATAAACTTGTCAAAAATCTTGACTTTCCTATATGTGACACGCTCAAACTAATCCTGTTGGGTAGCTTTACAGGTCTCACAGTTTGATTCGGCACCACATCAAACATTTGGGATAATGAGGAACCATGTGATCGGTAGCACTGGAATCAATAATCCAACATTGATTCGAAATAGAAACTTGACTTGTCATATTTATGCTAGGCAAAGCAAGAGCCGAAGTAAATAAGGACAAAAGTTGCTGATATTGGCTTGCAGACAACCTGACAATGGGGCTTTCGGACACACACGGCTCACTGCCAGGTGCCGCAGCAGAACGGTCGGCAGTTCGGTTGGCGGGGGTTGCCCTTGGCTGCGGTACCCTCCACCTGAGTGGATACCCGATCAATGCATGGCACTTTTCCTTTTTGTGTCCCTATTTTCTAAAATGAGCACAAGTACCACGATTATTATGTCGGGAAAAATTACCCGAGGAAGTGGGAGTACTTCCTTCCCCATGCCCCCCTTTGGCAACAAGGGCGGCAACTTCGGGTAAAATTACCGATCCCACAGCTACACTCTGGTATTTTTCCTCTTGACACAATATGGAATAAGCACTACCAACAGAAGTTAAGGGCTTAGCCTTCATCAGTTGAGACCGAACAGTTGAAAAAGAAGTATCTGGACCCATCAAAAGGTCCAATAGTTTCTCCATATTATGAATTTGCGAAAAGGCTTTTGCATGTCCACAAGTACAAGGAGGGATTTCGACTAGGGTATACAATTCATCCCAAAAGGATCATAATTTGGTGAAATAGGTCGAAACAGGCAGACTATCTTGTTTCAAATGCAAAATTTCACGTTTTAATTCATAAATACGAGGAACATTCTCTTGTGAAAATTTCTCATGTAAATCTAGCCAAATATCATGCATAGTTTCTGGATATGTAATGCTCTCGTTTATTTCCTTTGACACAGAATTCGAGGGCCAAGTTGCTACCTTGGAGTCACAAGCATTCCAAGTTTCAAAATCCGGCGAATCTTCAGCCGGTTTGGCAATACTGCCGTCAAGAAAACCAACTTTCCTCTTTGCTTTGAAAACCTTAAGAATCGCCCTTCTCCATGAGGGGTAATTAGGTCCCGTTAAGATGTTCTAAACAAAAATCAAACCCGGGTTGTCCGAGGGATGTAGATAAAACGGAGAATTAACATCTATGACCCCCCCTGTCGGGAGAGCCGGCATGATTGTTTGATTAGCGTTAGCATGAGTAGTCTCATTATCGTTAATTTCCGCCATATTCTGCCAAATCAAAACACAAAACAAGCACAAGAAGCAAGAGGGAAGAAGAACAACTCGCAAACACACCCAAGCACCTTGAGCTGTGGGCCGTTAGGACAAATTGGGATGGAACAACGTCCCCTAATGCAAGATCGACACTTGCTCTAATACCATGTAAATATATAAAAAGTAGAATAATCAAGTATAAGCTTCAAGCTACACTTGCAAGACTAAAAATGGGAAAGGTAAATATTTTATTTTTCTTTGGATGATGTGTTTACATGCTCAAGCTTGCAATATATACAAGTACCAAGGAGAATTAAAAGGCAAAGGCAAGAGACAAGATTCTAAAATTATGGAAGGAAATTAGGATAGGAATAAACAAGATCCTAGAATCATGTTGGGTAATTATGCTAGGAATAAACAAGATCCTAAAATTATGCTAGGAATAAATACATATAAAATACTAATCAAAATACAAGTAAATTATACATCAAAAATACAATTCCAACACTTACAGAAATTATAAAGGGGACAAATTATTACTAGGGGTGTATTTGAGCTAACCTGAGCTCGAGATCAATTGTTAGGATCAAGGCTTGTCCCATCTGCATCAAGCTCGGCTCAGAGCTCGTCGAGTTCGGAAACTTCAAGCTCAAGCTCCGCTCGGAAAAGGGTTGGGCTTGGCTCAAAGCTAAGCCTGTGGTATTTAGGCTTGTTGAAACTCAATCTAAGCTCGTTTGGTTCGTTTAAACTGTAACTCAGCTCAAACGTGGCTTAGTTCGATAAAGAAACTAATAAATTACCCTAATACATCTGCTAATTAAGACTCGTTTAGGCTCACGAGCCTACGAGTTCGAGTATCACTAGTCCGGAGAAGCTAAAAGATATAACACAAAATTGTAATAAAATAGGAGCATGATATGGAGGTAGACGCATTGGATTTAAGATTTTTGCATATCACCCTTTCCATTTGTTACTTTTATCAAACATAATACCCTTTTAAAATACCGTTTCCTGAACTAAACAACTAACCGACAAGTTCTGTACATGATGGCAGCTTATGCATGGATATAGTGCAATAGACAAGAAGAAAAAAATTGCTATGAAGTACTAAAAGCAGGAGGCATCATTGGGCGTAGAGGCAATTTGTTTGGTGTTGAAGATCGTTTTGTGCATCTTAGTCTCCTCAAAAGCACCCCTGATTTTGATTTGCTCTTGCATAAACTACACTTGTTAGTCTCTAATGACAATTATGGGCCCCAAAAGATTTAACAGGTTTTGAGCTAGTCGTTATGCATGTGGTCTTTGTTGATGTATTTTCAAAATCTGAATTGGAAAAATGTAAAACATTGTTTGATATATGTATAAAATGTGTTTGAGATAGTCACGGTATTTTTTCACGTGTTTGAAACATGTTAGGGCTGTGTGTTGACACGTGGGCCATGTGTGTCAACACACAATCCAACAGTACCACTTAGGAATAGATGTGTGTCTGCACAGATAGCTCGTGTGTCGACACACAGCCTTACAGAAGCGCACGGCAAAATGTTGTGTGTCGACACACAATCCGGCAGTAAGCTGTGTGTCGACACACAGGTCAGTTTTTCTGACAGTTTGCTTGGTTTTTTTCCCGGAACAATGTGGCCCTTTTTACTTGTTTTGAAGGGACGTCTCTTCTCATGACAAATACATAAATTCCCCAGAATTCAGACTTGAAAAAGAGACTTGAATTAAAAAGAAACTTTTGAGAATTTAAAGGGTTTGAAGAACAACTTTGTGTGGTATTGCGTTCTTGTGTGAATTTAAGTGTTTGGTTTCTTAAACTTATTCAATCTCTCTACATCTTTGTCAATATCTCCCTGTACACATCTTCACTCCATACTTGGTTGTTGTTGTATCCTCGAGGATATTTGCTATACCGAAATAAGCCTTAAGGAAAGTGATTACATAGCCTCAATACCTGAGATCTTCTGGTTACCTGTTTGCAAGAATTTTGCAAGTATTTGTGAGATTTACACCAACAATCTTAAGGCTAAATTTGTTAATTGAGAATGGCTTCTTCACTTTCCATGATTTGATGGCAAACCATGTGTGAGATTGGAGAAAAGATGAATGGAGAGAAATGGGACATCTTGGATCTATCTCTTGTATGAATTGCTGTGGACTAAGGTATGTCGTTTAATTTTGAAAATCGTGAAACCATGATGCACTAAGATGAATGGGAATTTGTGTGTGCTTTTTGATGATGCACATGGTTAATTTGCATATGGTTTCATAACATAATTCAAGATCTCATGATGATGGTCAATTTGGGCATGTATAAGGATAAATCTCGTATATTTGATTTGGGATAAAATCATGAAGTTTTATAATGCCTAAGAAGGAGTGGTAGATGCATTGTTATTTATGCATGGAAGTATAATTACTTGTGGGGTTGAAATTCCAAAGATAAAACTCCTAACTTTTCGATTTAGGCATTGTTTGATGATTTGGGATGAGATCATGAGAATTGTGAGAATTGATGTGCATTCTTTCATAAGAGTATATATGTGATATCATAACATAAGGAAAAACGAAATTAAAGTCAGTGGATGGTTTCTTTGGCAATTTTATATGATTGTTTTGATCATGAATTTATGATCAAGTGCCTTTGAATTGATGGTAGTTGTGAAACACGAATTTGATCTAATAAAATTACAGTGTAATAATGCAATGAAAGAAAGAAAATGGTGCTTGTTATTAAACCACTTGTGTTCATTGATGGCCTCGGAAACTTTAACAAAGAAAGACATATTTTCAATTTTGATGTTGGTGGCCGTGCAAGTAAATTTGAACCTGCATTTCCCAAATAATATAATGAGGGGGTCTTTACCCACCAATTCACATGATATGTTGTGAATGATTAACAATGTAAAAAAAACTATACATTAGTTTGACATTAAATAAAAGGAAAGTGGGAGTAATGGCGTAAATTCGACATGCTCTAGTCTTGCTATTTTACAAACGACCAAAAGTTTTGTAATTCTCACTAGTCGCCAAAAATTTATGCGTTGCTTTAAAGCGGTCATTGCATAAGTTCAACGTAATTGTGTGTTTACACGTATACATTAATTTTATTATGATTAAAATAAAATATTGTGTTGAAGCATAATGTGAGAATATTTACTTCATGATAAGATACGGGTTGTGTACATTCATGTAATCAAGGATATATGTCTAAATATGAAATTGATGTTTTGGATACTTGTTGAAACCAGACATCGAGGTGATGCTAAAAGGGAAATCCTTGTCTAGCGTGGTTGTTGAAACTAGATGCCGAGATGATGCCAAAACTAATAATAATAAATAAGTGAATGAAGTATGTTGATAATGGACACATGTGGTTTATGAGTTGAAAGAACAACGGGCTTTTCATGAAATATGAAAATGTATCCATAGTTTGGAACTAATGGGAAATTGTGCATTGTGAGTGGTAAATTCATTGATTTATGAATTTGTAATCTGAATGACAATTAGATTGAGATTTAATGCACGTATGTGAACAACTATGTGCAAATAAACCCATAATAAATATGGATATGTTGATTCATAATTGCTTTGACGGTCATTGATTTAGTCTCCTGTACGTATTGTTCATTGACGGAATTTATATAGACAAGCAATGGAGTGAACAATAGTGGAGTTGGAAATTCATGAAAAGCAATGTTTATATGGTCATGATCATGAAATGAGTTTGAGTATGATCATATATGTATATTGATAGAGTTACAAGATTGATGTATGTTCAATCAATATTATGCATGGATGCTTGTGCAGTGATGCGATTAATGCTTATATGCATGTTGATACGATTATGGATGTATGATTATATTAAATTGAAGCAGATGCTTCATCAAATGCTCGTGTAACCATATATGCTGATGTGGTTATGAGGTCCTTGTGCCCGTGATCATAAATGCGATTGTGGATTTTACGGCTTTGTTGTTTATGAACATGAATGCTATTAGTATGCATGATAAGTGAAAGTGATGTGAAATTGAATGTATTAGTGGATCATGAAGTATATAATAATATTACATGTGTTGATCCCTAATGTGATTGATAAAAAGATATTCAAATTGAGGTACATGACTAAGGATGATGAAATACCATGTATAAAAGTACTTGGAAATAATGATTCATGATTTCGTGATTGACCACACATCTCAAGAGGGTTTTCTAATATTATTGGATGTAATGTCTCATTGGAAACCGACATTGTCATGATTAATATTGAAGTAAATGATACTTGCTCTTTAAGGGCATGTGTATATGATGACTTTGTAGTCGGTTAAAAAAAAGTGCATTATACAACGAATGCTAAAATACTCGAATAGAGTGGTTGTTATATGCAGTTGTTGCATGGTGAATAAAGTTATTAAGTGATGTGTGATAATATATTCACATGTTACGATGTTTTTAGTCATCAACGTGACAAATTTAAAGAGTATGTAAATACTAAATTTTGTTGACCCCTTTATTACCTATAAGTTTTGATGCATATAAATGGCAAGTAAATTCTTATGAATGAGTTATGGGTGAATTGAACATCCTGAGATATAAATGTTAATGAATGCATATGAAGTGACGTCGAGTCTTTCATTGATCTTGAATTATACATTGTCATAATGTAAAGTAAAGTATAGATGATGAAAGTCATGTGTGAGGGTATACGTTTAACAGTTAGAGGATATCCTCCCCGTTTATCGTTTAAGTTGTTAAGTTCATTAAAGTCTCCAATAATACACCAAGGTTTACCCATAAAGTGTTTAAGGTCCTGAAGTGCATCCCAAAATTGGTCCTTTTCTTTTTCTTTTGTGGGGGCATAGACAAAGGAAATAAGACCCTTTTTACCAGATATCTTGTTAATGACGTATGTGTGAGCAATACAATTATCGCAATAGAGAATGTCCACATAACATGTTAAAGCATTCCACATGATCCATAGACCCCCCACATGGTTTTGGGGAGGGGAATAATGGTACCCATCAAATCCCATGACCTGGGCTAGTTGCCTAACGGTCTGTTCTTTTGCAAGGGTCTCCAATATGGTTAACATGTCAGGTTTAAATTTTCTAACTAAGCCATTTAGTTCTTGTTGGGCTGGCAAACGTGCCACTCCTCGGAAATTCCAGCATAGAATTTTCATAATGACAGAAAAAAGAAAGGAAGCACCTTTATAAGCCAAAAACAAAAGACGCCATCGTGTATCCCACGATGAAGTACATGAGTTCCATAATGATTTCCATGAGCCCAAAGCTCGCTCCAAAGGAGATACGTAAAAAAACAAAAAAGGAAGATAACAAAAGGGGACCACCAAGGTAGCCAAAACCACAATACCAACAAGGGGTAGCGAACAAAATACATCACAGAAAATACATAGCAAGAGAAGTACATAGCTAGAGAAGTTATGACTAGGAATTAATAGATAGCTCTTCACTGGCCTTAAGTTGGGGATCGTCCCCACTTGAGAGCCTTCTTTTTTTTGAAGACTCCTTAGGGGTCTCCTCCTCCGACGGGTCAAGATCTTCCTCTGGGTCTTCTTCCATGTTGGCTTGATCATTTCCTATGTTCTCTACCATGAGGTCTTTATCCAGGTCCATGTTAACAGGCATTAAATTTATGGTGTTATCTTTGGGTTCATTTTCATTTTCATATTCCTCTTCTCTGATCGGTCCTAGTACAGTCTTCATTATTGAGTTTTCATCTTCTTTGGAGCTGCGTACCTGGTGGGAGGGATCAATTTTTCCCTTCCCTTTTCTATCCACACTGCCCCCCTTCGAGCCCCTATTAACGTCCGATGTCTTTTCCCCTGAACTCTCTTGAAAGCTTGGTTCTCTCAAAACAATGTTCGGTCCACCCCTCGAATTTCTAGGTTTTGGTCCCTGTTTTTTAGGTCTTGGCCTTTTTTTGGGGTGGACATGGATCCATCTTCTTTGGTCGTGGTATTCTTCGTGTCATCCTCTCTAGGTTCGCTTAAGGAAATTCCCTCCCGGAATCGTTCAACCACAATGTGCATTTTAGTTGTTTTATTATAGTTTGGGCAATTTTCGATACCATGGTTTTCAATACCGCATAGGGCACACACTTCATACTGTCCCTCGTAGGTGAGAGGGAAGGCTTTTTCAGTATGCGTTCCCCTAACTTTAATCTTTCCAGGTAGGGTTTTGGTTACATTAATTTCCACGCATGCTCTAGCAAATCTTCCTTAAGTCTGGCCTCCGTGAATCCATCAAGCCTGATTAGAGGACCGATGGGTTCCAGTAGCCTGGTTAGAGTCTCGCGGTTCCAAAATTCAAGTGGAAGTCTTTGGACCTGGATCCATTGAACGACCACCTCAATTTCAAATTCAAAGGGGTCAAACATTTCTTGCCATTGTCGCAGCGCGAAATTTAGAGAGTGGACAAACCATGGTCTTCCTTCCCAAACAAAGTTCTTATCATTTTCATTTGAAAATTTAATTAGGATCCAACCATTTCCTAGTTCAACATAATCAACCCGGCCTCTTACCTTGTCCTAATCACTACGGTTTTTGGCTCTAATGGCATTTAGGGGAATAGAGTCTCCCCATACTTTCCCTAACAGCCAAAGCGCTCTCATTTCATCAATAGTATGGTAGTCCCTTATACCTAGGTCATCATTTGGTCCGACATTGGGATGTCTAGAATTACCTCCCATGGAACTGTTAAGGCCTCCGTCCCCATCACTAAGAGGGGGACCGTGACCCTTATCCTGACTTGGGTGCTGTAGTGCAAATTTGTAACTGGGGGCTGCTGGGTTTCGGTTGGGAGGACCATGATTTGGACCTCCAGTGGAATCGTGTGGCTCAGGGTGTCCGACAGGAGGAAGGTCACCAGGAAAACTACCCATTGACTTGAGTAGTGTGTCATTTTGGTACTGTTCAGGTTGCATGTGTGGAGTGGGGCTAATAGACTTAGACAGTGGAGAGAGTGAAGGGAGAGAGGGTGTGGATTTAGTGGGATAACCCACGAAACCATCAACCCTTATAAAGGCCCTGGCCTTCTGCTTCCAACAAAGACAGATTCCAAAAAATTGCATCAAATTTTCCATAATTAGGGCAACCAAGAGAAGCAAAGTCTTCCAGCAAAAGGAAATCTGGGGAAAAAACTTACAGCTGGTGGGCATGCATAGGATAAAAAAGGCGACACCTCTTTGGATTTCCACTCTTGTGCTTCCTCTTCTAATCTTCCACTGCTTCTTCTTCTTCCATCTTGAGTAAGGATCTGGCACATCAGATCTGGGCGTGCATGTGTAATTGGTCATAGGGGTGAGTTTACTTTGTTTTGATAGGGTGAAATCAGCCCTAAATCTACCAGATTTGGGCAATGATTTGGGGGAAAGGGGAGATCTGGAGAAGACCATTCCTTTTTGACGTTTTGGGGGGTGGACTGTGATGTAGACGAGGATTTTCGGGGGGGGAGGGGGCCATTGGGGGATCGGCACCTCGGCCGCCATTAGAGGAGGTGCTCGAGTGCTTGTGTGTTTGCTTCAAAGGGGATGGACGGGAGCAAAGCTTTGGACAGGAGCAGGGGTCTGTGCGTGGTTTAGGGCGTGAGGAGAGAGAAACGAGAGTTTCTCTCTCCTCCATATCAAACAACTCTTAAAATTCTATTTAAGAGGGAAGAATACACATTTCTTTTATATTTATCTTAATATATCCATATGAGCAAGCATTTTGCTTGGATGATTATGGATCAGAGAATTTTAGTTCAATATAGAAATTTTGTAATCAAAATTAAAGGCTGTAAAGATTCTTGTACCCAGATCCATGAGCACCATGGTAGTGATTCTGAATAAGGATTTTGCGTGTAATTCTGGTAAGAAATTTCTGATTGGAGTTGCGAGAAGAGTTTATGTAAGAATGTCAATGGGCTACTTTACATAACGATAATTGGTTTGACAATGAAATCTCAGTTAGACTTATGCGTGGACCTGAGTTCCAACTCTGTGTACAAGCTAAAGATTAGACAAATTTTTAGAAATTCTGAAGCAGCCTATAACAGGATGAGCGTAGATCAACCGTGCAGCGCCCAGGCCCCCCTAAGGTTAGGGCTGGACTAGCCTACCCCATGTGGTCAACAAGCAGCAATATGCCCTTAAAAAGAGACGAAATACACAATGAACCAATAACGTACCTATATTTAACATATGCGCAATAGTACTGGACAAGCTACAAAGACCATATGGCCTATGGCTACAAATTAAGCACCAGGGACAATATCGGCTAAAGGCGGCCCGTGACAAGTCGTTGAGCCATATGATCCATAATGAGATGAGACTTCATCTTATTTCAAATGGGGTGCTCATCATTTTACTTGTGGAGTACTGGTGCATGCCACTCGTGCAGTCCTCTTTTTATAGTGGTAGATGAGGGGACACAGCATAGGCGCCATACATGGATCCATAGAAGAACCAGCGGTGTCGTTTTGTGGCATTTGCTTGCTTCTCTCTCTCTCTCTCTCTCTACATTTTGAATCCTTGTTAAAATCGCAAGTTTGAATCCATGAATCCCCATTGTTAACATCAATGTAATCTCAACTTATGGTATGACGTGAAAATGTGCATCATCATAACCACGTCCTGCACTAGTATTTTCAAGATACAAAATTGGCCATACTTCTGACATAAGCTCTTTAAATTCCAACAAAAAGCATTGGATGATAAAGCATTCAAATATGATGAACCCTTATTGTATAAATTGAAATGTTGGGACATCTACATAAGAAATATTCAAACCTCAAGATGCCCAATTTACGATTTCCATAATGACGTGGATCTTCCAGTTCAAACAGCAGAATCAGCAAATCAAGATTTCGAGAATACAATATATAAACTTGAACATTCAATGGACAATACAAGCTTGTAGTAGTTCTACTCAACACAAGCCTCACAGTACTACAAAAGAAATCGACGCATAAATAAATAAACATCATGACCAAAATTTAAAACTCTTAACTCTCCTTTTAAAACAGTTGCTCAGGAACCACAACTGAAACCTTAAAATTATCATATTATCCCCTCAGAAATGCTCAAACAACCAACCTAACGAACTGCACCACCACGAGATGATGACCACCTGGACCCCCCTCCAAAGGGTCGACGTTCGTCCTTGGCGTCCCCGCCAAATGATCCACGGTCACCGCTACGCCACCTGTCACTGGATGGAGGGGGACGATCATCTCGCCTGCCACTGCTCCACCGGTCTGGTTCGGACTGCGGGGCTTGTCCAGGAGCAGTACCTTCACGCTTGAACCGAGGGACGTATTTTCCAGCTATTGGTGCTGAAGCAGTAACAGCAGCTGCGGCTGCTGGGGCGGCAGTTACAGGCTCAGGACGAGAAGGTGGCTCAGACGGCCTAGAAGCTCCTAGAAGCTGCTCCCGACGGAGCCTCTCTTTCTCTTCCAGCTCGCGTTCTCGTTGGCGTTGCTTCTCAGCGATCTCATCTAGTTTTGCTTTTTGCTCGGCTTCTTCTTTCTTCCTCCTCTCGGCCTCTGCACCACCCCAAAAACCCAACAGATAACATAAGCATTATGGCTAACAAATGTATTGTGTCGTCATGCTATAAAGAGTTTTAAAAAATGAGTCAACCTAAATCTGACTTGTTTATTAAATAGGTCAAGAATCAATAGACTATGATCGAACCCAGTTCAGAAATAGGTTACTCACATGAGTCACATTTTTGTCACGTGCGAGTTCTTTAACTTCCAAACATGTCAATACCACATCCATATCATTGACACTAATAATGAATACGAATGACCAAATATAATTCAAATTATCTTATACCCAGACTACAAAAGCATATATAGTAGTATAAAATTCAAACTTTACATAACTATATAAACGAGTTAAACATATTCAAAATAGGTTGATTCAACCCAATTACTCAAACAGATTAAATATGTCAATCCAAATTCAACCCGACTCCTCATGTCATGTTATCGTGCATTGTCACATTTTACCAACTCTAGTGTCAATTGCAAAATCAGATACGAACTGTTACAAAGGAGATACTCTGCCAGCCTGTTAAGTAACAGTACCTTGTACCAGCCTCCACAGTGTAAAATATTGTACTTCATTTTCTAGATATTTACATGTTAAAACCAGGAATGTGATATTAAGTATAATGGTAATATAACTATTCATCCAAGTTCTCCAAATTTTAGGATTAAAAGTAACTTATATTGCCTAGATAAATCCCAACTCATTCTCCCCAACCCATTACATAATAGAAATTTGCAACACAACCACAAACTGCATTTTGATAACAGACCACATGCGTATATGTACAAAAGAATTTGGGAGAGAGACTAGATAGAGAGAAAAGAATCGAAAATAAAGGGACAGACCTTCCTGCTTGCGAGCTTCTTCCTCTTCACGAATTCGGTTCAATCTGTCTTCTTCAGACCTCAAGAAGAATATCATCTTCCGCTTAGCCTCCCGTTCCTGTTTACGGGCTTGAAGAACGTGCCTTATTCGCTCCTCGTTCTCCAGCCTTAACCTGGCATACTCAGCTTGGCGGCTTTCTGTAATTCTTTGCTGGAAAATTTGCTGCGTAAGAGATTAAGCATGGATTAGTAATACTGACCTGAGTCTTGTAATCAATTTATAATCTGATGACTGACTCGTTTCTGTGATCACAAGTCCAATTCAGAAGAACCAGACTGGAATGGAATTGCAGCATTTGGAGTATAAAATACTATTCATATACTCTCTGGCAAACAAGAGCATCCTAAAGCACACACTACCAGTTATAGATTATACAAATTTCTTAAGAAGTCTCGCATCTGCTGACTCCCCATCTTTTATAATCATATTTTTGAGGTAAATTATTTGATTAGCATGTGTTTAGTGGGCTCAAGTTCAAGAGAGGACTTCACAGAAAACCTCGAACACGAGGATCAGAAGTGACATACAACATTTTTTAATCAACGTGTCTTTTTATCAGAAATTTACATTGTTATTAGAATCACTATATACAGTAAGCAGCGAAAGAGTGACTGGAAAGACAAGTGTTTGCTTACCTTATTGGCTAGCATCCGGGACAACCGATTCTTCTCCTGAAGATCACCGTCATGGCGCTGTCTGCTGAGATCAATCTCCAACTGCACAGTAGCATCACAAATTAGTCTCACTAGATCTGCAAATCAACAAAAGTTATAGAAGCAGAAAATACAAGTAGAAAATTCAAGACATGTCCATGAGGCATTACAAGAAGGGAAAGAAGAAAAAAAAAGATGAGCAAAGGCTCACTCTCCCTCTCCGACTCACTCTCGCTCTCGCTCTCTCGCTATTTCTAATGGATGACAATATACAAAAAAACACAGATTCATAAGATAAGACCATCTCAAAAGAGACACACACCAATAGCGAAATCCCAGATTGAAAATTTCAAACGACTTTGATTTCTACTCTCATTTCTTGAACTTTAATTTCCCTAGCCATGAGGATGTTGCAAAACCAACTATATCAAAAATTCCTTGTTTTAAATATAGCAATAAGGAGAAGGTGTCGGGGATAACATTGCAATACATTATATATCTTTTCATGTGACTTATCAACCATGTCCTGGCAATATGCACTGATTCAGCTTTCTAAATGTACCTGCTGTTCACGCTCATGCAGAACCCTTTCCTCGACAAGGCGTTGTTGATACGCAGCTTCAATTAAAGGTGTTGCCTCCTCTCTTTTGGCTCTCTCCAAATAATCCATTTGCTTAGCCAATTTCTGCAACTTCTTCTCCATTTCCTGTCTCTCCCTCAGCTGCTCATTGAGAGCCAACTCCATCAATGTTTGCTTAGTCACTTTCTCCTGAAATTATGCAAATTTATCATATCAAGCATTCAAATACTACAAAAAATACCAAAAGATGATTGTCAACATTGAATTACCCCTTCTAGGATTGGCTTCTTTCCCTTGATCTTTTTTAGAGTTTCCTGATATAGAGCTTCTGCTTCTTCACGTTCACGCTCCTCAATTTCTCTGCGGATCCTTTGATTTTTCCTCTGCTCATACTCAGATGCAAGTCTTTTCTGTTCTGCCTCTTCAGTTATTCTCTGCAGCTTCAGCCTCTTTGATGACTCCTCGCGTTCCTACAAAATAAAACATCCAGAGAAACTTAACAACAAAATGAAAATGGCATATAGAAGACCACTTCATCCCAAAGCCATGATAAATGAAAATACCATTTCCAACAGTTGGCGTTCTTGTTCTTCTTTTCGTTTCTCAATGATTGTTTTTCGAGCAAGGAGTTTCTTGTGTTCCCTGTCCACGACATCTGGTAACCCTGGGAGAATTTCAGCAATTTTTGATGCTTTCTTCACAGGATAAATCATGGCCCTCGCTTTATTTAACGATTCAGCAAGTATTGTCAGGCAATTCTTCAAGCCATCAGACTCAAGATCCTGGAAAACAGCATCAAAACAGAAGCTAAGTAATTTCAACTTGCAAGAGTATCAGAAGAAACAAGGACAGGCATTAACAGAGAAAGCACACATTGTCTTCCATAAATTAACAATAGGAAAAATAATCATAGAAGTATGAGGCCTTGAATATAATCTTTTTATGACGGACAAGCTGTTATAAGAAAATGAGACAGAAACGTATAAATATCTCTCTCTCTCTCTTTCATTTTCCCTCAGCTTCTCTTTCCTTTTTTTTTGGTTTGGGGGGGGTGGTTGGCGGGTGGATGGGTACCTGCAAGACCACTTGTTATAACCACATGAGACGACGTCACAAACTTAATAAAAACAAGGAGCATTAACCACCCAAAATCCCAGCTTCAACAGATCTCCATGAAACCATGATTTGGCTAGTATACTATAAAATCCAGAAATGCAGATAAAATCAAACACACTCAGACTTACCCAAAAAAAATAAAATAAAATAAAACACGTTAAGGTCCTCCCAAAAACAAAATAATATCAAACTCCCGAGGGATTCATAGGGGGAATACTACTTATGGCATTGCAAAAGCTTGATGTTTCATGAAGCATCACAGGAAGAAACTGTACACACAGAGACATAACATGAGGTAACTCACCAAACTACCGAACAACACAGCACCCTTCATGTGGTCCACTTTCATAGTAATGAAGTTATGTTTAACAGCATCTACAGAAATCTTTTCCACTACTGAGAAGTCAAAAAAGGGAATCATCTTGGACAAGCTCTCAATAGTCATGGTCTGATAAACCTGCGAAATCTGCAGTAACAAAAAGACAATGATCAACAAATACGACAGTAGAACCGTACGGAATAGCAAGATAACTAATGCATAAACCAAGAAGTATGAGCAAGCTGACTGATATATCCAAAATACACCCAAGAGAAAAAGGAGGCACTCAAAATGAACTGCACCTGCTGAAGCAATCTGAGGGTGGCTAGTTTCTCCAAGGCAGGGATATACTTCAAAAATTGCACTTCTGGTACCGATGATGCTGAAGCTAATTTACCACCAAGCTTCGAGATTTTGTTCAACAGTGGCATCACTTTTGAAGCCAGATCCAATGGAAGAAATTCATGTTCCAAAACATGGTAAAGATCCTTCACTTCTGGAATCACACAAGACATTACACCCTTAGACACCTGCAGAAGTCATACAAACCAACAATTACAAAAAGATACTGAGTGCATAATACATTGAACGATCTCATATCAGCATCTCCGAATCCACTGCCTTAGGCAACTTTTTTGCTTACATTGGACAAAATAATGAACTTACCAGTTCTGACAGGAGAGCTGCACGTGAGAGCTGTAAAGTGCAAAACGATTCAATGTCAGAACCCTCAAATACAATGTTATAGAGTGAACAATTTAAATTGAAACTTAACATTACCACTTCTCTGTTCTCAAGTTTAGGCTCGAGGTTGAAATTTATGAGATTAGACATCCTCAGATTTCTCTCCTTCTCATTTTCCAGCTCTAAGTGGGACGCTCCTCGTTTGTGGTCATATGGAGCTACTGAAAGTGCAGCCAAAACCACAGATGACGCTATCATCTGCAAATCCTTCTGGTTTAAGTTCTTGTTAAAGCTTTTCTGAAGTGAGAAAAGTTTCAGCCATGCATACGCATGATAGAGATGACTTCCCGAAATCCAAAATATTTCAGTAAGCTTAGCATAATAAACGACCATCAAGGATGACTTGGGGGTCTTCTTAACCATACACATCAACCCATGAATATCTTCAACAGAACGGAAGGCTTCCTGAAGAAAATGATACAGAGAACTTTAGCACCAAAATATGACATGATGCACAACCAAAAACATTATGAAAATTTACATATATGATTTAGAAACAAGAGGCTGAACTGAAGTTTGGAAATAGCCTCCCTTTAAGGTAGCACCCTGTAGGGTTAACGCTGCGTACATCTTACCCTCTCCAAACCCTGCCTTAGAGGGAGCCCTTTGAGGCACTAGGTTTTTTGTTGTTGTAGGCTGAACTGATGCTCAAAACAAAATACAGTGGACCAACCCATCTAACAGTACCCGACTGCAAACCACAAGCCTATTCGCTCAAGCAATTAAAGCATTTGACCAATGAGCCGGACTCATGCAAAGATATTGAACAAAAGACAAGTACTGTCAGACAACAAACCTGCCAAAGTTCGAGTTCTGTGGCAACCTTCAGCTGTTCAAATCTCGTGTCAAGATACAGCTGCAAGCTTTCTGGAGCAGAAAGGTCCGGCCTATCTCTTTGATCTCTGTATTTGTTAAGGTTTGACAGGTGGTTTCTGATAATCTCACAAAGTCTGCGAAACTCTGTAGTACGTTTGTACTGCTTGCAGAACTGGAAGGCCCTGTGTGCCGTCATCTACATCATGAGAAAGCCAACACTCTATTAGTCACATAACGAAGCCTACATATAACAGCATATTGGGCAAAATTTTTACAGAAACCCAAAAAGACCATTTACTATCTCGTCACTTAACTCAAACCTGCCTTGCAAAAGCTGATTATTCAACAAATAGGTAGGGAAGAAGAAAAAGTAAATGAGGAGAGAACTTTAAAATGACAGTTTCGACAATCATCACAAGCCTAATAGCAATAGAATTAGCTCAAGTGTAGTGAATATCCCCAAATGCAACAACAAGAAGCCCAGTGCCTCAAGGGCTCCCGCCAATACAGGGTCTGCTATCCCCACGCGCAACAATTATGCATAAATGTAACCTGCAGAGGAGTGTGAAGGCTACTGACAAGACCAAACATTCTACGCTACATATGAGAACCAAACATTCTAAAAGTCAAACAGATAGTCATAAGACTCAACTGCAACTTCAACTCAAATAATATACATTCAAATTCCTGGTTGGTTTTCTTCTTGTCATTTCATAAAATAGTAGATTGACAACTAGCAGTTAGGTTACTAGCTGGCCTGGAGAGTAAAAACTGTCAAAATCGATGCAAGATATTGCTGGGAGAAGCAGAGTCTAGTCCCAAAGATTCTCAGGAAAAATCCATCAACTGGCTCCCGATATAAGATAAAATACCTACCATACTGATATTTTCAGTATTTTAATGACTAGATCAACAGAATAGATTCAAAAACAAAATTTACATGGGAACATTTTACTCATTGTAAATTTACTTGTCACATTTGTAAAGCTTATGTGCATGTTTAAGAAAATCCATACAATACCAGGCATACTCAGCAAAACAATGAGTACTAGAAATCATGCAAATTTCAAGCATACAGGCACATTACCATCCTCCAAAAGAAATAAACAGATCTAAGAAACAGTATGACTGCTTACAGCATAAAGAGCCTCCAATTTAGCGTTATTACGCAATATTTCGAGTACAGTCCTGTATGTCTCCCACAAGAACTTAAACCACGGCGTAACAACCTCACGGTCAGACCTGTCCTTCCCTTTTTCACCACTGACATAGCTCAGCATCAGATCCTCCGGCCTCTTATCTGCTTCCAGATCTTCAACATCGAGCGCTTCTTCAAGGGCTTGTGCTTGATTACGTGCCATCTCGGCTCTCTCAGTAGAGAGATGCATGAAGTGCTTGATTACCTCCTCCAAAGAGCTGACATTCACTTGTTGACAAACAATGCGATATTGAATTAAACCGTCCTTTGCAAACCTGCCCTTCCGCATGTCTACACAAAGCTCTATATACTTGAACATTATCCTCTCTAAGGTCTTCTGCCATGCCCTATATCTTTTCGAGGTGATAAGAGCATGCAATGCCTGCAAGGCATCTTGCTTCTGACCAACATTGATTAACTCTGCATCACAGGATTTAAATGGGTTTATGTAAATAGAAAGTAGGATTTTAAAACAAGTTAGAAGTAATGGCTGGATAAAGCCAAAGACTATTGAGAACTCTAAATAAATCAATGCATACCATGAATATTAGTCAAAAATTTACAAAAGGACGTCAATTATCAGAAGCAAAACAAATCGTCTATAAACCTCACAAATGATCAACTTAGCATTAGTGACATGTTAAGTTTTACTAGATGTAGTAGTAAGGTTCTCTTTTTCATCTCTCTATTGTTTTTCTGCTTCTTTATATAGCTATCGCAAGTAAGATCACATTCAGGACACCTTAAGGGTCCTATACTGCTCGTCAAGTAAAAAAAGTCCCATAACGGCTGCCGAAATTTACAACAACTTCCGAAGGTAAAGAAGCAGATGAAAATAAATACCACACTCAGTTTATATTAGAGAAGCTAAACTGGTAACAAGAGACTATGAAGAATTCATCAGTACCTTCAGCTCGCTTCAAAGCATTCTCAGGTTTCGCAAAAGTCGACATCTTGAACTATCACGAGTTCAATCTGCACATAAGACGTAATCAGCACAGAGAAGTCAACGAAGATTGGCAAGTAAAACACAGTCATCCTATTTTCGAGTTTAATTAAATTTAATGACTTAGACTACATTTGGTTTAGCTTTTTAATAGGTCAAAGCCGTGAAAAAGCTCCAATTGACTGCAAGGCTTGAGTTTGATTGACATAAAAGATAATTTTACATCTTTTTCACAACTTAAATAGGAAGATAAAAAGGCTATTTCATAACTAAATAGAACAAAATGCAAAAGTGGATCTTTTTCATAATTTATTCAAAAAGATGTTTTCAAAAAACTTTGTTAGCCTTAAATCTTCACCACCATAAGTCACTTTCAGTTCTATAGCCACCAGCACCCACAACCACCCATTCCACCATCAAGGTTTGCTACACTCACCACCCTCCACTACCACGATTAACTATTATCATGATTCATTACTAAGCACCATGACTCATCACCAACCACTTATCATTGCCACCACTTTGTCTATCACCGTCCATCACTACTAAGCACCATGACTCGTCACCAACCACTTATCATTGCCACCACTTTGTCTATCACCGTCCACCGCCATGAGTCATCACCACCATGAGTCATCACCACCATGGTTCACCACCCCTATAATTTTAGCTCACCATTATTGGACCTCCTCCATCATCCACCAACATGACTTGCCGCCACTACAATACAATTCAACTCCATCAAAAAAAAAAAAAAAAAAAAAAAAAACCACCCTTTTTTTATTGACATAACTTGTCCACCATAACTTTCATCCACTACTGAGGCTGGCTAGTATCCATCTCATCACTCGGCATCCCATGATTCCCAACACCATGGCTGACCACCATTCGCACCTACTATTATTGGACGAATTTTATTATTAATTCAATTATTGTCATTATAATAGATCAGTTCTTTTTAAATACATATCCAAACACTTTATTTTGTTAAAAAGGTCCTTTTGCATCTTAAATATACAGATCATACTGAAACAGATACACTGAAAAAAGCTAAATCAAACGCACTCATAGACAAAATTACAAGCTTAAATACAACTTCTAAATTCAGAAAAGAAGAATCTACCTCTTAAATTCGATTAATTCACTTACCAAAAAAAAATATTCAATGAATTCGAATGTAAAAAGACAAGTACATCAAACAATAACACCAGTACAAGACAACGCCGATAATTTCATATAAGGCGAAGTAAGAAAAGCTTAATAGCAATTACCGCTATCCAATCCAACATAATCCATTGAACATCACGATTCTTAATGAATCCGTAATACATAGGAACAGGGATTGCAAAAAAGACGCCATTTTTCACACGATTGCGAACTAAATTATAAATCTAAAACGAGTCAATTAGGGTTCGTAACATGAACAAAACCGTAACATCAACGAGATAAAGAGAGCATAGGAGGGGAGGGAGAGAGATGCACAACGACGAGAGAGAAAGGAAAGAGAAACATACCGGAGAGCACCGGCGCCAACGGAGAGAGAGTGGAGCAGTTACCAGCGCCGCTGAGGAACACGGCGAATCTCAGCGAAGAAGAAAGTGAATGATATAGGGTTTGTTTTGTATGTTAGGGTCCTATTTATACTCAGTGGCATGCATGTAATTCAATTGTCTTGTTAGGGTGTAATAATAGGGATCTCATCTCAATCATCTTGTAGCATTCTTGGGTCGGTTTGGTAAAAAGAAATCTCGGATCGGTTTTTAATGTCTTGTTTGGCAATTAAATAAAGGGATAAAAAAAAAGGAGGGTAATATATTATGTAATATCATATTCTTATTTGGATATATCAAATTAAGAGGAGTAAGGGTAAAGAAAAGTAAAATAAGTTAACATTATTTGACAATTGGATGAAGTGTAAGAATAAAGAGAGTTACAGTTAAAAAAAAGAAAAAATTGTCTAAAATCTTAAAAAATTAACCTTACCCCCCTCTACCCCTCCTATTTAAAGGTCAAAGAAATTAGGGGTAACGAAGGGTAATATAGGGCAAAACAACAACAACAACAGACCCAGTGTCTCAAGGGCTCCCGTCTAAATGGGGTCTGGGGGGTGGATGTATGCAGCCTTACCCCTTTAGGATGTAACCCTGCTGAGAGACTGTTTCCGAGGACCCCCAATCTTATAGGGTTGGCAACATGAGGACTTCACAAGAGATCACCCATCCTCGTACTAATCTCGCCCAAGCACGCTTAACTTTAGAGTTCTAATAGGATTCGGTGTATTAATGTCTAGTAAAGGAGGTAAGAAATTACCCTTTATTATCCCCCTTTACCCTTGTTTACCCCAAGAGGAAAAATAATTTTCATTGAAGTCAAAATTTAGGAGCAGGCCCAAACACATAAATAAATATCTGCACTTTAAATTTTACTCAGTACACCCTCTGAACTATTTTATTAAACATCACACATTTTGTGCACATTGAATTTCGCAAAATAAATCCTTAAATTTTGTTATTTCATACCACACACTCCCTGAACTTTGCAATTAAACACAATACACCCTCTGTATTTTCAATTTCAAAAATAGCCCTTAAACTTTGTTATTACACGCAACTCGCTCCTTGAACTTTGTTACTAAACACAACTTATCCGTCAGACATTATAAACTTCCTATATTTAATGTATATACTTGAGTTGAGTTTAATAGTTTTTGTGTTGTTATTCTTTTATATTTAGAAGAGAAAAAGTTGGCTATGTTTATTAAACGCTAAATTTGGTGTGTATAAGTTTTTTTGGTTTAATAACATAATTTAGGCTCCGTTTGTTTCGAGGGAAAAACACATTCCCAGAATTGGTTTTCCCCTCTTCCGTTGTTTGGCGTAAATTTTGTGACGGAAAAGGTTTTCCAAGGGAAAAACTTTTCCCTCAAATGGGGGAAAATGACATTCCTTTTGAAAGAAGGGAAGTCATCACTCCAATCAACACAAAAAATTTCAAAGGTATATGTTAGTTCAAATATAAATCAGACCAAAATAAACTAGATGAGATCTTAGATTCTAGAGGTAATAATGTTGGGCAAGAATTTTAAGAAGAATGATTAGTCAGTTTTAAATCCTTGAATGAATTATGTGGTTCAATTTGATTTTCATTCCTGAATAATATTCTTCTATATTTTAAAAATCTTTATCTATTAACGCTAATGAATATTATAATTAGGAAATAACGTTTACATCAAACTAAGCAACAAAAAACTATTCATATCAAACTAAGCAACAGAAAACTATTCATACATGGATATAAAATATTCAAATTTAAGGTACCTCATTATATATATTAAAGTATCAGGATATGTGACAAATGGTCAAACCTCACGTACCTTATTAATAATTTCCCTATTTCTTTATAAAAAGATAACTTTTTCACAAGCATACATAGCCTAGAGAATTTTAAATATATTATATCGCTACTTATGTTGTCCTATAATTAGATATAGAACAGTTAATAAAATATGTTTTTCTTTAAAACAAACAATGAATATTGTGAGATGAGACCATATTTTCAGTTGAAACAAACAACGGAAAACTTAAAGGGGAATTGCATTTTCGATGGAAAACCTTTTCCAAAGGAAAATGTTTTCCTTGGGAAAAGTAATTCCTTCTAAACAAACGGAGCCTTAATAGGCTATTTTCTAAAAATGCAACATGCATAGGGTGAGTTGTGTCTAATATCAAATTTTTGGAGGTGGTTATTTTATAAGTTAGATAATTTTTAGTGAACTATAATTAATTAATTTAAACACTAAATTATGTTATTAATTTTAAAAGTTTGATTTTAAAAACAACTCTCACACTCTGCACAGTAAATTTAAAAAGTACCCCTGAAATTAGACTACTAAACATAAATCATCTTAAAATATCAAATTTAGCACTCAAATTAAACATAATCAACTTTTCTTATCTCATGCAAAAAAAACAACCTCTAAACTTTGTTATTAAACTTAAATCAAGTTTACAAATAAAATTCATGGGTGAGTTGTGTGTAACAATAAAAGTTCATGGGGTTAATTGCGAAAATTGAAAGTGTAAGAGATGTGTTTGTGTTTAACTGTAAAATTGAACTTGTTATTTTACGAAATTAAAAGTTAGGTAGCTGTTTAAAAAAAACTTTTAAGTAGGGGTGAACAAAAATCGATCCGGACTGGACTGGCCATTTCGGTCAAGGATCGAACCAGACCAATCATATATCAGATCGGTCTCTGGTCCTAGTATATGTGGTTAATTGGTCTTCAGTCCAGTCTAGTCCAAAACCGTAAAACCGAAGACTGATCAACATCAATTACGCATTAAATATTTTGGTAAATACAACAACAACAACAACACCAGTCTCAATGCTACGAAGGCTCCCGCAAAAGCAAGATCTTTGGGGTTTGGGGGTGGATGTACGCAGCCTTCCCCTTTTAGGGTATTACCCTGAAGAGAGGTTGTTTCCGAGGACCCCTAACCTAAAGAGCGTGTCGTCATGAAAGCAGATAGCATAAAATTATGAGCAACATAGAATTAGAATCAAACAAAACACAAGTCAAGAGACACGAAGCAAAACTCAAGGAAAATCATTGCGGGCCTGCAAGCACACAAGTGTACAAGTGCACCTATAAACAAATAAGAGCTGTAATACCTGCGTCAAAAGAGGGAGTTAAGACACTTAGAAACACTAGTGCCAACCATAAAAAGAAGCACTACTCTAAGCCGTTACATCGGTTACCCCTATGCTAGCCCTTCGCCCCGCTCTATCTAAGGTCATCTCCTCCCGAAGGTTTAGGTGGATGAGGTCCTGTCAGATCATCTCCATCCATCTCTTCTTAAGCCTGCCTCTCCCTCTCCTCCTTAGCATAGTATGGGGCTGTTCGCATCTTCTGACTAAAGCGATGGAAGGTCTCCTCCTAACATACCCGAACCACCTCAAACATTGCTCCTCTAATTTATCCTTAATTGGTGTGACGCTCAATTTGCCTCTTATGACATCGTTCCTGATCCTATCCTTCCTTATATGTCCGCACATCCACCGCAACATCCCCATCTCTGCCACCTTTATCTTCTGTGAAATATTTTGGTAAATAATTTTAATATATAATTAATATATAATGTATGTATCTGAAAATGCTAAACCTTAGAAAATTAAATATTCTTTTTTTTTGACTATTTAATAATTATATAAAAATCTCATATAATTATTCTTAAATTATGTACATGGTGTGTAAATTATACTATTATAGTTACTTTCTAATTTTTAACTTTCGTATGAAAACATTTTTCTTCTTATAATTGCACTTGTTAGATAAAACTTCGGTCCAAATCTGTCCAGTCCGGTCCCGACCAATTTCTAACCGGTCTTGGACTGAACCAACCCGGTTTTAATCGGTTCAGTCCTCGATCTCACAATTTGACGTACTTTGATCTTCAGTCCAGTCCGATCCAGTCTTGGACCGATGTGCACCCCTACTTTTAAGCATCCACGAAATCACAAATGAGTTCGAATGTACTACAAAATTGGAATAGACGATGTTTCACAATAGAGGACCATTAAGAAAACAAAAGGCCCAAAACTGATCTTCTATCTCTATGGCAATATTTAAAGGGCTTATTTATTTTTTAGTACTATCTGCAGAAATATTTACATAAAAAGCGCTTTTAATAAGAGTATTTTTGTTTAAAAATTCTGTAGTTTTTACTTATACTTTTACTTTCAAGACGAAGTACTATTTTTTAATTTATACTTAAAAGCAGAAAAATATCTTTTACTTCTATTTAAAAATATTTTTTAAAAGATAAATACCCTTAAATTCTAGAAAAAGTACTTTTTCATTAAAACTTTAGAAAAAGTACTTTTTCATTAAAACTTTCTTTCTAAAGACTAAGGCTTGACCGAATAAGCCCTTAGTACAGTAATAACTGATCTTATCTTTATGGCAATATTTAGAAGTCTGTAGGGCTATTTATTTTTTAGAAGCACTCTTTGTAGAAATATTTATGTAAAAAGTGCTTTTAATTAGAGTATTTTGGTATAAAAATTTTTATGTTTTTGATTATGCTTCTACTTTAAAGTAGAAGTATTATTTTTCAGCCTATACTTAATAGCAGAAAAGTGTATTTTATTTTTATTTAAAAATAGGTTTTCAGGATGAATACTCTCAAATTCCAAAAAAAGTGCCTTTTCATTAAAAAAATTTTTTTCCCAAAAAACAAAAGCTTCACCAAATAAGAATTTAGTATAGTGATAACTGATCTTATCTGTAAGGCAATGTTTAAGAGTTTACATTTTAACGATCCCGGGGTAATGGATAAGTGGTATTAATTACCTAACAATAACAACAACAGTTTTAATGCCACAAGGGCTTCCGCGTAAGCAGGGTCTGAGGGAGTTGGATGTACGCAGCCTTCCCCCTTTAAGGTGTTACCTTAAAAGAAGGCTGTTTCTGAGGACCCCCCCCCCCCCCCCCCCCCCCCCCCCCCAACCTGAGGAGCGTCTCATCATGGAAGCATAGTAGCTTGTAAGCATGAGAGCAATGTAGTATTAGAGCAACACAAAGCACAAGCCAAGTATAACGAAGCAAAACAAATGGTATTAATTATCTTGAATACATCAATTAGATGGAGAGAGTACGAGAAAGTATGGTTAAAAAAGGGGTATAAATTAAGATAGAAAATATACACAATAAAATAAAAAAATAATATTGCTAACAAAATATATATAATAAAATACTTCTAATATTTATATGAAAATAAAAGGGACATTAATAACCCTTAAACATTGCCCCCGGGGATTGTTTATCATTTGCCAAATTTTAATACTCATTTTTTCCCTCCTCAAAAGCAATCTTTTACATTCCATAAAAATTTTACATTTATATGATTTTGGGCCTGCCAGCTTGGCGGCCTAAACAAAGAAAAAGCCCATGTAGCCCAAAACACCTTGGCCCAATTGGTGGGTTGTGCAGCCTAGCCCAACGATTATGCTATTGTTTAAGCCTATGTCTCACGTTAGTACTTTATAAGCATTTTTTTTTTAAATTGTCATTTTTAACTTAACCATTACAAACCTTTTAATTTCTTGCAAAATTATTTCCAAAAGTCTAAAATTTTTAATCAGTCACTTGAAATCATATTGTTAATTATCCATTAAATATTACGTGACTTTTAAATGGATTTTAGCTTACGTTTTTTATTTTTTAAATGCACTTGAAACTTGAGTTGAAAAAAATCAAGCTGGAAATACAATCACGTGCTCCGTCCCTGAACTAGGTTTGTGAAGGGATGTTTCTTTTTATATAAATAGATTTCTCTCGTCCAAGAGGCCCTTAAAAGACTATAAATGCCCATTTTATTCTCAAGATTGAAAGATATTAAATAATATTATATCATTTTTTTACTCTCCTTGTCTTGGAAATCTTTTATTTCTACACTCTACTATACTTTGTTTTTGGTTTTATTGTATCTCCATGACTATTTCGGTATCAACGAAATAAATCTTAAGGATAGTGATTTGCTCCACGCCTTAAAGCCGTTTTAGTCATTATAGTACCCAGTTTATACATTTTTTTGGATAATTAGCGATAGAAATCGTAATACATAACAGGATGCTTGACAAGGCGAGGGCTAAAAGAACCTAAAAAAACTCGGGAAAGAGGAACACAGAACATTAAACACCTAAGAAAATAGGAAATCAAGGGAAAAATAATAAACATGCAAAAAAAAATAAAAATAGGTACTTCATAGCTATATCAGCAATGGGAGAGACGAGCTCGGTATAGGAGAAGACGTCGAACCGTTCCAAAGATGAAACAACAAGCAAAGCGGGAATGGCAGGAATTCGTAGAAAATATGTCTCTAGAGAACAGTGCAAAAATTTGACCGAACCCTCCGGGAAACAACAAAAATGGGAGAGTTCGTTAGGAAAGCTTTCTAATGCAAAGCGTAGGTGAGAGTACAGGAAAAGGTTTGGTTTGGTTTATGATGATGATAAATCAAATACGATTGAGTTTTTTACAAGGGTAGAGTGGGGCTTTGTTTTCAATGGAGATGAGATTATGATATGACAAGTCGAAAGAATATTATTGAGGGCTATTTCTAGGAAGGGCACCTCCTTAAAAAGGGATCTTTGAGTGTGCTCAGCAACAGTTGTACATGATCCTCATGCATGTATTCTACGTATTATACTATACTTGCACGTGTATTTCTTTATATTTTTTTTCTGTATTTTAATCTGCATGTGTCTCCCCCTACATCAACATATATTATCTCGACCATCCTCTCCATATCCATTTTTTAATGAACCAACTTTTCTAAAAGCTTATATCCAATGGAGAAATATCCTGACATAGTATTATATGCTAGTACATATGTCTCCTGATATGAATGCACGTTGAGTTTGAACATGACGAATAGTACACGAACTCACTTTAAACCATTTTCGAACCATCACCCTTCAACTTCAACTTCTGAAACGGTTGGTCCCTTGGTATAAGTATCGAAACATTATTGATCAAGAGGTCACGAGTCCAAATATATCAATAGCTCCCATTTTAAATGTAAATATGTTTCAAGCACATGCATGGTGTGGGCGAGTTTGTGCATTATTGGCACTTCGAGTCTAGTGGACGTTTTCATGAAGGGGCATATTAGAGTATAAAATAATTCATGAACTTTCACTTCTGTAAAGAAAACTGAAACAAATCTGATATACTATGATACCAAATCTGTTAGGGAAATCTTAATGCGGAAGCGTGGACCCTGATAACTTGATTCGATTCAAATAATATGACTCACGCAAAACGAGAAGTAAACAAATATGGTGAAAGAAAGAACAAAACAAGAACACACAATATTTACTTGGAAACCCCTTTACAATCGAGAGGGGAGAAAACCACAGGCGGAGATGGAGATTCTTTATTAATTGAACGGAAGAATTACAACGACACTTCCCAAACGAGATATATGGAAGAATTACAATCACTCCCTCTGAACTCTCGTAACACTCGAATATCTTGGAAGAATTACAAAATCACCTCACTCTTAATGGCGGTGGCTCACAACCTTTGATTGGATCTGAATTGGAGAAAACTTCTCGCCAAAAATCGAAACCCTAAGCCCTTATTTATAGAAAATTATTAGGGCATGCGGAAACGACTCCCGATCGATCAACCCCTTCACGGCCAAAATTCTGAATCTATCCTTAAATCACCCGATCGATCGGCTTCCCTTCCGATCAATCGGTGACCCCACGGCAGCCCCATAAAAATAAAACAAGTAATTTGAGACATAACCTAACAAATCTCCACCTTGGCTCAAATTACATACATAAAAGAATTTCCTCCACCTTCTCCACTAAACCTCCACACATGGGGTTAACACAATGAAGTACAAAACCTAACCGAGCGAAGCTTGAACTTCCTGTTAGGTAGAAACTGAGTGAACATATCTGAGAGGTTATCAAAAATGCCAATCTTCTTCTCTGAATTGGCTCTTGACACATCATCTAAAACAGCCACCTGCTACTGAACTGTGTTACTGAACTGAACTCCCTCTGGCTTACTCACCTGACCTGAATCACAACCAACTGATGACATCTTCTGTGGAGACAATAATGAAGACTCACCAAACGTGACACGTCTACTCGTCCAAAATTATTTGAAGCGAAAACCTTTTTGCTTCCCATAAAGCCCTTGTTCACATACCACCAGTCCTCTGGACTGACCACATAAAGAGCCCCTCACACTGTTCTCAGACAAACCCCTATCACCTGAACGATCCAATCTCAAACGTCCTAAATTTGTGATTTCTGGTTCTGTCAACAACAAGGATGATGAAGATACTGCAACAGATCTAACAACTGTGGAACCGACAAGTTCATATAACGTACCTAACCTTCTGCCCTTCATAACTGTCAATGCACCCTTAACGGCCCTCAAAACTCCACCTTCAGCTGTGTACCTGTACCCTTTAGACTCAAGAGTACCTAAAGAGATGAGATTCTTCTTCAAATCAGGCATATGACAAACATCGCGCAAAACCCTAATAGTGCCATCAAACATCCTAAAACGAATTGTTCCTATACTCAAAACTTTGAATGGATTATCATTACCCATCAAAGCAACTCCACCTTGAGCAGACTCGTATGTGGAAAACCAATCCCGGTTGGGACAGACATGATAGGAGCAACCCGAATCCAAAATCCAACTATCTTTCAAATTGAACTGAGGTTCAGACACCGACAATAGAAAATCTTCATTCTCACCATTCACAACACTAGCTGCGATGGATCTTTGGTCAGACCTGTTATCTGCTTCTAATTTTCTCTTAAGCTTATAACAGTCTATCTTAATGTGCCCTTTCTTATGACAGTAGTTACAGGTTAGGTCTTGATACCTAGACTTAGACTTGTTTCCACTATGATCAAACTCGGTTCTCCCCCTCACAAATAAATCACTACTTGAGTTATACACAGAATCAGATAATTTCCTATCTACTCGTTCTTTACTCAGTAGGTTTCTCTTAACTTCATCAACAGATATAGTTTCTCTACCACCATAAATCATACTTTCGACAAAACCTTTATATGAAGTAGAGAGAGAACATAACAACAACATTGCCTGATCTTCATCCTTAGGAACATCATCTAATTCTTTCAAATCTTGAATAATTGAATTAAATTCACTGACGTGGTTCTTAAGTGACGTACCTTCTGACATATGAAACGTGAATAATCGGCGCTTAACTGCGAGTTTGTTGAAGACAGACTTGAAACAGAACATATCCTGCAATTTCTCCCACAACTCCTTAGCGGTCTTCACTTCCAGAACTTCTGTCAAAACGTCATCGGTAAGACACGTCTGAATTGCTATGAGCGCCTTCTCATCCAACTCCTCCCATTGTGCTTCTGTAAGATTCTCTGATTTCTTCTCTTTCCCATCTAAAGCTTTCTTCAAGCCATTTTGAGTCAAGAGGCCCTTAACGCGAACCTGCCATAAACTGAAGCTCCCTTGACCACCAAACTTCTCAATTTCGGATCTAATTGCGGACGTCATATTATCAAATCCAAATAAACATGGCTCTGATACCAATTTCATCCAAGACTCTGAATCTTGGCTCTGATACCAATTTGTAAAGAAAACTGAAACAAATCTGATATATTATGATACCAAATCTATTAGGGAAATCTTAATGGGGAAGCGTGGACCCTGATAACTTGATTCGATTCAAATAATATGACTCACGCAAAATGAGAAGTAAACAAATATGGTGAAAGAAAGAACAAAACAAGAACACACAATATTTACGTGGAAACCCCTCTACAATCGAGAGGGGAGAAAACCACGGGCGGAGATGGAGATTCTTTATTAACTGAACGAAAAAATTACAACGACATTTCCCAAACGAGATATATGGAAGAATTACAATCACTCCCTCTGAACTCTCGTAGCACTTGAATATCTTGGAGGAATTACAAAATCACCTCACTCTTAATGGCGGCGGCTCACAACCTTTGATTGGATCTGAATTGGAGAAAACCTCACGCCAAAAACCGAAACCCTAAGCCCTTATTTATAGAAAATAATTAGGGCCTGCGAAAACGATTCCCGATCGATCGACCCCTTCACGGCCAAAATTCTGAATCTTTCCTTAAATCACCCGATCGATCGGCTTCCCTCCCGATTGATCCGTGACCCCACAGCAGCCCCATAAAAATATAACAAGTAATTTGAGACATAACCTAACAATTATCTCGACCATCCTCTCCATATCCATTTTTTAATGAACCTACTGTTCTAAAAGCTTATATCCAATGGAGAAATATCCTGACATAGTATTATATGCTAGTACATATGTCTCCTGATATGAATGCACGTTGAGTTTGAACATGGCGAATAGTACACGGACTCACTTTAAACCATTTTCGAACCATCACCCATCAACTTCAACTTCTGAAACGGTTGATCCCTTGGTATAAGTATCGAAACATTATTGATCAAGAGGTCACGAGTCCAAATATATCAACAGCTCCCATTTTAAATGTAAATATGTTTCAAGCACATGCATGGTGTGGGCGAGTTTGTGCATTATCGGCACTTTAAGTCTAGTGGACGTTTTCATGAAGGGGCATATTAGAGTATAAAATAATTCATGAACTTTCACTTATCAACTTAAGTTTTTGGAACTGTTTGTTCTTTGACAAATAATGAAAGTGGTCGAGGTCTATCGGGATTAAAATTTATGACTTTGATGTTAGGAACTTCACAAGAACTAATACCTTCTCCGATATCAATTGTTAGGACCACCCACAAATCATCGAACCATAACTCCAAATAGCAAACATAACAAAGGGACTGGGAGAATAATTTGACACGCCGTAATTTACATAGTTCAGCCGAGGCTTACGTCCACAAACGGGAAGCAACATAATTTCACAAGAGAACAGAAGTATTACAACAAAGCCTTCCACTCACACTCTACCTCCCACTTTCTGGACTACATTTTATTCCTTACTTTCAATCCCTTCCAAACTATAACACAAGATGGCCTTATTTATAGGCCTCTACAAAATGTAACCTCTAGAAGTTCAAGAGTCACCATCAAGAGACTCCATAATTTTAGTCATAATTTATACGTTTTGGGAGATTATCAATGTCCAAACTCAACATTTTTTGTCAAGATTTTAATACTGTGTAAAAAGTCTAACTATTCTGTGCGGAAATAAACAATGTACTCGGATCTCAATCGAATCAAATACCACGACAATAACGAGAAATAAACGGACTAAAAGAGAAACGAAATAATAGACACAATAATTTACGTGGAAACCCCTTTACAATCGAAATGAGAGCAAACCACGGGCGAAAATCGGAGCTTTTATTATTGAATCAAAAGAAGAAGAATTACAAAATTCTCTCTCACACTCTCAATATTTTGATTGCGGTGCCGCAAAAGGAAAATACCTCACACGTATATTTTGGATGCATTGTGATGTAGCCTATGTCCGTATTTATAATATGCAGAAACCCTGTTTCCCGATCGATCGGGGAGTCCCGATCAATTGGCCTGCTCTCTGGATGCGTCCCTCTTTTACGTAACTTTCCCGATCGATCGAGCTCCACCTTGATCGATCGAACTCACCACGGCCCTTCTCCTTAATATGCCAAGTAATTTTGAGACATTTACCTAACAAATCTCCACCTTGGCTCAAAATTAACATCAACAATAAAACAACTCCACCTTCTCCACAAACGCCTCCTCAACCGGGGCTAACATACATCAAATTGAAAGACCCACCAAATTCGAGCAATGCTCGAACTTGCTTCCTGGTAGAACTTTTGTGAACATGTCAGCCGGGTTATCTTCAGTCCCAATCTTCCTCAACTCCACCTTCCGCTCGTCAATCAGATCTCTGATACAGTGATGCTTCACATCTATATGCTTCGTTCGGTCGTGATGTGTCATCTGATCTTTCGCTAGGTGAATAGCGGACTGACTATCACAGTATACTCTAACTGTCCCCTGCTCGACACTGATTTCACTGATCAAACCTCTTAACCAGACGGCTTTTTTGAATGCTTCTGTTACTGCCATGTACTCGGCCTCGGTAGTAGACTGTGCTGTAAGAGGCTGTAAACACGCTCTCCAACTGATAGCTGTGTCACCTAAACAGAACACATACCCTGAATTGGACTTCCTCTTATCGAGGTCTCCACCATAATCAGAATCTATATACCCAACCAAACAACACTTACTTTTCCCATATTCCAAACACAAATTAGAGGTTCCACGAAGATACCTGAGAATCCACTTTACTGCATGCCAATGTTCTTTGCCCGGATTCGCCATGTACCTACTAACTTTGCTCACTGCAAAAGCAATATCTGGATGCGTGCTAACCATCGCATACATAATACTGCCCACTGCACTAGAATAGGGAATCTGAGACATGTACCTGTTGTCCTCCTCAGTCTGAGGCGAATCTAACGCTGAGAGTCTGAAAATGAGCTGCTAAGGGCGTGCTAACCGGGTTAGCATCCTTCATATGAAACCTGTCTAACACCTTCTCAATATACTTCTCCTGAGACAAGTATAATTTTTCGGCTTCTCGGTCTCTACGAATTTCCATGCCTAATATCTTCTTAGCTGCTCTGAGATCCTTCATCTCAAATTCACTTTTCAGCATTGATTTCAAGTCATCAACATCTTTCATATCTCGTGCTGCAATCAGCTTATCATCAACGTACAAAAGCAAATAAACAAAGCCTGAATCTGTCTTTCTGAAGTACACACAACTGTCGTACTTACTCCTGATGTAATCATGACTTGTCATGAACTGATCAAATCTCCTATACCACTGCCTAGGAGATTGCTTTAAACCATATAAAGACCTTTTAAGCAAGCCCACATGATCTTCTTTGCCTTCAACAACAAAACCCTCGGGCTAATGCATAAAGATACTCTCTTCTAGTTCACCATGCAAGAATGCAGTTTTTACATCCAATTGTTCAAGTTCAAAGTCATGCATGGCAACCAAAGACAATAATGCACGAATCGAAGTATGTCTAACTACAAGTGAGAAAATATCATGAAAATCAATACTTTGTACCTGACTGTAGCCTTTAGCTACCAAATGTGCCTTGTACCTTGCATCTTCAACTCCAGGAATGCCCTCTTTTCTCTTGAAGACCCACTTGCATCCAACTAGTCTTTTTTCTGTTGGAGGCTTCACCAGTTCCCAAGTATGATTTTTATGAAGAGACTGCATCTCCTCATTCATAGCAACGAGCCAGTTCTCAACATCTAATCTCGATACAGCCTCTGTATATGAAGTCGGCTCACTGTCATCTAATGTCTCAGCAGTAGTGAGGGCATAGGCAATCATCTCCTCATACCCATATCTCTCAGGAGGCCTGATCTCTCGCCTCGGTCTACCACCAGCTATAGTATTATCCTCCTCCACCTACTGACCTGTTTCTGCATTATTAGTAACAACATCAGAAACCCGTACCTGAGGTGCTGGAATACTCTCTAGCTGAACAATCTGCTGATCTGACTGCATCTTTGTAACGTCAGGTGTCTCAACCTGAACTGAATCTCTGTCAATGGAGGGTGTGTGTGGCGGATTAAGCAGAGCAGACTCATCGAAAGTAACATCTCTACTAGTCAGAAACTTCTGAGCACATGGATCCCACAATCTATATCCCTTCACACCTGACATATAACCAAGAAAGATGCACTTCTTGGCTCTAGGCTCAAGCTTTCCATCATTAACATATACATATGTAGGACAACCAAAAACTTTAATCTGAGAATAATCAGAAGTTGAACCAGACCATACCTCCTCAGGAGTCTTCATCTGTAATGAAGAATGCGGTGTCTTGTTCACAAGGTAGCACATCATGCTAACTGCTTCTGCCCACCATTCTCTCTTTAAACCTGCATTAGAAAGCATGCATCGAGCCTTCTCAAGTAACGTCCTGTTTAACCTTTCAGCCACTCCATTTTACTGAGGCCGACCTGTACATGTCCTGTGTTTGACTATGCCCTGATCTTCACAAAATTTAGTGAAGTCCCCTTCGACAAACTCAAGACCATTATCAGTCCTCAACCTCTTGATCGGCTTCCCTGTCTGTTTTTCAAGCAGAATTTTTCACTTCTTGAAGATATCATACACTTCATTTTTCTGCTTCAGAAAATAGACCCAAACTTTACGTGAGTAGTCATCAGTAAACGTTAGAAGATACCTGGACCCACCCTTAGAAGCCACTCTGGATGGTCCCCACAGATCAGAATGTATGTAGTCTAACGTTCCCTTGGTCTGATGCACCGCTAACTTGAAGCTAACTCTCTTCTGCTTCCCATAAATACAGTGCTCACAGAATTCCATCAGTCCCGTTGACTGACCACAAAGAAGTCCCCTCTTACTCAGCTCAGACAATGCTTTGTCACCAATATGACCCATTCTCATGTGCCATAGTCTTGTGATTTCTACATCTGTCATAGCAGATGTGGAAACAACAACTGCACCTGTCACGGTTGTACCTGCAAGCTCATACAAAGTACCAACCCTATTTCCTTTCATCACAATTAAAGCACCCTTACTGACCCGCATGGCTCCACCTTCAGCAGTGTACTTGTACCCATTAGACTCAAGGGTACCTAGAGAAATCAAGTTCTTTTTCAAATCCGGGACGTGACGAACATTACTTAAGGTTCTAATAGTTCCATCATACATTCTCACACGGACTGTTCCAACACCCACTACCTTACAAGCAGCATCATTACCCATCAAGACAACCCCACCCTGTATAGACTTATACGTGGAGAACAAGTCTCTGTTTGGAGTAACATGAAACGAACAACCCGAATCCATAACCCACTTATCTTTGGACCTGGACTGAGAATCAGCAACTAATAGAAACTCCCCTTCATTATCCTCCTCTACAACACTAGCCTCAGCGGACTTGTCTTTACCCTGGTCACCCCTGTTACCCTCTTTTGATTTATTCTTTTATTTGTAACAGTCTTTCTTTATGTGCCCTTTCTTGTGACAATAGTGACACGACATGTTCTTATATCTAGATTTGGACCTAGACTTATTCCCACCATTGGATCCCCTATGTTCTGGTTTACCTCTCACATGCAAACCACTACCCGAGTCATTCACCGAGTCAGATAATTCCTTATCTACCCGTTCTTTACTCACAAGGTTTCTTTTTACCTCATCTACAGTAATGATTGGCCTACCCCCGTATACCATGCTTTCTATGAAGCCCTTATACGAATTAGAGATCGAACACAGTAATATCATAGCTTGATCCTCGTTCTTAGGGACATCATCAAAAGCCTTTAATTCATGTATAATTGAGGTAAATTCGCTAAGATGGTTCTTAAGAGATGTACCTTCTATCATACGAAAAGTGTACAACCGCCGCTTCACTGCGAGTTTGTTAGAGACTGACTTGTGGGAAAATATGTCTAACAATTTCTCCCATAACTCCTTTGCGGTTTTAATCTCCAAGAGTTCTGACAGAACATCATTAGCCAAACACATCTGTATCGCCGTGAGAGCCTTATCATCCAACTTTTCCCATTGTACCTCGGTCAAAGTTTCTGGTTTCTTCTCTTTTCCCTCCAGTGCTTTTTTCAAGCCGTTTTGAGTCAGGAGTCCTTTCACACGGACTTGCCATAAGCTAAAGCTTCCCTGACCATTGAATTTCTCAACCTCAGTTTAATACCTGACGCCATTGTATCAATTCGAAGAAACAAGCTCTGATACCAATTCGTGCAGAAATAAACAATGTACTCGGATCTCAATCGAATCAAATACCACGACAATAACGAGAATTAAACGGACTAAAAGAAAAACGAAACAATAGACACAATGATTTACTTGGAAACCCCTTTACAATTGAAAGGGGAGAAAACCATGGGCGAAGATCGAAGCTTTTATTATTGAATCAAAAGAAGAAGAATTACAAAATTCTCTCTCACACTCTCAATATTTTGATTGCGGCGCCGCAAAGGGAAAATACCTCACACGTATATTTTGGATGCATTGTAACGTAGCCTACGTCCGTATTTATAATGCGCAGAAACCCTGTTTCCCGATCGATTGGCCTGCTCTCTGGATGCGTCCCTCTGTTACGTAACTTTCCCGATCGATTGAGCTCCACCTCGATCGATCGAGTTCACCATGGCCCTTCTCCTTAATATGCCAAAAAATTTTAAGATATTTACCTAACATATTCTAAAAATTTAAGCTAACAAGCAAACGCGTAGCTAAAATTAGTTTCATAAGATAATAACAATGCAAAAGCCGTACAAGACAGAGATGGAAGGTTCCAGCAAACATATTTAGCTGTCCCCCATCACCTGTTACGTACCTCCTTCGTACGTCTCGGAATCTTCCTCATTTTTCTCAAATTATATAATATATATTCCGATCTTCGATTATTAGGGATTCAAAGCATATTTAAAAAGTAAATTATTTTGGATAATAAAAGTGTTCTGATCAGTTTAAATATTTTGGATTATTAGCTTTATATTATAATACTAGTTAATTTGTGTCTTTTACCGAATTGAAGGTTGTAAAAAAGTAATTTATTTGTTTCGGGTCTTGAATAACCCTAAGTTAATTAAGTTGTCACGTGAATGTAAGAGAATGATCTTATACTCAGATTTGCGCACATCACGTGAATGCGCATTAGCTTTCAAGCATGTATATTACACAGTGATATTTATACTTGAGACCTATTTATTGAATAATGTTAGAAATCTGACTATCCTAAAAGTTTAAGTGATAAGACGAGAGTTTAGGAAAAATTTAAACTAAAGCAAATAATGCTCATTATTGTATGATTTCATATGTAAAATCACACATATTATACATATACATATACATATACATATATATATATATATATATATATAAGGTCTGTTTGGCAACTTATACCTTTTTAAGGAAAGACACTTTTTTTTTTTCTTTTCAGAATTTGAGAGTGTTTTCCGTAAAAAGCATAATGTTTTTACTTCTTTTGAAACTAGAAACAGAAGCAAAAATTAAATTTGTTTAGATAAAAATACTATTATTGAAAGTATTTTTCACCATAATCTTTAACTTTTTTTTATATATTAAAAATCATCTAAATTTTAGGTCCGATTTCAAAAAAGCACTTAGATTTCTAAATTTTTAATGTCACGCCTAAACTTTCTAAAATTTTTCAATGTCACACCTTAATATGATATCGTTAACATCCATTAATTTTTGCTAACGTGGCATTTATAAAAAAACATATTTTTAAATATGAAAACTATTATTTAAAATATTTACATATTTTTTAGATATTTATTTTTTAATAATATTCAAAATACTTTAAAATTATTACAAATCTAAATTCAAAATTTTAAATTATTTTCTCTTTTTTTCAAAAACCACCTCAGCAATAGCTAATTGAATGTTAATGTCGTTAAATTAAAGTGTGATATTGAAAATTTTTAAAAAATTTGTGTGATATTGGAAATTAAAAAATCTAGGCTGTTCTTTAAAACCGCGTCTAAAATTTAAGTAGTTTTCAGTAAAAGAAAACTCAAATATTTATAAAAAAGTACTTCTAAAAAAGTAGTTTTTCTTCGTAGCTTAATCAAATAGAGTTTTAATATTCGAGAATGATTTGATTCTAAAATTATAAGATAATCTTAAAATATACAATAATTTATTCGGTTTCCTATATAAAATTGAATAAATTTTGCATTATTAATTCACATTAAGCACACCTCCCCCTATAAAAAGGCATGCCAATGATCCACAACCATTGTCTCCAAAACCAAATCTCAGTTCTCAAATCTCAAACACTCAATTGAACTTGGCATTACAATATGATGATGATTTCTCGACCGAATTTCAGTGATCTTAGAGACTTACATAACTGCGCCAACGATCTCCTCCATTCACCTGTGATCCAACAATCCCTTGTTGGTCAACACCAGCAAGAGATGTCTTCGACAGTCCAGAAAATTTCTGAATTGTCTTTAAAGTTACTGGACTTGTGTGGGGCCACACGGGATGCTCTCTCGCTGGTAAAGGAGCACCTCCAAGATGTTCACCATGTTTTTAGAAGGGTCAGTGTCGAGAACCCTACAGACCTAAATGCCAAGATATGGACCCAGAATGAGTATGGAAAAAAGAAACTGAAAAAGGAAGTGGTTAAGTGTCTAAGGGCACTAAAGGGGATGAAGGAAGATAAATACTTCAGTTCAGATCTTTCATTGATTGATGATAGCCTGATTGTAGTTGTGCACGTGTTAAGAGAAGTGAGGGCAACCACAATCAGTATTGTGGAGTCTCTTTTGTCGCTCGTCTCCATTCCTAACCCTGTTAATGCCACCAACATTATCAATGCTCGAAAATCAGCCAAAGGATCTTCATTTACTATGAAGCTTATGAGAGTAAACTGTCAAAGGATACTGCTGAGATGTGAATCGATGACTGAGATCGAGAGCCAGAGGCTGGAAGCAATGGAGAGCAGCATGGATGATCTTGAGGTCGAGCTCGATTGCATCATGAGGCGATTGATTCGAACTAGAGTTCTGCTTCTTAACATATTAACCAATTAATTAACTATTTTATTTTAGGTTTTAGCAAGTTGTATTAACAAACCAATGAAAATTAATTTATTCTTTCTAATGCTCACATCGCCTAGTAAATTTGCCAAATAATACTATGAAGCTCAGTGATTAATTTTTTCAAGCACGATTGATTCATTCTGATTCTGATAACATTGTCACACTTTTTTCCTGGTTTATTTTTGTTGAAGGTTATACAGAATAAAACTAGTCTTAATTAAAATTTATACTTTTAGAATAATCCATAATCTCAATATATTTCATAGTGAGATACACTAATTCTAAGACAAATTTTATCAAAAGCAAAAACAATTCAGGATGAAATTTTTTATGATTCTAAAGCTTGAGGATTATGAAGTTACAAAATCAAGTCTTGAATAAATTTTCTTGGATTATATATAAGTATTTTTCTAGTTAATACCCAAAAGGTTGAGCGCCTAAAATAGATGATTTTAGATTTTAGTTCTAAATCATACTGAAATTGTAAAAAAAGAAAGAAAAATTCTATTGTATTTGAATATGCTTAATAAGGAGAAGTACAGCTAAAGAAGGGTAAATCAGTTACTCTTATTTGATAATTGAATAAAAAGGTAAGAGTAGAGAGAGTTTCAGGAGCAAAGAAATTGGAGGTGATCTGATGTAAATGTTTAACTGCAACTTTTTACCCTATTATCCAACTGCCAAACAGAAAATAAAAAGGCTAAAAAGGGTTAGTCTAGTATCAAGGTCAATCCTATTCAAGTCAAAACAAAGAGTGTGTCAAATTTTCACCATATTCTATATACGTCGAACGTGAACCACAAAATTGTGACTTTATCATATCTCCTCTTTTATTTTTTAACGAGATGTAGATTATTCGAGTTATTATATTATTTTTCACCAGCCACTCTTCTCTATTTAAATCTAACTTTGTATCTCATCTTAGTCGATGCTATCAATAATTGCTATCACCACCCGGATGCTAAATATGTCATTTTAAATCAAGTTGCAAAATGGGCTGGAACCTGAATGCAACATTACAGAATCTACTAGCAACCAAAATACAGTGTACATGTTTTTAACTATATTGATGCTCTGTTTCAGTACAAAGTTAACAATCAAAAAGTCAGACAAAATCCGCCAAACCAACCCACTACATTATTAATATACAACAAAGTAAACAAAATACAACAACAACAACAACCCAGTGCCTCAAAAAGGCTTCCGTCAAGACAAGGTTCAAAAAGGGTAAGATATACGCAGTCTTAATTAGAGGCTGGATTTGGAAGTGGCAAGTTTGATAAGATCCTTTCTAAGAATTTTGCCAGATGCATTCTTGGGTACTGACTCTACAAATGCAACCCTCCTCACTCTTTTGTATGGTGCTACCTGCATACATAACCACATTTGTTATTCATTGATTCAGATCCAAGCAGCTGAAAAATAGTTATTTAGGAACCCCAATTCGTTAAACACTTCTTTTAAAACTTAGTTGTATTATCAAGTTCTTTCTACCCCATGTCAACATTTGTAATTTAAAAAACGGTGACCTAATTAAGTTTGATATATTATAACCATATATGTGCATATATATGATATATAAAGAAGTCACATATTTATTGATATTATCATATAAAGTGGATTGTTTGAGGTGTCTTAAGCTGACAAGGACACTTTGGTTACCAAAAAAGGGGCTGGCTTGTCAAACTTATTTTAGGACCCTAAAATCTCGAAACTGACTCAGATCAAGGTGGCAAGTGCAAACAAGATAGGCTAGTGGACAATACTCACAACTAAAACAGGCATATATAGTAGAGTATAAAACTATTCATGGACCTTCACCATCAGCTTAAACTTTCGGGTGAGATAGTTTCTTGACATGGTATCAGAGCATGTCAAGAAACCAACTAACCCAAAAGCTTAAGTTGATGGGTAAAGGCCCATGAATAGTTTTATATTCTAACATATATACCCCCACGCAAATGTCAATTGGGCTTGAAGCGTGGATAGTACACAGGCCATCTCATATCTTGTTCTTCAATTATTTTAATATTGAAAGTGGGGGCTGTTGAGATTCGAACTCGTGACCTCTAGGTCAACAAGGCTCTGATATCATGTCAAGGAACCAACTATCCCAAAAGCTTAAGTTGATGGGTAAAGATCCATGAATAGTTTTATACTCTAACAGTATCCCCCACTTTTATGGAGAGACTGCTTATGAGATTGAAATCACGGCCTCTACGTCATAACAAAAGAACCTTACAGATTGTACCAAAGCTTACCTTCATCAATTTAGTCAGCGAAACAATACAAAATATTATAATCGTTTTCGAGGAACTATCTCAAAAGCTTAAATCCATGGTGAAGGCCCATGAATAGTCTTATATCCTAACATGTTCCTTGTGTGAATATCTATTGGACTTATAACATAGGAACTGCACGTGCCTATCTTATACCTTGAGCTACAATTATATTCAAATTAGAAATGAGGGCCGTTGGGATTCAAGATCGCGACTAATGGATTAGCAAGGCTTTGAAGCGTATTATCTCAAGCAACTGACTATTCCAAAATATCATTTTAACAGATAAAGACGTATGAATGGTTTTATAATATGGATGCTCAATAGTATAGGTATAGACTAACATTTTCAGTCACAAAGTCCATGACCCCATTCTCTGACAAGGTGCTACCAGGTTTTCTCACCACATAAGCCATTGGCACTTGCCCTGCCTCCTTGTCTGGGAACCTGCACCTCGTCATATTGAAACACGTTAGCAGTAAAATAGAAAAAGTATTGTGTTGTATCTCAAGTTTATATTAAAATTCAGAATGGGAGATCAGTCGTTGCAGGCATTGGATGGCCGGGCCCATTGAGCCCCAGGAACAGTATGGAGGTCTAATTTCTATCCTCGGCCTAGTAGACACGTTAGAGAAATTAGGATTGTCATTGGTTGTAATCTCTCCTTTTAGATTCCAATGGATTGGTTTCTCCTACACTCGTGATTTTCCCCCCAATTTGAAGGTTTTCCATGTAAAACTATGTGCTATTGTTTTCTCTTTCTCTCCACTTATCTCAACTTCTTTCATATATATTTTTTTGCATCTAAATCAAATCCAATTCTTGGATATTTGCCTAACAACAAGCTCCAACTAAATTTGTCGTAACCAATTAGTGAACATGATGGATAACCCGTTTCGAAGAACACGGAAAAAAATCACTGGCTTAGCAAGAGTCGAACATCGTAAGAGCAAATTCTTACGGAACAACAGCTGCGTCAGCAATTTCGGGATGAGTAAGCAGCAAAGCTTCCAATTCTGCCGGAGGAACCTACAAAAATCAAGACATTAAACTATGAGGCCAAGTTCATTTTTCACTATCACTTTTTGGGTCACTCCAACTCTTTACTACATCCAAATGACCTGTATTCTACACTCCAATATCTATATATGGTATGACATTTTGACACTTCAAACGGGATAGCTGAACAATTCGAAAATTCTTGAAAATAGCTAAATCTGACCACTCGATAAGTACTAGTAACAAACTCCCTAATTCAAAAACAAAAACCAAAGCACACAGAAATCCAATCGAATTAGAAAAATTCAATATAGACAGTATTATTTACACCTTTATATGGAGAAAATGATGTTATTTTATAAATTTGATGTTGAAGTGACACATATGACATGAGATTACAACGACAACGTTTCCGAAAAAATGTTTTCCTGTTCTATTGAGTGGAAGTCAATTTTCCCTCAATGAAAAACAATATGCTCCATATTTGTACTTAATATTATGAAAAGTAAGACGTAAAAAGGTTTTCTGCCAAAACAAACAGAGACGTAACATAAAACAATGCCCATTTCATGAAACAAACCTGATAACCCTTGTACTTGATGAGCTCCTTCAACCTGTCAACGACGAAGATAAATCCATCTTCATCAATGTAACATATATCTCCCGTTCTAAGCCACCCTTCTGAATCCAATGTAGATGCAGTTGCTTCTGGATTCTTAAAATAGCCTGCAAATTCATTTAAATATCAACAGGAGTTACCTACTTTTTCAGTACACGGTGTTAAAGAACCAACTATTCAAAAGCTTAACTTGTTGGATGCTTAAGATTCTCCCTCTATTTTAACTCAAACCAAACATGTCCTAAGATCCCTTTTAGCGCATGGAATTAGAGCTTGGAATTTAAATTTTGTTGTTTGATTAACTTGCTTGAATTGAAATTACAATTCCACTATCCAATTTCTAATACACACTAAAGGAGGTTCCATCCAAAACCAATCGGTAATGGGTGGGGTATCTCCCTCATATATATTTTGGCATTTGTTATAATTCTCCTAATGTGGGGATTCACTTTTTGCTCAATTGGACTGTATCAAACTACCACACTTTGCAACCGTTGTTCTCAACGGCTTCATTCTAAGTAGGTAGCCTGTGTCTTTGCAAACAGCTTCAAGTTACTCTAGGTAGCCCTTTTGCGAAATTTGGGCCTGTTAAATATGGCTTGTCAAGCATGGCCATTGAACACGGTTCTTCTCCTATTAGATCGAGCAGGACTCCAAAATAGGATCCATCCCATACCAAATCAGCCATATCAAACACTTTAGGATGCAACCCGTTACATTCATAGAATTGGGCCCTTTTCTCGTTTTAGGGTCCGTTACATTGATTGGGCCTGTTATATTGGATTGTTGATTGATATCATAACAATTTCATAAACTTGAATTTTAACTGGAAGTCTTACATTCCAAAATTTTAGAATGGGAGTAAGGAATTGCAATTCCATCAACTTAAAACCCAAAATGATCCCACTTACTTAACTTAAACCCAAGATAAATTAAAACCAAAAAATCTAGATACACGCTAAGTTTGACACAAACCTGAGTTGACACAAACCTCGATATCATCCAACTCAAATGACTTGAACTTAAAATGACCTGAATCGGTGAAACTCAGAGTCCAAGGTGACCAACCCCATTGACCCAAAACCCAAGATGACTCAAATCCAAAAAATGGAACTATTCGAAAATGTGACATAATCAAGCTGAGCCCAAAGTCGAAATGAGCGATCAAATTGACTTGAAACCTAATATGACCTTAATCATCTCATCTTCAACCTAAATTTGACTAGAGATAATCTGAAATTTAAAATTATGCAACCCATTTGACCAAAACTAAGATGACTCGAGCTCGAAATGACCAAAATCAACTCAAACCTACCCCATTCTAGCCTTAATCTCGAAAAGACCTAACTCGATTAAATGAAAAGCCGAAATGACTTAAATATAAAATGATTTGCAGCGATTAAAACGCTACCTAATTAGACTCGAAATTCAAGTAACTCAAAATCAAAATAATTCAACCCGGTCAAAATCTAACCCTAGTCGATTCAAAACTCAAAGTGCTCCAACTCGATTGATCATTGTGACGATTGGAATCGCTATAGAATTATAACTTCGACTTATAATTAATTTGATTAACCAAACTATAAATTTAAATTTCATTAAAATTCTAATTCTACTAAAATTGGAATTAGAATTACAGTTCATTGATGTGCCAAACAAAAAGTGAAGTATTTTTACCTTTCATGACAGTGGGGCCGCGCAGCCAAAGCTCACCAGTCTGATTAACCCCTAAAGCGGTTCCAGTATCCGGATCCACCACCTTGGCCTCCATGCTGGGAGACAGCATCCCTGCCGTGCCATAGCGGCGACTTTCCTCTGACGAGTCTGTAGACGCCCCTATCGCCGTGGACTCCGTCAAGCCGTACCCCTGCATGATTGTCACCCCCGGAAACTCCGCCGCAAACCCCTCTATCACCTCCTTCCCTAGCGGTGCTCCCCCCGACAACACGTACTTCAATGACGACAGATTGTACCTGTTACGAAAATATATAAAAATTGGGTTCGATTTAGATATGAAACATATGATACAATTGAGATGAGATAGAAGGAGAAAAAAATAACAAAGAAATTTACATAAAATGTCAAGAAACAAACTATTGGGATTGGAATTGAAATGTGGATACTACGCAATCTCACTTTATACTCGTGCTTAAATTTTGCTAACACAGAAAGGGATTATTGGGGTTCGAATTTGTGACCTTTTGGTCAACAAAGCTCTGTTATTAGGTTAAGAAACTAATTGTTTCAAAATCTTACCTTATTCGGCAACTGTGGAAAGGGATAAAGAGGGGCTGGACGCAGGTTAAAGGGGGGGAGGACAAGGTATTAACTTACCCTTATTTGAATCAAAGTAAAATTGTCCAAATTTTTAAATGAATTTATGCTCCCCCTCGTTTGGGGTTAAAAAAAATTGGGGGTAAAGGGACCCCTTTTTCCCTTTTAAAAATTTTCCAAATGGGGTAAGGTTGTACGCTAATTATCTTTATCCCCTTTATCCCCGTTATCCTATTGTCAAATAGGAGATTAAGTTAATGAGTCAAGGTTCATTATTGCTTTTATATTATAACACGAAAAACACTCAAATCAAACAAAAATAGCCACGAGCCAATGGAAAAGAATAATCCTCATGAAAACTAAAAAGAGGATACAAAACCATTTTTTCAATCTTTAATTATCAACTTAAGCTTTTTTGTGATAGTTGGTTCCTTGATATAGTATCAGCACTATTTAATCAAAAGCTTACGAGTTTGAATTCCAAGAGTACTCGCTCTAAACAACTCCTACCCCTATGTGCATCATCCACACTTAAAACCAGATTGACATTGATACGAGAGGCAAATTAGAACACTAAACTCCTCTTACACCTTTACCTGTCAGTCAACTTAAGTTATTGAGACGGTTGATTCCTTGACACAAATCCTAAATCAGATAGGTCTATTGGGGCAACAAATCTATTACAGACTTCAATTTCTAAATCAAAACATAAACTCGAGATATAACACAACAATACCTTTTCTTAATCGCTCTGGCATTGTTCACCATACCCACCAGAATCGGCGGGACCAGAGGGAAATAACTCACTCTGTACTTCTCAATCGCCGCCAACAAATCCCCCATCTCGAATTTCGAGAGAACGACGATCGTGGCACCCGAAGCCAACAGTCCGGTAGCAAACGCCACTAACCCGTAGATATGAAACATCGGAACCGTACATATGAACGTGTGGGGCTCGTCCTCGTTCAATTGGAACCGGTTCACGATGGTTTGAACCATCGCGATCAGGTTCCTGTGTGTCGACACAACCCCTTTACTCGCCCCAGTTGTCCCGGACGAGTAAAGAATCGAAGCGGGATCATCTTGGGTGACCCGATCCTTGATCCGAATCTGACCCGGTCTACTTTTCATCAATTCCTCCAGCGTACCTAAAATTTTGAATTTTGAATTTAAATTTTGAACCGGGTCTTTCCCGCTTCCCATAAGAATAACGGGAACATTCGAATCAGCAACTTTAGAGACGAGCTCGGCCGTGGTGAAGGCGAGTTTCGGGTTAGAATCAGCGATTTGCTTGGCGACCTCGCCACGGGTATTAAGTGGATTGGTGGTGGTAACGACCGCGCCAAGCGACATAACCGAGAGCGCAACGACAGGGAAGTAAATCGAGTTAGGAGAGAGAATGAGAATAACATCTCCCTTTCGGACGCCGAAAGAGGAGGAGAGAGAAGAGGAGACGGCATCGACGGAAGCCCAGAGGAGAGAGAAGGAGAGTTCGATGCCGGAAGCGGCATCAATGAAGGCGGTGGTGGCGCGGTGGGGACGAGAAGAGATGAAAGAGGTGATGTCTAAGGACAGAGAAGGGGGGAGAGGAATGGGAGGGCGTTTGCTGTAGAAAGTTGAGGTTGTGGGGGAGAAACCGCTCTTTGGATCCACGGCCGCCATGGATGTGCAGAGAGAGAGAGAAAGAGAGAGAGAGAGAGAGAGATGAAGATGAAGGTGGATGATGACTGATGAGTGATTGTGTATGGAGGGGTTGGTCAAGATTGTCAACTGAGCAATCTCTGAATTTTTACTGTCAAATCACAACAATGTTGTCATTTACTGAATTTTTTTCCAAGCTGACACATTTTTGAAAAAATTTTATTAAAATAGTATAATTTTAAAAATATTTATCAAATTAGTACATTTTATTGCAGCAGTATCAACGTACACCGTTTTAAACGGCGTACGTTGATAAAATTTTTTTTTTTCAAATGGGGGGACGCGGTTTGAAATGACGTCCCCCCATCCAATCTTTTTTTTTTTTTAAATTTTAATATTATTAATATTTTTTATTTTTTAAAAATGGGTTAGATATGGGTACTCAAAATTTTTTTAGGTACTCTTACTTCTTTATAATGTGTGTCAACACATAAATTATGTATGTCGACACACACTTAACGTACTCAAAATTACTACTTAAGTACTCAAAATTTTTTTAGGTACTCGTACTTCTTTATGGTGTGTGTCGACACACATTTAACGTACTCAAAATTACCACAAATACTCAAAATCACTACCCAACTGCTCAAGTTTTTTTTTGTTACTCTTATTTTCTTTATAGTGTGTGTCGACATATAAATTATGTGTGTTGACACACATTTTATGTACTTAAATTCACCACCAATGTACTCAAAATCACTACCTAAATACTTAAAATTCTTTTAGGTATACGTATGTCTTTATGGTGTGTGTCGACACATATTTAACGTACTCAAATTCACCACCAATGTACTTAAAATCACTACCTAAGTACTCAAAATTCTTTTAGGTACTCTTATATTGGTGCTGAATTTGAGTACGTTAAATGTGTGTCAACACATATTATAAAAAAGTAAGAGTACATAAAAGAATTTTGAGTACTTAAATATTAATTTTAAATACCCTTATTTAATCCATCCTAAAAAATAAATAATATTAATAATATTAAAATTAAAAAAAAAAAAAGATTGGATGGGGGGACGCCGTTTCAAACGGCGTCCCCTCATTTGAAAAAAAAAAAATTTTTTTTTATCAACGTACGCCGTTTAAACGGCGTACGTTGATACTGCTACAGTAAAGTGTGCCAATTTGATAAATATTTTTAAAACTGTGCTATTTTGGTAAATTTTTTTCGAAAGTGTGCCAGTTTGGTAATTTATTCTCATTTACTAGTAGCAGTAACAGTCATAAAATTATAAATTATTTATGTTAAAGTTGTTTATATTTTATCCATTATATTAATTTAATCCTAATATTTTTAATTATGTCATTTTAGTATTTAAATAATTCAAAATATATTAATTTAGTCATTTGATCAAATTTAAGTTAGGTTAATTCATAATTTTGAATGGTAAAATTATGTAAGATGGAAGCAACTTCTTGTAAATTCATCCGTTTACTCAATTTAACTCAATTAGTGAACGAACCATTAAAAATTTAATATAAAATTTTCTTTAAGGGCCAAATTGAGACATTTTAAATTATATAGGGACTAAGCTAATGTAATTAAGAGTACAAGGACTAAATTAACATAATGGACAAAGCACAAGGACTTTTAGCATAAATAACCCTAAAATTATTTTAAAAATTTTTGTTTAATAATAACAGTTTTGTCCTTTAATAACAATAATAATAACATTTGTATTAAATATAAATATTACTAAATTGTTATTTTATAAATTTATTGCTTTAAGCTTTTTTGTAACATAATGTTTTTAAGTTGTTGTTTAGCTAATATTATTATTAGATTAAATGTTGTTACAAGTAATTTAGCAGAATTTTTGACTATTATTCAAAATAAATCATCTGTCTTGTAATAATATTTATTGTTTGTCAATAACAACTCTCTATAGCAACAACGTTCCAGTGTCTAAGGTACTCCTGCCATGGTAGGGTAAGGGGAAAGAAGATATATGCAGTCTTATTCTTACAGAATGCTACTCTCAAGGAAGATCGTTTCTGCGATCCTCAATCTTTAGTAAATAACAACTCTCTATTATTTATTAAAAAACCTTTAAAATCAAATGTATTTAAAATTTATGCTTTTATTTTCTAATCTCTAATTTTATAATCTCGGACAAATTAATTCTTTATCTTTTTAAATGGCACTTTATATTTTACTTTTTGAAAATTATCATTTAGATGTTTTAAGGTTTAATAATTTATTTATTAAGTACCATGAAGTTTCGACATATACAATGAGACGTCCTAAGGTTTAAAATTTTTATCACTTAGGTATACTATGTTAGAATTTGATAATTTTTGTGAGAATTGGATCATTTTTATACAAAAGACACTAATGTAATATATAACTATAATAATATATATAAGTAATGTCAATATTTTTAATAAAAAATTAATAAATTAAGATTAAAAATTTAATAAATTTGAATGCAAACTACCTATATAGTACTAAAATCATGTATTATATCAGCATTTTGTGATAAAAAAATATCAAAGTCTATGTATATATTGTCGGAATCATATTTCAATTTCATATTTTTAAATAAAAATCTATTGGATTTTGGAAGAAGGATACTTAATCGATAAAATTTTAAAACTTTAGGGTACCTAAATAATAAAATTTAAATCTTAAGATACCTTATTGTATATTTTAAAATATCAGGTACCCAGATGGTCAAATCTTAGGATAATTAAGTGATAATTATCTATTATTTTTTATTAAATTAATCTCTCATTAGGGATACTTTAAAAAAATAAAAAAATAAATATTAATGTCACAAATAAGATACAAAAATTTATATAACAAGTTAATTTGAATACATTTATAAATATTAAGAATGTAAAATATAACATATTTGACCTACCATTCAATTTGGATATTTTGAATATATAGGCATGTCCAATTTTAGAGTGCGAATATTGCAATTTGTTAATTAAATAAATCAAATATTTTAAAAATAAAAGTTGATTATTAATGTCTATAAATAATTTTATATTGTAATAATTAATACGAGTGTTATCCGGTGCGATACACGGTGGTATTTGTATTTTTAAAAAATTGGTTTTTATTTATATTATCACATTACAATTGTATTAAGTCTTTCCTTTTCTTCTTTTTGTTATTTTGTCAATTGTATTTACATTATAAGTTTTATGTTATACCATAATTATTTAAAACTAAAATTATATGCGTAAATATTAGTGCGTAAAATAACAATTCCCAAAAGATCTTGAACTTCATGATTTTCACACTTTAAGATGAAGAACATGTCTTGATTAATAGTAATCTTTAATTGACCGTTGAATATGCACAACAAAGAAATATGATTTCTCTCTCTTAAGCATTTTCTTTAATGTACGATGTGAAATATTGTACTTTTAATTATCTTTCATATTTATGTATTTACATGTTATGATAGAGAAATGACCAGACTCTTATTTATAGAAAAAAAAAAGATGTCTTTCATCCAAACATCAAGGGTTGTATCCATTCGTTAATAGTCACGTTTTAATATTAATAGATATGTCAATATGTCTTTTTATTAAAAAATATATCAAAAAAACATAATTTTGATTAGAAAATATGTTACTTTATAAAGGTACCTGTAGAAGGAAGAGATTTAACAATAATATATAAAAAGATTTCGGGTCGCTCTTAATGTATTTTCTTTTGGTAGAATAACAAATCAAATGTAACACCAATATTGACCTCGTTAAAAATGTGAAACAAAATATTTTGCCTAAAGGAGTCAAAAGTTGCTCTATGAATATTTGACTCTTTTGGACACATGTTAGCATATATTTATTTGTTGTTTTATTATTTAACTGTTGCTAAAAATTAAAATTGCAATTAATTTATTGCATTTTGATTAAAAGATAATAATACATGTAATCTATAAAAAAAGTAATATTATTGTCAGAGAAAAATTACAGTTTTTAAGACAATTTTATGACTTTCTTTATAAAATTGTAGTAATACTTTTATTTACCAGACAATAAGGCATTGGATCCCATTAGAACTTCGAAATTAAGCGTATTTGAGCGAGAGTAGTACCGAGATGGGTGACTTCCTGCGAAGTTCTCGTGTTGCCAATTCTATAGAATTGGGACCCTCGAAAATAGCTTCTCGTCAGGGTTACACTCTGAAGGGATAAGGCTTCGTACATCCATTCCTCCCATATTTCACTTATGTGGGAGCCCTTAAGGTACTGAATCTATTGTTATTGTTGTTGTAAACAACCCCTATAAACATATAAATTAAAGACTGTTATTTTAAAAGGAATAAAATAAAATAAAAAAACTTTGAATAAATTAAAGACTTCTCGCACGTGTTTGGTGGGGGGAGTCAAGTGCACTATAATCTTTAATAAATTGATATTAAAAGAGGGCCGTTCGATGAACTTTCCTGTGGACTATACTGTACGGGTCTGATTTATTTTCCTTCTTTTCCACGTGGAAAATTATACTAAAAATAGTTAATTTTTACTTTTCTTTGAGAGCAAATTGTCTAAGGTGATAGCGAGTCGGTTTTCAAAATAATACTAAAAAATAAAAAAATAAAAAAATAACGCTAAAAAATAAATATTTACCAATCTACTGTTGAACCGCGTTTTATAAACGCAATTATATTAAACCGTGTTCAAAAAACGCGGTTATATGTAAAAATAACCGCATCAAGAAGAAAAAATTATATAAAGCATAAACCGGGTTTAGAAAACGCGGTTTACTATCATATAAACCGCATTTAGTAAACGCGGTTATAATGCTTTATGAGTAAAATAATATAAATAACAAACTAATAGATATATATAAATAACGAACTACTATATAAAAAATAATATAAATAAAACATAAATAAATGTTCAAAAAAATGAAACATAAATAAATATTACCGTCATATATTTTACTGCTATTAGCTGCTAACCAAGCCTCGTGCTCATTTTTCATCTTGCATGTTAATACATTATGACATTTCTCTTACAGAACCCACGTGTGACCCTTCGTGTATAGTCATTCTCATTCATTTCATTTTGAATTCGTTTCGAGCGCGAGCGTCCTTGACTTTGAGACTTGTCCTTTACAATTATATGAACCGCGTCTTTAAGACGCGTTTTAGTCATATATGAACCGCGTCTTAATGACGCGGTTTAACTTCAAATGAACCGCGAACGCGGTTTATGTTCACATGAAACCGGTCTTTAAGACGCGTTTTATAACTGGGAAAAATATTTTTCTCTTAATTCGGTTATTTTTGTAGTGAACCGTGTTTTCTAAACGCGGTTCAACAGTAGATTAGTAATTATTTATTTTTTGGCATTATTTTTTTTATTTTTTTATTTTTTAGCATTATTTTGGGAAATTATTACCAGTGAACTTGCTATCTTTATATATTTTTTTTCTTTTTTTTAATTAATTAATTTTTTTTTATTTAGTTATTTTTTAATTTCTTTTTTCACTTTGTTTTGTATATTTTTTCACAAAATTATTCTTTGAGTCCACTAGATTATAGTTTTATTTATGTAATTAATCACTATATCATAAGTTTAATTAATCTACTTAAATCAATAATGATATTTAGGTTTACTTGAAATTTAGGCTGCACTTATTATTTATAACGAGTTACCTATACACCCTATCCAGGGATCAATTTAGTCATAATTAGACATATTATTGATTTATTTTTTTTACAGGTGTTAGACTTTTAATTAGCTATTTTGAATTTATGTTACCCAACTCGTTTATTTCTTTAATAAACAAATACATATTATAAATATTGAGCCTTTTTTTAAACAAAATTTCTTAAGAATAATTGATTTAAATATTATTTTTTATTTTTTATATAAATTAAAGAGATTTGATTTGAATATGATTTGAAAATTTGAGTTTTAAATTTTTATTACTTATCATAATATTAGGTTATTTTTTACACTTAAAAATAGATCTATGCCTTGACATCAAATTATGATTGTACATAAGGTTTAGACCAACTATCTAATAGTCAGTTTATTGAATTTGAGTATTATTTTTTAACTATATAACTTTTTGAATTTTTTGAATATTTTAATTTTACATTTGATTTTCTTTTTCACATTTGCAATTGCGCTCAGTTTTTTGAGCTCAAGTTTTCAATTGAAGATCATATCAAATACTTATATATATATATATATCAATACAAGACGAATTAAGTTTGAATTCTTTTCATGTCAATTAGAATTTTAACCGATTTGATGAAGATATGATTTTATAGGGACAAGACAATCAAGTTTATATATAATGATTATGATTCACAAATCTCGAAATGTCTCATTATTAGTCTTTACATTAATTGCTATACTACTTTTCTAGTGAGTGGCCTTTGTTCTTTATGCTTAGTTTAAAATTTTCATTTACGATTGTATTGGATTAGGATTTCTGTGTCCCATTTACTTGTTCTTTAATACAAAATAATACAATTTTGATTTTTCTTTTTAGTACTTGGGATTGCATCAAATGTTAATATTAGGTTTTTGAAGTACTCTTTTTATAATAAAATTAAAGTAGTTCAATATTTTTTTTCTCTTTTTATGCATTTCAACAAAAAACTTAGTAATATCGAAGTAATAATATGCATCTTCTCCCTTATAAACCAACCTAGGCCTTAATGCCAACTTAGATTTATGACTAACCCTAACATTTAAACCAATTATCCAACGGTTGGCCCGTTGAGTTTGACAGTTCTTATTTAGTTATTTTATATTTTATATTTTAATTTGATTTTCTTTTTCACACATAAAACTACACCCAGTTTTTCTAGATGGGTAATTCTGGTTTTTATTTTATATTTTATACCAATTGTCTGATAGTTGGTTCACTAAATTTTATTTTTTAATTATATAATTTATAATTTTTAATGTTCTAATTATAATTTGATTTTCCTTTTTATACTTAAAATGACACTTAGTTTTTTGACATCAAATTTGTAATGCAAGACGAATTAAGTTCGAATTCTTTTGATATCAGTTATAATTTTAACCAGTTTGATGAAGATCTGATTTTGAATTTTGAACTTACATATATAAAAAGGGAGCAAGGTCGGCAATTAAATTTATACACAGCAATTGTAATTCAAAATTCTCAATCTGTCTTATCACTAGTCTATGCTACCTTTCCTGTAAGTGCCCTTTGTTTTTTACTCTTATTTTAAAATTTTTATTTATGATTTATTCATAAGTTAATTTTTCTTGACAGTAATTGGGACTCCGTGAAATGTTAATATTAGGTTCCCTATGTACTCTTTTTATGATCAAAATAATATAATTCAATAATTATTTTTTATTTTTTTTGTATAATTCAGACTAAACTTAGTGATTTCGCAGTAAATAATGTACATCTTGGCCCTGCACTAATTTGAACCGATGAAATAGGAAATGAAACCCCCGAATCATAGAGATAGAGACACGAGTTGAATAAAAAACGTATAAATGATAGAGAGATGGACTGAGAAATGAAAATAGAAAGAAATTTACCACTTTTTGTGTTGTTTTATGTGCACGCCAAAAAAAAAAAAAAATTTGGGAGCGAAATTCGGGAATGAAGATCGTTAATTACAATTGTCAATATTTTGTAAATTTTATATGTATTATTTGAGGATATTAAGCTTATTAATAGTTTGTTTGAATTATTGTTCAAAATGAGCCCAAGTAATCGTATCTAAATGGTTGTTAGAAAAAGCCAAGTAGTGAAGTTGAATCCATTACGAGTAATTCTTGTGGTAATTCCGAGTAATTCATGTGGTAATTATAGGTAATTCCTGTTAATAGCGGGTACTTCCTAAGGTGGTCACAAGTAATTCAAATGGTGATCGCGGGTAATTCATATAGTGATTGTGGTATTTCCTGTGGTAATCGTAGTTAGTTCCTGTGATGATCGTCGTAATTCTAATGATGACTGCAGATAATTTCTGTAGTAATCGCGGGTAATTCTTGTAGTGATTGCAGGTAATACCTATGGTGATTGCCGTTAATTCCTATAGTGATCATCATAATGCCAATGATGACTGCAGGTAATTCCTGCAGTGATCGCGGGTAATTCCTATGGTGGCTGCGGGTAATTCCTGTGGTGGCTGCGGGTAATTCCTGTCGTGATCACGGGTAATTCTTGTGGTGATCGCAACTAATTTATGTGGTGATTGTGGGTAATTGTTGAGGTTATCGTTGGTAATTCTTATGGTGATTGTGGGTAACTTTTGTGGTGATTACAAGTAATTCATGTGATGATTGTGGGTAATTTCTGAGGTGATTCCTATGGTGATTATGGGTAATTCTTAAGGTGATCGCAGGTAATTTACATGGTAATTGCTAGTAAATACTGTGGTGATCGTGGGTAATTCCTATAGCGATTGTGGGTAATTCCTGTATTGATCGCGAGTAATTTCTACGATGATTGCGGGCAATTCTTGTGGTGATCACGGGTAATTCATATGTTGATAGCGGGTAATTCCTGTGTTGATCACGAGTAATTTCTACGGTGATTGCAGATAATTTCTGTGGTAATCGCGGGTAATTCCTGTGGTGACTGTAAGAAATTCTGTGGTGATTGTGGATAATTGTTGAGATGATTGTTGGTAAAACCTATGATGATCGTGGGTAATTGCTGAGGTGATTGTATGAAATTCCTACGGTGATCATGGGTAAGTTCTGCGGTGATCGCAAGTAATTCCTGTGATAATCGCGGATAATTCATGAGGTGATTACAAGAAATTCCTAGGGTGTCATGGGTAACTTTTGAGTTGATTGCAAGCAATTTCTATGGTAAAATCGTGGGGATTCCTGTTTTGATCACAAGTAACTCTTGTGGTGATAGTAGGTAATTCCTGTAGTGATCGTGGGTAATTCCTGTGATGATCGTGAGTAATTTCTATGGTGACTGCGAGCAATTTCTGTGGTTATCACAGGTAATTATAGTGTTGACTGTAGGAAATCTTGTGGTATTTGTGGGTAATTGTTAAGGTGATCGCAAGTAAATCCTGTGGTAATTACGGGTAATTTTTGTGGTGATCATGGGTAATTCCTATAGTGATCCTAGGTAAATCCTACTATGATCACGGGTAATTCTTATGTTGATCACGAGTAATTTCTGTAGTGATTGCGGGTAATTCATATGGTGATCTCAAGTAATTGCAGTGATGATTGTGAGGTAATTCTTGTGGTAATTACGGGTAATTTCTGTAGTGAACATGGGTAATTCCTATTGTGATCGCAGGTAATTCCTACTGTAATTAAGAGTAATTCTTGGGTTGATCACGAGAAATTTCTGTAGTGATTGCGGGTAATTTATATGGTGATCTCAGGTCCTGTGATGATTGTGGGTAATTCATGTGGTGTTCGCGAGTAATTCCTCTGGTGATCATGTGCTACCCTTGTGGTTATTGTGGGTAATTCTTAAGGTGATCACAGGTAATTCTCGAGGTAATCACAAGTAATTCCCTACATGTATAATAGTGATTTCAACTAATTCTTGTGGTAATCAGAACTAACATATTAATTTTTAATTGTTCTAATGATAGATTATGGATGATAATTACAAGGATTCTAAAGATTTTCTGATGTGGAGTCCATTGGCGAGCGCGATACAGATTTTGTTGAATGTGACAATCAGGACACTGATATTGATGGTGACAGTTCTCATAAGCAAAGTCAATGGTCTTATATGGGTAAAAATTTTAAGGAGCTAATAGAAAATGATGTTTTCTCGATGAAATTTAACTCTCTACCGCAGGCAAAAGAATTTTATGATAATTATGCTAAAGCGATGGGATTTAGTGTACGTAGAGGTGATTTGAAGAAGAGTAAAAAGACTAGTCTTCCCATATACAGGGTGTTGGTTTGCTCTAGAGAGGGGCACAGCTCACAGATAAATTTATATAGAGAAGAACGAAAAAGAGAACAAAAGCCTCTAACAAGGTGCTCTTGCAAAGCAAAAATAAAATTCCATTACAATACATAAAAGGGAGCATGGTGTGTCAAGGAATTCTTTGCCAACCACAGTCATCCACTTGTTGATGCAACTGATGTGCTATTTCTTCAATCTCACCAAAGCTTACATCAAATAGATAAAGCTCAAGTGCTGTCAATGTATAAATTGGGCATGAGACAGTCACAAATTCATCGTACAATGGTAGAACAATCGGGGAGGACGTGAATATATTGGTCATACAAAGAAAGATATGTACAATTTTATTGCTAAAGAGCGCAGAGAGGATATCAAAAGTGGAGATGTAGAAGGTGTGTTGGTTATCTGCACGGAAAAAGACAAACTGACCAAATGGCATTCGTAAAGTACACTATTGATGATGACAATAGACTATTGAATCTATTTTGGGCAGATTCAAAATCTCGCATAGACTATGTCCATTTCGGTGACACACTAGCCTTTGACGCCACATACAAAGTGAATTCTTACGGAATACCGTTTGTGATTCTTGTTGGCGTTAACAACCATTGGCAAAGAATCGTATTCGGTTGTGCTTGACTTCGAGATGAGACAATTGAGACTTATGTTTGGGTGTTGGAGACACTGTTAGAGGCAATGGATGGAAAGAAGCCGCTAACTCTCATCACATATGGAGACAAGAGCACAGGAAATGCTATTTTAAAGGTCTTTCCTGCAACTGCCCATCGACTTTGTTTATGGCATCTCCTAAGGAATGCACAATCTCATATAGGCAAATCGTTTGCTTTAGCATTTGTACAATGCTCTACGATGCATCATAGACCAGATCAATTTGAGGCTGCATGAAAAATACTGATTGAGGATTTTGGACTTACTGAGAATGAATGGGTAAAGGTTTTACATGGGAAACGATTCCAATGGGAAGAAGCATATCTTCAGGGACACTTCTTTGCAGGGATGAGAAGTACACAACGCTGTGAAAGTATAAATTCAATGTTAAAACAGTATATGCGACAAAGATTAAAGCTATTTGAGTTTGTTCAACATTTTGACAAATGGCTAGATGAGAACAGACAAAAGGAGGCAAAGGCGGATTTTGATTCTTTGCATTCAACTCCAGTAATTAGAGGACCATTGTGGAACACAGAGTGTCATGCTAGGCAAGTATACACACGGGCAGCATTCAAGATATTTCAACAGGAGGTAGTGTATGAGGCATTATACACAGTGAGGGATGTGAGTGAAGCTGAGGAATATGTGACATACATCTTAACAAGATATATGTATGATTCCGTGTTGACAGTTGCTTACACTCCGTCGATTCAGAGAATGAGTTGTAGTTGTGCATTAGAGTCGGTTGGTTTTCCATGCCGACATATCATCGCTGTTTTGAAATATTTGAACATGGATAAGATCCCTCTTGAGCGCATTGTACATGGATGGATAATACACGCAAAGAAGTCTGATTGCACAAGTTCAAATGCTCATGTGCCAACTGATATGCAATGAATGATGAGATACAATGCCTATTAGCTAATCCTAAATATTTGATATCATTTGCAGGTAGCAAAGTGAAAAGCAAACTGATATCCATTTTTGAGCTGCTTTTGCTCCATATACACTTATTTTGTCTTTAACTTGATCACATATGTTGTTTTCATTGTTTAGCAACTTCAATCTGCTGGTGTCGCTTTCCTACCTCCATCATAAATTTAACATACAACTACAACAACAACAACAACAACAACAACAACAATCCCAGTGCCTCAAGGGCTCCCACAAAAGCGGGGGCGAGGGGGGGGGGGGGGGGGGGGGGGGGGCGGGGGGTAGTATACGCAGCCTTCCCCCTTCAGGGTGTCCATCATAAATTTAACTTGATTACAGATATATGTTAGCAAGCACAATAAGCATAAACATAATTATTGTATAGTTTGCTAAACAACTTTATAGTTACCTCATTCAACAAGTTTTCAAATTCATTCATCTCAGCCCAATTTACCGCTTGCATCCATTTGATGACAAAAAACCCACAATCATAACTGCAATCCAAAAAATTTGGGGTAAGGTATAAAACTCTCAAAACAAACAGAGAAATAACATTTCTTCAAAACTAATGCTTATTTCTAAAAAAAAAAATGTTATACCTATTTCTTTGTTTAGCTACTACTGGAACATGGATTGGATAATTTTTTATTGCAGCACATACTTCCAATTGCTGAAAATATAGAGATGATCGATCCAACTGCAATACTGATATATCTCTTAATTAAATATGATCCTTATAGATATATACGACATACAGTTATAATAATGTTAAAAGAAGAACGCTTACAATCTTTTTAGTAAGATGTACCCGTGACTTATTATCTCGATCGACCGGAAGAGAATCTAGTACATATGATATCTCATCTTTTAAATAGAGCACACATAAAAACCAATGTATATCACTGGCATATACAACTGCATGTGTAACAATAGATTGTTTGAGTACAAATTGTATTACCCAACATAATACTAACTGTAAAACATCACGTACACATATAAATATAGTTAACATTAACATTTTACCTTTTCGATACCACTCATATTCGATGGAATATATCTCTTGCCACAATCTTTATAAAATTTTAGCATGCTCTCTATCAATGAAGAAAGTGCATATGACTGTGTAGATTAAAAATTATACCTCATTAGGATCTTTTTGACAATATTAGAAAATCTTTAGTTAAAAATATAATTTGATTTACTGCAAAGTAAGTTGGCAAATATACTCGATTTGTTCCACTCATTTCGGAACAAATAGTCAGGTATGACACCTTGCAGTTAATCACCTAGGCCAATATAATTAATCAGAATCGTTAGAGTCAAATGATTAATAAAAACTAAGGATTATATTTCACTTACAGAGTCATAAATCCAGTTGCCTGGATATAATGACTTGAAATCCCTTTGACTATACCAATCGTGCTTAGTCTTAACGATAATCTCCCTACAATACGAGTCATTACTTTGTAAAGACCAAAAAGATGTATAATGGAACTCATAACACCAAATATGTGTTACTTACATTTCATCCGCATTGTCATTGAAGACATATTTACGTAGAGATTTTTCCAATTGACCGAATTTTTCGAGTGTTTCACATATCATCTCCGATTGCAATGGTTCGTGTTTCTGTACCCTTTCATGTACCTGTAATAAATTATTGTTAGGTTATGTCTCAAATTACTTGTTTTATTTTATATGGGGCTGTCGTGTGGTCACCGATCAATCGGGAGGGAATGCCGATCGATCGGGTGATTTAAGGAAAGATTCGGAGCGTTTTGGAAGTTTTGAGCGCCGATCGATCGGGAGCCTTGTTGCGCCGGCCCTAATTATTTTCTATAAATAAGGGCTTAGGGTTTTCGGTTTAGGTGAGAGGTTTCTCCTATACGTATCCAATCAAAGCGAGGTGAGCCGCCATTAAGAAAAAGAGGTGATTTCGTAATTCCTCCAAGATATTCGAGTGCTACGAGAGTTCATAGGGAGTGATTGTAATTCTTCCATATAACTCGTTTGGGAAGTGTCGTTGTAATTCTTCCGTTCAGTTAATAAAGAATCTCCATCTCCGCCCGTGGTTTTCTCCCCTCTCGATTGTAGAGGGGTTTCCACGTAAATATTGTGTGTTCTTGTTTTGTTCTTTCTTTCTCCATATTTGTTTACTTCTCGTTTTGCGTGAGTCATATTATTTGAATCGAATCAAGTTGCCAGGGTTTTCGCTTCCGCATTAAGTTTTCCTCCACAAATTGGTATCTTAGCATACTAGATTTGTTAAGTTCCCTTTCAAATTGGTATCAGAACCCTGTTTATTTCGATTTGATAATATGACGTCCGCAATTAGATCCGAAATTGAGAAGTTTGGAGGTCAAGGGAGCTTCAGCTTATGGCAGGTTCGTGTTAAGGGCCTCTTGACTCAGAATGGCTTGAAGAAAGCTTTGGATAGGAAAGAGAAGAAATCAGAGAATCTTACAGAAGCACAATGGGAGGAGTTGGATGAGAAGACGCTCACAGCAATTCAGATGTGTTTTACCGAAGACGTTTTGACAGAAGTTCTGGAAGTGAAGACCGCTAAGGAGTTATGGGAGAAATTGCAGGATATGTTCTGTTTCAAGTCTGTCTCCAACAAACTCGCAGTTAAGCGCCGGTTATTCACGTTTCGTATGTCAGAAGGTACGTCACTTAAGAACCACGTCAATGAATTTAATTCAATTATTCAAGATTTGAAAGAATTGGATGATGTTCCTAAGGATGAAGATCAGGCAATGTTGTTGTTATGTTCTCTCTCTACTTCATATAAGGATTTTGTCAAAAGCATGATTTATGGGGGTAGACAAACCATATCTGTTAATGAAGTTAAGAGAAACCTACTGAGTAAAGAACTAGTAGATAGGGAATTATCTGACTCTGTGTATAACTCAGGTAGTGGTTTATTTGTGAGGGGGAGAACCGAGTATGATCATAGTGGAAACAAGTCTAAGTCTAGGTATCAAGACCTAACCTGTAACTACTGTCATAAGAAAGGGCACATTAAGAAAGACTGTTACAAGCTTAAGAGAAAATTAGAAGCAGATAACAGGTCTGACCAGAGATCCATAGCAGCTAGTGTTGAGAATGAAGATTTTCTTTTGTCCGTGTCTGAACCTCAGTTCAACTTGAAAGATAGTTGGTTTTTGGATTCGGGTTGCTCCTATCATGTCTGTCCCAACCGGGATTGGTTTTCCACATACGAGTCTGTTCGAGGTGGAGTTGCTTTGATGGGTAATGATAATCCATGCAAAGTTTTGGGTATAGGAACAATTCGTTTTAGGATGTTTGATGGCACTATCAGGGTTTTGGGTGATGTTCGTCATGTTTCCTGATTTGAAGAAAAATCTCATCTCTTTGGGTACTCTTGAATCTAAAGGGTACAGGTACACAGCTGAAGGTGGAGTTTTGAAGGTCGTTAAGGGTGCATTGACAGTTATGAAGGGCAGAAGGCCAGGTACGTTGTATGAACTTGTCGGTTCCACAGTTGTTAGATCTGTTGCAGTATCTTCATCATCCTTGTTGTTGACAGAACCAAAGATCACAAATTTAGGACGTTTGAGATTGGATCATTCAGGTGATAGGTGTCTGTCTGAGCACAGTGTAAGGGGCTCTTTGTGTGGTTAGTCCAGAGGACTGCTGGTATGTGAACAAGGGCTTTATGTGAAGCAGAAAGGTTTTCTCTTCAAACAATTCTTGACGAGTCGTGTCACGTTTGGTGAGCCTTCATTATTGTTATCTCCACAAAAGATGTCATCAGTTGTTTGTGATTTAGGTAAGGTGAGTAAACCAGAGGGAGTTCAGTTCAGTAACATAGTTCAGCAGCAGGTGGCTGTTTCAGTTGATGTGTCAAGAGCCAATTCAGAGAAGATTGGCATTCAGATATGTTCACTCAGTTTCTACCTAACAGGAAGTTCAAGCTTCGCACGGTTAGGTTTCGTACTTCGTTGTGTTAACCCCGTGTGTGGGGGTTTTGTGGAGAAGGTGGAGGAAATTCTTTTATATATGTAATTTGAGCCAAGGTGGAGATTTGTTAGGTTATGTCTCAAATTGCTTGTTTTATTTTATATGGGGCTGCCATGTGGTCACCGATCGATCGGGAGGGAATGCCGATCGATCGGGTGATTTAAGGAAAGATTCGGAGTGTTTTGGAAGTTTTGAGCGCCGATCGATCAGTGGGTTCCGATAGATTGGGAGCCTTGTTGCGCCGGCCTTAATTATTTTCTATAAATAAGGGCTTAGGGTTTTCGGTTTAGGTGAGAGGTTTTTCCCATACGTATCCAATCAAAGTGAGGTGAGCCGCCATTAAGAAAAAGAGGTGATTTCGTAATTCCTCCAAGATATTCGAGTGCTGCGAGAGTTCAGAGGGAGTGATTGTAATTCTTCCATATATCTCCTTTGGGAAGTGTCGTTGTAATTCTTCCATTCAGTTAATAAAGAATCTCCATCTCCGCCCGTGGTTTTCTCCCCTCTCGATTGTAAAGGGGTTTCCACGTAAATATTGTGTGTTCTTGTTTTATTCTTTCTTTCGCCATATTTGTTTACTTCTCGTTTTGCGTGAGTCATATTATTTGAATCGAATCAAGTTGCCAGGGTTTTCGCTTCCGCATTAAGTTTTCCTCCACAAATTGGTATCTTAGCATACTAGATTTGTTAAGTTCCCTTTCAATTATAAATATTAAGCCATATTATAATCAATAATTTAAAGTACATGTTTACTAACCATGTTTTCTTTTGTATCAGAATGACTGCTTTTGCTTTGCGCTTCAATGACCTCTTCACGTGATTCAATAACTTTGTTCTTGCCTAACTTCTTTGTTTATCTTTTACCTACACTAGTATACGGTGTACGTATAGCTCGTCCCCTTTTTTTGTTTAGATGGCGTTCTCAATGACATGATATGTTTCCTAATGGTATGAGGTGGTGACAGAGTATCATCTTCTATTGTCTTCAAAGGAAATGTAGGAATCATACATAGCTGCTCCTACTTTATACCTACTTGAGACCTCATTCTCCACATGTGAGTCGGAAGTGTATTGGAGGAACATGCGTCCTTTTGTATCCCTTCTTGTCCTCACATTCTCATCCATCTAATATTGACAGTATGAGATCTCCTTTTTTGATAGAGACTTCTTTATACGTCCATCAAATGACTACTCACAAAACAAAATCTAATAGATTCACAAAAATAATATAATTGGGTTTTAGGTATATCACTGTATAAAAACAAGTATAAATGACAAAACTTGTAAACTTGTACTCACCATAAAAAAGTGAATACACCCATTTATATTCTTCTTGCTCCTTTTGTAGTTCTTCACTCCTTGTATAATTCCTTGGAAGACAAACTTTGCCCAATTTGTCTTAGATATATTTTCAACATTACTCACAAAATTATTGGAAAGCACATGTTTCTCCTTATCTTTTTGCACTTTATGTGCATCAAACTCCCGAAGCCTAACTTCTTTATGACGTCCTTCTTTTCTTCTGACAACCCATTTAACAATAAATTAGCCGCTCCGGCGCACAATGCATTGTAGCCTGATTATCAGTATATGTTAGTTTATGACTTATAATAAAAAACAAATAATAATAACTGTCTTTTATGTGTCTTACCCGTGACTTGGATGGGTCGTAGGTTTTATTTTCATGATACAAGTTCGCATCCTTCTTTGCTTCAACAATATATGGTTGTTTTTGCTCATCAGACATTATTTTCCAAACTTCACTCATTTGCATAGTCCGCTGAAACATTCAACGTACATTATTTGAATCAAACTAAATGAATTATAACAATATACCAAACTCTTTTAATTCAACTATAAAGTTTATATGCCGTATATTGTTAGACCTTCCAATCCTCTATCATTGTTTGCTTTCTTCATATTTTTTTTCACTGCAAAATCACACAAAAGCATATAGTTTAATTTAAACCCAGTGTCAGAAATAGAAATTAAATGACATAAAGTATAATATTCTTACTAAAATATAACAAATGCATTTGTCGGTCTTTTATTTCCTCTCTCATACTCTGAATTATTTGATTTTTCAGCACTAATCAACAATAGATCAAGTTATATATTACTAGGACGCAGAATATTACATGTAAATTATAGTAATGAAATAAAAACTCTAATCTTCTTGAATTCTTCCTTATATTAGACATTTCTAGCATATCACCAATAATCTTTATCAAAAATAAACATATACAATTAGGCCATAATAATAATCATAATAATAAGTGAAAAGTGTAGAAAAAAATGAATAAAACGATCATAATTTTCAACAAATAAAATGAGTCGGCTCTTAAAAACTTAAAAAATAAAAAAAATAGTGCCATTAGTACATCAAACTATAATTGTAAATTGAATTATCAAATTAGCATTACATATTTTTTCGATAAAAAGAGAGAAAACTCTCGACTTAAATCAGCATGCCCACAAAAATGGAGTCCGAGGAAGCCCACAAGAGCGGGACAAAGAAGAGAAAAATCTTCTAGATTCAAATCAGCATTACATATATTTGTAATTATTAAACCACGTTATTAAATTAGCACTGCTAAAGATAGTTCTAATTTTCTTAGATGAGATACATTATAAAAAATATATACAATAATAATCGTATATCTCTAAACTGTTTAACAAAACTATATACCAAGTCAAACTTTTAGAATTCAACCTAATTATCTAAACGTGTTAAAGCCTTAAAAGGGTCAGCCTAAATTCAACCCGACTTCAATAATTGCGACTCAAAACCACTATTTTCTTGTCTTGTCTAATTGTTTGTGCCCTTTCCTAGAAGACTCTTCTAATCGCACAAATTCAATAATCAATTGATAGCTTAGGGTTTTTAATCCAAAACCCTAATTTCTCAACCTCGCTCTTTTTATTTCAAAACAAAACCCTAAATATTAATAATAATAATCAAAACACAATCAATTAAGAAAAGCTAATTTCAATAGTTAAATATAAAAGAAAAATTACCTCAATTAAGAGCGTGTGAGGCAAAAGGAGAGAGAGAAGGAGAAAAAGAAAAAATCGTGACCTGGGAGAAGAGTGAGGAGAGAGAAAAAAAGTGAGAGAGTTTTAGATTAAATTAGATTAATTAAATTTTTAAGTTACCTGCTTAGCAGAAAACCTATTTTTTATTTAACAATGTAGATTTAATATGATTAGGTCAACGGTTGAGATTTACTTTCTCTAGGTGAAGAATAGAAACGTCCTTCTTTGAGATAGTCATGCATGGAAAATGTTCCCCTTTTTCTCATTTTTAAAAAGGGTATTTTTTTAATTAAAAAAACTAAACCAAAAATAGTTGATTTTTACTTTTTTTTAGTCAAAAGTTAATTTTGACTTAATAAGTATAATTTTAAAATTTTTAGAAACCATCTTTATCAGTTAATAGAAATTTTAATCAACCACATCTAATGACGTTAAAATTACGACATGACAACATTTGTCCCGGAAGAATGTCGGCGGCCATACACGCCACCTAGGTTAGATCCCCACTAGAGACTTATAACTCCTATTTATAGGAAATTTAATGGGTGTTTTCCCTCACCGCTCCCCCTAGACATTACCGGTGTAATACATGACAACATTAGAACAAACTAACCCCGAGAGTGCCTTCGCCCCTTTACTTAGGAATGACAGCTGAGTAGTTAAACTCTATTATCTTTAGATATGTGTGTTGATGTATTTTCAAAATGAGAAGTGTTAATGAAGTGTTTGTGATTTGTCCCAATGTTGTTTGAAGTGTTTTTTACTTATATGGGATGTGTGTCGACACACATGGCTCGTGTGTCGACGCACAATCTTACAGAACCAAAAGATAGTGGTTGTGTGTTGAAAGACAGACCCCGTGTGTAGACACACAACTTTACAGAAGCTCACGGAGACGAAGCAGAGCTGTGTGTCGATGTGTGTGTCGATACACAGTTTCGACACACAGGGTGGTTTGACAGTTTTAATGCGTGGTTTTTTCCAGGTTTTGGCGCCTCTTTTTGGGTGTTTTTTGGGGACGTTTCTCTTCATTATTAACATATAAATCCCCCCCTTTGATCAGATTTTGATTACTTGATTTGAATCATAAGAGATTGAAAGAACTTTAATTAAGAGATTGAATAAAAGTGTTGAAAGTTCTTTGACAAAACTTCATTCTCATTCATCTCTTCTATCTCTCCTCTTACATACCTTCATTTCATCGTTTTGGTTGTCATTGTATCCCCGAGACTAGTTTCTATGCTGAAATAAGTCTTAAGAAAAGTAATTACACAGCCTCGACACCTGAGATCTCTAGGATACCTGTTCTTGCGAGTTTTGCAAGTATTTGCACCAACAATCTTAAGACTTAATTTCATATCGTGACTTGGTTTGGTATGGCTTCATCACTGAGAGAAATGTCAACCAATTTCCTGAAGTTGGACCGTTTTGATGGCGGTAATTCGCCGATGGTAGAGGAAGATGCACTTCCTGATCACTATTCTGAATGTGGTATATGTCCTGAATACACCATTCCTTGCCCTCGCTACTGAGGAGAAGGAGACAGTAGCCGAGCAACCAGCCCGGTTGAAATGGGAGAATGATGATTACATCTGTAGAGAGCATATACTGAACAGGAAGACGGATGCCCTCTTTGACATCTACTCCAACGTGCCTACTGCAAAGGAATTGTAGGACGCTCTAGAGGCACGCTACATGGCTGAGGATGCCACAAGTAAGGAATTTTTAGTTAGTCAGATTAATAATTACAAGATGGTTGATGAACGTCCGGTCATGGAGCAATTCCATGAAATTGAAATAATTAAATAACTTTAAACAACATAGCATGAATATGGACGATACCATCATTGTATCTTCTTTGATTGACAAACTTCCGTCTTCTTGGACAGACATTAGAAAGAATCTCAAACACTAGAAGGGAGACATGTCAATCGAACAGTTGGCTAACCACTTACGAATTGAGGAAGGTTACAAGACGACAACAAAGATCGCCCGGTGAAGTTGGGAAAATCAATGTCACAGAAGAAGACCAATCAAGTAAGGGAACCAAGAGAACTGAACACTTCCATAAGAAACGAAACAACAAGAAGGCCAAACTGGTCTGTTGGGAGTGTTAGAAGCCCGGACACCTTAGGATGGACTGTTTTCTCCTAAAGAACAAGAAAGGCAAGGGGCTTGATCATTGCAACAAAAATTCGAACGATAAGTTCGTGGCGATGATATCGGAGAACGGCCTAGTCGAGAGAATTGACTCTTGGTGAGTTGACTCGGGGCCACAAAACATGTTTGCAAAGCGGAGGGGTTCTTCAAAGATTTAGAATCCATAAACAATGGAATTGTGTTGTTTATGGGCAATGGAGTGAGTGTACCAGTTACGAGCAAGGGAAAAGTTGACTTACTTTTCACTTCCGGGAAAACCCTTACCTTAATCGATGTATGCTAAGCCCCGGATGTTAAGAAGAACCTTGCGTCTGGTGGCCTACTGAATAGGTTCGGGTTCAAGTTGGTCTTCAAGGCCTCAAGGCCGACAAGGTTGTTTTGTGGGAGGGGAGGGGGCGGGGGGTGGTGGTGTCTTTGTTGGCAAGGGATACCTGTGTAATGGGATGTTTAAATTAAATATTAATAATAAAATTGCTAGTTCGGTTTATATGCTTGACTTTTCATATTTATGGCATTAAAGATTAGGGCATGTGAATTTCCGTAGGATGCATGAAATGGTTAATTCGTCGTTGATACCACATATTGATAAAGTTGATGATAAATGTAAAATGTGTATGGTAACGAAAATAACGAAGTTACCATTTCCATCGGTTCAAAGAGAAACGAACTTATTTGACTTAGTACATAGCGATTTGTGTGACTTTAAAAGTACTCCCACCATATGAGGAAAAATATAATTTATAACTTTCATTGATGATTGTTTGAGATTTTGCTATGTGTATCTAATCAACTATAAAGATGAGTCACTAGAGAGATTTAAGACGTGTAAAGTGAAAATCGAACTACACTGTGAGACCTTCCTCAAATAGCTTAGATCAGATCGTGGTGGGGATTACTATGATCCCAAGTATTTCGAAACCATGGGTATAGTGTATGAGGTCGCAACACCTTATACGCGACAACATAATGGCGTGGCTGAGAGGAAAGATCGGACACTAACTGAAATGGTTAATTCTATGTTATCCTATTCCGGTCTCAGCGCTGGGTTCGAGGGTGAGGCTATGTTACCGGCTTATCACATATTAAATCATGTTCCAAACAAGAAAAGTAAAATAATCCCGTATGAATATTGGAACAAACGACACCTGAAGTTAAGTTAGTTTAAAATGTGGGGGTGTAGGGCAATCGTTAAAGTCCCTAAACCTAAACGTAAAAAGTTGGGTGAGAGAGGCATCGATAGTATATTTATTAGATATGCGCCACATAGTAAGGTATATCGATTCTATGTAATTGAACCAAATGATTATATCAAAGTTAATACGATAATAAAATCGAGAGATGTCATTTTTTATGAGAATCAGTTTACCTATATTCCTAGACTAAGAGATTATGTACCGGTTGAGAATGACACTTCAGTGTCGTATGATGGTGATCATCATGAGAGGAAACAAGTCTCTGAGAATGCTCTAGAACTCCGAAGGAGTAAGAGAGCGAGGAAAGAGAGACTTCTACACATTGTTGGTAGAAGGTTCGAATAACGATATGGACCCTGTAACTCCATATTGTTGTGTCATAGGGGCGGATCCCATGACGTTTGATGAGGCCATGAGGTCTCATGATGCCTCCTTTTGGCAAAAAGTTGTGAATGATGAGATGGATTCCATCATGGGTAAGGCAATAAGCCTATTGAATGTAAATGGATCTTCAAAAAGAAGATAAAAATTGATGGAACTATACATAAGTTCAAAGCCCGATTGGTGGCAAAAGGGTTTATCCAGAAACATGGGTTAGACTACTTTGACAGGTATGCCCCTGTGGCAAGAATATTGACTATAAGAGTTTTAATAGCTATTGCCTCGATATATAAGATAGTGATTCACCAAATGGATGTCAAAACTGCATTACTGAATGGTGAACTAGAGGAGGAGGTGTATATGGAACAACCAAAAGGATTTATTGTTCCTAGCTACGAGAGAAAAGTATGTAAACTCATACGTTCTCTGTATGGGCTAAAGTAAGTCTCAAAGCAATGGCATAATAAATTTGATCAAGTTGTTCTAAACAATGGATTCTTTTTAAATGAGTTGGATAAATGCGTCTATTGCAAGTTCGATAATGACAAAGGGGTCATTATATGTTTGTATGTCGATGACATTCTAATATTCGGTACTGATATGGAACAAGTAGAGAAAACAAAACAGTTTGTCTAGATGAACTTTGCTATGAAAGGTATAGGCGAGGCTGAAGTAATTCTTGGTATAAGGATTGTATGGAATGGAGATGCGATTTCCTTGACACTGTCTCACTACATTGAAAATTTGTTGAATAGATTTAACTATGGTGCTTGTGCACCGATGTCCATACCAATGGACCCTAGTGTCAAGTTAGTATCGAATATGGGAACTCTAATATCACAACTGGAGTATTCCTGAGTCATTGGATGTCTCATGTATGCCATGACTAGCACGAGACTTGATATAGCCTTTACTGTAGGAAAGCTTAGTAGATATACTAGCAATCCTGGTAAACTACATTAGTATGCAATATATGGACTTCCGAAGTATTTCTTATGTAGCTTCCATTTTGAAAGGGTAATCTGGTGCCAGTTGGATCTCCTACATAGGAGATCATTCATCTACAAGCGGATGGATATTCCTGCTTGGTGGGGGTGCGGTTTCTTAGGATTTCAAGAAACAGACATGTATGTCTGACTCCACGATGGTGGCAGAGTTTATAGCTCTTGCGTCTGCGGCTAAAGAAGCCGAGTGGTTAAAGGATCTCTTGTATGAGATTCCTTTATGGCCAAAGCCGATCTCATCGATATCTATCCACTGTGATAGTCAGGCTACGCTATTAAAAGCGTATAGTGAGATGTACAATGAAAAGTCCAGGCACATAGGTGGAAGACATAGTATTGTGAGATATCTTATGCGAGAAGGTGTCATCACTATGGACTTTGTTAGAACAAGTCAGAATCTAGCAGATCCATTTATGAAAGGCCTAGCTAGAGACTTGGTTTTAAAAACTAGTGACGGTACGGGGTTGAAACCTATCATTATTAGTCACCCGTGATAGACCATCAACTCCACGCCTGGTATGACGTCAGGTCTCGGGTTCAATGAGAGAGACTTGTCATCTGTGTGACTGTAAGCACTAAAAAAGAATTTTTCCATCCGGTGTGAGTGCTTGGTTACCTGCGTCAGAGAATCTAAGAGAATGAGCGTATGCTCTTAATGGACCCGAGTTTATTTTATTACTAAATGTTGAGTCGCAGGGACATGATCAGTGGGTCCACCTTAGTGAGTGTGAAATTTGGCTGCTTCAAGGAATGATTTTTGACAAAGGGTTTGGCTTTGAAACACTCGCGAAGGATACAAGATACAAAGCTTCGTATGTGTCGATCTTGGAGTTGTAGGGTGTGTACAGGGAATATGTCTTGTGCGTGTTGATGTGTTCGGTTAGTCAAATGGGTTGTATGGTTCAAAGCATGGTCTACCATTTTCGATTCAATTAACTGTAAACGTGTCCTCACTAGCTGGGGGTTCAATCGAGAGACACCCTCATTGATGCAAAATAAGGCCTCCTTTAATTTAGAGATGTTATATGTGAGAATGATTGTATTTTGAAAATGGTGAAGGAATGTTGACGTATTTTCAAAATAAGAATTATTAATGAAGTGTTTGAGATTTGTCCCACTATTGTTTGAAGTGTTTTTTACTTGTATAGGATGTGTGTCGGCACACAACCTTACAGAACCAAAAGATAGTGGTTGTGTGTCCACACACAGAGCCTGTGTGTCGATACAAAGCTTTACAGAAGCGCATTGCGTGTCAACACACAGATTTATAGAACCTTGGCTGGGTGTCGACACACACGGTGGTTTGACAGTTTTAATGCACGATTTTTTCCAGTTTTTGGCGCCTCTTTTTGGGTTGCTTTTAGGGGATATTTCTCTTCATTATTAACATATAAATTCCCCCCTTTGATTAGATTTTGATTACTTGATTTGAATTATAAGATATTGAAAGAACTTTGTTTAAGAGATTGATTAAAAGTGTTGAAAATTCTTTGACAAAACTTCCTTCTCATTCATCTCTTCTATCTCTCATCTTACATACTTTCACTTCATCGTTTTGGTTGCCGTTGTGTCCCCGAGACTATTTTCTATACTGAAATAAGTTTTAAGGAAAGTGATTATACGGCTTAGACAACTGAGATCTTTAGGATACCCGTTCTTGTGAGTTTGGCAAGTGTTTTCACCAACAATTTGTGCTAGTGAGACAGGTATTGGATTCGAGTATGGTACAAACAAAACTGCTTGTCATGAGTATAGGGCAGAAAAAGGTATCTATTGACTTGCTCCCGTCCATGTCTCTTATACATGCCTTATACCTACCTTGCAGTATTTATTCATTGGAATTTGTATGTAATTAACTTTAAAAGGAAGATATATACCTGATTTGTCTATCCAAAATGTGGTAAGATATAATTAGAGTGATGAATATCTATAACTGCCAGGTCCACAAATTGAGATAGATACAGAATGGGTAATAAATACTCATTGGATTTCCACTGAGCGATTAGGGTGTGAGTATCTACGCCATATTTGTAGTAGATAACGAAACGGTTAACATATACAAATACGAAAGAGGCACAACCCATATTTGTCCCTACCATCGCATGTGTCGTCTCTCCCACTTGGGTTTGAGGCCCATTGCTCACACAGAAACAATTATTACTTTCATTTATTCTTTAGACACGTAAGCATTTTCCCCGAGTTCTCTCGCACTGATACTATCGTGACATATTTTATATTCTTGTTTTTTATATTTTGTATTAGGATATGTTCTTGTAATTATTAATATTATTAGATATTTATGTTATCTAACCTCTTTGTAGTTAAAGAGGATAATTAAAGAGCGTGGGGCTCTTTCCCTTACCAAAAAGGGCATCAACACGCCGTCGTCGGATCGCTTGAGAACTCCGAAGTTAAGCGTACTTGGGCGAGAATAGTACCAGGATGGGTGACCTCCTGGGAAGTCCTCCCGCTCAGGTTGGGGGCACTGGGAAACAACATCTCTTTAGGTTAACACCCTGAAGGGGGAAGGCTGCGTACATCCACCCCCCAGACCCTGCGTAGGCGGGAGCCCTTGAGACACTGGATATGTTCCTTTTTTTCTATCAACTGGTCAAATGGCCATGAATAAGCCATTATTGGCTAATTTAAAATCCCAGATATTTTTTATATATTATTCTCAAGTTTTCTCCTCTTTTAAAGTCTTTCGAGCCTCAAATCTTACAATTTTAAAGCTCCATAGGAAAGTTAGCAAATAATAAAAAAAAATAGAAATAAAAGATAAGTATTTATTATATTTAATCAAATGCTCTAGCCGCTTATGAAAATAAAAGAACAATAAAATTCAAGACGAATTTAATAAAAAATAATTTAATAAACACTCTATATATATTGTACGAGATAACACTAAAGCAAAATAAAGCAAAGCAACATTTCCAGTGACCCAAGGGCTCTGCCTAAGTAGGGTCTGGGGGGAGGGGGTGGATGTACGCAACCTTCCTCCTTTGGGTGCTACTCTAAATAGAGGCTGTTTTCGAGAACCCCCAATCTGAGGGGTGCAACACGAGGACTTCTCAGAAAGTTACCCATCTTGGTACTACTCTCACCCAAGCACGCTAAAATTTCGGAGTTCTAATGGGATCCGTTGCTTACGTGTTGGTACCCTCTTAGATATTGCACGGGATAACACTATTTTTGTTAAATAGATCGTATGATAAATTTATAGACAGGTCAGTCTTGTGAGTTTATTATCCGATTTTTGATCCAATCCAACTTTTGGACATGCATTCCCTTTGGTCTATTTCTCCCTTGTTTTGGCTTTCAATTTTTCACCATCAACTCACATTTTCCTCAAAATAAATGGAAAATATAATTACGTACATATTCTAGAGTATAAAATTATTATTGGGTTTTTCCTATCAACTTAAACTTTTTAAAATTATTTTTTTAATATAGTATTACAGTTATGTTGATCAATAAGTCACAAGTTCAAATTTCAATAACCCCACTTTCTAAAATAATATATTAGTGTAATCTATTTAAGCAAAAGGTACTAGCGCCCTCTCCAACGGGAGCCCTATATTCATATTAAGTTATTTTTTAAAAATATAAATTCTAATTTTTATAATTTTAACACATTCTCTTAATGTATTTTCAAATAACACCCTTTGTATATAATAAAATTTCTCTTTAGTTAATATTAATATTAGCAATTGTTATTTTAAAAACCGCAACTTCTAAAATTTAGGGTCCTAAAATTCGAAGGTTCCAAGTGATTGCTTGAATTGCCTAGTATTATGTCCGCCTCTATTTATCCTTTCTCCGTAATATCGGCAGACAACCCATGTGAAGGTTAATCGAAAAAAGTTTCATTTATAAAGGTAATGTTTTTAGAAAAATTAAAATTTGAGGTGAATTTCTTTTGGGAATTGATATTAGTAAGAAATTTTTTTTTATTATCAGAGTAATAATATAACTTATAAAAAATAAAAGTCATAAAATTTTTAAAAAAATGATGATTTTTCTCAGACAGTAATAAATTTGCTTTACTAATAATATCATATTTTTTTTGGTAATTGATATTAGTAAAAGGAAAATTTTTATTATCAGACTAATAATATAACTTATAAAAAATAAGGGGGAAACAAAATTATTTTAAAAATGACAATTTTTCTCGGATAGTAATAATTTTGCTTTACTAATAACTTTTTTTTTTTTTTTTTTGGCTTTCAAATAAAATAATCACATGCGTTGTTCTACTTTATATTTAATGCAGTGTGCTAAATTAGCTTATAATAATCTCGCACTTGTTTTAATTTAATTTTTAATGCTCAAGAAAGCTTTAATCTTTGTCAAATTGACAAGGCATATCTTGTGCCTTGACGTTATCGTAGTCCTTTCATTTACTGTAAATTTTATTGTCATAGTAAAATTATTATTGTCAGAATGTGACCATAGTTTTAAAAGTAATTTTGTGGCTCTTATTATATGTAAGTAACATTATAATTCTAATAATAACAATTTTTTCCTTGACAATAATAATTTTCTTCATTTATCTAATTTTTGAAATAATGTCAAAAAATTGATCAAAATAGAATTTTAAAAAATTCTTGAGATGGGGATGACTGAAGAAAGTCCTCCACGTGGACATGGGCTTGCGATTAACTTTTTAATCCATGCAGATGTCACGTCTAAAGAAGGCGATTATCAGACAGATAGATAATATATGTCGGCGTCAATGGCAATGACAGAATTGCTAAAATGTCACCATTGCAGACAATGAAGTGCGTAATGTACATGATGCAAGTTGTGGCAACATGCCTTATATTTTATTTGTTTACAAAAAAATGGTCTTTTATTCATACGTTTTTCTTTGGCTTCGTAGACTTATAACACCGAGTCAAAAGTCTAATTCCAACACCTTAATATTTTCTGAAAGGGAACTTAACAAATCTAGTATGCTAAGATACCAATTTGTGGAGGAAAACTTGATGCGGAAGCGTGGACTCTAGTAACTTGATTCGATTCAAATAATATGACTCACGCAAAACGAGAAGTAAATAAATATGGAGAAAGAAAGAACAAAACAAGAACACACAATATTTACGTGGAAACCCCTCTACAATCTAGAGGGGAGAAAACCACGGGCGGAGATGGAGATTCTTTATTAATTGAACGGAAGAATTACAACGACACTTCCCAAACAAGATATATGGAAGAATTACAATCAATCCCTCTGAACTCTCGTAGCACTCGAATATCTTGGAGGAATTACGAAGTCACCTCTTTTTCTTAGTGGCGGCTCGCCACACTTTGATTGGATCTGAATGGGAGAAACCTCTCACCTAAACCGAAAACCCTAAGCCCTTATTTATACAATATAATTAGGGCCGGCGGAAAACGACTCCCGATCGATCGGCTTTCCCTCCCGATTGATCGGTGACCACACGGCAGCCCCGTATAAAATAAAAACAAGTAATTTGAGACATAACCTAACATTTTCAAATATTTAATTTTTTGATAAAAAACAACAAATGTGCAAGTCAAACAACGACAACAACAAATTTAGTGCATGAAGGGCTCCTGCTTGCGCAAGGTCTGGAAGGGGAAGGATGTAAGCAGTCTTACCCATCAAGGTGAGACTCTGACGAAAGATTATTTTCGAGGTCCCCAACCTTTTATTTGATCCAATTAAGGATGAATGCGTGTACGCCTGCAAGTAAGTAATCAATTCATCACTAATGAGTTAATCATATATGAGTTCACAAATGAATTAATGGAATAAACATACAAGCATCTAAATATGTATGCGCACGAGAGCATACAAGCATGACGTGCGCGCGGAGGGGTTATAAATATGCAAGTGAAAAATATGAGAAAATAAGTTTCGAACCTCTAACTTCTACTAAGTGAAAATATTATTATACTTCGAATGGTAACTAATTAATATTAATATAAATTAGTGTTAGCTTTATTAAATTGTTTTTATATTGCCATTAATTTATAAGTTACAGTTGAACCTATTTAAATTAATTTTATATTTTAAATAGTAAAATTGTGCGTTCCCCATTTGATATCAATGTGTTAAATTGATAATCTCCATAGAGTTATAAGATAATAATTTTCAAATATTTTCTTTGTATTTTATAGGTTCTAAATATTTTATAAGCTAATAATTTGCTAAAAAGTATTTACTGTAATAAGTTGGCCATATGGGGAGTAGCGTTTCTTTGGTTGACTTCAAATCTAGCTGAATCTCACCTTTAACTGTTCAAAATGCACCCAAAAGCCATGGGGTTGTTTTCTCGTATTGCAATAAAAAGTTTTGCAGTGTCTTTGATGCTCTGACTGCTTCAAGGATGCTCTTTGTTACATTCCTATAATGCTTTACGCAGTTCATCTGTCGTGGTTCTTTTTTTTAGTAAGTTGTCATGCATGGTTCCTTTCTTGACGCCTTTGAGATAAGAAGCCAATTTGTTTTTGCTATCTTAGAACTAAAAGATAACATAAATAATAAGATACTATGTTGGATTAAATATTGTGTCCTTTGATTCATTATACATTGTATATACTTGTTTTAAATAAGTTAAATAAATTGGATATTTATGCTAATTATAATTCAATGAACGCCCATCATAAGGGCGTTTCAATTGGTGACGTTTCCTATCCATGCGGTCATCGCTCAGGGGTCAGGAGTTCAATTCTCGTAGAGGATATACTCATGATTTACCTGCTCATGGGGATTGTGGCTTTCTCATGGGTCGGGGTTAACTAGGGCAACCCAGTCCCTCGTTACAAAAAAAAAATAAAATTCAATGAACTCTTAGTTAAATATAGAGATAATACTTAGTTTTGTAGTACTTTGAATCTTAACTAAGTCATTTGATGTGATATATCAATTCACTAAACCTTAATAAGTAACTAAATATAATATATTTACTGTTAATTCAAAAAAACTAAAAATTTATTTTTAAATTAAAAATTATTATATGTTTATCTTTTTAAATATCATTATATATATATATATATATATATATATATATATATGTCAAGCAAAATTCAACCTTGCTTCAAATTCAACGACCTAAACCCACTATTTTCATGTTGTTTTATCCTGTCGTGTCAAATTTTACCGACTATATTATTATATCATATTCCATATTTAAAAGAGTAGTGACCATTTGAATATTTGGTACTCACTTGACAAAATAACCCACTTAGTGCTGTTGGTACGGACTAGTGCATCTAAAGTTTTTGGGTTAAAAGTATAAATAAAGTGTTAGGGCCCGAATCCAATTATTAAGATCACTCACGGACTAGTGAACCATAAATTTAAATAATAATTATATACGAGAGTGGATACGTCAAAAAACATCAAAATTTATATGATTTAGTCAAAGTTTACATCCATGAAAGAGAGTACAATAATATTATTATAACATTGGAGTTTATATATATATATATATATATAATTTTTTTATAAAATTTTTTTTCCCCTCTCAACTCTCAACTATTCTTTTAAACCCTAATGATAACATACATCATTTCTCAAACCCTAACGATAACATAAATGATCCCTATATATATAAAGCAACCACACTAAAATCCTAGTGTCCCATGGGTCTTAATAGGATTATTACAATTACTAGACAAAATCATCTGATAATTTTTAACTTTGATTTAACAAAATAGACGGACCCGACCTAATTATGTTATTCAAACCCGATCAAACAACCCGTTGATCCAACGGGCAAACCTTAATTTTTGTTATCATATCAGCGCCGCACGCCTCTGCCACTTTCTTTTGCTTTCTGTTCTGGCCACCACCAGCCGGCACCGGCGCTGCCTTCACCGCCGGGGGGCTTCAACATCATTGGTCCTCATCGTTGCGCTCAGTCGCCGCAAACCACCGGCCTCCGGACGCACCACCGTCAAGGCACTAGCGTCTCTGTCAGTTGCCCTCAAACTACGGGCCTTCGTTCATCGCCGGAAGCCACCGCGCTATTCCACGAACGACCACCGTGCATTCGAACTACCACTGTTCGAACCCAGAACTAGAGAACCACCATAGTCCCGCTTGACTCAGGCACCCTCGCATGTTCTGACGGATGAGCCACCACCGGATCTCCCACAGGCGGTCGAATCCACTTCTTCAATGTTGATTTACACCGGGTCCACTAGATCTAATACTTGGGTACACTGATCTAGTCTTTCGCACCTCCATTCTGATCAAATTACCATCACTAACTTCCAACCGCCGCCTCTTTCATCGAGGCACAACTCGTCACTTCAACTAGGGAATCACTACAATTTACACCTCCGACTTACCTATCAAACCCTAGATCTACCGGAATCAACCACACCATGTCTTTACCGTTACGATTGGATCACCACTAGAACCACCGTCTGGAATTTTCACCACTAACGTTATCGATCATATCCCATCTTCCACTGGTTGTCAAATCTTCTATTTAGGTTCAACCCAAGCTCTGATACAAATTGTTAGGGCCTCCGATACCACCTATTAAGATCATCTACAGAATACCAAATCACAAATCAAAATAACAATCATATAGGAGAGGGGAAAGGGGAGAAAACCGAAATTTATATTGTTCAACCGAAGCCTATGTCTACGGAGGGGGCACAATAATTTCATTATTTCACTAGAGTTTGCATGAGACACCTCTGATACCACGTGTCATGTAAAATTTAATGTTATAATAAAATTATCGTGCTCCTCTCCGTGGATGTAGGCTTCGGTTGAACCACATAAATTTCGGTGTTCTCCTCTATCCCCTCTTGAATTTAATTGTTATTTCGATTTGTGGTTGATTATCGTATGGGTGACCTCAATAGGTGGATTCAGGGCCCCAACAATTGGTTCATATTCAGAGCCTAGATGCAACCTAAATCGAAGGTTTAATGGCCAGTGGGAGATGAGAATCGGCAGCTAACATTAGTGATGAAAACTCTAGACGGTGGTAGGAATGACAATGGGTCGGATTTCGGTCAGGTTTGCCTCAATCTAGATCCAACCCAAAAAAACCCAACCCAACCTGAATCCCAAAAAGCCCACTTTTTCTATAAAAATTTAACCCAAATCCAAATCTATTGGATGGAATGGATGCCCGACCCAAATCCATAATTCATTTAAACCCTAGAAAAAATTATGATATTATAATTCTATTATTAATATATATAGTAGTAATATAATAATTGTATCTTAAAAGTCAATATTAGATTAACCATTACATCTTTTTTTTCATTTAATAGATATAATTATAGTAATATAATATTAGATGATCATTCGAAAACTTTTAGCCAATAATCCTTATACACTAAATATAATTTCGGGTCAGATTTGATTAGGTCTGGATTGGATGTGATGTCATCCAAATCCAACTCGACCAAAACCCCATTTATCAAAATCCAAATCCAAATCCATTTAAAACCCATTTTTCACATCCAAATCCATCATAAATGGATCGTGTTAGATGGATATCCGATGGATTCGCGTCCAATTGCCATCCCTAATGGTAACTAATCCAACCAAACTCTAAGCGGGAGAATCGTTGGGTTATGCGTGAAGCCTGATTGCATTAATTCTTGTTTATGAGAAATAGGATAGGGCCAATCCTGTTGATAACCATGACACACTAACTTTAGTCTGATGGCTCTATATATATACGTGACTATGTATGTCACCATTAGGGTTTGAGAGGATGGAAAGTTAAGATATCTCATGTAAACTCTAATGAAATAGTGAAATTATTGTGCTCCTCCGCGGATGTAGATTTCGGCTGAATCACGTAAATTCTGGTGTTTTCCCCTATCCCTTCTCGTATATGATTATTATTTCGAATTGTGGTTCATTATAATGTGGATGATCATACTAGATGGTATCAGGGCCCCACCATAAAGATTGAATCTTATTAATTATAAAAGATTTAATTAAAAGGTGAGGGTCATACAATGAAATATGTGTAGTTGATATAATAGTTTATGATAGAGAAGCATAATGAAGCTTACATTTCTTTTATAATTAGCAACAAAGTCGCAATATAAGGCGAGCCACTTGACCAAAGCGAGGCCTGGGACACCGTAAAGAAGCGGGGATCAGAAAAGGACAAACATAAATGACAGATGAAACAATAAAACAGGATAGTAAAACGAAATATAAGTAGGGCTAACAGATGCTAGAATACTAAATACATTGAAAAAAGAACAAGGAGAGCCAAGATCAGGCTGGGTAATTAAAGCACAACATTAAAACCAGAAAGGATGGTTACTTGGTCAAAAAAAATACCCTAGTCCATCATTGCAAGTCGCTCGATCATAACAGAATTGTCACCATCAAAGCTTAACCCCAGCTTCTTCCCAGTCTCCCGCGTACGCTCACCCGTAAGAAGTTTCTCATCCGTAATAACTTTTTTTACCCTTTTTCCCACTTTTCTCTTACCTCTTTCATTACTCGAACGCTTAGGTAATCTCTTCACACTGCTTCCTAGTGATATATCATTAAGAAATTTTTATAGGTCTTGCTTAGCTTATTCTTTTTTCTTACGCTTTAGAGCTCTGCTGCCCCTTTTAGACAAGCCAACATTGAGATCATGATGCCTCGATCCCATTTTCCTTCTTCGGTCGCCAGCCTTGCTAGATTCCTCCATAGACTGCATCGGAGGCATTCTCAAGGCATTTCCATCATCATAAGAACTGTCTTTCAAAGGCACGGGCTCAAAACCCAGCGAAAATTCAGGTCTCGATGACACCGACTCAATATCATTTACAATGTTTGGAGCTAGATTACCTTTAGGAGGCGATTGATCTTTAGGTCCAGGTGATTTGGCTCCAGTGTCCTCAACCCAAGGCAAGAGAAGTGGAGGGTTCCAATCTACTCGAGTTTCCTGAATTGGTGTTGCTAATGGTTGAATTACAAACAGAGTAGAAGGACGAATGATAGTCGAGCATGGGAACTGGAAGTCCCAGGGCCATCTATCAATAAAATGACCGCCAACATCTAACGCAATATGACCCGTACTCTGCTCATCGATCCTCACATCAACATTTCCAAACCTAGAGCGTGATTGTGAAACACCCTCTTGCAGTGGATGAATATAAGAAGGAAGAGATCCTGACGTGATGCAAGTGCTAGCACTTTGACCTTGTTGAGGAGTTAGGGCTCGTTCCCTAATTAATCTGGCAGAAGCAGCGAGAGCGACTACTTCGGCAGAGTAGTTGGGGATTAATTCATGATTACCCTCTTTCACAAAACCATTCGAGCTCTCCCACTGTCACTTACTTGCATCACCTGTTGAATAACTAATAGGGAGCATGTGTCAATGAGAACCCTTGCAATGTTCACACATCTCAGCACCGATGTTCTGGAATCCACTCGAATGAACTTGTCCCATATATTAGCAAAATCAGTTACATGTTTGCTATTATTACTTGTTGCTTGCATGCTTTAATGTTTCATTTTTGCCTTTTGGGATATGGAGGCTCTCAAACACAACCTCCTTTTACGGTAGCACCCTTAAGGATTACGACTGTGTATATCTCACCCTTCATACCTTGCTTTGGCAGGAGCCCTTGTCACATTAAAGTTTGTTGTTATTGCTGCTGTTGTTGGTCATACGGCGAAATTTCCTAGTAATATGAGTGATAATGGTAGACAAATTTGAATCTTAGTCTAAACCATGAGTGATGCTTTTCTACACAAAAGTCTTTTATAAAGTGAGCATTGTCTATTAAAACTTGTACATTACTTTAGTTGATTGCACATGAAATAAGAGCACTATCATGAATACCCTTATTATATTTATTATAACTATACAACAAGATGATCTTTGGTGTCCTTGTCAACAATTAAAGACGTCTACCATCAATTTATTGCTTGTAATGTTGGGGTTAGTTCCTGAGAAAAAGTCCAGTCGTCGTAAAGCTTAAAAGGCCGGGCTCACTTTGAGCTCGATCTGAGCTAAGTCCAAGTCTAGTGAAGTTCAAACTCATAAGCTCACAAGCCTAAATGAGCTTAAGCGAGCTTTTCTTAATATAATATATTTGATTAAATATGCCCAAATGAAGCCAAATTTGAGCCTAAATGAGTCGAGCCCGAGCTTAAACGAGCCCAAACGAGCTTAAATTGAGCTTAAATGAGTCAAAATATTGCAAGCTTAATTTAAAGCATGCTAAGCCAAGCTCAAGCTTTTGACGAGCGAGCTCAAGCTTGAACTTTTCAAGCTCGACGAGCTTCGAGCCGAGCTTTGGACCGAGCTTCATGCAAACAAGCCATGCCTTGAGCTTGACAGGCTTGGACTCGACTCAGATCAGCTCAAATACACCCCTACTTGTATGGTGTAGGGGAGGAATGGAATTCAAAACAACTGTTTTGGCTATATTGATGCCCTTAGGACTTTGGGTGAACGCATGGTGCAATGACTTCCCTTATGAACCAGATGAGGTGGTCAAATGTATTAATTCAATTAAGATTTGGTTCATCTAGGAGTAGAACATGCATAAGGTTTGGATTTTGTTATATTTGTCTAGAAATATTTTGAGTGGCAGCTGTTGGCATGTTATTTTCGATTTTATTGTCTTGTTTTGTATTTTTGTATTTGAGTATCCCGATTTGAGCTTTGGACTTTTCCCTCAGTTATGAGAAAAAAATGGCATTAATAGGAGCCATTAAGATTAAAGTAATTTCCAAAGAAGATTGCACTTTGTTTAGTCAAGCGGTCCCAAGAAGCAAAAGCAAATATGACCCCCACTAAACTCCATCCTATACCTAGTCACCCTCCACTTTACACCAAACACATACCTTTTTTTTATTTTCTTTATTTACGTACGACGAGTATTCGAAGAGTTTGTGAAACGATTGGATTGTCAGAAGTCCAAACAGTTAGACGGAAACACTAATTTGGCCAGTCATAAACTCCATAAGTTTTGGCCTGTAAGGAGTTATGCAGTGAACTGTCTGTCAAATCAAAGCTCTTAGACTGAACTATGCAACCCCGGTCGTTCTTTTTTCCCCAAATTCCTCTTCTAAATGTGTTTTTGGCCATTTTGCATTTTTGCGGATAGTGTACTGATAATTTTGTAATTTTTGCATTTTTAGAGGCCGTTTGGTTGGCAGGAATGAAGGGACGGGAGTGACAATCAGCAGTCCATTCCCAATTTTTGGCTATTTGTTACGCAACAATGGGAATGTAAGGAGACGTGGGAATGGGCAAAAATGAAAGTTACTTCCATTCCCAAATTTTCATACCCGTTTTTGAGCTTGGAAATGTGGGAAAGCGAATTGAAAAAAAAAAATTGGATGCCACTATTTTTTCTGACTATTTCAATCTCAATCTAATTTTTATTTTATACGATTATCATCAGTTAATAAATCTAAAAGCCTATTTAAGTATTATTATTATAATTATAATAATAGTAGTAGTAATAATAATAATAATTACTATTATTATACTAATAATAATATTGTTATAATATTAGTATAATAATACTAATAATAATTATTAGTATTATTATAATAATAACATTATTCGTGTCATTATATTAATAATATTATTATAATTTTAATAATATTATAATACTAATATTATTAAAATATTACTAATAATAATATTATTATTGCTATTATTATTATAAAAATATAATAAAAATATAATTATAGTCATTAATATTATAACAATATATTTAATACAATAATACTAATCATAGAAATACTATTACTATTGTTGTAGCAATGTTATTGTTATTGTTATTGTTTTTGTTATTATTATTCTTATAAGAAATTTTATTGGAGAGTATTTTGGTAAACTATTTGTCTATACCCACTCCCACTGGTGCATACCAAACATAGGAATGACTACTTAAACCTCATTCTAGTCTCTATTCCAATATATACCAAGCGAAGAAGTGGGAATAATTAGCCTATTCATATTTCCAAAATATTAGTCTCAATCCCTCATTTCTACTCCCACAAATTCATTTCTGCATACCAAACAGTCCCTCAGAGTTTTGTTTGATTTTGCTTATAAATACTCGTTTAGGCTAGCTCTTTTAGCATTCAACAACTACTTAACACACCACCTTTTTATCTTCTCTTTCGGACGGTTTCAAATTTACTCTTCAAATTTGAAGTACTCAAATCGAACTTTACGTTTTCGTTTTGCATAGCTTTTCGAAGTTAACATTTTGAAAGACCAAAGTTACATTTTCAATAAAATTTTATTGTTTCTTTATTTCTAGTTCTTGACTTTTTGTTTGGACATCTCGAAATCGGAAATGAGAAATCAAAAATAAGAAAAAGTCATTTTCACACATCTGAAAACAAAAAATATTGGGCACCATGCACACCTTTTTTATTTATTTATTTATTTGGTAAATAGCTGTATAGTAAAAGATTTACCCTTATTAAACTTCTTGCTTCAAGGCATTAACAGAACACAATGCCTATATAACACTACTATAAAACAACCCTACTAATTTAGAGAAAACAAAAATGAAAATCGAGGTACAAGAGAGAGAGAACTCTAATTCTACCCCTTCATTTCAATCCCCGGGACTCAATTCCACGATCCCGGGAAGGGCGAAAAGCCTGCCTGTGACACGTGTTACGACACCAATAGCGAGCTCTAGAAAGGCTGCTATAGCGACTGAGTTCAATTCGCAAGAGGATTGGCTTCCCCTCACAGAATCTCGGAATGGCAACGCTTACTACGCTGCGTTTCATACGCTAAGTTCGGGGATTGGTTTCCAAGCCCTTTTGCTTCCCTTTGCTTTCTCTTCTCTTGGTTGGTATGTAAGTCAATTTTTTTTCATATACAAATTGAGTTCGAATTATAATAATGTTACATGTATTAAATTTATGTTTAAAAGTCTGATATATGTCATAAGTTATTTCATTTGTAGAGGGGTTGATTTAAATTTTCTATAAACTCAAGGATTTGTTAGTATTTATAACAATTTTCAACAAAAAAAATTTACATATCCAGCTCCCCCTCCCCCCCCCCCCCCCCCCCCCCCCCCCCCCCCCGGGGCGATAATTAGTAACAAAAATCACGATACAAAATAGACGCACCTACAAAAGTGAGACCTGAACAGACATGTAGAAAAACGTCCAAAAAAAAAAAAAAAGAATTTTAAATATCCAGTATTTTTGCCCTATGGATATACCAATTATGCAATTAATAATGTGTTAGTGACACGCTAGCTTTATCTAATCTTACAGAAAATATTTATTTCCATGCTACGAGTGTGTGTGTGAGTGTTCAAAAAAAAAAAAAAAAAGTGTGTGTGTGTACAATATAAATTTAGATGCTACATAGTAATATTAAAGAATTATTATTACAATTTATTAATTTATCATACGTATTGTACAAAAAAATTGATATCATATCAGACATATATACAGAAAATATTTTATTTCCATGCTATAAGTGTGAGTGTATATAATATAAATTTAGATCCTACATAGTAATATTAAAGAATTATTATTATAATTTAATAATTTATTATACATATTGTACAAAAAAATTGATATCATATCAGACATATAACTTGTATATCAAATGATATACAAAACATAATCAAATTATAAATATAAATATTAACTAATTATGGTTTAATAAACTAACAACTTTATATCATGTCCAGTTTGATGAGCTAATGTGTTAGTACAATGGTTTGTCTTCTGACCTCCCAAACAAAAAATCTTAAGTTCAAAGCTTATCACCTTGTTAGCGTAGATTTTTACAGGGAAGTCAATACAAGAAGTAAACAAACTTAAACTGACGAGATGATATTTTTTTCGAATGCAGGGTCTGGGGAATAACATGTATGACAGTGATATTTATATGGCAACTTTATACTTCATGGCTCCTAATCCAACTCCATCATTCCCCAATTGGTACACGCTACAGCCGATACCTTCAACTCTGCATGGCTGCCTTTGGTTAGTTTCACAACTATCATTTCCCAAAGCTTTATAGGCACTCGTTTTGATACTTGTTTGCTTATGCTCCTATACTTCCATGCTTTTCAAGTTTCTCAGGTTAAGGGGTCCTCGGAAACAGCCTCTCGTCAGGGTATCATCCTGAAGGGGTAAGGCTGCGTACATCTCACCCCTCCCAGACCCTGCCTACGCAGGAGCCCTTGAGGCACTAGGCCTATTGTTGTTGTTATAGGCACTTGTTTCGAGCTCAAAGATTGAGTTTGTTAGAGTCGAGGCTTGAATACCCAAGATTCTACTCTCCTCAAGCTCAACTAGAAACACAAACTCGTCAAGTACGGAAACATTGAGCTCCAGCACAGCTCGGTATGGTTGAACTCCAACTTAACTCATGAGTGAGTTTAGAGTTCAGCTTCCTTCGTATTGGCTTGAGCTCTACTCATTTAAGACATATGCAGGCTCATAATTCAGCTTGAGATTGACTCATTTACTAAACTTAACTACAACTAGAAAGACGTTCAGATTTTAGAACTAGAAAACGAACTAGCTCGTAGAGGCTCACAAGTCAACAAGATTCATTTAGACCCATAAATTCTAACAAACTAAGCTTCTTTTTTGAAGTGCTTTTTTAGGAAATAACACTTTTTGTAAGATTTGTGGTTGTCTGACTTGCAAAGAAAATCCTTTGAATATAAGTTGTGTCTCTACTTTTAAGTACTAATGCTTTTCTTTTGAAGCAGAAGCAGAAGTCAAATTTTTCAGACAAAAATAACCGTATTCATAGTATCGTTTATAAAAATACTTCTGAAAAAGCAGTTTTTTCACAGCCTGATACTCACTTCATCCATAAACAATGCAGGCCAAAGAGCAGGGAAATTACTAGCCTTGCTGCCAATCATGTACCTATCAGGGGGAACGTGTGTGGCTCTAATAATGCTCAGTGGTAGCACCCTCAAGTTCTTCTTCGAAATTGTTTCTAACTCAAGTCCCTTAACCACTCTAGAATGGTACTTGGTGTTTACCTGCTGTGCTGTGACTCTAGCTCAGTTCCCCAACCTCAACTCCATCGCCAGTGTCTCCTTCATCGGAGCAGTCACTGGGGTTAGTTACTGCACCCTCATTTGGGTCATGTCCGTGGCCAAAGGTCAACCCGCAGGTGTGTCCTATGAGCCACATGCTCATACAGGTCGAGTTTGCGATGCCATTGGAGGACTTGGGATCATTGCTCTCGCCCTTAGGGGCCACAATCTCGTGCTTGAAATACAGGTAAATCAACAATAGTCTCCTTTTGGCTTAAAGAAAACATTTACCTTGTGGAAACTTTTTCCTCGCAAAATATTTTCAATTAAAAATAATTTTTTTCTTTAAATTTTCCATTTTTTTAGCTGAAGGAAATGGTTAGATTCTATAAATTTGTATGAAATTCACACTTGGTCAAGAGGAGGTTGATGTGAAACATATGGTATGACACTATGATGAAAAATGCTTTTCCCCCTTTAAAGGAAAATGTTTTCCACCTTTTTTTTGGGAGGGGGGTAGTCATTTTTCTCTCAATGCAGGAAAATATTATTCATATTTATAGTTGTTACTATAAAGTTATGCAAAAAATAATAGAATTAACACAGAAAAGTTTTTTCGTCAATACAAATGGAGTCTAAAGGAGTTTGGTAAAGTAATAGATGGAATTGTTTATGTTAACGTGGCAGGGCACGATGCCGAGTATGAAGGAAGCATCAAGTGGACCAATGTGGAGAGTGGTTAAGTTCTCGTATCTTATCATCGCAATGTGTCTTTTTCCCCTGGCTATGGCTGGATATTGGGCCTATGGAAATACGGTGAGCTTAAAAGAATTAACTATTTTAAAAGTTTAAGCTAATGGATAAAAGTTTAAGAATGGTTTTATACTATGACATGCCCCTCGTATAATAGCCCGTTGGGATTCAAAAGTGAATAGTGTACAAATAAACCTCGTACACTCAAAAATTACATTAATAGTGATAGTGAGGACCACTGGATTTATAATTACAAAGATCTAGGACAACACTGCTTAGGGCTTGTTTAGCCAAGCCGTGAAAAAAAACACTTTTGTTCAAAAGCACTTTTGTAAAAGTTACTTTGAACAAGGGTATTTTTTCTGAAAAATTTTTAGTTTTTACTTCTACTTTTGCTTTAAAAAAGAAGCAATATTTCTCTATTTTTGTTTAAAAGCAGAAAACAACTTTTATTTCTATTTAAAAATGCTTTTCTTTCCGATTCTAGTCCTTTAATCATAATTGCTCTATTTTCTTGCAGATACCGCCAGGGAATGAAGGAATACTGAAGGCTATGTACAACTACCACGGACACAACACATCAAAAGCTCTACTAGCCTTACCAATCCTACTAATAGCAATCAACGCACTAACCTCATTCCAAATATACGCCATGCCAGTTTTCGACAACCTCGAGTCCCGGTACACGAGCCGTACCAACAAGCCGTGCCCTAAATGGCTCAGGTCTGGGATCCGAGCCTTCTTTGGGTGCCTAACCTTCTTCATATCTGTCGCCATCCCGTTCCTCCCGAGCCTGGCGGGTCTCCTCGGCGGGATATCGCTGCCTGTCACATTAGCATATCCATGTCTTATGTGGGTCAGAATAAAAAACCCAAAGAGATACAGTACAATGTGGTACCTAAACTGGGGGATAGGAAGCCTGGGGGTTCTCCTCAGCATTTTGGTTGTGACTGGAGCTACATGGAAAATTGTGATCCTGGGAATGGAAGTTCACTTCTTCAAGCAAAATTAATCATATGATATAGCCTATAGAAATACGATATTATATGATTCTTGCAATCTGAAACAGAATTGATAGCCACCAATGTTTGCTCGAAGTGTACAAGAACAATGATTGTGTAATTATACTAGTATTCAACAATCCCAAAATGACTCAATCTTTTCAGAGTTTTTTTTGCAAAAGGGCACAATTTGAAAAAAAATTTAAAAAATTGGCATGTTTGAAAAAATATTTAGCGAATTGGCATGTTTTACTATAGCATAATGGTTGCACGACGTTACAAAAGTTGTGCAACCACTGTGCACGACGTTCCGTACGTCGTGCAAGGGTACACGCTTGTTGCACGCCGTCCCGTACGGCGTGCAACAGTGCAAATTTTTTTTTTAACCTCTTTAAAATTTAAAAAAAATTAATAAAATTTCTTTTTAATCTAAATAATTTTAATTTTATAATTTGAATCACTAAATATATATACATTTTAAATTAAAAGGTATAGTATATTATTATTTGAACTATTAATAAGAAAGATATAAATGATGGACACAGTTAAATAAGGAGATGATGATATGTATATTATTATTTAAACTATCTTATATAAAAAATATGGTATTATAATACTATTAATAAGGAGAATATAAATGAGGGACACATTTAAATGAAGAAATGTTAATGTTTTCAACAAAAAATTACGAGTTTATTTATTTGTATATTATTATTTGAACTTTTAAAATATATTTTATAAACTATATGAAATGATAATATACAAATGTGTAAACTCGTGATTTTTTATTGAAAACATTAACATCTCTTCATTTAAATGTGTCTCTCATTTATTTCCTCCTCATTAATATTATTATAATGCCATAATTCTTGTATGAGATAGTTTAAATAATAATATACATATCACCATCTCCTCATTTAAAGGTGTCCTTTATTTATATCTTCTTTATTAATAGTTCAAATAATAATATACATATACCTTTTAATTTAAAATGTATACGTATTTAGTGCTTCAAATTATAAAATTAAAATAATGTAAATTAAAAACAAATTTTATTAATTTTTTTTAAATTTTAAAGAGATAATACTATAAAAAAAAAAAACAATTTTGCACTGTTGCACGCCTTTCGGGACGGCCTGCAACAGTGCCGTGCAACCTGTTGCACGACGTATGGAACGTCGTGCACAGTGCTTGCATGATTTTTGTAATGTCGTGCAACCACTATGCTATAGTAAAACATGCCAATTTTCTAAATTTTTTTTTCAAATTGTGCCCTTTTACAAAAAAACTCATCTTTTCACGACTTTTTTTTTTCCGATAAATATAGGCGAAGCCGAAAGGACAACATCTGGCCTCGACAAAGCGAGCCCAACAACACCGAAAGACGGAGACGGACCAGGCAAAACAAAACAAAGAAAAGACAAATGGGGGAGGGGCAACAGGGCAAACACAAACAAAACAGGAAACAAAAACCAACAAAACAGCACAGCACGAAAAAGGAAACCTAGGGGCAACAAAGACAAGCACGGACAAGAAGCAAAAACCAAAAGCTGGAGAAGGAGGCGCAACAAAACAGGACCAGAAAGCAGAGCTAGAAAGAGAGGGAAGAAGAGACCAAAAACACAAAGATCTGAGGGAGAATAGCACAAACGAATCCAAAACTTAGTCCATTCCAGCAAAGCACTCAATCATAAGGGATTCATCCCCATCAAAACTCAACCCGAGCAACTTTCCGGTCTCCCAAGTGCGATTCCCCTTGAGCAGTTGCTCAGCTATGAAGCATTTCTTGTTCTTGTTTCGAGTCTTTTTCTTCCCTTTAGCCTTGGTCATTTTCTCAGGCCTTCTCTTTCCACTGCTACTAGGAGACATATCTTTAAAAAATGCTTGAAGGTTCCGTTTCTCTGGATCTTTCTTCCAACGCTTGAGAGCCTTTCGATCCCTTTTTGAAACACCACCATTAGGTTCTTGGCGCCCCGGCCTCTCTCTTCTTGTTCTCCTTGAGGTTTCCGCAATATCATGAGCCAAATTAACACATAGGTCCAAGCCCTCGACATGACTATGATCACTCATTGGTTCAAATCCCGATGGGAAGGTTGGACCCGACGACTCAAACTCGTAGTCACTATTAGTGTTTGGTATTTGATCTGTTTGAGGTGTGCTCGGGATTTGCATCCCATGTGATCTGGTTCCACTGTCCTCAACCCAAGGTAGAAGCAGTTGCGATCTTACATACGGTCTGTTAACCTGGCACTGTGTAGCATTAAGTTGTTCAAAGACTCGGGGCGGAGAGCGATAGACATGCGAGTAAGGAGACTGCAAGACCAAGGGCCAGCTGCCAATAACCTGGTGGTTAACATGTAGCGTAACGTGTTCTACACTCAGATTATCAATACACACATCCATACACCCAGTCCTCGGATGTATCGGAATGTTCCTCTCCTGGATCGGGTAATGTTCACTTAGACCCGGGTCGGTGTTGGTAATAACGTTAGAAGCTTGTCGCAAGGTTCGGCCTTCTTCCCTATTTAGCTTGGCAGACGCTGCGGGGTGAATAGCTTCCACAGAGTAGCTTGGAATTAGCTCGGAGTTACCTTCTTTTACAAAAACCATTCGGCTTCCCTCACTAAGGTTGACTTGCACAACCTGTTGGATAGTAGATAGGGAGCAAGTATCAATGAAAACCCTTGCCACATCAACACATCTCATTGCCGAAGTTCGCGAATCCACTCTAATGAAGTTGCCCCAGATTCGCGAAAAATTAGTGAAGCTCTCCGTCGACCAGTACTGTAATGGAAGACCATGGATTTCAATCCACACTCTGCTTCTCATAATACCAAGAGTTTGTCCAGTGTAGCGGTTCACTTTTTTGAATTTACAAAGTAGTACATGTTTCCGGGCGCCGAGATATTCATCCATAGTTACGGTCGAGTCGCACGTGAGAATAAAGGTTTCTGAGCTCAGACCTCTCGATGTCAAGTCAAAAAGTCCGTTCTCCGTAAGGAACCTCAGGACATTATCAAGCGTATCATCCCCATATGAATGAGCTATTATCAATCTACACATCCAAGCTTCCACCTGACTGTTTATGGAAGCTGTTATGACCTTGGGACCGTTATGTTCCATTGCACCACTTCCTCGGGGCGATTGATCGGTGTCCTCTGGGTTTTGATTGATGACTAAATCATCAAACCTCCTATCTCGATCTGAAAAGTGTACGCTTGTGCGATTCTGATTCTGATACTGTCTGTTACTCGACCCCCTGCATTGTTTAGCCCAGTCAACCTTAATCTTGTATCCCATGACCCAACGACCATTCATGGAATCAATTGCCCTTAGGGCCTCTCATTTCGCTGCCGAAATCTAACAAAACCATAAGAAAGTCTTGTTTTAGCCCTTCTATTTTGCGGGACAAAACAGTCATAAACTGATCGAAAATCCCGAAAAACAGCCTTAAGCCACAAATTTGAAGTAAACTCCGGGAGACCGTCGGCAAAAATTGACATTGCCTCATTAAGAGCCGCCATAAACGGGACGCTGGTGGTCACCGGAGGATGGGGCGGAGACCCGTTGTGGTGGGTAAAGAAAGAGGGAGTGCAGAGAAAAGAAAAGAGATTATGGGGGGAAGTTACCGGTACGGCGTGGCTGGACGTCGGAATCAGGGGGAGCACGTTGGGGGTAGAAGACCGATGAGGATGAAAGGTGAAGCAGAGGGTTGACGAGGAAGAAGACGAAGGGCTAGAGCCTCTGGTAGTCAGCAAACACCTTCGGCCATTGTACGATCAGCACAGGGAACCTTTGGTGACCCTGGGTTAGAAATTTGGCATAATTCTAAAAATATTTAGCGAATTGGCACGTTTTACTGTAGCAAAGTGGGTGCACGACGTGCAGAACGTTGTGCAGAAGTGTTGCACAACGTTCTGTACGGCGTGCAACAGTGCCCTTTTTTTTAGTTTTACCTCTTTAAAATTAAAAAAAAAATAAATAAAATTTCTTTTTAATTTAAATTAATTTAATTTTATAATTTGAATAACTAAATACGTATACATTTTAAATTAAAAGGTATATATGTATATTATTATTTGAACTATTAATAAGGAAGATATAAATGAGGGGCACATTTAAATGAGGAGATGGTAATATGTATATTACTATTTAAACTATCTCATACAGGAACTATGGTATTATAATACTATTAATAAGGAGGATATAAATAAGGGACACATTTAAATGAAGAGATGTTGATGTTTCCAACAAAAAATACGAGTTTACGTATTTGTACATTATTATTTGAACTATTTTATTAGATACATGTTTATAAAATATATTTTAAAAATTCATATACATATATCTAATAAAATAGTTCAAATAATAATGTACAAATGCGTAAACTCGTAATTTTTTGTTAGAAACATCAATATCTATTCATTTAAATGTGTCCCTCATTTATATCCTCCTTATTAATAGTATTATAATACCATAATTTCTGTATGAGATAGTTTAAATAGTAATATACATATTACCATCTCCTCATTTATATTTTTCTTATTAATAATTCAAATAATAATATATATATACCTTTTAATTTAAAATGTATACGTTTTTAGTTATTTAAATTATAAAATTAAAAATTAAAAATTAAAAATTAAAATAATTTAAATTAAAAAGAAATTTTATTAATTTTAAAGCGATAAAACTAAAAAAAAATAAAAAAAAATTGGGCACTTTTGCACGCCATACGGAACATCGTGCAATAATGCCGCTCTGTTGCACGACGTACGGAACGTCGTGCAACACTTCTTGACGACGTTTCCTACGTCGTGCACCCACTTTGCTACAGTAGAACGTGCCAATTCGCTAAATATTTTTAGAATTATGCCAAATTCCTAATTTTTTTAAAAAAATGTGCTAATTAGCCAAAAAAACTCTCTTTTCACTTAGAACTTCCGTCTGCAGGAGATCTAGCGTGCCTCAGTGGCAACTTCATAATGAAAAAGTACAACATTTGCTTCAGGTAAACAAGATAGGCTACGACAAAGTAATCCGACTTCAATACCTTGAATGATACTAACAACAGTTCTAGCTCAGCATAGAACTCTAAAAGAAAAAAAATTTCTTACAAATACCGTAAAGTTAAAGTTTTTGTAATTATTACCCTCAAATATTTAACATGTTTTTTTTCTGTGTCCTTACCATCACACGATTAGTCAACATCAAGAGTAGCTTAAGTGTCTTGTTAAACAAGTAAACAGCATTCCCAAATGACGTCATGTAGTACATAACAGGGGCATCTATGTTCAATAAGAAAGAACTCAAAATTTTGCCCAAAATTTCTCATCATTTCTACTGCATGAATAAGCGTAGGGGTGTTGCAGGGCATTTTTGCTCTTCTTTGGCACAACAAACACTTTATTGGATGGTTGAACGCTGTTTGAATTGGCATATCGGTTGCTACTGATGGGGACAACCGTGTGATGGTTAGGGTGTCATGAAAAAACATGTCAAATAGTTGAGGTACCTAAAAACAACTTTTAGCTAAACTTAAGGTGCTTAAAAAGATTAAAAACAACTTCTCCCATTCCAATTTAAATCATGTCTTGATTGATGCAAATGAGATTGTAGTCTGAATCATCTCAACTGTGTCTTCTAGTCAGCCACTTCTGGCAAATCTCCAAGTGGTAAAAAAAGAAGCAAAATTGATGACTGAATTAGTAACTGGATCTCACATTATATTGGACAAACCAGGGTCACCTTGATGGTCGGAACGCTTGCAAAGGCGTCACATAGATAACGGGAGAAGCATCCTCCGCTTCTTCTTCCGTGCCAGTCTTATTTGCTTTGTAAATTTCATGCAGAGGACCAACAAAAATGTGACACACACTAAGATAAACGCAAGTCGCATATGCCTGAAATATAGTGAGACTGCTGAGAGAACCAAGAAAGCAGTGATTATGAGTTCCCATATTACAAAGATCACTATGTCCACCCTGCAACCACAAAGTCCAAATCCCTACATAAATCAGAAACCTTCTGGGTATATTTCCCGGAAAGCGGTGGGTCAGAACAATAAATTAAAAAAACACTGTACAAAGACAAATAGAGCTCTCAAACTAAGAGCAATAAATTTTAAGGGTTTCTGGGAAACATATAAACATTTAAAACAAACACGTCAAGCCTCATACGACAAAGAATGAAAACTTATTCAGGAGCCAAAAAGCACTTGATTGGTTCTAGCAAAGAGCAAAAATGACAATGGGCGATACCAAGATCCAAGCTAACCAGCAGGAAATATAGTTGTCCACCAAGTAACAGTGTTCATCATTATTAGAAGGGTCAATCAGGAAGGACTAAGAGTATATCCTTAAATGATTAAGGAACCAAGACACACAAGCTAATACGAATTTCATTTAAAATCAACCAACACTTCCATAGAATCAAATTGAAGTTTGTGGCTTCATATCTCGCAGGGCTTTTCTAACAATAACAACAGACCCAGTGTCTCAAGGACTCTTGCATAAGCGGGGTCTGGAAGGAGTGGATGTACGTAGCCTTACCCCTTCAAGGTGTAACCTTGCCGAGAGGCTGTTTCCAAGGACCTCTAACCTTATAGGGTTGGCAATACGAGGGCTTCCCAAGAGGTCACCCATCTTAGTACTACTCTCGCCCAAGCATGTTTAATCTCGCTGGGTTTTTCTGATTAAACAATTTGCGTTTAAACCTATCTGTTTGCTAAAATTGAATGCATATTCATACAACCTCTAATTTTTATAACCCTTTGATTGATTTTTAACAAATAAAGATATTCATACATACGCTAAATAAACCATGATATTTATGTATTATTGAAACCATTCTAAAACTACCATATGAAGTTAGCCCAAAATTCATTATTAATAGTTGTTATGTCATGTGGTGACCTTAATTTGGTCCCATGGCTGCTACCACAAAAATAGGTGGTTAAACAATTTAGTGAAGAAGAATGGCCATATTAGAACTCCTACAAAACAGGATGATTCTCAAATCCATAATTGCATAATTGTAAAGTGCTACCATCAACTTTAGACTAAAAATTTGAACGGGGCAAACAATTGCATCGACTGTAGAAGAATTGAACCTTTCTTCTCTCAGCAATCCTGGTGAATGACCAAATGAGCGAACCCATGCCACAGCTGCACATGCTGACATGAGTCGTAGTCGCATATATTTTTCGAAATACCTCAAACTTATTTAATTTGCTTTAATGTAATTGCTTTTGGAGCTGATATTGCCTTCATGTAGGTCAAAAACATGAGATGAAAAAGGCAACATTCATAAAAGTGGACCATGGATGGACACAGTTAACACTCGGATATAGAAGGGTCGAAAACTGTATTCATAAATTTACATATGAAATTCAGTGGCCTTCTTTCTAGTTACATAGGAGGACAGGAAACTAAATTCTTTAGTAATATTTCATATAGAAAGTAAATCCAGCGGTCATCAGTGAACCCTCTCCTTTTTTAGGTAAGGAAAGTTGGAGTTTCAAACCTAGGACCTCTTGTTCAAGAGACTCAACTTTAGTTAAGTTTTACCAGTTGATCAATGGCTCGCTGATGCAATCTCAGAAATGATGATAATTCCAAGGGTAGTCTTGGCTATAAGTTGATGCGTGTTGACCTAGGAATGACTCACTCTAATATGCCCCCGCATGCATTTGGGCATGAAGTGTGGATAATGCACAAGCCCACCTTATATCTTATGCTTGAATCACATTAATGTTAAGAGTGGGGACTACTGAGAGTCAAATTAGCGACCTCCCTGTCAACAGGTCGCTGATACCATATCAATAAACCAACTCTTCCAAAAGCTTAAGCACACGAGTGAAGGTCTATGAATGAATTTATACTCTAATAACACACAGATTGAAATGATCCGAAAGCCAAAAGCCAAATCTTTCCATTCCTCCATTCATTTTCAACGGGCAATCAAGTTAAGCAACCGAATTTCTTGAACACTAACCTATAATCTCACACTAAAGTCGAATTCCTTTGACCTCCGAATTCTATTTCATTCTCTCGACTGAAATCACAGACTTACCACGCAAATAAGGCCCTTCATTTACATTAAAGTTTCCCTTAATAACACAATACTATAATATATAACAAATTATAAAATTTTTAAAAGTAATGTTATTGCCAGAAAAAATTATTTTTATCAGAGCAAGATTGCGTAATTTTATAGCTTTCATGGATTGTAAATAACATCATTGCTTTGGTAGTAACAATTTTTGCCATGACAATGACAATTCCTATTTTTAATCATAAAACTTATTAATATTAACAAGTGAGACTTTAACAACTACAATCCCAAACTATGAGGCCCCGGCCCCAAGCGGTTGCTTAACGATATATCCAGCCCTGCACACGAACTAACAAACAAATCTCAATTAACCAAAATTTGCAAACCCATCAACAACAATCAACTAACCAAATCAAATTATCAAATCAAAACCCTAGAAAGAAACAAACTTTCAAGAAATAAAAGCAAAAATGCACAAGGAGAGAGAAAGATCGAAAAACCTAGAAGAGAAATGAGAAGTGGTGGAAGAGAAAAACGAAGCGGAAGCCCAATCATGCTTGGATCGAATCTGATACTCCCTTAACTGCTCCGCCAAATTGTGCCTCGTGATCATCTCTACGACGTCGTATTCCCCCTCTCAGCGTGGTTCTCCGATTTTGGTTGACCTAGTCAAAGCGGTTACAGAGAGAAAGATACAAAGAGAGATCGGAAACCACCAACTGTAGATGAATCGTTGCGTCGCCGGAGAAGAATTGAAGAGCTACACCGTGAAGATTGAAGAAGAAGATGATGAAGAGGAGAGAGAGAGAGTCGGCTTGTTGCTGCTTAAGCTCTCTGGCATTTCTTGGGTTTGCGTGTTCTTCGTTTCCATTTTGTGTTGTTATTTTGAGTACTTATTTCTTACGCCGGGAGTAGACGTGAGAAGTTGCAATTTATAAGAAGTGTGAATTTTAGTTTTATTTTATATGTAAAAATTGAGCAAAACATAGAAAGTAAAAATTGTTAAGTAGTTTTTAATTGGTTTAAAATACAAAAAGTAACTTACTTAGTATCCTTAAGAAAGTTCTACTTCTTTAATAATTTTTAAATTGTATGACAATCTCACACCATGACAACTTTACCATTCTACTTGTATGTCCTTCTATTTAGAGGTGTAATCGCGTCAAGTCAAGTCTAGCATCTCAGTACTTGTCTCGAACTCGATTAACTACTCGGGTACTCGAACTCGTACTTGAACTCGATTCGAGTAATTAATTTTGCTCGAGCTTGAGCTCGATTAACTATTCGAGTACTCAACTCGACTCAAGCACTCGTTTGTTGTGCCTATGGGCGTTCAACAAATTAGCTCCATTATAATATTTTTTCATACACTTGACATTAGTTATACTCAATTTGGATACTCAATTATCGCCCACACTATATTTTAACATATATAACTATAAATCAATGATATATTAATAGCAAATATGCATCAAAACCTAAGTTTTAAAAAATATAAGTTCACCAAATATAAGTTCTTTCACGCCACCTCAAATATAACATGTCAACTTTTAAGGAATTCAATCTTCCTTCTTTTATTTTACTACTAATGTTACAAGCCTTCCATTTCAAAAGAAAATAATACACAAGAACTATTTCATACAAGTCGAGTACGAATTCGAGTAACGAGTCAAGTATTTAATCGAACATCAAGTCGAATATTCAACTGAGTATCGAGTCGAGTATTTAATAGAGTATCAAGTCGAGCAATTCACTACTCAACTCGTACTCATCTATTAATCGAGTGTCTTTTGATACTTGAACTCGGTTAATTCGAGTCCGAGTCAAGTTTTATTCGAGGTACTCACGAGCTACTCGAGAGCAACTCGGATCGTTTACACCTCTACTTCTATTAGTTTGGTCCTTCCTCGGTGGAAATTGGAAGATTCATCATGTGTATAATATAATTTTGATTGTATTTTATGAAAAGTTGTTGAGTCAATCAAACAAAACATATGAATTAAATTATTAGAAAATAAGACTTTTATACTAAGTTGTGTAGGAATTCAATTCCTTTGACAACTAAATGAGGCCATAGTTTTTGACTAGTTAATTCTTAAGGAAATTATCACTTAATTTGTCGTTTAGATATCATAACATTTTAATATACATAATAAAGAACCTTAAAATTTAAACATTTTAAACTTAGGAACCCGAAGTTTTACAATATCAATCATGTATCCTTTTGTTGAAATTCAATAGATTTTTGTTGGAAAATCTAAAGCAATATATTAGAATTTTCATTAAATTTTGATATTTTTTGCTGAAAAATTGCTGACATGGCACTTGATTACGGAATTATATGGATAGTTTAGATCAACTCTTGGTGAATCTTTAATCATAATTTGCTAATATTTTACTAAAATATTGACAAGGGGTCAGAGAGTTATTATTGTTGATGTATTTTCAAAATGAATGTTGAACAATATGTAAAATATTGATTGATATATGTATAAGATGTGTTTGAGATTGTCCCGGATTTTGTTTAAGTGTTTGAACCATGATAGGGGTGTGTGTCGACACATGGGCCATGTGTGTCGACACAGAATCCAACAGAAACTCAAGGGAACAGCTGTGTGTCGACATACATGACCCGTGTGCCGACACACAGCCCATTACAGAAACGCACGAAGAAGAATCGTGTGTGTCAACTCACAGGGACTATGTGTCGACATACAATCTTACAGTAACCCTGTGTGTCAACACACAAGTCAAATTTTCTGACGCTTTTTGCGCATGAATTTTCCCAGATTTTGGCGGCTCTTTTATTCATTTTTTGGGACGTCTTCTTTCACACATATACATATATATATTTCCCCTGGTTTCTTACTTGATTGGTATCTAAGAAAAGAGATAAAAGAATTGAGAAGAAGTTATGAAAAACTTTGAATGTTTGAAGGTCTTCAAAGTACATTGTGTTCTTGAGTGTTCTTATTAAAAGCAAAACTTCAATCTCTCTATGTCTCGATCTCTCTCTCCCTTTACACATCTTCGCTTCATATTTTGGTTGTAGTTGTATCCCGATGATATTTCGTATACGGAAATAAACCTTAAGGAAAGTGATTACATAGCCTCAAACCCTGAGATCTTTTGGTTACCCATTTGCAAGTATTTTTCAGATTTTCACTAACAATCTTAAGGTTTATTCTTTGGTTTGGGATATGGCTTCATCATTGAGGGAAATGGCAGCCAACTTTGTGAAGTTAGATAGGTTTGATGGCGGTAATTTCCGCTGATGGCAGAAGAAAATGCACTTCCTCATAACCACGTTGGATGTTGTGTAAGTGTTGAATACATCATTTCCATCCCCCGCTTCTAAGGATGAGGAGACTTTGGCCGAGCAGAGGGCCAGACTGAAATAGGAGAACAATGACTACATCTGCAGAAGGCATATACTGAACGGCATGATCGATGCCCTGTTTGACATCTACTCGAACGTGCATGACCGCAAAGGAACTATGGGACACTCTTGAGGCACGCTACATGTTAGAGGATGCAACGAGCAAAAAGTTCCTGATTAGTCAATTTAATAATTATACAATGGTAGATAATCGTCCTGTCCTGGAGCAATTCCAAGAAATTGAAAGAATCTTGAATAATTTCAAACAACATAACATAAATATGCACGATATCATAATTGTTTCATCCTTGATTGACAAACTTCCTCCTTCATGGAAAGTTGTTAAGAAAAGTCTTAAACATAAGAAGGAAGATATGTCAATGGAGGAATTGGCTAACTACTTGGGTATTAAGAAAGGCTACAGGGTACAGGATAACAACAAAGACCGCTATAGTGACATTGGTAAAATCAATGTCACAGAAGAAGGCCAATTGAGTAAATGAACCAAGAGAACCAGACACTTCCAAAAGACGAAAAAAAAAAATGACAAGAGGCCGAAACTGATCTGTTAGGAGTGTCAAAAGTTCGGTCACCTACGTAGCGACTGTTACCGCCTTAAAAATAAGAAAGGCAAGGGGCTTAGTCATCGCGCCAAAAATTTGAAAGATAGGTTTGTGGCGATGATATTGGAAGTCAACCTAGTCAAGAATAATAACTCTTGGTGGGTTGACTCGTGGACCATGAGACATGTATGTAAGAACAAGGGGTTCTTCACGACTTTTAAACCCGTGGACAATGGAACTGTGTTGTTCATGGGCAACGGGGCGACTATGCCGGTTAAAGGGAAGGGAAAAGTTGATTTGCTTTTTACCTCTGGAAAAACCTTTACTTTAACTGATGTATCTTATGCTTCGGATGTGAAGAAGAATCTCGTGTCCGATGGCCTGTTAAATCGGTTTGGGTTCAAGTTGGTCTTTGAGGCCGGCAAGTTTGTGTTGTCGAAAGGAGGGGTCTTTGTTGGCAATGGTTACTTATGTAATGGCATGTTCAAAATGAATGTTGATAATAAAATCGATAATTCTGTTTATATGCTTGACTCGTCATATTTGTGGCATCATAGATTAGGTCATGTGAATTTTCGTAGATTATATGAAATGGTTAATTCTTCATTGATACCTCAAATAGATAAGGTTGATGATAAGTGTAAAACGTGCAAGTTAAGAAAAATAACAAGATTGACATTTCTATTGGTGCAAAGAGAGACTAATCTACTAGACCTGGCACATAGCGATTTATGTGATTTCAATAATACACCAAGTTTAGGTGGAAAGAGATATTTTATAATAGTTATAGATGACTGTTCGAGATTCTATTATGTATATCTCATAAATCACAAAGATGACTTGCTTGATAGATTTAAAGTATATAAAGCAGAAACCGAATTACACTGTGAGACCTTCCTGAAGCGCCTTAGGTCAGACTGTAGTGGAGAATACTATGATCCCAAGTATTTCAAAACCACTGAAATTATACATGAGATAACTGCACCGTATGTGTCACAACAGAATGGCGTGGCTGAGAGGAAAAACCGAACTCTAATTGAAATGGTTAACTCAATGTTATCCTACTCCAGTCTCAGCGATGGGTTTTGGGGTGAGGCGATACTAACAACCTGTCATATATTAAATCGAGTTCCAAACAAGAGAAATAAAATAACTCGTATGAATTATAGAACAAACGAGCCCTAAATTTGAACTATCTAAAAGTATGGGGGTATGGGGCAGTTGTTAAAGTCCTTGAACCTAAACGTAAAAGGTTAGGTGAAAGAGCCATTGATTGCATCTTTGTTGGATATGCGTCTCATAGCAAGACATATCGGTTCTATGTAATTGAATCTAATGATTATATCAATGTGAATACAATAATAGAATCAAGAGACGCCATATTTGATGAGAATCAGTTTACCTCTATCCCTAGATCGAAGGATTATGTACCGATTGAGAATGGAACTTAAGTGTCATATGACGATGTTCATTATGAGAGGGAAGATATCCTTGAAAGTGCTCTAGAGCTCCAAAGGAGTAAGAGAGCAAGGAAAGAGAAATCTTTCGGTTTGGACTTCTACACGTTTTTGGTAGAAGGTACGAGAAACGATGTGAACCAAGTGGCTCCATATTGTTGTGTCATGGAAGCTGATCCCATGACATTTAATGTGGCGATGAGGTCTCATGATGACTCCTTTTGGCTAAAGGTTGTGAATGATGAGATGGATTCCATCTTAGGTAATAATACCTGGATCCTAGTGGACCTTCCACAAGAAAGTAAGCCCATCAAATGTAAATGGATCTTCAAAAATAAGATGAAGGTTGATGGAATGATTGATAAGTTCAAGGCCCGATTAGTGGATAAATGGTTCACCAAAAACATGGGTTGGACTACTTTGACACGTATGCCCCCGTGGCAAGAATATCGACGATAAGGATATTGATAGCCCCTGCCTCAATTTATAAACTAGTGATACACCAAATGGATGTTAAAACGGCAATGGTGAGCTAGAAGAGGAAGTGTATATCCAGAAGGTTTTGTTGTTCCTGGCCAAGAGAGAAAAGTATGTAAACTCATACGCTCTCTATATGGGCTAAAGCAAGCCCCGAAGTAGTGGCACCAAAAGTTTGATAGTGTCGTTCTAAACAACGGATTCGTTGAAAATGAATAAGATAAATGTGTCTATTGCAAGTTTGATAATGGCAAAGGGGTCCTTATATGTTTGTATGTCGATGACATGTTGATATTCGGTACTGATGTGGAGCAAGTAGAGAGAACTAAATAGTTTCTCTTAGAAAACTTTGCTATGACAGATATGGGTGAGGCAGAGGTAATCCTCAGTATAAGAATTGTAAGAAAAGGTCATACCATTTCCTTGACATAGTCTCACTACGTTGAAAATGTTTTGAAAAGATTCCACTTTGATGAATGTGCACCGGCGTCCGTTCCAATGGATCCTAGTGTGAAATTAGTACCGAATGAGGGCGCTCCAGTGTCACAACTGAGATATGCCAAGGTCATTGGTTGTCTTATGTATGTCATGACGAGCACAAGGCCTGACATACTGGATAGATATACTAGCAACCCAAGTAAGAGCCACTGGATTGCTGTGGATCGTGTACTGAAGTACCTTAAGAAGACTATGAGTTATGGTCTTTCTTATGTAGGGTTTCCTCCTATTTTGGAGGGGTACTCTGATGCGAGCTGGATCTTCAATATGGAGGATCATGCATCCACAAGTGGGTTGGCATTCTTACTTGTTGGGGGTGCCGTTTTTTAGGGTTCCAAGAAACAAACTTGCATATCTGATTCAACTATTGCGGCAGAGTTTATAACTCTTGCGTTTGCGGCTAAGAAAGCCGAGTGGTTAAAGGATCTCTTGTATGAGATACCTTTGTGGCTCAGGCCAATCTCATCGATATCTATCCATTATGATAGTCAGGCTACTCTTTCTAGAGCGTACAGTGAGGTGTACAATGGGAAGTCCAGAAACATAGGTGTAAGGCATAGTATAGTGCGACCCTTATTTGAGAAGGTGTTATCACTGTGGACTTTGTGAGAACAAGTCAGAATCTAGCAAATTCTTTTACAAATGGCCTAGCTAGAGACTTAGTTTTGAAAACAAATGAAGGGATGGGGTTGAAACCTGTCATTATTAGTCACCCATGATAGGCCCTCATCTCGATGCCTAGTATGACGCTAGGTCTCGGGTTCAATGAGAGAGACTTGTCATCTGTGTGAATGCAAGCACTAAATGAGAATATTTCCATCACGTGTGTGAAGTGCTTGAAACCTGAGTCAGAGATTCTAAGAGAATGGGCCTATGCTCTTAATGGATATGGTTTTAGAACTTATTAAATGTCACATCGTAGGGACATGATCAATGAGGCCCACCTTAGTGTGTGTTGAAGTTTGGCCGCTTCAAAGGGGTGATTTTTGACTAAGGATTTGGCCCTAAAACGCTCATAAAGGGTACAGGACACAAGGCCACAAATGTGTCGATCTTGGAGTTGTAGGGTGTGTACGGGGAGTACACCTTGCGTGTGATTAGATAGTCGGTTAGTCAAATGGGTTGTATGGTTCAAAGCTTGGTCTACCATTTTCGATCTGATTAACTGTATGGTCCTTTCACTAGCTAAGGGTTCAATCGGGAGACAACCTCGTTGATGCACAATAAGGCGTCCTTTATTTGAGATGTTATTTTGAGATTGATTAGATTTTGAAAATGGTGGGAAAATGTTAATGTATTTTCAAAATGAGTGTTGAATAATATGTAAAATATTGATTGATATATGTATAAGATGTGTTTAAGATTGTCCCGGATTTTGTTTAAGTGTTTAGAGCATGATAGGGGTGTTTATCGACACATGGGCCATGTGTGTCGACACACAATCCAAAAGAAATGCAGGGGAACAGCTATGTGTCGACACACATGGCCCGTGTGTCGACACAAAGCCCATTACAGAAGCGCACGGAGAAGAAACTGTGTGTCGACACACAATCTTAGAGTAACCCTATGTGTCAAAGTGTGTGTGTACACACAGGTCAAATTTTCTGACGGTTTTCGCGCGAGACTTTTCCTAGATTTTGGCGGGTCTTTTGTTTGTTTTTTGGGATGTCTCCTTTCACACACACACACACACACACACATACACACCCCTACACACACACATGTATATATATATATATATATTCCCTCTGGTTTCTTACTTGATTGTTATCAAAGAAAATAGGTAAAAGAATTGAGAAGAACTTTGAATGTTTGAAGGTCTTTCAAGTACATTGTGTTCCTGAGTGTTCTTGTGAGAAGCAAAACTTCAATCTCTCTACGTCTCGATCTATCTCTCCCTTTACACATCTTCGCTTCATATTTTGGTTGTTATTGTATGCCCGAGGATATTTTGTATACCGAAATAAACTTTAAGAAAAGTGATTACATAGCCTCAACACCTGAGATCTTTTGGTTACCCATTTGCAAGGATTTTGCAAATTTTCACTAACAATTGTCATTATAATTGTGAACTACATTAGCATCTTATGCATAAAGTTGGTCAGATTCTTACAAAATTTCAACGTATGATAACCAAGTAATAGATATTCTAACCTCAAAATATTTCATTGTATATATTGAAATGTTATGGTATCTAGGTGATAAATGCTCAAATTTTAAAGTACCTAAGTAATACTTATATTTTTGAAATCTATTTTAATTTTTTATTTTAATTTTGAAAAATAACTATAAATAAAAAAATATCACAAATAGATAGTAAGCTTTAAGTATTCAAAACAAGCACTTAATTTGTAGCAGCAAAACCCCATGCAATGCACAGATTGTTGCAAAAACATCTAAGCAATGTAGAATTACTGAAAACGATTTATTTTTTGCAATTTGTTTAAATTGTTGACATTGTTTTGCAATTGTGATCGTTGTTGATAGCTTGTTTGTGTTCAATCGTTGTTCTCCATTGTCTTATAATGTTACAATATGTTAGTAGTAGTGATATTGTAATTTCCGACCGTAGTTGATTAATATGCCAATGCCTTCCTAGTTGTGTTGCAATAGAATTACTCCTTCCACCGTGAGCTAGGTGTTGAAGTAATGATTTTGTCTTCTAACCCTTCAGTTAGAGGTCTTGAGTTCAAAACTTATCACCCCATTTCTTAAGTGTTTGGTTTTCTTTTTTATGGACAAATATTGTACTCCTTACCAATGGGGGAGGGGGAAAAAATTACTCTTCCTTCTACATTACCAAAGAGGGTACCAACACGTTGGCACCGGATCCCATTAGAACTCCAAAGTTAAGCGTGCTTGGGCAAGAGTAGTACCAGGATGGGTGGTCGCTTGGGAAGTCCTCACCCCTCAGGTTGGGGGTGCTTGAAAACAGTCTCTCTTCAGGGCGCCACCCTAAAAGGGGAAGGCTGCGTACATCCATCTACAGACCCTGCTTAAGCAGGAGCCCTTTAAGCACTGGGAATGTTGCTTGCTTGCTTGCTTTGGTATGCGGGAAGTAGAGCAGGGAAGTCTCAATTCATGGGAAGTTTCGTTTTTGGGTTTTGTTTGGTATGCGGGAAGTACGTAGGATGTGAGAAGTTGAAATTACTAAGTGAATTTAAATTGCTTCAAAGTGGGGGAAAGTAGCTTACCTAGCTCCCCCAGGTAAGTTCTACTTCCTTCATGACTTTTAATCCATATGACAATTCTACCCTTTCTAATTTATGATTATGATAAGTTTACCCATTACTTTCTCTATCAATGATATTAGAAGATTGGCCATAGTCATTGTAATTGTCATAGAAAGTTGTTGTGTCAACCAAATAAAACATGGGAATTAAATTCTCAAGAAGTTCTATTTCCCATATGAGCAACCAAACACTTTTATACTACTTTTTGGAAAGTTGACAAAAGAAGTGAATTCCTGGAAAGTGTAACTTCCTATAGGAATTCAAATCCTTTGACAACCGAATGAGGCCTATGTTTGCAATCGGATTAGATATTGGTGGGTGACATTATGGTCAATATTTTATATTTTATCCTCATTGGATTAATTTTATGTTTTCACTAAATTTTGGGCAGTGTAAGGGGGAAAAAAGTAACATTCCTAGTGCCCCAAGGGCTCCCGCCTAAGCGGGGTTTGAGGAATGGATGTGTGCAGCATTCCCATGTTTCCGAGAACCCCCAACTTTAGGGTTGCAACACGAGGACATCTTAGGAGGTCACCCATCTCAATACTACTTTTGCCCAAGCATGCTTAACTTCGAAATTTTAATAGGACCTGATGTTTGCGTGTTGGTACCCTCTTAGGTAGTGTAAGGAACTTTTAATTAATAATATAGATAGATAGTTGATACGCATGATTTTTACACATTTTATTTTCCCTTTTTGTCATATATTCGACCTCTACATGTGTGTGCGGTTGTTGTTTAGGTACATTTTCATGTGGAACACATCAAAGCGGACGGAAGAAGAATTATGGCAAAATCGAGCATGATTGAGGTACTTTTGAAGACTGATTGGAGAAACCCAACCATTTGTGCAGATGAAAGAACCATTAGATCATAATTTGGTGAATCGAGTACATTCCATAGCGCTTCAGGGCTTAATTAAGAAAAGGGGCCCAAAGAACCAATCGTTCAACAGCTGCCGGTTAGGAAAACTAACCGAAAGCTTGCCGATCGATCAACCAAAGGTACCGATCTATCGGGAGTTTGTGCATGAGCTCACCGATCGATCGATCGGGACTGTTCCGTACGGAACCCTAAAATTTTCTGGCGCCTATAAATAAAGAGGGGAAAGTCAGCCTGAGGGAGCTTTTTCGCCGCACGTCCTCCCCTTTCTCTAAAACCTGAAGCCGCTACGAGATCTACAGATTCTCAAAAGCTGAAGTGCAAGAGGTTGGAATACTGGGAGAATTCAGGCTCGGATCAGCATCGACACGAAGATTGAGGGAGTTTACTCTTTTGTTTTATTTTTCTTTGTTCGTTTAGTTTTACTTATTTATTTTCCTTTTTTTTCTTCTAGTTTTTTTTTTTTTTTAGAATGGCTAACTTTGCACCGCGTACGATTGGAGACCACTTCATTCCCCACACGTACGTCCCACCTGCCGTGGGTAATGTTAACTTCGAGCTTCAGCCTGAGATCATCAACATGCTTCCATTTTCTATGGGAAGCCGATTGAGAGCCCATACGAGCACCTTGATGCATTTATAGAAATTTGCGAAACTTGTCATCATCAAGGTGTCTCAACTGATGCTGTTCGGCTACGTCTTTTTCCCTTCTCGTTAAAGGATGTAGCCAAAAGGTGATTTCAGTCTCTTCCGAGAGGTGAAATCACCACTTGGGCTGACCTCCAGCAAAAGTTCCTGATCAAGTTTTATCCTAAAGCCAGAACTATGGCTGTTAGACGTGCAATCAACAATTTTGAACAAAATGATTAGGAACAATTTCATGAGAGTTGGGACAGATTTAAGGAGCTCCTTAGAAGTTGTCCCCACCACGGGTCACCCAAGTGGGCTCTTGTGCAGAATTTCTACGATGGTCTCACGGCTTCCAACAAGCAAATGATTAATGCTTCATGTGGGGGAGTATTTAACCAACAAGTTGAGGACGAGGCGTGGACGCTATTTGAGCGTCTCAGCGAACACTCTCTCGACCAAGCCTCTTCTGTGAGGGTGGTTAGAGGGGGCACACGCGGTGTCTACGAAGTAGCACCTACCGATGACATTAACCTTCGACTGGACGCCCTTAGCAGGAAGATGGATCAGCTTATGAACTTGCATGTGAATCCTACTAATATGCGTATGGTTAGTGCTGTTGAGTCATCAAGTGATATTACTCCGTGCGACATTTGTTCGAGTGAGGACCATTCCGTGTTTAATTGTGTATATGTGTCACAATTCGCCGATTATGTACAGGACCAGGTTCAGGCAGCTCAAGGATATTTGGGAAATGGCGACCCGTTCTCAAACACCTACAATTCCAGGTGGCGCGATCATCAGAACTTCTCGTGGAAGCAAAACGCCAATCAATATCAACCCACGAAACAACAAGATCCTGGTTTTGAAGGTAACGTGCAACCTCCTGTTTTTCAAGGAGAGCATAGGTATGATCTTCGACCTCACTCCAATGTTTCTCATAATGACCCTCCTCCTCCACCTCCAGGATTTATGTCACATTTTGAGGAGCGTATGCTCCACTTTATGGAGGACACTACACAACTGGTTCGGTCTCATTCGCAATCTATCGCCAAATTAGAGACCCAGATAGGATAGTTGACTCACATACTAAATACGATAGAGGAAGGGAGGTTACCCTCCCAACCACTCACAAACCCCACAGGATCAACTAGTTCTAACCCTAGCTTGCTTATTCATGAGCAAGCTCAGATTGTGTCGGTTTCAAAAGAGGAGAACCTTAGGGAAGTTGCGGTTGAAACTGAGAAGGATGTGACTCCCCCTCCACTGCTGATAGGGAGGGATCACGAGAAAGGGGTTTTTGAACTTGTTGTCCCTTTTCCGTCGACCCTTGTGGGACCAAAGAAGAAGGACAACCCAAATAGAGCTGAGCTCATAGATGTGTTTAAAGACGTGAAGATCAACTTACCATTGATTGAAGCCATTAAACACATTCCTATGTATACCAAGTTCCTCAAGGACCTCTGCACCAAAAGAAGCGTGCACAAGCACATATCCTGAAGAAGGTCCGGCTCACTAAGAAGGTGAGCAGCATTTTAGAGTCAAGCTCCCCACCCAAGTTTCGAGGCCCCGAGGCATTTGTGGTTCCATGCTTCTTAGGAGAGCGTTATACCAGTAGCACCTTGTTAGATCTAGGAGCGAGTGTAAATCTTATTCCTTACTCAGTTTTTCAGGAACTGGGAATAGGACACCTTAAGCCAACTAATATTACACTTCAGTTGGCTGATAGGACAGAGTGGGTACCTCGTGGAGTAGTGGAAGATGTACTTGTCAAGATTGACAAGTTTGTCTTCCCTGTTGATTTTATTTTCTTAGATATAGACGCTACTCCTAGGCGAAAGCGCAACGCTCCTATTATTCTAGGTCGACCGTTTCTAGCAACAGCCGATGCTGTTATTCACTATAGGACGAGAGTATTGGAGGTTTCTTTTGGAAACCTCAAGGGAAAATTGAAGGTCTCGAACTTTGTTCGACACCCTGAGACTGAGGACGAGTTGGAATGCTATAGGGTTGATGATGTTGACCCTTTAGTAGAATCGGACAAGCCCGATTCTACTAAAAGTGATTATTGTAATAGTGTCCCTGTCTGTGTTGATAGTTGTGCTTCATCACCTACACCTAGTAGGATAGAGATTTGTGACCCCGACACTGGTAATGTTTCCTTCCTTGATAGTCACAGGTCTCAAAACGCTGTTGGATTTGGGGATCGTCCCTACTGGATCAACATGAGTTCTATGGCAGATATTGCATCGGATTTTGGTTGATCTCGTGTTCTAAACTGCGTCCGGCTGAAGACGTTAAACTTAGCGCTCTTGAGAAGCAACCTAACCTATCTTTAGTTTAGTTTTATTTTATTTATTATTATATTTTTTTTAGCATGAACTATCTTTCAATTGTAGATCCGTTTATTATCCCTCATATGATAACTTTGTTTCTCTTTTACTAAACACTTGTACGCTCTTTATTTCTAATACTACTGCCCTTTCTTGGGCAATTAAATCAGGAACCGGTTTGTTTAGTATCTTGTCTTCTATGTCTTCAATTGCAGCTTGCTACCTCCATTTTTCTTCTTTGGATTTTCTTACCACATGTCGCTAAATATGTCACACCTCAGGTCGTCTCTTTCCTCTCCTTGCTTGAATTATTTTTGTCAATTTGCATTGAGGACAATGCAAGGTTTGGGTTTGGGGATGGTAGATAAGAGTCAACTTTGTTTGTCCTTTAAGCTTAATTCAGCATAAATTAGCTACACTTTTGAAGGCATAAATGAGTATAAGGTTGTTTGTGACTCTTATTGTCTACCAGTTCTGAGATGTACTTTGATGATTAGAATGTTTATGATATGAGATTATTGCCAGATCAGACTTTTGAATCCATATTTTTGTCTTTTAATTAGTTAGTGAGATTATTACTTTTCATCCTTAATCTTGTGACATATCCTACTGTTTGGGTCAAAATAATGGTAATAACTTTAGGAATAGGAATCTGCTATTCTACTTCTAACAATGTTGAAATCAATTGTATATTTCTTTATCTTAAGTAACTCCTTAAAGTAAAAAAAAAAAAAAAAAAAGGTGATTGGTTGGTTCTTGTAGCCCCTGTGTCTCGAGCAAGTAAGCCCGTAGGGGTATCGTAAAACCTGGTACCTTGAGCCAATTAGGTCGGGAGCTATCGGTCGAAAGCTCGCTACATGGGCCACAGGAAAAGCTTAAGAAGAATCAACTTTATAGTTGCCAAAATAAGCACTAATGCCCATGAAAAAAAAAAGGTATGTGCTAGCAGGTTAGGTTGTGGATCCTTAAGACTCGAGCCATTAGGTTCATAGAGGTCTCTTAAAACCTGGTACCTTGAGCCAACTGGATCGGGAGCTGCCGGACGAAAACTCCTTACATGGGTCTGAGGGAGACACACCTAACCAAGTAAAAAAAAAAAAAGAAAAAAAGGGAAGAAGGGAAAACAAGAGAGAAAAGAGAAGCCTTTTGATTTCACTATTGATTAGTGGTGAAGGGTTAGGCTAACTTGTTCCTTTATTTATTACCTTTATTTCTTCTTTAAGTCAGAGGGTTTTGAAGTAAGACGAAGGGAAGAGAAGTTCTAAAATCACTCACTAGTAAAAAGACTTTAATAACGGAGACTTAAGTCAGAACTAGTGCAATAATAACGTCACATAAGGATTCGTTACTCTCAAGTACACTCCCAAGTTTGGTCAAACAATAATTTTCACAAGTGACCTTTACGGTTAAATGCCTAACTCTACTTTTCCGCCAGTAGCTAGCTTAAATTGAGTATTGCTTGAGGACAAGCAATGTGTGGGTTTGGGGATATTGATATGCATGACTTTTACACATTTTATTTTCCCTTTTTATCATATATTCGACCTCTACATGTGTGTTTGGTTGTTGTTTAGGTACATTTTCATGTGGAACACATCAAAGTGGACGAAAGAAGAATTATGGCAAAATCGAGCATGATTGAGGCACTTTTGAAGACTGATTGGAGAAACCCAACCATTTGTGCAGATGAAAGAACCATTAGATCATAATTTGGTGAACCGAGTACATTCCATAGCGCTTCAGGGCTTAATTAAGAAAAGGGGCCCAAAGAACCAATCGTTCAACAGCTGCCGGTTAGGAAAACTAACCGAAAGCTTGCCGATCTATCGGCCAAAAGTACCGATCGATCGGGAGTTTGTGCGTGAGCTCACCGATCGATCGGTCATTATTCCCGATCGATCGGGACTGTTCCGTACGGAACCCTAAAATTTTCTGGAGCCTATAAACAAAGAGGGGAAAGTCAGCCTGAGGGAGCTTTTTCGCCTCACGTCCTCCCCTTTCTCTGAAACCCGAAGCCGCTACGAGATCTATAGGTTCTCAAAAGCTGAAGCGCAAGATGTTGGAATATTGGGAGAATTCAGGCTCGGATCAGCATCGACACGAAGATTGAGGGAGTTTACTCTTTTGTTTATTTTACGCACAGTATTTTCTTTTATATAAATTCAAATATGTGTAAAACTCCCATGGAGGAGTAAACTTTCTTAGTTTAGGGGATGAAGGGCAGGTAGCCGTCCGTATCCCAGATTTATATTATGCTTTTGACGATTGATTTAGTTATGTTATATTCGCACCCCTGTGGGGAGTTTTTCATAATTGTTGGATATTCTTTGTATGTGTGCTTGTACCCATGACTGGGTCTCCAACTTTGCAGCGATTAGTCTTGTACTTATAGCCTAGACCATAACATAACAGTAATTCATGTGTGGTCAGGGTTGAAGTTGCACCCAACTCTGAACCCAATCTTTTATATAAGTTAATATTGAGTTAGAAGTAACAAAGGAATTAGATAGTGCTAATGAGATAACCTATATTACATCTAGGGTGCTAAGATAGGTTGTGCCTTTAGACTAGTTCATTACCCTAAGCCCTAATTTATATATTAACCCAAGCTTAGAGCTCGTAGCCTAAGTCCTTCAAATCATCGTCCTAAGTAGAATGTAATGACGGGATACGTGTTAAGCTACCCTGAATTCACTCCCTAAACTAACCTCAATCGAATTGTCGCACTCACTTATATTCAGTTTTAGTAATTTAGCTTCAACTCATTCAAAGAACACTAAAAAAACCAAAAATTCAAACCGCTCATTAATCAGTAAATCTAACTTGACACGATTCCCTGTGGATACGACCCGTATACCCGACAAAGCTACGACGATCTCGTACGCTTGCGAGTAAACGGTTTTAAACACACATTTAAAATCACATCAATAGTCAATATGAGTGTGAAGATATTACTAATTTATAAAAAATAATTAATTCAATATTATCTTTTTATAATTTAGTAGGTCTTTATTGTATTATTACATATATCATTTAAGTAAATTTTATTTCACATTTTAAAATGTTTTATGTGTTAGAAAATTTATTGCAAAGAGATTCGAACGTTCTTTTTTGGGGAAAAAAAATGGATTTCATTTGCCTCTTAGACAACAAGTCGACTCTATCTCTATGGAAGAAAGAAATATTTTTCTTCTCGAGATTATTGATATATAATTATATAATTAAAGATGACTAAAATAAAATGATAGAAGACGCGCTCCAAACAAAATGATGTTGATTCAACTTCTATAGTATACATCCTAGTTATATTAGTCGAAATAACCTAGGCTCACAGCAAGCACGAGGTCCCATTAGAACTCCAAAGTTAAGCATGCTTGGGCAAGAGTAGTACCAAAATGGGTGACCTTGTGGGAAGTTCTCGTGTTGCACCCCTCTCAGGTTTGGGGTTCTTGAAAATAGCCTCCCTTCAAGGTGGCACCCTAAAGGGGGAAGACTGTGTACATCCACTTCCTTAGATCCTACTTAGGCATGAGCTCTTGGGACACTGAAAATATTGTTGCACACTGCTCTATTATTGATAGGAATATGTAGAAGATTACGTCAAGCTAAATATCAAAACAAGATTGGATTATTTGATACTAAATGCTCCTTAGTCCTTTGTTTGGTACTTTATCGGTCTTTAATTTCATCAGGTTTTAATTAATGGTGATTATATTAGTAGTAAGATACCAAATATGGTGAAATGTTTTGTATGATCCTTACACTTTGATGGGCTTTTTATCCGCATTTTGCTCAAGGTGGATAACTTTTGTTTTTGTTAGTTGATCCTATGTAATTACATGTATGTACATTTTTATGATTAATGAAAATCCAATTATCAAAAAAAAAAAGATACCAAATATGGCTAAATGAGTCAGATTGGCTCATTTGGGCTAAAACCGAATAATACTAACTTTGTATCTGATTCGATTTTTGCACTGTTCTATCAAATCCAAATCCTTTTTTTTGAATTATGACACTTGAATGCCTCTGCATACCAACCTCATCTTAAATCTTTTTATGAATACGATACACTTATTATCATACATTATAGCATAACTTCTTATGCGTTTTTTCCCCCCGGATAATTAGTGAAATAATCGCGATACAAAACCCGCGTCCCACGAAGGCGGAACCCGAGACCATACTTGAGTGGGTAGAGATCGATACAAGAACTTCTCATGCGTTATTTTTCTCTTTGGAGCCAAACCAAAGCCGCACTTGAATCGAGGTAGTACATTAAAAGCAAATGTATCAATTCTAGTTAAATTTAAGTGGGCTTTAAGTCTCGATTTAAGGAGTTGGCATGTATAGGGTCTATATAAAAGTTCGAACGAGATTTTATCCTAACATTAATTGGTATTATGTGGAATAATCCGTTACACTTACATATTGATGTCTTTTTCCACATAATTCCAATACGAGACTCAACTAGACTCACATTAGAGTTCTTAAAAATAAATCAAAGTAACCTAAATAAAAGCCATAGTAATAGAATAATACACTATATGTTAGAATATATCTTAATTACTAGAGTACTATAACCTGAGCCTACTATAAATAAAAAAAAAGCGATGGCACAATGTTAGGCTTCTAATTTTCCTACGTTAAAAAAAGGTCGGAGAGCGCTGAAGCATAGGATTAAAAAGTAAGTTAAGCGTGATCTACAAAAATTCCTCAAGGATATATCGCCTGGGAATAGTGTGAAGAGATCAGTTAAGCCCTTTGGCAAGCCAAAAAAAGGGAATTCGATGAAAAAGGGCGATAATGCTAAAGATGTTGATAAGTTTTTCAATACGGAATGAGCATAGGTGCTGGGAAAAAGTTGGGGCTAAAATTTAATAGTGATAAATCGGTTATGATTGAACATATTGCTTCAATAGAAAAGGGGCTCGGCCGATTTGTTTTTCTATGTTTTGGTTTGTTTCTCCCTATTCCTTGTTTACTCTAAGGCCTCGCTGGTAGTAGTTGAGATTTTTAGTGCATGTTAGTTTTGCATGTTTTTGCTTCTAATCCTATTTTTCGAACTGAGATGTTGTACTATACTTGTCTCTTTTGATCCCTATTTTTATATGGATTTACTCAGAGCTTATTTATACGAGTTGCCTATTTTGTACTGCAAATTTGTCGCTAATTATCCAAAAAGACTTGAGATAATAGGAAATCAAGGGTAGTTGAAAGCAGTAATATATTATAGTTAAGTTGGTCATTCCATCAATATGCACCAAAATCACATTCAAGCTGTTCAAGAGTTCTGATAATTGAGTTTCCTCTCATTGATGCAAGTTTCCACCATATGAAAACGACAAGAAATGAAATACGTAAATTGGACAATAAATTCAAAACACATTTGAAATCTTTATATAATGACAATACACGAGTTCAAATTACTCATAGTGTAAATATCATCTGTGTATCGCACGGACAACGACTAGTTCAAATAATTGGGATGGCAGCAACAAGGAGGATATTTAGCGCCGCTAGCATAGTCGCATTTGCCGCCGTTTAGATATCCGATTTGAATGCAATAGTTGTTGCAGGCTTTGCCCCAGAACCTTCCATAACACGCTCTGTAGCATACTGCATACTTCGCTTCAATCTCACTTTGCACTTGAACTGCATCCAGTAATATACAAACGAGAAAAATTATAACATGTTTAAAGAAGCAGTATTACTCTTTCCGTCTTAGAACTAATACTCATTTTTTTGTATTTTAGATTTCTTTTTAAACACAGTAAGGAATCAACATTGGTTGCACAGGGAAGCCCACCCGAAATCCTTACATTCCTTTCCTCAGGGTGAAGGCACATAATTCAATCTTAGGTTTCGGGGCATTACCTTCGAGAAGCTTTACCAATTAAGTTAGCTGACATCTTCTTTTGCATCCCATATTTGTGGAAGCTAATGGTAAACTTTATTGTTTATAGCTATCATTGAATTTCCAATAGTAAGAAAGCATGTCAACACTGTTTTATTGTTTCGAACTTAAATTATTATTTTTAGTTCCTTATCAACATAATATTATTTTTTCAAATGCTCTCACTGTAATTCTATAAAATTAATTAAGTTTTAATAATAACTTAATTTAGTAATAGAAATGGAAGTTGCATGAGATTGCTTGGATTAAGAAATGGAAGGATTTAGGGTGGAGGAATTTTCGTAATAATATATGTGAAGATATGATATTTTTAAGAAACATATTGAACAATTACTCCTTGAAAAATAACACATATATCATTCTCGAGTGACGTTCTTATGAGAGGGTGAGAGGGCGAATCCTAGTTTCTATTGTAATGGACGGTCAAGATTTGTTGGGTATTAAAAATTAAAAAAAAAATAATTTGCAGCCAAGATTTGAACAATTTCTTTCCCTTACCCTTTCTTTCTTTCTGCCCCATGAAAGGGTATGGGCCGTAATTGTTATTTTTTTAATATTCACCAAATCTTGGCCGTCCATTACAATGGAGGGTCAAGATTCGACCCTCTCACGCTCTCACAATCTCATAAGTACGCCACCAATGACAATAAAAATTAATCTAGTACATCAAAATCAAACAGTATTTGGTGAATAAATGTTTCCAACAAAAACGTCAGAATTATTTTAGACAAAGAAAATAACAGAACGAAGTAAAAAACGAGAACACTAAGAGGCCTACCGACACTCCATGCAAGGGAAATGCACAAGAAGCAGAGCAAGAAAAATTTTATACCGTTGGATGACATTTTCAAATTATTATTAAAAAGTAATGAAGAAAATAAAATTACTTTTGTACTTAGGAAAATATAATGAAAAATTATGAATTTAGCACTTGCAATGCACGGCTTATATAATAGTAGTTTTACTAGACCCTTAATTGCATGCTGATTAAGCAAATCATATTTTACTTAATTTTAACTGATACGTGTTTAATACAGGAAATAATATAATGATTTTATATCTTCTATATTAGGAATATTAGTATTCGGTATAATTTCGAAGATTTTTTTTTTATACTAAAAATGACATAAATTTTAGGTGCAATTTTAAAAAATCATATATATTTTTCAATTTTTTAAAAATCACCTAAAATTTTCAATGTCATAACTTAATGTTAACGCCATTACCATTCGTTAGTTTTTACTTACGTGCTGTTTAAAAATAAATTTTTATCAATATAACAACGATTTTTATTAATATATACAAAATTTTAATATACTTAATTTTTTTAAAAAAAATTTAGAATTATTTTAGATGAAAATTTTAATTTTTAAAATTATTTTCTCTTTTATTTCAAAAACCACGTAACAAAATCTAACGGATGTTAACGGCGTTAACATTAAGGTGTGACATTCAAAAATTTTGAAAAGTTTAGGTAGTTTTTTAAAAATTTAAAAATGTAGGTAGATTTTTAAAAACGCGCCTAAAATTTAGGTGATTTTCAGTTAAAAAATAAAAACCCTAATTTTTAGATGGAAATAGCATTTTTTTTTTGTTTCACAAAACCGTTTTGGCATGTTTGGTGCATTGTTGTTTTTTTTTTTTTTTTTTTATAATTAGCGGCAAAACCGCGCAACAAAACAAGGAACTCGGCAAAACGAGCCCCTGGAAATCCCAAAACCGGAAGACTTACAGAACAGACCTAAAAGAGAAAAATAGGAAGACAACAACAAGAAACAGGCGCAACCAAACCAAAAACAGAACAAACGACGACCACCAAAACAGGAGAAGGGGACAAAAAACAAAAAAGACAGGACGACGGAAGAAGCTAAAGCAGAGCTACCCAAAAAAGACCACCTGGTTGGAACTCAGCTGAAGAAAAATCGGACAAACAAAACACAGGAAACAGGAGCTGGACTGAAACCTCAACCCCAAAACTAACCACCTCAGTTAGCAAGCAGCTTTGCCACCCTATGATTTAGTGCTTGTTGTTAAGTGATGCAATCTATGATTTAGTGCTTGTTAAACTATTTATAAAGAAGAAAATAATTTCTGAATAGCTCTGTCTCACACATAAAATTGGAATTGAATCGTAGAATGTCAATTCCAATTTTAATACTAGTAGAATTGGAATTTCGAAGGAACTGAAATTTCAATGTTTGATTAATCACATGAATTAGAGGTCGGAATTATAATTTTCTAATGATTTAAGTCATCGTAGGCTTTCAGTCAATCGATTTGGAGCATTGCGATTTTTTAATTAGTTAGGGTCGGATTTTTGGTTGGATCGAATCATTTTGAGTTCGAGTTATTTGAGCTTCGAGTTAATTCAGTTTGAGTTTTAGTCGCGTTGGATCACTTTGTGTTCGAGTCATCTTGGATTTTCAATTAATCAGATTGGGTTTATTCAAGACTCAGGCTAGAATAGATAGGTTTGAGTTGATTTAGGTCTTTTTGAGCTCGAGTCATCTTGGTTTTGAGTCAAATGGGTTGCATCATTTCAAATTTCAGGTTATCTTGGGTCAAGTCAAATTTAGGCTAAGTGTGAGATGGATCGCGTCATTTTGGGTTTGGATTATATTAGGTTTTGGGTGAATTTGGTCATTATTTTTACATTGGACTTAGCTTGATTACGTCACATTCAAATGTGGTCGTTTTAGTTTTTGGATTTAAGTCACCTCAGGTTTCAAGTCAATCAGGTTGTGTCAGGTTGGATTTCGAGTTAAGTTGATTCGGGTCATTCAAGGTTCAAGTCATTTAAATTTGGTGATTTCAAGATTCAGGTCAAATCTAGGTCTTGTCAAGTTTTTCAGTTTTGAGTCATCTTGGGTTTGTGTTAATTAAGTGGATTCATTTGGGGTAAGTGAAGTTACTAAGAAATAGCAATTCCTTGCCTCTACCCCAAAAAATTATAATATATGATTTTCAATTAAAACTCAATTCCATGGCATTAGAATTCTAATTCCAATATGTAAATCAAACAATAAAATTGAAATTTTGGGCTTTAATTTCGGCTTTAACCCTAGTTCTAGGCTCCAGTTCCTTGCTCCAAACATGACCTAAGGTTTCGTTTGGCACATGTAATTAGAATTTGAATGCAGAATTGCAATTCCAGTGGAATTGGAATTTTGATGTAATTGAAATCTATTGTTTTGGTTCATTAAAGTAATTGGAGATCGGAATTATAATTATATAATGACTTGAGTCATCACTGGATTTCGGTCAATTGAGTTAGGGTATTTCGAAATCCGCTACGAAATTTTGGTTAGGTGGTTCACATTGCGTTCAAATTATTATGGTCAGAACAATTTACTTTGTGTTCGAGTTATTCGAGTTTTTAGTCAAATAGGGTCAAGTATTGTGTCAAATCATTTGATATTCAAGTTATCTTGGATTTTCAGTTAATCAATTAGGTCTTTTGGGGATTTGGGCTAGAATGGACTGGATTTGGGTTGATTTAGTTCATTTCAAGCTCAAGCCATCTTACTTTGGGACAAATGGAATGTATCATTTCAGAGTTTGGATCATCTTAGGCTAAGTTTGAGATGGGTCACGTCATTTTGGGTTTTGGTCATATTAAAGTTTGGGTCAAGTCAAGTAGTTCCATTTTTTGGATTTGAGTTATCTAAAGTTACAAATCAATTGGGCTGGGTTCAGTTTTGTTGGTTTGGGTCATTTCAAGTTCAACTGATACGAGTTAGGTGATTTCAAGGTCCGAGTCAAATTTTAGGTTATGTCCAAATCTTTCGATTATGACCAAAACAACAAGATTAGAATCCTTACCCCTACCCTAAAGAATTAGAAATTTTGATTTTCAGTTAAAATTCAATTTCATGGAATGGGTAATATAGCTGTAATTTCAATTCCAACAAATGGACCAAACAATAGAATTAGTATTCTGGCGCCCCATTCCAGTCTCAATCCCAATTTCAGGAACCAATTCTATGTTTCAAACATGACCAAAGGGTTTTTTCCTAAAGAAAACCACCAGCCAATACGTTCCTTCACCGTACCACCATATGCTTTTGATTTTTCAAAAAAACCATCCCAAATTTTAAAATTTTTTCAATCAACCACCTCTCCATTAAATGTATTAAATTTTCCGTTAAAAGCGTCACATGACACAGACATAACCTGATTAAGAATTGTAATTGCATATTTAATAGATAACAAATGACCATTATTGGTGTTAATTAATTAAAAAAGCGTAACAAATTACTTAACAAACTAAAATGTAAGAAGAAATTAAAAAATAAAAAAATATTTCAACACCTTTTCCCTTTATTTTCTCATCGTTCTTGTCATGCGTTTGGGCAATAATCATCGTACATCAATAAGAAACGTATTAATTTGTAATCCAAAATTGCAATAAACCAAACGTGCCGAACGAACATGAAATTAATAGAATCTGCATCAGGGTCTTGTTACCACCAGCACAAAAAATATTATTGTCAGAACAATAACGTGACTTATATTGAATAATAGCCACCAACTTTCAGACAATAACGTTTTTACACTGACAATAACAGTACCCCGTGCAGTACATATAAGAACACATTAAAGCTAATTATCGTTAGGATGACAACAACAAAGAATATATTTGGCATGAGAAGCATAATTGCATTCACCACCAAATTTATAACCCTCAGACTGACAATAATTGAAGCATGCTTTTCCCCAGAATCTTCCTTGGCATACTCTATTGCATACTGCATACTTCTCTTCTAATTCACTTTCAACTTCAACTGCACGGTAATGTTATTATCAGAGCAAAATTATTTAAGAAAAATGTTCACCCATTTTGTATTGATAGTACGTGTCAAGGAACCAACTATCCCAAAAGCTTAAACTGACGGGTGAAGGTCCATGACTTATTTTATACTCTGGTAATTCACAGGCTCGCGTTATACATTGTGCTTGAATTAATTTTAATATTAAATGTGGGGGCTTTGAGATTCGAACTTGTGAATTCTTGGTCAATAAGGCTCTGATAACATATCAAGGAATCAACTATCCCAAAAGCTTAAGCATTTGTGAAAGACGGTTCCTTGTCATTGTATCAGAGACTTGTTAACTAAGAGGTCATGAGTTCGAATCTCACCGGCCCCTACTTTCAATATTAAAACAATTTAGGCCCCTACTTTCAATATTAAAACAATTTAAGTACAAGAGATGAGGTGGGCATGTGCATTATTTACGCTTCAAGCCCAATTGGCATTTGCGTGAGGAGGCATGTTAGAGTATAACACTATTCCTGCGCCTTCACCCATCAGCTTAAGCTTTTGGAAAAGATGGTTCCTTGACAGTAGGAGTTGACAATTGTGTCGTGTTGTGTACGTATTCGTGTTATGAGAGGGGTGTTAGAAATGAAATCAACCTAGGCCTAACCCCACGTTTATTAAACGGGTTAGGAACCGTCAATCTTTACCGGACCCGATTATTAAACGGGTAACTTGTGTATTACACATTCAATTATATGGGTGACTTTTTTTTACTAATTGGTAGTAGTCAACTTACAAATATGTCAATCATACATCTTAGTATTGCTTGTAATTACAATTGTTTAAATAAACTTTCAAATTAACATTATCAAATATAATTCAAATTACCTTATATGAGAGAAAGTAACAAAAAGTATATATATAACATCAATATTATACAACTCAAATACTTATCATACTTATATAAATGGGTGAAGCATGTTGAAAACTAATTGACATATCGAAATTCAAATTCAATCCAATTATCTAAACGGATTAAAAGGGTCAACTCAAATTCAACTTTCAGATTTTGCTAGCCTTATTGACATTATTTATTTTACTTGCCTTTTTTAAAAATTATTTTTAATTAAAACTTTTATATTTCTAAATAAATACCATAATTTTATTTCATAAATTTATGTAAGTTCACATGTACACTGAGGTTAAAATGGTGCATATGGGCTGACCCAAAAAAAAAAAAAAAATGGTGCATATAATGTGAAATTACGAAAGAAAAAAAAATGCTTTTCTTCTCATATAAAAAAAAAAAATCGCTTTCCTCTTTCCTTAAAAGAAAGTCAACTTTTTCTTCAACGAAGAAAAAACATTTTGCATATAAACAACAATTACTATTTACGTATACAAAAACATAATAAAAATAATAACAAGATTTCTCCATCAAACTGAACAGAGAACTCTTAGGCTTACCAACATCGCTGTCATATACAATATTTACATATAAGTTTAAGTGAGATTTTATTAGAAAAAATTGGTATTAGGTGGAGTAACCCAATAAGTTTATATGTCAATCTATTCTCTTTAACAACTATTATGTAAGATTCTACTAGATTCACACGTAAAGTCTTTAACAAAAGGCAAAGACAAGAACACTAAGAGGCTTACCAACACCCCATGCAAGGGAAATGCACAAGAAGCAGAGGAAGAAGAACTTTATGCCGTTGGCTGCCATTTTTAAATGGAAATTAAAATAATTTTTTAAAATTAGGAAAAATAAAATGAAAAATTATAATTTTAGCAATTGTAATGCGCGGCCTTTATAGTAGTAATTTTAGTAGCCTTATTTAATGAAAGTAATTATTTTCCTTGATTTTAGAGATACGCTTTAATTTACTGAGATAAGGAAATTAAGTGCCAATTTGGATTTATTACTTTGGAAAAAAATAAATTGTAATGGAAAATATGTTCATTAATTTATTTTTGGGTTTTTGACCCATGGAGAGAGATTTTTTTTCAATTTTTAAAAATACGTAAATAAAAAGTAAAAATTATAAATTTTACAGCTAGAATGAACGACAAGGCTGGACATAACCCTTAGCAACCGCTTGGGGCCTCCAAAATTTAAGGGTCCCAAATTTTAAAGGACTGTATTTTTAAAGTTTTAGTTGTTGAAATTAATAAGTTTATGTATTACTATTTTTAAAATTTTATTACATATAAAGAGTTCCCCATCTAAAATGTCCACTTAAAGCCCTGGGAATAAATTTCAGGACCAATCCTAATCAAAGATTCATAATTTGAAAAAAAAAAAAATGTAATGTTAAAAAGTAATAATTTACAGTATGACCAAACATATAAAAATTAGAACCTTTAGCATATTCACCACACAGTTGGTAAAGGAAGTAATCTATTATTTAGTGCTTATTTGGCTCCACATTATGGGGAAATTTTTTTTTTTATATAGAGAAAACCACTTTATTAATTGTATACAATTGTCAACAAAAATATAAAAATTATTTTTAAATGATTGTATAAACGAGATTTGAGTCAACTCATATTAAAACGAGGATCAAAATAAAGACAAAAACAATACAACAAACAAAAAGACTCGCTTAAAGAACAGTTATAGGCAGAAGCTAACAGATGCTATATGAGTACAACCACCACTGAAGAGGATGGGCCCAAAACAGGGAAAAGAGCCAATGAGCCAAAGCTGGGAACATAGGAAATAATTTCTTAAATTGTATGCTTTATTTTGATTTAAGATTATTTTGGCGCAGATCATATATCCTAAGATTGAAAGATTGTATTATATTGAGAGTAAATAATGACCAATCCTAGTAAATCTTAAGTAATGATATTCTTTTTATTATTTATGTAATGGTATTAATTTTGATTTGAATCTCAGATCTTCTATTGCATTATTCTAGATTGAGCGATATCAATTTTGGCTTTGTGAAGTTCCGTGATAGACAAGCTGGGGAGAATGCTATTGCAGAAATGAATGGAATGATGATCGGAGATAATAGGATTTTGGTCAAGTTCACTAGGTTTGATAAGATAGGGAGTCAGGTTTCATGTGATAAGGTTTATACTGACGAAGGATTGAAGGGGTTGATGGACCAACACCCCGATGTGAAAACAATTAATGGTCAAGCTGACGAAGATAAAAAGGAAAAGCTAATGAGGAGCATTATAAGGGAAGCTCAGTATGACATTGAAGTTGGTGTGTTAAAGAGAAGCATCGAAGATGACAGTGGGCTTGATTGTGTTGTTCAACACATGGGAGGGACATCGTTTCTAATCACGTTTGAATCCACTGAGGTCAGGGATTGGATTATGTCAAACAACCAGTGCTGGATTAATAAATGGTCCATGAAAGTCAAGAAGTGGACAGAGTTTGATCAAAGCCTTAAGAGAAAGGCTTGGCTATCATGCTATGGAGTTCCGTTACATGCGTGGAATTCAGAAAACTTTATTGAAATTGGCAACTGTTTTGGCCGGGTTCTTGCGGTGGACAAGAGGTGCAATGGAAATAACTCATTGGAAGTGGGTAAGATTCTGGTGGAGACTAAGGAACCGCATCGTATTGATGAGAAGGCTTGCTTTATGGTTGATCAAGGTAAGCATACAATTCACATCCTGGAAGGAGGTCAAATGCTAACGGAGAATTTCATTTCACGTGATGCCCAAATCAGAGCTGAGGAGGTTGTCCCCGAACCTGACAGGGTTGCTTGTTCCATCGGTACGAATGATGCACCCATTGAGAACCTACGAGGAAGTTTGATGGGAATAGAGAAAAGGGTTCAGTCGCCGTCATTGAGTATTGTTAACGAGAGCGTGAATGAACCAACAAGGGAGAAGATGACGCAGTGTCGAGCTCAAATGTCACCGGGTCGAGTGCTAGAGACTCAGAAAAACTCAAATGTGGAAGAGGTTATAGGGGGTGGGGAACCGGAACGTCTATGCTCAGAGGAGGATTTTCCACCCGGATTCGTGAATCTCTATGATGTTAACGTCACCGAAGAATCAGAATTGAGGCAACTGGCGTTGAACAATGTTAATAGGAAAAGGAAAGGGAAGAAGAAGACAGGAACAAGCAGAAAAAAAGTGGCAACAGTAAATGAAAACAGTGAATTCACTGAGCCAGAATCAGAAACAAGAAGCAGTATGGGGATTCACCAGACGATGCAAGCGTTAGGCCTAAAGTGGATTGGGGGGGCACGATTCAGTGGTTGAAAAACTACTGAAAAACGCGAGGGGGATCAAAAGGGTTAAGATAAGAGATAATATGTGGAAGGAAAAAGGGAGGAAAAAGAGGTGAGCGTCTCTGTGGTAGGTGTTGTGGTTGCCGCTTGCCAGGGTTCTGTTGGTCTGGGTGCCTTTGGCATCCTGTGCTCTGTTTTGCTGGTTTGGTGTTGTTTTCTTCTCGGTTTTTTCCGGAGTGGTGCGTGGGCTTGTGTTAGTTTGCTTTTCGTTTTTTGTTGGTTCTTTCGCTGGTCGCGTGGTCAGCCAGGCTGTTGGTTTTGGTGCGTTTGTTTGGTTCTTTTGCTGGTCGCTTATGTTGCTTTCGTGGTGTCTCCTTCTCTTTGGTTGTTGTTGTGTTCGGGGTTTTGTGGGTGGTCTTTTTGTCGGTTTGCCCTAGGTCGCTGGGTTGCGGGTGTTTTGTTTCTTGTTGTTCTTTTGGAATTGTCCTTTTTATTTGGACTTGTAATTCCTTTTTGATGAATGTACGATGAATGAAATCTCAATTATCGAAAAAAATGATAAAGAAAGTCCACTAATCGAGTTGTGTTAAGTTTTCTGATGTGTAAGAAAAAACGTGAAATCAATTTAAACACGTTAAAAATTGACAAAATAATTAGATGTATTAAGTAAATGTTGAATTATCAATAAACCAGCCATAAAGAATATTTTTAGGCAAACAAAAAAAAACACTAAAAATACGAAATTACTAAAATGCCATCAGAAATGCATATTTACGAAAATGCCACAAGAAATGCGCAATATAAAAATACTATTAAACTATCTGTAAAACATAAAAAATGATCCAAAAACACGTTAAGAGACCAAATTTGGGGAAAATAAATGGGGCTAGTAGCAAATCGGCTGGGGTTGCATAAATTGGTCTAATAGCTTCGGTTTGACAGATAATTCTCCTTGTAACTCCTTACACATCAAAATTATGGCCGTTTTAAAATTGATAGTACAAATTAGTGTTTCCAATCCACACGTTTAAATTTCTAGCTGTCCAACTACTTCATAAGTTATCCGGTTACTCGTCTTATATCATTGTCTATCACGTACGTGTTGAATTTTTGATTTAATGTTAAAGTTCAATAAATTATGTGAGACGTTACTATTTAGTCTTGAATTAAATATTTCAATTATAATTTCTAAAATAGAAAATTATATATAAAATTAAGAACTCCTCCCCCAAGTCACTTGTTTACATATACTTGGAGTTGGTTTGGTTGTTATATGAATTGAATTCCCACGGGAAGCTGTATTTTATGGGAATTCAATTCCTATGCCAACTTTCCAAAAGTGGGTAAAACACGTTTGGTTGCCAGGATGGGAAATAGAACTCTCTTGGGGAGGATAGTAAAAAATGAAGTAATTAGAACTTACCTGGGGGACTAAGCAAATTACTTCCTACGTTTTGAAGATATTAGAAATTGCTTAGCAGTAGTTTTTTTTTCTATTTTCAGCATTTTGCCTACTTCCTGCTAACCAAACAAAAGCCAAAATTCGTACTTCCTATGAATTTTTACTTTTTACGGTTACTTTCTACATATCAAACGAGACCTTGGACCTACTGATTTGCTTTGTGCACTTCCTAAAAATCTAAGGTTCCTCTTAATTAACTTAATTAATTTACTTAATTGCATACTCCTTTAGTCCTTTATATATTCACTCAATTATACATAATATAAATTTATCTACGTTTAAATTGAGTATATTTAATATTTTCTAAAGAGATAATGAGATGTCTTGGTCTCTTATCTTTTTAAATTTGTTCAAATTAGTCTATTATATTTTCTTTTATTCAAAATGGTCTGTAATGATTTATTTTAAAATAATAGTCCCTTATCTTTTAACTTTTATCTAATTTTGGTCATTATATGGGGGGACTAATTCTGTTATACAATAAAAAATGAGGGATCATTTTGAACAAAAAACAAGATGAGTGACTAATTTGAAAAAAATTATAAAAATAAGGGATCAATTTGAACAAATTTAAAAAAACCAACACTTCGGAAAGGGTGTGATGAGCTCTGAGCCTAAGAATTCTTACTTTGAAGTTTGGAAGATAAATCGCTATACCAACACATTTAACTCTTATGACCCAAGTATATGTTAAACCATCACGGCGTTGTCAATTTTTTTTCCCGATAATTGGTGATAAAGTTGTGATACAACAGCACCTTGTATAAACAAGACCTGATTCAACCCGTAGCAAAACGAAAAATAAAACAAAGACAAGAAAAAAAAAATACAACCGACAAGGGGAATAGGATTACAAGATAAAACACAAGCAAACAACATATAAGGACTATAAGACTATAATCATCACTAGACAGCATAGACTGGAAAAAAAAAAAAAAAAGGAAAAAATTCAGTGTACCTTTTTCAACCAGGTTGCCAATTTAGACACAATTATTAGATATGTATCTTTAAAAAAAGTAAAATTAAATTGGACCCTTTTACAAATTAAGTTACAAAATGGGAACTTGAATTTATAAGTTTAAGGGTTATTAACATCAAAGGTCCCCGTATTTTGTCCATTATTTTAATTTAGTCCTTATAATTATAATTGTATTGATTTAGTCCCTGACAACTGAAATTGTGTCAACTTGGTCCCTAAAGTAAAATTTATGTTAAATTGTTAATAAAAATTTAATGGTTCGGCCATGAATTGGGCTAAATTGAGTCAATAGGTGAATTTGTAATAGGGTACTTGCATCTAATGTGATTGTACTGTTTAAAGTTACATCAATAACTTCACTTAAATTTGAATAAAGGATTAAATTGACAAATTATAAATTATAAAGGGATTAAATTGACATAATTAAAGTACATGACTAAATTGACACAATGACGAAAGTACATGAACTTTTGCTGTAAATAGCTCAAAATTAATCATCCATCCACAAGACACAACGAAGACAGTTGCCTTGAATAAGCAACTCAAATGCTTTGTTGATGTCTTCAAACTTCATCTCATGGGTTACAAAGTCATCCAAGTTCAGCTCCCGCAAATTTCAATTATATTGAATAATTAATTAACAAAATTTATCACTTAGGTACATATACTTCGTTCACTATGTCTATAGGGGTCTCGTACTTTTAATTGTATTAATTATGTCGCTATTTATATATATTGTGTCAACTTAGTCCTGTATTACAATTGACATTAGGTCACAGATGGGTTAATCTATAGTGGGTAATTCACATATGACTTAACCAGGCCATTAAAAGTTACGTATTGACTTAGGTTAGTTTCAGCATAGCACTATGTCGATACAAAATAAATTATACATGGATTAGACATAATTAAAATTAAAAAGACTAAGTTGATACAGTAAGTAAAGTATTACCTTGTCCAGGTAACGCTTAGCTAAGATGGGAATATCAATTTTGTGTTTAAGACCTCCAAATGTGGATCCTGTAATATTTTTGCCACTAAGAAGGAAATTCAGTGAGTTAAATATCAATTCTGAACTGGGTTTATCCACCCCAAGTACCACTGTCTTTCCACAACCCTGCATGTTGCAGAAACAAAGAAAAAAAAAAAACCTTCAAAATGACATACTGTTGGGGGAAAAATTGACCAAAAAGTGCATTATATTTCTTTTATATGTATATGTATATATATATATATATATATATATATATATATATATATAAAAGTAGATAAGGGTTGATTTACTAGGCACAAATACAATTAGATCCTATTAGAACTCCGTAGTTAAGCGTGCTTGGCCGAGAATTGTACCAGGATGGGTGACCTCCTAGAAAGTCCTCGTGTTGGCAACCCTATAAGGTTGGGAGTCCTCGGAAATAGCCTCTTGACAGGGTTACACCCTGAAGGGATAAGGTTGTGTACATTCACCTCTCCCAGACCTCCCTTATGCGGGAGCCCTTGAGACACTGGGTCTATTATTGTACATATATATAAGTAGACAACATATTTTGGAAAATAAACACGAAAGACAACATCTTTTAAGAAAACAATAAACAAGGGTATCGACTATATCATAGATGAATAGAATAATGTCATCACGATCAGAATAATGATATAATAATCAATCAGAAAGATAATGCAACATTATCGATAAGGACGATGCTCTTCTTGCTTTTGAAAACATGAAACTCTTCTGCTGTATATAGTAAATTAACGTTACATATTCCTAGTTAGTCCTTTTTCTAAGTACTTTTTTTCAACTTTTTGTAAAAATTGAAGCAATCGGTATCCATTCGTTTTATGATTCTTATGTTTTATGGTATACACAAACTGACATGATGAATTTTTAACATGACACAACATGAAATCATTAAGGACAAACCTTTCGACAAGAAGCATAAGCTTCTTGCACCAATGATGCCAACCCTACACACTCAAAACAATAATCTGCACCACCATCTGTCATCTCATTTATAACCTGAAAAATATTATATACAATGTAAACAATCGCGTATCTATAGAAAAGGATTGTATACGTAATTCGAGCTAAATAAGATAACTAAATGAAAAAAATATTATAACCTCGCTAATTGATTTGCTCCCATAAGAAGCAGGGTTGATAAAATCCGTCAGTCCAAATTTTTTTCCTGCTCCAAAAAAGCACCATTGTGCATCGTCTATCATTATACACATATCCTTTTTTAAAAAAATTGGTTAAACCCTAACAAAATGTACGGAATACACGAGGAGACATGTATATCCAAGTTATTATTCAATTTTTTTAAAAAAGGTCATTTTTTAATAAAAGAAATTAGTTTTGGACCTGCTTTATTTTTTATTATTTGATAATATTGGTTTGAAGAGATTAAAGAGATGAGGTTACATTCCAAAATCAAGTGTCCTTAGGTCGAGTGATCCACTAAGCATATATGTTTATCTCTTCTGTTTAACAACTTCGATATCCTTAACAATATGTGTGTGTGGGCATCATGTCGTCGGGTATCTATTGAGGGGTGTGTGTGTGTGTGTTTTTTTTTTTTTTTTTTTTTTTTTTTGTAGCAAACTGTTGAGGTGTTAGGATGCTTAAATTGGGTATTGTCTCTAGGGATTCTGTGGTGGTTTCTCACATCACTGCATTTTTTTCCTCGATAAATAGCGAAAAATTGCAATATAAAACCCGCATTTTCCAAAGCGAAACCCGAAGCTACAAAGGGTGAATACAAGAAGCCCGATTCACATCAATGCATTAGATGGCGTTTTAGGAGGTTTATATATGTGCGGAGCTTTCTGTAAAATAATTCGAATCTAAGGTTTCGTCGGGTTTTTTATTGACGGGGATTGAAGTGGATCCACCTCCCAACTTTAGATAAGCTAATTATTTATTTCATTTTACTCCATTTTCTTATTCCTTTTTTTTTTTTGTGTTCCGAACGTTTTTTGGGTGCTATGAGTGGACCTCGCGGACTTATCCATATACTCATTTCTCTCATTCTAATAGTTAAATTTCACTGTGTTTGTGCCCGACCCAAGTAGTTGTAGTATATGAGATTCACATATAGGTACTAGTGGAACTTTATCTTAAAACCAATTGACATTATGTAGAGTAATCCACTAGGCTTACAAAATTCTTTACTTTACTCTCACAACTTTTATGTAAAATTATACTAGATAGACTCACATGTAAAGTCCTAGATACTAATTATGCAGAACATCACTTTAATTAGAAAAAAAAAATGTATTGCTAACTACAGTTTATGGGTTCTGACAGTAAATTGATTTACTGGCGTCGAATTTGGCTGGGTTGAGATCTATGCCGATGATTTTGGTGGCTCCACAGAGTCGTGCTCCTTCCGCAACCTAATTTTTATTATAAAATGACAATCAATTGAGAATTTTAGATTTAGTTTGGTAACTGTTTAAAACAAGGTAACGAGGGGGTAAATAGAAGATACGTAAGAAGTAATTCCACTTTTATTTGGATATGTTTATACAAAAATGGATAAATTAGATACCTTTAAGTGACTTATTAGAGTATAAAATCATTCATGGACTATCACCCATTAGTTTAAACTTTTAAGAAATTTGGTTATTTGAAATAATATCAGAGAGCTTTGTTAACTAATATGTCACGAATTCGAATCGTAACAACTTGAACTAAAAATATTAATATATTTCAAATACAAGGTATAGGAGGACCTCTGCATTATCTACGCTTCAAGCCTAATGGACATTTATGTGGGGGGCCATGTTAGAGTATAAAACTAATTATCAACCTTTATTCATTAGCTTAAACTTTTAGGTACCATTGGTCTCTTGATATGATCCATTTTCTTTTCGATAATTAATGATCCATTTTATTACTATATTGTAATTGTATTTCCTTTACTACCCTTCATAGATTTAGGCCATCCAATATTTTTTTCGAACACAACAACGTCCGAAGATCACCCGAAGATCAACACCACCTTCCTCCTCAACAACCAGGTACGCCACCATCCGGCCACCACCGTGCCTCCACCACCTTTCCACCTCCAGTTTTGACCATCCACCACCAAATCCCACTACCCACCAACGCATCACCGAGATCCACCACCATTTCCACCCAACATCCTTTTTTACCACCAATTTCCACCATAACCATCTCCAACACCACAGTCCACCACCAACCAACACCATATCCACCATATCTCTACCGCCTCTGTTGAGTTCTATAGGGGACGAGTAGTGCGACTCTTGGTGCGGCTCTCCAAATTCCTTCTTCAACCACTGCAAATGCCGCTCGCCGATACAAGGGCATCCATCTTCGTAGATGGTCTACCTGAGAGAACGACAAATTCGTGGCTCAGGGCTGTTTTTCGCGCCTTTAGATCAATTTATGACACATTTGTCCCCGTGAAAAGAAGACTGAGAACTAAATGGTCTTATGGATTTGTTCGATTTTATCACTCAAATGAAGCTACACGGGCTGTCAATTTCATGAACGGAAGATGGGTTGCAGGTGTGAAGCTCAGGTTGCAATGGGCAAATCCAGCCAGAATTGCACTACCTAAATCCACTCGAGGCCAACCATAGCAGAGCACAGCCCAGTAGGTCAGAACCGTATGTAGAACTCAGGACCTGGGGAACGCATCAACTATTCGGAGTGGGACATATGATAACACAGATATTCCGAGGATTGAAGTGTCAAACTTTAACAAGAGTGTTGAGGCATGGCTTAAGCGGTCAATAATTGCCCATTCATCTGTTGAGGTCAGTCTTGATGATGTTCATACGTTTATCACCGAAAATGACCTCTACGGGCTTACTCCTAAAGGCTTAAGCAACAACTCCTTTATTCTGGTTTGTGATTTGATTGACACTATGGATGCCTATCTCGGCCACCGTAAGGAGATTCTCCTACAAATGTTCAGAGAAGTTTATAAGTACTGTGGAGAGACGCCTGGATCCCTTAACAGAAGGGTTTGGCTCGAGATCCATGGATCGCCTGTCCAATATTGGTCAAATGAATGCTTTATTGATATCGCCAAAATCTGGGGGAAGTTTGTTAGGGTGGATCCTAGAACATCCACTATGAGGTGCGTTGACGTTGCAAGGATTCTGATTAACACTTGCCACACAATATGTATACACCAGATTGTCCAGGTTCACCATAGAGGGGGAACCCATTTGATCTTCGTTAAAGAAGGAAGCTCTGTTTTGATATCAGACTACTCCCCCAGTGTTGTGTCCAGAGCCGCATCTGCTAGATTGGTTAGGAAGCAGGCCTATTTCCCATCACATTTCCCCCAAGGAAACGAATGCACGACCGTGGTTAGACATTCTTCACAGGTTCAACCTTCTCTGAATCTGGTATCAAAACGATGTTTATTAGTGAGGAGATTAGAATTCCTGCCCCGCGGTTGGCAAATGAAGGTTTGGGAGTTGCTTGGAAGTCGTTTGGATATGTTTCCCTCCACCTCAACTGCCAAATCATTGGGAGATAGGCTCTGCAGCAATCGCTCCTGAATGCCAAGCCTCACACTTCACTGCAGGTGGCACTTCCTCATTTTCTACTGCCATGGGTTGAGAATGGTGAAGCTCCAGCTAATCAACATCATGCTCAGATAACCATACCTGATACCGATACTCGGGGAAGCAACAATGACAATGAGTCAACAACATCTAGGCCTGAATTCCCTCCAGGATTCGAGCCCATAACAACAAGCCGTAACTCTCAAGCGGAGGATAGTTTGCCGCAGAGCCAGCAAGTATCATCTCCATTCATGGAAGGGCCTAGCACAAGCTAGAGGAAAAAGGAAAAATTCAGCAAAACAAAAAGAGAAAGAAAAGCGATCAAGCGCAAGATGAAGGAAAGAGAGAAGCGGGAGTTGCAAAACTTCCTGAAGGATATGTCTCCTAGAAGTAATGCTGGAAAATCGTATAAGATAGCCGAAAAGAGAAAGAAACGGAATAGGGGAAATCGAATCCAGAATATCGTGGAAGAAGAGTATGATGGGAGGGTCCTGGAAGCGGAGCGGGTAATAGAGATAGGAGAAAAGGTGGGTTTCAACTTTAATGGTTTCGACCCGCCTATAGTGGGAGACATTCTTGCTCAATGACATGGTTTGGGTGTTGGGTTGTGGTTTTAGTCCCATCCTCGGCTCTTGTGCTGGCCTTCTAGCTCTTCTCCAGCTAGGATCCCTGTTTGTGATGGTTCTGCGTGCGCTAGTGTTTTCTTATCCCCGTATCTTTTCTAGTCCTGTTCTCATTGTCTGCTGTGTCATTTTTTGAGGCGAGCATTTCTATCCCTGTTTTCTTGTTTTGTGGTGGTTGTTTTGGTCCCCGTACTATTACAGTCGGAATCTGGCCTCGCTTAGTAATTGGCCGGCTTGTTTAGCGATTTTGTCGCAACTTATCGCAAAAAAATCACCCAATGTAGGGTTTTGTTGTCTGTGGATTCCCCAACATAGAATCCTACCAGTCTAGCCAAGAAATTTTGTTGGGGCCAACTAATTAAAAAGCATATGATCAATGCCCAATATATGCGAGCCAGTTGTCACGGGCCGCCTTTGGTTGACGCTGTCTCTAGTGCTCAATAAGCAGACATATGTCATATAGGGTCTCCTTAGCCTATCCGATACAAATGCGCATGGGTTGTATGTAGGTATGTCCGTGGTATGCTGTGTATTTTGTCTCTTGAAGGTGCATATTGCTGCTTATTGGCCTTAGGAGGTAGGCTGGCTTGGCCCTAGCCTCAGGGGCTCGGCCGCCACACTGGTGATCTGCGCTCATCCCCTGACAAGTGATATCAGAGCGAGGCTCATGATACTCGAGTAAGCAGTCGTCTAGAGTGGGTTTGTCCGTCGGGATGGACACTCCTTGTGTAGGAGGAGCACTTACTGAGGTACTTTCGGAGTGAAGTGGAGTGACTCGCGTTCCGGGTGTGGCGAAAGACGCACTGTGTGTTGGCGCAGTTAGGCATGCTGATCGTGGGATTGGCTTGCTACGTGGAGATTGGGCCGATCCTTGGGGTGCAGTGCGAAGTTCACAAGGTGAAAAGTCAACAAACATTGTGAAGCGAGACGTGTACGTGGTGCACCATGGTGCATGGAGCTAGTAGGTTGCTTTTTGCGCACGCTGCTTATCGTCGGGCGAGTGTCAATGGCATGTCAGAGGTGTCACGCTGGAGAGGATGACGATGTGGTCGTCCCGTGACCAATCAAGGTTGCTAGAGATGCAGGGATGCGATGATGAGTGGGCACCCAGAACGAGGACATTTGCAGAATTAAGTGGGGGAGAGTGTCATGGGTTGCCTTTGGTTGACATTGTCCCTAGTGCTCAATAAGTAGACATATGCCATATTGGGTCTCCTTAGCCTGTCTGATACTAATGTGCATGGGTTGTATGCAGGTATGTCCGTGGTATGCCGTGTATTTTGTCTCTTGAAGGTGTATATTGCTGCTTATTGACCATAGGGGGTAGGCTGGTTCGGCCCTAGCCTCAGGGGCCCGGGCGCTACACGGGTGATCTGTGCTCATCCCATGACATAATGCTCGAAATAACATTGAAAGGAAAAATATTTTTAAAATTGATTTTTCATAAAATCTATTTATTCAAATAACATTTATGTCATCTTTTGAAAACAAAATTTTTTTGATAATTTCTTTTGAAATTTTTTTGTTGTTTTAGTTTTTATTCTTTTGAAATTTAAATATTTACTGAACATTTTAATTATTTATTATAATTAAAAAATATTATAAATTTTTATACATGCATGTGCATATGTGTATTAAAAATTATGCACTGAAATTCAGCTTTTTTGAACAAAAGTACAAAAAAAAAAAAAAAAAAATACCAAAGATGATGTAGACATTATTTGCGCAAAAAAAAAAGAACATACCCAGTGCCTCAAGGGCTCCCGCCTACGCAGGGTCTAGGATTAGTTCGGGTGTTGGCTCAGTGCACAACTTATGAGTTGGTTGAGATTCTCTATCTTTTTTTTTTTTTTATAGTAATTCGGATTATAAAGCAAAATGATATATAATATCAAGATAAGGACTAACTATGAGCTATCGTCGAGTTGTGCGGAAGTTAATGAAAACATGGTACCTTAGTTTAAAAAAGGCAATTTGTTAAGGCGTGTTCTTTTTATTTACATTTTTTTATTTTTCAAAAGTTAAAATCAAATTTTAAAAATAGTTTTTTTTTTTGAGTTTTAGGTTTTCTAGAAAATATTGAAATATGAATTTTAAAAACTATAAAAATTTGCTTTTTAAATAATGCATTTTCTTTAAAAACAAATCAAAAATTATATTAAAAAAAAGACATCAAATAAGCACTTAATGATTAATTTGATTAAAAATAGAGACCGCCAATCCAATTGCACCGAGCCCAAATATGACAACAGTTGATACGGCTTCCACATTGGCTACCCTACAAGCTGCACCCACCCCTGTAGCAAAAAAAAAAAAAAAACACCTTAATTTTCTTGATTTAATATTTTATTTTTATTATTTGATAATTTTTTATTATATATTAAATACAAAAAAAATATCTGCAACGTTACACAAAATGCAAAAACAATGTATAAATGCATAGGGCACCAAAATTATAGTATAAAAACAATTGATAAATTAATTACCTGTAGAAACTCCACAACTGAGGAGGCATGCCCGGTTAGGCGGGATTTTAGGGTCGACTTTGGTCACATGGGTAATCTCGACTACAGTGTATTGGCTAAAACTGGAAACATGTCGAAAATGGTATAAAGTTTCACCATTGCGATCAGTGAATCTGCTTGTCTCTTCTCTCGGCATCCAAGGAGAGATTTTAAAAGGTAGTCGTGAGCATAAGTTGTTATTTTTGGATTTGCAATCAGTGCATTCACCACAGTCTGCTAGAAATACTGGGATAACAAAATCTCCTTCAACGACCTCATGGACGCCCTCGCCCAAACTCTCCACAACCCTAGAACGATTAAAAATTATATACATTAAGATTTACTGATCTTAACATAAGTTGGAAAATTCATCCTTATTTCATAAAATTAAATAAAAACATTTATATTAATTAAGGATTTATATAACAAATTTTAATCTAGATGGTACACGAGTCACCTATAAACAGTTATACGCTTATACTTATAGCATAACATGTATTTATTATATTATGTTTATTGAAACACTATCATAATTTCAGTTACGTGTTGAAAATTATTACATACGTGCCAAAACTAATAATTTTGGATTACGTTTCATTCAAAATTTGCAAAACTCAATAACTTTTGGTTCCTAAAATAACTCAAATTATTTCTATTAGATAGACAATATCCACGACATGCCCACTTTAATAACATTATTGTTGGCTCTAAAGCCAATATCATTGTAATTTTGATGATAACAAGCATTTAGTAAGTCATGTGATTTAAATTGTTCTAATCTTATTTTTAAGTGACTTATAAGAAAGCTAGGCACATCAAAGATTAATCATGGATACGAAGCTTTCCAAAAGATGATAAATCAAGAGGAAAAGAGATAAAAGCTGAAGAGAAGATTTATCCAGATTGAAAAGAACGTGATCCGAGTTCGAGCATCTTAAAATCATTTATTTTTATTGTCTAGGACCTAGGATCGGTATATATCAATTGAGTCCAAGTCTCAATATTGATATGTGATGCTCTTACAAAAATATTTTTGGAAAATATTTTTGAAAGTTAATTTATCAAATTTTATTTGAAAAATATTCAAGTCAAAATTAAACCTATCTAATTTATCATTTAACATATTTTTTAAGATTGGTTCTTTGAAAAGTATGATCAAATCAAATAAAGAAAAAATTTTAATGGGTGTTGATTTAGCTTGATTTATGGAACTAATTATTTTTATAATCAAGTAAAGTGGAAAATAAATTCAAAAATTTGAACAAATATAGTAATCAATCAATCAATTTTTAACTTAGGAAATGCAATAAAATTATCCCACCAATCAAGCAAATTGATCAAAACGTGTAAATGCACCCGGGTAGGCTGAGTGTCGAAACACAGGCAGTATGTGTCGACACACAGACTTACAGTAGCCACAAAGAGCTGCTGTGTCGACACACAGACTGAAAAAGCTCAAAACGGCTACTTTTGACTTGATTTCTTTCCAAAACCTTTTTCTAATTTTTTGAACGTCTTAATGGCCCTCATTTGCCTATAAATAGGGCTTGAATGCTTTGGTTAAAATTATCCAATACTCTCTAGCATTCTTTGATAAAAAGTTCTCTTATATACTTGCGCTCTACAGGTTTGTTTTTTAAGCTTTGTTTAAAACTTTTATTAGAGCATCACTTGTTCTCTTATTGTTGATCTTAGAGCTTTATTGGCATATCCTTAGCTTTGGCTAAGCTTGATCAAGTGTCAATTCACTCTTAAAAGAGTGAAGAATTTGAGTGCTTTAATTCTTTCATTACTTTATTCAAATTTATTTCATTGTAAAGGTTGGATCCTGAACCTACTGCTTATAAAAGGATCAGTTGTAAAAGGTTGGTCTTGAGCCTACGTACAAAAAGACCGGTTGTAATGGTTGGATCCTGAGCCTATTCTTAAAAAGGATCATCGAGCTTAGTTAAAGGCTCAAGTGACTAAGAGTAGTCACTTGAGAAGTGGACTAGCTTCCAGTTTGGAAGTGAACCACTATAAAAATCATTGTGCATCTCGTTTATTTTTGTCTTTGTCTGTTTCATTTAAGATTTATTGTTTTGTTTTTAATTGAATTTTTTGGTTCATATCTTTAGTTTTTTATTTATCACTCAAGAACCTAATTCACCCCCCCCCTCTTAGGTTGCCATTTGGACCTTCAATTGGTATCAGAGCCAGTGCTCTATTCTTTTTGGGTCTAACAACCTTAGAGTGATCCTATGACAACCTTCACTCCAATCTTAGCCGAGGGTCAATCGACCAACAAGCCTCCTCTTTTTGATGGGAAAATTTTCCCCTATTGGAAGCTAAGAATGAGACTTTATATTACATCTATAGATTTCGACTTATGGTTTATTACAAAAAATGGTGATTACGTACCCTCAAAGAAACAAGGTGAGAAAACCATTGAAAAAGAAGAAAATGAGCTTATGTAAGATGACAAAGAAAAACTTGCAAAAAATGCAAAAGCTAATTATCAACTCTTATGTGCTATTGCCCCAAATGTCTTTAACCATGTGTCCGGTTGTCAATCGGCAAAAAAAATTTGGGACAAGCTAGAGGTCATCTATGAAGGCACGGATCAAGTTAAATCCTCTAAAATTAATATGTTGGTAAGAGCTTATGAACTTTTCAAAATAAAACTGGAGGAATCAATAAAAGAGATGTACACCAGATTTTCGGATATTACTAACAAACTCCAAGCTCTTGGAAAAATGTATTCAAATGAGGAGCAAGTTAGTAAAATTCTTCGATGTCTCCCTATTTCATGGCAAGGCAAGGTTACTGTTATTCGGAAAGCTCATAACCTCTCTACTTATAAACTTGATCAATTAATCGGAAATCTCATGATCCATGAGATTGACATGGAAGAGTTTAAAGAAGAGGAAAAACAAAAGAAAAACAAAGACATAGCATTTAAATCATCTCTAAGCGACGAAAGTGACGAAAGTGATGATGAAATTGTTATGTTAGCAAAAAGATTTTACAAACGTCTTGAAAAGAAAAGATTTAAAAAAAACTTCAGAAATGGTTGATCTTCCTCCAAAGATGAACCAACTTGCTATGAGTGTGGAGAAGTCGGACATCTTAAAAGAGATTGTCCCAAGCCAAAAAATAAGAAGTTCTTCAACAAACTCAAAAAGAAAGACAAAAAGGAAGAATGAAAGAAAGCTTTTGCGGCTTGGGGAAATAGCGACGATGACTCCAACGAAGAAAGTGAAGAGGAAATAGCTAACTTTTGTCTCATGGCTTTTGACGACGATAGCGTTGAAGAGGATGAGGTAAACGATCTATCTTATGATGAACTTGTGGTTGGTTTTCAAGAGTTATATGCGAAATATGAAAAATTGAAAAAACAACACAATTCTTTTGTAAGAGGTCTTGAAAAGACGGGATTGGAAAAGGATTCAAAACGACGTTTAGTGCTTGAACTTGAAAATGAATCCCTAAAGAAAAAGAACGAGTCTTTGAATAATGAGATTATTCAATTAACAAATGAATAGAAATCCTTGGAAGAAACACTTTATTCTATAAAGGAAAATGAGAAAAGAAAATCCAAGGAAGATGAATCACTTTTAAAAGAAAATGAGTCTTTGAAAGAGAAAATGGAAGAACTTTCAAAAATATCAAGTAAATTTTTTAAAGGTCAAGAAACACTTGACAAAATTCTTGCATCTCAAATGCCAACTTATAACAAAGAAGGAATAGGTTATAATGGAAATGTCCAAAAAAAAAATTTGAATGTTCTTTTTGTTAAAGCCTCATCACCTTCAACAAACTCTGTAAGGTGCAACTATAGTGGTGACCATGGGCATATCATTTACCAATGTCCTTTCAAAAGAAACTTGAAAAAGACAAAGATAGTTTGGGTCCCAAAAGGATCTCAACCACCAAATGCAAAGACTAACAACAAAGGATCCAAGAAAATTTGGGTACCTAAAAGTGTTTGAATTGTGATAGGTGTGTATGAAAATCCAAAGCAAAAAATAAAAGTGGTACTTGGATAGTGGTTGCTCAAGACATATGATCGGAGATAAATCCAAGTTCACTTCACTAATGCCAAGAAAAGGAAATGTCACCTTTGGTGACAATAAGAAAGGAAAAATAATCGGTATCGGTAATGTTGCTTCTAACTCTTCTCCTTGCATTGAAGATGTCTTACTTGTGGAAGGTCTTAAGCCCAACTTGCTAAGCATTAGTCAATTATGTGATAAAGGCTATTGTGTGAATTTTGAATCATCTAGATGCATAGTTAAACATGCTAAAACAAATGAAATTTTGCTTGTTGGTCTACGATATGAAAATGTCTATATGATTGATCTTGATTGTGTAGACTCATTAAAATGTTTTAGTGTCATGGATGAAAATGATCCTTGGATTTGGCATAGAAGATTTGGACATGCTAGTATGGATTTAATTTCAAAACTTTCAAAAAAATGATCTTGTTAGAGGTTTACAAAAGTTAAAATTTGAAAAAGATCATATTTGTGATGTATGTCAATATGGCAAACAAACTAGATCGTCATTCAAACCTAAGAACGTAGTTTCAACATCAAGGCATCTTGAACTCTTACATATAGACTTATTTGGTCCTACTCGTCATTTGAGCCTTGGTGGAAAGCGATATGGACTTGTAATTGTTGATGATTACTCACGCTTTACTTGGGTGTCATTCCTTTCTCATAAGAGTGAATCATTTGATAAATTTGAAAAATGTTGTAAAAAGGTGCAAAATGAAAACGATTTGAAAATTGTTTCGGTTAGAAGCGATCATGGAAGGGAATTTGAAAATGATGATTTTGAAATTTATTGTGATTACTTTGGAATTGATCACAATTTTTCGGCACCTTGAATTCCTCAACAAAATGGAGTGGTCGAAAGAAAAAATAGAACTCTTGAAGAAATGGCAAGAACAATGATTTGTGAAAATAACTTGCCTAAATCTTTTTGGGCCGAAGCCGTCAACACTGCTTGCTATATTTTAAATCGAGCTTTAATAAGACCAATTTTAAAGAAAACACCATATGAACTTTATAAAGGTAGAAAGCCAAACATTGCATATTTTAAACCTTTTGGGTGCAAATGCTTCATTCACAACAATGGCAAAACAAATCTTGAAAAATTTGACTCACGAGTTGATGAAGGTATTTTCATTGGTTACTCTTTAACAAGCAAAATATATAGAGTCTATAATAAAAAGACAAAGGTTGTAGAAGAGTCTATACATGTAGTTTTTGATGAAATTAATGTCTTGTCCTCTAGAACTCCTTGTGATGATGATGACATAGTAATCAAACTAATAAACATCACACACCCATCCAATGAGCAAGAAAATGTTATATCCAATGCTCAAATGAATGAATCAAAAGGAGATAACCAAAATGTAGAATCCAAAGAGGAAAACTTACCACGAGATTGGAAATACTTGAAGGATCACCCAACAAGTCAAATCATTGGTGATCCCTCACAAGGTGTAAAAACTAGGCATGTATTAACGGAATATTGTCATTTAGCTACATTCATCTCTCTTGAAGAACCCAAGAACATAAAAGAAACTCTTAATGCCGCAAATTGGATAATGGCAATGGAGGAAGAGCTCAACCAATTCAAAAGAAGTGATGTATGGGAACTTGTGGATAGACCCCAATATCATGAAATCATAGGTACCAAATGGGTCTACCGCAACAAGAAGGATGAGGAAGGTAACGTGGTAAGAAATAAGGCAAGGTTGGTAGCTAAAGGCTATAACCAAGAAGAAGGTATAGACTATGAGGAAACCTTTGCTCCCGTTGCTAGGCTAGAAGCTATTAGACTCTTATGTGCATTTGCTTCATTTAAAGATTTTAAACTTTTTCAAATGGATGTTAAAAGTGCATTTTTAAATGGTCTTATTGAAGAAGAGGTTTATGTTGAACAACCACCCGGATTTGAGGATGACAAATTTTTCATTCATGTTTTCAAACTCAAAAAGGCAGTCTATGGATTGAAACAAGCTCCTAGAGCTTGGTACGAGAGATTGAGTTCTTCTTTAATGCAAAATGGATTTTCAAAAGGAAAAGTTGACACCACACTCTTTATCAAACACTCTAAACATGAAATTCTTATCGTACAAATTTATGTTGATGATATAGTGTTTGGTACATATTGGGTCATATGCAACGGTTTAAAACTGCAGCAAATTAGACAAAACCGCTGCATTAGATCCAATGCAGCGGTTTATAAACCGTTGCATCCGCGTCCGTGGCATTAGCCTTTTGCAGCGGTTTTTTTTACTATAGTTGCGGATTATAACCGTTGCATTTGGGTAACTAATGCAACGGTTGTTTGACCTATGGCAACGGTTATGCAAGACCTAATGCAACGGTTCTACTAGCCTAATGCAGCGGTTTTGGACATAGCTAATGCAACGGTTTTACTAGCCTAATGCAGCGGTTTTGTACTTGGCTAATGCAGCGGTTCTCCTAGCCTAATGCAGCGGTTTTGGACTTGGCTAATGCAGCGGTTCTCCTAGCCTAATGCAGCGGTATTGGACTTGGCTAATGCAGCTGTTCTCCTAGCCTAGTACAGCAGTTTTGGACTTGGCTAATGCAGCGATTCTCCTAGCCTAATGCAGTTGTTTCTTGCTTACCTAATGCAACGGTTATCTTCACCTAATGCAGTGGGTTTGTACTAAGCTAATGCAGCGGTTATGCTCACCTAATGCAGCGGTTTTGTACTTAGCTAATGCAGTGGTTATGCTCACCTCGTGCAGCGGTTTATTAATGAACTAATGTAACTATTTAAAATCGCTAATGCAACGGTTTGTACAAAAACTAGTGCAGTTATTAATTCAATTTTGACATATATTACAAGAATTCTTTACACCAACACCTCTTAATCCATAAGTATATCTTAACACATTCATACATTCAAAAGATCTTGCTCGATATCAAAACTAATAATAATTCAAAGACAAATTACATAGTTGATAATCAAAAGACACCAATGAATCAAATACATAGCTGCTAATCAAAAAAGTCTAGACCTCAAAATATATCAAGCTTTATATATTAAAGCCAAAGAAGTCCTACACCCACAAAAGTGTATAACCAAGTCAATATCAGAAAACACAATTTACATTCAACCACATGAAGTACATTGTTCAAAATCATAAACTCCACACTATGTTCCTTTATTGGCAGCGTGTCTATCAACATTATCGAGATCCTCAGCACCCTGACACCAAAAACATATAAAATGAGCATAAGTAGCATGTCATGAATTGAAGTGATAAGATTTAGTTGGAAGTAGTTGTAATTAGATAAATGAGATTGTTATAGTTGTTGAGATAGATATTCTTGTTTAGTTGAGTTGTTACATTGATAGTTATGTGTTTTACTTCATATAAAGAGTTGTAATTGTACTTTGGAGATCATTCCATGATAATATCAACACTTCAATTCTCTTACTCTCCCTCTATTTGTTATGCTCATGATTAAATCACAAGCGTAAGCTAAGTCAATTTAAGGATAGTTAAGAGTATGAGATGAGAAAAAAGTGAATTGAGGTGAGAAATTAGAGAATTTGGAGTATAGATGAGATAATAAGGGAAAGAAGAGGAGAAATAGAGAGAGTTAGATGAGAGAGAGAAAGTTTGATCTCAAAAAAGACATTTCTTTGATATTATGATTGAATGATCTAAAAATATAGCTCAACTACTACTTATAGCAATTCTAGACATTGAACCTAGACAATTACAAGTAACCGCCTAAGCTAAAAATATCTAGATCATGAAAATATCTAACTAAAATATCTACTAACAAACTCTAAGCTATTGGCACCAAGGACAACTCACCATGGCTTACAACCGTAACCTGCTACTGCAGGTTACAAAGCCGAAACTTAAGCACATTATTACAACCACTATAATGCTGTAAAGAAGCCATTAACAAAACTACTACATCACTAACTAAGCTAATCCCAATTACTCAGCATTAAACAGCCCAAAACAACTACTAGCAGCAGCTCACGACACCAAACAGCCCCACAGCCAACAACAGCTCAAACCTCGAATTCTCGGATCATAACACTATTCTCTCTACTTCTCCCTCAAATTCTCATCTCCATCTCATCTCTTTCTCAATTCTCTCTCCCAAACTCTCTTTCTTTATAAGTCATAACCCGAGCCCACCTCGGGTCATGACATAGCAGTATTAGAGTCTTATACAACAAAAGAGATGTAGGAACAAATAATTTCTTTAGTTTTACATGAAGAATCATTGAGAGATATGATAATTTTTGAGTTAAAAATGGAACTAAATCACTAATATACCTCATTTGCAGCACCTGATGAAGAAGCAACATTTCGAGTAGTACTTTGACCATTTCCAGATGATCCTCCTACTTCACGACGGTTTCTGTTTGTTTGGATGTTCTTGTGTCTGTAAAAAGGGTAAGAGTTGAATACATCAATAAATTAAAAATAAAAACAATTACAAAAATTAGATGCAAGAAATAAACATGAATATATATATCAAAAAGAAAGTGAGACATATGAGTCTAGGTGTCTTATGTATGTACTTAGCTCTCTTACCTCTTTCCAACGGTATTATAAAATCATTGAGTAAGGACCTCCTCAGATCCTGTGTTGCTACAGGATCTTGGCCTTGTGAAGAAAGGCATTCTCGATCATCTTCCTCATCACTCACGATAAATCCATCGTCATCACCCAGGTCATCATTTCGCACATACTCCTCGTCTGAGAAGTCCTCTTCTTCTCTATTCTCAAAATGTTGAAACTTGTTCCTTTGTTGTTGCGCAATGTTTGCTCTTTTCTGTTGTTGTTTTTTTCTTAATGTTGTTACTATAGACCCAAGTGCACAAAAAGTTGGTCCATGTAATGTACTCTTCTTAGACTTTCCCTTCATCTTTTATATCCTAAAACATAAAAAAAAAGAAAAAAGAAAAAGAGAATAATTAGTATCATTAAAAATAAAAGAACTAAGGCAAAATGTCCACCAATATGTTGCGTTGTTGCTAGGTAGAAGTAACGAAAAACACATAAATATTTAAACAGTAACATCACAAACTAGCAAAAAACAATCAACAGATCAAAAAACAAACGCCCACCGGTTAAAATTCATAAATAAATAAACACATTATACGTAATCCCAGTCTGTATTATCATAATCCGAGTCCTCTTCTTCATCCTCATCCTTATCCTTATCCACCTCTTCTTCATCCTCATCCTCATCCTCCTCTTCTCCTGAATTAGGGTTGTTAACCACCAACGAACAATAGACATAGGCTTATAACGAACACGAACTACAAACTAATTTGTTAATTCAGCAAACATAACACAAACTACCAATGAAAAAGGGAAAAATTCGCTTTAAAGCTTTGTCAATCTAGCAAAAAATCAGTCAAAATCTAGGTATAGTGGGATAATACATTGAAGAACCAAATTAGGGTTGTTAATCACCAACAAACAACAGACATGAGCTTATAACAAACCCAAACCACTAACTAATTTGTTAATTCAACAAGCATAACACAAACTACCAACGAACAAGACAAATTCGCTTGATGCTTTTTCATTCTGGCAAAAAATTGTTCGAAAACATAACCGCTAAATCTCAGGTAAAGAAAGAAACTATGAAAATTTGCAGTTACAACTTCAGAAATGGTACCAAACAACTAAATCTCATCCATATAAATGAAACAAAAATCTTCAAAAACATAACCGCTACCGCTTTAAGATGCAACTGGTGCTTATCAGCCTGAACTTGCGCGATCTCTGAAGCGCGCTGCTGAAGGGCACCGTCAAGCTCCACGTACCATCGCTCAAGCTCCTCATAATCGGAAGAGAGAGATAGGTAGCGCTGCTCGAGGAGAGAGCATGTCTGCTCGGCGGTTATCGATGCACCGTCAGCCTCCGCCTTGACGGTTTCCAACCGCGCGTAGATGTCTTGAATGAAAGTGTCGGCTTTCTCCGCCACCGGCCGGCGTCGCCGGAGAGGCGGCGGAGCTCATCCTCGAAGCTGAAAAGCGGCATCTCAGTCACCAATTGTTGAAGATTTGTGCCCAAATTCGAAATCTGATATGCGATTTGATGCGAGGAGATGAATTAGGGTTTATACGAGGAAGTTTTCGACTGGGAATCGAAGAAAGGGAAAGAGATTTTGCTGATTGAAGTTTTCGCTGTCAAGATAAAAACCGCTTGATGCTTTCGTGGATTGCTTCGCTGCTTCACTCGAAGGTTGTGGAAATTTGAGGGGTTAGGGTTTTGACAGGGGGAGGGTGTGCGGGTATGGAGGGAAGAGGGAAGGAAAGTGGGAGGGAAATTGGTTTTTGACAGTCTTTTTTTTTTAATTATTTTAATTATTATATTTTTAATTAACTAAAAAAAAGGATACTTTAGTATATAAAACAAAAAATTATCAAGTACAATTGAATTATACTAAAAGAATCAAATATCAAATTAAGTATTAGTTTGGATATTATTTGATTCTCAAATTTGAATTACGGTATGGATGGGTGAAACGCCAATTAGAAAATTTAACAAAATAAAAAAATTTGCAATAATAAATTTCAAAATAAGGGCCTAATTTTTAAAAATTAACGAATTTTAACTTTTTCAACCAAAATTTTACCTCTTACTTGAACCTATTAACGACGGTTTATGAATAGAATTAACGACCTTATTTAGTGCCCGTCGTTATAAGCCCAACATATACCACCTTTTAACGACGGTGTTTTAATCCCGTCGCAACTAGGCTCTACATACACACTTTTAACAACCAAAAAAAATTCCAGTCGTAATTTTTTGTCGTTAAAAGCCAGCTTTCTTGTTGTGCGAGACAGTACAGCTAAGCAACGGCCGGAGACGGAGGAGCGCGCGAAAAAGAGGCCAATAGCAGAGGAGGGAGACCTACAAACACAATTCAACTTGCTTCTGGATCATCCAATCACTAAAACAAGAGCAAATGCATTGTTTGAATAGCAACAATTGAACCTTCAACAAATCAAAACTGCACCTAAACTTCAGCAATCATAACACTTACCAACAACCTCAAAAACCCTAACTTACAGCAATTTCTTCTAACATTTCTTTAGAAATTGCACAAATTTCACTTACGATTTACTCCTCCGCAAGTTTAAACACTAAATTGTCAGCTCGAAGGCAGATCCATACAACAATTAACACCAATTACAGAGACAATCAAGCCCTAAACCTAGAACAAGTAGAGAGAGAAGATTACCAGAGTCTTTGTACGCGTGAGAGACTGTGAGATGTTGAGGGTTGGGGAGAGCCGTACGCATGAGTAAATGGGCGGGAAGGGGACGGGAAGGTTATATATTGTGAATAAACCGCGTCCTGGAGACGCGGTTCATTTACAGAACACATCTTGTTTTGTTTTGTTTAAATGAGTTGCTTTGACGCGGTTTATTATAACCGCATTTTCTCTCAAACCCAAAAGTTGCAAAAAAAAGCGGTAAATTATAAAAAATTTTCTGACTTTTGCTTTAAAAATAGAAAACCCCCTTCATAAATAAAACCACTCATTAAACCCCTCACTCTTAAAAAATTATTACTTTGTCCCCAAATGACTTCTTTTTGACCATTTTACTACTCAAAATAAAATAATTAAGTATTTAATTTTATTTTTAAGTATGATTTTATGTTTTGAGGAAAAATTAGAATTTTTTTCATATTTATAGAAAAAAGGGACTCTTTTAATTTATAAAAATTATTATTCTAATTTAGGGTTCAAATTGCTTCTATTGTATTTAAGGTTTTTTTTAAGGGTTTTTTTTGTATTTTATTACCTAGATTTTATGTCATCTAATTTTTAATCACTTAATTTTTTATTTTTTATTTTTTACTTTTAATCATGTAAACTTTTTTTTTTTTTTTTTTTTTTTACAAATGACCACCATATGGAATATTTGTCAGAAAAAGCAGAATATTCCATCCAATTTTGAAATATTCCATAATGTTCATTATCAATTTTAGTAATCAAAAGCTATATATTAAAAAATACAGGTGATTAAAAGTTATATACCATGAAATATAGGTAGTTTATTTGCAAATAATACTAAAATTAGGAGAAACACTTAGTGTACTCTTTTACATATTAACTCTTCAATATCACTCAAAGAAGTTAGTTAAAAGCTATATATCATAAAATATTTCAAAATTGTATGGAATGTTATATTTTTTCTAACCTTATATTCCATCCGGTGGTCATTTGCGGCCAAGAAAATTTTTTAGGTAGTTAAGAGCCAAAACAAAAAAAAAAAAAAAATTTAGTTAAAAGGTAGATGACATAAAACCTACGTGATAAATGCAAAAAATCCTTTTTTTAATTAACAATTTTATGGCAGAAAAAATTCACTTAAAATTATTGATTTACCCAAATTTTGTAAACATTATCATCTTCCCACCAACTTTTCACCTTTGCAATATAATTATGACTAAGCTTATGCAACGGTTTAAAAACCGCTGCATAAAATGTTAAAACCGCTGCATAATGGAGACCTAATGCAAAGGTTTTAAAATTGCTGCATAATGTAGTTAAAACCGTGCTGCATAAAATTATAAAAACCGCTGCATAATATGGTCCTAATGCAACGGTTTAAAACCGCTACATAAAATGGTAAAAACCACTGCATAAAAGGGGCCAAATGCAACGGTTTATAAACCGCAGTATAAATCGCTGCATATATATCATATAATGCAATGGTTTTATAAACGTTGCAAAACCGCTGCATAAAATAACTTTATGCAACGGTTTCAGAACCGCTGCTTGTGTGCAATTATGTAGTAGTATCCATCTCTTTGTGAAAAATTTACAAATCTTATGAGTAGGGAATTCGGAATGAGTATGATGGGAGAACTTAACTACTTTCTTGGATTACAAATCAAGCAAGGCAAGGAAGGAATTTTCATCAACCAAGCCAAGTACATAAAGGAAATGCTCAAGAAATTTGGCATGAAAAATTCCAAGGCAATAGCAACACCAATGAGCTCAACTCTTAAGTTAGATATGGATGAAAAAGGTAAAAAGGTGGACCAAAAGCTATATCGAGGTATGATCGGATCTCTTCTTTACCTTACTACGAGTAGACCTGACATATTGTTCAGTGCATGTTTATGTGCTAGATTTCAAGCATGTACCAAGGAACCTCATCTATGTGCCGTGAAAAGAATATTTCGATACCTAGTTGGGACCCCTACTTTAGGCATATTTTACCCTAAATGTGATTTCTTTGATTTAGTTGGATATAGTGATGCAGATTTTGCCGGATACAAAGTGGACCGAAAATCGACTAGTGGTACTTGTCAATTTCTTGGTCACGCTTTGGTGTCTTGGTTTAGTAAAAAGCAAAATTCCGTTGCTTTATCCACTGCTGAGGCCGAATATGTTGCATGTGGTAGTTGCTGTGCTCAAATGTTATGGTTAATGCACCAATTAAATGACTATGGTATTAATATTAACCATGCTCTTATAATGTGCGATAATACTAGTGCTATATGTTTAACTAAAAATCTGGCTCAACACTCTAAAACAAAGCATATTGAGGTTAGACATCATTTTATTCATGATCATGTGCTTAAGGGAGATGTCAATGTGAAATTTGTTCCCACCAACGACCAATTAGCGGATATTTTCACTAAACCTCTAAGTGAAGAAATCTTTTGCAATATTAGAAGTAAAATTGGCATGTGTAATCTATCATCTTGACTTTGAATGCATACATAAGTGATTTGCATTTTCTATTGAGTTTTAATACTCATCATAAAAGAGCTCCAATGGACTAAGTATTCTTATCCAATTCATGGATATAGGAACTTGGACCAATTTTTTTTATTTAAAAAAAAAAGGGGGTAACACACACACAGAGAAACAGAGCACCACTCTGTCTTCTGTGTGTCGACATACAAAATATGTGTGTCGACACACAGAGCAGTAGTACCGTTGCTCTGTATTTGTGTGTCGACACACAAGGAAGAAATTTACAGACCCTTTTTTCTACTTCATCTTCCTTTCTTTATCTCACCCTCTCTCTCACTCTCTCTCACTCAAAACCTAATCCTTTTCTTTCAAAATCTCACCAAAATCACCATTTTTCTTTCAATTACCTCTAAATATTTACTTAAAATCAAGCTTCTAACTACTTTTAACATCAAAACCTAAGCATTTTGTCAAAAACTCATTATGTTCACAAACCCTAACATAAAACCGAACCTCCACAAATTTTTCTCAAGTTCGTCTATTTTTCTTCACTTTTCTTGCTCCAAATACTCTATTTTCACTACCATTACATCCTTCTTTAACAAAAATCAAACTTTTTCTAACACAAAACCGAACCTCCGAATTTTTTTTCAATTTTTCGTCCTTTTTCTCCATCATAAACCCTAACCTCCGAATTTTTTCGATTTTCTTCCAAATCTCATCTACGTTATTCCTCAATGGGACGTAAAACAGCTGCCAAGAAGAGATCTGCACACACTGAAGGGGCTTCTTCTTCTCAGGGCCCTAGCTCGGTAAATTCCTCTAACCCCTTCCTCAAAAAGGAGGTATTATTTGGTAGATTCGTTGACTGGACTTGGATTAGGACTCATAACTTGGGAGAATTATTCTCTTTGTTTGAAGGAGTAGGTTGGACTGAAATTTGTTCTATAAAGGAATCGGTATATCCATAGTTAGTAAGAGAATTTTATTTCAACTTAAACATTTCTAAAACTACTCCTTTTGAACTATCCTCTATAATTTCAGGTCAAGGAATCAAAATTACTGCTGATTATATCAATGATTTACTTGGATTTGATTTTAGGTTAGAGGATGAATTTAATTTTCCTCAAGAACTCCACCAATTCCCGCTCCCCGAATCTAGCCGACACTCCTTACTTCGTCGTGTTTGGGGTGAAATACCACTCTCCAACCCATCAAGGCCTAACTCCAATGATTTAGAAGTGGTTCTTGTTAAATTTCATCGGGCCTTTTAGGCCCGACCCATGGAGTTGGAACTTACGAGATCCACTTATAAGCCCAAGTGGGGTTCCATCCTGAAACCAATTGGCAATAGGTGGAGTAACCCACTAGGCTTATAAGATAATCTTTTCTTTCTCTCAACTCCGATGTGGGATTCCACAAGACCCACATGTGGAGTCTTCAACACTCCCCCTCACATGTGAGTCTGTGACAAATGTACCCCTCGCCTTCTCAGATCCAATTGGATCCAACATATTGGAGAGGCCCTTGGCGCACCAAACACAAATGCACCTCCTCTTCATGAGGACAAGATGCGACAAATATGAGATCGGGATCAACAACCCGCTCTGATACCATGTTAAATTTCATCGGGCCTTTTAGGCCCAACCCATGGAGTTGGAACTTACGAGATCCACTTATAAGCCCAAGTGGGGTTCCATCCTAAAACAAATTGGCAATAGGTGGAGTAACCCACTAGGCTTATAAGATAATCTTTTCTTTCTCTCAACTCCGATGTGGGATTCCACAAGACCCACATGTGGAGTCTTCAACAGTTCTTAAGCTAGCACATAAAATCATTTGTATGACCATCACTCCTAGGTCGGGTGGCTTTGACTCGGTCTCTAATTTACATCTATTTTTGCTATCTAGACTCTTCAAAGGAAAAAAAATAAATTTAGGGGATTTAGTCTTAAAATCCATGTACCACATTCACACTAGAAAGACTAATCCCGCATATGGGATGCTTCTTACCCTCATTTTTCGACAATGTTTAACACGCTCATCTTTTCAAAACCCCATTCCCTATCAAGATGACTCTATAGAGACATCCTTAAAGAAAATGGGCTTCGAATTTCGAAACAACGAATGGGTAAAGAAGCGACGAGGAGCTAGAAGGGTAGAAGTAGAAGAGGAAATAAGAGCCAAGGACGAAGAAGAAGGGAATTTTGATGAAGGGGGAAATGGGGATAACGAGCTAGAATCTCAGCCCGGACCTCAAAAACAAACGAGTTTAGATGAAAGACTTACTTCTATGGAAGTTCACCTAGCTTCCTTACAAGAAAGTCAGTCTTCGCTACACTCTCAATTTGAAGAGTTCCGCCAAGAAAATCGCTCTACTCCGCAAAAATTGTTTGATTTTTTGTCTTGTAGACTTCGACCCCCTACCCCTTAGGTTTTTTTTTTTTTTCCCTCTTTTTTCCCTATTTTCAGAAACTTGGAGCCACATTTTTCCATATTGTACAATCATGTTTAATCTTATACACTTTATGGATGTTCTTCTTTATTCTTCTTGTGTGCATTAATGTTCTAATTGTCATATTCTCTCTCTCCCCTTGTGCTTTTTGTTGATGACAAAGGGGGAGAAAAATTGGTGTACTAATATATCGTATTCATGCTACTTATGTATGTGTGTGATTGATTGAGAAATGTCGAAAGTAATGATGATGTTAATATACCGAATGTATGATTCCTAAAATGCATCAACTTAGGGGGAGCAATTGCGTTTGAATATTAATCATGATATTATAGTCATGTGTATGCTTCAATGTGTGATGTTTGGTGATTTCTATGCCTTAACTTCCACATTTTCAAGAGAAAATACCAAATGTTTGTCATCATCAAAAAGGGGGAGATTGTTGGCTCTAAAGCCAATATCATTGTAATTTTGATGATAACAAGCATTTAGTGAGCCATGTGATTTAAATTGTTCTAATCTTATTTTTAAGTGACTTATAAGAAAGCTAGGCACATCAAAGATTAATCATGGATACGAAGCTTTCCAAAAGATAATAAATCAAGAGGAAAAGAGATAAAAGCTGAAGAGAAGATTTATCCAGATTGAAGAGAACGTGATCCGAGTCCGAGCATCTTAAAGTCATTTATTTTTATTGTCTAGGACTTAGGATCGGGATATATCAATTGAGTCCAAGTCTCAATATTGATATGTGATGCTCTTACAAAAATATTTTTGGAAAATATTTTTGAAAGTTGATTTATCAAATTTTATTTGAAAAATATTCAAGTCAAAATTAAACCAATCTAATTTATCATTTAAAATATTTTTTAAGATTGGTACTTTGAAAAGTATGATCAAATCAAATAAAGATAAAATTTTAATGGGTGTTGATTTAGCTTGATTTATAGAACTAATTATTTTTATAATCAAGTAAAGTGGGAAATAAATTCAAAAATTTGAACAAATATAGTAATCAATCAATCAATTTTTAACTTAGGAAATGCAATAAAATTATCCCACCAATCAAGCAAATTGATCAAAACGTGTAAATGCACCCGGGTAGGCTGAGTGTCGACACACAGACTTACAGTAGCCACAAAGAGCTGCTGTGTGTCGACACACAGACGGTGTGTGTCAACACACAGACTGAAAAAGCTCAAAACGGCTACTTTTGGCTTGATTTCTTTCCAAAACCTTTTTCTAATTTTTTGAACGTCTTAATGGCCCTCATTTGCCTATAAATAGGGCTTGAATGCTTTGGTTAAAATTATCCAATACTCTCTAGCATTCTTTGATAAAAAGTTTTCTTATATACTTGCGCTCTACAGGTTTGTTTTTTAAGCTTTGTTTAAAACTTTTATTAGAGCATCACTTGTTCTCTTATTGTTGATCTTTGAGCTTTATTGGCATATCTTTAGCTTTGGCTAAGCTTGATCAAGTGTCAATTCACTCTTGAAAGAGTGAAGAATTTGAGTGCTTTAATTCTTTCATTACTTTATTCAAATTTATTTCATTGTAAAGGTTGGATCCTGATCCTACTGCTTATAAAAGGATCAGTTGTAAAAGGTTGGTCTTGAGCCTACGTACAAAAAGACCGGTTGTAGAGGTTGGATCCTGAGCCTGTTCTTAAAATGGATCATCGAGCTTAGTTAAAGGCTCAAGTGGCTAAGAGTAGTCACTTGAGAAGTGGACGAGCTTCCGGTTTGGAAGTGAACCACTATAAAAATCATTGTGCATCTCGTTTATTTTTGTCTTTGTCTGTTTCATTTAAGATTTGTTGTTTTGTTTTTAATTGAATTTTTTGGTTCATATCTTTAATTTTTTATTTATCACTAAAGAACCTAATTCACCCCCCTCTTAGGTTGCCATTTGGACCTTCAATTATTATAGTAGTTACAATTAGGGACTTGATCTTGTCAGATGTGGTAATAGAAAAGCTCAGCTTGAATTGTAAAATGAACCAACTGTTTCAAAAACTTAAACTAATAGGCAAAAAGATTACAAACTACTTATATTTGGGGGTATAAACGAACCGAATGTTTGATGAAGTACTCGTTTTTGAAATCAATTAGGGCTCGATAGCTTATGGAGCCAAATTTGAGCAGGCTCAATAAGCTTAACGAGCTGAGTTCGAACAAGGGGGGTACTCGGCTCATTAACGTTCGCGAATAGCTCGTTAAGGTTTGTTAACAGTTGATATTGGTTCGGAAGTAGTTCAATAATGGCTCGATAGCAACCTAAAAAGTTCGGCTCGGTTGCAAGCTCGGCTCAATTTTAAGATCGATTGGGCTCACTAATGAGCTCAACTTGGCTCGATAAGCCTAACGAGCTGAGCCGAGCCTAGCCTCAAATGCGCTAAATTCTTATAAAACTAATCTCAAATAAGGGTTGGAAAAGCTCGATAAGAGTTCGGATCAAACTCGAGCTCCATAAGCCTTGTCAAACTTGAGTTCAAGCAGGAGGGTGCTCGGCTCTTGTTTACACCCCTACTTATATTTCATACATCGTCTCGCATGAATGCTCTCTATATTCGCCCTCTTCTTACTAGCGAAATTATATTAATTATCAAATTTATGGCTTGTGATTAAAAAGACTCTAATACTATGTTAAGAAAAGTAACAGCAATACCCGAAAGCCTCGTGCCCGAAAATTCGAGGAAAATACCCAGGAGGATCCTGCAGAAACAGTACCCGATAAACCTAATTAGTCCAACTAATTAAACCCGCATTAATACATTATTAATCCTTTAACCATCAGAAAATAATAAAAACTATAGTTATTTATGTCACAAGTTTTTGTACTTTTCCTATTCTGCTAATTTTAAATCTTTTTTTTTTGGATAAGTTTAGTGATCTTAATTTAGTGTATATATTATTATTATATATAATCCTAAGTTAAGCTCTCTCTCTTGTTAGAAAGCCTACTCCTGTGTACTGTGACAGAATATATATATATATATATATATATATATATATATATATATATTTATATACCCGATTTTTTGTTAAAAATTTGTTTTTTGAACTGATCGATTAAAATTTTAGGGTTATTTACACCAAAGGTCTCTATACTTTATTCATTGTATTAATTTGGTCTTTCTAATTTTAATTGTATCAATTTAGTTCCTATACAATTTAAAATGTGTCATTTTGGCCCTTAGAGAAAATTTTATGTTAAGTTTTTAATAAAATTTTTAATGATTCGATCACGAATTAGGTAAATAGAGTAAACGTAAGAATTTAAAATAAGTTACTTGCATTTAACATAATTTTTCTATTCAAAATTCATTATTAACTTAACTTAAATTTGACCAATGACTAAATTAACACATTTTGAATAGTTCAAGGACTAAATTGACACAATTAAAAGTACAAGGATTAAATTGACACAACGGATAAAGTATAGGGACATTTGACTTAAATAACTCAAAGTTTTATCATCAACTCATTCTCTATTTTACTAATTATTTTATTGCTATAATTAGAAGGGGGTAAATGTTAAATAACTTGTAGAGGAGGAAAGTTATAAAATTCTCATAATAATAACACCATTATCTTAGCAATAACATGTATTGTTCTTATAATAACATCTCCCTGATTTAAATTGTAACGTATTAAATTCACACAAATAAAAATTTAAGAAAAATTTACAATTACAAATTAAAAGTATCTAGCAGGCATAAAATCAAATGTTATTTTCAGGGCTGATTTTATTAATGTCAAAACAATTTCACTTTTTACTTCTAATAAGATTACTACCAAAGAGGGCACCAACACGCTGTCACCGGATCCCATTAGAACTTCGAAGTTAAGCTTGCTTGGGCAAGGGTAGTACCAAGATAGGTGACCTCCTGGAAAGTCATCACCCTCAGGTTGGGGGCATTGGAAAACAGCCTCTCTTCAGGTTAACATCCTGAAGGGAGAAGGCTGCGTACATTCGTCTCCCCCCCCCCCCCCCCCCCCCCCCCCCCCCCCCCCCCCACCCTGCGTAGGTGGGACCCCTTGAGGCACTAGGTATGTTCCTTCCTACTTCTAATAAGACTACTCGTTTTGATTTAGTATTCACAAAATAAGCTTTGGTATTAAAAAGAGAGTTATTATTACTAGAGTAATAATTTGTCTTATAGAAAATGACGCTACAAAATCTCTTGAAAATTGTCAAGGAATTAACTATTTTAAAAGCTTAAGCTGATGGGTAAGGGCTTAGAATTAGTTCTGTACTCTGACATGCCCCTTCAGGCAGAAGCCCATTGGTTTGAAGCATAGATAATGTACAAGCCAACCTCATAGCTTAAATTGTTTTAATATTAAAAGTGGGGGCTGCTGAGATTCGAACTCGTGACCTGTTAGTTATCAAAGCTCTAATACCATATCAAAGAATCTTCTGTCCCAAAAGCTTAAGCTGTTGGGTGAAGTTTAAAAATAGTTTTATATATTCCAACATGCCCCCTCACAAGTGAATGCCAATTGGGCTTGAAGTGTAGATAGTGCACATGTGCATCTCATATCTTGTACTTAAATTATTTTTAATATTGAAAGTGGGGCTGATGAGATTCGAACTTGTGACCTCTAAATCAATAAAGCTCTAATACCATGTCAAGAAATTAACTTTTTTTAAAACTTAAACTTATAAATAAATGCCCCGAAATATTTTTATAATCTAACAAAAATGACTATATTACTTTGACAATTACAGCAGTCATCACAGCCTCTGCCCAAAATGACTTTGGCAGCTCCATTCAACTGCGGAGTCTTTGGAACTGTTTTCTGAAGCTTGATCCCACTCTTTTTGCAATATTCTTCAAACGGACCCCTGTACTCTCCACCATTGTCCGCTCTGACACACTTCAACTTTCTACCAGTTTCTCTTTCAACTCTGGCCTGAAACTACTTGAATGCTTCTAGAACATGGTCTTTGCTTTTCAACATAAAAACCCATCCTTTTCTAGAATGGTCATCAATAAAAGTGTCAAAATAGTATGCATCACCATGTGATCTTTCTTTCATAAAGCAAACATCAGTATGAACAAGATCTAACACATTTTTCCTTCAAGATGGGGGTAATGTATGAAATACAGCTCTACATTCTTTTCCAGCCAAACAATCAACACAAGGTTTTAGAGGTATACCTTTCACATCAGGGAGGAGCTGCTTTCGAGCGAGCATATGCATGACTTTCTTACTCATATGGCCAAGTCTCTGGTGCCACAAATCAATGGAGGAATCATCAGCAATGCTTACCTCTCCTCTGAACAACTTTGCTTGCATACATAAAGGGATCTCTGCTTTTGACCTCGAGCCACAATCAAGTTTCCTCTGGAGAGTTTCGACTTTCCATCACGGAAGTGGTTAGCATAACCATCAACATCGAGCATCCCAGCCAAAATCAGGTTCAACCGAATATCAGGAACATGTCTGACATCCTTGAGGACTAGCCTGCAACCGGTGGAAGTATCCAAACAAACAGTACCCATACCGATGATCTTGCACGAACCATCATTCCCCATCCTTACATAACCAAAGTCACCACTGGTGTAGGATGAGAAGTACTCCGCATGTGAAGTCAAATGATAAGATGCACCTGAATCATTCACCCAGGTGCAATCATCACATGCAATGTTCAGGGAACCCTTATCACCTACAAATAACAAATCATCATCAGCTGCAATGGCTGTCGTGTTCTTCTCATCTTACGGTTTCTCTGAATGGCCATCTTTATCGTTCCTCTCTCTAGACTTTTAACGCTTCATTTTTCTGCAAAATTTTTGTATATGACCCGGCTTCTTATAGTAATGACAGATAATCCCACTTCTTGATTTCGATCTCCCTCTGGATTTATCTCTATTCTGAGAATTTCTGTTCTGATTTTTGCCCCTGTTCTGATTCTCTGCAATATCTACATCTGAAGAATCGAACAAATTATGCTTCTTCTCTTTTCGTCTATCTTCTTCATCAATCAAGGCAGTTCTAACCATATCCTAAGTGAGCTTGCCACTAGGAGCAGAATTACTCAAAGATACCTATAATGTCTCCCAACTATCTGGCATAGAACTCAACAACAAAAGAGCTTGTAACTCATCATCAAGTTTAAAGTTCATACCGGACAGTTGATTAACAAGACCCTCAAAAACATTCAAATGTTCAATGACACTGTTTCCATCTCTATATTGAAGCTTAGCAAGTTTCTTCACTACAGAGGCTTTATTCAAGGCTGTTTTTCGCTCAAACATCGACTCAAGCCTTTCCCATAGCTTGACCGCATCAGTCTCATAACGCACAAACTGGTAAACAAACGGGTCAATGAACTGTCTAATCATTCCTACGGCCTTTCTATGCAACAATTTCCATTCATCTTCACTTTTTGCATCAGGTTTGGTCTTACTGAAGACTGCTTCATGCAATTCTTTAACAAATAGGTGATCTTTCATACAACTTTTCCAATAATCAAAATTATTAGATTTTAGTATAGGCATCAAAGCATTATTACCACTGTTTCCTTGATTCTCTTCCATCTCAATCAACACAAGAAATCACCAAAGGCCGAACCTGGCTCTTATACCAATTGTTGGGGAAAACGACTTATTCCCCTCTTTGTGTTAATCAAATAGGCAATCACATAAACTACCACAAATCACAATCAAAAATGGAACAACAATCAAACAAATCAACCCACAAAAACAAAAGACAGAGACACACGATTTTTACGTGGAAAACCCCTCCAATGTGAAGGGTAAAAACCACAGGACCGTCAATAAACGGTACCTTCTTCCACTATCACCAAATCACAAGTAGGTACAACAATTTATCTTCTCTAGGCCAAGCTAGAGGCATACAATACATCAAGAATGATCTTGGAACAACAAATCTCCCAACAATCTCACCCTAAGGTGAAAAATATCAAAAAACGTATAGAAGTTAGGGCTGAGCGAAATACCGACTTTGGAGAGGCAAAAAGACAATCCAACCGTTTATATGAAGATCAAGATGCCAAGAACAACATACTAAAATTTCATCCCAATCGAAGAATGTTTGACCATCGATCAAGGCTAGGAAAGCTCCTGCGCAGCTCTTTCTCTCTCCTTAGATTTTTCTCTCTCTCTCTCTCTGTTTTTTTTTTTTTTTTTATTTTCTGCAGAATTTTTTCACCCTAAAAAGCCCCTTTTATTTATTTATTTATTGAGTAAAGATGGGCCAAAACAAAATAACAAATCCCAAATATGATATTGGGCTTCATCCTCCAAATTGGAGGGAAAAACCCAACAAACCTCCCCCTCACTCCAACTTAGGAGGATCGACCAAACTAGCTATCTTTCTACAAGCAACGAGACTCTCCTTTGGTACGGCCTTTGTGAACATGTCCCCATCATTGTCCTTGGTGTGGATCTTCTCAAGCTGAAACGACTTGGACTCTAACATATCTCGAATCCAATGATATCTTTGACCAATGTGCTTGTTTCGATAATGATAAGTCGCGTTCTTGGCAAGGTGGATGGCACTCTGACTATCACAGTATAAGACATATTTTTCATGCTTCACACCGAGTTCCTGCAAGAAATTTATCATCCATATCAACTCTTTACCAGCTTCAACTGCTGCGATATACTCCGCCTCAGTAGTTGATAATGCAACACATTTCTGCAATTTTGATTGCCATGACACGGCTCCCCCTGCAAATGTCATCAGGTACCCTGAAGTAGACTTACATGTATCAATATCTCCAGACATATCTGCATCTCTGTAACCAGCTAACACAGGCATTCCTGGACCAAAACATAAACACACACCCAAAGTACCTCGAAGATATCGACGGATCCATTTCATAGCTGCCCAATCATCTTTACCTGGATTTGACATAAAGCGGCTAACAACCCCAATGGCATGTGCGATGTCCGGTCTAGTGCGTACCGTGGCATACATCAAGCTTCCCACAGCGGATGCATAGAGAACTTTCATCATCTATTCTTTGTCTTTCTCACTTGTAGGACATTGATCCGAACTCAATCTCATATGACCTGCAAGTGGAGAACTCACGGGTTTATCCTTGCTCATTCTAAATCTCTCTAGCAGCTTCTCAATGTATCGCCCTTGTGATAGCCGCAACTTCTTATCTCTTCTATCACGAAAGATCTTCATGCCTAGGATCTGCTTTGCAGGGCCAAGGTCCTTCATTGCTAAGGACTTACTCAATGCACTCTTCAAATTTGCAATCTTCTTAACATCATGACCTGCAATCAACATATCATCAACATAAAGTAGGAGAATAAGAAAATCACCCTCAGCATAGTTCTTCACAAACATACAATGATCAGCATGTGTCTTGTGGAAGTCATGATCAACCATGAATGACTCAAATTTCCTGTACCACTGCCGAGGTGCTTGTTTTAATCTATACAAGCTCTTCTTCAACTGGCATACAAGATTCTCTTTTCCCTTAACCTGAAAACCCTCAGGTTGCTCTATGTAGATCTCTTCCTCTAGGTCACCATGTAGAAATGCAGTCTTCACATCAAGTTGTTTGACCTCAAGATCCATACAAGCAACCAAACTGAGAACAACTCTGATTGAAGACATCTTCACTACTGGAGAAAAGATCTCATCAAAGTCAATACCTTTCTTCTGACTAAAACCCTTCACAACCAATCGCGCCTTATACCTTGGTTGTGAGCTATTCTCTTCAGTCTTCAATTTGAACAACCACTTGTTCTTGAGTGCTCTCTTACCTGTAGGCAACTTCACCAGGTCAAAAGTGTGATTATCATGCAAGGACTTCATCTCATCTTCCATGGCGTTGTACCACTCATCACGGTTCACATGTGACATAGCCTCCTTAGAGCTCTCTAGTTCTCCCCCATCAGTCAACATCACATACTCATGTACTGAATATCTGGAAGAAGTTTAAAGTTCATACCTAGACAGTTGATTAACAAGACCCTTAAAAACATTCAAATGTTCAACGACACTGTTTCCATCTCTATATTGAAGCTTAGCAAGTTTCTTCACTACAGAGGCTTTATTCAAGGCTGTTTTTTGCTCAAACATCGACTCAAGCCTTTCCCATAGCTTGGCCGCATCAGTCTCATAGCACACAGACTGATAAACAGACGGGTCAATGAACTGTCTAATCATTCCTACGGTCTTTCTATGCAACAATTTCCATTCATCTTCACTTTTTGCATCGGGTTTGGTCTTACTGAAGACTGCTTCTTGCAATTCTTTAACAAACAGGTGATCTTCCATACGACTTTTCCAATAATCAAAATTATTAGATTTTAGTATGGGCATCAAAGCGTTATTACCACTGTTTCCTTGATTCTCTTCCATCTCAATCAACACAAGAAATCACCAAAGGCCAAGCTTGGCTCTGATACCAATTGTTGGGGAAAATGACTTATTTCCCTCGTTGTGTTAATCAAATAGGCAATCACATAAACCACCACAAATCACAATCAAAAATAGAACAACAATCAAACAAATCAACTCACAAAAACAAAAGACAGAGACACACGTTTTTTACGTGGAAAACCCCTCCAATGTGAAGGGTAAAAACCACGGGACAGTCAATAAATGGTACCTTCTTCCACTATCACCAAATCATAAGTGGGTACAGTAATTTATCTTCTCTAGGCCAAGCTAGAGGCATACAATATATCAAGAATGATCTTGGAACAACAAATCTCCCAACAATCTCACCCTAAGGTGGAAAACATAAAAAACGTTTAGGAGTTAGGGCTGAGTGAAATACCGACTTTGGAGAGGCAAAAAGATAATCCAACCATTGATATGAAGATCAAGATGCCAGGAACAACATACTAAAATTTCATCCCGATCGGAGAACGTTTGACCATCGATCGGGGCCGGGAAAGCTCCTACGCAGCTCTTTCTCTCTCCTGCGATATTTCTCTCTCTCTCTCTTTGTATTTTTTTTTGTGTTTTTGTGTTTTTGTGTGTGTTTTCTGCAGATTTTCTTCACCCTAAAAAGTCCCTCTTATTTATTTATTTATTGAGTAAAAATGGGCCAAAACAAAATAACAAAGCCCAAATATGGTATTGGGCTTCATCCTCCAAATTGGAGGGAAAAACCCAACATGCAGGAATTACATAGGATGTGAGGAGTTGAAATTACTAAGTAAATTTCAATTGCTTCAAAATGGGGGATGTAACTTACCAAGCCCTAGGTAAGTAATACTTTCTTTATGTCTTTTAATCCAGATGACAATTCTGCCCCTTCTAATTTATGATTATGATAAATCTGCCCATTACTCCCTTTATTAGTGATGTTAGAAGATTATCCATAGGCATAATAGTAATTTTAATTGTATTTCATGAGAAATTATAGTGTCAACCAAACAAAACATAGAAATTAAATTTTCAAGAAGTTTTATTTCTCATATAAGCAATCAAACACTTTTATATTACTTCCTAGGAAGTTGACAAGGGAAGTAAATTTCTGAGAAGTACAACTTTCTGTAGGAATTCAAATCCTTCGACAACCAAAAGTGGCCTATGTTTGCAATCGGATTAGATATTGGTGGGTAACCTTATGTTCAATATTTTATATTTTATCCTCATTGGATTAATTTAGTAACCACCTAGGCCCGAGAGGATGTTTGGAATGCAGTATCACATTTTCACTGAAATTTGGGCAGTGCAAGGAAAAAAAAAAAAAAAGCGACATTTTTAGTGCTCTAAGGGCTTCCACCTAATCAGGGTTTGGGGGGTGAATATACGCAGCCTTCCTCCTTCAGGATGCTATCCTGAAGAGAGGCTATTTCCAAGAACCCCCAACTTGAGAGGTGCATCACGAGGACTTCCCAAGAGGTCATCCATCTTGGTACTACTCTCGCCCAAGCACGCTTAACTTCGGAGTCCTAATAGGATCCGGTGCTTGCGTGTTGGTATCCTCTTAGGTAGTGCAATGAACTTTTAATTAATAATATAGTTAGATAGTCAATATAAGTGTGAATATATTACTAATCTATAAAAAATAATTAATTTAATATTATCTTTTATTATTTAGTAGATCTTTATTGTATTATTACATACATCATTTAAGTAATTTTATTTCACATTTTAAATTTTTTATGTGTTAGAAAAGTTATTGGAAAGAGATTTGAATGTTCTTTTCTTGAAAAAAAAAAAAAAAAAGATTTCGTTTGACTAGGATACTCGTCCTCCTAGACAATAAGTCAACTTCATTCTATGGAAGAAAGAAATATTTTTCTTCTCAAGATTATTGATATGTAATATATAATTAATGAAGATTAAAATAAAACGATAGAATAGATTCTCCAAACTGGACGATGCTGATTCAGTTTCTATATTATGCATCCTAATTATATTAGCCGAAAATAACCTAGGCTCATTGCCTTATTATTGATAGGGATATGCCGAAGATTACCTCAAGCTGAATATCAAAACAAGATTGGGTTATTTGATACTGAATGATCCTTAGTCCTTCGTTTGGTACTTTATCGGTCTTTAATTTCATTAGGTTTTAATCTAATACGGTGATTATATTAGTAGTAAGACACCAAATAGAGCTAAACGAGTCAGATTGGCTCATTTGGTCTAAAATCGAATAATATTAACTTTGTATCTGATTCGATTTTCGTGCTATTCTATTAAATCCAGATCTTTTTTTTTTGAATTATGACACTTGAATGCCTCTGCATGCCAACCTCATCTTAAATCTTTGTATGAATACGATACACTAGTTATCATACATTTTAACATAACTTCTCATGCGTTCCCCTCGGATAATTAGCGAAATAATCGCGATACAAAACCCGCGTCCTGCAAAGGCGAAACCCAAGACCACACCTGAGTGGGTAGAGATCGATACAAGAAATTCTCATGCGTTATTTTTCTCTTTGGAGCCAAACCAAAGCCGCAGTTGAATCGAGGTAGTACATTAAAAGCAAATGTATCAATTCTAGTTAAATTTAAGTGGGCTTTAAGTCCCGATTTAAAGAGTTGGCATATATAGGGTCTATATATAAGTTCAAATGAGGTTTTATTTTAAAATTAATTGGTATTAGGTGGAGTAATCCGTTACACTTACATATTGATGTCTTTTTCCTCATAATTCCAATATGAGACTCAACTAGACTCACATGTAGAGTTCTTAAAAATAAATCAAAGTAACCTAAATAAAAGCCATAGTAATAGAATATATATGTTAGAATATATCTTAATTACTAGAGTACTATAACCTGAGGTTACTATAAATTAAAAAAAAGCGATGGCACAATGTTAGGTTTCTAATTTTGCTACGTTAAAAAAAGGTCGGAGAGTGCTGAAGAATAGGATTAAAAAGTAAGCTAAGCATGACCTACAAAAATTCCTCAAGGATATATAGCCTGAGAATAGTGTGAAGAGATCAATTAAGCCCTCTGACAAGCAAAAAAAAGGAATTCGATGAAAAAGGGCGATAATGCTAAAGATGTTGATAAGCTTTTCGATGCGGAACGAGCATAGGTGCTGGGGAAAAAGTTGGGGCTAAAATTTAATAGTGATAAATCGGTTATGACTGAACATATTGCTTCAGTGGAAAAGGGGCTTGGCCTTTTTTTTTTTTTTTTTTTTTCTGTCTTTTGGTTTATTTCTCACTATTCCTTGTTTACTCTGAGGCCTCTCCGGTAGTGGTTGAGATTTTTAGTGCACGTTAGTTTCGCATATTTTTGCTTGCAATCCCGTTTTTCGAACTGAGATGTACTATACTTGTCTCTTTGGATCACTGTGTTTTATATGGGTTTACTCAGAGTTTGTTTTTACGAGTTGCCTATTTTGTATTGCAAATTTGTCGCTACTTATCCAAAAAAAACTTGAGATAATAGGAAATCAAGGGTAGTTGAAAGCAGTAATATATTATAGCTAAGTTGGTCATTCCATCAATATGCACCAAAATCATATTCAAGTGTTCAAGAGCTCTGATAATTGAGTTTCCTCTCATTGATGCAAGTTTCCACCATATGAAAACGACAAGAAATGAAATATGTAAATTGGACAATAAATTCAAAACGCATATGAAATCTTTATATAATGACAATACACGAGTTCAAATTACTCATAGTGTAAATATCATCTATGTATTGCACGGAGAACGACTAGTTCAAATAATTGGGATGGCAGCAACAAGGAGGATATTTAGCGCCGCTAGCATAGTCACATTTGCCGCCGTTTAGATATCCGATTTGAATGCAATAGTTGTTGCAGGCTTTGCCCCAGAACCTTCCATAACACGCTCTATAGCATACTGCATACTTCGCTTCAATCTCACTTTGCACTTGAACTGCATCCAGTAATATACAAGCGAGAAAAATTATAACATGTTTAAAGAAGTAGTATTACTCTTTCCGTCTTAGAACTAATACTCAATTTTTGTATTTTAGATTTCTTTTTAAATACAGTAAGGAAGCAACATTGGTTGCACAGGGAAGCCCACCCGAAATCCTTACATTCCTTCCCTCAAGGTGAAGGCGCATAATTCAATCCCAGGTTTCGGGCATTACCTTCCAGAAGCTTTACCAATTAAGTTAGCTGACATCTTCTTTTGCATCCCATATTTGTGGAAGCTAATTGTAAACTTTATTGTTTATAGCTATCATTGAATTTCCAATAGTAAGTAAGCATGTCAACACTGTTTTATTGTTTCAAACTTAAATTATTATTTTTAGTTCCTTATCAACATAATAGTATTTTTTCAAATGCTCTCACTGTAATTCTATAAAATTAATTAAGTTTTAATAATGACTTAATTTAGTAACACAAATGGAAGTTGCATGAGATTGCTTGGATTAAGAAATGGAAGGATTTAGGGTGGAGGAATTTTCGTAATAATATATGTGAAGATATGATATTTTTGAGAAACATATTGAACAATTACTCCTTGAAAAATAAAACATATATCATTCTCGGGTGGCGTTCTTATGAGAGGGTGAGAGGGCGAATCCGGCCTCCATTGTAATGGACGGTCAAGCTTTGTTGGGTATTAAAAAAAAAAAAATTAATTTGCAGCCAAGATTTGAACAATTTCTTTCCCTTACCCCTTCTTTCTTTCTGCCCCATGAAAGGCTATGGGCCGTAATTGTTATTTTTTTAATATTCACCAATCTTGACCGTCCATTACAATGAAGGGTCAAGATTCGCCCCTCTTATGCTCTCACAATCTCATAAGAACGCCATCAATGACAATAAAAATTAATCTAATACATTAAAATCAAACAGTATTTGCTGATTAAATGTTTCCAACAAAAACGTCAGAATTATTTTAGACAAAGAAAATAACAGAACGAAGTAAAAAACGAGAACACTAAGAGGCCTACCGACACCCCATGCAAGGGAAATGCACAAGAAGCAGAGCAAGAAAAATTTTCTACCGTTGGATGACATTTTCAAATTATTATTAAAAAGTAATGAAGAAAATAAAATTTTTTTTGTACTTTGGAAAATATAATGAAAAATTATGAATTTAGCACTTGAAATTCATGGCTTATATACTAATAGTTTGACTAGACCCTTAATTGCATGCTGATTAAGCAAATCATATTTTACTTAATTTTAACTGATACGCGTTTAATACATGAAATAATATAATGATTTTATATCTTCTATATTAGGAATATTAGTATTCGGTATAATTTCGAAGATTTTTTTTTTTATACTAAAAATCACATAAATTTTAGGTGCAATTTAAAAAAATTATATATATTTTTCAATTTTTTTAAAAATCACCTAAAATTTTCAATGTCATATCTTAATGTTAACGCTGTTACCATTCGTTAGTTTTTACTTACGTGCTGTTTAAAAACATATTTTTATCAATATAACAACTATTTTTATAAATATATACAAAATTTTAATATACTTAAATTTTTTTTAAATATTTAGAATTATTTTAGATGAAAATTTTAAATTTTAAAATTATTTTCTCTTTTATTTCAAAAACCACGTAACAAAATCTAACGAATGTTAACGGCGTTAACATTAAGGTGTGACATTCAAAAATTTTGAAAAGTTTAGGTAGTTTTTTAAAAATTTAAAAATGTAGGTGGATTTTTAAAAACGCGCCTAAAATTTAGGTGATTTTCAGTTAAAAAAAAAAAAACCCTAATTTTTAGATGGAAATAGCATTTTTTTTGTTTCACAAAACCGTTTTGGCATGTTTGGAGCATTGTTGTTTTTTTTTTTTTTTTTTTTATAATTAGCGGCAAAACCGCGCAACAAAACAGGGAACTCGGCAAAACGAGCCCCTGGAAATCCCAAAACCGGGAGACTTACAGAACAGACCTAAAAGAGAAAAACAGGAAGACAACAACAAGAAACAGACGCAACCAAACCAAAAACAGAACAAACCACGACCACCAAAACAGGAGAAGGGGACAAAAAACAAAAAAGACAGGACAACGGAAGAAGCTAAAGCAGAGCTACCCAAAAAAGACCACCTGGTTGGAACTCAGCTGAAGAAAAATCGGACAAACAAAACACGGGAAACAGGAGCTGGACTGAAACCTCAACCCCAAAACTAACCACCTCAGTTAGTAAGCAGCTTTGCCACCCTATGATTTAGTGCTTGTTGTTAAGTGATGCAATCTATGATTTAGTGCTTGTTAAACTATTTATAAAGAAGAAAATAATTTCTGAATAGCTCTGTCTCACACATAAAATTGGAATTGAATCGTAGAATGTCAATTCCAATTTTAATACTAGTAGAATTGGAATTTCGAAGGAACTGAAATTTCAATGTTTGATTAATCACATGAATTAGAGGTCGGAATTATAATTTTCTAATGATTTAAGTCATCGTAGGCTTTCAGTCAATCGATTTGGAGCATTGCGATTTTTTAATTAGTTAGGGTCGGATTTTTGGTTGGATCGAATCATTTTGCGTTCGAGTTATTTGAGCTTCGAGTTAATTCAGTTTGAGTTTTAGTCGCGTTGGATCACTTTGTGTTCGAGTCATCTTGGATTTTCAATTAATCAGATTGGGTTTATTCAAGACTCAGGCTAGAATAGATAGGTTTGAGTTGATTTAGGTCTTTTTGAGCTCGAGTCATCTTGGTTTTGAGTCAAATGGGTTGCATCATTTCAAATTTCAGGTTATCTTGGGTCAAGTCAAATTTAGGCTAAGTGTGAGATGGATCGCGTCATTTTGGGTTTGGATCATATTAGGTTTTGGGTGAATTTGGTCATTATTTTTACATTGGACTTAGCTTGATTACGTCACATTCAAATGTGGTCGTTTTAGTTTTTGGATTTAAGTCACCTCAGGTTTCAAGTCAATCAGGTTGTGTCAGGTTGGATTTTGAGTTAAGTTGATTCGGGTCATTCAAGGTTCAAGTCATTTAAATTTGGTGATTTCAAGATTCAGGTCAAATCTAGGTCTTGTCAAGTTTTTCAGTTTTGAGTCATCTTGGGTTTGTGTTAATTAAGTGGATTCATTTGGGGTAAGTGAAGTTACTAAGAAATAGCAATTCCTTGCCTCTACCCCAAAAAATTATAATATATGATTTTCAATTAAAACTCAATTCCATGGCATTAGAATTCTAATTCCAGTATGTAAATCAAACAATAAAATTAAAATTTTGGGCTTTAATTTCGTCTTTAACCCTAGTTCTAGGCTCCAATTCCTTGCTCCAAACATGACCTAAGGTTTCGTTTGGCACATGTAATTAGAATTTGAATGCAGAATTGCAATTCCAGTGGAATTGGAATTTTGATGTAATTGAAATCTATTGTTTTGGTTCATTAAAGTAATTAGAGGTCAGAATTATAATTATATAATGACTTGAGTCATCACTGGATTTCGGTCAATTGAGTTAGGGTATTTCGAGTGTTAAATCAGCTACGAAATTTTGGTTAGGCGGTTCACATTGCGTTCAAATTATTATGGTCAGAACAATTTACTTTGTGTTCGAGTTATTCAAGTTTTTAGTCAAATAGGGTCAAGTATTGTGTCAAATCATTTGATATTCAAGTTATCTTGGATTTTCAGTTAATCAATTAGGTCTTTTGGGGATTTGGGCTAGAATGGACTGGATTTGGGTTGATTTAGCTCATTTCAAGCTCGAGCCATCTTAATTTTGGGACAAATGGAATGTATCATTTCAGAGTTTGGATCATCTTTGGCTAAGTTTGAGATGGGTCACGTCATTTTGGGTTTTGGTCATATTAAAGTTTGGGTCAAGTCAAGTAGTTCTATTTTTTGGATTTGAATTATCTAAAGTTTCAAATCAATTGGGCTGGGTTGAGTTTTGTTGGTTTGGGTCATTTCAAGTTCAACTGATTCGAGTTAGGTGATTTCAAGGTCCGAGTCAAATTTTAGGTTATGTCCAAATCTTTCGATTATGACCAAAACAACAAGATTAGAATCCTTACCCCTACCCTAAAGAATTAGAAATTTTTATTTTCAGTTAAAATTTAATTTCATGGAATGGGTAATACAGCTGTAATTTCAATTCCAACAAATGGACCAAACAATAGAATTAGTATTCTGGCGCCCCATTCTAGTCTCAATCCCAATTTCAGGAACCAATTCTATGTTTCAAACATGACCAAAGGGTTTTTTCCTAAAGAAAACCCCCAGCCAATACGTTCCTTCACCGTACCACCATATGCTTTTGATTTTTCAAAAAAACCATCCCGAATTTCAAAATTTTTTCAATCAACCACCTCTCCATTAAATGTATTAAATTTTCCGTTAAAAGAGTCACATGGCACAGACATAACCTGATTAAGAATTGTAATTGCATATTTAATAGATAACAAATGACCATTATTGGTGTTAATTAATTAAAAAAGCGTAACAAATTACTTAACAAACTAAAATGTAAGAAGAAATTAAAAAATAAAAAAATATTTCAACCTTTTCCCTTTATTTTCTCATCGTTCTTGTCATGCGTTTGGGCAATAATCATCGTACATCAATAAGAAACGTATTAATTTGTAATCCAAAATTGCAATAAACCAAACGTGCCGAACGAACATGAAATTAATAGAATCTGCATCAGGGTCTTGTTACCACCAGCACAAAAAATATTATTGTCAGAACAATAACGTGACTTATATTGAATAATAGCCACCAACTTTCAGACAATAACGTTTTTACACTGACAATAACAGTACCCCGTGCAGTACATATAAGAACACATTAAAGCTAATTATCGTTAGGATGACAACAACAAAGAATATATTTGGCATGAGAAGCATAATTGCATTCACCACCAAATTTATAACCCTCAGACTGACAATAATTGAAGCATGCTTTTCCCCAGAATCTTCCTTGGCATACTCTATTGCATACTGCATACTTCTCTTCTAATTCACTTTCAACTTCAACTGCACGGTAATGTCATTATCAGAGCAAAATTATTTAAGATAAATGTTCACCCATTTTGTATTGATAGTACGTGTCAAGGAACCAACTATCCCAAAAGCTTAAACTGACGGGTGAAGGTCCATGACTTATTTTATACTCTGGTAATTCACAGGCGCGCGTTATACATTGTGCTTGAATTAATTTTAATATTAAATGTGGGGGCTTTGAAATTCGAACTTGTGACCTCTTGGTCAACAAGGCTGTGATAACATATCAAGGAATCAACTATTCCAAAAGTTTAAGCATTTGGGAAAGACGGTTCCTTGTCATTGTATCAGAGACTTATTAACTAAGAGGTCATGAGTTCGAATCTCACCGGCCCCCACTTTCAATATTAAAATAATTTAAGTACAAGAGATGAGGTAGGCATGTGCATTATCTACGCTTCAAACCCAATTGGCATTTGCTTGAGGGGGCATGTTAGAGTATAAAACTATTCCTAGGCCTTCACCCATCAGCTTAAGCTTTTGGGAAAGATGGTTCCTTGACAGTAGGAGTTGACAATTGTGTCGTGTCGTGTACGTATTTGTGTTATGCGAGAGGTGTTAGAAATGAAATCAACTTAGACCTAACCCCCCCTGTTTATTAAAGGGATTAGGAACCATCAATCTTTACTGGACCCGATTATTAAATGGGTAACTTGTGTATTACACATTTAATTATATGGGTGGCTTTTTTTCATTAATTGGTAGTAGTGAATTTACAAATATGTCAATCATACATCTCACTATTGATCGTAATTACAATTGTTAAAATAAACTTTCAAATTAACGTTACCAAATATAATTCAAATTATCCTATACTAGAGACAGTAACAAAAGTATATATATAATATCAATATTATACAACTCAAATACTTATCATACTTATATAAATGGGTGAAGCATGTTGAAAACTAATTGACATATCGAAACCCAAATTCAACTCAATTATCTAAACGGATTAAAGGGGTCAATCAAAATTTAACTTAGCTTAAAAAAAAAAAAAAAAAAAAAAAACTCAAATCCTCGATCATAGTGTCATATTCATAATATTTATCAGGTTATGTTAGATTTTGCTAGCCTCATTTATTTTACCTGCCTTTTTTTTTAAAATTATTTTTAATTAAAACTCTTATATTTCTAAATAAATACCATAATTTTATTTCATAAATTTATGTAAGTTCACACGTACACTGAGGTTAAAATGGTGCATATTTGTTGAACCAAAAAAAAAAAAAAAAACCAGTGCATATAACGTGAAATTACAAAAGCAAAAAAAATGTTTTTCTTATCATATTAAAAAAAAAATCGTTTTCCACTTTCCATAAAAGAAAGTCAACTTTTTCTTCGACGAAGAAAAAGCATTTTGCATATAAACAACAATTACTATTTACTTATACAAAAACATAATAAAAATAATAACAAAATTTTTCCATCAAATCGAACAGAGAACTCTTAGGTTTACCAACATCGCTGTCATATACGAGATTTACATATAAGTTTAAGTGGGATTTTATTAAAAAAAATTGGTATTAGGTGGAGTAACCCAATAAGTTTATATGTCGATTCATTCTCTTTAACAACTATTATGTAAGATTCTACTAGATTCACACGTATAGTTTTTAACAAAAGGCAAAGACAAGAACACTAAGAGGCTTACCAACACCCCATGCAAGGGAAATGCACAAGAAGCAGAGGAAGAAGAACTTTATGCCGTTGGCTGCCATTTTTAAATGGAAATTAAAATAATTTTTTAAAATTAGGAAAAATAAAATGAAAAATTATAATTTTAGCAATTGTAATGCACGGCTTTTATAGTAGTAATTTTAGTAGCCTTATTTAATGAAAGTAATTATTTTCCTTGATTTTAGAGATACTCTTTAATTTACAGAGATAAGGAAATTAAGTGCCAATTTGGATTTATTACTTTGGAAAAAAATAAATTTTAATAGAAAATATGTTCATTAATTTATTTTTGGGTTTTTGACCCATGGAGAGAGATTTTTTTTCAATTTTTAAAAAGTACGTAAATAAAAGGTAAAAATTATAAATTTTACAGCAAGAATGAAAGACAAGGCTGGACATAACCCTAAGAAACCGCTTGGGGCCTCCAAAATTTAAGGGTCCCAAATTTTAGAGGACTGTATTTTTAAAGATTTAGTTATTGAAATTAATAAGCTTAAGTATTACTATTTTTAAAATTTTATTATATATAAAGGGTCCCCCATTTGAAATCCACTTAAAGCCCTGGGAATAAATGTCAGGACCAATCCTAATCAACGATTCATAATTTGAAAAAAAAAAAAAATGTAATGTTAAAAAGTAATAATTTACAATATGACCAAACATATAAAAATTAAAACCTTTAGCATATTCACCACACAGTTGGTAAAGGAAGTAATCTATTATTTAGTGCTTATTTGGCTCCACATTATGGGGAAATTTTTTTTTTTATATAGAGAAAACCACTTTATTAATTTTATACAATTGTCAACAAAAATATAAAAATTATTTTTAAATGATTGTATAAACGAGATTTGAGTCAACTCATATTAAAACGAGGATCAAAATAAAGAAAAAAATAATACAACAAACAAAAAGACTGGCTTAAAGAACAGTTACAGGCAAAAGCTAACATATGCTATATGAGTACAACCACCACTGAAGAGGATGGGCCCAAAACAGGGAAAAGAGCCAAAGCTGGGAACATAGGAAATAATTTCTTAAATTGTATGCTTTATTTTGATTTAAGATTATTTTGGCACAGATCATATATCCTAAGATTGAAAAGATTGTATTATATTGAGAGTAAATAATGACCAATCCTAATAAAACTTAAGTAATGATATTCTTTTTATTATTTATGTAATGATATTAATTTTGATTTGAATGTCAGATCTTCTATTGTATGATTCTAGATTGAGCGATATTGAATAATATGATTAAAAAAAAAGTCCACTAATCGAGTTGTGTTAAGTTTTCTGATGCGTAAGAAAAAACGTGAAATCAATTTAAATACATTAAAATTTGACAAAATAATTAGATGTATTAAGTAAATGTTGAATGATCAATAAAAGCCATAAAGAATATTTGTAGGCAAACGAAAAAAAAACACTAAAAATGCGAAATTACGAAAATGCCATCAGAAATGCATATTTACGAAAATGCCACAAGAAATGCGCAATACAAAAATACTATTAAACTATCTGTAAAACATAAAAAATGATCCAAAAACACGTTAAGAGACCAAATTTGGGGAAAATAAATGGGGCTAGCAGCAAATCGGCTAGGGTTGCATAAATTGGTCTAATAGCTTCAGTTTGACAAATAATTCTCCTTGTAACTCCTTACACATCAAAATTATGGCCGTTTTAAAATTGACAGTACAAATTAGCTTTTCCAATCCACACGTTTGAATTTCTAGCCGTCCAACTACGTCATAAGTTATCCGGTTACTCGTCTTATATCATTGTCTATCACGCACGTGTTCAATTTTTGATTTAATGTTAAAGTTCAATAAATTATGTGAGACGTTACAATTTAGTCTTGAATTAAATATTTCAATTATAATTTCTAATAGAAAATTATATATAAAATTAAGAACTCCTCCACCAAGTCACTTTTTTACATGCTCGTTTGATTGTTACATGAATTAAATTTCCGCGAGAAGCTGTATTTTATGGGAATTTAATTCCTATGTCAACTTTCCAAAAAGTGGGTAAAACACGTTTGGATGCCAGGATGGGAAATAGAACTCTCTTGGGGAAGATAGTAAAAGACGAAGAAATTAGAACTTACCTGGGGGCTAAGCAAATTACTTCCTACGTTTTGAAGGTATTAGAAATTGCTTAGCAATAGTTTTTTTTTTTTTTTCCTATTTTCAACATTCCGCCTACTTCCTGTCAACCAAGCAAAAGCCAAAATTTGTACTTCCTATGAATTTTTACTTTTTGCGGTTACTTTCTACATAACAAACGAGGCCTTGGACCTTCTGATTTGCTTTGTGCACTTCCTAAAAATCTAAAGTTCCTCTTAATTTACTTAATTAATTGACTTAATTGCATACTCCTTTAGTCCTTTATGTATTCACTCAATTATACATAATATAAATTTATCTGCGTTTAAATTGAGTATATTTAATATTTTCTAATGAGATAATGAGATGGCTTGGTCTCTTATCTTTTTAAGTTTGTTCAAATTAGTCTATTATCTTTTCTTTTATTCAAAATGGTCCGTAATGATTTATTTTAAGATAATAGTCCCTTATCTTTTAATTTTTATCTAATTTTGGTCACTATATGAGGGGACTAATTCTGTAAATGAGGGACTATTTTAAACAAAAGAAAAGATGAGTGACTAATTTGAATAAAATTACAAAAATAAGGGATCAATTTGAACAAAGTTAGAAAAACCATCACTTCGAAAGGGGAGTGATGAGCTCTGAGTCAAAGAATTCTTACTTTGAAGTTTGGAAGATAAATCGCTATACCAACACATTTAACTCTTATGACCCAAGTATATGTTAAACCATCACGGCATTGTCAATTTTTTTTTCCGATAATTAACGACAAAGTTGTAATACAACAGCACCTTGTATAAACAAGACCTGATTCGACCCGTAGCAAAACGGGAAATAAAACAAAAACAAGAAAAAAATACAACCGACGAGGGGAATAGGATTATAAGAAAAAACACAAGCAAACAACATATGAGGACTATAAGATTATAACCATCACTACACAACATGGACCAAAAAAAAGGAAAGATTCGGTGTACCTGTTTCAACCCAGGTTGCCAATTTAGGCACAATAATTCGGTATGTATCTTTAAAAAAACGTAAAATTAAATTGGATCCTTAAACAAATTAAATTACAAAATGAGAACTTAAATTTATAAGTTTAAGGGTTATTACATTAAACGTCCCCATATTTTGTCCATTATTTTAATTTAGTCCTTGACAATTGAAATTGTGTTAATTTGGTCCTTAAAGTAAAATTTATGTTAAATTGTTTATAAAAATTTAATAGTTCGGTCATAAATTGGGCTAAATTGAGTCCATAGGTAGATTTGTAATAGGGTACTTGCATTTAATGTGATTGTACTGTTTAAAGTTACATTAATAACTTAATTTAAATTTGAACAAAGGATTAAATTGACCAATTATAAATTGTAAAGGAATTAAATTGATATAATTAAAAGTATATGGACTAAGTTGACACAATGATGAAAGTACATAAACTTCTATTGTAAATAGCTCAAACTTAATCATCCATCCACAAGACACAACGAAGACAGTTGCCTTGAATAAGCATGTCAAATGCTTTGTTGATGTCTTCAAACTTCATCTCATGTGTTACAAAGTCATCCAAGTTCAGCTCCTGCAAATTTCAATTATATCGAATAATTAATTAAGAAAATTTTCAATCTTAATTTTCAATCTTAAGCTAACGGTGCTCTCCGTACAAAGGCGATTCAAAATTCCCAACGCACCGCCTCGCTTTAGCCGCGCGTGACGGCGCGTCCGACGGCCACGACGGGAGTTGTTCGCCATTTTCGAACCTCCGGCCCTCGAACTACTCAGTGGTGCTACCAATTGTATATTATAGCGACTAAAAGCAAGGTTCGTGCTTCCTTCACCTCCGCTTTTTCACCTCCGCTTTGTCATCCGAACCTCCGGCCCACGACGGGAGCTGTGCGTATTTTTCGAACCTCCCTAGTGGCTCCGCTCCGGAAAACGCGTATAGAGGTAAGGATGAACAATTTATTTGTTGATTTCCTTCCATGGTGCATGGATAATATTTGGTTACGTCAGCTATTTAGATGTTTTGGGAAAATTACAAACACCTACGTATCAAGAAGAAGCAGATGGGATTGTAATTTCCTCTTCGGCTTTGTAAGATTTAGGGATAGACAGGCGGCGGAGAGAGCTATTGAGGAAATGAATGGGACGATGATAAGAGATAATAGATTACTTGTCAAGTTTGCTAAGTTTGACCAGAAGGGGAGTGGAGATAAACGTAGCGTAGGTACAAAGGATCAGAGGAAGGAAATCAACACGAACTGGGGTGGTACTGAAGAAAGGGGCAGGTTACACGAAAAATTGACCTGCAAAAATCAGTGTATAGATCTGAAAACCATTCATGGAGAAACCGATGAAGAGAGAAAGGAGAAATTACTGAGAAGCATTGTAGGGGAAGCAGATATTGACATTGAAGTGGGTTTGCTGAGAAAGAGTATTGAGGATGATAGTGGCCTTGAGTGTGCTGTACAACATATGGGTGGGACCTCATTTCTAATCACGTTCGAGTTTGTTGAGGTTAGGGATTGGGTGTTGATGAACAACCAAGGATAGATTAATAGATGGTCCATGAAAGTGAAGAAATGGTCTGAGTTTGACCCAAGTCTTAAGAGAAAGGCTTGGTTATCGTGCTACGGAGTGCCGTTACATGCGTGGAATTCTGATAATTTTATTGAAATTGGGAAGAGCTGGGGTAGGGTGCTTGCGGTGGATACGAGATGTAATGGGAACGACTCATTAGAAGTGGGTAAGATCTTAGTAGAGACTGTGGTACCCCATCGTATTGCTGAGAAGGCTAACTTTGTTGTGGGCCAAGGCAAACATGTAATCCACATCATCGAAGGAGGTCAGGTTTTAACGGAAGACTACATTAAGTGCAGTACCGAAACCCAAGCTAAATCGAAAAATGTCACTTCTAATACTGTGCAAGGGTTTGAAAGATAAGAGGATGAAGGGGCTGGCGAGGAAGGAAATGCTAGTGAAAACATGGACCGTAGCGAGAAGGAAGATTTTGCGGTTGCCCAGCCTAAGGGTTTGAAGGACAAGGAGGGTACTAGCAAGGATAGATTACCTTTACCATCCTTGGATTTGGAGAACGTCGATCATTGGCCAGCCTTGAACGATATTTATAAGACGGGTCACCACCGAAGCTCGGAGGGGAACAAAGAAATGGAGGATGGTGGCTCCCAGGCAGGCTCAGAGGAAGAATTCCCACAAGGTTTCATGAACCTATTTAATGTGCAAGTCAGCGTGGAACCTGGCTTGAGGAAGGCTGTATCAAGGCCAAAAGGAAGAAACAAAGGGGAAAAGAAGATATCTGAAAATGTGATGGAACCTGCTTGTTCAATATCATCAAGCGAGTTCACTGAATCCGAATCAGATCAGAATTATACAAGATCAGTAGACAAGGAGGCTGCGAAGATTTGTAAGATGGCGAACGTTCTAGGGCTACAATGGGAGGACATGCATGACACTGTGGTAGAAAAGCTATTGAAAAATGCTAAGGGGATTAAAAGGGTGGTTAGAAGAAGCAAGAAAGTAAAAGACAAAGGAAAAACTAAGATATAGTGAGTTCCGAGGTAACTTGGGTGTGGTAGCGTTTAGAGCTTTGGGTCGTTTTGGGTGTTTTTTGGTGCCTTTTAATCCTTGTGGTTGTGCTTGGGTGATTGGTTTGGTGCTTGTTCTTGTGGTGGAGGGTTGGGTTGGGAGCTCTGTTGTCTGCCTGTCTTTGTGTGTCCTTTGCTCGCGTTTGGCCGGGTGTTGAGGTGGTGTAGCCTGTTGGAGTCTGTTGGCCTGTTTGCCTTTGGCGTCCTGTGTTCTGTTTTGCTGGGCTGGCGTTGCTCTCCTCTCATCTTTTCAGTTGTGGTGCTTTGGCGTGTGTTTGTTGCTTGCCGTTTTGGTTGTGGTGCGTTCTCGTTGGATGTTCGTGTGGGTGTTTGCCTTTGCTCTCTCCTCCGTGCCTCCTTGTGCCAGTGCTGTGTTTGTTTAGTTCTTTTGTTGGCCGCATGATCTGCTAGGCTGCCGGTTTGGTGCCTTTGTTGGGTCCTTTTGTTGGTTGTTTTTGTTGGTTTTGTGGTGTCTTCTTTCTGTGGTTGTTGTTGGGGTTTGAGGCTTTTGTGGGTGGTCTTCCTGTTGATTTGCCAGTGGTTGTAGGATTTTTTGTGGTTTGGTTTGCTTTTTGTTCCTTGAATTTGTTCTTTGTTAAGACTTATGTAAATTCTTTTGATCAATGAAACTCCAATTATCAAAAAAAAAAAAAAATTAAGAAAATTTTAAATTATATTGAATAATTAATTAAGAAAATTTATCACGTAGGTACATATACTTCGTTCGCTATGTTTATAGGGGTCTTGTACTTTTAACTGTATCAATTATGTCATTATTAATATATATTGAGTCAACTTAGTCCTATATTACAATTGACATTAGGTCACAGATGGGTTAATTTGTAGTGGGTAATTCGCATCTGACTTAACCAGGCCGTTAAAAGTTATGTATTGACTTAGGTTGGTTTCAGCTTAGAACAATTAGGTTAGTTTCAGCATAGAACTATGTCGATACAAAATAAATTATACATGGATTAGACATAATTAAAATTAAAAAGACTAAATTGATACAGTAAGTAAAGTATTACCTTGTCCAGGTAACGCTTAGCTAAGATGGGAATATCAATTTTGTGTTTAAGACCTCCAAATATGGATCCTGTAATATTTTTGCCACTAAGAAGGAAATTCAGTGAGTTAAATATCAACTCTGAATCGGGTTTATCCACCCCAAGCACCACTGTCTTTCCACAACCCTGCATGTTGCAGAAAAAAAGAAAAAAAAAAAAAACCTTCAAAATGACATAATGTTGGGGAAAAATTGACCAAAAAGTGCATTATATTTCTTATATATACATATATATAAGTAGACAAGGGTTGATTTACCAGGCACAAATGCAATTAGATCCCATTAGAACTCCGTAGTTAAGCGTGCTTGGCTGAGAATTATACCTGGATGGGTGACCTTCTAGAAAGTCCTCGTGTTGGCAACCCTATAAAGTTGGGAGTCCTCGAAAACAGCCTCTTGACAGGGCTACACCCTGAAGGGATAAGGTTGCATACATTCACCCCTCCCAGACCTCTCTTATGCGGGAGCCCTTGAGGCACTGAGTCTATTGTTGTACATATACATAAGTAGACAATATATTTTGGAAAATAAACACGAAAGACAACATGTTTTAAGAAAACAATAAACAAGGGTATCGACTACATCATAGATGAATAGAATAATGTCATCACGATCAGAATAATGATATCATAATCAATCAGAAAGATAATGCAACATTATCGATAAGGACGATGAACTTCTTGCTTTTGAAAACATGATACTCTTCTGCTGTATATAGTAAATTAACGTTACATATTCCTAATTAGTCCTTTTTCTAAGTACTTTTTTTCAACTTTTTGTAAAAATTGAAGCAATCGGTATCCGTTCGTTTTATGATTCTTATGTTTTATGGTATACACAAACTGACATGATGAATTTTTAACATGACACAACATGAAATCATTAAGGACAAACCTTTCGACAAGAAGCATAAGCTTCTTGCACCAATGATGCCAACCCTACACACTCAAAACAATAATCTGCACCACCATCTGTCATCTCATTTATAACCTGAAAAATATTCTATACAATGTAAACAATCGCGTATCTATAGAAAAGGATTGTATACGTAATTCGAGCTAAATAAGATAACTAAATGAAAAAAAATATTATAACCTCGCTAATTGATTTGCTCCCATAAGAAGCAGGGTTGATAAAATCCGTCAGTCCAAATTTTTTTCCTGCTCCAAAAAAGCACCATTGTGCATCGTCTATCATTATACACATATCCTTTTTTTTTAAAATTGGTTAAACCCTAACAAAATGTACAGAATACACGAGGAGACATGTATATCCAAGTTATTATTCATTTTTTTTAAAAAAAGGTCATTTTTTAATAAAAAAAATTAGTTTTGGACCTGCTTTATTTTTTATTATTTGATAATATTGGTTTGAAGAGATTAAAGAGATGATGTTCCATTCCAAAATCAAGTGTCCTTAGGTCGAGTGATCCACTAAGCATATATGTTTATCTCTTCTGTTTAACAACTTCGATATCCTTAACAATATGTGTGTGTGGGCATCATGTCGTCGGGTATCTATTGAGGTGTGTGTGTGTTTTTTTTTTCGTAGCAAACTATTGAGGTGTTAGGATGCTTAAATTGGGTATTGTCTCTAGGGATTTTGTGGTGGTTTTTCACATCACTGCATTTTTTTTCAATAAATGGCGAAAATTTGCAATATAAAACCCGCATTCCCCAAAGCGAAACCCGAAGCCACAAAGGGTGAGTACAAGAAGTCCGATTCACATGACTCCATTAGATGGCATTTTAGGAGGTTTATATATGTGCGGAGCTTTCTGTAAGATCATTCTAATCTAAGGTTTCGTCGGGTTTTTTATTGACGGGGATTGAAGTGGATCCACCTCCCAACTTTAGATAAACTAATTATTTATTATATTTTACTCCATTTCCTAATTCTTTTTTTTTTTTTTGTGTGTGTTCCGAACGTATTTTGGGTGCTATCAGTGGACCTCACGGACTTATCCATATACTCATTTCTCTCATTCTAATAGTTAAATTTCACTGTGTTTGGGCCCGACCCAAGTAGTTGTAGTATATTATATAGAGTAATCCACTAGGCTTATAAAATTCTTTACTTTACTCTCACCACTTTGATGTGAAATTCTACTAGATAAACTCACATGTAAAGTCCTGGATACTAATTATGCAGAACATCAATTTAATTAGAAAAAAAAATGTATTCTTAACTATAGTTTATGGGTTCTGAGAGTAAATTGATTTACCGATATCGAATTTGGTTGGGTTGAGATCTATGCCGATGATTTTGGTGGCTCCACAGAGTCGTGCTCCTTCCGCAACCTAAGTTTGATTATAAAATGACAATCAATTGAGAATTTTAGATTTAGCTTGGCAACTGTTTAAAAGAAGCTGACGAGGGGGTAAATAGAAGATTTGTAAGAAGTAATTCCACTTTTATTTGGATATGTTTATACAAAAACGGATAAATTAGATACCTTTAAGTGACTTATTAGAGTATAAAATCATTCATGGACTATCACCCATTAGTTTAAGCTTTTAAGAAAGTTGGTTATTTGAAATAATATCAGAAAGCTTTGTTGACCAATATGTCACGAATTCGAATCGTAACAGCTTGAACTAAAAATATTAATATATTTCAAATACAAAATATAGGAGGACCTCTGCATTATCTACGCTTCAAGCCTAATGGACATTTATGTGGGGGGCCATGTTGGAGTATAAAACCAATTATCAACCTTCATCCATTAGCTTAAACTTTTAGGTACAATTGGTCACTTAATGTGATCCATTTTCTTTTCGATAATTAATGATCCGTTTTATTACCATATTGTAATTATATTTTCGTTACTACCCTTCATAGATTTACGCCATCCAATATTTTTTTTCGAACACAACAACGCCCGAAGATCACCCAATGTAGGGTTTTGTTGTCTGCGGATAATTCCCCAACATAGAATCCTGCCAGTACAACCAAGAAATTTTATTGGGGCCAACTAATTAATAAGCATATGATCAATGCCCAATATATGCGAGCCAGTGCTCGAAATAACATTAAAAAATATATATTTTTAAAATTAATTTTTTAATAAAAACTATTTATTTAAATAATATTTATGAAATTAAAGCAGCATATGACAAGTTGCGGGATAAAGGGGTTGCTTGGCATTGGAAGCGTTCAATTTGGAGGTTGGCTCTTCCGAGGCATGCTTTTTGCCTCCGGAGGGCTCTTGTGGATGGCTTGTTTACGCATGAGCGTCTTAGAAAGATAGGTTTCTCTTTTCCTAGCCGGTGTTATCTCTGTGAAGCTGATGGTCAGGATCTCAATCATCTCTTTTTTGAGTGTAGGTTCTCTTCTCGTGTTTGGATTCATGTGGCGGGGGTCTTTGATATGTCTAAATTGAGACAGCCTCGGGATATTATGGATTGGATGGGGAGTCGGGTCAGAAATCGGAAAAATTATAGTTCTAATAAGAGGATTGCTGTTGCTGCGGCCGTTTATAGTATCTGGATGGAGAGGAATCGAAGAATCTTCCATGGTTTGAAGAGAAGCGAGGACGTTATAGCTAATTCAATTATCTCTAGTGTCTCGTGTCAGTATAATTTTTTGTTTGATTGATGTTTGAGTGAGTCTTTGGGTTTTTGGTTTTTGGGCTAGTGTGTTTTTTGGTGGCTGCTTGGTGTGGTCGTGTGTGCGTCATTGGCTTTGTATTTGAGACTTCGTTGATTTATATATTTGTGTGCTTGCCGTTTGACAAAAAAAAATATTTATGTCATCTTTTGAAAACAAAATTTTTTTGATAATTTCTTTTGAAAAATTTTTGATGTTTTACTTTTATTCTTTTGAAATTTAAATATTTACTGAACATTTTAATTATTGATTATAATTAAGAAAAATACTATAAATTTAAAAAAAAATAAAACATACATGCATGCATGTGCATACGTGTATTAAAAATTATGCACTGAAATTCAGCTTTTTTGAACAAAAGTAAAAAAAAAAAAAAAAAAAACCCAAAAAAGAATAAAAAAATACCAAAGATGATGTAGACATTATTTGCGTAAAAAAAAAAGAACATACCCAGTGCCTCAAGGGCTCCCGCCTACGCAGGGTCTAGGATTAGTTCGGGTGTTGGCTCAGTGCACAACTTATGAGTTGGTTGAGATTCTCTATCTTTTTTTTTTTTTTTTTATAGTAATTCGGATTATAAAGCAAAATGATATATAATATCAAGATAAGGACTAACTATGAGCTATCGTCGCGTTGTGCGGAAGTTAATGAAAACATGGTACCTTAGTTTAAAAAAGGCAATTTGTTAAGGCGTGTTCTTTTTATTTACATTTTGTTATTTTTCAAAAGTTAAAATCAAATTTTAAAAATAGTTTTTTTTTTTGAGTTTTAGGTTTTCTAGAAAATATTGAAATATGAATTTTAAAAACTATAAAAAATTTGCTTTTTAAATAATGCATTTTCTTTAAAAACAAATCAAAAATTATATTAAAAAAAAGACATCAAATAAGCACTTAATGATTAATTTGATTAAAAATAGAGACCGCCAATCCAATTGCACCGAGCCCAAATATGACAACAGTTGATCCGGCTTCCACATTGGCTACCCTACAAGCTGCACCCACCCCTGTAGCAAAAAAAAAAAAAAACACCTTAATTTTCTTGATTTAATATTTTATTTTTATTATTTGATAATTTTTTATTATATATTAAATACAAAAAAAATATCTGCAACGTTACAAAAAATGCAAAAACAATGTATAAATGCATAGGGCACCAAAATTATAGTATAAAAACAATTGCTAAATTAATTACCTGTAGAAACTCCACAACTGAGGAGGCATGCCCGGTTAGGCGGGATTTTAGGGTCGACTTTGGTCACATGGGTAATGTCGACTACAGTGTATTGGCTAAAACTGGAAACATGTAGAAAATGGTATAAAGTTTCACCATTGCGATCAGTGAATCTGCTTGTCTCTTCTCTCGGCATCCAAGGAGAGATTTTAAAAGGTAGTCGTGAGCATAAGTTGTTATTTTTGGATTTGCAATCAGTGCATTCACCACAGTCTGCTAGAAATACTGGGATAACAAAATCTCCTTCAACGACCTCATGGACGCCCTCGCCCAAACTCTCCACAACCCTAGAACGATTAAAAATTATATACATTAAGATTTACTGATCTTAACATAAGTTGGAAAATTCATCCTTATTTCATAAAATTAAATAAAAACATTTATATTAATTAAGGATTTATATAACAAATTTTAATCTAGATGGTACACGAGTCACCTATAAACAGTTATACGCTTATACTTATAGCATAACATGTATTTATTATATTATGTTTATTGAAACACTATCATAATTTCAGTTACGTGTTGAAAATTATTACATACGTGCCAAAACTAATAATTTTGGATTACGTTTCATTCAAAATTTGCAAAACTCAATAACTTTTGGTTCCTAAAATAACTCAAATTATTTCTATTAGATAGACAATATCCACGACATGCCCACTTTAATAACATTATTATAGTAGTTACAGTTAGGGACTTGATCCTGTCAGATGTGGTAATAGAAAAGCTCAGTCTGAATTGTAAAATGAACCAACTGTTTCAAAAACTCAATAACTTTTGGTTCCTAAAATAACACAGCTCGTTAAGGGCTTGTTAACAGTTGATATCGGTTCGGAAGTAGTTCAATAATGGCTGGATAGTAACCTGAAAAGCTCAACTCGGTAGCAAGCTCGGCTCAATTTTAAGATCGATTGAGCTCGCTAATGAGCTCGACTAAGCTTGATAAGCCTAACGAACTGAGCCGAGCCAAGCCTCAAACGCTCTAAATTCTTATAAAACTAAGCTTGAATAAGGGTTGGAAAAGCTCGATAAGAGCTCGGCTCGAACTCGAGCTTCATAAGTCTTATCAAACTCGAGTTCAAACAGGAGGGTGCTCGGCTCTTGTTTACACCCCTACTTATATTTCATACATTGTCTCACATGAATGCTCTCTATATTCGCCCTCTTCTTACTAGCGAAATTATATTAACTATCACATTTATGGCTTGTGATTAAAAAGACTCTAATACTATGTTAAAAAAAGTAACAGCAATACCCGAAAGCCTCGTGCCCCAAAATTCGAGGAAAATACCCAGGAGGATCCTGCAGAAATAATACCCGATAAACCGAATTAGTCCAACTAATTAAACCCGCATTAATACATTATTAATCCTTTAACCATCAGAAAATAATAAAAACTATAGTTATTTATGTCACAAGTCTTTGTATTTTTCCTATTCTGCTAATTTTAATTCTTTTTTTTTTTGATAAATTTAGTGATCTTAATTTAGTGTATATATTTTTTTTGATAATTGGAGTTTCATTGATCATAATAGAATTTACATATGCCCAAAAGAGAGGACCAATTCAAGGATAAAAAAAATGCAGTCTACATACAACAAAATGTGGATCGGCATGAAACATGATTACAATTTCATACAATGAACTATGGCTTGTGAGCTTAGGAAGTTTGTTATTGTAACCACGCAACCAATGGGGAGCTTCTTGTCACAGCGTTCTTGGCTAAGGAGTCTGCAACTTGATTGACTGCCCTTTTCTGATGTATGATTGATACCCAATTGAATTCTTTCCAAAGCATTTGAATTCTATTGATGGTAAAGTTCATCTTCCACGGATATGCATCTAAGTTGTTTGCCCAGGATACTGCGTTTCTTGAGTCTGACTCAATTATCAATTTGTAGTCTTTGAGTCTTTCTTTGAGTCTTTCTTGCTGCACTGAGTTTTCAAGGGCAATTCTGATGGCTTCAATCTCAGCAAAGATTGAGTCTTTAACCCCAATCGGAACAGAGAAGACACATATGATGTTGCCTTGATCATCTCTAAGGACCCCACCGACACCAGCAGCTCCTGGTTTCCCAGTTGAGGATCCATCAACATTCCATTTTAATGACCCGGTGTCAGGTGGAGACCATTGAATTTCAGGTCGTGAATTCTTTGGATGCTTCCAACTTGTTGCAGCCAGAATGTCAGATGTGATTTGATGAATTGAGTAAGGTATGTCTTCATTCACAGCTTTGATCCATGCTGCAACTCTGTATTCGGTAAGGTCGATGATATTCTGTGTTGTAGTTTGCTTTTCGTTGAATACCCTGTCATTTCTAGCCAGCCAAATGGACCAAATGACTGCAAAGAAGGTGATGTACCAGCACTTCCCTCTGAATTTATCAGGATATACACTTTGCCACTGCTCAAACCACTAATTTGTTGTAGCTGGACAAACAATGCTTTGATTCCTCCAGCTTATCATAGCACACCATACACTCCAAGCAACCTGACAATGAAGGAATAGGTGTTCTGGTGTCTCAGGCTTCAGGTTACACAATGCGCAGCTACACATATGTTCTTCAATAATCCCAAGCCTAGCAAGTCTTGATCTTGTGTTCACTTTGTTGAGAAGGAAAAGCCATGTAAAGAGTTCAACTTTTGGTGGGACAACTCCTTTCCAAAAGCCTTTGATTACATGTGTTTCACCATTCCCCTTTCTCTGCCACATAGCTTTGCAGAAGGATTTTACTGAATATTTTCCTCTTGCATCAAACCTCCAGCAGCATGTATCAGACTTATCAGGACATAGGAACACAGCACCAAGTATTTGTAGAAGTTCATCTCTCAATGTTAGCTCAAACATAAACAATTGCCTTCTCCAAATGAAGTTCCAAAGCCAGCACAGACCATCCCAACAGCCCATTTCACCAATGCTTTTGCTTTTCTGCTCTGATATAAGATACAATCTATGGAATTTCTCTTTTAATGGCGTGTTATCAATCTAAGTATCCTCCCAAAAGGATGTTTTCAGCCCATTACCAATGATGAATGACCAACCATGCTTGATGCACTCTTCCATTTCATTTGATCCAGCATGGAAATGTAGTATGTCAGACCATATTGATGGTGCAGCAGCTTTGTAATTCCCAATTGCAACGAAGTTTTCAGGTGTGCTGTGAATACTTGTTACAATTCTCTTCCAAAAGGCTTGACTTTCATCTGAAAATCTCCACCACCATTTAAACAGCAGCCCAACATTCTTCATTGTTATGTCACCTACACCTAATCCTTCAAGTTCTTTTGGTCTTTCAATGATCTCCCATTTAACAAGGGGCATTGATCTCTGGTCTGCATTTCCTTGCCAGAAGAAGTCTCTTTGCATTCTATTAATTTTCCTTGCCACCATCTTTGGCATTTTGAACAAAGAAAGATAGTAGGTAGGTAGATTTTGTAGCACAGCTTTGATTAGCATTAATCTACTAGCCCTTTTAAGAAGCTTAGCTTTCCATCCTGCCATTCTTTTCCGGATCTTCTCCATGACAGGGTTCCAGGTCTTGATTCTTTTGCTGTTTGCGCCTAGGGGCAGCCCCAGGTATGTCATTGGAAGGTCTCTTTTTGGACAGTGAAAAGTTTGAGCAACTCTCATTCCCCATTGCTCAATTTTGTTCAATGTAATCAACACAGACTTCGGGAAGTTAATGGCCAAGCCAGACATGAGCTGGAAACACCGAGGCAGCCATTTGATTCTTCTTATTTCTTCACCATGTGCATCACAAAATACAATTGTGTCATCAGCAAATTGTAAGTGGGTGATTCTTTCATTGTTGCTTCCAATTTTCATGCTTTTAATGTATCCTTGCTGCAGTGATCTTTTCATTAAGCAATTCAGTCCTTCAGCCCCTAATACAAAGAGAAATGGTGATATTGGGTCACCTTACCTTAGACCTCTTCTCATAGGGAAGGGTGGTGTGGGAGATCCATTGACTAGGATAGAGATTGATGATGTTTTTGTGCATATCTTTATCCATTTTCTCCATACAACTCCAAATCCCATTCTGCCCAGAACTTCCTCAATGTAATCCCATCTCATTGTGTCATATGCTTTTCTGAAATCCAGTTTGAGGATGACACCTTCAGCTTTTTGATCTTTTTTACCATTGCACCACTTCGTTTGCAATCAATGCTCCATCAAGTATTTTCCTGCTCTTGACATAAGCTGTTTGAGCCTCACCAATTAGGCTTGGCAGTACATTGATTAGCCTTTTTGCTAATATCTTTGCAATAATCTTGTACAGACATACAGCCATGCTGATTGGCATGAACTCGTCAAGGGCTAATGCTCCTGCCTTTTTTGGTATAAGTGTTACCCATGTGACATTTTCTCTGCTTGGCATTTCAAATTCATTGAAGAACTTCTTGACGAATGCTCCAATTTCTGGGCCAATTATCTCCCATCCTTTTCTAATAAATCTGAAGTTAAATCCATCATACCCTGGGGCTTTTGCAGGGTTGCACGCCCAAACTGCCTCCTTTATTTCTTCATCAGTGATCGGTCTTTCCAGATGATTAGCTTCTTGATTACTTCGAATTGGGATTGGCAAGCCTTCGAGTGAAGGTCTTCTGCTTGATTCTTCATATTCATTGTACAATTGATGAAAGTGGTCCATTACTGCTTTTCTTATGGCTGCTGGCTGCTGGCTGCTTTATTGTTTGATTTCTTATGCAGAGAGTTCCAATGTAATTATTTTTGAGTCTTACTTTCGCTAAGGTGAAGAAGTACTTGGTGTTTCTATCTCCTTCTTTTATGAGTTTGCATCTTGACTTTTGCTTCCACAATTGCTCTCGTTTCATATACCATTTGTCAAGCTGTACCCAGGCTGCTTTCCTTCTTGCCACGAGCTCTGCATCAACATCCTGATCTTCAAGGTTTTTGTCAATGTCATCTAACGCTTCTTCTAGCTGCTTGATTCTGGTGCTTATCTCACCAAAGCATTCTTTGCTCCATCTTTGTATTCTGATCTTGATCCTTTTTAGTACTTTATCTGCATCTGCTCCTTGATTTCTTTCTTTTTCTTCTTTGATTATGTGCCAGAAGTCCTTCCTATTAAGCTAACAATCCAAATTTCGAAATGGGATTGGCCCCCAATTGATCTTTTCAGATTCAATCATCAAAGCTGAGTGATCAGAAAGCTTCTTTTGCAAACCCCATTGCTTGATGTCAGGAAATTTAGCTAACCATTGAGGTGTAACTAAAGTTCTGTCAATTCTGCTTAGGGAGTTCCTTCTTCCCCATGTGAATTTTTTGCCCATTAGAGGTAGGTCCATTAGTCCATTTGCTTGCACAAAATTTTTGAAATCTGTCACTCTAGCTGATACATTTGTCATGCCTTTTATTTCTTCCAATTCCAAAATTTCATTCATGTCTCTTGTTATCATTGTTGGGCAGTTCGACCCCTTGATGACCTGTTCTAACTCCTTCCATAAGAGCAGCCTATCAGATCTGCTTGTTGGAGCATATATCATCACAATAGCACATAGAAAGTCATCATGAGCGATCCTTCCTTTTATGCAGAGCCAGTTCTTTTTTGCTTGAGTTATGTTGATTACAAACCATTTTTTGTCCCATATAGTCAAGATGCCACCTGAACCATTTGGGGATCCATGTATTGTTTCAGAAGCAAATTCTAAGTGTGGCCAAATCATCTTTGCAGCATACTGACCTCCTTCTTCTATCTTGGTTTCAAGGATACAAGCAATGTCAGGTTTTTTATGTCTTATGACTTCTTTCACCATTCTCTTCTTCTGCTTTGAGTTCATTCCATTAACATTCCATACTATGATCTTCATTCTTCTCAGAGCTAGCAAGGAATCAAGTAAGCCTTGCCTTTACTTTTGGTGTCTTTTTGTCTCTGCCTTTTTTTCGACTCTCTTGAGGACTTTGGATTTCCTCAACTGAGATTCAATGCTTTCCACATCAAGTCCATTCCACGTGATGCCTATTTCATTCCCTGCTCTCCATATTTTCCTTGCTTCATCTCCAATGCTACCTGTTTTTCCAGATTCTATAGGTGTGTCTGTGTCACTTTCGGTGAAGTCATCATCTTTGCCAAACTGTTGTTCTCTTTGCTATACTGACATGAAGTCCTCATCTTTGTCTTGTAGAGCTTGGCTGCATTGTCCAAGTTGTAGTGGTGTTTCTTGGATGATGTTCACATCATACAGGTTAACAAACCCTGGTGGAAAGTCATCATCTGAAATCTCATCTTCTGATGTTGCAGCTGCTGCTGTCGTTGATGTTCCTTGTAATAAGTGTTGATCAGCACTTTTGAGGTTGAGTCTGCTATAAAGCTAAGGCCTTTCAGGTTCTTGTGCACATGCAACTTCAATGCCTGGGGAGCTCCTTTCTTCACTCGTTTTGATCACATTCTTTTTCAAGTTATTTTTGTCATTGTTTTCATGTCTTTCATTTTTGTTGAGGTTTGTAGTTTGAACACTTTTCTTTGGCTGAGAATGTACTTTTTGGTTAAAGTAGCTGTCATTTTTTGGGCTAGTACCCATAGGCTTTGGGTAGGCTTCCTTTTCCTTGCAAGGTCCCTTGTTTTTTTTTGTTTCTTTTAATGTTTGACTTGTCCGGTGCATTTAATGCTCCTCTTTCCTCCACATCATCTTTTTTCCTCCTTCCTTCCGCCATTGTTTCTACTTGTTCATCAGCTTTACCCTTTTCCTGCATGTTTTGCAACTCTTGCACTTGCAATTCATTCTCTTTGATTTTTCTTTGTCTCTCACTTTCCTTGACCCGGTTAATAACTTTCTCTGTTTTTAACCCTCCTCCTTCCATGACATGGATGAAGTGTCTTCCTTGTCCAACTATATATTCAGCAGTCTCATCAATGAGAGAGCTTTGCTCAGTTTCCACAAGTATCTTTCCAGCTTCCAACGATCCCTCAGCTTTGCAAATGGTATCAACAGCTATGACTTTTCCCCAAAACTGCCCTATTTCTGTGAAATTATGAACTAACTCCATAACAGTAGAGCCATGCCTTCCTCTTTCTGCTGGTGTCAAACTCATACCATTTCTTTACTTTGACAAACATTGTTTTTAGCCACTGCGGGTTGACTTTCATAAGTTTGTCTCGTTTCTCTTCAGAGGGTAGTGCAATGACACACTTAGTTCCTCCCATGTGCTGTACTTGTGCTCCTTGTATGCCATTATTATGTAATTCGTCTTGCAGCTTTTGTACTTCAGTATCTTCAAGGGTTTTTGCTATAATGCTCCTTCTCAGTTTTTCTTTTCTATCTTCGTGTGATATACCATAGATGATTTTCTGATCCTACTTCCTTTGACACCTACTGCGGCATCTTTCTGGACTTGTCTCATCAGCCCCTGGGTTACTTGTTCCAGCTTATTCTGGGTTATTTTGTTTTTGCTCCAATCTCCTCTCTGTGAGAGCTTGAAAATATGACTTGTGTTCATTCAGTTGGTAAGGTGTACGCATCTGCTTCTGCATATTTTCTTCAGTCTGCTCTTTCCTCTCAATTTCTCTTTTTGCATACTTATTAAATCTTGCCATTTGGACCCATATCTTGGTTTGTCCAAGCCAACAACCATTGGCTTCATTCAATGCTTTTTGTACCTCCCTGGGAGTATTGTATCTCACGAACCCGTACCTCAATCTTCTATTCCACTACAACAAAACAGGGCAATTCTAGGCGCATAATTATCGGCGTTTATACAAACATCGAGAAATCTCGGCGTTTAAATGCGTCGAGACAAAGCGTCGAAAATTCTCTGCGTTTTTAAACGACGCAAAAATTATCGGCGCTTATAAACGCCGAGATTCTCGGCGTTTATAAGCGCCGAGAATCTCTCGGGGTATAAATACCCCGAACAAACCCTCTCGCTCTCACCGTCGTCTCTCACCCTCACCTCCCGCAAACCCTAACCCTCGTCTCTCACCCTCACCACCCGATTTCCAACCGCGTCGCCGCCGGCGTTCTCCTGTCACCGTCGCCGCCCGGGTTCGCCTCTCACCGTCGCCCCCGGGTTCGCCTCTCACCGTCGCGCCCAAGTTCGCCTCTCACCGTCGCCTCTCGGCTTCGCCTCACCGTCGCCGCCCGGGTTCGCCTCTCACCGTCGCCGCCAGCGTTCGTCTCTCACCCTCACCTTCCGATTTCATAGTTGCTCTTGCTTTGCTGTTAGTATGTGATGTCCTTGCCCTAGTTTCGGTTTTTATTTTTATTGGACTGCTTATTCTTCTACAAGTGTTATATCATTTGAGTTGGTTGAAGTAGTTTTATTATAGTTTTATATTATCACCGTTTCACACTTTCCCCTGCTTCATGCGCATCCTTAATGCTATGGTTCGAATGATTCTATCGTTGCATCTCATCATTTCAATTGATTAATACAAAAAATTATTGTTTTGACGAAATTCTTGTGTTACTGTGTTTGATTGATGTTTACAATTATGTGTTGGTGGCGCTTGTGAGTTCAATTTGTTAATGTCGGGAAGATTAGATATCGATTTCATAATTTTTAAATTTAGAAAAATAAAACTTTGTTGTTGTATCCCTTGTTTAGATGGATCCTTCACATTAGAGGATTAAAATTGATTATAAGGAACTCATGTATCTTACTTTAATTTCTAACTTCTCCTAAGTCCCATTAATTATTTGTTTTTGTATTTGTATATATTTTGATTGGTTGATTAAATATTTGTCTTATGAACTCTATCTTTTTTCAATTTTTAGGTAATTTGATTGCACTACTTAATATTTAGAGATATGGATACGAGTTGGATCACGCAACCAAGGATTAGTCAAGCTTATATTGATGGTGTCATTGAATTCATTAAGTTGGCTAAAGAAAACCTTATAGAAGGAAAAACTCGATGTCCATGTAATAAATGCAAAGTAGCCAAATGGTTCTCATTAGAAGATGTGGAATATCATATTCTTTTTAAGGGTTTTTGGCCAAAGTATAAGAAATGAATTTTTCATAGAAAAGAAGATATTGTTCAACAATTGAGATGCAATTGTCCATGTATGTTAGTTTTCTTTTGTACATGTTGTTTCATTTTGTCCATGATCTTTGTTTCATTATTGAAGGATTGTTTTACGGAACATATTTGCTTCTCATTTTATTTTTGTACGTTCTATTATACATCTACTAATTCTTTTGTTTTTGGAAAAGCGTGGATTCACAATGAGGAGGTTTTTTAGAAGTGGCAAATCAGTGCAGTCCTCAACAGCAACACCGAAAAATGAAGGAGGTGATGACAGTCGGCCAAGACCGTCAACATCTGAAGCAGAGGGACCAGTCAGGGAAGCTGGTGTTTGGTCCACTAACGTGCCATTTGATGAGAGGGAGCTACTTCAACTTATCGGTAAATGTTTTCAATTTTATAGCATTAATTATGGTAATAATTTTCCAATCAATTAGAAAAGTAATGGTATATCTTAATCGTTAATAGATGGCCAAGGTAACTTGAGTACCTTAAGGACGATACCAGTTAAGGAAGTATGGCATCTTCCTGAAGGTGTAAGAATTATTGTGCGGTTCAATGACCTACGCCAACCAATTAGAAAGGGTGGCAATTTGTTGATCCGGTTTATTGGAGAGGTTGCAAAAACGGGACGGTTTTATCCGCTCGGAGTAAGGGATTGGCGTACAATGAATAACCAATACAAAGCAGAAGCTATTGAGGTTATCCGAGTAAGTATTATTTATGTCTGAAATTTACTTTATATATACGATATAATATGTATGTCTGAAGTTTTTAAACTTTATCATTGTATTAATTAAGGTTTTATTTCTTTGCCTTTTTGTGACATTATTGTTGGATTTCATGTTTTAGGGGAAATTTTTTATGCCCAGTGATGTATTGATTGATAAATCAATACTACAGCATCTTGGCAAAATGTGGAGGGGTTATAAGACGAGCTTGAAAGCGCAATATTGCCAAGGGAACAAAACTGAGGCCGAAGTTATTGCAACAGTGCCACAAGGAGTTAATCGTGACCAATGGATAACTTTAGTACATTTTTGGTTTTCTCCACAAGGCAAGGTAAAACAATTTCTGTTTAAGTAATTTTTGATTGGTCAAAAAGGGGGAAGCAGATTGATATTGATTATGAATGTAAAATTTTTCTTGGATTGATGTTGATTTCCAATGTCAGGAGAAGAGTAAATGCGGCAAAGAAGCACGTGCCAAGCAGAATCAGTTTCACACGACTGGTTCAACAAGTTATGCCAATAAAAGAGATAGTTTTGTAAGGACTTAAGTATATGTTTAGTGTATTATTACTATCTACCTGTTAAATTAGTTAAGACTTATGTTGACGTGTTGATTGTAGGAAATTAATAAAGGGAGGAAGCCCACGAGTATAGAGTTTTACCAAGAAACTCATACTAGGAAAAGTGGTGGCTTTTTTGAGAACACGGTTTCACAAGAGTTTATGGTGGGTTTTATTATTATCTCACATTTTTTTTAATTTAAATGTATTTAATATCTTTTTCTCTTCTTTGTAGGATACAGCTAGAGAAATAGTTGAGGCTCGACTTGGATCTTCTTCCAGACCTCGATCAGAAATCGAGGAGGAAGTATTTGCAGAGCTAATGTATGAACAGGAAAATCCGGGCTATCGAGCAGTAGGCTATGGATTTGGCGTGAAGATGAGTGATATATACGGAGTCAGGGGTGAACTAAAGAAAAAGGGACTCGACCGTACCGGTGATCATGTCGAATTACAAAATATGAAAATAGAATTGGCCAATGTAAAGCAGCAAATGAGAAGGCTCCTACCCATCTATGATGCTGTTTCTTCTGGCCAAGCATCATATGAAATGATAGCAGAAGGTCGAGCAATTATTACTGCGGTTGCTGATCCGGTAAGATAATCTATTTAATTTGTATTTGTTTGTACTATAATGCAAATAATCGCCTTTCTAATCCTTTGTAAATAATGAAATTGATGATGTGAATGATTGAGACAAAAGGTGGCATTGGGGTTGGTACTTTTGGGGAACTATATGAATTTACCATGTGAAGCAAAATTTTGGATCAGATATACTAAATCTATTGTGTTGTCTATACAGGGTAGAGATGAATCGGGATCAGGTGACGGTGAACCCCCAAATTTTTTTGCATCTCCAAGCACGCCAAGCTCATTCGGTTGATTGATATATTTGTGAAGAATGTACTTGACTAAGTTAGCATTGTATATTTTTTTTTTTTTGGTTATTAGATTAATTATGTTGATATTTGGAGTGGAAAAAATCTCAAACTTTGTCTTGAACTATCGAAGTACATTGACAGTGATGTAATATTTTGATTGTCGAATTCGGAATCTTATGAAAAATTTATCAGTTTAGTTGATAATTTTTTATTAAGTAATTTTGTATATACATATATGTATATATGTGTGTGTGTGTGTGAAAAATATGCACAAATAAATAGACAAAAGGTCTATGCTAAGAAGTAAAAGTAAGGTATTTAAAAAACTCGAAAAATCTCGACAATAAAAAATGCCGAAAAATACCGGCGTTTATAAGCGCCGGTATTCTCGGCGCTTTTATTTTTCGGCTTTTTTTTTCTCGGCGCTTGTCCTAAGCGCCGAGAATTCCAAAAAAAAGCGCCGAGATTTACCCCTTTTTGTTGTAGTGTTCCTCCTCATCCTTTGTGGGATATGAACATCCACAACTTTTCCGTGATTGTTGAAGAGATTTCTTAGCCATGATTGTGTTATGTTTGTTGGAAGATTGTCCACAAAGAGTGTGTAGTCATTTGAGTTTGAATTTGAATTTGAAATCCTGATGTATCCTCTCTCAGCCTCTCTTTCTGACATGTTTAGTTCACAATATCTATGGTATTAATTTAGTGTATATATTATTATATATAATCCTAAGTTAAGCTCTCTCTCTTGTTAGAAAGCCTACTCCTATGTACTGTGACAGAATATATATTTATACACCCCATTTTTTGTTAAAAATTTGTTTTTTGAATTGATCGATTAAAATTTTAGGGTTATTTACACCAAAGGTCTCTATACTTTATTCATTGTGTTAATTTGGTCCTTCTAATTTTAATTGTATCAATTTAGTTCCTATACAATTTAAAATGTGCCATTTTGGTCCTTAGAGAAAAATTTATGTTAAGTTTTTAATAAAATTTTTAATAATTCAACCACGAATTAGGTAAATAGAGTAAACGTATGAATTTAAAATAAGTTACTTACATTTAACATAATTTTTCTATTCAAAATTCATCATTAACTTAACTTAAATTTGACCAATGACTAAATTAACACATTTTGAATAGTTCAGGGACTAAATTGATACAATTAAAAGTATAAGGATCAAATTGATACAACGGACAAAGTATAGGGACCTTTGACGTAAATAACTCAAAATTTTATCATCAACTCATTCTCTATTTTACTAATTATTTTATTGCTATAATTAGAAGGGAGTAAATGTTAAATAACTTGTAGAGGAGGAAAGTTTTAAAATTCTCATAATAATAACACCATTATCTTAGCAATAACATGTATTGTTCTTATAATAACATCTCCCTAATTTAAATTGTAACGTATTAAATTCACACAAATAAAAATTTAAGAAAAATTTACAATTAAAAATTAAAAATATCTAGCAGGCATAAAATCAAATGTTATTTTCAGGCTGATTTTATTAATGTCAAAGCAATTTCACTTTTTGCTTCTAATAAGATTACTACCAGAGAGGGCACCAACACGCCGTCACCGGATCCTATTAGAACTTTGAAGTTAAGCTTACTTGGGCGAGAGTAGTACCAAGATGGGTGACCTCCTGGAAAGTCATCACCCTCAGGTTGGGGGCATTAGGAAACAACCTCTCTTCAGGTTAACATCCTGAAGGGAGAAGGCTGCGTACATTCGTCCCCTCCCAGACCCTGCGTAGGTGGGAGCCCTTGAGGCACTAGGTATGTTCCTTCCTACTTCTAATAAGACTACTCTTTTTGATTTAGTATTCACAAAATAAGCTTTGGTATTAAAAAAGAGTTATTATTACTAGAGTAATAATTTGTCTTATAGAAAATGACGCTACAAAATCTCTTGAAAATTGTCAAGGAACTAACTATTTCAAAAGTTTAAGCTGATGGGTAAGGGCTGAGAAATAGTTCTGTACTCTGACATGCCCCTTCAGGCAAAAGCCCATTGGTTTGAAGCATGGATAATGTACACGCCCATCTCATAGCTTAAATTGTTTTAATATTGAAGGTAGAGACTGCTGAGATTCGAACTTGTGACCTGTTAGTTATCAAAGTTCTAATACCATGTCAAGGAATCTTCTGTCCCAAAAGCTTAAGCTGATGGGTGAAGTCTAAAAATAGTTTTATACATTCCAACATGCCCCCTCACACATGAATGCCAATTGGGCTTGAAGTGTAAATAGTGCACATGCGTACCTCATATCTTGTACTTAAATTATTTTTAATATTAAAAATGGGACTGATGAGATTCGAACTTGTGACCTCTAAATCAATAAAGTTATAATACCATTTTAAGAAATCAACCTTTTTAAAAACTTAAACTTATAAATAAAGGCCCATAAATATTTTTATAATCTAAAAAAAATAACTATATTACTTTGACAATTAGACGAAAAAATACCTTCAATTTCCAGAAGGTGACGTCACTGTGACAGAGAGAAGTACAGATGATCTTAATGCGAACTTCACGTGCTTTAGGCGGCGCCACCACCACCTCCTCTATCTTCAGCGCGTCCCCCGCCGCTCTTCCCACCGCAGCTGCACAACATATAAAATCAACCGTAAATTTTTACTTATCAGTTTAAACTTTTGACACAGTTAATTTCTGTAACATGCTATTAAAGTCTTGATTATCAAGAAATTACAAGTTCAAATTCCAATAATTCCTTCTAATAATAATATAAGGTAGGATATAATTATACACATTCACATCTCATAATTTCAGCTTGATTTATTACAATTATTATATAATTACACATAGCAAAAGAAAATAGAAAATTGTAAAGTATAGAATCAACCATAAACTTTCATTCATCAACTTAATTTTTAGATAAGTTGGATTAGAGTCTTATTGACGAATAGAAGACGAGTTTGAATCTAAACGGTCCTCTCTTAATTAATACTTTCAAGCACCTAGTATGGGATGGCAATGTGCAGTATCCACCGTTTCAGTTGTGAGCCTTCATCCTTCAGCGTAGGCTTTTAAGAAAGCTGGTTTTTTTGATGACCAAGAGATTATGAATTCGAACCCCAATAGCCCCCACTTCAATATCAATGTAATTTAAGCACAATGTTTTGATTTTATGTAATATTCAAGTTTCAATCGAAATACGCATTTGCGTGAAAAGGAAATGTATAAATTGAATTGTCACGAACCTAAGTCCGTGACTTGAATAATTTTTGGGAGAAAGAACGAGAGAGAGAAAGAGGATTGAGATTAAGAAGAGAGGTGAGAGATTAAATGAAGAAAGGAAGTGAAATTTTAGAATAAGTTAGGGAAAGAAGAGATATTTTGAAGATAGAATAGAGAGAAAGAGTGACGGCTAGAGAGGGAAAGAGAGGAAGAGAAAATTTGAATTTTTGTATTTGATTTCTTAATGCCAAATTACAAGACTCATACATGATTATATAGAGTTTGGAAGAGGAACACACACCCAACACACCTACCCCTAGACCCCCTACAATAGCCTACAAAATTAATTAATGCCTAACCATGTTTTACAACAAGTAATCCTAGGCTACTTCCCTTGTCCCCCAACCGGCCCCCCCCCCCCCCCCCCCCCCCCCCCTCCTAAATTCAAAATTCAAACTAAATTTTTACTAATTAATTTTACGTTTTTACATTACATATTTAATACAAAATAATAAAAACAAAAAATGAGTTGTTCGGTCTTGGCTCGTGACATGAATCTTCACCAATCAGCTTAAACCTTTAAAAATATTTCTTGACATCCACGCTTTAAGCCATGTTAAAGTATAAAACTATTCCCGTGCTTTCACTCGTTAGCTTCAACTTTTGGGAAACCTTTGACATGATATCAGATCCTTGTTGATCAAGAGGTTGAGTTCGAATCTCAACAGTTCCCACTTTTAATATTAAAAATAATTAAAGCACAAGGTATGAGTTAGGCTTGTACACTATCTACACTTCAAACCCAATTAGCAGCTGTGCGAGGGGGATATGTTAGAGTATAGAACTATTCCTGAACCTTCATCCATTAACTTAACCTTTTGGTTCCTTGACAAGCTATATAGGCATGTGCATAAAGAGACACGTTGGAGTGTAGAATCATTACCGAATCATCACCCATAAGTTTAAACTTTTTAAAACATTGGATACTTGACAAGAAATTAAGCATGCATAGTGAATAAAAAAAGAAAATTAACCTTTACACCGGATAGGCTTCCCGGTGGTGGCTCCGGCAGCGGCTCCGGTGGTGTTTGAGGAACTCATTATTTCAGAGGCTTTAATTTATTCGATAAAAAAAATATAAAAATAATTTGATATTCTAACAGTTATAATTGGGGGCATTAAAATGGAGGAGCTCAGTGTTATTTATAAGTGGGAGTTTGTTAGGCTGGTGGATGTCGATTGGGGATTATTCTTTATTTTATTATCTACCTTAAATAATTCGACAAAAATAATATCTTATTTACACCAACACGCTGTTACCGGATCCTATTAGAACTCTGAAGTTAAACGTGTTTGAGTGAGAGTAATACCAGGATGGGTGACCTCCTGGGAAGTCCTCACCCTCAGGATGGGGGTACTGGGAAACAACCTTTCTTCAGGTTAACACCCTGAAGGGAGAAGGCTGCGTACAACCCCCCCCCCCCCCCCCCCCCCCCCCCCCCCCCCCCCCCCCCCCGGCCCTGTTAAGTTTTTCTTCTTTTTAAATTACGTTAAATTATCACGTGTTTTAATTACTTAACAACTTATTTTTATAATGTATGTACTCCTTAAGTTAATTAATAACCCAATGAAAACAGTGTTAGTAAGAATTTTGATACACCACAAAACTACTATACACGTATACCGTATACTAATTATTAAGATAATGTTATTATTTCTGATCTCAAATAATGAATGCGTAAACTGAAACTAATTAAAATACAAACATTACCCGTGGAGGACTAGTGATATTTAGAATGGAGAAGTTATCATTTCGGCATTATCAGATTTGAACATTTATAATCTAAGTAGTTCGAAAGTTTTAATATATACAATGAGATAACTTGGAGTATACAAATTTGTCCACTTGAATACCCTGAAATTTTAAAATTTTATTAATTAAGCACCATTTTGTCCAAATTCAATAGATTTTAATTAGAAAATATTAAATTGAAACATGATTATGACTATTTAAGTATTTACATTAGAATTTAATAATTTTTTTCAAAAAATGGTGATATGACATATGATTTCAACAATACGTAAGTAATTTACGTCAAAACTCAATGATTTTTTGATGAAAATATTAACATGACTTATATTATTACATATGAGCATGTATTACAATAATATTTTCTTTGTTTAATTAGTCGGATAGTACAAAAAATATAAATTTCAAGCATTTAAGTGGTAAAATATTTATACCTTATTGTATCTCATATATATATTAAAATGTTCTAGCATATAAGTAATAAATGATTAAAACTCATCGTACCTAAATGATATTTTTTTCGTTAGCATAAAGATAAAAATAAATTTTGAGCGTACAAAGTTTACTCTTTTAACTTTTAGTTCACATGTTAAAATAAAACATCTTTTTAGCCACTGGTGTCTTTTTCACCTGAATTCACAAAGAAGATCAAAATACTTCTGAATAAAATAGTTTTTTTTTTTTTGGATAATTATCGGCATAGCCGTTATACATGCAGGCAACTCGACAAGGCGAGCCCTAAATCACCCTGTAAACGGGAGTGGGTATGAAAAGAGATCACAACAAACAAGGAAAAAAAGAAGGCACCAAAAAAATGATATGCTTTGTCGTAATAAAAAAAGTAAATAATTTATTATCATAGTCATTAACTATACTAAAATTGTTTGTATAAAACTGGTGAAATTCTTACAAAAGTTTGTTAAATTTTAAAATAGAGTATGTAAGTGATAAAATATTGAAATTTAAGATAATATATTATATATTAAAATATTAAGATATTTATATAATAAATGTTAAAATATCAAGATACGTATATATTACATTAATTGGCCAACTTAAAGATTAAAAGAAAATATAGAGTGACCTATATAAGGAATCTTATTATTTTTAATGAACATATACCAAATTACAATATGCTGATGAACGGTTCCCAATTCGTTATTCGTTAATGTTATTAAGATAAATTGCAGAAAATATCTTATCTTTTATCTTTAAAGTGGAGAACTTTAAAGTAGAGAATTGTTTGTCACTTCTAAAATCAATCACTTTACCTCTTCACTTTTTTTCTTTGTTAATTTTTTCCCGTGCAATGTGCGGGTTGTTTTTTGTGACGCTTGTTTTCTTGGCTAGTTGTTCAACTCTATAAGCTACATTTGCTAGAAAAAATCTTTATGATGTACATGAATAAGCATTTAACTAAAGTATAAAAGTAAAGCTAATGAAAATACTCCGTTGCTCGCTAATCCGAATGGTGTTTAATTTTTAGATGTGGCAGAACACGTATTCAATTTTGGACAGTTGTTTACTAATAATGATTGGTTCTATGACATTCTAGAGAGGCCTGTCATTTTATAGATTGGGTGGGAGAACATCCCTTTGGTTAGTGACATGTCATCTACAGCATATTCGGTCTCATTATATGTGGACGGTACTAATTTGGGTTGTGTAGTTGGAGGTAGCTTAGCTTCCATTTCTTGAGGCATTACTTCAAATGTCATTGGAACTTGGGTTGTGGCTGCACATGGTTCTGCACTGTTCTTGCTCTTTATCTCCTATTTGGCAATGGCGCCCTTGCCATAGGATTGCGCATTTAGCGTTCCTATACTTTGTTGTATTATTTGTCACTTCAATGTTACCTTTGCAGTTGTGGAACTGTTTGTCCAAATTGGAAACTGTCACAATCTTGGGATTGTGACGGCCAAAGTTGCAGACTTAGGCCCGTAACTTGACAATAGAAGTTAGATGAGGAAGAAGAAGAAAGAGAGTTCAGATGAGAGAGAGAATTAGAATTAGAGAAGATGAGAAAATAGAGAGAAAAGATGAGGAAAGTAAGAATATTTCATTAATTTGCTTGAATGAATTACAAAAATGAATTACAACTCTATTTATTGAAAAATACATCAAAATACTAAAATATGAAATAAATCTGAAAAATATCTAAAGGAATCAAAATACAAAATACAATCTTGGAGAATCTTTCCAACGACTAGTAGGGAGGAGCGTCTAACGGTCAGGAGGAGCGGATCTGGGCGCTATTGGGCTGGGACGCAGCACAGGACAGGGACGCTGGGGACGCGGGCCTGGGACGGCCCTGGACACGGACTGGGCAGCGCACTGGCAATGTCTTGACAAGGCTGGGCACGGACCCTGGGCAGCGACTGAGATAGTGTCATGACAATCGAGTGCACGATCCTGGGCAGCGACCTGACATGGCTTGACAAGTGATCTTGACACGGACCTCGGGCTACCAGCTTGGTCCTTGGATACTGTCACGGACCAGGGAATATCATGACCGTGACATTCCCTTCCCCTTAAGTTCATCCTTGTCCTCAAGGTTGCGATGGCGGTGCAAACTTTAGCTCCCGGATCCCTTTCGTTCGCTTGTCCCTTTGTCCCCTGGTCATTACCCATATCATTTACCTTAATTCCCGGGTCGAACGGATGATCCTTTTCCCTAAGGGTCGTCGGCCAAGATGGGTGGCTTGGGCCTTTAGAGCTTCTAGTACCAATCCCCTTTCTAGGGAAGCATTCCCATGACCGGCCCTTCCTCCTTCTTGTGTTTAGCCTGGTTCCCTTCTTTATGGCCCGGATCAACATAGTCCGGACTAGGGTCATGGCATTCTTCATGCGCACCCTATCACGCTGTTGATGCGTGTCTTGCTGTTGCTGTTGCTGTGCTGTCCGTATCTTCATTTCGGACCAAGTGAGCAGCTTCTTGTATGGCCCATCTTGGAGTTGCATGGCCCCCTCTCATGTGCCTTGCTCACGACTACCCGATTGCTTAGGCCCACGGGTCAAGGTGACACCAACGGATGCTTGAAGTTCCATGGGCACCTTTGCTGCCCACATTGGTGGCTCATGCGATTCCTCAACAATGAGGGGCTCCTCCGGTTCATTCTCAATATCAAAGGACAATTCTTGAAAGAATGGCTTGTCCGGCATAGCAAGGACATCACCTACCCCTATTTCCTGTGGTTTGTCAAGGGCGGCTGGCTCAACCGGTTCTTCCTTGGCCTTGGCTTCTAAAGGGACCAAGTCAGGATCGTCTTTCTTGGGGTCTATTCCTTGGTTACGCATGTATCGCTTCAACTTCTCGTTCAAGGAATTGAGGGTTGCTGTCATCTCCTTTGTCACATCCTTATAGTTATAAATGAGCTCATTGTGGATCTTATCAATGCTTTCTTTAAGAGGCATGAAGATTTCAATGTCTAGTGCACAACAATGGTCGTAGACATTTCTTCCATGTAGCCCTTGGCGTGCACTTTTAGCATCCTTCCATGAAGTGTATGTTACTTGTGCTTCCACCTTTACAGACGATGTTGAGTTGATAACAATTTCCTCAATAACTCCATAGATAGAGAAAACTTGGTTGAGAACATCCTTCGTAATGGGATAAAGAAGATTCGTAACCTTAACCAAGTGTGTGGCCATCTCATCGACGTTCTTGAATCAATTTCTTGAAAAAAATTTTTGTGAAAGCTTTGGTTTACTCAACTATGGCAGCAACGAAATCTTGAATTCTTGATTTTGCCCACTTGCTCGAACATAGCTCTGATACCAATTTCTCACAATCTTGGGATTGTGACGGCCAAAGTTATAGAGTTAGGCCCGTAACTTGACAATAGAGGTTAGATGAGAAAGAAGAAGAAGAAAGAGAGTTGAGATAAGAGAGAGAATTAGAATTAGTGAAGATGAGAAAATAGAGAGAAAAGATGAGGAAAGTAAGAATATTTCATTAATTTGCTTGAATGAATTACAACTCTATTTATAGAAAAATACATCAAAATACAAAAATCTTCAGATTGGGGGTTCTCGGAAACAGCCTCCTTTCCACTCGGAAGGGGTAAGGCTGCGTACATCCACCCCTCCCAGACCCTGCTTATTGCGGGAGCCGCGAGGCACTAGGATTGCTGTTGTTGACATCAAAATGCTAAAATATCAAATAAATCTGAAAAATATCTAAAGGAATTAAAATACAAAATACAATCTTGGAGAATCTTTCCAACGGCTAGTAGGGAGGAGCGTCTAACGGTTGGGAGGAGCGGATCTAGGCACTGTTGGGCTGGGAAGTGGCACAGGACAGGGACGCTGGGGACGCTGGCCTGGGACGGCCCTGGACACGAACTGGGCAGCGCACTGGCAGTGTCTTGACAAGGCTGGGCACAGACCCTGGGCAGCGACTGAGACAGTGTCATGACACGCGAGTGCACGACCCTGGGCAGCGACCTGACATGGCTTGACAAGCGATCTTGACACGGACCTCGGGCTACCAGCTCAATCCTTGGACACTATCACGGACCAGGGAATATCATGACCGTGACAGAAACCGCAGCAATTTCGTATGCATTCGCACTGCTTTATATTAGATATAATTTTTCAGTTCAAAAGTAACATATATTTTATAAAATAATCCAAACAATGATGTGAAAGAGCAAAAATTTGTCGTTATTTGCCAGTAACATCACTATCTCCTTGCCTCATGCCATATGGCAACTGTAATCCTAACACTTCTAATGAATTAGAGTTGGTCGATGGAGCCATTTTACACCTTTACTCACTGCAGTTTCTAGTATTTTATTAAACAAATATAATTTTTAAATTGAAAAATTATTTTACAATTTGGGCCAGGAAAAAAAAAAACTTTACAAAGTTTAAGGTTTTGAAAACTAATACATCAAATTTGACGGTGTTGATATTTACTTTACCCCATTTGTCAAATCATCTGCAACCAAATATTTTTTCTTTCTATGTAATTTTTCAGTTTGTCTACCATGCAGAAAAGTGCTTTTTTGCATTAAATTCTGTATAAATTTGTGAGCTGTGTGTCGACACACAAAAACTGTGTGTCGATACACAGGTCACAAATTTTTTGTACCATAGAAACGCCCGTAATTTTTGGGCGGATGAACATTATGTGTTTGAGAGTTTGTGATGTGATTGTTTTGGAAATGAAATTTATAATTGTGAATCTGTTCATTGTCATTGCAATTATAATTGGCAGTTTCCATTATAGGTTTTATTATATTTAAATACAATTTAATTCTTATTTTATGACTCTAATAACCCTCCACCGTTTTTGCTTTGTCTTCTCTTCATTGAGTGATTATGATTGTCATTATGATATATTTTTTCTTCACATTAATAATTTTTAATAGCTAGTATCAATCAGTGTTTATATTAATAATATTCGTACCGTTTTGGTGCTTTCATTACAAAAAAAAAAAAATAATAATAAAAAATGATTTTTTAATAAATGTGGGGCTTTGATGAGTCATGATTTTTGTGGTACAAATATATAATTGGTTAAAGGAGAAGTATATATATATATATATATATATATGTTAAGCCTAAGTGTAATTTTAGTTTCTCTTTCTTCCAAATAATCGAAGTTTTTCTACTTTGGCTAAGTAGGATGTAGGGAGGCTCTTGTTTTCAATGTTGTGTAGACCTTGAAAGCATCAACGTTGTAGTTGGGTGTTGTATTCTAGAGGTGGCGCTCCGATAGTTGCTGCACTGACTTAGTTCCGAGAGGGGCACATGAAACCGTATTAAAGAGAGCGTGATCCGCTTCTTGCTCAACTAGTACTTTATTGATATTTCTTTATTTTCATACATTCTAGATAGTATCTTTCTACCTTATATGTTTTATATAATATTTTTTGTATTTGGTACCAACATAAAATATAGCAATGTTTTAATAAAATAAATTTTTAATTAGATAAACAAATTTAGAAAACATAAAAGAAATAAAACTAAAAAAGTCTGGAAAAGTTATTATGTTTTTGTATTTTAATCATTTAAAAAAATACTTTATTTTATTTTATTTTTGAATCTTTTTGTGAATATATTTCGAAAAACTCATTTTTATATTTTTTTCAGAAATAAATATTCTTTTAGCTTTTAGGTTTTTTTATTATTAGGAATTGTAGATAATTTACTCTTGTAAAATAGAAAATATGTAAGGCATATTTTTAAAAAATAATAATTTGATCTTTCTTATTGAAATTTTGTTTTATCTATATGAAATAGGAGATTTGGTATGCAATTATTTTTATGCTCTTATATTGTTTAACTTTGAAAAGAAATATTTTTTTCAACTTTCTATTTTTTCAAATATTTAAAAAAAATTATTTTTAAATAATTTTTTCCAATATGTTTTCAGTTTTATTTTATATCATTATCCTAATTTGAAATTTAACATTACCTGAAAATTATTCAATTATATCTTGATATTTTTAAAAAAAAAATTGGTAGAAATTTTAAAATTTTTTTTTCTCAAATTACAAAAATCTCCTATTTTTTGCCTTAAAGTGAAAAAAAAAAACCCTCTACTTTTCGCTTAAAAACAAAAATACCCTTTAAAAATAAAATCAAACACCTTATTTCTCATTTTTTTACAGATAAATGGTCATAAAAACCTAACTAAATGGTGAACTTGATGAATCAAACAAACTGTTGCATTTTTCAAAACTAAGTGGATAACGTGATTATGTTTTAAAAGTGATGGGAGTTTTATGTTTAAGACAGAAATAAGAAATTTCTTTACAACTTACCATATTATAAATGACAAAATTTTGATGGTCCAGTTGATATAGTGGATTTTTGTTATGTATGGCTGAATTGAGCACACCTCTGCTCATGGCAAACAAGTACAAACATTAACATCGGCATCCAAACGTAAGGCGTATTACACAAAGTGTCCATAAATCGTGACTCATGGTTGATTTATGAAGTCCAATCTAAGATTCATTAACCATTTTCTTTGTCCTTCAGTTATTTTCTTTTTATTCGGCCTAACTTAATTTTTAGCCCATTTTAACCCAACTTCTGAAACCTTTTCGAGGTTTGGATTCGGGTTTTATGTGAGTTCATCTCTAAATACCACTTGAGGTCTACAATATAGCCATTTATAATTATCATTTCAATTGAAATTCTCAATAATTGATCATTTTCTTTTAATTCTCCACGAGACATTAAAAACTGATCTGTATCTATGTCCTTATCTACTAAGATGATGATATTAACTTTACTATAATGAAGTTTCTAACTTCAAAATAATCGGAACCTATCAATTTTTTTATACATTGCTACATCACCTATGGTCATAATAACAAACAAGTACAGACATTAATATTGAGACCCAAACTCTGAAAATTGTGTAGTTTGATATTATTTTAAGGGATATTAGACCTAATTGTACATTCAAAATCAAACAATTAAAGGAGAAATGTTCCTTTTAAGTTAGCAAATACTAGTATACTTAAACAATATGGAATATTTAACAATTATCTTAACTAATGTTATTTCATGCCATATATGGAGAGTGTTTATATTTTTACATAATTTAATATGTCATATCGATAGGTTCTTATTGTTTCAAACTTAAATTGTCATTTTAGCTTATTATTAATTTTATCATTTTGTTTTCAAATCTTAGTTTTCTATGAAATTGGCAAATGGATACAACGACAATAATCCCAATGCCACCGGAGTTCCTACCGAAGCAAGTTTGGGGAGGGTGAGATGTACATAGCCTTGCTCCTTTTAGGGTGTTAACCTAAAGAGAGACTGTGAATAGTACTCCCAACCCTCAAAAGCAAAACTAAACGAAATATTAAAGCAACAGTAAAGCATCAAGCATCAACGTACAAATTGGCAAATGAATTAATGCAATTGTAGTAAATGCGATGGAGTGTTCTTTTTTTAATTGTCTTAGAAATGAAGGGATTCTCCCTAAAATCAGTGGGATTAAGTGATGCAGGAGTAATCCATCAATAGCGGGTCAACACCATCGGATCAACATCTCCATGATCGGGGCCCAAACAAGGCAAGTTCAAGAGGAGAAGGGAGCCGTGTTGGCATAGACTTAAAGGAAGTAATCTAACTTAGACTAGGCTAGCGGGTCCTATTGTGTATAGTAGAGGAAAAGCTTGGCATTTGTGGGATCATTGGAGGAAGAAGAACGCGGAGCCAAAGTAGGAGAACACCAGATTGGCGCCACCCTTGATTGGCGACAATGTAACTTGGCGCCACCCATGGATTAGACGTGGTAGAATGCATGCAGGATTTTTGGCTAAATTCAAGGGCAGTTTTTGATATATTTCCGTTTCAAACTTTATCTCTTTCCTTATATTTTTGATTTATCCTGTAATTAGCTGATTTATCTCTTTAGTTAGTTAAATTTAGATTCAAATTTGGATTGTGAACTTCCCTCTATCAATAAGTGTTAGTTCCAGGATTTTAGGTAGACTTTGATTTTGAGAATTCATTTTATTTTCCTGGAGATTTTGACTCCTTGAGGTGTGAGCGAGCAAATTCTACTTCTCTTTGTTTATTTTATTACCATTTTTAATAAAATACAAAGGGAAGGCCGTTGAACCTTCCCGTACCCATCTATTGCCTTATTGCACGCTGCATCATTAAGGTTTGTGATGTTTTAAGAGAGGGAGAACTTGCCAATAACATAAAGAAAGACGCTGTCAAGGAACTAACTTTCTCAAAAGCTTAAGTTGATGGAAAAGGCTTATGAATGATTTTGTACTCTAGCATGTCCTCTCATGCAAATATCACTTGGGTTTGAAGTGTAAATAATACACAGGCCCTTCCACACTTTGTTCTTGAATATATTATATTTGAAGTGTAAATAACACACAGGTGAAGCCCACAAATGATTTTTTTTTTTAATCTAATAGGACAACGAAAATATAAAAATAATGTGATTGCATCTTCATTATCACAAAAAAAAAAAAAAAAAAAACCGTGATTGGTTATTGGAGGATCATCACAGGAAAATTTTGCAGTCGATGAGTCAATTCATTACCGACTCTTTGGCATTTTTTGAACTTTCTCCTTCAACTTTTTAATGATTTTTATTTTTTTTATAAGTAAATAAATTAGAATTTATAATTGTCTGTGACTGACTTTCTCTTGGGTTTATCATATTTATCAAAATATATATATATAATTAATGAGAAAATTATATAAAATTTACAAAATATATATAGAAATGCAAAAGAGCACGGGTCTTGTTGAGGTATAAAATAATTCTTGGATCTTTACTTATTAACTTAAACTTATTAAAAAATTTATTTATTAATACGATATCAGAGCCTTATTGACGGAGAAGTCACAAGTTCGAGTTTCAACATCCGCACTCTAAATATTAATCTTATTAAAATATATTAGAATAATATCTTGAAGATATTGTATGTATTGTATATCTTAGAGATATTGTAGGAGATTATGCAGATTATGTGTATCACTTTAGGAGATCATGTACATCTTTTCCTGATTTTTCTATAGTTGCCTTTTCTTCACAACTATTACTTGTATGTGTTAGAGTATAAAATCAATCTTGACCTTCACCCATTAGCTTAAATTTTTAGGATAGATGTGGATCTTTGACATGGTATCAGAGCCATGTTGATCAAGAGGTCACGGATTCGAATCCGAACAACCCTCATTTTTAATATGAATATAATTTAATCATAATGTATGGGATGGGCCTGTGCAATATCCATGCATCAAACCCAATTGGCATTTGTATGTGAGGGGACATGGCCTGTGCAATATCCATGCATCAAACCCAATTGGCATTTGTATGTGAGGGGACATGTTAAGATGTAAAATCAATCTTGAACCTTTACCCATTAGTTTAAGTTTTTGGGACATATGGATCCTTGACATGGTATCAGAGCCACGCTAACCAAGAGGTCACGGGTTGGGCTCCCACAACCCTCACTTTCAATATGAATATAATGTGCAATATCCACGCATCAAGCTCAATTAGCATTTGAGTGAAACGGTATGTTAGATTATAAAATTAATCTTAGACCTTTACCCATCAGCTTAAATTTTTGGAACAAATGGATCCTTGACGGTATATATAATGTGTTGTACACTATGATCATGCAATGCAATACAGAGTAATTCCCTTCATTGTATTTTGTCATAGTCTAGCTCACTAGACTATAGATAGAGCCCAATAGAGGGCTAGTATAGGGGGTTATAGATGCTCCAGTTGGAGTAGGGTAGTCTATCTTACTAGTGTTAGGCCTTGACATCCTCTTGGCGCACTTAGGTTGTGTACATGTTCGCATGAGCCGCTATTTGCCCGCCTACCTGCCTACCTATCCTTTGATTTCCGCTTGATTTTTGCTTTCTGCTTGATGTGGCTTGCTTGAGTATGTTGTTTTGCTCGTTGTATGTCCTGCCTTACTCATGCGTTGATGATCTCCTGCTGACAGGTCATATGCTCTATGCTGCGGACCAACCTCTCAGATTGGGGGTCCTCGGAAACAGCCTCTCTTCAGGGTACCCCCTCAAGGGGGAAGGCTGTGTACATCTACCCCTTCAGACCCTGCTTTTGCGGGAGCCCTTTGCAGGCACTGGATTTGTTATTGTTGTTGTTGTTGTTGTATTTTGTCATAGTTTAATATTAAATCAGTTCATTTTGTTCTGCCACAATTTAACTAATCTACTCCAAGTACAAGGTATTAGCGGACTTATGCACTATCCACGCTTCAAATACAATGGACATTGCATGATGGGACATGTTAGGATATAAAACCATTCTTAGTCCTTCACCCATCAGTTCTTTTAAAATTTTGAAAATATTGGTCCTTGACAAGTGCATAATCTACCGAAACAAAGCACTCAGTATAAGCAGATCATAACCGTCAAAACCCAACCTTAAATAGAATAATTTTTTTTCTTTAAGACCTAAATGGAAAGAAAAACTAAAAATTTCTAAAATAAAAATATCCATAATTAAAGCACATTTTTAAAAAAAATATTATTTTAAAAATAATTTTTTATAACTTGATCAAACAGACCTTATAAACTTTTAATTTATAAGATTATTAATCATCCATCCACAAGACACAACGAAGACAGTTGCCTTGAATAAGCAACTCAAATGCGTTGTTGATGTCTTCAAACTTCATCTCATGTGTTACAAAGTCATCCAAGTTCAGCTCCTGCAAATTATTAACACCCACAAATCAATGATAATTTCAAATATCTTGAATAATTATTGTTAAAGTATAAAATTATTCACGAGCTTTCACTCATCGTTTTAAGCTTTTTAGAAAGTTTGTTCTTTTATACTCTGTTCACTGTTTAATTGGGTCTTTGACCTTTTTTTGATAATTAGAATACAAGCTCTAAAGGCACAAAAGTGTGAGACAGGACCCAAAGGCAAACAATAAACTTCAACAAAAAAAGTACACCACCTAGCTAGAACCGAAAAGGACGAACCAAAAAACACACCGCCAACAAGGCTAAAACAACAAAAGCACTGTCGCACAAAGAACAAACTAAACCCTAATGCAAAACGCCTAATCAAAGGTCAGGACAACCCAACCACACCTACACCTTGTGGTAACAATCGCCAAAGAAATTCTTGACTTATGCTTGTACTTTTAATTGTGTAAATTTCGTCTCTATACAATTTGTTATGTGAATTTAGTCCTAAAGTAAAAATGATGTTAAGTTAGCAACTGCATTCTTAATAGTTGGTTGACAAGTTCTTTTTTTCAAATGGTAAGGAGAGTACAATTATTTTTCCTAACATGAAAACTAACACTTGGGGGAGGAGAATGGATGAACTTTGAATCCAAGACCTCTAATTTGGAGATTAGTCGACAAATCACTGTACCAACACCTTTAGCTCAACAAGTTGTTTATACCTAGTCATTATAAACTACGTCATAACTCAATTTTAGTTTCAGTATATATAGTACTAAATGTGAATGTAAAGCAATTGTATAATTGAATGAATTAGGAGTACTTCAGCTTGCCTATATAATGGCACCCACGCACTCCTCATTATTCATTCAGTTATACAATTGCTTTACATTCACATGGTATCATAGCTCTCTCTCTCATTTACTTTATTGCTTAATTTTTCTTTTTTGGCTTTCGCTATTAATTTCTTTTTTGCATTGTGTTGAATTCTCTATTTGCTTTCTCAATTAATTTTACTTTAGCGGTGGTATCTAACTCTAGTTGATCCTATACAAGTACACTTTCCTCCTCTCCCTCCCCCACCGTCGGTAACCTCCCTTGGAGACCAGACATCCCAGTGCCGGTATCCCACTCGGATCTCAGGTCCCCACCACGTCTCATGTGGTGGCCCACAACTCCAACGTCGGTCACCAGCGTTACTATCCTACAGTCGGTCGATGTCGGTGTTGCCATTTCCAATACAGTGAACCCGGTACTTAGCTTGGGTATCCCCCTATCCTCCTCTCTCCCCTTTCTCTATTTCCTACCTAAGAATTAAATTGATACAATTAAAAATTAAAAAAAAACTAAATTAATATAATAGATAAAATACAGAGATATTTACCTTGTCCAGGTAACGCTTAGCTAAGAGGGGAATGTGAGATTTGGGTTTGAGACCACCAAATAAGGAGCCTGTTATGTTTTTGCCACTACAAAGTACATCTAACGAGTTAAATGTCAACTCTGCATCCGGTCTATCCACCCCTAGTACCACCGTCTTTCCCCATCCCTGCACGTTAAAAATAATAATAATAATAATAATAATGATGTTTGAAAAATGAATAAAAAGCGAGTTATATTTCTGATATATATATATGAAGACTAGGCTGGCAAAATCTAACACGATACGATAACACGACTCAGACATGACATGAAGATAGCGAATTTGGGTCAAGGGTTTTGAAGCTGGGTTAAATATGGATTGACCCATTTAACCTGTTTAGATAATTGGGTTGAATTTGGATTTGACCCGTGTAACCCGTTTTTGACACGATTGACCTGTTTATATAGTTATGTTAGACCTTTAAGTAATACATTATTGTTATTATATATATTTTTTTTTTGAGTAAAGATAATTGAATTATATCAGTAATATTAATTTGATAGTTTATTTTAATAGCTATAAATATAACAAGTATTTATTAGTTTTATTAACCATGAAGTGCATTATTAAAATGTTTGTAAGTTAAAAAATTAATATTTAATGAAAAAAAATCACCAATATAATTAAATGGGTGGGTTGTGTAAGGGTTTAAAGTTCCTAACCCGTTCAATAAACGGGTCGGGTTCAGGTTGACCCCATTCTTAAGACCCCTGGCATAGCACGAACACGAACACGACATAACACGACACATTTGCCACCCCTAATTAAGACAACATGTTCCGGTTTGATGTTCATGTAATTCGCGATTGTCTAGTTGTGGTCTTTGCCTCGGGTGTTTGGGGCCTTCCTGGGCTGGTCGTTTGGCGATTCACTAGGATAGGCTTTATTAGTGTGTTTTTGTAAGGGTAATTCATTTTTGTTGTCTTCGTTTAGATACAAATTGACATGATTGAATTTTAATACGACACAAAGCAACTTTATTAAGGGCGGACCTTTCGGCAACAAGCGTAAGCTTCTTGCACTAATGACGCCAACCCTACACATTCAAAACAGTAATCGGCGCCACCCTCCGTCATCTCATTTATAACCTGAGAAATTAAATAATCAGCAAAACATAAATGTAAATATTTTTATACATATAGAAAGAACTAGAAAATATATATATATGTAATTCGAGGTAATTAAGATAACTTGAGTGAAAAAAGACCATAACCTCGCTAACTGGTTTGTTCCCAAAAGAAGTAGGGTTGACAAAATCTGTCAGTCCGAATTTTTTACCTGTACAAAAAACCCACCAACACGCATCATCCCCCATTATGTACATATATCTAAATCTTTTTCCATGGTGTTTGGTGCGTTTGTGAAAATTTCATTGGGTTTTGAATCCGAACCTCATAATATACATACTTGAGGTATACATGTAATTCTAAGTAGACTTATATGCTAAAATGAATTGGATTTAAATGAAGTAGTCTACTAAGAGTATATGTTAATCTCTTCTCCCACACAACTCTAATGTTTTCATACGAGACTCACATGTTGAATCTTTGATAGTGCTTGTGTGTGGGTATCTGTTAAGATGTTAGGTTATCTAATTCAGTGTAGGCTGCAAAGATTTTTTGGAAGGTTTACACACCGCCGTACTAGGCAGCGTTTTAGGAGGCACATGTACATGTGGAGTTTTCTAAGAGATCATTCGAATCTAAGATGACTTCAGGCTTTCTCTCGATGGATATCGATGTGGATTCACCTCCGAACTTTGGATAAACTAATTACTCATTTCTTTTCTCCATTTTCTCATTCTTGGTTTTTTAGTGGACCTTACAGACTTGTCAATCTACTCATTTCTCCTTTTAAACTTATACAAAAACATCACTTTAGTTATAAAAAAGGTATTTCTAACTGGAGTTTGTTGATATTCTAAAAGTAAATTGATTTACCAGTATCGAATTTGGATGGATTGAGATCTACGCCGATTATTTTGGTGGCTCCACGTAGTCGTGCTCCTTCTGCGACCTAATTTATTTTTGACTCAAATGGTGAGATACTTGAATTTATATCATTTTAAGATACATAAATTATTTGTAGAACATGATTTACTGCCAGTCCAATTGCGCCAAGCCCAAATATGGCAACAGTTGATCCTGCTTCTACATTTGCTGCCCTCCAAGTTGCACCAACTCCTGTAACACAAGGAAAAAAAAAAAAAAAAAAAAAATTTCATATCCTTGATTTAATATTTTTTTTATTTAATAATCTTTCATTACATATATTAAATACAAAAAATATCTATAACATTACTCAAAACACAAAATATTATATAATGCATTGTACACTGGGATAGATCCTAGAAAACATCGGCCTTGGTAACTATTAGGTGACTGAAATTATACTGTAAAAATAGTTGATAAATTAATTACCTGTAGAAACTCCACAGCTGAGGAGGCATGCCCGATTAGGTGGGATCTTAGGGTCGACTTTGGTTAAATGGGCAATGTCCACTACAGTATATTGGCTGAAACTGGAGACGTGCAAAAAATGGTATAAAGTTTCGCCTTTGAGATCGGTGAATCTGCTCGTCTCTTCCCTCGGCATCCAAGGGGAGACCTTGAATGGCAGCCTTGAGCATAAATTGCTCTTATTGGATTTGCAGTCAATGCATTCACCACAGTCTGCTATGAATATAGGGATAACGAAGTCTCCTTCAGCGACTTCAGTGACACCCTCACCCACGCTCTCAACAACCCTGAAATGATTAAAAATAAGATATAAATTAAGGTTTACTACGACTTTGTGGCATCATTTTGATTTTAAAATTAACTTTATATAAGATTAAAATGGCATTGGTCATCGAATCAAACGACAACAATTGGATTACGTGAAGTTGTTATATAACAGATTTTAAAGTTGCAGTTTTTAAGTCGCCCATACTTTGTAATCATCATCATAGTATATACTTATTATATATTATGTCCATTGAAACATTCTTGTAATTGTGCTTATCGGTTGAAAACGTTATTTTTTTTTTTTTTTTTTTTTTGCATATATATATATATATATAGAGCAAAAGGTTAAAATGTCGCATAGGATACACGAGGGAAGCCATCCCTAAATTCCCTTTTAACCTCTCTCCCCATAATGAAAGGCAATATACAATCTTTGGTCTCGAAAACCATGTCTGCCAGCTGGCTAGACACCTTCAAACTAATAGATACATAACAAAGCTTAAGATAGGAAGGTATTTCATCAAAACTATGCAAAAATTAAAAATAACACAACATCATTTTTGTAACTCGAATAATCTCCATAATGTATCCCAGTTTGTCGGGTTGGCGTCTTTTTTTTTTTTTTTTTTTTTTTTAAAGGCAAGGTATGGGTAGCTTAGGTCATCGTGCTTTGTTAGAAGCAGGGGCTATTGTTATTTCTTGGCATCAACGTGGTTTGGTTTTTGCTTGGTCTTTCTTGGTTTTGCATCTTAGGGAGCTGGGCATCTCTTATTCAGCGTGTGCATTGCTTGCCTTCAATCCCCTTTTTTTTTTCTTTTTTTTCAGTAATTTGAGACAAAATCGCAAACTTAAGCAGGCAACTCGCTAGGCGAGCCCTGAGTCCGACCGCAACAGCACGGGGACCAGAAACAAAATGCACAAATCAAGAAAACAGAATCAAAAACTCCCCACAAAACACGACATAGCAACCATCGAGAACAGAACCAGACAAGACACGGGGACAACGCACACACGACACAGCTTGCCTTCAATCCCTATTATGCACTTTTGTGCCTTTGAGGCATGTATCCTAGTTGTAGAAAAAATTTGGTCCCCTAGTTGTGCTCCTAGAAAAGCTCAAAATACTGGATATCCAATATTTGGAACCGGAGGGGAAATATTGAGGAAACACCATTTGACAATGAGAATTCAAAGCAGGATCCCAGCCCCTTACCTAGTTTGGAAGCCTACCAATTAACCCCTATGCAAAATCCAGCCTACTGCTCTTAACTTATTGGTAATTCTAAAAACAAAAAGAACCCTTGGATAAAGACATAGCTTAGGAAAGGCAAGAAGGAAGCAACGACAGCCCTGTTCAACCAGATTTTCTCACCCCCTATGTTGGCCAACCACATATCCATTGCTATTTGGAGTTAGGATCTGACCCATGCTCCACCCCTAACACAATACAATCAGAGCTGGATCAAATTCAAACCCCCCAAAACCAATCCAACCGTCTCTAACCTTAGGGGCAAACACAAAACACATGGTAAATCCACTTACATCAATAGCAACAAGGAAAAAGCAAAGCAGGCATGGAAGATGTGGGGCTGAGATTTCATGGCTCGAAGGACGAAATAGCTCTGATAATATGCCAGGTAGATGAATAGGATCCAACCATATACCCCCGAAAGAAGAAGAAGAGACGTGTATCGCTGACCACCATATGAAAATGAAGATATGCGCATGGAACATTAGGGGATTGGGGAGGAAGGAGAAGAAGGCAGCCGTGAGGGATTTAGTAAGGTGGCAGAAATTGAGTATCCTCAAATTGATAGAAACGAAACATATCCTCAAAAGCTAGGGTTCGAATGATTGTTCATGGGAAGATATCCCGGCATTAGATGGGTCAGGTGTCTTCATTATAATGTGGGAAGAGGAGGAATTCGCAGTAACATACATCATGAAAGGAATGCAGCATTACTGTTCAAATGGTGGTGGTGGTTCTCAGAGGAAGGGTCTTCACTTCCGAAGAATGTTGTACGTTAGCTTTATGGAGGCGACAGGGGGTCACCTTGTCGTAGATCCTGCTCCATCTTGAAAGGCTTAGTCATGGGGCCTTTAATAAGAATCGACATAGAGGTCGATGAAATACTACAGCTCTTAGTTTCAGTTTCTGGTGAGCAGCATCTAATATGTAGAACACTCCAAAAGCTTGGGGGATATGTGCGTGTTCTTTGTAGGAATTGTGTCTACGTGTGTTAGATGAGTTGGCCAATCATGTGCTTGGGCTTATTGGACATTGTTTTTGGGCTGCTGTAAAACCTTTTGCTTGGGTTAGTGCTTTGGTCGTGCTTTAATTCTCTGTATTTAGCCACTTCCGTGGTTCAGGTTCCGCTTCTATGGAATGCCGGGTTTTATACTGCGATCTTTCACTATTTATCAGGGAAAAAAAAAGTATCACCAAATTTAAACACAAGTGAAGCCATTAGAAACAACATACACTTCAATACATCCTCACACTTATGCTCACTATATTTGACCTCTTTTTTTATGCAAAATGATATGCAATTATCATTTTCAACGTATGATTTAAGCATCGCACATCTATGTCAAAAAGAACCAAAGAGGGCACCAACACGCTGTCACCGGATCCCATTAGAACTCCGAAGCTAAGTGTGTTTGGGCGAGAATAGTACCAGGATAGGTGACCTCCTGGGAAGTCCTCACCCTCAAGTTGGGGGCACTGGAAAACAGCCTCTCTTCAAGTTAACACCCTGAAGGGGGAAGGCTGCGTACATCCCCCCCCCCCCCCCCCCCCCCCCCCCCCCCCCCCGACCCTGCGTAGGCAGGAGCCCTTGAGGCACTGGGTATGTTCCTTTTTACATCTATGTCAAAAAGACTCTAATATTGTGAATATAAAAAAAAAAAAGTCAAAGAAATACCCTAAAGCCTCGTGCCCGAAAATTCTAGGAAAACACCCAGGAGGAACCTGCAAAAACAGTATCACTAAACCCAATTAGTCCAACTAATTAAACTTGGATAAAACTTATTAATCCTTTTAAAACTACAGTTATTTAATGTCATAGGTCTCTATATTTTATACACTATGTAAATTTAGTCTTTTTAGTTTTAACTATCGTAATTTAATTCTTGTATAGTTAAAATTATAGTAATATGGTGGTTCAGAGAAATAAAATTTTATTCTTTTTTTTAAAACACCGATTAAACTCTCCGTTTGGTAGAGGGGAAATCATTTTCCCTCGTAAAATATTTTCCTTTGAAAAAGATTTTACAAGAAAAATTAAATTTTACTTTAAGTTTTCGTCATTTCTTTCAACATAAAACTTGTTTACATCTTATGATATTCCTTTTATTTATTTTAAAGAAAATATTTTACACCAATCATTCTATTACCTATACCTCACTATAGCCAACATAAACTCGATTCAATCCAAACTCGCACCGATGAATGCCTCTAGACTTTGTAATGATGACTTCCCCACTTTTATAAAAGAAGTCATTTTCCACCCTTTCGAAGCAAAACCTCTTCCCTCGGACAATCTTTCCATTAAAAATGCTTGGAAAACCATGAAAAATGAGAAAACTATTTCTATAATATAATTTTCCTCTTAAACAGACAGAGCCTTTATTGGTACAAAACTTAAAGGGATTGTTATGGTTAAGAGTGATCTAATCTTAGCTATAACATTGTTATTCTTCCATTAACATTACCTAATTTGAGTTATACGAGAATCAAATTGATACAAATAAAAGGTTTAAAGGCAAATTATAGAAAGACATCCTAAACTTTACAATTAGTAACAACACGTCCTTTGAACTGTCAATTTCATAAAATAGACACTCGAATTTTATAATTAACATGACACATCCCCCGTACTCTTAATTTTATAAAATAGCCCTTGAGCTTTGTAATCACACACAAATAATCCCCCAAATTTTGTTACTAAATACAACTCATCCCTTAGACATTAATAAATTTGAAATAAAAAAAAATGAACAAAATTAAAAAAATTTTAAAACACATTATGGAAAAATTTTGAAAACGTATAATAATATTCTTTAACTTTGGTAAAAATTAGATTAATAAATCTAAAATTAAAAATCAAGAATTTGTTACTATTTTACAAAAGATAGTGATTTTATACTTTTGGTGAAAGATAAGAGTTTTATATTTTTCAGACAAAAGATAAGAGAATTTTCTTATATTTTACCAAAAAATAATTATCTTATTTAATAATAATAATAACATTATAAATTTAGTTTGAGTTGAATGATGTTCTTGCTTGCCGTTTGGCAAAAAAAAATTATGAATTTAGAAGATAATTAAATAATTTATTAAATTTTAATAAAAAATAGTGTAAGATAAAATATAATAAATTGTAAAAAAATAAATTTCAAATTTGGTTAATAAATCTAAATTTTAAAAAATTGTAAGAGATTAAAATTTTGAAAATAAATTTTGAAAAAATATTTTTTTAAAAAAATTGAAAAATCAAAGTTAAAAAAAATATTATTATATTTTTTTCTTTGTCTTGTATAAAATTTTTTAGTTCCATACATACTTTGAATTTTCAAATTTATTAATGTTTAAGGGGTGTGTTGTGTTTATTAACAGAGTTCAGAAGGTGAGTTGTGTTTAATAATAAAGTTTAAGGGCTATTTTTCAAAAATTGAAAGTGCATGGGGATATTGTGTTTAATTTCAAAATTCAGGGGGTGTGTTATGTAATTAGGGGTGTAATCGAGCCGAACCAAGCCAAGCCTCTCAGTACTCGACTCGAACTCGATAAACTACTCGAGTACTCAAACTCGTACTCAAACTCGATTTGATTAGTTAATTTTGCTAGAATTCGAACTCGATTAACTATACGAGTACTCGACTTGACTCGAGTACTCGTTTATTGTGCACATGGACGTTCAACCAATTTGCTCTTTTATAATATTATTCCATACACTCGAACATTAGTTGTACTCAATTTGGATACTCAATTATTGCCCATACTGTATTTTAACATATACAACTATAAATCACCGATATATTAATAGCAAGTATGCATCAAAATCTAAGTTTCAAAAAATACAAGCAAACCAAATATAAATTCTTTCACTCCACCATAAATATAATATGTCATCTTTTTAAAGGAATTCAATCTTCCTTCTTTCATTCTACTATTAATGTCACAAGCCATTCATTTCAAAAGAAAATAATACACAAGGAGTAATTCATATGAGTCGAGTATTTAATCAAGTATGTAGTCAAATATTTAATCGAGTATCAAGCCGAGTAGTTCACTATTTGACTCGTACTCGTTTATTAATCAAGTATCTTTTGATATTCGAACTCGAAATCGGTTAATTCGAGTTGGAGTCGAGTTTTATTCGAGCTACTTATGAGCGGCCGGATCATTTACTCCCCTATGTATAATAACAAAGTTCAGATAACTATTTTATAAATTAAAAGTATAAGAGATATATTATGATTAATTATAAAGTTTAAGGGACTATTTTATAAAATGTAAAATGTACAGTAGAAACGTTCAGGGCATGTGTTTTGAACTTTTTTTGCTAACTAGCACATTTTCAAAAAAAAAAATTAGAAATTTGGCCTAATTTGAAAAATATTTAGTAAATTGGCCCATTTTACAATAGCCAAGTGGGTGCACGACGTACGGAACGTTGTGCAGCAGTGTTGCACGACGTTCCGTACGGCCTGCAACAGTACCCAAATTATTTTTTTTTTTTTTAAGTTTTACCTCTTTAAAATATATTTTTAAAATTCATATACATTAGCTTTTAAGTTACATGTATATAATAAAATAGTACAAATAATAATGTACAAATGCGTAAACTCTTGATTTTCTGTTGGAAACGTTAACATCACTTTATTTAAATGTGTCCCTCATTTATATCCTCCTTATTAATAGTATTATAATACCATAGTTCCTGTATGAGATAGTTTAAATAATAATACACATATCACCATCTCCTCATTTAATGTATCTCTCATTTATATCTTCCTTATTAATAATTCAAATAATAATATATATATACCTTTTAATTTAAAATGTATACGTATTTAGTTATTCAAATTATTAAAATTAAAAATTATAATAATTTAACAACAACAACAGTCCCAGTTCCAAAGACTCCCGCAAAAGCGGAGTCTGGAGAGGGTGGATATACGCAGCCTTCCCCTTTTAAGGGACCACCCTAAAGAGAGGCTGTATCCGAGAACTCCCAACCTGAAGAGAGACAAGAGGCCATTAGCCAAAAAAAAACTTTGATAAGGTCTCCAAAGAAAGAAGAATATCCGAATTCGGGTCCCCATGATACTTGGCACGAAGTCAGCAAAGTCATGTGTTTAAGGAATAAATTTCAAAGTCAAAGTCAGCAAAAATCTAACTGCTCTGAAAAAATACCTTCAATTTCCAGAAGGTGACGTCACTGTGACAGAGAGAAGTACAGATGATCTTAATGCGAACTTCACGTGCTTTGGGCGGCGCCACCACCACCTCCTCCATCTTCAACGGCTCCTCCGCCGCTCTCCCCACCGCAGCTGCCGCCGTATACACAGTCACAACCCACAAACTTCTCAGCTTTATTTATTACAATTATCCAGTTATTAAATGTTAAATTTGACTGGCCCTTTAGGCCCGACCCGTGGGACATAGGATCCACATCTAAATCGAAGTAAAGTTCCATCCTAAAATAAATTTTACTATACTTATAAATTGATTTATCTATTCTCACAACTATAATATGGAATTCTACTTTATAAATTTACATGTAGAGTTCTCAATATTAAACATAACAGAAAAAAACGTTAAGAGTATAAACCTAATTATAAGTCCTCATCTAACCATTTAAAAAGTTGGTTCCATATCATAATATCAAAGCCTTCTCAAGCGAGAGATTACGACTTCAAATCCAAACAACCCCATTCTACATATTAATATATCCCATACAGAAGGTATGTGAGGTGTTAAAAAACTCCACACATGAGTCAAATGTGTAAAAAAGAAGAAATCAACATAGAAACTTAATAAGTTACTCGACCGAAAGTAAATTTGTTTCAGAATAGAATTTCATTTGGACTCATACATAGATCTCGTTATGCCAACTCTGTGCGTCGGATCTAAAGGCCCTATGAAATTTAACAAGAGACATTAAAATATACATGAAGGGATAAAATATATATATATATATAAATAAAATTAGTATTATTCAAACGATACACGTGATAACAAAAAAGAAATAACCTTTGCAACGGATGGGCTTGCCTGCGGTGGTTCCAGCGGCGGAGATGGTGTTTGAGGAAGTCATTATTGGACAATTAGCTCGAATTATTTGATCAAAAAATATAATTTTATACTATATCAAGTTAAGATGGTAGGTATTTAAAAGTGAGTGCTTTGTGTTTTAAGTGGAAGTCAATCTTGGCAACTCTTCTTTATTTTATATAAACCTAAAATAATTGGACAAAAATATTTATTTTATGTTTGCCTAAAATAATTGGATAAAAATATTTATTTTATGTTTGCCTAAAATAATTGGATAAAAACATTTATTTTATATTTGCCTAAAATAATTGGACAAAAATATTTATTTGGGTTATTTACACCAAAGGTCCCTATACTTGGTTCATTGTATCAATTTAGTCCTTGTACTTTTAATTATTTCAATTTAGTCACTCTACTATTTGGATTGTGTCAATTTGGTTCCTAGAGTAAAATTTGTGTTAAGTTATTGATGAAATTTTTAATGATTCGACTATGGATTGAGTTAAATTGAGTCAACAGATGAATCTGTAGTGGATTACTTGCATTTAACATGATTGTACCATTAAAAATTACATTATTAACTTAACTTGAATATGATAATAGGACTAAATTGACACAATTTAAATAGTAGAATTCTATACCATTCAAATAATTAGATAAATATGTCTTATTTATAGAGGTAGAAAGGAACATAAATGATATTGTAAGTTGGGATCACTTACAGACACCAAAACCCTAACTGGAAATAACAATTATCAAAAATAGGAAAATTGGGAATGAAATCAAGAACATCGGAATTTACTTGATTGAGCAAAAACCTACGTTAATAGAGGGGCGCACGATAAATTCTCTATAACATTGAGAATTCACATGAGACGTCTCAACTCTTTTCTCAACTCTAATAGTAACATACACAATCTATACGTATATATGTTGGAAAAATGATACAAGCTAACCTTTAGTTTTTTGGAAGTTGTATCCCACATTGGAAAAATAGTGTGGATGATCATTTACTTAACGAGTACGTTTATTTTACGAAAAATATTTTTGAAGACCCATTACTAACCATTTACCCGTAACAGTTTAACGTCATTAAAATTGTGACAGTTGGTAATTTATTAACAATATAGCCATTGCGATTTATTACGTCTATTTATAGCCGTTGGAATTCATCAACCCCTATTTTAATAGCTTTTACCGTTACTACATTATTTTATATATACCCTTCACGCTTCCTCTCTATCTAAACATCCCCGGTGTTTGATTCCCCTGTTTTACGGCATGAACAACTAGAAGATGATGGTTGTTGGTAAAGATGATGACTTAGGCTTGAACTTGACCCTTACTTTTGTTACTAATCACAGTAATCTCCACAATCAACACAACTCTTCACTTTTCTCATCGTTATCTCTCAAAATACTTGGGCAAAGTTCTTGGGCTCTCCTACCCGGTGATTAACGAGTGCACGTTAACAGTCGGACCGTGTTGATACAGGATAAATATAGTATTATTAGTAGATAGTTTTATATTAATAATAATATAGGTAATATTAGGCAATTAAGATAAGATTAGTGCTAGTATTAGTTATCCCCCTTCTCTTCTATAAATAGGGGCCTTGGGCCTTGTATTAGGGCATCAAATCAAATTATGAATGAAGAATCATGTTAGGTGCTATTATTCAAGACTTACACAAAATAACTCAAATAAAACGATTTTAAACAAGACACTTAAAGTAACAAACAGTAATGACTCCAATATCTCAAATCTTGCCCCAATAGAACCAACTTAAACTAGACCAGGACTGATTACAACACAAAATATTTCACAGACCTCAAATACAACTCCATATTCAAAAAGACAAATGAATCTCGTTGAGTTAGAAGTATACCTCCCCTTGTGAACTTAAAATTTTACCAAGAATTGCAAGCAAGTTGCTCACACCATCCAGTAAGGCTCTGGATCCAGCAAGAACAACAGCGATCGGACCTCAACCACACACGAACCGAGCACACCAGCCACGAACCAACCTCCAACAGTGTGAACAAAGCTCCACGAACACGAAATCAGTTCGAAATTTGGCTCAGAGGTTCATATTTAGGGTTAGGGTTTCTAAGAGAGTCTTAGAGAGATAGAATCATCAGAGAGAGAAGGGGAAAGTAGGAGAATGACGGTTTTCAATACCTTTCCAACCATAAACCTCAGCAATATATAGCCCTCCAAACTTCAACGTAACGAAACCCTAATACTCATCATAGCCGTCGATGAAAAATCAATCTAACAGACAAACCTTACCTAAGGAATGCACAGCGTGAGCCCCAGATCTAGTGACATGCGTCGAGGCTCGAACGGCTGTGATGGAGCGAAGGAAGCTTCTCGAAGAAGCTTCACTGGGAAAACCTAACGGGTCTCTGATTTTGGGGAGAGACAGATAAGGGTGAAGAAAATATCTGCTGTGCAAAAAACTCTAATTTCAGTTTTTAGGGAAGGTAAGTACAACATGGGCAGCTGGGCAGCATGGGTACCCTAAAAAAGGGGCAGCTGGTAGTACAAAAAAATAAAAAAAGAATCGGCCAGCTAGTATATGGCAAATAATGTAATTAGTACCACAAGTGAGGGGCAATTTTGACATTGCCCCAAAATATCAGAATTCAAATTTATCACAAAGCAAAACGTAGCGTTTTGCACTCCCCTAAATGCTAATTGACACATTTTATGTTTACTTAATTTTTTTCAGTCTTTTTTTCAACTCAATTTAGGAAATTAATATTTCAACTGACCTATGTCATATATTTACAAAACACAATAAACTCCGCCTTGGTAAGTATATAACTAACAACTTAGATGCACTATCACCCCGGGTTCCATTCCATTTGGAGGAGTTTAACAAAGCGTGTAAACTTCTCCAAAGAAAGACCTTTAGTCCCCATATCAACGGGGTTATCCACGGTACAAATTTTCAGCAATTCAATTTGATTTTCTTCTATATTATCCATGATAAAATACCGCATGACTGCTAAGTGTTTCGTTCTATCGTGAAAAACTGGGTTCTTACATAGGGCAATGGTAGATTGACTACCTGAGTAGATTTTAGGTAACCCTAGGTCGAGTTTTATTTCATTTAACAAGCCGTTCAGCCATATAGCTTCCTTAACGGCATCAGATATTGCTAGAAGCTCTGACTCGGTAGTAGATAAAGAGGTTAAAGTCTGTAACTTTGACCTCCAACTAATAGCTCCACCCGTTAAAGTGAAAATATAGGTTGATGTGGATCGTCTCCTATCTAGGTCACCGGCAAAATCAGAATCTACATAACTAGTAAAGTTAAGTTCATTTTGGTCCCTACCAAAAGTTAAGCCCAAATCTATTGATCCCTTGACATACCTTAGCAGCCATTTGACTCCATCCTAATGTACCTTACCGGGATTCGACATATAACGTGACAGTATACTCATGGAAAAAGCTAAGTCCGGCCGAGTATAGGTCATTGCGTACATTAATGATCCTATGGCATTAGCATATGGTATTGTGCTCACTTTAAGCTTTTCCTGCTCAATGTTGGGACATCGACTTGCTAAAAATTGATACTGTAATGCTAAAGGTTGTTTCACAGGTTTTGACTCAAACATATTGAACCTTTTCAAGACCTTACTAAGATAATGACTTTGACTTAAATGGACTGTTCCTTTAGACCTATTCCTGATGATAAAAATACCTAATATTCTTTTAGCTTCCCCTAAGTCTTTCATATCAAAAGAACAGTTTAGCTGAGATTTCAAATCAGAAATTTGTTTTTGGGACCTGCTAGCTAACAACATATCATCCACATATACCAGCAGAAAAATAGCATCAGAGCAGTCAATGTCTTTAAAGTACAAGCATGAGTCATGAACAGTCCTATTAAAGCCATTATTAACCATGAATGCATGAAACCTCTTATTCCACTGTCTGGGTGACTGTTTCAGCCCATACAGTGACTTTTTCAGCAAACAAACATGCTCAGACTGCTCGGGTTCAACAAACCCCTCGGTTTAGGAGATGAGGATTTCTTCCTCAAGCTCTGCATGCAAAAATGCAGTGGTGACGTCCATTTGATGCAGAGACATGTCATAGAAGGCAATTAAACACAAAATAACACCAATAGTAGTATGTTTAATGACAGGACTGAAAATTTCATTGTAGTCTACCCCCTCTTTCTGTGAAAAATCTTTGGCAACTAGTCTAGCCTTAAACCGGGGCAGACCTTCAGGAGTATCGAGTTCTTTAACCCTAAAGATCCATTTGGAACCTATAACTTTCCTACCTTTGGGCTCGGGAATCAAGACCCTAGTATTATTCTTCCTCAAGCTTTCCATTTCAACTATCATAGCATTCAGCCACTCGGCTGAATACCTGCTGTTGATGGCCTCAGAGTAGGACAATGGCTCGGTAGCTGTGTTTAATGCATAGGCTATACACTCAGCATAGCCGTATCTGGGGCTCTAGATTCTCTCCTAACTCTGTCCCTAGCCAATTGATAGGTTTCTAAGTCCTAAACATCATTTTCAGGTCCATTAGGTTCAATTTCAGATCTGTTAGGCACAGTTTCAGCAACATTTATGTCAATATTTTTGGAGTTATCTAGGTCATCTTCAAGTTCTTTTCTTAGGTTTAGAGGACTAGTTGGGTTAACTTCAAATTCGTAGTAGTCAGGGTCAAATTCCCTAACATTTGAACTATTGCTCGATTATTCTTTAATGTAGGGCATCTCATCTTCATTGAAAATGACATCCCTACTAATTGTTGTTATAGTTCAGTTTCCCTCCTTAATCCCTAGTCTAAAGCCCTTTACACCTGAAGGATAGCCCAGAAAAATGCCTTTGACTGCCCTAGGCTCCAATTTACCCTCTCGTTGGTGTGCAAAAGCTGAGCGCCCAAATACTCTCAGGTTGTCATAGTTAACGGTCTTACTAGTCCAGACACTCTCGGGTGTTTTCATCTTTAAAGAAAAGTTGGGGGACCTATTAATTAGGTAAGCGGCTATATTAACAACCTCACCCCAGAACTGTTTAGACAACCCGGCTGAAAACAGCATACATCTTGCCCTATCTAGTAGGGTCCGGTTCATGCGTTCGGCTACACCATTTTGTTGGGGGGTTCCTCTTACATTTTTATGTCGTTTAATACCGTTATCATCACAGAGCATGTCAAATTCAGAGTTTACAAATTCCAGACCATTGTCAGTTCTTAAGACTTTCAGTTTCTTTCCTGTTTGATTCTCAGTTAACGTTTTCCACTTAACAAAAGTATCATATGCATAATTTTTGTTTTTAAGCAGAAACACCCATACTTTCCTCGAGAAATCATCAACTATAGACAAGAAATAATGGGGTCCACCCATTGTGGGTACCCTTGAGGGTCCCCACTAGTCAGTGTGAACATATTCAACAATGCCCTGGGTAGTATGTGAACCTACAGTAAATGTAATCCTATGATGCTTACCATATAAGCAATGATCACAGAATTTAAGTTGTGTCACAGAATTAGCACAAAAACATCCATGTTTTTGGAGTTCTATAAGTCCTCTCTCAGATATGTGTCCCAAACTCCTATGCCATAGTTGGTCGTGTCTTTAGGGTCAATTTTGGACACGTTTCCCTCCCCAGAAACTACCTCTCCCTTAAGGACATACAATCCGTTCTTGATCTCTCCCTTAATCATAACAAGGGCACCTCGCAAGACTTTCATCTCTTCCTTACACGCCTTTAGGGTCAGTCCACTAAGATCAAGTTGTCCTAAGAATATAAGGTTTCTTTTAAATTCTGGTACATGTCTAATATCCTCTAGGTTAAAGATCGCGCCATCTGACATTCTAACCCTAACAGTTCCGACACCTACGACCTTGCATTAATGGTCATTACCTAACATAACCTTTCCTCCATTAACAGACACATAATCAGTGAAATAGGATTTATCAAATGTCATGTGAAAGCTACAGCCAGAATCAAGCACCCACTCATGATTAGTAAAATCAGTAGAAGCAATCAATACTTCTCCACATTCATTATTCTCAGCAGTGTAATCAGCCCTAGCATGGTTCTTATTTTCAGGGCAAATGCTTCTATAGTGGCCAAATTTTCCACACTCATAGCACTTGACGTTAGATAGGTCTTTCCTACCTCTGGACTTGGATCTTGAATGATTCTTACCTCTTCTTTTATAGTTATCTCTTGATTTAGTTCTACCTTGTACATTTAAGCTCTCACTGTGATTGCCACTGTTACTAGTGTAGTATTTTTCCTCTTTCTTTAGTTCTACTACTTTAGATCTTAGGGCATCATCTACTTCGGCCAGTGATATGGTCTTTCTATCATATCTTAAAGGTTTCTTTTAGCGATTTTAGGTGCTTAGGAAACGAGCCTAAAAGTATTATAGCCTGACTTGTGTCCAGGTCAGATAAAACTCAATAAAATTCATCCAAATTGTCCTCTATGTTTTTGTTATCGTCCATTCTAAAGCAGTAAAATCTTTTCATGTATAATACCCGATTAGAAAGGGATTTCAAGGCATACAGTTGTTCTAACTTTTTCTATACATCTAAAGCACTCTTTTCAGCAGATACTTTTGTTAGACCTGAGTTACTTAAACAGGGTAAAATATTACTGTGAGCTACCTTGTCCATGTTGGCCTTGTCTGACGGTTTGAGACCTTCTAGTAGATCTTTATCTTCCAGAAGCGCGGAACTTACTCCAAGAGCCATAAGCAGTGCTTGGACCTTGACTTTCCATAGCTCAAAATTGTTCCTACCTGTAAATTTCTCGATATCGTGTTTAGCTGAAGCCATTTTGTTTTAAGACCGTGTTTAACCTGCTCTAATACCACTTGTTAGGTGCTATTATTCAAGACATACATAAAATAACTCAGATAAAACGATTTTAAATAAGACACGTAAAGTAACAAACAGTAATGACTCCAAGATCTCAGATCTTGCCCCAATACAACCAACTTAACTAGACCAGGACTGATTACAACACAAAATACTTCACAGACCTCAAATACAACTCTAGATTCAAAAAGACAAATGAATCTAGTTGAGTTAGAAGTATACCTCCCCTTGTGAACTTAAAATTTTACCAAGAATTGCAAGCAAGATGCTCACACCATCTAGTAAGGCTTTGGATCCAGCAAGAACAACAGTGATCGGACCTCAACCGAACATTAACCGAGCACACCAGCCATGAACCGACCTCCAACAGCGCGAACAAAGCTCCATGAACACGAAATCACTTCGAACCGAGGCTCGCGAGGCTGGAATCTTTGATTATTTTGGCTCAGAGGTTCGTATTTAGGGTTAGGTTTCTAAGAGAGCCTTAGAGAGATAGAATCGCCAGAGAGAGAAGGGAAGAGGAGGAGAATGACGGTTTTCAATACCTGTCCAACCCTAAACCTCAGCAATATATAACCCTCCAAGCTTTAACCTAACGAAACCCTAATACTCATCATAGCCGTCGATTAAAAATCGATCTAATGGACAAATCTTACCCAAGGAATGCACAGCGTGAGCCTCAGATCTGGTGACATGCGTCGAGGCTCGAACAGCTGTGATGGAGCGAAGGAAGCTTCTCAAAGAATCTTCACTAGGGAAACCCTAACGGGTCTCTGATTTTGGGGAGAAAGAGATAAGGGTGAAGAAAATATCTGCTGTACAAAAAACTCTAATTTCAGCTTTTAGGGCAGGTAAGTACAACACGGGCAGCTGGGCAGCATGGTACCCTAAAAAAGGGGCAGCTAGTACATGGCCAAATAATGTAATTAGTACCACAAGTGAGGGGCAATTTTGACATTGCCCCAAAATATCAAAATTCAAATTTATCTCAAAGAAAAATGCAACGTTTTGCACTCCCCTAATTGTTAATTGACACATTTTATATTTACTTAATTTCTTTCAGTCTTTTTTCCAACTCAATTTAGGAAATTAATATTTAAACTGACCTAAGTCATATATTTACCAAACACAACAGATCAGAATTTCTCTCTCTCCCTTCAACCTCTAACCTTTCTCTCTCTCCCTTTAACCTCTTAATCCTTCTTTTATCCCTTGAACATCTAGTTCTTGATCTTTACTGTATCAGTGGTATCAGAGCAGTCGTTCCTCTCGACCTATGGGGGAGATGACCATGGATTTGAGCTCAGAGCAGAAGAATCAGATCATCCCAGATCTGAAACGAAGAGTTGCTAATATGAGTTCGGAGGAAAAAAAATCAGATAGCTGATCTGAAATGAAAAGGAGTTGAGCTGGCTGAGAAATTTCGCAAAATGGATTTGGAGGATCCAAAATTGGATCCATGGGTGAAAAGAGTGGCCACCTTCTCAAGAAAATTTGATGAATGGGCCAACAAAGGTAAATCCACATCCACACACACCAACAAATTAGAAAATACAGTACTTGTTAGCTTGGATATTAACAGAGCTGAATCTGTGGTGGTGGAAGTGGTGCCGGAGGTTGAGCCGCCCAAGAATCAGACGGAATCGGAGATAGACCTTGGTTCCACGGTGGTGATGTAGGAGAAAGGCTCACCAGCGCCATCAGATCTGACCATGGTGGCACCAAACACGTCGAGGTCGGGCCTGACCGAGAGACCGGAATATCTGACACCGAGCGCAAATCTGCGAGGAGACCGGAGCTTTGGGGAAAGTGGACGATTGGGCCAAGGAGTGGATGCCGGAAATACCGGGGGAAAACGAGCCACCACCAATCGTCACCGAGGAGTCACGGGCTTCGAGCATTCTGATCGTCTTCTTCGAGGAGGAGAGCGTCGCAGACATGATCGAGGGCCCCTACCACCTTCAATCCCGGTAGCACCTTAGCCACCACCTTGACGTCGCTCCCTCTGCAGCTCTCTGGAAGCTGATACAGCCGCCACTGCAGAGGCCCCTTGATGTTAGGGTTAAGGTTACGGGGGTCACGAATGAGAGGAAGAAGGAGCCAGCTGGGGGTTTTGAAATGGAATACCCTAACTACGATTTTGCCCCTAGCTTGTACTTAAATATTTTAATATTTGTAATTTTAATATTCGACCCTGGTGGGTTACTAATTCGGGTATCAATACCGAGATCCTTGAGGACAAGGATCTTTATAAGGGAGGAGTGTTGATACAGGATAAATATAGTATTATTAGTAGATAGTTTTATATTAATAATAATATAGGTAATATTAGGCAATTAAGATAAGATTAGTGCTAGTATTAGTTATCCGTCTTCCCTTCTATAAATAGGGGTCTTGGGCCTTGTATTAGAGCATCAAATCAAATTATGAATGAAGAATCAGAATTTCTCTCTCTCCCTTCAACCTCTAACCCTTCTCTTTCTCCCTTTAACCTCTAAACCTTTCTTTTCTTCCTTAAACCTCTAGTTCTTGATTTTTACTGTATCAATTAATCCTGGAGGACGGTCGCCAGTACTACTGTTTGCACCGGATCAGTGGCAAAATCGTCTTTTAGAACAGTGGTTATTTACCACGGCACGGTATTCTCGTACTCTAGTCAATTTCTCCACTTCTCGGTATTATTTGACTGTTCTTTTTAATCCTTCTTACTGATGTTTTTTCGCTGAAATTTAAATCTGTGTATTTCATTGATTTTACTGATAATTTTTTTGCAATTTCAGTATTTTTCCTGCAGCATTTTTACTGCATTTTCATAATAATTTTCGCTGCTTAGTTTCGCTATTCTAGTTGCGTTTATTTCTGCTGTTTAATTGCATTTTACTGAATTTTGGGAGTCCGTTCCCAAAATAATGCTAAAAATTAAAAAAATAATGCTGAAAAAAAAATATTTCCAAATCTTCTGTTGAACCGCGTTTAAATTTCAATAAAACCGGATAAAAAAAATGCGGGTTATTTCAATATAAACCGCGTTTACTAAACGCGGTTCACCTTAATATAAACCGTGTCTACTAAACGTGGTTTACCACTGAACCGCGTCTATTAAACGCGGTTTAACGTCAGGAATTCAAAATCCCCTTTTTTTCACTTATACTTACCATTATGCCGCAATTCTTCGCTTTTTTGTTCGCTTATAGTTTTTATTATGCCGCAATTTGTGATAATTATCATATTGATCCTATGTCTCTCTTAATGAAGCTCCAACATCATAAGTGGAGGTCAAATAACTCCAATAATAGTACTTGAAAGATCTCCGGTGTATAAGCAAAAGAAAGGAGGAGGCGAACGACGTGACTGGTGGTGGGTTAACGAGAAAGAGGGAGAGAGACGGGTGAAAGTAGCGGAGAGAGCACGCGTGAATGAATGGGCCGGGGTTTTTTAGATAAACCTAGTAAACCGGGTCATAAAGACGCGGTTATAACAACAATAAACCTCGTCTTTATGACGCGGTTTTGTTTAAATAAAACCGCGTCTTCATGACGCTGTTTTATTAATATAATCGCGTTATTAAAATGCGGTTTAAGCCAATGTTAAACGCGGTTTATGGACGCGGTTTATTAAAGCCGCATTTAGTAAACGCGGTTCAACAGTAGATTTGGAAATATTTTTTTTCAGCATTATTTTTTTATTTTTTTTATTTTTTAGCATTATTTTGGGAACCGACTCGAATTTTGGACTGTAATTTATTTTTATTGAATTTTGATTTAGATTTTCTAGCGGTTTTACTGCATTATTTTGCTGTGTTTACGGTTTATTCTAACAATCTAAAAGATGATTTGAGTAATTAAAATTTTAATATGTGCTTAGACTTGAAAGAATAATCAACGGATCTAGAAGGAAAAAAAGGGTTCAACTGTTGAATTTTTATACACTAAATTTTTGTTAAAATTTAAAGTTGAATTTATATGATATATTGTCAAAATTGAAACTGAACAATTTGAAAATTGAAAAATCGAATAATGGGAAATGTATTAGTTCTATACTGGGAATGAAACAAAGAAGGGAGACTCCACCCGTGAAGAGTAAGATTCTGAAACAGTGGGGAATAGCTTTGAAAAAGCTTTTGCAGTGAGTTTTGTCCCCAGCGAGATTGGGATAGCTTGAGATTTTCTAATATCTGACTGCTAAGAGTCACTGATCTAACAAACTAATTGTTCACTCTTAAGAACATTTAAAAATCAAAAGATTCTTGAATGTATTATCTTCATCATGAATGTTTTTTTTTAACCTCTGACTCACTTTGGTTTATCTTTAAAGTTGTTGGAAGTATTTGGCCGATACGCTGAATGTTTAGATCGATCATATCAATCAGTATACGAGGATGGCTGAATCATCTAATTAACCCAAAGATGGAGGTATAAGCCAGAAAAGAAGGAGACATAAGGGACTAGGGGGTGTTTTGTTGCCCTTTCTCATGATTATGTCCGGGATTTGCTTGTTTTTCCAATTGATTTGTTGGATTGAGCTGAATTTGTTAATTTAGGGATTTAGGTCATCATTTACACCCACCGTTGCGTTTATGGGTTTTGGCCCTAATTTACCACTTCTATGTATGGAATGTATTATGGTAAAATGAATAAAATGGAAGTTAAAATTAACTAGACCACAAATCAAAAGAATTAGGTCAAATAGATGTGTTGATTGTTATACCACCTTCTTTAAAAGAGATTGCGAAAAAAATATGAGGACTTTTAATGCCTACTTTGGATTTAAATAGGTGGTAGGGTGCTTGGGGTAGATGTTTTCTTGAAGAATGGTAGAAGGATAACTACCATGGTTCTAGAATATTGGATATCCCTAAATGGTTGAGAAAACTTAGTTTTCTTTTGGAACCTTAGAAGTGTCTAATTGGTTATGACCTTCTTGAAGTCCTTGGATGTCACTAGTCTGGTTGGACTAGTTTCGGAGTTGGGTCGTTACCGTTTGATAGTCGAACTGCGTGGTGGTTAAGACGAGTTTAAGTGTCCTTGTTTTTGGGCACTCGATTAGGCGGCCTAGGTAGCATGGAGTTCTTACTGTTTTTTAATTTACTGTGGTTTCCTCTTTGTGGAAAAGATGTTTACACTTGAGACTTCCTCTTTGTGGAAAAGATGTTTATACTTGAGACTAACGGTTTGTCTTGAAGTGAGAAAGCTCGAAGTACACCTGATCGGCGGAGCGGTTCTGTGTTAATCGCTTGTTCGGGCTCATGTATGGATGATTGAGAATCTGGTGTGGATTCTTGTTTTGGTGGAGCAATTTTGAAGTTAAATTGCTCAAGCCTGACCCGCGTGGTCGGAAGAGAGTCCTTGGTTTGGTTTCTGTTTTGGTGTTGTTTTTGAACATCTATGCATGGAGGTGGTGTTGCTGTTGTGTGGCTAACAATGCTATTCAAAAATTGGATTATGTATTTTTTTGTTAATACGTGTTTAATGCTTGAGGTTAATTGTGAACTTGTTAGAATGGAGCCTTGAACTTAGAATTGGCCAACTTTTAGGTTAGGCATGTCGAGTTGCACAATCTTGAAATCCTTGTGTGAGTAGAGCATGGTACGTTTAAGTTTTAACTATGAGATTAACTTTGTATGTTAGAGTTGGTTTTCTTGCACATTTGGAGTGATCTAAGTGAATATTTGATTCTTGTAAAGGGCTAATAGGATTTGTGAGTTTTTTGTGAAAATCCATGTGTTATTTTCCTCCATGTTGGCGTCTCATGTATTTCCCATGCCTATGTTTGAAGCAAGTTGGTACATGTTGTTAAATGTTGTTTGAAGTACTGATAAACATGTTGTTTATGGACTGTTTTCAAGCTGAATATGTTGCTACTTGATGTGTAGCTGTTGTATGTCATTGTCCATATTACCTTTATATGGGTTTTGGGCTGTATGTTGTATACATACTACATATTATAATGTTTAGATGTTGAATGTTGCTGTCCATACTGGTGTTATGCTGATTTTTGGACTGTTTTGCTGAATTTTAGCCAAGAATTGGGAAAAACATGATATGTTTGAGTCATATGAGGACTATGTATTGTCTTCGAAGACTTATTATGCCTTTTGGATCATTGTTTCATGCCTTCTTTTCTACTTTTTGGAAAAAGAGTAAGGTGCGAACCACAGGAGAACCTTGATGGATCATAGGCTTGATATATAGCTTGCGTCTAGATACCTTATTTGGGTTATTGTTATATACTGTGTGCTCGTGTTGGTCATTTGAATGACATATTATATGACCCTAGTGTTCATTTGATGAGAAGAAAAATGTGGCATCGCATCGCAAGCTAAATATGCTAAGGTAATTGATAGCATTATGATTTAGTGAATAATACAACACTCATCCCATTAAATGATATGTCAGTGGAGGACCTTGTCTACATACATTGATGCAAATGACAAGTATCGAAGTGCTCTAGTTAAATTGTCGAAGTACTAGTGAAGCATCATGAATGGAATTTATGTTGTAATAGACTCCTTGTAGTATTGGGTGTTTGATATCGATGAGAGATATTCTATTAATTACAATGTATTTAGGTTCATTAGTGAGCTATGTTTTGTGACAACCCTCTAAAACTTGCATTTTTTAGTTGTCCTTAAACACTGAGTTAGCAACTAGAAAAATTGAATGGCTTAGGAATGCAGTGTGAGACATTCCATTGTGGGGGGTTGTAAGAGCACCCGAGACCCTATGAGGTATGTTGTTTGATTATAATCTTTTCTAATTATTGTGTTTTTACCGATGTTTGCTAGTTATAGATAGATTATGGAAATTGATTATGGTGAAAATATTATTTGGCGATTGTCCGAAGTCAGTATAAATAGCTTAATGGTGCTAAGCACTTGGGCTCGAGAGCCTTGCAAAGGCTTGGGTTGGGTTATGTTGAATTGTAAAAGGTATCTTGTGAATTATGGTCTTCTGTACCTCTTTTTCTTGAATAGTAATAACGCATGTACACCAAGTACGATGAGAATGGGTGTACGGTCTAATGTGACCTAATATGGTGATAATGTTGCACGATTATGATGAGATGTGAAAGTGACACTTTGCGTTATATGTCTTTCGTGCCAACTATATATACAATATACGTATGAGATGTGTACTATTTGAGTACTTGGATGGAGATATGATTTTATTTATATGATATTTGCTCCACTATTGTGTTATACTGACTTTTGTTGAAGTTGGCAGGCGATGGAGCTAGTTGTTTAACAGCTTGTTGCAGATACCTCAATGTGGGGGTGAGAGCAACTTGGCGATGGAGCTAGTTGTTTAACAGCTCGTTGCAGATACCTCGATGTGGGGATAAGAACAACTCGTGATTGACGTTGGCAATGGTCAATTCTCAAGTACCGCTTTGTTGCAATACAATGTGAAATGCCATGTCTGATGGTTGAGCATGATGCTTTAACCTAACCCATAGTCCGTGACGGGTGGTGTGGACACTGCACAATTGATGGGTTTGGCAAGAGGAGACCTATTCGTCTCAGGTATAAGATCGTGAACGATTTACTCAAAAGAAAGTGATATCACTAAATTGTGTAAGGTCTGAAAAGAACTTTATGGATCCATTGATTGAAAAACATCGAGGGGGACAGGACTAAAGTCTATACATGAATAAACTATGATGTATCCAACCTGGTCTTAACTGGTTCAATGTGAAAAGTCATAGTCTCATTCAAGAAAATGCACAGTGTTTTATGTTGTCCCTCCCTATAGTGTGACAGTATGGAGACGGGTCCATAACCATATGTTTGGTGGTGTAAGCGAGGCTTGCACTTAATGGACACTGTCTGTATGTTACCAGGGCTGAGGTTGAGCATTAGCTCTTAATGGACCCATATCTATATGTTTGGTGGTGTGCAGTAACACACACTTGATGGGATTCAGTTATGTAGGTGTGGGAGTCTGGTTGCTCCCTATGAAGGTTCAAGACTTGCCTTCTAGAGCGCCAATGAATATACAGGACGAGCGCATGGCCGATAAAACGCGCCGAACCGCATAAGTTGTCATTATGTTACCAAGGAATAAGGTTGAGCTCTAGCTCTTAATAGACTCATAGCCATATGTTTGGTGGTGTGCGATAACACACACTTAATGGGATCTACCTATATAGGTGTGGGAGTGTGGCTGCTCCCTATGAAGGCTTAAGACTTGCCTTCTCGAGCTCCTATGAATATCCAGGACGAGCGCATGATAGATAAAACGCGCCAAACCACAGGAGCTGTTGAGATCTGGAGTTTAGTATATATCCGAGTGGCAGACTATGCAACCCCTTGTGAGGTTCAAGACGCAAGTCACCTTGCAAGGTATTGGTCCTAAACTTGGGTTACACTAGGTGACGATTCAAGTCGCAAGACATTGGCACTGAAAAACTGAACTCCCTTTGCCCAATCTATTCTTCTTTGTCCTCTTTCTCTTGTATCCTTTGTGGGGGATTGTTAGAAAAATGATACACACTAACCTTTAATTTTTGGAAGTTGTATCCCACATTTGGAAAAATAGTGTGGATGATCCTTTGTTTAATGAGTACGTTTATTTTACGGAAAATATTTTTCAAGACCCGTTACTAACCATTTATCCGTAACAGTTTAACGTCATTAAAATTGTGACAGTTGGTAACTTATTAACAATATGTCATGAACCTAAGGGTTGGTGACAGGGATATTCACGAACCTAGGCTCGTGATGGTGAAATGGAGGTTCGAAGAGGAAAAGAAATAGACTTAGAATGTGAGGTGAGAAGAAATTAGAGGTGAAGTTAGAGAAAAGAAGAGAAGAAATTAGGAAGAAGGAGAGAAATTTGGAAGATAGAAGAAGGAAGGAGAGAAGATAGTTAGAAGAGGAATTTAGAGTTAGAAGAGGGAAGGAGAAATTTAGAAGTTAGAGGTTAGAGAGAAAGAGAGAGAGAGAGAACGGTAAAAGAGAAGAAGGAAAGGAGAGGAAATAATTTGAGATTTTTTATTTAAATTTTTCCATGCCAAAATACCAAGTTACATGAAATTATATAGTGTTTTGGGGGAGGGGGAAAACCGGCCACCTAGGCCCTAACCTTACTACCCTTTCCCTCCTAATTACAATTTCAAATTCAAATCTTAAACTAATTTAAACTAAACCCTTTGCCTCCTAAACACCCTCCCCCCCAACCGGCTCCCTCCTAAACCCATTTTAAATTCAAAATTTAAACTAATTAATTTACAATATTTTTCATTACATAGCCCATACAAAAATAATAAAAGCGAAAAATAGCCGTTTGGTTCTTTGGCTTGTCAGAGTCACGACTAGGGTCGTGACAAACCCTTCCCCTTGAAAACATCCTTGTCCTCAAGGATGTCATGTGGGTGCAACCTCCAGCCTTCGGTTCCCCCCAGGTTGTAGGGATAATTCTTGTCCTCAAGGTTCATTTACCAAAATCGGTGCCCGTGGGTTGAGCGTTTAGTGTCAACCCCTGTTCTTGGAAAGTGTCTCCATGCCCGAACCTTTCTTTTCCTTTCCTTGATCGGTCTGGTTCCCTCCTTTGGTGGATGCGCATCCCTCTTCTTGGTGCCGCATGAATCAAAACCTGGTTGTTTTGGTTCAAAACTTATGGTAGCGCTTTGCGGTCCTTGAAGTTCCATTGTCCCCCCTTCCTCCTCCGGTTCTAACCCATGCGGTTCTTCAATGGCGTGTGAATCAACAATGGCCGGCTTGACAAGGTTTTGCTTAACAAGGGGTGGCTCATCAAGTAGTGGTTCAATCGGTTCAATGATAGCAACCTCCTCCCTTGTACCTTGTTCTTCATCACCCGGTGGCGGAAGGATCCCATCTTCGGTTTCAGGATAATTCCCGGACCCTCCGGTTGCGGCGGTGTCATGGGCACCCACGGGTGGTGCCACGGTCTTAGCTTCGGGCCTCTTTTCTTGAGCCTTTACTAACCGACCAACCGCATCGGTTAGGGTCCTAATGTCCGCCCTCATGTTTGCCATGTTTGCCCTCATGTTTGCCTTGACCGCCCCCATATTTGTCACGGTGGCCCCCTTTTTTTTTTTTTTAAATTCAAAATGAGACCCTCGATCTCAAGATGTTGAAGTGCAGCGGAAAATTTTTTTTTTTTTTTTTTTTTTTGATTGGGGTTTTTTTTTTTTTGTTGCCGAATGAATTTAAGGGATAGGATATGCCCTCTTCGATCGGAAGATGGCTCTGATACCAATTGTCACGAACCCAAGGGTTAGTGACGGGGATATTCATGAACCTAGGCTCGTGATGGTGAAATAGAGGTTAGAAGAGGAAGAGAAATAGACTTAGAATGTGAGGTAAGAAGAAATTAGAGATGAAGTTAGAGAAAAGAAGAGAAGAAATTAAGAAGAATGAGAGAGATTTGGAAGATAGAAGAAGAAAGGAAAAAAGATAGTTAGAAGAGGAATTTAGAGTTAGAAGAGGGCAGGAGAAATTTAGAAGTTAGAGGTTAGAAAGAGAGAGAGAGAGAGAGAGAACGGTAAGAGAGAAGAGGGAAATGAGAGGAAATAATTTGAGATTTTTCATTTGAATTTTTCCATGCAAAAATACCAAGTTACATGAAATTATATAGAGTTTTGGGAAGGGGAAAACCGGCCACCTAGGCCCTAACCTTACTACCCTTTCCCTCTTAATTATAATTTCAAATTCAAATCTTAAACTAATTTAAACTAAATCTTTTGCCTCCTAAACACGCCCCCCCCAACCGGCTCCCTCCTAAACCCATTTTAAATTCAAAATTTAAACTAATTAATTTTATAATATTTTTCATTACATAGCCGATACAAAAATAATAAAAGCGAAAAATAGCCGTTTGGTTCTTTGGCTTGTCAGAGTCACGGCTAAGGTCGTGACACAATATAGCTGTTACGGTTTATTACATCTATTTATAGCCTTTGGAATTCATTTACACCGATTTTAATAGCTTTCACCGTTACTACATTATTTTATATATACCCTTCACTCTTCACTCTTCACTATTTTATATAACATTTTAACAGTTTAAAATTATGAAAAAACTTATATATTATTCCTTCAATTAAAATTATTAATTCCCAATCCATAATTTCTCTCCTATTGCCATAAATGCAAAATCCCCTTGAATTTGTCGCTTAATAGGTGCCAATTGGCACCGTCAGCTAAATCCATATAAAAATAATTCAACTATATCTCCTAATAAAAAATAACACAGTTTGAATTTTTTAATTAAAAAATAGTCCAACTCTATTTTTTAAATAAAAATAATTTTCTACTAAAAAATAACCAAACTTTAAAATTTTGATTTAAAAATATTGAATTGGTGGATAAGTGTGGTGCATGGTGTAATGCTCCGACAATAAATTTTTTCTCTACATATTTTTGGTTTGGCTAGGTGGGAAAAGAAATCTAGCCAAACCAAAAATACGTAAAAAGAAAAATATATTGTCCAAGCATTATACCACGCGTCACAATCAGCCACCAATTCGATATTTTTTTAAATCAAAATTTTAGATTTTTGTTACTTTTTGATAGAAAAGTTAGAATTGGATTTTTTTTGTTATAAAATAGAGTTGGGTTATATTTTGGTCAAATACATTGGTATATTGAGATATAATTAGGTTACTTTTACAGTAAATACTATATATTAAAATGTTAAGATATTATATGATAAATACTTAAATCTCATAATATATAAGTAATAATTTTTTTAAAAATTAATTTAATTACTGGTGTACTTAAAAAATAAAACAAAATACACAGTGGCATATTTAAAGAATCTGAATAATTTTAATGAACATACAGTAAATTCCAATATGCATGTCACCGATTCCAATTTTGTTATTATTATAAATGACGAAATTTTTTGTCATGGCAAACAAATATGCATCAACATCAAACCAGGCTGTAGTTGTCCATCGTAGCAACGGGCCCAATGCTTTAAGAGCTCCCGCATATGTAGGGTCCAGAAGTGGGATATATACAGTCTTATCTTTTCAAAGTGCTACCCTATAGAATGGTTGTTTCCGAAAACCCCCAAACAAATATATAGACATTAATATTGGGACCCAAACCCGACAAGTATGATACTGAGTGTTCATAAAATTTAGTTGAATATTGATCCATGAAGTTTGGTCGAGATTTATTAGCTATTTCTTCCTTTTTTTAAGTTACTTTCTTTTTATTGGGTCTAATTTAATTAACCTAATTTAACCCAACATCTAGTCTAAATTAGGGTCTAGTGTGAGTTCATCTATGTGCATCGAAGTCATTCATTATTATCATTTTCAATTGAATTCTCGGTAGTTGAGCGCTGATTCTCCTTTAAATCTTCTTAAAGAGTCATCTGCGCATCTTTGACCTAGCCTATCAAATTGGTAATATTGACTTCGCTTTAATGGGGTTTCTAACCTTGTCATAATTGACACCTGTCATTTTCTTATACGCTCTTGTGTCACCTCCGATCATGGCAAACAAGTATAGCCATTAATATTGGGACCCAAACTTCAAAAGTTACATAAACTTCGACAATTATGTAGTTTTACATTATCTTAAAGGAAATTATACCTAACCGTACAAGTAAAATAAAGAGAGATATTCCTTAACCTTATAAGTTAGCAGATACTGACACACTTCAACAATATGGGATACTGAATGATTATCTTAATGAAACTACAATATATTGTTAATGGTTCCATATGTGATCCTAGTAACTAAAATCTCACATAAGAGTTAAGAGAGAAAAGAGATCATCAATAAACTTAGTAAGTAACTCTACCTAGTACCAATTAGTTTTAAGACGGAACTGTAATGGACCTTGTCAAAGCCCATGTCAAGATCTTTTCATTAGCCCACAATTCCTCCAAGTCAAGAGGCCCAATTTTCTCCTCTCATGCGCGGCCCAATTTTGCACGGATGGACCAAGGCATCAAGTAAGGCTTCTAGAAGGCTCTTAGAAAATATCTAGGCATATGAAAGATTTTTCCTTCGATTCCGTATAATCCCAACCGGCCCCTTTGTTCAAGCAATTAGATTAGTTAATGTGATTAAGTAAGAAGCATCCAGAATTCTAAGTATTATAAATATGAGGCTATGTATTGAGCTGTAATCATCCACAAAATTTCTATGAATGAATTACTATCTTCTTCTCTCTAATCTCTTGTTCTCTTCTCTCTTCTAAAATTCCCTCTTTTTCTCATTTTAATCTCTAACTTCTCTTCTTATCTCCTACTCTCTTTCTCTCTTTCCCTTTCTCGGTTCTTTTTTCCAAAATTATCCAAGTCACAGACTTAGGTTCATGACAGGAATCCTATTTGAACTTATATGTGGATCTCACATGTACCAATTCTATGTGTAGGCCAGACAAAAAATTTAATACATATAAATAATGTGAAGAATGTGAATGCTTATTAGAGGATCATTGATGCAGAGAGTAGATGGAAAATAAGAAAAATGGAAGGTTCAACGGTCTTCATATAAATTCTTATTACAAAAATAATTAAGAACAAAGGAAAAAATAGAGTCTAACTTAATTCTCACTCCGAGAACTAGAAAGAATACATAAACAATGATAATTTTCTAAACTATAACTGGCCTTCGTTGCGGAAAGAGGCGGAGAGATTTGTCAAATATTGCCGCATTCGCCAAGTCTCCAAAAGCGGAGTGACCAATGCAGGTGTATACCTACCCTTACCAGTTCCAAGTCAGCCTTGGATGGATGTTAGCATGGACTTTCGTATTGGGACTACCACGGACATAGGGAGGCATCGATTCAATATTCGTAGTGGTAGATTGGTTCTCAAAAATGGCGCACTTTATAAGGTGCAAGAAGGCTGCTGACGCCATTCATGTGGCGGCTATATTTTCGAGAGATATACAAGCTACATGGGTTGCTGGCTAGCATCATCTCAGATAGGGATGTCAGGTTCGTCAACTACTTCTGGAAGACGTCATGGAAGATGGCGAACACATCACTCGCCTTCAGCACAGTCCATCATCCTCAAACGGACAAACCAAGGTTACCAACCGTTCATTAGGCAATCTCCTTCGATGTCTTGTTGCTGACAACATTAGGGGTTGGGAGTTGAAGCTACTTTAAGCTGAGTTTGCCTGCAACAGCTCAGTTAATAGGAGTATGGGTTTTGCTCCGCTCAAAGTTGTTTATGGCTTTATGCCATGATCTTCGATAGACCTGGCGCATGTTCCAAATCTGACTCGTCTTCACGAAAAGGCAGAAGACTTCATCTCTAGCCATAAAGACGTCCATGAATAAACAAGAGCTCGATTACTGGAAGCTACCGCCAAGTACAAGACGGCAAGTGACAAAAGACGCCGGGCAGTTCAGTTTTAGGTAGGCAACAAGGTTTGGGCAATCGTGACGAGGAAAAAATTCTCGGCGTGAGAATATAACAAGCTGACAGCTCGCAAGATCAGTCCTTTGGCGGTCCTTGAGAAAATCAACGAGAATTCTTATCATCTTTAGCTTCCATCCTGTATGAGAACCTATGACGTATTCAACGTCAAACACCTTGTTCCTTACTTTGGTGACAACGATCCTGCTAATCATCTGGCGAGTTCGAGGGCAAATTCTCTCCAACCCAGAGAGGCAGATGCAACACGTGAACACAGGGCATTGGCAGCTTGGCCAGTTGTCGTGTATCACTTGGCAGGTACTGGGCTGGCGAGTAGAGCGGTGCGGCTGAGGCGAATTCGACATCTAGTAGGATAGTTTTGATTAGCATTTATTTATTTGTAATTATTTTTTAGTATTTTATTCTTAGGCAACTAGCTAAAGAAGAAAAAATCTAAGGTTTAGTATTCAATTTTTTCATATTTTATCATTATTTTCTAAAGCTCTTTCTTTTTTCGGGTGTAAGAATTTGAATATTTTTTCTCTTTATTTTTATTATTTTTATAATAAAATTTAAAAAACAAACTGTTAAATCTTTCCATTTTACAAATTCTACTTTACGCGATGCATCAATCATCAGGGGGGGGGGGGGGGGGTTGGGGGGGACTAATTGCGGGACTGGATGGGTCAATTCACTAGATACTCTTTTGGCTTTCATTGAACTTCCTCAATTCTGGAATTTTTTATTAAATTGGCACATTTACGGAAAAAATTTATCAAAATAGCACAGTTTTAAAAATATTTATCAAATTGGCACACTTTACTATAGCAGTATCAACGTACGCCGTTTAAAACGACGTATGTTGATAAAAAATTTTTTTTTTTTTTTCAAATGGGGGGACTCCGTTTCAAACGGCACCCCCCATCCAATTTTTTTTATTTTAATATTATTAATATTTTTTATTTTCTTAGATGGGTTAAATAAGGATATTTAAAATTAATATTTAAGTACTCAAAATTCTTTTATGTACTTTTACTTTTTTATAGTATGTGTTGACACACATTTAACGTACTCAAATTCACCACCAATATAAGAGTACTTAAAAGAATTTTGAGTATTTAGGTAGTGATTTTAAGTACATTGGTGGTGAATTTGAGTGTGTGAAATGTGTGTCGACACACATAATTTATATGTCGACACATACCATAAAGAAAATAAGAGTAACAAAAAAAAACTTGAGTAGTTGGGTAGTGATTTTGAGTATTTATGGTAATTTTGAGTACGTTAAGTGTGTGTCGACACACATAAATTATGTGTCGACACACACCATAAAGAAGTAAGTGTACCTAAAAGAATTTTGAGTATTTGAGTAGTGATTTTGAGTACGTTAAGTGTGTGTCAACATACATAATTTATGTGTTGACAAGCACTATAAAGAAGTAAGAGTATCTAAAAGAATTTTGAGTACTTGGGTAGTGATTTTAAGTACTTGGGTGATAATTTTGAGTACGTTAAGTGTGTGTCGACGCACACCATAAAGAAGTAAGAGTACCTAAAAGAATTTTGAGTACTTGGTAGTAATTTTTAGTACCCTTATTTAACCAATTTAAAAAATAAAAAAATATTAATAATATTAAAAAACAGATGGGTACGCCCCATTTTTAAAAAAAGGTGATAATTTTGAGTACGTTAAGTGTGTGTCGATGCACATAATTTGTGCATCGACACATATCATAAAAAAGTAAGAGTATCTAAAAAAATTTTGAGTACCCATATCTAACCCATTTTAAAAAAATAAAAAATAGTAATAATATTAAAATAAAAAAAAATGGATGGAAACGGCGTCCCCCCATTTGAAAAAAGTATATATATATTTTGATCAACGGACGCCGTTTTAAACGGCGTCCGTTGATACTGTTACAGTAAAGTGTGTCAATTTGATAAATATTTTTGAAACTGTGCCATTTTGGTAAAATTTTTTCAAAAGTGTGCCAGTTTGGTAAAAAATTCTCAATTTTGTAATGATTTTTTCTTTTAATAAGTAAAAGGGTTGGCCTTTTGGCCGTTTTTTGATCAAAAAAATAAGTAAAAGGTTGTTTTATTAAAAATTATTTAAATTTTAGGTATAATTTTAAAAAATTATCTATATTTTTTAATTTTTTAAAAAATTATCTTAACTTTTTAAAATTTTTAATGTTATACCTTAATATTAATCTTGTTAACATTCGTTCATTTATGCCTTTGTGACATTTAAAAAAATATTTTTAAAAAATATACAAATTTTTTATATTCTTAAAATAATTTTTTGAAATATTTAGCGTTATTTTAAATATAAAATCAAATTTTTTAATATTAATTTCTCATTGAGCAAAAACTAATAGATGTTAACAGTATTAACATTAACGTGTGACATTAACAACAGTTAATTTTGGTAAACATTTTGTTTTGCTTCTAGTTACGAGACCTATCCTTTTTTTGACCAAAAAGAGACCTATTTTAGATCTTAATATAAGTTGAGATCTATATCTTAACCAAATATTATGCGTGTCTTGATAAGATTCATGAACACTAATGATAATGATAACAACAACAATAATAAAGATTAAAATAGAGCAAATTTAAAACATTACAATTTTTAAATATTTATAATTGATAAAATCTAAAACTAAAAATGAAAAAGAGGGAGAGTGGGTATTTATAAGCGACGGGGGTAACGGGTAAAAAAAATATATTACAAATTTTCTTATAATTATTATTTAATTAACTTGTCACATTGGGGGTGACAAATCAATTAAAAGATTGCATGCAACACATGGCATGCAGCCTCATCTATTGTAGTGGGGATAGGTATTAAGGAATTATATGTTCCAAAAATTTAAACTTATGCGTAAAAATTTAGATTTAATTTTATACTTTAACATGTCCTTCATATAAATGTTCGTTTGGGCTTGAAGTGCAGATAATATATAGACCCATCTCATACCTTGTGCTTAAATTATTTTAATATTAAAAGTAGAGATTGTTAAGATTCGAACTCTTGACCTCTTGATCATCAAGACTCTGATACCATATCAAGGAACCATCTGTCCCTAAAGATTAAGCTTATGGGTGAAGACTTATGATTGATTTTATAATCTAACTACACGGGTCAGACCCGTATCACCCGCTGGGTATGGGTCTGGTCAGATTTGGGCTTGGCAGCTCTAGAAATTGACCTATGACCCGACCTATTATAGGGACGGGACAGGTCGGGTCAGGTCAAGTTGGGTTAATTTACGGGTCAGGCGGGGCCACTGTTGGCCACCTCTACGTAATTGCATGGACTTCAATGAGAATTGCCTAATGCAGTCCTATGGGCCTTAATGGGCTTTTGCGTTATGGGCCTAGACCAAAAAGTTGATCCAGTGGTCCAATTATCATGTCCTCAGCCTTGGCTAAAGGGCTAACACTATTTTCTCGTCTTTGAGCGCAGGTTGACTCTACACTTTTGTCTCAACTAGGCTATCTGGGTCACCTTTTGTGCACCTCGATTAGTCCTTAGGTTTTACAAATCATCTATTCGAGAGTTTTCTACATGTAATATAAATTGAAGCTCGCAAGCCCAGCGGGAGGATTCAAGTAATTATTCGTTTGCTACGTAATGACTTGTACTTGAGCCAATCTTTGAGAGTTTAATGGGCTTGTTTGGTCGATCTATGAAAATTATTATTTTTTTCAGAAGTACTTTTTGTGGAAGCAATTTTATAAAAAGGGCTTTCGAGATGGTTATTTATTCTAAAATTTTTTAGTTTTTGCTTTTACTTCTATTTTAAGCAGAAGTAGAAAAATAATATTTTTGCTGTAAAATTAAAATATATATATACTTCCATTTAGAAGTGTTTTTTTTTTTCAAGCCACGCAGGCTTTAATATTAAAATATATATATATATATACTTCTATTCTAAATAATGATTGTAAGAAATGTGTTAATTGTTTTTGATTTGTTCAAAACAAAAGAGGGACAAGCCAAGATGAATTGTGTCATCTTTCAATTACTTAGTGTCGTGTCAAGCAGTATCAGATCATTTTTTGTTAATAAAAGATTTACTCTAAATACCAATTGATAATGCTTTAAATCTTTATTTTTCTTCCGTTACCTAATGTAGGATCTTATGTGGCACTAAATTTATTACGGGAATTTAAAACGCTTAATTACAATAAAGTGGCTCTTAGAATATTCTCAAACGTTATCATTTAATTTTTCATGTCATGTTTTAAGCAAAGTTGATAAAATTTGAATCTAGATTGTTAACTGATAATTATAATAAGTTCATCGTGCCTTATTAGCAAAATTCACGAATAATACATACTTTGTACACGCATCCATACTTTCTTGTTTTAAATGGGTGTTTATATATAATTGCGAATAATGCGATAAAATACGTGCTTACTTGATGTTATCTATATAATAAAGTATTATAACAAGTTTTTATATTTTTTTCGTTTAAACCATAAGAAATAATTGAAAATAATCAACAAAAACAGCTAAAATTATATATAAAATTTTTAATAAATTTTCGCTTTGATTCTTAAATTTGATACATCGTAAGAATGCGGAATCAAAAACAAGAAAGTGAATCTAAAATCTCCTTTTTTTTTTTTATTGAGGTCTTAATCTTGACTGTTTTAATATTAAATTAAGGATAAATTACAGAAAATCTCCTGACTTTTGCTTCAAAAATAAAAAAACTCTCTCATAAATAAAATAACTCATTAAACCTCCTTACTCTTAAAAAATTATCACTTTACCCCCAAACAATTTTTTTTAACCGTCTTAAGAATTTTTTTATATTTATAGAAAAAAAGAATTTTCTATAATTATAAAATTTATTATTTTAATTAATTACATAGTACTAACATTATAATCAATAAAAATATTATATTTTATCTTATAACATTTTTTATGAAAATTTTAAAAATATTTTTTAACTTCTAAACTTATAATATCATTATTATAATTAATTAAAATAATTATATTTTTATAGATATATAAAATTCTCTTAATTCTATTGTGAAAAACATATAATTTTTCTAATTTTTGCATAATAATATAAAACTCCTTTCTAAAAATATAATTAAACATTAAACTCCCTCACCTTTGAGGGGTAAAATGGTCAAAAAAAAGTTGCATGAGAGTTAAGTGATAAATTTTTAAAAGTGATGGAGATTTTGTGAGTACTTTTATTTGTGAGAAGGATTTTCTATTTTTAAAGTAAAAGACATAGAAGTTTTCAGTAATTTATCCTTAAATCAATCAATGTGTAAATGACGATAATGAATTTAAGTATAATTTAAGTTTTAATGTTTGAGTAATAATGAGTTTAAATAGTTTTAATTCAATTTTTGATTAATTACAGCTAAAATTGTGAACTGCCGCTAATTGCGGATTGCATGGTCCTACTACACTTGATTATGGCTTTTCTCTTTTTTGTTGCTTTTTTTGTGTTCAAATATTTCCTTCACTTTTTTTTGCTATGTTTGGCAAGTAATTTTTTATAACATTTAGCATTTTGACTAGGTAAACAGCTAGTACCGCTGTTTGGTAAAAATTTTGTTGTCAGCATTTTTCATAGCGTTTAGCTTTTAGCTTTTTCAAACGTTATGTAATCAAATTATATTTATCATTGTGCCCCTTCTTTTTATATTAATTTACCAAATACATTATCCCATCAGCTAACAATTACAGCCAAACATAGCCTTAATCAACTCCCCAATTTGGATCCATTTTCTAGACATCTTAGACCCGTTTATTATATCATACAATAAATGCAACGTTGTCCTATGTTTGAATTTATAATGTTGTACCCATCCCGTCTGCCTCATGTCTATCATATCCATCCCTCATATCCAACACAATTGGTGTTTAATTAATTTTAAAATTGAAAATTAAGTACTTAATTTAATTATTCAACTTGTCTATCAAATATTATAAAAAATTATTATTTGATTTTAAAAAATAATAAGACATGGAATGGACATGGATAACCATTAGCTAGCCACATTCAAACGGGTATGGTACAAGTAACGAATACTCATTGTGTATCCACTTTGTACCTATAACGAGAGTGATAGGTATAAATTTGGATAGTGGGTACAGGAACGAAGAAGACATCCCATACCCACCCCACTCCATTACAATCCGTACATCTTAGACGATTAATTATCTTATTTAATATATAAAATATGAAAATTTTAAATTATAAAAGATAAATAAGGTTAAAAAAACTACGACGAGATCTAGAAGATTCCCATTGGTCCAGTTTATGTGGGTCACCCTTTCCATAATTAAGCCAGCCACTTAATTAATTTAAATCCAAAAAAAATGTTTTTTGAAATTTAAATTAAAGTAAAAAAAAGAAAAAGAAAAATAATGATATGAAGATGTGGATTGAAGTGATGGCACGTGATAGGAAGAGAGTGGAGACTCTTTAGGTCACATTCTTTTATATTGTTGGCATGTTTCTAACCCAAAGTGCACCCTCTTTTTAGCACCAATCACAATGCATACAACCCGATCTCGAGTTTTGATACAAGTTTTAAAAAGAGAGAGAAAAAAATTAAATTTTATATTGGTGGGTGATGTACCTTATATTTTATATATTTTATTCTTTATTCTTGCGACGTATTTAACTTTTATATGTGTGTTTTGTTGTAATCTAGGTACGTTTTGACTTAGAATGCAACGGAGCAAACAAATGTTAAAAAGCGGAAAAATCAAGTATAATTGATGCATAATTGAAAAATGCTTTGAGAAACCCGACCACGTGCGTGAAAAATGACCAATCGGACTGTAATTCGGTAATTCAAATAGGTCTCGTGGATAATTAATATATATATTTATATATATTTCAATATTGTATATTATATATTATTTAATATTATAATATTATTTTATTTTATATATATATAATATTATATATATATATATATAGACGGTGGAAGAGGGAGGACGCGGCGGCCGCCACACATCATGCCACTTATAAATATAGATTGCTAGACCTAATTTGAGATTTTGGGCCACGTCTCCTTTCATCCTCTCCTTCCCAAAGCCGCTACGAGATCCAAAAGGTTCTCAAACGCCGAAGCACAGGTGGTCGGAGTACTGGGGAATTAAAGCAAGGATCAACGTCAACATCAATTGGGGGAGTCTTCAAATCCTTAGTTTTATCATTATTGTTTTCTTTCTTGGATTTCATGATGTTCAGAACTCCCATGGAGGAGTAGACTTTTAGTTTAGGGATGAAGGGCGGGTAGCCGCCCGTATCCCTGATTTATATCATACTTTTGACGATTGGTTTAGTTATGTTATATTCACACCCCTGTGGGGAGTTCTTCATAATTGTTGGATATTTTTGTATGTGTGCTTGTAGCCATGACTAGATCTTCAACCTTGCAGCGATTAGTCTTGTGCTTGTAGCCTAGACCCGAACATAACAGGAATTCAAGCGTGGTCAGGGTTGAGGTTGTACCCAACCCTGAACCCAATCTTTTATATAAGTTAATATTGAATTAGGAGTAACAAATGAATTAAGTAGTGCTAATGAGATAACCTATGCTCCATCTAGGGTGCTAAGACAGGTTATGCCTTTAGACTAGTTCATTACCCTAAGCCCTAATTTATATATTAACCCAGGCTTAGAGCTTGTAGCCTAAGTCCCTCAAATCATCGTCCTAAGTAAAATATAATGACGGGATATGTGTTAAGCTACCCTAAATTCACTCCCTAAACTAACCTCAATTGAATTGACACATTTACTTTATAATTAATTTTATTAATTTAGTCAACAATTTATTCAAATAACAAAAACCTAAAAATTCAAACCACTTGTTAATCACTAAGTCTAACTTAACAGGATTCCCTGCGGATACGACCTGTATACCCGATTTAGCTACGACGTCTCGTACGCTTGCGAGTAGACGGTTTTAAAACACACATTTAAAACACATCAGTGGGTCGGAAGAGGAAATACTAATTTATATCTCGAAGCAGTTACTTCATTTATTACCAACTAGTTTTATAATAGAATCTTATTTGATATATGATAAGATTGTTTTAATAGTTGAGTGACATTTGGACAATCCCAAGAAGTAAGTTTAAATTTGGTATTATAGATGTAATGAATAAAAAAAAAAATTACAAAGCTTACATGTCCGAAAAGAACATAATTTCTATTTATAAAAGTTTGTTTGATCAAATCATGAAAAACTTTAATTTTAGAAATATTATCTATGGACGAGAATGTTTTTGTTTGAAAAATTGTTAATATTTACTTCTATCTTTACTTTAAAGAAGACGGTATACTTGTACGTTAATTTAAAAGCCAAACAATAACCTTAACTTTTATTTAAAGTATATTTTGTTTATGACAAACACCTTCAAATCGTGAAAAAGGTGATATTCTTTACGAAACTTTTTCCAAAAAGTAGTTCGACCAAACACGTTTAAGATAGCTGCAAAAAATTTAAATTATATCGAGTTGGAGAAAATATTTAGTTGCATTGTATTTAAGATTCACTAGGGCGCTTAGTTATGTTTTTATTATCGTATAAGATAAGAGCGTATATGATTAAGCCAAGTCAAACACATGTATAATGTCCATTTAGAGTGTTAAGTTAGAGATCCCTGGTAGGTCAAGGGACTACATAGAGCCCCGAAATTCTAGAGGCGCACAAATTGTGTAGTCCTTAGATTGATCCACTAAATTTTTATCTTTATTAAAGCTCGGGTGTGTGGTTTTATTTTTGAAAAAAAAACCCTTGGTGTCCCTTTACAGAACCAAAAATTTGCAAAGCCACTAAATTTAATCGAGTACCTAAATAGCCATGTGAATTTGTAATTTTTAAATTTTATTTGAATTTTGTAATTTAATCGGCTATGTAGTTTGATCCATTCATTTCGAAGGACGTGACTCAATTCCTGTTGGCTAAAACTTGAAAAAACTATTAAAGCGTCGTCGTAATTAAACAACTCAATATACTGTTCATCTAATTATTCATTGGTCCTCAGCATCTTGACTTTCGTAAATTTGTAATTTTTAAATTTTATTCGAATTTTTTAAATCAACTAACCCATAAACTAAAGTATATTCCTAATTGGTATAATTCCTATAATGATATTTTATTTAGGTTTTGTTTGGTTACCATATAAATTAAATTCTTACGGAAAGTTGTATTTTTTGGGAATTCAATTCTTATGTCAACTTATCAGAAACTAAGTAAAAAAAGTTTGGTGGCTAAGATGAGAAATAGAACTTTTTTGGGGATGTTAGTTAAAAACAAAAGAATTAGAATTTACTTAGGAAGTTAGGTAAGTTATTTTCTTCGTTTTGAAAATTTCTACCTCTAGCATAATGCCTACTTTCTGCCAACTAAACAAGAGCCAAATCCGTACTTTCTATAAAGTTCTACTTCCCGCGTTTACTTCCTGCATACCAAATAAGGCTTTAGTTTATCTCTCGCTATTGTTGAAGTTTCTCTTCATTAATTCAAAAAATATCAATATTAATTAGTTTAAAGTTGTTATATTAATACTTTTGTAATTATTTTAAAAATATAAGTATTAGAATTTGTTAATATTTAATTAAAGTTTAATATTACTAAATGTTATATAATTAATATATACCAACAGTATTATTTTTAATATTTACTCTAAATACTGGATCTTAGAGAGTCAAGCCAGTCATTTTCTCTTTCCAGCTTAAGACTTAGGAGGGTTGACTTCGACCTTCATTTTTTTTTTCCTTTTTTTTGTTTGACCAATCTAGCACCATAAGTGCTTCCTGCTAATTTAAAGAACATTTATTGTATTTATATATATTTAATTTTTACTAAAGTATTTAAATAAGAATTTAGTATAATTAATTTTCCTTAATATGTGTCCTTAGGGTGCATGTTAGAAAAATCCATTTAAGAATAGTAAACTAAATTAATATTTTTTTTTCATGATTTATAGTTGATGCCCAGTGTTAATATAACGCACAGATTTAGAATTCACCTATATTATCAAAAATAACAATACAAAAAATTAAAATACCAAGTAAGAGAGGGCAAAACGGAATGCTATATGGTCGATTGTTTACGGTTTGGGTGCTCTGCAAGAGGATCCTCATGAGGTTAAGGGGGCATTTTTATCTTTTTATAAGAATCGTCTGGGCTCTGGAGTAAGAGGGTTCCCGAGAAAATGCAAGGAAAACAAAAAAAGGGAAGTGTCAGAAAAAATAATTACAAAGAGGGTGTCCACATAAAAAAAAGAGCCTACGCGGACAACATTGTGGCACCGATTGTGTTTTGGTGGATGTCATCTTGTTATATAAGGTCTTATATCAGCCCAAGTGAGATTTTATCATAAAATTAATTGGTATTAAGTGGAGTAATTTATTAAGCTTATATATTAATTGATCTATTTTCTCCTAGAATTCCCACTTGGGGGTTTTTGCCAGGCTCACATATAGGATACTTAAGAGTTCAATTCGCTAATGAGTTAAAATCGGTTTGTGTAGACTAATGAGTTGGGTTGAGTCGATCAGAATATTAGACGCCGTAAATTCTTATTGAATTCACCTCCAACAAAAGTTCGAAAACTCGATAAGATCTCCACTTGAACTTGAGCTTAATAAAAATTATTGAGCACAGGTTCAAGGTGCACCACTCGACTCGGCTCGGTTTCACCGCAACTTCCAACGCAACTTCCAACTCGGCTCGGTTTTGTGGGGAGCTTTTGATTCTGTTTTCTTATTTTGTGCTTTTTGTTTCTGGTCCCCGTGTTGTTGCGGTCGGACTTAGGGCTCGCCTGGTGAATAGCCTGCTTGTGTTCGCAATTTTGTCGCAAATTACCGAAAAAAAAACCGCAACTTCCAACGCCTGGATCTTTCCAGCATCACTGCGCTTCACATTGACCCTATATCATTATATTAAAACTATATTCAATTTAAATATTTAATTTATAATAATAATAATTAAATAAATTTTATATAGTGTCCACATGAAGTATAAAAATTAAATAGAATTAAGTCTTAGGTTCAAGTGTAGAAGATACGGGTGCAAATTCACGCACAATCTGGCATAACTCATGTGATGCATTTGTTCCCTTCTTATAAAATAAAAGACCATTTTTTAATCCACTTTTTAAAGTTTATCTGGCCAGTACACTAATAGTTGTTCACACTTCATTGTACTTTTTGCCGGTCCCCGATTTGTCCCCATGGTTGGGTGACAACTGGCCAATCCCGAGTCACGAATTCATATCCGGCATCCTCTTTTACAGGCTTCTACATTATCAATGTGAAAAGAAAAAACTTTGCAATATTTTCTTCCAAAACTTGAAAAGAAATTCTCGTGCACTAATTATCTTGGATCAAATTTACATTCTCAAATTATATGAATAATCTCCGTATGTGCAATTGGAATATGCCAAAAATCTCATAAATTTAGATATACAATTTATATGTTTAATGTGCAACAAAAATTATTAAACTGTAAAAAATAATATCAATAAATTTAGATATACGCCGTAGTAAATTTTTAGTGGATATGGTATCGCTCCTACGAGATTATAAAAGAGTCCAAAATGTTTTAAACAAGAAAAATTACCTAAATAAACCAGATTTGCATCTCCCCGTAAGTCTGATTGGAAAAAAAAAAATAATTGTTGACCATAACATAATTCTCACAAAAAATAGTATTTCCAAAGATTCAGTTTTTATGTAAACTTCCGGAAAATAAATATGAATTATTCGGTTATTAGCATGGTTATTAAAATCCCGATTCGAATCTTAGAATCTGACGATTCTACGATTCCACAATTGTCGACCAATTTGAATCTTAAGTAGAATTAATTTTGAATCCTATGATTCATTGATATTACGTGAAACTAATGCATAGAATCTTAATACAATTTTATGATTCTACCGATCCGACCTCGATTCTATTAAGTTATACAAATAAAAAGTTAAAATATAAAAGTTCAAGCATATATTATGAAATAACTTATTTTATTAGTTTGCAGTAAAAGAAAGTTAATTAAACGTTATATGTTTTAACATCAATATAAAATCCAATTAGCAGCATCCATTTTAAAAACACTCATGATTATTACAGTATAAAATAACACATCTATGTTACATAATAATATTTTTACCATATTTAATTGTATTTTTTATATCACGTAAGTAAATATCTTGTTAATAATTTTTTGAATTTTTTTTTTTTTTGATAAATTGCGACAAAATCCCAAAACAAGCCGGCCACTCGCTAGGCGAGGCCGAAGTCCGACCGCAACAGCACGGGGACCAGAAAGATGCCAACACAAAACAAGAAAAAAGACACAAAACACGACGCAGCAGACAACAAAAACAGGACCAGAAAAGAAACGGGGACAAGAAATAAAAGCGCGAGCAAAATCATCGCAAACAAGGATCAAAGCCGAAGAGGAGCCAGAAGGCCGGCACAAGAACCGACAATGAACCTGAAGACCCAAACAAACACTCAAACCATATCAATGGGCAAGAATGTCTGCCACCCTAACCGGGTCGAAACCATCAAAGTTGATGCCCACCTTTTCACCTATCTCTATAACCCGCTTTGCACTCAGGATCGTCTCATCATATTCTTCTTCCGTGATCTTTTGGATTCGATTACCCCTATTTCATTTTTTCCTCTTCCCGGCTGACTTAGCTGATTTTCCAACATTACTTGTAGGAGACATATCCTTGAGGAAGTCTTGCAGCTCCCGCTTCTCTCTATCCTTCATCTTACGCTTGATCGTTTTTCTTTGTCTTCTTGTTGTGTGTAATTTTTCCTTTATTCTCCAGCCCGAGCTAGGCCCTCCCATGGATGGAGCTGATTCTTGTTGACTCCACGGCATACTATCCTCAGCTTGAAAGTTACCCATTGTTGCTATGGGCTCGAATCCTGGAGGGAATTCAGGCCCAGATGTTGTTGACTCATTATCACTATTACTTCCCCGAGTATCGGTATCAGGTGCGGTTATCTGTGCCTGATGTTGAATAGCTGGATCTTCACTATTCTCAACCCATGGCAATAGAAGAGGAGGATGCGCCACCTGCTGTGGAGCGTAAGGCCTAGCACGCATGATCAATGGTTGCAAGGCCCATCTTCTAATGATTTGGCCGTTGCGGTGGAGGGAAACCTGTCCAGAAGGCTGCCAAGCAACTTCCGTCCCTTCATTTGCCAACAGCGGGGCAGGAATTCTACTCTCCTCACTAATAATTGAGCGTTTAGGTACAAGATGCGGAGAAGGTTGAACCTGTGAAGAATGCCTTATCACGGTCGTGCATTCGTTTCGTTGGGGGGGATGTGATGTGAAGTAGGCCTGCTCCCTCGCCAATCTAGCAGATGCGACTCTGGACCCAACGCTGGGAGAGTAGTCTGGTATCAATACAGAGCTTCCTTCTTTAACGAAGATCAAACGGGTTCCCCCACTGTGGTGAACCTGGACTATCTGGTGGATACATGTTGTGTGGCAAGTGTCAACCAGGATCCTTGCAACGTCAACGCACCTCATAGTGGATGTTCTGGGATCCAGCCTGATGAACTTCCCCCAGAGTTTGGCGATATCGGCAAAGCATTTATTTGAACAACACTGGACAGGCAATCCGTGGATCTCAAGCCAAACTCTTCTGTTAAGGGACCCAAGCATCTCTCCCGAGTATTTATATACTTCTACGAACATCCATAGGAGGGTCTCCTTACGGGGGCCAAGGTAGGCATCCATAGTGTCATTCGAATCACAAACCAGAATAAAGGAATTGTTGTTGAAGCCTTTAGGTGTAAGCCTGTAAAGGTCATTATCGGTGATAAATGTAAGAACATCATCAAGACTGACCTCAACAATGGACCGGGCAATTATTGACCCCTTAAGCCATGCCTCAACACTCTTGTTAGAATTTGACATTATAATCCTCGGAATATCTGTGCTAGCATGTACCCCCACTTTGAATTATATAACTAACATTAATACAAAAAATAATTGTATACCTTGTTTTAGTGATCCACTGCTGTTGAGTTCCATGTTTCAATTAATTCAACGCGTTTGTTTGCCCTGTTTCCCTGTGTCTTAGTTGGGCTTATAATCGGTGTCTTGCGTTGTTGTGTTTGGGGCTTGCGTTTTGCCTGTTATTTTGTCTCTATATTTTGTTATTGTCTGTTTTTGGTCCCCTTTTTTAGGGTTGGATTTAGGCCTTGCTTGGCAAGTGGTCTGCTTATATCGCGACTATGTCTCTAATTATCGGGAAAAAAATATAACTGACATTAATTTAAAAAACAATTTAATATACATTTAGCATAATCTTACAATTTTCAATTCAATTCTATTATTGCGATACTAAAAGCCTCTATAGATTTTAAGTAGAATTTTGATTTTAATAACTTTGATTGTTAGAACGAGAAATAAAACTTCCGTAGACAAGAACACAATTATAAGCCATACTAATTTTCCTTTTTTTAATTAAAATGTCGTCATATTACCAGATTTTACATTAATGACCAATGATAATTTGTACTAACTTGTGGGTCCAACTTCTCCACAACTGATGGCTTAATTTGCAATGGAATTACATTAACTGGGTTTTCAGTCCGGTCCTAGATTTTTCAAGTTGGACCGAACCGGATCCAACCTAAAATTAGATCAATTTATAAATTGATGATCAAACAGAAATTAAATAAGTTTGGTTTGGTTTTTCTGTTTTAACCAGTTTTTGAACAACCTAGTGTAATATTATTAAAGTATAAAATTATTTATGATCCTTCAGTTATAAGTTTAAACTTTTAAGATAATTAGTTCTTTGATTTCATCTTAGAGCCTTGTTAACTAATAGATCGTAAATTTCAATCATAATAGACCCCACTTTCAATATCAACATAATTTAAATACAAAGTATAAAGTGGGTTTGTGCAATATTTATGTTTTGAGCCAAATGAGTTTTTGCATGAGCGAACATGTTAAAGTATAAAATCATTTATAAGCTTTCACCTATCTGGTTAAATTTTTTTGATAGTTAGTTTTTGACAACTATACTTATGTGTTATTAGAATTACAAAACATTTTAGCATTTATTGTCAAAAAATACAAAGTTACTTCAGAAGCGACCTATATATTGTTGAAAACATATTCTACATTAATACACCAGATTACAATTGAGTGTAAGTAAATGTTAAAATATCAGGATATCAAGATAACAAACTAACCTAAATGAAAATTTTTCTGTAACAGTTTATCTTACGGAAAAAGGACCAAAAATACATGTTATAAACATAATATCACAAGATTCACACATTATGTGTTCCCAAATACTAGCTAACATAAAGTAAAACAAAACCCTAACGACAAGTTAAATTATACAACACACACAATCCATTACCACCCCAAAAAAGTTGCAACAAAAGCGCAAGTATAGTATGTTTACAATATGAAGCAAAAGCAACGTTTCCGGTGCCCCGAGGGCTCCCGCCTAAGCAGGGTCTGAGGGAGATGAATGTACGCAATCTTCCCTCTTCAGGCACCCTGAAGGGATGCTTTTTTCAATAATTAGCAAGAAAGTCGCGATATAAGCAGGTCAGTCGACCAAGCGTGACCTAAGTCCACCCAAAAAGAGCGGGGGCTACAAGAGACCACAAAAAAAAAAAAAGAATTCAATCACAAACAAGTAAAATACGAGCCTCAAACACGATTACTCAAGACATCGAATATATAATCAACCAAATAGCAGGAAAATGGAACAACGGCGCGCGGAAGCTATTGAAACAGATCAATCTCAACTGGAGTCTCTCCACTCGGCACCTCGAGATCAGTATTGATCCATCACAGCCGTTTACGTAGTATAGCACTCACCGTTGGCGGGTCGACGCCATCAAAATCCAGACCTAATCTTTTTTCCATCTCTATTACTTGGACATCCTCCTTGATTTGACCAGTATCGGTAACGTGGTTACCACGATTCGCAAGGTTCTTCTTCTTCTTTTTGTTAGTGTCCTTCGCCAGTTTCTGCTCACTACTCCCGGACGACATGTCCTTCAAGAACTCTTGTAGTTCCCGCTTCTCCTTCTCTTTCACCATGCGCTTTAGAGCTCGCCTATCCCTTTTTGTCGTCTGCATTTTTTCCTTTTTCCTCCGAGATATGCTATTCCCCTCCACAAACGGCACTGCCACATGGAAGTTCCCAGGTATACTGTCCTCTGTATGATGGTGACTGAGCAAGTCCGGGGGCTCGAAGCCTAGTGGGAACTCGGGGCCAGAAGCTGTGGAATCATTGTCACTAATGTTGTCCCGAACTTCATTTTCATAAGGCAATATCCTGAAGGGAGGCTATTTTTGAGAACCCCCAACCCGAGGGGTATAACACGTGGACTTCCCAGGAGGTCACCCATCTTGGTACCAGTTTCGCCCAAGCATGCTTAACTTCGACGTTCTAATGGGATTCAGTGCTTGCATATTGGTACCCTCTGAGATAATATGAAGCAACCTAATTTAGTCTAATAGATATTTTCAGAGTTTGCCTTTCGTCTTAATTTTTTGTATGAATTTTGACACTATCTATAAATAGTCTAATAGAATAAGAATGAAAAAATATTATCCGAGGGACTATTAACGTATGATCAATTAGCTACTTGAGCTAAATTTAACACGGTTTGAACTTAAAATAGTTAAGGTTTTAAACCATGGCCTGTTTGATACAGTTTTTACAGTTTATAATTTTTGAAAAACTATAAATGTAGACCTTAAAATAATTTTTTAATTTCTAATTGATGCTTTTTAATTTTACTTAAAACTAAAAAAAGCTAAAAAAAAAACCCAATAAATTATTTCTAATAAATCAAATGTATTCTAATAAAACTCAATTTTGGAGCACTCAATTAATAAATCTGAGGCCTAGGAAGGAAATCAAAGAAATTAGAAGTGGAAAACAAATGCATACTCCTAAGGCAATGTTTAGGAGTAGCATATTCATAGCTTTTCACGTCGCGTTTATTATTTTAATTAGTTAAACAGCTAAATATTGTATTTAGTAAAAAAAAATAAAATTTGGTAGCATTTAGTTATTTGACCAGTCAAAAAGCTAAAACTTGTGTTTGGTAACTGTTTTATTACGTAGCGTTTTTATTAGCTTTTAGTGCTTACTAGAGCCTTTTGGGGAAGCAGTAGCTTTTCGTTCCTAAAAGTTAGCTGACGGGAAAAACAATTATACTTTTGTATAATAATTTTAAATATATGCGCATGTGATTATTATATATTTTTAGTTTAATTTTTTTATAATTTTTAAAAATATGGTTAGTGAAAAATTAGTTGATAAAAGATATTTATTTATCTTTTTATTTTTTATTTTATAAGGATATTAATATTTGTATGTATAATTAGTTTACAATTGAAATTATTAATTTAATAGAAGAACTTTTATTTTTATTTTATACAAATATAATTCACTAACAGTTAACAATTATCCTCAAATAACCAAATAGTATTAGCTACAAACTAATAGCCAACAACCAATAACTATCAGCCAACAGCTAACAGTTATCAGCCAACAGCTAACAGCTCTCGTCCAACAGCCAACAACTTTAACAGCTGACGCTAAACATAGCCTCAATATGTCTAATTATATAATTTAAATATAAAATTATTAAATTGTATAATAATATAAGTTATTATATTTTACAAATCAATAATATTTTACCATATAAAGTACGTAAATTGGGTATGAGTTAGCTCAAGTTATTTCGGGTTCTAGTCATTTTAATTTTAGGTTAATTGAGTTAAATCATTCCAAACTTTAGTTTACCTTAGGTCAATCAAATTTAGGATTGGACTTGGGTTTTAATCATCTTGTGTAAGGAAACAAGCCAGATCATTTTGGGTTTTGGGTCTGCTTGGTTGGGTAACATTCGTGTCAAATCTCAGTAAAGTCAAGTCATTTTGCGCATCATCTTAGAATTTGGTTCAGTGAGTTGCATCATATTTTAAGTTAGATTGTGTCAATTTCAAGTTGAGTCGGGTCAGCCATTTAAGGTCAAGTCATTTTAAAATTTGGGTTAACTTGGGTGCAATTGGGGTCGAGATCTCAATTCATCTTCGTGTAAAGAAACTCTAAAGAATTAAAACTCATAATTTTTAGTTAAATCCAATTCAATATAATTAGATATTGCAATTGTATTTCCCATTTTAATAGCTAAACTAAACAACATAATTAAAATTCTCGACCTGAATTTCAACTTCAACCTTAATTTCAGGCTTAAAGTCCATAACCAAGACCGTAAATGGATTTTTCTAACATGTGCCGGGCACATGTTAAGGAACATTTATTGTACTAAATTCTTGCATTTTATTGGTCCATGTAAAAATAATAATATTTTTTTTCTTTTTAATGCTTGGATGATTTAGTAAAAATTTAATACGTACAAGTGCAATAAATAGGGCACATGTTAGAAAATTCGTAAATTAAAATAGCTAAATAATAAATATACAAAACTTAAAATATCTAATAAATTTCAAAATTTAAACTAATTATATACGCATATGCTAAAGTAATTTTAGAATTTGAGGTCAATGTGGTGAACATATTAATAAAAATATAAAAGGAAAAAGTTAAAAAAATAAGAATGACATTGACTTTATCATCATTCTTGTGGTTTTTTTTTTTTTTTTATTTTAAAATAGCTATGGAGCCGCGGAATAAGAAGTTTAAAAATACAAAACTTATCATCATTCTTGTGTAGCTACATTGTTTTTTTTTTTTTTTTTTGGTTACATTCTTAATCTGATTTGTACTAAGATCGGTGACTTTTTAGGAAGTCCTCGTATTACACCCCTCAGGTTGGAGGTTCTCTAAAACAGCTTTCTTTCAAAGTGCCCTGAAGAGGAAAGGCTGCGTGCATCCACCCTTCGGACCTTACTTAGGCGGGAACTCTTGCAACACTGAAAATGTTGCTTTTTTCAATCTGATTTGTAATCACTATAGCAAAATAGAAATCCTTTTTTTTTTTTTCGAAAATGTATTGTTATTCTTCCCTAGCAATAAATATTATAGTACTTTTATATTTCCTAAAGTATAATATTTTTTTTTAGATGCATTTGTGTTAAATAAAAAAAAAAAGATTTACATTTTGTTCAAAAAAAAAAAAAAATATTAATACATGGAAAAATGGTCAAAACTCGGAAACAGGGGGCACATGCGATCCCTCTCCCGCTTAAGTCACTCTCTCTGTTGAGGTATTTTTAATTAATTATTTAAATTTTAATATCTTAATATTTTTTAAAATAATTAAAAAAGATTTTAATTTTTTTAAATTATTAAAAAGACTCCTCTTTGGCATAATGAAGTCATTTTTTATTGACAAAGCTAACGTGATAGCTACTGTTTTATTGATGCTAGTAAAATGAAAAAAAAATACTATTCAATAACCTTATTTTTAAATAAATTAAGTAAAAATAGATAGTTTCTATATAACACAACATCTTGAATTTCGTGCTTACAAAATAATGCTAAAAGTATTGAAGTATGATTTTGTCATATTACTATAGTATTACTGAAAGAAGTTGCCACAGCAGCTTTATCGACATAAAAGAGGTCATTATGCTAGAGAAGGACCAGGTCTTTGAGTCTGATGTTTTTCTCGCCTTTTTTTTTGTTTTTTTGGCCCTACTCATGCATTTGATACGTCTCCTGTTGCCAGATCTTTGGTTCATTGCTGCAGACCAGCTATTCAGGCTGGGGGTCCTCGGAAACAGCCTCCCTTCAGGTACCCTGAAGGGGAAGGCTGCGTACATCTACCCCCGGACCTTGCTTATGTGGGAACCTTTGAGGCACTGGGTTTGTTGTCGTTGTTATGCTAGAGAATGACCTTTTTATTATTATGACAAAAACTTAGAAGCATTTTTAATAATTCAAAAAAGTCAAGTCCTTTTTATTTAAACTCAAGTTTAGCTCGTCAATAGCTCGGGCTCGATCTAAACTCAGCGAACTTCAAATTAAACTTTCAGTATTTGACTTATTTAAACTCAATATAGGCTTGTTTAGGCTCACTTGAGCTCGAACTTGGCTCATTTAAGCTCCAATATGGCTTCATTGAGCAATATTTAAGCAAATATATTACACTTAGAAAGGTTCGCTTAGTCTCATTTAGACTTGCAAGCCTAATAGCTCGAGCTTCATTAGGTTCGGGCTCGACTTGATAAGTTTAACGAGCTGGCTTGACTCACCTCAAACTTCAAGTGAACCGAGCTTTTTGAGCTCTATCATACGACTCGGCTGATTTAGACCCCTGCTGTATGTTGTAGCCACATTACTAGGGACACGAGCATGTGAGCAGACACGCTATTGAGTGGACCCCACCCCTATTTCACCGCACCGACACCCCATTTTCTCCTGCGTTCTCCCCATAACATTTCCCTCCGCTTTCCTTCTTCCTTTTTTTCTTGAGGTTTTTTTTTTACCTAAATTGAAAAGTTATTATTTTTTACTTAATAATTAAAACTTTTAATTATTTAAAAATACAAATAAAAAAGTCTAAAATTTATTTAATCAACCATCTTAAATTATATTGTTAATTATTTATTAAATATTGCATGATTTTTATATAAATTTTAATTTATCTTTCTTACTATTTGACTATACATAAAATATGAGTTAAAATTAATTGCATTCACGTGCTCCTTCTCCCAATTAGGTGTAATTCCGAGGGGAGCAAAAGAGGCGGGATTTGAACGTCAGTTGAACAAAGAGCGGAAAACACTTTGCCTGTTTAGATACTTAAACTCATGCTTAACGATCACTCTAAAACCAATGTACAACCCACTAACAAATAATAAATAATTAACAATATCAAGTTAGTCGATTAAAAAATTTTAAGCATTTTAAGACAATTTGTTGAAACTCAGAACCTTGCGTTAGTAGTAGTAGAAGGCAAATGTAGAGATAGAGTGTCGTCTTAGGCCAAAAGGTCTGGAGTTCGATTTCCTTTTGAAGCTCTCCCTAAGAAATTTTTGACTTAACTATCTCTTGTGGGGTATGGGTCACTGCAAAAGCTAGGGTTTATTGGATAATCGGGTTCCTCGGTGGCAAAAAATAAATTTTTTTTTTTTATCAAATCGACTTGTTTGTAATTTATTAAGTTCCCTCCTGCACTCGATTTTCCTTTGCGGCTACTCCTCTCTGTACCGCACTTTAAAACCAACCTCCCCCCTTATCTCTCTCTATCACTCTCTCTTTTCCCTCTCTTCTTGATTCAAACATTTTCACAAGAAAACCCTAATCTACTCCACAAATGCGATTCGTAGTGTTCTTCACTGTCGCGCTCTTCGCGGTCGTCGTTGCCGACGATCCGTACAGGTTCTTCAACTGGAATGTCACTTATGGCGATATCTATCCCCTCGGTGTCCGTCAGCGAGTGCGTCTGCGAATTCGATTCGACTTTTTATAAGATTTTGTAGATCTGCATTTGTTTTTTTTTTTTTTATGTAGGAAAACTATCGTTTAGGTATACGAGGTTTGAGGAATTTTCGTCTAAGTATTTTGACCTTTTAATTTATAAATGTGATAGCATGTGGTTTTAAAAATTTAGATCACCTACAGTTTTAAGAATTTTTATTAATTAGATATTTTTTATCAAATTTTGAAAGATTACAAATTGCGATTGAACGTATAGATATCCTCTATCACAATGTTATGTCTTTCGGTCGTAAAATGCTAACATGACACATTGTTTCGCTGATATATAGATATTTTCAGTTATAATTAACTGAATGTTTTCAAAATTTGCTGGATATTCGTTGAAAGGATTGATATTGCTCAAATTTTAACAAAAATTCACCAAGTTAGTATAAAATACCAAAGTGATAAAATTTTAAAAACTTAGTAAATCTCATTGCATATATTGACACATTTAAGTAATAAATGCTCAAATCTCAGAATATTTGGACGATAATTTTCCTTTTTGTTTGTACAAATTTTTTATTTTTCTTTTGTGTGAATGGCAGGGGATTCTAATCAATCGACAATTTCCAGGACCAGACATTCACTCAGTTACAAATGACAATCTCATAATAAACGTATTCAACAGCCTCAATGAGCCTTTCCTTCTCTCCTGGTAAATTTACTTAGATCAATCTGTATGTTTGGTTTAATTGTTCGTGGAGTATGTTTGTTCACTTGTTTGCTTCATTGCTTCACGTGATCTGCTTAATTGCTCATCGTTCATGGCGTCTTAATCAGCTACTTTTTTGTTTTAATGCCGAGTTTTCTGTTTCTCTGTTCTGATTATTTTATTTATTAATTAATGCTGATTTTGATTTGTAACTGGAATGTGTCTTTGTCGCGGTCTGAGTGTAATGTGATCAGCATACACAAATTCCATTTAATGCATTATTATGTTACCACGCAAACTTATATAACAACAATAATATGGATACATTAAAATATATTTAATTTTTACATCTTTCTCTATGTTATACAGAAGTAGCTCCCCTCACCAAAAGTTTTCAAGAGTCAATATAAATTATTACTTAAAAAATCTTGAAATGTAAAAATCCTCGGTGAATTGTATGGGAAACAACTAGTGCAAAGATTGTTAATTTATAAGAATCATTAATTTAATGTTAGAATTATTTATACCAAAGATCTTTGTATTTTGCTCATAATATTAATTTAATCATTTTACTTGTAATTGTGTTACTTTAGCCATGTACAATATGCATCATGTTAATTTAGTTATTTAGTCAAATTAAAGTTAAGTGATGTAATTTTTAACGATATAATTATGCTAGATGCAAGTAATCCAAAATGAATCCACTTGTTCAACAAATTTAAACCAACTCGTAATCGAACTATTAAAACTTATATCACTAACTTAACATAAATTTTATTCAGGGACTAAATTGACATAATAAACTTTTACACTGACTAAATTTATACAATTGAATGTACAAGAACCTTTGATCTTAAACACTTAGTATTAGTTTTTAAATCTAATATTTTTTTTTATATTAACTAATATATAAATTTAGTATCTAAATTTAGACTATATAATTTTTGACATATTTTAATTTTGTAATGGTACTATCACTTTCCGTGGTTTAAATGGTTGTCTCGCACTTCTATGTTGGCCTTTTCCTTTTCAGTAGAATACATTGGGGGCACACGTGAATCTTGATCAAGTTTAATAATAACGGGGGCACAAAATATGCACTGTACATTGACATTTTGCCTTGCTACTTCCTAGATCTGGGTCATTGGGTCAAACCCAGAGTCGAACCCGAGTGGCTTAATATTTAATTTGATTTTTCTATACCTCTGGTCCCCACATGAGTATTATTAAAGGGTTTTATTAACCTAGATTTGTGCACCTAGATGAAGTTCTTAGGGAATATTAGCCAGATCTAGGTTTGAATTTGGCTTATCAAATTAATTAAAGCTATTAACCTTTTTATTAAAGTTTGGATCTTAATAGTATTTTTATCTTTAAATTAGGAGTTCACTGGCTTAATCAACTTACCATGTGAACCTAGATACTTCAATTTTATCTGTCAAGCGATTACATGGTCACATATGCATAGTGCGTAGCTTATATTTATTCTTTCACTTTTTTTTTAAATAACTTAGCATTGTGTTCCTTTTGATTCATTAAAGTCAGTCTGTGGGTTACACATATAGTGTAGACAATTGAGCCTTGAATACTTACCAAAACAAAAAGAAAATGAGCATGTGCCTCAAAATATTGTAATGTATTGTAGACTTGTTAATTGGTTCAACTTACTAAAAAATAAGTACAACTTGGTAAAGAGTGGGGTAAGTGGGTAAAGTTTGATCTCAAGTAAGTCTAGTCATGTCATTTTTTTTATATTGCTCGTCAATTTGTTATCGTGTTCAAAAAGTGTTACCAATGTGTGTACGAATTGTGTTACCCTAACAACAAAAAGTACACTTGATTCACTTTTTTTTCCTTTATATTTGTGTTTATATATATATATATATATATATATATTTTACATTGGTAAGCCAGGGTTTTTTTTTTTGGGGGGGGGGGGGGGTGATTTTCCATAAACGGGGAGCAACATGTCTTTAGTGGAGATCAAACCGGATGAGTTCTCTAACGTTCTCTGTTCCAAGCTATGTCCCTAGGGGACTATTTGTATTTCTATATACATTGTATAGTCAGCATTCTGGCCATTTCACCTATTATAGTGAAGCTTACTACCTTTTGCTGTTACTGCTTGAGGGATACTGTCATTCAGCAAATTAATAGACATGAGAATAAATCTCTTGTTCCTTTTTGGAATAAATTACCATCAAATTGCCAAAAATTGATTGGCTGTCAATGAAGTTGGTACATTCTAATGTGATTCCAGCATGGGTCACGGCAAAAAGCAAAACTAGTTACAGGTGAAAAGGGGGTGCTACACTTGTTGCAATCATGGAGGAATGGGCCACAACAGTATTGTATGAGCATGCCACCCTGACATTAAAATCTTTAGAAATAGATGGTTGATGTTGATAATTGGTTGGGGGAAAATAATATAATAGGGTAATGTTATTTTTCTGCATAAAAATGTTACTATTAGGACAATTTTGAGAAATTTTATAGTATTATTCACTACAATTTACATAATTCTTTTGATAATTGTATTTATTGTTCTGACAATAACAGCTCTCCGCAATAAATTATGTCGATAATCCTATTATCGTACTATTGCTATGTGATCTAATCGTATTGGAGTTCTCCTTCCCGTTCTTCATATACCTTTGTTTTCTTTCTTTCTAGATCAAGACAGTTAGATTTGTAGAAAGCAGTAAGTAGGGTTGCGAACCCACGGATTCCAAATTAATGTAAATTTGTGGTTTTGGACTTAATGCGTAAATACCTTTGTCATAGTAATGTCTTGTCAAATTTTGTCACCTTTCAATTTTAAAGAGAACTTGACAATTACATCCAATGATTAGGATAAAGGGGTAAGGATGAATAAAAGGGTATATGGACCTAGCATCTTCATTGAAATACTGGTATGTGTACATTTAATACTGGAATGTAAATAGAGATTTTCCTATATATATACATATATTTACATTGATAATTTTTGGGGGGGGGGGGAATCCCCCTAAATTTCCCTAGAGGGGAGTCACAAGTCCCTACCAGGGATCGAATTCAGGTGGCATGGTTTGCCGCTGGCGTTCTCCACCATTAAGCTATGTCCCTAAGGGACGTAGAGATTTCTTATGTATTAGATTGAGTAATCTCATATCACAAGTAAATAAATTTTGATGGTTAATTTCTTGTATATCATTGGTTTTTTATCTCAGATTTTTTTTTTTCTTGAATGTGTCCCTTAGCAGCAATATGTATCATTTTTTCCTCCCCTTCTGTGTATCTACATATTCATGGATATTTGAAATTAACAATTTATTTACTTATTATGGATGATCTGTTGTATTTTATAGATCCATCTTTCCAAGGATTGCTCCTCTTCTTTCTTTTGAAATGCATTGCAACGATAGTATAGCATCCATCAGAAAAATAATTATGGCTCACTATTTCCAGTAGGACTTACGGGGATTTTCACATGTGAAAATGCAGGACCGGAGTACAAAACAGGAGGAACTCATATGAAGATGGAGTGTGGGGAACAACTTGCCCTATCCCACCAGGAAAGAACTTCACATACATCCTTCAAGTGAAAGATCAAATTGGAAGCTTCTACTACTTCCCTTCTCTTGGATTCCACAAGGCAGCCGGTGGTTTCGGGGGGATCAGGATCCTCAGCCGCCCTAGAATACCCGTGCCTTTCCCTGATCCTGCCGGTGACTACACTGTTCTTATTGGAGATTGGTACAAAACTAATCACACGGTAATTTGTCACCCCTACATTGCTTGGTTTTGGTAGCTTAACCTTTTCAATGAGGGATTTAGTGGAGAATATCCCAATATATAAACCTAATATGTTACTCTATTCCAAGCTATTGGTTTAACTTGTAGGAAATCGAACTTAGGTTTGTATGTCAACTTTGTGTCCACTTTCCAAATCAAGCCTAAGCCTGAAGGAACTTCTATATGCTGTTGAAGCAAGTTGTTACCGTTTGAGTTCTTATTCCTAGTCCTCCCTTTCATATGTCCTCTAACATGCTATAAATAAAGCGTCTGAGTAAGCCTGGATGTCAAAGAGAATCACATGTGAAAAGAAGTGTAAAAGATTTGCATATTGATGCACTCTAGATGTCCCGTGGTGAGAAATTTAATGTAGAAGAGGCAAATACACAAGTATACAGGACTATTCCAACTAAAAACATTTAATTATGACATGGAAAACCACTTCAATTTGCATGCAAGCCGCGGGTTAATGGCTAAACCATATAGTTTATATTCTTATTAGCTGTTTAAGCTAAAGATGAGTGCAAGTGACAATATGTGTTATGGCTGTAGAAATTGAGGCAGATCCTGGATAGGGGACACAAGCTGCCATTTCCAGATGGAGTACTCATCAACGGTCGTGGAAGCGGTGCCTCTTTCAATGTGGAGCAAGGTAATTGCAATTTTGCCTAAAATATTGCATAATATTGAATCTTGGAATCAAATTGTGGGTTGTGTCGAACATGGCAATTGCGATGGGTTTTTATAGTAAACATAAGATTATTTTACTCTTCATATTGGAAAAAACTAAATGTTTCTTATACTCATATAGTTTGTAGCAATTAAAAACATTTGGATTTCTAAATACGTTGTGGGCATCATTACTAGAGGACCATCACTTAATGATCAATTGCGTATCCGTTGATTACTACCGTTTAATATGTAACAATCTTTATTTGATTCCATGCTTTATGAAACAAACAAAATGATGAAGATTTGGCTTGTGCCTATCATCATGTACAGGCAAGACTTACAGGCTTCGAATTTCAAACGTCGGTTTGGAACATTCACTCAATTTCCGGATCCAAGGTCACAAGATGAAGTTGGCAGAAGTGGAGGGAACCCACACCCTCCAAGTTGAATACTCTTCGCTCGATGTTCATGTGGGTCAGTCCTACTCAGTGCTCGTCACAGCTGATCAGGCCCCCAAGGACTACTACGTTGTTGTTTCAACTCGGTTCGCTTCTAAGATCCTCACCGGCACTGGTGTTTTGCACTATGCCAACTCCCAAACTCCCGTTTCCGGACCTATCCCTGGTGGCCCTACTATCCAGATTGACTGGTCCCTTAACCAGGCTCGCTCTGTCAGGTATATTTGCCTGGCGTGTTTTATAAGCTTGCAATTTCCTGACGTCGAGTGTTCTATACGTGACTTGATTCTATAAATATTGTTTCATTTTTGCTTTCTAGGGTTGGAGGCCTTTCAAACACAATCTTTCTTTAGGGTAGCACCCTGTAGGGGTAAGGCTGCATATATTTTACCCTCCCCAAACCCCGCCTTGTCGGGAGCCCTTCAGGAATTGGTGGTGGTTATTGTTGTTGAATACTCTACATGTGAATAAAATTAGGGGTTTAAACAAGCCGAGTTGAGCCGAGCATCCCCTTGTTTGGACTTGAGCTTAATAAGGCTTATCGAACTCAAGTTTGAAGCCAGCTCTTATTGAGCTTTTGAACTTTTGTTGGAGCTTGGTTCAATTAGTTTTTAGTGTGTTCGATGTTCGGCTTGGCTTGTTAGTGAGAGGAATCAAGCTTATAACTAGTTATTGTCGATTCGAGCTCATTATTGAGCTGAGCTATTTGAGTTATTATCGAGCCATTATCGAACCATTTCCAAGCTAATATCAACTACTAACGAGCTCTTATTAAACTATGTTTGAACATTAACGAGTCGAGCATCCCATGTTGAACTTGACTCGATAAGCTATCGAGCCCCCATAACAAATACAAATGAGCCATAATAGATAACGAATATGAGTAGTTCATCGAACTTTTAATTCGTTTACAACTCTAATTATAATAGTAACTGTTAGAAAAAAAGCTGGAACAAACTTGATATTCTCTGATACCAATTTGTTAGGGAAATCTTGATGCGGAAGCGTAAACCCTAATCACTTGATTCGATTCAAATAATATGACTCACAAAAACGAGAAGTAAACAAAATAGGTAAACGGAAGAACAAACGAAACAACACAATGATTTACGTGAAACCCCTCTTCAATCGAGGGGGGAGAAAACCACGGGCGGAGATGGAGATTCTTTATTGATACTTGAATGGAAGAATTACAACGACACTTCCTCTGACGAGATCTATGAAAGAATTACAATCACTTTCTTTTAACTCTAGTAGGGCTCTCTCTTAGACGTGGGGGCGCTCTCTCACTTTTATTGGATACCTAAACTGAAACCCTAACAGGTCTATTTATAACCCTCGCGGAAAAACGACTCCCGATTGATCGGTGAGTCCCGATCGATTGGCCCTCTCTTGGCCAAAACAAGTATTTTTCACTTAAATCACCCGATTGATCGGATATCCCCCCGATCGATCGGTGACCCCTTGGCTACCCTTAATTTTTAAATACATAAATTTGAGGCATAATCCTAACAATAACGTAGAACATAGCAACATTTTGTGTATTGGATTGTTCCACATAAAGCTAATTAATCACCGATGGAGTTTCATTTGAGCTTATATAATGGCATATGAAATCAAATCGCAACCCACAATTCATAACAAGTTACAACAATTGCATTGCATTTTCTAAAGGAATAAGTTGCTTCTTAGCCCTATTTTTGCAAGAAGTCGATTGAATAGCCACGAAATCATTTTTATATCTCTTTGTCGGATAGACCTTCACGGACATTGTTACAAAAGCATTGATATTTAACGGTCAATCGTTTAATAGCAAGCTGAAAATCCATTTTGCAATGTATCAACTGCTATTTGATTCAAATTGTGAATCTTATATGCCAATTCCTTAGCTTTATACAATGTTGCACTTTCACTTTATTTCTGACACTTATGTACTACTGTTGGCTTCCATCTTTCCCATATCAGGACTAACCTGACAGCAAGTGGACCGAGGCCAAACCCGCAAGGGTCATACCATTATGGAATGATCAACACAACCAGGACCATCATTTTACAAAATTCTGCTGGTCAAGTGAATGGCAAGCAGAGGTATGCGGTGAACAGCGTGTCGTTTATTCCAGCTGATACCCCACTTAAGTTGGCGGACTACTTCAAGATTGGAGGAGTCTTCAGCGTCGGTAGCATCCCCTACAGCCCTAATGGTGCAGGCATCCACCTTGCCACCGCAGTGATGGGTGCTGATTACCGTACGTTTATTGAGATTGTGTTTCAGAACACCGAGAATATCGTCCAAAGCTGGCACTTGGATGGATACAGCTTCTTTGTCGTTGGGTAAGCCACCTTGTTTCTTTTGTGTAACAAAAGTTTGCACCATATTGCATTTCGAAAGATAGATTAGGGGGAATAAATGAGCTCAGCTCGACATAAAGTTCAAAAGGCTCGACTCTTTTTGAGCTCGAGCTGACTAGTTTAACTTACCGAGCAAAGCCCACAGCCTAAACAAGCCTAAATGAGCCTATCTTAATCCAATTTATTAGCTTAAAGATGCCTAATCGAGCCTAATTTGAGCCTAAATTAGCCGAGCTTGGGTTTAAACAAGCCTACATTGAGCTTAAATGAGACTAAGCAAGGAATGCTTAGGTCAAAACTTGCCAAGCTGAGCACAAGCTCAACCGAGCCGAGTGGATATGAGCCATGCTTGAGCCTATGACAAACTGAGCTTGAGCTACTTTGAGTTGATCTCGAGCCTAATGAGCTCGGACTTGGCTCGGCTCATATACACCCCCTAATATAGATGTTATTTTCGAGTTTTTGATTCGGCTTTTAGATATGGGAGTGACAATGTTTCAACTGAAATTGCAGCATGGATGGAGGAAAATGGTCACCAGCCAGTAGGAAGCAGTACAATCTACGTGATGCAGTCTTCCGTTGCACCACACAGGTTAGCACTCAACATGTCACATTTCGTGTTCTCAGTTGGGCTTAATGTAAACTCATGAACCGAGAATGTCAATTATGAAATTTCACTAGGCCTTACACCCGACTTATGGACATATAAGCCCAAGTGGGGTTCCATCCTAAAACCAATTGACATTATGTGAAGTAGCTCACTATACTTATATGTTGGTTGCTTCTTTCTTGCTACTATGATGAGCAGTTTCTTACTAGACTTACACGTGGAATCTTTAATAGTCAACAAACCAACTATACCAATAGTTTAGTTCATATGAACGCTCATAAATAGTTTTTCATACTTTGACATATCCTCTACATGTAACTGTCTGTTAGACTTGAAGTGTGGATGTTATACATGCCAACTTCAAATCTTATGTTGAAACTACATATTTATAAGAAAAATGCAGCCTATGGTTTGGAACTCAAGACCTCTTAGTTAAAGACTCTGTTATCTTAGCAAGACTCTAATTACCCAAAATTCTTAAGTTATTAGGTAAATGTCGATGAATGATTTTATAATCTAACAACTCTATTGATATTCGCAGGTATACCCATACTCATGGACAGCGATTTACGTAGCACTAGACAACGTAGGGATGTGGAACTTGAGGTCGGAGTTCTGGGCAAGGCAATACCTAGGACAACAGTTCTACCTTCGAGTTTACACACCCTCCACATCCCTCAGAGACGAATACCCTATCCCAAAGAACGCTCTGCTTTGCGGAAAAGCCCAAGGCAGACATACCAGACCGGTTGTATAAGGTACCAAGTTTTCGAATGATGAAAAATGTTACGTGTGCGTAATTTATGTACACAATTAATTTATAAGTATGGCTAGGTAAGCGCGAGGTTTAATTTAACTAGGAGGCCTGACGGAGAGCAACAAGTAGTGCTTGATGTCATTCTTTGATGCTACATTAGCAGGAGGTGTTGTTTTGTATTGACTTGTATCATTTGTGAGTTCTTATATGGGGATCTCAGCTCGAGGTCTCATTATTTTAGTAATAAGATTTGTTTCTTTATCTTGTGGGAGCTTGTTCATGTGTCCTGCACAAACAACAATTCAGTGCCTCGTAGAGGCTCTCTTGCCACAGTAAGGTATTTGGGGTATTATCTTGAAGGGAGACTATTTTCGAAGGACCCCATTTTAGCTGTACAATGTGCAACTGTTGGTGTCAATAGAGCTTTCAAAATTTGATAGACACGAAAATAACGGGTTCAGGTCATGCTTGATTTAGATTGACATGTTTAATCTGTTTATATAATTGGGTTAAATTTGGCGTTGGATTGGGTGAACTGGTTCTAACACATTTAATGCATTTTTAGTTTTGTTGAGTTAGGGTTTGGGATCATATAATTTGAACTGTATTTGGTCATATTAATTTAATATTTTTTTTTTGCTCAGTTACAAGTATACTATGTGTCGGTCCCTATTATGAAGTATAATGGCGTATTGTTAGTATGTTAGGCAGTTATCTAGTATCTAATAGAAGTCGTCCAAACAATTGAACATTTATTAATGGAGTCGAGCATAATGGCAAGCATCCCAGGCGATCACTTGCGAATCCGACTAGAGATAGCCAGTGGGCTGGGTCATTGTCCAGTGAAAATAAGAAAAAAAGGGAGGGGGAGAGAGCTTGGACTTGCAACCTGGCCTGGACTTGCCGGCCCAGACCTGGGCCCTGGGCCAGGCCCGTTCCCCCCACCCTGCTGTCCGGGCCGGGCTTTGGCCACCTCTACATCCTATGTAAACAGAAGTATCTATTTTATCTTTCACGTAATAAAATTGAATTGAAAGGATAAGCTTCTTGTTGTGAAAACTAGAGACTCGGAATTGACTCCGAGATCCATACCTTTAAATTTGCATATAGATGGCTCATTCCATCGATCAAATTCTCTGCATCGTTAAAGTTTTCTCAATATGATCTAGGACAGAAATGTAATGCTCAATATTGAACTCATCAAGATTGAAGCAACTCGGGGATCCATCAAAATGAGAGAAATTCTAGAATGAGCAAACATACAATAGTCAAAAGTACTTATAGGAAAAGCTAACAAAACCCTAAGTATGCAAATTACAAAAAAAGCCACCATATTAGTTGCAAAAACACAAAAAAAAAAAAAGAAGAAAAAAAGCCGATCAAGGCCGGAAACAAAGTGGCTAGGAATGGACGCCTTAACTCTTTACATCAGAAGTATGTCCATTTTAAGTTGTAACTATATTTAATGTCTCCTGACTTTATCGTTCGGGATTTAACTATCTTGCTGCTCCATATACCTCTTGACTAATCTAAAAAGACTGGCATACCCACCTTTTAATAAATCGTCATTCACAATCGATTGAATATGTTATTTCATTCGTCAAACTATATTTCATTAGCAACCATCTAAATTTATGGTAATAGTTTCAAAATTGGTTCTTAATATTTTACAATTTGTTCAAATTGGCCTCTCATATTTCCTTTGATTCAAAATAGTTCCTATTATTTGTAACTTTGTTCAAATTTGTCACTATCTTTTCTTTTATTCAAAATAGTCTCTAATATATTATTTTATAATGATAATTGTCTCTTTATTTTTTATCTAATTATGGTTACCAGGTGGGGGACTACTTCGTTATAAAATAAAATATTTGGGACCACTTAAACAAAGAAAAAAAAGATTAATTTGAATAATGTTACAAATATTAGAGGCAATTTTGAAAAAAGAAAATATGAAACACCAATTTAAAAAAAAATTAAAAACATCATAACTGACGCGGTATGGAAACAGGTTTTATATTTATGACATTCGTAAGACACCAACGGGTGTGATCAAGCTTCTCTCAAACAAACGTAGTTGGAATCCACCAAAAGAAATTTCTTAACTTGGAAAAATAATAAACCCTTCGGCAATATTTTATTGAATAATCAAAAATGCTTCCTAGAACAACCTAAAGTCAATATCAATTAGAATAAGAATAGAAAACTAAATTAAAGACAAAATCTAACTAAAATAAAAGATAATCATAACTAATCTTAATCTAACCTAAACTCAATAAATCTAGAGGATAAACTAATATTTAAAGAATTTAAAAGTTACAAATATACTTAAACTCATTCTATTCTAAATATCTTCACCAATTTATATTTTATTGGGCCATGTCCCTACTTTAGTTTTGTATAACTGGGCCGGTCTCAGCCCAATCGGATAACCCATTCCAAAGACGGCCCACCTTAACGCCCCGAGAGAGAGAGAGAGAGAGAGAGAGGGAGAGGGAGAGAGAGGTGCTGCCGCCGTTGCTAACACTGCAACTGCAACTGCAACTGCAACTCAAAGTGGTAACTGTACCTCTAACTGTCTCTGGCGAATTGAAGATGTCGATCAACGGCGGAGATGCTGTGGAGACGGGGGAGCACGGCGTATCCTCCGCCGCCGCTGAGGAGATGCGGCTCCTTGGTGACGTCATTCGCTCGTTGCCGCCGGTCACTGTCAAAGATCTGATCTCCATGGGAGTAAGTTTTCTTGTTCATCTTAATCCATTCAGTTTAATCTCTGATGTTGATGCTGCTAGGGTTACGAATTCGTTGTTCTGCATTTTTTTTTTTTTTTTTTTTTGTATGGAAAATTGAAAGAGCTTCTCGTAGTGTCTTTGTTCGTGATTGAAGTAAATTTTTTAGAGAAAAAGCTAGGAGGAGAAGAGATTCGATAGATAATTTGAGAAGGGATAGAAAAAGTGAGAGAGAATTGAAGAGAGAGAGTTTATTGGGAAATTGAGATGTGTATTATGATTCTTCTTGTCTTCATTACATTACTATTTATAGTAATTCATGCTAGTGACTAACTAGTGCTTGCAACCATACTAATAGTAACTAACTAGAGATTGAGCTATTAATCTCTTTTACTTGTATCAATTCACGATTGATTATCTGTTGACAATTCAGAATAGAAGATTGAAGCTTCTTCGCACTTTATGCAGAGAATTGATTGATGATTCTAGTAGGTTTTGTGAAATGGCATAACTTAAGTAATGTTTGCTAAATACCATAAAGATCTCTTGAATGAACTATTATTTGAGAATTTCAATTTAATCAAACACTTCCCAAAACTATCAGTTTCTATCAATTAGATTCGTTATTGCAAATTCATCCAATTCTTTTAACTCCATCAACAACTAGAATCACATACATGTATCATATGTAGAGTCTAATTTAGATTAAGGGCGTAAACAAACCGAGCCAAACACTCTTTTTTCGAACTCGAGCTTGATAAGCCTTATTAAGCTTGAGTTTGGGTCAAGCTCTTATCGAGCTTTCGAAACATTGTTCGAGCTTGGCTCAAAAATTTTAGTGTGTTCAATACTTAGTTCGGCTAGTTAGGCTAATCGAGCCGATTTGAGCATGTTATTGAGCCGGATTGAGCTCATAACTGAACCAAGCATGTATTTGAGTCAAGATTGCTATTGAGCCGAACTATTTGAGTCACTATTGAGCTATTATTGACCCATTTTCAAGCTATTATTAATTGTTGACGCCCTTAACAATATCGATCCTCCCTAATGAGCAAAAGTGAGCTGTAATTAATTTCAAACACGAATAGTACATCAAACGTTTGGTTCGTTTACACCCCTAATTTAAACTAATCATGTGTACATGTGATTTTGATTGCCTAAGAGTTAGAATTTAGAATAAATTGCAATAGAGGGTCTAATTGGTGCAAATTGATAGTTATGAAGTGTGTGTGATAAAATTAAAAGTCAAGGGATCACTTGAATTCGAAGCTATAATTTAAGGAATGAAATCTATTTAGTATCTATTCACTAATGTTTACCGATTGCTGATTTGTTATTTTTTGAATTCCAGGGCAGTGGTTGACTGCAATTAGAGTGCTTGAGTTAATCACATGATGGAGTGAATTAATGTAGACTGCATTACACAATTGCGAGAATGTGCAAATATGCTTTTGTCAGCTGAGCAGGAAATGACATATTTTAGTTGAACTTTATTTAAAAGACCTTCCTTGGTGACATTATTTGAGTCTCCGTGCCATGTGTCTCTTAGTTTGTGCTTCTTTATTTGTATGATGATCATGAAGTTTCTGAATATTTTGTGTTATTATAGGTTTGTGCTCAGTGTATTGTTCGCCTTCTTGGGAAATACGGACCTAGTTACTCCCACCCATCTCATATATTACGTACCTTTTCTGCGGGTGCTGATCATCATAAGGGTTCTGATGAACGTGTAATGGATAATGAGCAAAGCACTGATGGAACTTCAACAGACGCTGTTTCTTCCAGAGAATGCCCAAACAAGGATGATATTTGCTGTATTTGTTGTGGTATTCTGCAGTTTTGTTATGTCAATGCAAAAGAAACATTTGTAAAATATGATTGTGCCAATGACTTGGCTTTATCAATCAGTGAAATGACAAAGCAAGAGGGCTATCAGGTTGATGGCTTTTCTCTTGAAGTCTCCCTACCACCTGTTGTACTAGAGAATGAGAACGCTGTCAGGTTAGTCACATATCCTCGTTCACCATTCGACTGGTGATGGAGTTATGAAAGCTTATTCTCACTGCATTATTGCATTTTTATATTATGAAGTATGGTTAATATGTTGGGTCATCTCTTTTTGTTGTGGCATCGGGATGTATTTCGCTCTTTGCTTTCACTACCACGTTCGTGTCAAAAATCAGACGCATCAGGGATTTTTCTTATCTTATAGGTTATTTATGAAGAAGAAATATGGAGCTGAACTTTGGTTTCGGGAAATGCTTCAGTCTGAATCCATTTCAGTAAAAGATGCCCTAAAATTGTTTATCACTGAACCCCTTGAGACACTTTTGGTAAGTAAGACTCTTGGCTTTCTACTTTTGCAATTAAGACTCTTGGCTTTCTACTTTTGCAATTTAAGGGTTGAATTCTGCCCACCCCTCTGTTTTTATGAATCTAGGCTGTCAATTTTTGTTGTGATTAATTTTACTCCATGCTGAAATCATGGGTGAACTTTATTAGCCCTGGAAGCTGTTTGGAGATCCCAATTTGCAGGGGCACCCAAATTTTAGGGGCTCTAGTTTAATATATATATAAAATCATACCTCAATTTTACATAAAGATTAATTGAGTTCCTAAATATTGTGCTTCTTATACAACTACGTGAATTTTATTTATCTTTTCTCATACTAATATTCAAATTTTTTTTAAAAATCGACATGGTTTATCATATGTTGTAACTATACCTAGGACTTAATCATTGGTGATTAAAATTTTTATAATTTTATTGTACTGGTATTTATGTTATTAAAAGAAATGTTATATATATGAAGGCCTACATCTAAAATGTTTGCTTTGAGCCCCAAAATTGCCAGGACCAACCTTGGCTGAAATGAAGTGGTGAATTCATTTTGCCTAAAGAGAGAGCTGAGCTTTTGTACTTATGTTTTTTATCGTAACGTGAATATGCAGGGTGTTAAATGTGGTTCAGGCTCTTTCCGCATCCGTCTGACCTACACTTGTTGTGATACATCAACAGAGAATAACCAAGCCTGCAAGAGAAGGAAAACAGGCATGTTTTGCAGTTTACAGATTGTCAACTTTGCTGCCATACTTAACTGTGTAGTCACTACTGACCTTTCAGGCTTACGAGTTCTATGGTTGATGAGCCTATTCTGTTATTATGACCTCCTCAAAACATAAAGATGATGTATGTAAATACTAATCAATCTATTTAGTGATGGATCTTTCACTGAGAGACAATTAAGCTTTTCTGGGGTAATTTGACCAAATATTTAGATTGAGTCGAGCTATGGTGTACCCTTTTTCTGGGCTCAATGGGACTGTTGAGGTCGTAATGGGTATGGGTGGCTGGGTTGGCGTTCAGGGAGGGCCTTATCTATTGTAAGTTTCCAACTACATATAAATGCATGCCTTTTACCATCCGGATAGTGAAGTGCTCCACTGGTTGAATCAGGTGATGGAGACAAGAGGGAAACTGGCAATTTATCAGCAGATGGGCATGTGATGCATCCTAATTCATCTACCATTGAAACAAATGTCGCGCTGAAGAAGTGTGTGAACATATTGCAAGACCAAAAATGGTCAGAATCCTTCAAAACATTGCAGGAAAAGGTAAATTTTATACTTATCTGGGTCCTAAGTTTATACTTTTTGAAGGGCTAACTTCTGTAATGCCCCAAAAATTGATCAGTTTGCTTACAAGCTTCTTAAAAGCTCTCCATAAGGGGTTTGCTTTTAGTTATGTATTGAAAAAGTACAAAGTTCGGGATATTGTGTGATTCTTGGAATTTTGGATATTTCAGCCATCATAATGTTTGATATCAAGAGGTGATCCTAAATGCTCACTTGAACTTTGGCTCTTTAATCATTCAGGTATCAGTGTGTCGCTTGGCATTGCTTTGGTACAGGACTCCTATCTACATTGGTGGTAGATACTTGAAGGTAACTGATGGCACATGTTTTCTGTTGTGATTTATTCCATCATGGGATTCCAATTGACCCTTACAAAATCTTTTGATGCCCTCTATATGTTCATTGGTGTTTGATTGGCTCATGCTTATCCCATATATTTTTGATATGTCTTGATCCTTCCCTTAATCATAACATAGGTTTTCTGTTTCTATATTTTTGATAAGAATTTTTCCGCTTTACTCATTATAATGCAGTACTCAAGAAATGTGAGCCAAACACGTTGGATTATTGACGACGAGAGAATGGGAGAAGCGTCTGTCGAGGTACTATTAAGTGAAGTATCACGAGTTGCAGTAGTCTTGTACATTGAAAGGGCAGTTGGAAAAAATTCACACATCGAGCACAACGGAAGCAAAAAGCAACAAAACCAACAAAAATGAACACACCATATTCTTACGTGGAAACCCACTCTCAACTAGACGGTAAAACCACGGGACCCAAAGGGGTACCAAATCCACTATGAAATTTCAGAATTACAATCTCCAATCATAACCCCCAAAACCCCATATTACAATCATCATCTCAACAAATGTGACTATTGCACGGTAAGTCACTAACCCTTTCCCAATGTAACTTTGAACGGCAAACCACCAGCCCTCGCACAATGTAGCTTTGGACAGAGAAAGTTACAAAACTCTCTTCAACACTCTTAATCAACGCACCCGAGTATGACTCTCTTCATACTCGGGGTGCACCACTCTCACATGTCACCCGAACATGACTCTCTTCATGTTCGGGTAAACCCACTCAACATCAAAACATTACACAAACACTCACAAACATTTTTCACTCATTTTCTCCCCCTACCTGGGTGGCCCTCCGAGTACCCCATTATAAACCCAACTCACTCTGCATTTTCTCTTCTTTTTCTCTACACTTCTCTCTACATTCTACACTTTTTACCCCTCTATTTATAACAAAACACCAGAGCAAAAGAATGACACAAGACATACTAGTTTACTTATTGTTAAATTTCACCGAGCCTTTTTAGGCCCAACCCACAGAGTTGGAGCATACAAGATCCACATATAAGCCCAAGTGAGGTTCCATCCTAAAACCAATTGGCAATAGGTGGAGTAATCCACTACTCTTATAAATTGATCTCTTTTCCCTTACCACTCCAATGTGGGATTCAACTACAAGACTCACATGTAGGGTACTCCTCAACACTCCCCCTTACATGTGAGTCTATTTCAAACGCACCCCTCGCCTTCTCCGATCCTATTGGATCCAACATATTGGAGAGGCCCACGGAGCACACAAATGCACCCCTCTTTCCGAGGACACGGTGCCGACAAACAAGAGTTCAGGATCATCCACCCGCTCTGATACCATGTTAAATTTCACCGAGCCTTTTTAGGCCCAACCCACAGAGTTGGAGCATACAAGATCCACATATAAGCCCAAGTGAGGTTCCATCCTAAAACCAATTGGCAATAGGTGGAGTAATCCACTACTCTTATAAATTGATCTCTTTTCCCTTACCACTCCAATGTGGGATTCAACTACAAGACTCACATGTAGGGTACTCCTCAACACTTATTGAAGTAAACTTCCCAACCTATACCTATACCCAATAACTTATACAAGTGAACTTCCCATTTTTCTTTTCTTTTTCATCTTTTTCACCTTTACATACAATTAATTAATTTTAAGATAAAAAATATACCCAGCAGAATTTAACTGCATTCATTTTTTATTATGTAGGAGATCGTGAGCAATAATATTCTTCCATTTTGCCGAGGTGATAATTACAAGTTTCACGCTGCTGGTAGAGAAGACATAGATGTACTGGGCATGTGAGTTTGTAAGCTTCCATTTACTCCAATGAATGTTACTCCTACTGAAAGGAACTGTACATTACAGGTCCGGATGTTGGGCTCAGGACGGCCTTTTCTTGTTGAGATACAAAATTCTCGGGTTGTTCCATCTGAGGTGCTTGTAAAAGAGATGGAAATGAAAATAAACAGCTCAAAAGATAAACTGGTACAAAATCTCGCTCATATTATATCCATTTATTTTTTATTTACTCATGGAACATTTGCTCGAGTCTTGCTTATTTTGGTGGGTCATTTGCTTCACAGGTTGAGGTCAAAAATCTTAGGGTAGTTGATGATCAAGTATGGACATTAATGCGTGAGGGTGAAGCGGAGAAGCAGGTTGACTCTACATTGAATAAGATACTAAATGTTTTTCTATATTCATTCTTGAGTTCTTTCATCATGGAATTGGAATGCCCGTCTTGAGTATTTGACAAATAAAAACCTTTTTCTGCCGCATCTTCCATTCATGCAGAAGCAATATGCTGCACTAGTGTGGATTTCTCGTCAACTTGAGGATAAGGACTTGCAGACTATATCTTCCCTTATGAATCTTGTGAGTTTTTGAGATGCCTACATCTATTTTCGACTTCGGTTCCATTTACATAAGGATTTTTGGTATCGTTTTCTGTTTGTTGTTTTTGGTTTTTATTTTGAAAATTAAAATTTAGGTTTTGGAAATACCTTTTTTTGCTTTTTGATTTTTGATTTTTGATTTTCAATTTTTTTTCTTCTAATTTGAGTAAAAATTAAAATAGGAAAACAAAAACATAACATTTTTCAGAACCCTATTTTTAATTTCTCAAAAGTCAAAAACCACATGCAGAAATGATACCAAAACGGACTCTTAACTTTCATGTGATATATTATCATTATAAGAAGGAATTCCTTCAAGGAAGATATTCTTTATTTGTTCTGATGGTTACACAAATGCCATTTTATTTACTTAAAAAGAATCTCCTGCTTTTCAGCCTTGTATATTTGACGCTAACTTAAGTTTCTATGCCCTTGTTGACTAAATAGACAATATTACAGCGAACCCCGGTGAGGGTGCTCCATCGTCGAAGTCCATTGGAACGTGAAAAGATAATCCATTGGTTAGAACCCTTGACTAAGTTGTTCTGTTTTTTCTTTCAAAACCTTTGTAAAGCTTATGACATCATTTTGGGTGTATTTTATTGGATACTTGATCCTTCAATTTTGCCTGATTGTCCTTTTCCTTTGCAAGTGCAGGATGAACATCGAGAAGGTTACTGGAAGTTCTCAGTATTTTCTGCTACATCTCTGTACTCAGGTTTTTCTTTTTCCCTTAGGATCCGTTTGTTTTGATGGAAAAGTTTTTTTCTATAACATTTCTACAATGTTAAATTTCACCGGGGCCCACGGAGTTGGAACAAATGAAATCCACATATAAGCCCAAGTGGGGTTCCATCTTAAAACCAATTGGCTATAGGTGGAGTAATCCACTAGACTTATAAGGTGATCACTTCTTTCTCTCAACTCCAATGTGGGATTCAACAAGACTTACATGTGGAGTCCTCAATACTCCCCCTCACATGTGAGTCTACGACAAACGCACCCCTTGCCTTCTCCGATCCAACTGGATCCAACATACTGGAGAGGCCTCGGGGCACCAAACACAAATGCGCCCCTCTTCACGAGGACACGGTGCGACAAATAAGAAATCGGGATCATCAACCCGCTCTGATACCATGTTAAATTTCACCGGGGCCCACGGGGTTGGAACAAATGAAATCCACATATAAGCCCAAGTGGGGTTCCACCCTAAAACCAATTGGCTATAAGTGGAGTAATCTACTAGACTTATAAGGTGATCACTTCTTTCTCTCAACTCCAATGTGAGATTCAACAAGACTCACATGTGGAGTCCTCAATATACAATTTCATGGTGTAAATGAGTAGCAGTTCTTGTCTTAGAGGGAAAATATTCTCCTCCTTAGAGAGGAAGCCGACTTCTCTTCAAGGAGTGGGGAAGCCATTTTTGTCATAATTTCACATCCTATATCTTACTTAAACCTCAACTTGAACAAGCGTGAATCTTATAAAAACACAGACACCGGAATTATTTTCGTTCAGTAAACAAACTAATTTTTTTAACAAAAAAATATTTTTCAATGAAAATATTTAGAAAAGAAAATTTTCAAAAGGAATATTTTCCCTTTAACCAAACGGAGCCTTATTTTCTTCGGTGTAGAGTAGGGGTGTATTCGAGCCAAGCCGAGCCTGAGCTCATCAGGCTCTCGGCTCGGCTTAGTTTAGCTTGAACCCGGCTGTATAAGCTCCAAACTAAGTTTGAAGTTTTTGGGCTCATTTAAGCTCAATCTAAGCTCGTTTAGGCTACGATTCAACTCATTAAGTCTTAAACTTGGCTTGACTGGACATATTTAAGCTAATGAATTGTATTAAAATAGGCTTGTTTAGGCTTGCGAGCCTACAAGATTAAGTTTCATTAGGCTCAGGCTTGTTTTGATAAGCTATACGAGCCGGCTCGGCTTTGCTTGAGCTCGAAACGAGCCAAGCTTTTCGAGCTTTATGATGAGCCGGCTCACAAGGGCTCACAAGTCGGCTCAACTCATTTACACCCCTAGCGCAAAGTGAGCAACCATTTAGAATTTTCATTTTTATCTAACTCAAATAAATCGAAAGTTCGATTTACAATTAGATTTTATAGAATTTTGTGAGTACCATGAATAGGAAGCTATGATTGACTGATCGTAGGGTGGTTTTTGAATGGTGAAATATGACTGTTGAATACTGAAATACATGCATGGATTTTGTAGGCCGGAACCTATATCAAGGAGTTTGTTCATGGAGACTTCGGGCGCACTAATCCCAGGTATGCTAATACTTGTCTTGAGCCCAAGCATTTTAGTTTTATATGGCAATGCTAGTCCACCGTACCCCTTGGTATGCATGTCTATCATTGGTGTTCTTTTGTTGGTTTATTGTTATTTGTATGCCTAGTAGCTTTATTTGACCTTTTTTTTAAAACTGGTCATTCGTTCTTCTTCTTCTCTCTTGTTTTCTTTTCTTTTCCTTTTAAGGTTGAAGGCCCTTTAGACACAGCCTCTCTCCATGGTAGCACCCTATAGGGGTCAGACTGCGTACATCTTACCCCCCAAACTCTGCCATGACGGGAGCCTCTATGAGGCATAGAGTGCTTGTTGCTGTTGTTGTATTCCATTTGTTCTTCTGCAGTTCGGTTTTCTGTGGAAGGGCTATGATCTCTGCCATTGTAGATAGGCTTGGTAGTATATGGAGTGAGATGCTAAACTAGTTATTTTAACCGAGTTCGTATTCAAAATGAAAAGGTAGACCATAGCACTAGGGCATAGTTGTCTCAATTTTAAGCCTTATTTTTGCATAAATTAAAAGAAGTTCTCACAAATTTTGATCTTCATACCATTCTGAAAGTCTTTAACATGTAAATCCTTTCCAAGTATGTTCAATTTTAAAACTGTTAAAAAATACTTTTCTTATAACTTCCAATTGTGTAACGACCGCCTTAAAGTCCATTATGTAATAACTTTCATTCGACTCCATGTTGTAACGATAGCCGGCTTTTCATGGTTTTGCTAAGAGGATCGAATTAGCATATGAAATTGAAGCTACATATGTTTTGAGTGATATAAAAATGCCAATTTGGTAGACAAGGGCTAAGGATATATGAGCAGACCCGAGCCTGAGCTCGAGGCTTGGCTTTGCTCAGTTGAGCCGAACCAACACTGCGAACTCCGAGCTAAACTCACCTTAAAAAGGCTCTTTTAAGCTCAATTTAGGCTTGTTTAAGCTCCAGCTCAGTTCATTTAGGATCAAACTTGGTTCGATTAGACACATTTTGCCTAGTAAATTGTATGAAGATAGACTTGGGTAGGCTCGTGAGCCAACAAGCTTGACCTTTATCGAACTCGAGCTTGACTTGTTAAGCTAAACAAGCTGGCTCGACTTAGTAAAATCCTGGCTCGCTCACAGTTTCAACTTGATCCCAGTTAACATTCCTACAATTCCTATAATCTTTGATGAGGGGGCCGACATGGTAGCCTCTGTCTCTCATGGGAACCTGATATGACCTTCCCCGGGAGGTTCGAGACAGCCTCGGTCTTCTCATGTTGGTATTTGGGGTCCCCATGAATAGTTCAAGCTTCTCAAATAAACGGACCGAGTTTCAAGATAAGAGGTTGTAGGTTCAAATCCTCACCCCGAGCTAATTACCCACATCCCTGTGCCTTACGTTTTACAAATTATTGGTCGCCACCTCCTTGTGTACCTGTTAACCAAGCCAGTCTCGAGATCCTTGGGGCGTAAAGCAGGTTATGACTGGTGGACCTTTTTTGGTAATGGAGGTTTAGATTAGTTTACACATACGCTGAATAATTCACTTATATTATAATACCTGCTCATTTTATAATGTATCATGTGCATATGTGTATTTCTCTGACTACAAGAACAACAACAGACCCAGTGCTTCAAAGGCTCTCGCATAAGCGGGGTCTGGGAGGGGTGGATGTACGCAGTCTTACTCCTTCAAGGTGTAACTCTGTTGAAAGGCTGTTTCCGAGAACCCCCAACCTTATAGGGTTGGCAACATGAGGACTTTCTAAGAGTTCACCCATCCTGGTACTACTCTCGTCCAAGCACGCTTAACTTCGGAGTTCTAATGGAATCCGGTAGCTTAGTGCCTGGTAAATGAACACTTGTATTTCTCTGACTATGAATGACTATATGTAGGAAAAGTTAACTCATAATATAATTAATTTTCAAAAGATCCAGTTTACAGGTTAAGCATCCCAAGCAACTACTTAGGCTACTTGGGGTCTTGATCCGTTTTGCTCATCACTCTTCTGTGTTGCAATGCAGCATTGGTTCGATTCTGGGATGCAGAGCAGAGATTTTGCAACTTGATGTAACTGATGTGAAGATGGATTGTTTCTTAGCAAAATGAAGTTATTTCGCGACATCAAGATAACCAAATTTTATTTATTTATATTTTATTATAAAAGAATGTTTCCTGTCATATTATTAAGCCTAGAAAATTGCGCCATCTAATTCAATTGGTTTTGATGTTTTATTTTAAATTAACATGTGAACTTTATGAATTATGCGTAAGTCCCAACTGAATTTTAACCTTATAGTTCGCCGAATCCCCGCGTTTTTTAGATAGCATTAGAAGTTCTGTTTATTTGTTTTCAATAAAAATAGAAAAATAATTTTGTTTTTTTTAAAATAGAAATAAAAGTATAAAATAATATTTCTCCTTTAAATTAGAAGTATAAGCAAATGTTCAAAATTTTAAACAAAAGTAAATCCTGTTCAAGTACTTTTACAAAAATGTTTATAAAAGGTTAGTTTGTTCAATCTTTCTTTTTCAGCAAAAATGTTTAATTTTTCTAAGAAAAGTATCTATTTTCGTATTTTAAGGGTGTTTTAACTTGAAAAGAAAAATATTTTAAATAGTAAGCACTAGATTTTTGAGGAGTTAGTTTTAATGTAGTGGTTAGGCTATGTACGCCGTGAGTGAGGTCTTGGGCTTGATATTCTTCCTCCTTTTGATGATCTTTATGAAGGTAATGTTGTACTTTCTTATCTTTTAAAAAAAAACCAAATTTTATGCTTTTAATTAGAAGCGGAAAAATAGTGTTTTTCTTTTGAGGTAGAAACAAAAACTAAATTTTTTTTAAAGAAAATGCCTATGTTGACCACACTTTTTGCAGAAGTATCTCTCGAAAAAGTGTTTATTAAAAAAAAAAAAAAAATAGAATTTTTATGGCTTAGCCAAACAAGTCCTAGAAGTTAAGTTGGTTATTGAGTCTAGCTACATAACAACTTGCCATCTCGTAATAAATAGTTATCAAGCTAATTGCGATCAATTAAAAATCTATTAATTACTTTTAATAAGCCACTCATGAATTGGAACGAGTCACGCACCCCCTTTATGAAACTCGTAAGTCGTTAATCCTATCGGTGTGCTTGGACTAAATGCCCTTTAATCAAGCATACCTTGTTCAAACTCCCAACCCATTAAACTCAACTATAATATTGAACTCAAATCGTTTACTTAACAGTGCCCTTGAAACGAACATTTTTTCTTCTCAAACCTCGAAACAAACGTAAACATGGGAATAAATGAAACAAATTACTAAATCGTTCCATATCGGGTATGGAACTCTATTTTTTCTCTAAATTTATTTTACTAAAATAAAACCGTGGGTTAACACCGATCAAATTTCTTTTTTCCAGTACTAGAAAAGCTACATCCAGTTCCAAAACAATGATTTGAATAATTCGTCCCAAGTTTTTCTTTTTTAATTGCGAAAACTCCAAGACCAGAAGTAATAGAATCGATTCTTATAATATAAAGATTAATAAAATAAAATATATCAAATTATTTTTAGAAAAATCAAAAATAAAACTTATGGAATTCCAAAAATAAATGTCCCATTGAAAAGTCTTTTTTATAATGTTAGGGCCCCTGCCGACATTTAAATCTTCATTTTGTTCCATTTTGATAACCAAAATATCTTAAAAGTTTTTAAGGCCTAGTTTAATAGTGTTTTTAAGTTTGAATCTCATGACATAAGCGTCTATTTGATCAAACTATAAAATTATTTTTGTAAAAGGTGTTCTTAATAAGGGTTCATTTACCAAGCACTAATATACTGGATCTCATTAGAACTCCAAAGTTAAGCGTGCTTGGGTGAGAGTAGTACCAGAATGGGTGACCTCCTGGGAAGTCCTCGTGTTGCCAGCCTTATAAGGTTGGGGGTCCTTGGAAACAACCTCTCGCTAGGGTTACACTATGAAGAGGTAAGGCTGCGTACATCCACCCCCCTCTCCTCCCCCGACCTCGCTTGGGTGGGAGCCCTTGAGGCACTGGATCTATTGTTGGTGTACATTTGTCTGGAATATTTTTTAGTTTTGCTTTACTTCTGAGTTAAAAGAAAAACACTATTTTTTATAGTTGTGCTTAAAAGTAGAAAAACAACTTATATTTCAATTTAAAAACATTTTTTTTTCTAGACGAAATACCATAAAATCCCAATTTTTTTTGCAGTAAAAAAGCTAGGTCAAATAGGTTTTAATTCTTTCACCAAAGAGGTCAGGAATGACATTAATTTCATCAAATAGTGACCATGTTACCTTTCCGATTGCCCTGTCATCCACTATGTTATCTTTCCAATTGTCACATCATTATTCTGACCAGCTATGCTTTAGTCAACGCCCTTCTAGTTCCTTCCTAAAATATATCACCTTTCTTGATCCTTTTCCAAGAACAAGTTGCCTTATTTATATTTTTCTTTTTGTGATGAATGTTTTTCGTTCTATTTTATTTCTCATATTTTGCGAATTGTTTTGTTGTCGCATTGTAGGATGCTCCGAGTGTTTCTGCCTCTCTTGGTCTTGTTGGGTCTGCATCATTGGAGTCACATTGATGCAGTGTGTAAGTAGAAAATTAGGGAACGGGAAGGAGTCAACAGCGTTTCCTTTAATTTTATTAAACACTACTAAAACAAAGAGGAAAATAACTAAATTCTCACAACTCGAGAAGAGAGAACCCTCAAAATAAAGGCTAAAATCTGAAAACAATCAACTAACTAAACCTTAAATCTCCTCTAGTATATATAGGGGAGCTTTTTAAATAAGACTAAAAATCTAAAAGATAATTCAAACTTTAAATCTAAAAATTAAACTAAATCCTAATTAGACTCTAACTCTATCTTCAATCGTTTGACTCCTCCGCATCGTGTACCCTTCATCCCGATTCCGTCAAATACCTGCCAGTTATGACTGGACTGCATCACACACCTATCCATTTTGCACCGATTTTCTTTATTTTATTTTCCCTTATAGTCTAATACATGTTGTTGAAGTTACGCCAATTATCCAAAAAAATACCTATCACTCCCTTCAATTTTGTTTTACCATTATTAAATACACAAATTATCTACCATAACATAAGTATTTAAACTATACTATAAATCATTTTTCTTAGAAAAAATCATCCCAAAAGTATCCAATAGGTAATCAATATGATCCACAAATAAAATGAGTGGACATGCTCTTTTCTTACAAGATTTCACTTCATTTCTCGCCAACTTTTTATTCATTTCATTTCCTTCACTTCTTCTAATTGAATCACCACAAAAATCTCCTCAAATGGCCACTTCTTCCTTCTCCAATTTCTTAACCAAACCCCCAAATCCGAACCCTTTCCCCCCTTTCCCCCTAAAAACGACGTCGTTTCAGCTTTCTCTGCTCTTTCATAAATCCAAGAGTTTGAAGCTCGGAAAGTCTGGTTATGAGAGTTACAAGTTTGCCCCAAGGGCTTCCACGGATGCTGCCACGAAAAAGGTGGAGAGCGAAGAGGGATTGAAGCAAGTGCATAGCATAGAGGAGTTCGATGAGGCGTTGAGGGCAGCTAAGAATAGATTGGTGGTGGTGGAGTATGCGGCGAGTCACAGCTATCATAGTCATAAGATCTACCCTTTCATGGTGGATCTTAGCCGTACGTGTAACGATGTTGAGTTCATTCTTGTTATGGGGGATGAGTCTGAGCAGGCTCGTGCGCTCTGCACTAGGGAGAAGATCGACCAGGTGGAGTAACTCATGGGCTAGACTAATGTGTTAATTTTTTATTTGTCAATACTAGACTTACATGGTAACTTTTTGTTACTCGCCTTTAGGACTTTTGGTGCACCAAATAAGTTCCCCCAAATTCATCGACCTAAACTCAATGCAAGCACTTGAAACGTGAGATTTCCTTACAAGATTTAGCCAGGTTTCATTCTAAAATTAATTTACATAATATGGAGTATCCCACTAAATTTACTTTCTAGGTTTTCTATCACGATTCTCATGCAGCAATATGTTATGAGACTCATGCTCATACATCTTAATATCCACCGTTATATGACAGTCTTCTTCAAACATACCCTTTGCTTCAAGCAACATGTTTCCCTTAAAGTGTGTAAGACAACAAGTTTCGCAATCCATTCGTCGCATCAAAAGGGCATTAAAAGACAAAATTGTCCACACACAACTATAATTAGACTCACTCATATTGCCTCGTAATTAGAAGTTGATATGATTTAGTTAAGAATTGATGAACATAACATTTACATGGAATTTGAATAAGATCTAGTTATCTGATCAAAATGAGATAGAATTAGATTATAAACGAGGCATATGATGACCAGTGGAGAACACTAAAAACAAAAATGATGTTTGCTTTGAACGAGAGTTTGCAACTTAAGCTATCCAAAAGGTGCATTATGGAAGAGTTTGTAATTTCCTCTATTTAAAGCTATATAGAGAAGGATCGGTAGCTTACCTGTGTAATAGCAACACTTTGATGTACAGATTATGAGCCGGGCCTTGGGATGTAAATTAGATATTGTAATTCCCAATTTTGCAGTAGATGAACCACTGGGTTTGATCCGTGGCTTTTACCTCTAGGTGAGAGAATATTTTCCCGTAAATGTTTGTGTTCATTATTTCCATAACAACAATAACAGCCCAATGCCTCAAAAAGACCCCCTCTAAGGTAGGATTTAGAAAGGATAAGATGTACACAGCGCTGTCCCTACGAGATGCTACCTTGTTAAGAGACCGTTCATTATTTCGATTATTTAATACTTTATACTTCCGTTATACTCGATTATGTAACTTTTCCCACCACCTCGAAACAGGTCCCACACTTCAGCTTCTACAAAAATATGGAAAAAATCCACGAAGAAGAAGGCATAGGACCAGAACAACTAGTAGGAGACGTCCTATACTACGGTGACAACCACTCAGAAGTGGTGCAGTTGCACTGCAGGCAAGACGTCGAGTCGCTCATACAGCACCACAGCACGGACCACAAGCTGATTGTCATGGACGTGGGGTTAAAGCACTGTGGACCGTGCGTTAAGGTGTATCCAACGGTGCTAAAGCTATCAAAGCAGATGAAAGACACAGTAGTTTTTGCAAGAATGAATGGTGATGAGAATGAGAGTTGCATGCAGTTCCTTAGGGATATGAATGTTATTGAAGTTCCTACTTTTTTGTTTATCAGGGATGGAGAGATTTGTGGGCGGTATGTCGGGTCGGGTAAGGGCGAGCTTATCGGTGAAATTCTTAGATACCAAGGGGTTCGGGTTACTTGAGTAAAGAGTGTGTGTTTGGTGTCGGTTTTTGTTTGGAGTTTTTTGGGGTTTTGAGATGCTAGAAACGAGGTTTTGAAGATGTGTTTTTTTGGATTTTGGGTTTTTGATTTCGATTTTCTCTCGAATTAGAAAATACTGAAAACAAGAAATCGAGTACTGGGGAAAATGGTTTCTAAAAATATGGTTTTTGGTTTAAATGAAACTAGAAGTTATAAAGAGAAAACGATATCAAACAAGCCTTAACAGCTTGTTTGGTATTTGTTTGAGTTTTTTGATTTTTTGGAAACTAAAAACTATATTTGTGAAACTATTTTTTTTTTTTTTTTCTGATTTTTAGTCCCTTTGTTTTCAAGCTTCTCTCATTTAAAAGAAAATCGGAAACAGAGAGCCAATGAGTATAAAAATTACTTCCAAATATTGGTTTTTAGTTTTCTCAAAAACCAAAAACTGCAGATAGAAAACGATATCGAACAAGTTTTAATTGATTAATCATTAAGGGCCATTTGTTATAGTTTTCTATTTTCTTATTTTGGTCAAAATAGATCATATAAGAGAAATTCTCAATTAGATAGCAAAATTAATGTTGTATGTTTGGTGAAAGAAAATTTAAACAATTATTGTATTATGTAAAATGATTAAAATTGTTACTTTTTTCATGATCAAATTATATTCTATGCTCATTGTAATTGTATTTATATATTTGCTTAAGTTGTGTTTATAAAGTATTATTTTTTATTTTAGATTGTAAAGAAATACGACAATGTTCTAAAGAGGTCATTGACATCCAAGGAGGCAGGACGTAAGCCTTGAATTCAAGAACTCACTTTTAAAAGGTCGACGTTCTAACCGCTACACCAAAATCCAACGGCGCAAAAGCATTTTATATCAGTAAACTGACACAGGCATTTTGGAATGAGTGATGTCATTATGGTTAGATTATTTTGTCGTATTAACTTATGTAGAGTTGACAAATTAAAGGGGAAGTGATCCAATTGAGCAATAAACCAACTCCTCTAGAAAAATTGGCAGATTATGGGCACTTAAACCTAAAATGACTAGGCCTGACATAGATCGTAACTGCCATCTAGTGTAGTTAAGATTTTTGAAAGCATTTTTGAAATCCAACGATATAATTAATCGATCAATCAAAGAAGAAGGTGGGGAAAGAAGAAGGTGTACAATGGTGGAATAGACGACATGAATAAAGCTCTCGTCACAGTCAATGCTCGATTGTTGGATATAACACTGTCTGTGAGGTTTTCAGGGTCATAGGCAACAAGGTCCCTAGTATAATAATCAAGACAACAAATTCAAGGGCACCCCCTCAAATCCGATGCCTATTTACAGAACCAGACAATAAATGCCAAGCTGTGTAGCCCAAGGTGGCAGAGCCGTTCCCAAGATTTTAAGGAAGTAAAATAAGTTTTATCACTGGGTCCTTTTCTGGTAGTCAAGGTATTCAAGTCAACTTATGCACGCCACAAATAATCAACTTTATATTATATACAAGCGAATAGGCAAATCATTTATATAATGTATGTGTGCTTGTCTTTATATGTATATAACTTATCGTACATAGATTGTTATTTCTTCTATTATGAGTGGTTCCATATGGTATAAACAAATAGATTTTCAAGTGGGGCCCTTAATAAATATAGCCCCCTTCTGTTATTTAATGATGTAGGACGATTAATTGAGGAGTTCATAGAGCAATTGGATTGATCATCAAAAGGTCAAAAAATCAAGTTGGAAGAAATGAATTATAGTTGCAACTTAAAACATGCATAACTTGTGATTCATAATGAGTTACGGGGCTCGTTACATATCAAAATAAAGCTCTCAAAATGAACTGTGCAAAATCAATTGCTTTATCTCTATTCCCACCTAGTTTTTCCAAATTCGGCCTGAAGACGTATTTCTGCCCCATTTTTCCAAATGAATTATAGTTGCATTTAGAGTTTTTCATGTTGCCTTTTAACTGCTCTCTTACTTATTTTCACGAAATAAGCATCCTAAAAATCCCATCAACTCGATGGACTCTTAATTTCTTCTTTAAATATTCAATATAATTTTCATGTTTCTATTTTGCATTACTTAAGGTCTTGACCGACTCTATAAATTGACAAACTGAAGGACACTTCGACCCAAATTTGACAAACAGGGTGAAGGTGCTTGTAGCAAAGAGATGCAACAGCTACAGGTGGCCAACTGGCCGGGCCCTAGGCCTCTTCAAAACAGAGGAGACCCAGGCCTAGACTACTAGGGGCTTTTGGCCCCAATATTTAGAGCCCGTTTGGACATTATAGTTTATTTTATGGTTGTATTTTGTATTTATACTGTTATAATTATATTTTTTAATAAATTATAATACATTTAATTTTATAAAATATAGTTGTAATTTTATAACGTACTATTATGATTGATTTTTATGATATATATATATATTAAAACAAAAGAGGGTCCAGGCCCGATGGCAAGCGGATCCACGGGTATGGATCCAGGCCCGGGTCCGGCCCAGCTCGGCCTGTGACCACCTCTACAACAAGCTTATTGTAAAAACCCGGATCGAGCTGAGCCGATATCGTTGAAAACCTTAGGAAAAAAAAAAAAAAAAAAGCACGAAAATTGTCTACTTGCACATTTAATTTGAGGTGGTTGGCTTACCAGCGATCCCTTGTTTTGTAATTTGCCCACAAGTCTTATTATATAATTCTACATTTCCCGTTCTTGACTATTATATATTCATAAATTAATTACAAATATAGAAAATTCATTTTTTTTGACCAAAATAAGAAAGAATTGATATTATTATGGTCCGATCATTAGCTAGGATTTGGTCAGTCTAGGGTTGCTTGTCATAATACTTTTGTGACAAGGGAGAATCTCTACAGATGATATTTGATCCAAAGTCCCGCGTGCCCGAGATGTCGGGAAAAAATTGAATTTATTGAGCATATTTTATTTTTCTGCAATGAAGCTCACCCCTCGTGGTTATCGTCTAATTTGGGTTTTAAACCAGATCTAGTGGGATGACGCAACGAGGTCCCCAGGCCCTATATCTATTTTTACTAACCAGGTTCAGGTTCGAGATGTCGATAGTGATAATGATTCTGATTCTTCTGGACCTGAGAACCCGCTAGCTTTTGAACCATCTCTAGTAGTGAGGCCACTTATTGCTGAGTCTAATGACAAAGGGAAGCAGAGAAGGAAGAGGGTACCGGGCCATCAAACTTCTAGCTTTGTGTCATCAAACAAAAGTCGAAGAGTTCAAAAGCGTAAGTTGAATCAGCAAGCTTATGGGATTGTCAAGAATTTATTAAAGATATGTCCAAAGGGAGCAAACCGAAGAAGCTGACCAAATCCTCTGGCAAATAGAAAACGGGGAAGTTCGTAAGGAAGGGTGACTATGCCGAGGATGTGATTGAGCTTTCTGTTGCGAAGCGAGATAGGAGTTTGGAAAAAGGCTCAATTTGGCATTTGATAGTGACGAATCAAATATGCTTAAGCTTTTTGCAAAGTTGGAGTAGGACAGTATTTGGCCAGTCTTCATGTCAATTTTGTCTCCAGCTCCGCTTTGGTAATTATTTGCTCTCGTTGTTGGTGGTCTACTACACCTAGTGAACTAGTGGTTAACATTAGCGAGGATTTGAATGTATCGTCTCGAAGCCATTGGCTTTTGCTCTTCACCAAAAAAAAATTGTAGAACAAAATATCTGGACTTACCTTATTCATCTGGTAGATTGCATAAGGGTCTGCCAAGTTTTCCTAAATTTCTATGTTCCCGAAACCTTAAGTAGAGATGGTGGTTCTAAGAAAAGAGCAGGAGTTTTGAGATTCTTAATTATTAATGAACTGGATCAATTGAATCGAGAAGAAACTCTATTTATAGACATAAAGCCATAGTTCTCATTCAACTTTAATTACTTATTAAAAGAAACATACCCAGTGCCTCAAGGGCTCTAGCTTACGCAGGGTCTGGAGGGACGGATGTACGTAGCCTTCCCCCTTCAGGGTGTTAACCTGAAGAGAGGCTGTTTCCCAGTGCCCCCAACCTGAGGGTGAGGACCTCCCAGGAGATCACCCATCCTGGTACTACTCTCGCCCATACACACTTAACTCCGGAGTTCTAATGGGATCCGGTGACGGCGTGTTGGTGCCCTCTTTGGTATCTCAATAAAATAAGTGAGATTTTCTTTGTCATTATCTGAATAAAATAAGTGACTGATTTGTTAAGTCATAGTCAATATCTAGCATACACGAACCTAACCGGACCTAATTAATGGTCAATTTTTTAATTAATTAACTGTATAGAGTTTAAAAAAATGGACCAATAATCAAAACTAATACAGTGTCATTTTCATGTTGCTTGACGAAACCGGCACTTCATTTACTGGTAATACATGCATTAATTAACAAGTTTTTTTATATGTTTTTTTTATTTTATTTTATGAATTTTCAAAAAAAAAAAAAATTTATTTTTTGGGTCAACGAAGGCCTATTGGTTATGACTTGCCTGTTGCATAAACATTTTATTTTTTTTCCCCATGGTGGCGTTATATCTCTTATTAAAGAGTTGTGGGTAATTTTTTAAAATAGCATATTTGAACATTTTTTATTTTTAAAATAGCAATATTAAAATTTTAAATTTCTAAAAAACCACGCGACAATTAAAATTTTCTAAAATAGTATGCCCAATCAGCATTAGACCTGGTAAAATCTGACATGAAATGATAACACGGCACGAATATAACACGAAGATAGCGGATTTCGGTTGGCGTTTTTGAAGCCGGGTTGATTTGGGTCAATCCTATTTAACCCGTTAAGGTACTTGGGTTAAATTTGGGTTTGACCCAATTAACTTATTTTCAACCCGCTTGACCTGTTTACATAATTTATGTTAAGTATTTGAATGGTTCATTATTGTTATTATATATAGATTTTGGGTAGCCACTTCCACATAAGATAATTTAAATGTATTTAGTAATATTAATTTGATAGTTTATTATAAGGGCACATGTTAAGGAACATTAATTGCAATAAATTATTGTATTTTATTGGTCCATGCAAAATTAATAATATTTTTTCTTTTTAACGTTTGGATGATTTAGTAAAAATTTAATACATAAAAGTGCAATAAATGTCCCTTAGGGCACATGTGAGAAAATATGTTATTATAAATATGTCGTATATTTATTGCAACTATCAACCATTAGGTATATCAACGACATGTTTGTAAGTTAGAAAAAAGCATTTATTAGACAAAATCACCGCTACAGTTAAATGGGTAACCCGTGGGTTAGCCATTTAATAATCGGAGTGGATCAGAGTTGAGAGTTCCGGACCCGTATGATAAATGAGTGGGGTTCGGGTTGACTTCATTCTAATACCCTTCGCATAACACAAACACAAATACGATACGAAACGACAAATTTGCCACCCCTAATCAGCATGCATTTGTCAAGTAAGCAAAGGTAAAAGGTCAATTTGAAATATTAGACTAAAAAAAAAAGAAAATTGAAATTTAAAAAAAAATAGTGACATAACCCTAATGTTTTTTTCTAATTTTTTTATTTTTAATACAATATTACAGATTGATTATTTTACCTTATATGACACCTTGCCATGTGACACGCTAATTGGGCGTGTTATTTTAAGATTTTTTAATTTTTACATGCTATTTTGAAAATTTTAAATTTTTACATACTATTTTAGTAATAAAAATACTTATAAATATTATTTTTAAAAACCACCCAAGAGTTTTTATTATATTTTGGGTAAATGAGCTGAGATTTTATTAACAATGAGAATTGAACTCTTCTATATCATTATATTATATTAAGGTCATCTTTGATGTTAATTTTTCAAGTTATTTACCGTTTTGTTCTCTAATGTTTATATTTTTGTTTAAATAGTTTTCTATTTTATTTTTTACTCAAAATAGTTTTTTGTGTTTTGTAAGTTTATTAGAATTGATCACGTGTATTTTCTTTTATTTAAAATAATTACTAACATTTTATTTTAGAATAAAATAAATTAAAAAATTAGGTAAAAGTAGTTAAAAAGATGATAAACTAATTTTGTAATTTAAATAAAACATGAAGGATCATATTAAATAAGAAAAAAGACAAGTAATTAACTCGTACACATTTATAAAAATTAGGGACTATTTTAAACTAAAAGTAACAGATTAATTTGAATAAACCTACCGATTTTAGCCATCAACCAATTAATTACCTCATAATTTTTCTTTGCAGTTTTGGTCTTTTGAAATTAAAATAATCATATTCAAAATGTTTTGTTTTTAGTTTTTAAAAATCAAACAAAAATTAAATATTGAAATTAAAAGTAAGAACATTTCATTTCCTGAAGCTAAATTTTTGTTTTCCAGTAATAAAAAACTACAAATTTAAAATAATACAAGAGTTATAATGGGTCGACTCAATCTAAAATATATCACCAAGTTGAGGACAAGAGGATGCCAATTCAATTCAGTTGGAAAAAAATTAACGCAAATGGGTGATTAAAAAATAAATTGGAGACAAATAAAATGAAGTCGATATATGCAAATTAAAACTCAAAATATTGACAGAGGGACCTTGAACTAAATGTACTAGACCTTGAACTTAAGCAAGCAAACTTGAGTGGAGATAACGGAACAACGGAAAAACAGAAAGAAAAGATCAAACCAAAGAAATTGTCGCATTGAGGAGTTCACCACTGCCTCAATCGTTTATGTCCTCGCACTGGTACAAACAAGATCAACTATCATTTCGACTAACATAACAGCTCCCACCACTAAAGTGTACTCTCGAGCAATAAGTAGTCACTAACTTGCTCAGTAATAAGAGAATCAAAGGAACTCATGAAAATTGTGAGATGAGAAGAAATGGAAGAATTCAAATTTTATGTGCGTCAATCAATAAGTCTAAGGCACTGAATTTATAGGCAAAACTTCTACCCATTAGAGTAACTGCCAATCGTCAAAAGAGGGTGAGAAATCTGGCCTTCAATACGGAAGAGCGGACGGTTAAATAGGCAAAGCTTCAAGCTCAAGCTTGAACCCTGGAGCACGAACCCAGAGTAATGACCAAGGATGGAGTTTCTGAAGTCTTTGACATTGTCACAATGACTATAAAGGCAACAGCCGTAAAAAATGAATGCTTGGGTAGGAAAAACACCACACCTCACTATAACGTGTCGGCCCACCAGAGGGGTGCACGTGCACGGTTGTGATCCATCAAGCCCACTCTTGACTTACAAGGCTTTATCAAGTCCAATCAAATGTGATATATAAATAAGAGACTTTGATCAAAATTGATGTACACACACCAATTTTCAACTCTTTTTTTTTTTTTTAAATAAATCTCAATTTTCAACAAATTCGGCTACACTCTACAAGGAACATTGACTAATGTATTAAATTAATTTAGCACATGTGATAAAGCAACATTTAGCATATATAATTTCTAAATTTGACGCACATAATTACAATTTAAAGGGTTCGAATCTTATTTTCAGGGCCCAATATAACTCCAAAGGATTGTGCTTTTAATGTCTCAATTGTTAATATTTATAAATTTTTTAATTAAATTTTTTATAATTAGGTATATTATTATTATCTTGCTAAGAGAAATTTTATTATATATTAAAGGACTCATTTTGAACGTTCACTTAGAATTTCAAAAATATCAAGGCCGATCCTTCTTATTTTCAAAATGCAGTTAATAAAAGCTTGATTGTAGCAAATTTAATCACAACTCAGTCCACCATCGGATTTTTCTAACTCTTTGTAAATGCATATAATTGAAGGAAAAAAAAATATACGAGTAATGTAGATAACAATTACAATAAATACAGATGTACTGAATCTTAATCCAAGGTGATTAGCCCAAAGATGTTAGACTCAAGACTCGACTTATCTACATTTAGCATGGTTCTGCTCGAACTCCACTCAAAACTAGTTGAGCTTAAAAATTTAAGCTCAAGATTAGCTCGTAGGGTCAAGATTGGCTTAGTTGAGCTCGAACCCAACTCAATGATATCTGAACTAATTTCACCTTATCTACTCTTATTTATGCTCGATTTCGACTTATTTAGGTTCCAAGCTTTGAACCCATTAAGCCTTATAACGAGCCAACTCTGTTGATTTACGAGCCGGACTTTGACTAACCTTGGTGCAGCGCAACTCAAGAGGAGAAGGGGCAGCCATGGTTCTCCTTTTCCATAAATTAATTTCTTTTTTGGGCTCTATTTCCACTTTTTTTCTCTCACCCTCCATTAATATTGGCGCAGAAAATGGAATTATGACGTCATTAATCTCTCCTTCTTCTTCTTCTTCTTCACCATCACTTCCTCTCTCTCTCCATTCAAAATTCCCCAACGTCTCTCTTCCACTAGCAAATTTCCTCATCTGCCCTAACATGGGCGGCGCACGTGAACCGCCCTCCTCATGCACGTGATCTCCAACGGTCGATTTCACTGTCCCATGTTTAAACGATCTCCCAAACATGAACTTCCCAATTTTCTTTTCCTTTTTCTTTTCTGATTGATCCTTCTGATCAGAGAGGGGCAGTTTCGTAATTTCCTTGTTCTTGTTCTTTATCTTCTTCTTGTTCTTGTTCTTCTTGATCTGACCCATGCAAGAGACTTTGGGGGAAGTGGGCTCATCATGAGCCTCATCAAAGCCCGACCCATTGTTACTGGGTCTAAACCGGATCGGCCCAGAAAAGGCCTTAGCGGTGCTGGTGGTGGCGCGGTCACGGCCGGGGCTGAAGGGAGGAGGCGCGGCGGCCTTGGGGAGGAGCTTGAGGAGGTTGAGTTTGGTGGGTTTTGATTTTTCCATTTAATATTGAATTTTTAATGCAAATTATAATCAGAAAAATGCATGATAATTTTGATGATCATATTGTACATATATAGATATAGACATGAAGATATGAAGATATGAAGAAGGGGAGATATAAATAAGGAAAGGGAATTGAATTGACAAATTCATCGAAGGGGAAGAAGAGTGTTGGATTTGTCAATGGGAATGGATCAGCTTGACTTGGCAACCTTCCTTCCACAACCACCTTTATGTTTTTTCATTAAATTATTTTGCTTACTATATTAAATATATATATATATATATATATATATATATATATATATATATATATAGTGGCGTTCTTATGAGAGGATGAGAGCGTCAAATGGGTGAAATCTTCATTATAATGGACGGCAAATATTAGTTAAATATTAAAAAAAATAATAATTTACTGCTCATACGCCTTCATGGGATAGAAAAAAAGAAGAGTAAAGAAGGAAAGTTGCTTTTTTTTAAATACTTAATAAATTTTGACCGTAAATTTTTTTTAGTGTCCAACAAATGCAATGGACGGCCCAAGATTCGCCCTTCTCACGCTCTTACCCTCTCATAAGAATGTCACCCTATAGATATATATGTTAATTTAGTTAATCTATAATTTATATCGCATCAGTTTAGTTTAAATATCAAGAGTCATTCACCGAAATAACACTAAAAAAACTTCCAAAAATAATATTCAAAGAAAATTATTTATCGAAATGACATCCATTTCATCTTTTGGATTCTTTTATTCCTTTTTGTTTTGTTAAACTTTTTTTCAAAATATATGAGGAGAGATATTCAATTCACAATTTTAAATACATAAATACATGTGCATGCACTTATATATTATTTGAAAGGAAGATCCATTTGGGATGTACAGCTTAAGGGCACAGAATCTAGCGTTTGGAAGGCTTTAATGGCTTGCCATGATGAGGTGCCTGCAATTTGGGGCGTTCGTGCTGCAGTAGAGCTGCAGATGTGCAGCAAGTCCGGTATTTTCTCATTAAAAGTTGCGTATGATAGAGTTCAGAACAAAAGCGAGATTTGTCATTGGAAGCGAGCAATATGGGGGAGCATGGTTCTTCCTAGACATAGCTTTTCACTCTGGATGGGAGCTAAGGGGATCTTGCTAACAGATGATAAGCTTCAAAAAAGAGGTTGGCAAATTGCTAGCCAATGTTCGTTATGTGGATTGCAGCTGGAAGATGGAGGGCACCTTTTGGTTCAGTGTCACTAGGTACAACAAGTATAGAGAAGGGTATTTGCTTGGAGTAGTATCAATTTTTTTCCCTTCGTTGGAGAGCACTATGGATTGGTTCAAAGAATGTGTTCGAAACCGGCTTATAGCAAGCAAGGTGAAGAGATTGGTTCTAGCAATAACGGTTTCTTGATTTGGCAAGAAAGAAATAATATGTGGTTTAATAATCGAGCTATGTCGATACAGAGCATGATACATGAGAGACAGAATGTAGTTTGGACTAGGCTTAATTTCATAAAGATTGAGGTAGATTACTTAAAGTGAGGATAAAATAGTGAGTACGGTATAGTTGGCCCTTAGTTGTGGGCGTCTACGTTTGTACATGTTCGAAATTTTGGTAGTTATATAATATGAGCGCTTGCCTTTTGGCCAAAAAAAAATAATGTTAATTTATGGCAAACATTCAAATGTTAACTAGCAGTGTCGTTACGGTTTTAGCGGAAATTTTATCATTGTGCTTGATTGAAATAATTTAAATTATCCATGAATTAAATTGTCGTAATTTATAATACAAAGAATAAATTAAATAATAAACAAAGTATAGAAAATTCTGACAGAAACAACCGTATCAAATATTATAGTAAAAATTATTAAATTATAAAAAAGTTGACGTTAATAAATTTTACTAGAAATATTTAATACATAATTAAATATATTTATTTAAGAGAAGTGCTAAAATAAAGTACCTAATTTGTACACGTCACACATATGGTGAAAATCGTTAGCCCATAGATATTAATATTTTATTCGGTCATATTGTATTTTGTCTCGAATTTATGTATTGATTTTGATATGGATATTGACCTACTTTTTTAAATTACTCCAGTAGTATAACCTTCTTATCCCGGGTTATCAATTTCGTGGCTATTTATATATGTTATTTTTCCGTTGATAACATTTTCGTATCCTCTATTATGGATCTAGTGAAAGCTTTTTACTTTCACCTGCAATTTTTTCATATTTTAGGATTTTTTTTAACGTAAATCTCTGTGCTAATGCTGCTTCTCTTTCTCTCTTTTCTTCTCATTTTCTCTTGGATCTGTTATTTGGTACCTAAACGTAATTTTTATGTATTTAGCTTAATGAATTAATTTAATATTATGTTTTCTAATTTAATATTTATTATTATGCCATTAAGTACTTAAATTAAGTACTAAAATAATAGAATTCTTTACTAAAAATCACTTAAATTTTAGGCACAGTTTTAAAAAACTGTTTAGATTTTCTAATTTCTTAATGTCACCCCTACACTTTCTAAAATTTTTCAATGTCATCTCTTAATGTTACCATTGTTAATATCTGTTAGATTTTGCCGACACGACATTTAAATAATATTTACTTAAAATATAAAATATTTTTTAAGTATTCAAAGTATTTTAAAATTAAATTCAATTTTTTAAAATTATTTTCTCTTTTTTCAAATGCCACGTCATGAAAAACTGGCAGATGTTAACAATGTTAATATTAAGGCGTGACATTGAAAATTTTAGAAAAGCATAAGTATGAAATTAAAAAAAATAAAAAATTGGACCCTTGTTTGAAATTGTACCTAAAATTTAAGTGACTTTGAGCAAAATATATATATATATATATATATATATGTATATGTATTCTCCTACTGCCAGGTCACATGCTCTTTGCTGCGGACTAGCCTACCAGGTTGGGGGTCCTCGAAAACAGTCTCTTTTCAGGGTAGCCCCCTGAAAGGGGAAGGCTGCGTACATCTACCCCCCAGACCTTGCTTTCGCGGGAGCCCTTGAAGGCATTGGGTTTGTTGTTGTTTTTATTGTTGTTGCTGTATATGTATATGTATATATATAAGGTGAATATCAAATAAGAGTATTTAACTATGGTGAGATATGAAAGCTTAAATCTCAGCTATTAAATTCAAAATAAAGGGCTGAGATTGCACATATAAAATGCCCCAAAAATTCTCTCTCTCTCCTCCCCTTTATACGTACAATATCAGTCCTTTATTTTGAATTCAATGGCTGAGATTTAAGATCTCATATCTCATCATAGCCAAATACTCTCATTCGATATTCACTCTATATATATATATATAATTTAGCATTTTCTAAGTATTTATACTTTCTTTGACAGAGAAGTACATGGGACTCCGGGCAACAAATATGAAGATTTTGAGGGGTTGACCACAGAAATGAGGTGACCTGGGTAACCGGTAACCACGACTGAAATTATGCATCTTAGAAAGAGAATATGATGATAATTACCTATTACGGTTAAGGAGGTAAGTGAGAAAATAGAATATTATTTTAGGCCAAAAGATCTGGAATTCAGTTCTTACTCCTGAATCTTTTTCTCAGAAATTCATGATTTGATTGACTTTTATTGTGTGTGGATCTCCGCATGAGCTAAAGTTTACTAGGTAATTCGGTTCTTTATTGGGAAAAAAAAAATTAAAAAAAAAAAAAGAGAGAATAGGATGATGATTCCAGCACATGCATGCATGGTCGTCACTTTGACATCCTGTTTATCTTTGATCTCGAGTTTCATTCATCATGGAAACCCACCCTATTTGTCAAACTTTTGGATATTGATGTTGCTGTAACTGGGGGTGTAAAACTAATTAAATGTTCGATAAATTACTTGTTATTAAAATTTATTAGAGCTCGTTCATATTCATTACGAGGACTCGATAAGCTTAATGAGCCGCGTTTGAACATGAAATGCTCGGCTCGTTAATATTTGCTAACAGGTAGATAATGGCTTGATAAGAGTTCAGTACGGGGCTCAATAAGAGCTCTTAAAAGTTCATTAAGGGCTATTAAGAGCTCCTTAAAAATTAGTATTGATTCGAAAATAGTTTGATAATGGCAAGATAGTAACCTAAAAAGCTCGGTTCGGTAGTGAGTTCGACCCTATAGCAAGTTCGGCTCGATTGGGCTCTATAACGAGCTTGACTTGAATTGATAAGCCTAATAAGCTGAGTTGAGTATTGAACACACTAAAATCTTATCGAATCAAGCTCGAGAAGGATTGGGAAATTCGATAAGAACTCGGCTTGAACTCAAGCTCGATAAGGCTTATCGAACTCAAGTTCGAATAGTGTTATTGACTACTGTTTTAAAATTAGATTCAATATATATAGTAATAAAAGAGAAAATATAATTTGCTGAGACTTGGGCTTATTCAATAGATTGAGATTTGATCTAAAATTCGATTTGAGATTATAATTGACTAAATAAATTATAAACGAGCTGCAGTAAACACAAGCATTCCTAACACTTACTCCTGTGCCTCAGTTTCTGCCATTAAAATTATTTTCTCAAGCGTAAAGTAAAGACTACAACGAAAGACTCTATCATTCCTACTCCTTCCCAAGCCCGAAGTAAGTAGATTGATTTCACAATTTTATCCTCACCAAAACGTCTTCTATTGTTCGCACTCCTGAAGAGATATGACTCTATTGTAAAAATAAAAATAGAAAATACACACTTCACACGCACATAAAAAGACATAGAAAAATACAAGTGACGTGAAAATAAAAAGCTCAAGGGTTATGTCACTATAAACCTAAATTCTACAGACTTGATAGAATAGACAAAATATAAGGTAATAATGTGAAATTTTACTGAATCTTAGGTCTAGTCGACAAAGTTGGCATATATGAAACTCGCATATATGTTTAAGTGAGGTCACATCCTAAAATAACTGGCATTAAAAGGAATAGATCACTAGGCTTACATATCGATATCTTTTCTTTCCAAATTCAGTCTAGGATGCCTAATAGACTTCCATGTAGAATCCTTAACAAATAATAAGTTAAATATTTAAAAAATTAAGATTAAAAGTCAAGATGAAAACTAAGAAAATGAAAAATATACAAGCAAGTAAACAATGTTTGTTAATATCCAAATTATTGAATGAGTAGTAGTATTTTCAACATTTCACCTAACATAATTTTAAATTGCAATGTTGTAAGTATAAAAATTACATCAAATTATTTATTAAATAAACATGTTAAAATTATTAATTTATAAAAAAAATTATTAGTCTAATGTTATCTTTCATAATCTATTAAAATTATTGGCTCACAAGTTTGACACATAAATTTATATATATACCAGTTTTCGATTTTAAATAATTCTTTGCAGTCACCTACTCTAGTTTTGTATTTTTTTGACTGAAGTCAAACGAAAAATTTCAAGATTCAATTCGATATTACATACTGTTTTTAAATCACACATAAATATATTCTTTATAGGGGCAATTATAAGTATATTAGACATGTTTCTTAAAATTAACTTAACCTTTCCAAGGACTTAAAAGTAAATTTTAAAAATTAATAGACTAAAAAATAATTTCAGTATTTATCATTTTTAGGTGGACTAACATGGCTTACTTTTGGGCTTTTTACTTTTGTGGCCTTAACAATGAGGGCACCAACACGCCGCTACCGGATTCTATTAGAACTCCGTAGTTAAGCGTGCTTGGGTGAGAGTAGTACCCGGATGGGTGGCCTCTTGGGAAGTCCTCACTCTCAGGTTGGGGGCACTGGGAAACAACCTCTCTTCAGGTTAACACCCTGAAGGGGGAAGGCTGCGTACATCTGCCCCCCAGGCCCTGCGTAGGCGGGAGCCCTTGAGACACTAAGTATATTCCTTTTTTTTTTTTGGCCTTAACAATGAGTACTTTATATTACTAAGTGTTTTTTTTTTTTTGAACATGTTATATTACTAAGTGTTCAAGTATTGAATAATTGTTTCATATGATTTATTTTGATTCAAGACTAGTTAAAGCTAGCTAGTCTAGTAGTGTTACGCCCAAGGTTGTAAGAATCGAGATTCTACTTGGGATCGTTAAGGGTTTATAGAATCGAAATCGTAGGATCGAATCGAAAATCAAAAGATTCTACTTTTAAGGCATAAAATTAATCTTGAACCTTCATCATCAACTTAACCTTTTTGAAAAGTTAGTTTTTTAACATAGTATTAGAGCTTTATTGACTCAGAGGTCACGAGTTCAAATTTCAATAACTTTTACTTTCAATATTAAATACTTTAAGAACAAGATATAATGTTATAACTTAAAACTAAGCTTAATTTAAGTTTCTTGAGAATATATAAATATTTAATTTAATTTTCTTTTACTTCAGGTTAAAAAAAGTAAGTTTGTTTCTAATATATGCATGAAATTTTTGCTTTTTAACTTTTTATGTATGCATGGTAGTATCGAGGTAGGATCGGTAAAATCGTAAAATCGTATTATGATCCTATCCGTTAGTTTTGTTTAATATCAATGAATCATAAGATTTTACAAAATTAAGATTCTACTTATGATCCGAATCGATCGATGATTGTGGGATCGTAGAATCGTAAGATTATAGGATCCGGATCCGGAGTTTAATAACCATGGTTACGCCTTTAAAAGAGGCCAATTTCGGACTTTGGCGCATCTAATTTGAGTTCGGATCGATAAACAATCCTAAATTGCTAGTGTAGGGTTGATGTGCTTGGGGGAGGGATTGACGGCGGAAGAGTAGTGATAGGTTTTAAGCGCCGAATTATCTTTACTGGACCTTATTTATAAAATGTATATATTAGGGTTGAGGATTAAAATATTATAACTTTATTGTAATATTATAAATTTAGGCTCCGCTTGTTTAGCAGGAAAGTTATATTCTAGGAAGTGGTTTTTTCCTTTTCTATTATTTGGTACATCTTTTGCTTACGAAAAATATTTTTCAACGGAAAATATTTTCCCTCAAATGAGGCAAAATAACTTCCATTTCAAAACGGGGAAAGTCATGATTCTAAGTGGCCCAAAAATCTTTGCGGTAATCATCATGTAAATCTAAATCAAATCAAACTGGATTGTGGACATTTAGCATCACAACGTTGGACAAGAATTAGACTGAATAGTTAAAAGCAACTTTGATGTTAATTTGTTATAGTTGCAACAGAACAATTTTAATCAAGTTGAATTGTTATATAATATTATACAAGAAAATTATTTAGGTGCCCTAATATTTTAGCATTTATTATACCGGCACTATGATATTTTAACAACAATCTATATGTATCATCTATCATAATACATTAAATTTTTTGTCCGAAAAGACTAACAAGACACAATTTTTTGATAATATATAAGTAATTTTGTTAGAATGTGGAAAACATTTTGATAATATAATCATAGTTTATACCACATTAGGTTTTTTTACAGAAATTAGCTAAATTTTAATAAAAATTTACCATATTTTAACACAGTATATACACAAGTGATAAAATTTCTTATCTCAGGACATATCATTGTATATATTAAAATGACATGGTATTTTGATGATAAATTTTAAAATATCTCAGAAACAGTTTTCCTAATTTATACAGCTCTCATAATTTTTTTTTTTTTTTTTTTTTTTACTTCATATATGTTGTATTATTACTTATGTAGTCCTATGATAAGATATAAAATAATTGGTGAAAAATATTTTTTAAAAATATACAAGAAGACATCACAATGGGGAATTGAGTTTTTCATTTGGAACAAACAACAGAAGCCCCACTTTCCTTGGAAAACCTTTTTCGAAGAAAAATCAATTTCAAGATTCTACTTTTCCATCAAAACAAACCGATCCTTAGTGACGAGTTAAAATATGTGTAGCTAATGTAGCGAATTAGGATTGAGGAGCATAACAGAAGCTAATCCATAACGTCCCTAGGTTTACATATTTGATATTGTCGTTGGTTGCTTGTTGCCTACATGCTTTATTGTGTTTGTGTGCTCGGTGCTTTTCCTCATGTTTTTTGCTTGGTGAATTGTTATTTAATTGTGCTTTATGTCATATTTGCTTCTATCCTTTTTAGGATTGGAGATTTTTCGATACGGCCTTCTGTTGGACTCTATTATGACAAGAGTCTGTATAACACTGATATTATTATTATCATTATTGTTGTTATAAATTAGGGATGTAAACGAGCCGAGCACCCTCTTGTTTGAGCTAGAGTTCAATAAAGCTTATCGAGCTCGAGTTCGATCCGAGCTCTTATCGAGCATTTCTAACCTTTGTTCGAACTCAGTTCGATAAGAATATAATGTGTTCAATACTCGCCTTAGCTCGTTAGGCTTATCGAGCTGAGTCGAGCTCGTTATCGAACCCAATCAAGTTTAAAACCGAGCCAAGCTTGCAATCGAGTCGAGCTCATTAACGGGCCAAGCTTTTTAAGTTATTATCGAACCATTTTTAAACTAATACCAACTATTATCAAGCTCATAACGAGCTGATATCAAGCCCCTTAACGAGCTCTTATCAAACTGTCACCCCCATGTTCGAACTCGGCTCGATAAGCTATCGAGCCATCCTAATGAACATGAACGAGCCCTAATCGGTTTGGAATAGGAGTAGCTCATTGAATGTTCTATTCGTTTATACACTCAGTTATAATATAGACAAACCCGACACAGACCCGATCTATTTACGGTCACTAATTAGTACTACTTGGAAAACAAGGGGCGCTCTTTTCCGCCTCCGCCGTTCAACTACTTCGTCGCCGACCTTCGCCCCCCAAAAACAAAACAAGAAAAGGTTGAGAGACGAAATTAGATTCTCTCATTCATTGCCATTTCTGCAAAGATCTCACACCTTACTCTTTCAATTCGAAATCTAGGGTTTTAGAGAGAGAGCAATCAACAATGGCAAAGTCGAGGCAGAGTAGAAGGAGATCATCCACCACCACGCTTGTTCTATCTCTTCTTCTGATGCTCACAGTCGTGCTTCTCTTGCTTCTCGCTCTTGGTATTCTCTCTCTTCCTGTCGGCTCCGGCGATGGTACCGGTCCGGTTCATGATCTCAGCTCTTTCGGCCGGAAAGTTCTCGAAAGGTCCTCTCTGTCTCTCTCTCTCTTTCTACGTTTTCGATGGAGTTGGAATCAGGAATAGTGGCTATATTGGTAATTATGTGTGGGGCACGGGATGCAGTAGTAGTTTAGTAGGTAGTTTTAGGCTCGGGTTATTTTTATGTCAATTTTTGTTAATGACAAGGCCATTATAATGATTTTTGGATTCTTTTTGTGTTGAAATCGTCAAAAATTGCCATTTGTAATAGCAATTTAGATATTTTGTGTTTCTAAATAGATAGTTAGGTTATAGGGCTCCTCCAGTACTATTATGAATAGGGTATAGAGTTGTAATGGAAATGAATATGGAATGACTGATGAAAGTTGAATTCTCTCGCTTCCTAATATGCTCTTCTCTCCCTCCGTGAATTTCTTCCCACTTTCCTCTCATATGAACCGTGGTTAAACTTCAAAGACGACAATCTAACCATTCTTCCTAGTTTTAATTCCACCAATTGCCCTGTTTGAAGCTTAATTAGGCTTGGTAGTCCAATCAAGTGTTTTTTTTTTTTTTTGGGTGGGGGGGGGGGGGGGGGGGGGGGGGGGGGGGGGGGGTTGGGAGGTGGAATCAGAGAGAATTTGAGGGAAGAGAGACTCAGCATTTGCATTTCATTTAATGTTTTCCATACAAAACTAATTGGTGCTCATATAGTAACTGGGGAAGGGGACCATTAGATAAAATCTTCATTATTAATAGAAGGGAAAATCATCCATATTATCACGAAAATAAAACTATGTACTAAGATACTACTTAATCACATATGTAATATATAATTAATTTTTTTTTCTTGGATCAGTTTCTCGGTGTCAATTAGGTTTACTACACGCATGTAATTGGAATTTGATTGTCGTTTTAGTTGCTGATTTTGGTTGATTGTTGATATGATTGAAGAGGTGAGGGGATCGGGAAAAGAGGAGAGCAGTGGGTTCAAATTCTGTCATGGGAGCCTCGAGCTTTTCTCTATCATAACTTCCTGGTAAGTTTTGTGGTGTTCTTTTGCTGTTTACTCACAAATTATGGTTTGATTGTCATTAACTTGTCCAAATTTTCTTGGACATTCATCAACTTGTTGATCTTGCCATTCGAATGATGGTTGAAATAGTCTTGTTTTGCATTTTATATTGTTTTAGTTTCCTTGGCTTGAGGACGAAACCCATATCATCTTTGTATTTGGTGTAGTTAAATGGGCTAAGTTTGACTAAATAGAACCTATATTATGCCTTGTTTGGTTAACACAAGAATTAAATTCCTATTGAAAGTTGTATTCATAGAAATTCAATTCTTGTGTCAACTTTTCAAGAAGTAGGTACAAAATATTTGGTTGTTAGGATGAGAAATATAACTTCTTAGGGGGGTGCTAAGTAAAAACAAAGGAATTAGAACTTACCTAGGGAGAGATCAGTAAGTTATTTCCATTTTCTACCAATTTATTGGTAATCAAACAAGAGGGCAAATGCCCACTTCCCGTGAATTCTTATTTCTTGTACTTATTAGATCAAAAACTAAATGTATGGAATTTAAGTTTTGTGCCACAACCAGATCAAGCATAGAGGACGTGAAGATTGGGGCAGAAGGCGTTACCGAAAAAAGAATGTTTTAGATACTTGGGCTGCATGGTATAGCAAGTTGGCAGAGTGGACGAGGATGTTAATAACCAGATTAAAGTGGCATGGCATGAGTGGAAAATGGCTTCAGCGATACTATGCGATAAAAAAGTTTCCTCTAAAGTCAAAGGAGGAGTACTATAAGATGGTAGTGAGACCAGTTATAGGGTGCTAAATGTTGGCCTATTAAATGGAACCACACCCACAAGTTGAAGGTTGTGAAGATGAGGATGTTTCGGTGGATGTATGGACATGCTAGGAAGGACGATTAAAAATGACGTTATGAAAAACAAATTAGACGTGACTCCCATTGAAAATAAGTTGAAGGAGCGATGTCTGCAATGGTTTGGATATGTTAAGAGGAGACCGACTATCGACTCTATAAGGAAATGTGACAATTTGCATAATAAACGGTGAAAGAGAAGTAGAGGCAGGCCAAAGAAAAGCTGGATAGAGATTATTAGACATGACCTTACCCACATAAATCTTACTGAAGAGGTGACCTTAGATAGAGCTAAGTAGCGGTTAGAAGTACATGTGATCAACATAGCTATTAGGAGAGAGGACTATATTGATGCTAGTTCACAGTGCCTATAGGGTTGCATGTCTGTTATTGTTGCCTTCATATCTGTTATTACTTTATTTGACTTGGATTTTTTATATTGTTCCTTCTTTTGGTTCAGGGTTAGGGGCTCTTTGGAAACAATCTCTCTATAGGGTAGCACTTTGTAGAGGTAAGGCTGCGTACATCTTATTCTCCGTAGACCCTACCTTAGCAGGAGCGTCTTTGAGACACTGACTTCTTGTTGTTGTATCTCCTGGTAACTAACCAAACAAGGCCGCTGTTTTGATTGTCATTACAACAACAACAAATCCTATGCCTCAAGGGCTCCCGCATATGCGACCCCTTTTTTTTTTTTTTTTTTTTTGGGGGGGGGGGGGGGGGGGGGGGGTGTTGGGATGGGATGTATGCAGTCTTATTCCTTCAAGGTGCTACCGTAAAAGGAGGTTCCTTTGTTTTGATTGTCATTACCGTGTCCAAATTTTGTTGGACATTCATGAACTTGTTGATCCTAGAGTGATCGTTGAAATATTCTTGTTCTGCATTTTGTGTTGTTTTGATTTTCTTGGTGTGTGGATGGAAACCCATATGGAGCTAACTTTGGGTAAATAGAGCCTACATTAGTATGTTGAAGTATTATTCACATGCGATTTTGTTGATGCATGACTCTGGTGTAAGTGGTTCCTGATCTTCCCATTTGTAGATGAAAAATGAAAACCATCCGCCATGTACCAGTAATAAAATGGTGTTAATTCTCACCCAATGGAGTTTTGAAATTCTTAGCTACCAATTACAATTACAAAAAGTTTATGCCTTTGTTCGGTTCTAACAAGACTCCTGTCTTATACACCTGTTTGTTGACAAAAGTACTATTCTTTCCTACCTATTCTAAGTTTCATTTGGATTTAGGACCTCTTATATTAGGGCGTCAATCTTGATAATATTCTACCATTGGACCCAGACCTCATTGGCCCAACTGATGAAATTCATTTCTTGGTTTGCATAAATGTCTGATAGTGAAGGATCAATAAAGGTTATTTGGATAAAAGTTTTTTGTTGTAAGCACTCATCATTTGATGATCTCCATGAGGAACTACTTTCGACGACTTGTGTTTTCACCATTCTCTCATTGCTCCAGCTTTTGGAGAAATTACTTGGTAGTGAGTATTACCTTGCTCATATTGCTGTCAACTTCACATTAAGACATCTTTTTTAGTGTGTTTCTTGAGGGTGGTACATAATGCAAAGTGCAAATCCCTGCCCTTAGGTTTCCCCAGAATACAATGACAATTGTTATTGCAATATGATAGAGATTTAAACCATTGTTTCTTCTTTCTGCCACAATCTATGGCCTTTAATCCCTGTCCACAAGGGAACATATTGTTTCACTCTTTCACTTTCAATGTATGTAGTTTTGGCACAGATGCTTTTGTTATTAAAGGCATGGACATTTTAGGAACTTCCTTCAGAAATATTTATTGTGATGCTGCTTTGTACAGTCCAAGGAGGAGTGTGAATACTTAATAAACCTCGCAAAGCCACATATGATGAAGTCAACAGTTGTTGATAGTAAAACTGGTAAAAGCAAGGACAGCAGGTCAGTTTCTCCAGCACTTTTCAGTCTGATTATTTCTTCACTTGATTATGTAAGAATCTTGATGTTTAACTTACAAATTGATCTTTAGCCTATCAGTTTATAATTTCATCACGTAAATATCAGTTTATAATTTCATCACGTAAATTTTGTCGTTCTTGTCTTTGTGTTTAGCTTGTTGGAAAAAAGTAATTGGGGTATGGAATGTGACTCTGGCGAACTATCTGCAGGGTGCGTACGAGTTCTGGAATGTTTTTGAGAAGAGGTCAGGACAAAATTATCCTGAATATAGAGAAAAGAATAGCAGACTTTACCTTCATTCCTGTAGGTATGGATACAGAGTAATCCTCCGTGCTCATAGTATGCGTAAACCGTTTTCATGATTGCACCTGAGGTGTTATCTGCAGGAGAATTATAGGTATTTTTTTATGACTATGAGATCCGCATATATTTGATTCTTGATCTGTTTTCTCCTTGCTACCTATTATACATGATACAGAGCACGGAGAGGGACTTCAGGTTCTCCATTACGAAGGTGGTCAGAAATACGAACCTCACTATGACTACTTCCTTGATGAATTCAACACGAAGAACGGAGGCCAAAGGATTGCTACAGTTCTTATGTATTTGTAAGGCTCCTGTTTCATGCTCCAGTTTTTCTCAGTATTAGACGTAATCTTCAGTATGAACTGACTCATAATTACCCATTGAAATGTGTCCCTATTTGGATCTACAAAACGAAGGTCAGATGTTGAAGAAGGGGGTGAAACAGTTTTTCCTGCTGCCAAGGGAAATATCAGTTCTGTACCATGGTGGAACGAGCTTTCTGAATGTGGTAAAAGGGGTCTCTCTGTGAAACCGAAAATGGGTGATGCACTACTGTTCTGGAGCATGAGGCCTGATGCCACATTAGACCCTTCGAGTCTTCATGGTTAGCTGATCTCAAACTCAACCTCAATCTTGGTCATATGTCTCACTACAACCTCAAATTCGTCAAACATGGATCTCGTACAAATTTATTGAATAAAACCATTTTCTTTCTCTACAAGACAAAAAGTTTTAAGAAAAATGTTGTTAATTGATAAAATGTTGTTAAACGAACCAAACAAAACCTTAGTTGATGCCAAAACTCTTCAGAATTTTATGTCCTTTCGATTTGCTGCAGGTGGTTGCCCTGTGATCAGAGGTAACAAATGGTCATCAACAAAGTGGATGCATGTTGATGAATACAAGATTTGAGTGTCTTGTTGAGGTATAACATGTTTTCTTTACATTAGATTTTAATATACTAGGGCTTATTTTGGTTTTGGAGAAGTCTTCCGTGCTGTGCTATATTTTTACATGAATGATTGGCTGCAGTAATCAAAGGAGAAAATATGTTTTCATATGGAGGAGAAATTGACCTCTTCTCAAGAAAATATCATTTGGTCACTCAAACCTCAATCTCAAATGTACCGAACATAAACTTCGTACAAATTTGTATGAAAGGAATTTATCACTCTGGTAATCTAAGGTTTGAGTATTGATCACTTAATTACCTTGACGTTTTAATATATATGGCGAGGTAGAGGTTTTATCACTCAGGTATCCGAAATTTTAGAAGTTTCATCAACCAGGCACCATATACCGAAGAGAAATCTACCATATACCGGAATTGGTAGATTTTCATTGGAAAAAGTTGATGTTCAACATTATTCTAATAATATATAGATATTTTTTTTTAAAAAATCCAATAATCTTTTTACTAAAAAATACTGATATAACGTATAATTTTGGCTATATATAGACATTTTCCACTACAATCTAATGTCTTTTTCGTAATCCGTCGAAATTTTACTTAAAACCACTTATGTAACTCATGTATTGTCTTAATCATGACCACATTAGTATTTTGTTGGTGAAAATTGGCTGGTTTTTGGCACAAGTGTACTAAATTTCAACATAAAATACCTAGGTTATAAAATTTTTAAACCTTTAAAAAATCAGGTTATATATTCAAATTCAAATTACCTCAGCGATAAGTTCTCTTATATAAAGGAATTGATTTCCTAAGCTAGACAAAAGTAAATTTCGAAGGAAAAGAAGCATTTTTATTCAAAAATTATTCGATGAGAAATATGTTCCTTCAGAAAAATGTCTTATCTTGCCAACCAAAGAGAGCCTTGGCAATAGAAAATCTTATGTGTTTCGGCATTATAAAACCCCCTCTTACCACAACATAATCTCTCTTTTGGCAGGTCATGAAGAGAGTTTTGACACCCAAGTTGAGAGAAAGGATCATATCTTATACAATTAGACTAAGTATTTCTCTAACCCGTACATAAAAATTTGATGTAACAATTACTCCAATCTTAAATTATTTGTGTCTTCTTTTCGGGGTTTGACACCCAAGTTGAGAGAAAGGATCATATCTTATACAATTAGACTAAGTATATCTCTAACCCGTACATAAAAATTTGATGTAACAATTACTCCAATCTTAAATTATTTCTGTCTTCTTTTCGGGGTGGGTTTATTTACAAAATTAGTAGAGCTTTACATCAGGAATCGTTCAAGCACAATGCCTGGTTTCAATAGAATTAACACCGATCTATTCTTCTTTTGCGCGTCTATTAATAGAATTTTCATTCACCCTTGCAATCTTCAAGTGACATAACACCACAGTCAAGGTTAAATGGCAAAATGGCATAAAGGACTGCACCCAGTCACCTGTCCAGTACGGGCCTACGGTCCACAGCTCGAACACATCTGGGGTGGACCTCATACCCACACTCAAGGCACTGGTAAGCCCAACCCGAACCCTGCTCATCACAGTCGCAGCAGATAAATGGCCCACCACCTGTACCCTCCGAGACCAAGGTCAGCTCATGATGGTGCCCGACATGGAACTTAGACCGGGGCAGTGTCTGTGCCAGCTCATCCATCTCTCTCTCTAACATCTCCACTTTCTCCTTGGTAAACGGGTATGCATTTTCTTGGTACAAATTCACCAGGTTCCTCCCTTGCCTTGTTACTGTTTTACCGTCAGGGCCTAGGATCACCAAACATGGGATCCCACGTATGTCGAAGTACTTGGCTAGCGTTCTGGCCGTGGGATCCCTGAATGGCAGGGCTAGCCATGGCATGGTGTTGAAGTACGAGTCATAAGATGTTTGGTCATGGTCACTTGAGACGAAGACTATCTCGAAGTCTTCGTTGGTGGTTTGGTTCGATAGGGTTTGCTTGATCTTGTGGTAGATAGAGATCAATTTTGGGGTGAATCGGACACCAGGTAGGCACCATTGGGCTGAGAAGTATAGCCCTATTGTTTTGCCTTCCATGGATGCTACTGGTACCTGCAAGTTAAAATTGCATCCCTGAGTAGTGGTCTAAATGAACCAAGTCGGCCATGTGCCTTCATGAGCCGGCTCTTTGTTTAATTCGAAAGGTTCGGCTAGTTTTGAGCTTGGGTCAAACTAAAATAAAGGTCTTGTGCGCCTTAAGAAGTCAAACGTGAGCCTCAATGAGTCGAGCTTGAGTTTAAATGAGTTGAAGTTGGTTGAGTTCACATCAAATCTAGTTTAGCAATGCTCGATTTTAGAACCTCTTGGCTTCACAAGCTTCGAACTTAGTAAAATGTTGACATGCCCAACCTTAAGCTTGATGAACTTGGGCTTGACTCCACTCATCTACCCGACTGCCCTTTATGTTGTCAAGTATGTTAAAAACATTTTTATAGATGTAACCCAATTTACATACCCAATAAATTGACCGTTTTGAGTACATGTTTAGATATGAAATTTTTTTTGAAGATACCATCTACTCCAATCCACTCAAAAATCAGCATATCATACTTTATCAAGACCACAACAATTCGATTGAAATCGATTATGAAAGATATGTGATCTTTTTGGATAAATGTTAGGAGCAGAAAGTATCCCATTTATATAAAGAGGGTAATAAAGCCTTTGGGAGTATACTAGCTCGAGAAGTGTTGATCAATTAAGTGTTCAATTTAGTAGGATTGTCCGTGTTGAAGCACTAAGTCAACCTATTTATCGATGGGCCTCTTAGTATTCTCTTTAACTTCCCAAAAAAAAAATAAAAAATAAAAAAATCGAGTTGAAGGTGAGAGACTGACCAACCTGGGTAGAGGAAGGGTGGGAGAAGAGATATTCCCTACCATTATTAGTTAACAAGTTCACCAAATTCTGTCTCTCCTCCCTCTCCTTATCCTCCATCCTTAGCTCTTCCAGCCTCTCTCTTGTAAATGGAAATGCTCGGGCTCCGTACCTGTAAATAGGGGTGTAAATGAACCAATCGTACAATGAATTACTCGTGTTTGAAACCAAAGAAGGTGTCTTTATGTTCTAGGTTCAAGCAGACTCAATAAGCTCAAGGAGCCGAGTTTGAGTAGGCTTGATAAGCTTAATACTGAGTTTGAATAGGCTTGATAAGTCTAACGAGCCGGGTTCGAACAGGGTACATTCGACTTTGTCAATGTTCACAAATAGTATGGGGGTAAAGGCTAAATTAAAACTTGATATGAGCTGGTTTGAAGCTCAAATAGGGGCTTAATTAAAGCTCATTAATGATTCAAAAATATTCAATAAGGACTCTATAGTAGCTCGGATAGCTCACCTTGGTTGCGAGCTTGATTTGATACCAAGTTCGGCTCGATAACGAGCTGAAGATGTAAGATTGCGTCAACAAACCGAGTATCAAATATATTAGTATCTCATCGAACCAAGTTTGAATAAAAGCTCTATAAAGGCAGCCTTAGGAACTCAAGTTCGAACAAAAGATTGCTCGACTCGACTCGTTTACACCTATACCTGTAAATGAGCTCCACCCCATCATGCATAGTGCCTGGCCCTTCACTACCATCACCCGACTGCAAAATGACCAAACAGGGTATGGCTTCGACGTCAAATTTGTGGCTCAACCCTCTTTTCGTCTCAAGGTCCGAATATGGTATTGCCAGCCACGGCATTATTGCTCGGTACTCGTTGAATGCAGCTACGTCTTCATCAGATGACACAAACACGACCTCAAAGTTGGAGCCTCGGGTCTTGAGCTGGTTGTAGACATTGACTAGGAGATGGGTGAAGGTGCGGCAGGGTGGGTACCAGTTTGCGGAGAAGTATAGTCCTATGATTTTTCCTTCCAGTTCTGATATTTTTACCTGTGTAGGGCGCAAAAGAAAATATAACACGATGAGGTTGAAAAAGTTGAATAAACAATGCAAATATGAGCGTAGGAGTGGGCTCGAGTGTAAATGAGTTGAGGGGGGGCTTGTCATATGACTCATACCAAGTTGGCCAATTTAGCTATATTGGTAGCCATCAAGTATTAGGCAAGTCTGATCAAACTTTTTTTTTTTTGGAATCGGGTTGGTGTTCTACTAAGCCAATCTGAATTCAAAAGCAAAGTCTCAAGACCCAACGAGCTTGAAAATGAGCAAATGACGACACAAGCGAAGCTCGAGCTTGAAAGTGGCTGGAATCTAAAGTAATGGTAACTATCTAGCAGCAATGGGAGTTCAACAATCGTTTTTTTCCTCCCCAAATTGATGGGTCATTTGTCAGTTATATTGGAGTCCTCTATCCACATTTGTCACAAAATAAAAATGACAGCAAGTAAAAGCACTAGGGAAACAACAAGATGTGACCGATCCAGAAGCTTAATCATGCAGTATTTAGAGCCTATTTAGCTACAAAGAATTTTTCAATTTTTCAAAAAATCGTTTTTAGCAGTCCAATTTTCTAATTCCAGAAACTTAGCAACGCAGTATTTAGATTTGCAAACGTTTAAACGCGTGATGCAATGCAAAACATAGCTAGAAAGGGCTTTTATCAATGAGATACTATCTGACTATGTGTTTATATATTTCATTAAGAAAAAAAGCAATTTTTTTCATAATTTGAGGCTTACTGGCCTCGAAATGAAACTGCATTTAAATGGATGTTAGTTTTCTGCTTTTAAGCAAAACAGAAAAGAATGGTATTTCTTTTTTAAAGCACAACTGGAAGCAAAAATTAAAAATTTTTTAGAGAAAAATATCCATATTGAAAGCAATTTTTATAAAAGCGCTTTCACTTGAAATTTTTGCTACATTAGATCATGCACAATAATTCTTATAGTTGCAAATTCCCATAGTTGTGATTAATTACTTTACTTATCAGCTTAAACTTTTAGGATAATTGATTTATTGACATGTTATGTGAGCTTCTTTTACTAATAACATTTTCCAGTGATCACAACCTCGTCGACGCATTATCAATCTCCTTTATTCCCTCATGGGTATTAACATGAGGAGACATATTAGATATAAAAACACCATTCTCAACAAAAAAAAAAAAAAAAAAAAAAAAAGATATAAAAATAGCTATTTGATTTTTTTACTAATTGATTTTGTTTAACATTATACTACACCATACAAGCATTCATTTTTCAAATATTACGTAAATTTGAGTTGTTCGAAACCATCTATTTTCACTAACTAGGCATGTCACGATTTGGGGCAAAAAAATTATGACAGCGATACAATAAAAACAGTGACACGCGTCATCTCAAACTTTCCACTAGTAAGGAATTAATTATTTTAAAAGATGAAGTTGTTTAGTGCATTCGTACGGATGTTCACCAAAACAAAAGTATGAATAGGAGGCTACCTCGTACACGTTGTAATTAAGTTATATTTAATTAAGAGTGGAGGTTTGACGGACTTGACAAGATGATGTATCAGCTCTTAGAAACACTTACAGTAAAAGTGTTGGATCCAACTCATATTTTCTATTCTTAATGATTATAAAATAAAATAAAAACAATAAAAAGGAAAAGAAAAACAAAAATGAGAATGGAAGGAAGAAACAAAGAAATGAAAAGGGAAAAGAAAAAGTAAGGAAAATACATATTTTCTCTCGATAAGCAAGATACAAGTCCAACAAAGCAGAAACATGTAGGGCAAATCCGAAAGTAACTAACACCGAGATAATCGAATAAACACCCAGCTCTTCAACAAAAGGGTAAATCTAAAACCCAAACAAACTAAAACCAATAGCCAAAAGAAACCACTTACCGAACAGAGATACATGTTTGTTTGCCTAAAATGCTTAAAACTTCAAAACAGAAGGAAAATGATGTTCTTCTGTAGAAGTCAAGGATGAAGGGCACAAACCACAGTTAAGTAGATTAAGAGAGGAGAGGAAAAATTTTGAGTAAGTGTGTAGTAATTGTATTTCATCAAGTAATTAAGTAATTTTGTAGCGCGATGAGATTTTGGTTCAAAAAATGTAGCCGAAAATTTAACAGCTGGGTTTGATACCTGACTAGATCCTTGGTTGGTTTCCTCTGGTTGGGCGACAGTTTTCGATGTATAGACATTTTTATCTGATTTTTTTTGCTTCCATTGTTTTGTGGTTTTTCCCCTCAACAAAAGGCCGCTACATGTGTGGACCGGCAATTCTATAGCCGGAGCCAATGGCGGTTATTGCGAGGTGGGCATAGGATTAAGAACGTGTTTATATCAAACACGCATGGTGTTTATCAGCTTTTACATTTAAACTTTCGTGTAGGCCATCGAGTTAGAAGTTTGCATCTTTTGACGCATTTCTTAGTATTTTCTTAATTTTGAAGCTTGTTAATTTTTTTGCTTTTTCTTATTGTTATAGAGCATTTCGGCTTTTTGTCTGTGCTGTGATAACAATCTACTCTTGATCAGTGTCACCTTTTCAACCATATACTTCAGTTATTATAAAAAAATTCAAATACCATTCTAAAGAATCAACTATCTAAAAAATTTAGTCTGTAAAAAAAAAAAAAAAGGAACATACCCAGTGCTTCAACGGCTCCCGCCTACGCAGGGTCGGGGGGGGGGGGATGTACGCAGCCTTCCCCCTTCAGGTTGTTAACCTGAAGAGAAGCTGTTTCCCAATGCCCCCAACCTGAGGGTCAGGACTTCCCAGGAGGTCGCCCATCCTGGTACTACTCTCGCCCAAGCACGCTTAACTTCAGAGTTCTAATGGGATCCGGTGACAGCGTGTTGGTGCCCTCTTTGGTAACCATCCTCAATGCATATGCAAGAAATGGATGAAGGGTTCACCAATGTACTGCTACCGTTGAATGTAAGCTGAGTAAAATGTGACTATTATCTTGCTCTTAAATTCAAGATAAGAAAAAATAAAATAAATAATCTGAATATCAAAGTCGTCAGCCTACTATATATACAGAAAGTAAACAAATAAAACACGAAACAAAGTCCTAAAAAGAAAAGGACATAGTTTTATCTTACAGATGTGCATTTGATGGGTGCCACTGCATGAAAAAGCATGTGGATTGTTGGGAGAAAAGCAGATTGTTTACTGTTGGAATAAAATGAATTCGTGTGCTCTAGCTGTTCTGAGATATACTTCTATACCGTGGATGGTTTGCACTACTAGTGTAAATACTAATTGCAAATTGAAACGTAGAGGGATTCATATGGCATCGAGATGTAGGTTGTGTTAAAACGACAATGAAGATACTAGCCACCACTTATGCTGAGTGTGAGTGGGTGGAGGAGCCATGGAAGAAGATTTATAGATGGTGTGGAAACCCGAGAAGACTTTGATGAAGACTCGTGAGTGGTACAAATGTTATATTCGTAACAAGCTGAATACAAGCAAGATCAAGTGACTATGTCTCGTAGCCATAGTCTAACTTATCCAGAATGAGGGAAACAGTAGGATCCTTTGAGACAGAAAGAAATCAACTGATGAAGTCTTCCATGCATGCTTTTCAAAAAATAATATGAACTATATTAGAGTTTACTAATGTATCTTTTGATTTGTTGAAACTTTAATATATGTATAGATTTTGATATAGGTATACTTATGGGTAGGGTTTTAGTATAGGTTCGGGGAGATTGATTGCTTGCTTCTTTTCGATCTTTGATCGTATACTGTCACATTTTGGTATGATATCCATGAGAATATTGCACTTGCCTTGTGGCAAAACCAAAAAAAAGAGAAACGGACCAGAATAATAATAGAGCTTTATATCTTTTAATGTTTACGAACCAATTAAGCAATCAGTATAACTATTAATCAGATATTTCAAAGGTATTTTAAGTTATCGATCTAGTTGGATGTTTAAAAGTTATCAAACTATTTCATCCCGTTTGCCTTATACTTATTTTTATTAGTTTTTGCTTCAAATAATTTTAGATGTTGTTGAGTTTTCAGGGTAATAATAAAAATTTTATTATATTAAAACTTTATTCTGTTAAAATTCTTATTCTAAAATGGTTTTACTATAAAATGTAACCACAATACAAGAAAAAATACGTCAATTAATCAACTTTCTCAAAAGCCGAAGCTGGTGAATATCTAAGAACTATTTATACTTTAACATGCCCAATCACACAAATATAAATTGAGCTTGAAGCGTAGATAATACACTTACCCGCCTAGACCTTATGCTTGAAATATGTTGATATGTAGAGCGGGGTTGCAGAAATTTGAGCTCGTGACCTATCGATAACTGATACCAAGTCAAGGACCCAACTTTACCAAAAGGGTAAGCGGATAGGTGAAGATCCAAAATGGTTTTATATTGTAACAAAATTGTTTTTCCCTTATGATAATTTCAGCAATATAATTTCCAAGATGCATGTGGCTACGTACATATATATGCAAATGAATTTATCTATGTTATTCAAGTGTTTTTTTATGAAAATAAAAATTTGAAAAATATAAAAATATGAGAAATAACAGAAAATAATATCCTAAAGTAAAAAAGAAAAATAATGAAAATAAGGGGAAAAAAACCTTTTCAATATTTAAAAAGGAATTTTTTATCATGTTAAATAATTTTATAACCTAATTAAATTTTTTTCTACAAAAATACTATAAATCAAAATAACACAAAAATTAAGAAAAATTAATCAAGAACACAAAAGAATTCATCTAGTATAATTTAGAAGCAAAATCACAAGATCAAGAACAACCACCCCATCTCAAGGAGGCTCTGAAAGGAGACTGTTTCCGACCCTCAAAAGAAAAGAAAAGAAAAGAAAAAGAAGGAACAATATAAAAAAGAATCACATAAAGCGACACCAGATATACAAGCAGTAATAAAAGAACAATAACAAACAAACAGGCTTAAGAGAGCTACCTCATATAGATAAAAGATTAAGATCTAAACAAAGAAATAAACGAGTACCTGAACATCAGATGATGAGAACAAGAATTCTCGATCCGTAGAACCCAAAAGAGACGATAATTGAGAAGAAGACTCGAGATCAAATTCAAGATGGCCATTTTTGGCTACCTTGGATTCATCTACTTCCATGGCTCCTCTCTCTCTCTCTCTCTCTCTTAAAATTATAGAGTAAAAATTATTATTATCACAAATAATGGTGGAAGGGTTTCAAGCTACCACCTTTCAATCCCTTTTATTCCACCCCAACAAAATAAATAATTAAATTTATTTTAAACCCACCTTATCTTAATTAATTGTACCATAGTACCAGCATATATATATATATATGTTCCTTGAATTTAAAACGTATTGTTTAACTTTTATATTATTCGTGTTAAAAAAAAACTTTTGTATTATAAAATAAATAAGTTTGTATTTCTTTTTGTATACATCTTTTATGGTAAAAATTAATCAAATTATAGTTAAATACTAGAATTATAAAACTTCTAAAATTAAAATATGTTGATTTAATATAAAAATATAATATCTAAATAATAAATATTAAAATTTCAGAGCACTAGGTGTTCAATTTAAAAAAATTTCAAAAATTTTTAATTATCACAGCTTAATGTAACAGCATCAATATTCTGTAAGTTTTTGCTGATATTACATTTAAAAAAATATTTATTAAAAAATATAAAATTATTTTTTTAAGTTTTTTAAAACCATTTTCTTTTTCTTCAAAAAGTATATTACCAAAAACTAACAAATATTAACATTAAAATATGACATAAAATTTTTTTAAAAACTTGGACGTTATATTAAAAAAATAAACTTTAAATAATTTTCAGTAAAAAAAAAAAATTAATTTTTATTGTGCAAACATCGGCATCATAGTACACTATAAAAGTACACGTAGGCATTCATCTCTGTGGAAGAGTTAGTATGTGCTGTTGGATTAATTTAAAGGATTGGTTTACTTAATGTCAACGGCTGAGATTTAAAGATGTTAATTGAGAATATTTATTGTTATGATGTTGATTTTACACCGAAATAGTTTCTTTTTCATTTTAACTTTTTGATGCTGTCCAGGTTAAGATATACCATGGGGACACCTGTCATAGTACGAACAGATACACGTCGAGTATCAAATTTATTAATATTTGTCGAAGTAACTTCAAATAAAGGCTTCGTTCGAATGAGACAAGGCTTATCAAATCTGTTATAGTTGGTAAATATATGACTTAGATTATGCCTGATAGGGTTTAAAATTAGGCTTAATGGACTTAAAATGAGCTTAGATATTTAATATGGTTATTGCAACAGTGAAACACGTCACTTAATGTAATGAGTAAGGTAAAACGCAGCGTTCAGTGTCGTTCTGATTTTGAATTTGGGTATTTTGGGGGCAATGACTAAATTGCCCTTTCCTTGTTGTACTAATTACTATTTGTACCGTGTACTAGTTGCCCAAAGCTTGTACTAATGCTGCCTGGATTTGTATTGTGCTGACCGAAAGTGGTAAAGCTTCCTTGGGAAGCTTCTGGATGTTCATCCCAACCATTTGTTGCCCCAATGCCTGTCAGCAAATCCATGGCTCACGCTGTGCTTGTGTGGGTATTTGGATGTCCATCAGATTGTCCCTAAATAAACGGCTATAATGAGGACTAGGGTTATATTCGGATTGAAGCTGGAGGGGTATAAAATGCCATGGTTAGGGTTTTAGAGAGGTGAGATATGATCAACCACTTCATCTCCCCTTTCTCTGTGGCAATTTTGCATTCCTAGGGTTCTCTACTCAACCCTAATCCTAAGTACGAACCTCTAAGCCAATAAATCGAAGGTTCCAGCCTCGTGAGCCTTGATTCGAAGTGATTCCGTGTTGGTGGTGCTTCGTTCGTGATGGTGGTGCTCGGTTCGTTCTTGGTGCGCACGGTTCAGATCTGGTGGTGCATGCTTTAGATCTGGTGTTGTTTGTTTCAAATCTGGTGGAGAGCTATTCTAGTTCAGACCTTGACATAAATCAACTTTTGGAGGAGGTATACTTCTATCCTTACTTAGTTCTTTGGTTTCTGACTTAGAATCCGAAGTTCTTTGTTGAGTTCTTGAGTCTAGAGGTAATTTTGTTCTAGGCTTGAGTTGATTGAGTTGTAATTAATGGTTGTTTTGCATAAATCGGTTCCTTAGGGTTAAGATCTGAGATATTGGAGTCTGTACTTGATTCTTTTGTTTTGAACGACTTGTAATAGTTTAACTGAAGTCATATATTGCAAAAACCTCATTAACTCATGGTATATATATAAGCATCAACAAGTGGTATTAGAGCCACAGTTAAAAAATGCGATTCTTAAATAATGACTTCAGCTAAATACAATATTGAGAAATTTACGGGTAGGAACAACTTTGAGTTATGGGAAGTAAAGGTTCAAGCCTTGCTCATGGCTCTTGGTGTGAGTTCTACGCTTCTGGAAGAAAAGGATCAACCAGAGGGACTCAAACCAGCAGACAAGGCCAACATGGATAAGGTAGCACATGGTAATATCTTACTCTGTCTTAATAACTCAATCCTTACTAAAGTTTCTACTGAAAAAAGTGCTCTCCGTATGTGGAAAAAGTTAGAACAACTGTATGCTACAAAATCTCTATCTAACCGAGTATTATACATGGAGAGGTTCTGCTCCTTTAGAATGGACAAAAACAAAAATATAAAGGATAATCTGGATGAATTTTACAGAGTTTTAGCTAACTTAGATACGCTAAAAGTTAAAATATCTGATGAGACTCAGGGTATAATACTTTTAGGATCGTTTCCTAAGTACCTAAAATCTCTAAAAGACACCTTAAGATATGATAGAAAGACCATATCACTGGTTGAGGTAGAAGATTCCGTAAGATCTAAAGTAGTAGAACTAAAGAAAGAGAGAAAATACTATGCTGGCAACAGTAGCAACCACAATGAGAGCTTAAATATAAAAGGAAGAACTAAATCGAGAGATTACCATAAAAAGAAAGGAAAGAGTCACTCAAGATCTCAATCTAGGGGTAGAAAAGACCTCTCTGATGTCAAATGCTATGAATGTGTTAAAAATGGACATTATAGATGTTTCTGCCTTGAGAGGAACCATAACCAAGGTAGAGCTGATTACACTGCTGATAATAATGAATATGCTAAAGTGCCTGTAGCCTCTGCTGATTTTGATTGTCATGATTGGGTGCTTGATTCTGGCTATAGCTTCCATATGACTTCTGAAAGGTCTTATTTTACTGATTATACTTTTGTTAATGGGGGAAAGGTTATGTTAGAAAATAACTATGCCTGTAAGATAGTTGGTGTGGGAAATGTGAGGGTTAAAATGACTGATGGCATTAGCTTTAACCTAGAGGGTGTAAGGCATTTCCCAGAACTAAAGAGAAACCTCATTTCCTTAGGATGACTTGATCTGAGCGGACTAACCCTAAAAGCGAATAGGGGAGAGATGAAAGTCCTTAAAGGTGCCCTAGTTGTCATAAAGGGAGAGATCAAGAACGACATATATGTCCTGAAAGGGGAGGTAGTTTCGGGTGAGGGAAACATAGCCAAGACTGACCCCAGAGACACCACTAGCCTGTGGCATAGGAGACTTGGACACATATTTGAGAGGGGATTGATAGAGTTACAAAAACAAGGTGTCTTTTTTGCTGATTCTGTGACACAACTTAACTTCTATGATCATTGCATATTTGGCTAGCATCATAGGATTGCATTTAGCACAGGTTCACACACAACTGATGGCATTGTTGATTATGTCCATTCTGACCTATGGGGACCTTCTAGGGTACCTACAATGGATGGAGCTTCTTATTCCCTGTCTATAGTTGATGACTTCTCAAGAAAAGTATGGATTCATATACTTAAAAACAAAAATGATACATTTGATACTTTTGTTAAGTGCAAAACTTTAATTGACAGCCAAACAAGAAAAAAATTGAAAGTGTTAAGAACTGACAATGGCTTGGAATTTGTGAACTCTGAATTTGACACGCTTTGTGTTGAAAATGGAATTAAATGACATAAAACAGTAAGAGGAAACCCCCCAACAAAACGGTGTAACTGAACATATGAACCGGACTCTTTTACATAGGGTATGATGCATGTTGTTTTCATCTGGACTGTCAAAGCAATTCTAGGGTGAAGCTGTTAACACAGCTGCATATTTGGTTAATAGATCCCCAAATTCAACTTTGAAAATGAAAACCCCTGAAAGTGTATGGACCAGTAAAATAGTTAACTATGATAACTTAAAAGTATCTGGGTGTTCAGCCTTTGCACACTAAAAGGAGGGTATATTGAAGCCTAGGGCAATTAAATGTATTTTTCTAGTGTATCCTTCAGGTGTAAAGGGTTTTAGATTAGGAATTAAGGAGGAAAATCGAACTATAACAATTATAAGTAGGGATGTCATCTTTAATGAAGATGAGATGCCCTACATCAAAGAACAATCAAGTAATAGTTCAGCCGTTAGGGAATTTGACCCTGACTACTATGAATTTGAAGTTAACCCACCTAATCCGATAAACCTAAGGAAAGGCCCTGAAGATAACCTAGATGACACTGAAAATATTAATAGAAGTGCTGCTGAAACTGCGCCTAACAGATCATAAACTGAGCCTAACAGCCATGAAAACGAGATTCAGGACTTAGAGACCTACCAATTGGCAAGGGTTAGAGTTAGGAGAGAGTCTAGAGCACCTGACAGAAATGGCTATGCAGAGTGTATAGCCTATGCTTTAAACACAGCTTTAGATTACGTAGAAATCAAGCCGTTGTCCTATTCTCAAGCTATCAACAGCAAGCATTCAGTAGAGTGATTGAATGCTATGACTGTTGAAATGGAGAGCTTGAGAAAGAACAATACTTGGGTCTTGATTCCCAAGCCTAAGGGTAGGAAGGTTATAGGTTCTAAGTGGATCTTTAGGATGAAAGAACTCAGTACTCCTAAAGGTTTGCCCCGGTTTAAGGCTAGACTAGTAGCCAAAGATTTTTCGCAGAAAGGGGGGGTAGACTACACTGAAATTTTCAGCCCTGTCGTTAAACACACCACTATTCGTGTCATTATGTGCTTGATTGCTTTCTATGACATGTTGCTGCATCAAATGGATGTCACCGCTGCATTTTTGCATGGAGAGCTTGAGGAAGACATTTTCATCTCTCAACCCAAGGGGTTTCTTGAACCCGAGCATTCTGAGCATGTTTGTTTGATGAAAAAAAATCACTGTATGAGCTGAAACAATCACTCTGATAGTGGTATAAGAGGTTTCCTGCATTTATAGTTGATAATAGCTTTAGTAGGTCTGTTCATGATTCATGCTTGTACTTTAAAGATATTGACTATTCTGATCTTCCTACTAATATATGTGGACGATATGTTATTAGCTAGCAGGTCCCAGAAGTAGATTTCAAATTTGAAATCTCGATTAAATTGTTCTTTCAATATGAAAGATTTGGGGGAAGCTGAGAGAATACTAGATATTGATATCATCAGGAACAGGTCTAAAAGAACAATCCATTTGAGTCAAAGTCATTATCTTACTAAGGTCTTGAAAAGGTTTGATATGTTTTAGTCAAAACCTGTGAAACAACCTTTAGCATCGCAGTACCATTTTTCAGCAAGTCAGTGTCCTGAAACTGAGCAAGAAAAACTTAAAATGAGCATAATATCGCTTGCCAACGCTATAGGGTCATTAATGTACGCGATGACCTGCACTGGGCCGGACTTAGCTTTTCCGATGAGTATACTATCTCGTTATATGTCAAATCCCGGTAAGGTACATTGGGATGGAGTTAAATGGCTGCTAAGATATGTAAAAGGATCTATAGATTTGGGCTTAACTTTTTGTAGGGACCAAAATGAAGTTAGATTGATTGGGTATATAGATTCTGATTTTGAGGATGATTTAGATAGAAGACGATCCACATCAGCCTATAGCTTCACCTTAACGGGTGGAGCTATAAGTTGGAAGTCAAAGTTGCATGCTTTAACCTCTTTATCTACTACAAAGTCAGAACTTCTAGCTATATCTGATGCCGGTAAAGAAGTTATATGGCTGAACGGCTTATTGAATGAAATATAACTTGATCTAGGATCACCTAAAATCTACTCGAATAGTCAATCCGCCATTGCTCTATGTAAGAACCATGTATTTCATGATAGAATTAAACACTTAGCAGTTAGACGATATTTTGTCATGGATAACATAGAAGAAAATCAAATTGATTTACTGTAAATTAGTACTAATGATAACCCCGCTAATATGGGCACTAAACATCTTGCTTTGGAGAAGTTTACACAGTTTGTTAAACTCGTCCAAATGGAATGGAACCCAGGATGAGAAATGTTTGTGAAATTGTTAGTCATATAGTTACCAAGGTGGAGTTTGTTATAGTCGGTAAATATATGACTTAGATATTTAATAGGGTTATTGCAACAGTGAAACGCGTCACTTAATGTAATGGGTAAGGTGAAACGCAGCGTTTAGTGTCGTTCTGATTTTGAATTTGGGTATTTTGGGGGCAATGACCAAATTTCCCTTTACTTGTTGTACTAATTATTATTTGTACCGTGTACTAGTTGTCCAAAGCGTGTACTAATGCTGCCCGGATTTGTACTGTGCTGACCGAAAGTGGTAAAGCTTCCTTGGGAAGGTTCTAGATGTTCATCCCAACCGGTCGTTACCCCGACACGTGTCACCAGATCCATGGCTCATGCTGTGCTTTTGTGGGTATTCAGATGTCCGTTAGATCGTCCCTAAATAAATGGCTGTGATGAGGACTAGGGTTATATTCGGATTGAAGCTAGGGCGGTTACAAAATGCCGTGGTTAGGGTTTTAGAGAGGTGAGATCTGATCAACCTCTTCCTTTCCCCTCTCTCTCTGCCGATTTTGCATTCCTAGGGCTCTCTACTCAACCCTAACCCTAAATATGAACCTCTAAGCCAATAAATCGAAGGTTCTAGCCTCATGAGCCTTGATTCGAAGTGATTCCTGTTGGTGGTTCTTCGTTCGTGCTGGTGGTGCTCGGTTTGTTCTTGGTGTTGCCGGCGGCGCACGGTTCAGATCCGGTGTTGTTCGTTTCAGATCTGGTGGAGAGCTATTCTAGTTCAGATCTTGACATATATCGGCTTCCGGAGTAGGTATACTTCTATCCTTACTTAGTTCTTTGGTTTTTAACTTAGAATCCGAAGTTCTTTGTTGAGTTCTTGAGTCTAGAGATGATTTTGTTCTAGGCTTGAGTTGATTGAGTTGTAATCAGTGGTTACAACAACAACAACAGTCCCAGTGCCATAAGAGCTCCCGTATGAGCAGGGTCCTGAGAGGTGCATGTACATAGCCTTCCCCCTATAAGGTGCTACCCCGAAGAGAGGTTGTTTCCGAGGACCCCCGACCTAAGAAGCGTGTCATCATATAACCATAGAGCCTAAAAGCATGAAAATAACTTAGTATTAGATAAATACATAACACAAGACAAGCGTACGAAGCAAAACATTTGTAATCAGTGGTTGTTTCGTATAAATCGGTTCCTTAAGGTCAAGATCTAAGATCTTGGAGTCTGTACTTAATTCTTTTGTTTTGAGCAACTTGCAATAGTTTAACTGAAGTCATATATTGCGAAAACCTCATTAACTCGTGATATATATATATAATCATCATGTTCGAATAAGGGGTATTCGACTAGCTTATACCTCTAAGTAGCAAAATTGTAAGTGTCAATATATTTTGTCAATTAATTTAAATATCGAATTACATATAGATAATAATTAAACATTTTAAAAACTTTAATTCCGATAGTTAGCGAATAAAATCGCAGTACAAAAACTGGCATCCCGCAAAAGCAGAATCCAAAATCACACTGCAGTGGGTAGAGATCAAAATAAATGCAAATCAGAAGCGGAGATTAGAACAAGAGTATTCTAAGTCAAAAGATATGGAGCGAGCTACCCATAGTTCATAATATTTTAAAAGCTATTTTTAGAAAAATGAAATAAGAAAATACTTACTATATAACAAAATTATATACTTGAATTAATAAAAATAAAATATCATAACAAATTAAAAAAGATGCTTATTCGATGATAAATGACTCTAATTTGGATATAACAGTAACAAAAATAATACAATACCAAAAAAAATGACATATTACAAGTGTTTATTCTCTATAGAGGTGGCCAACCGGAACCGGCCCATCGCTGCCCGCTACAGTAGCAAGCTGGGCCTGGGGCCTCCCAGCTCATTTTATGGCAATTTGGAGTATTATTTAGATATTTTAACTTATTTTGTAATTTATTTTGTATTTATATTGTTATAATTGTATTTTTTTTAATAAGTTATTGTATATATATCTTTAAAGAAAAAAGGGAGGGGCCATCCAAGCCCGGGCTCGCTGGGCCTGGGCGAGACCTACGCCCGGCACGGCTAGAGTGCCCGGCCTGCTACCTGGCCTCGGGCCTATTTTTGTAGGCCGCAGAGACGGCCCGGGCCCAACGGCTCTTTAATTATAAAAAAAATAAATAAATAAATACTTTTTTTTTCCTATAAATACTTAAACCTCCCCGACCCATTTCCTCACCAAATATTCAATCATCTCTTCTCTCTCTATACATTCATCATCTCCCATCTTCTCTAACTTTGTTAATTGCAAAAATTGTGCTCTAAAGTTTGAAGTTCGTAAAGTATTTGGTCGAAGTTTGAATTTCATTATTCTCTCGTTTTGGTAATTTTAGTATCGCAATTTTATTTGATTCACATTTTTAGTTATTTAATTTGCATTACTACTTGCATTTTATAAATACTAATCACTTATACTAATATGGCACACAACTCTTCATCATCCTCTGGAGCCGGTCGTGCTAGTTCTAGCTCTTCTCGGCCACCCAGAATCCCTAAAAGGAGTAGAATTGTTTTACTTGATACTGAAGAACGAGCTTTTATACAACCAGACCCAACACCCCTATACACTGATGATAGCATAGATTATGACTTTTCACAACAACACGATTGTCATAAGTCAGGTGGTGATGGGATTGGAGACTCACAAACTAATGAGGAACCCACCCCCACCACCGAAGCCCAGCCTGAAACTAGTACCGGTGCTAGTAGGCGTACAACTAGTGGCGTATGGAAGCACTTTACCCTTAATAAGACAACTAATAAAGCAACTTGTAAATTATGTGACCCACCTAAGGATTTTAGTCATCAACCTGACAGTGGGACGAGCACATTAAACAGACATATACTTAGGTGCCACCCCGAGCAATACCCAGAAAAGAGCCAACAACGTCTAGTACAGCAAGTGACCGGTGCACTTGCTAATTTTAGGTTCTCTCAAGAGAGCAACCAAAAGGGGCTAGCTAAATATATAATTTTGAGTAAAAGGCCTTTTAATACCGGCGAAGACCCAAATTTCGTTAGCTACCTCCAACGAAATGTGAACCCCGCCATTGTGAGGATTCCTCGGAACACCGTAAAGCGGGACGCTTTTACGTTGTACCACGGGATGAAAGCTAGGGTCTTCACACATTTTGCGACAAACACGAGCATGTTCTCGTTGACGTCGGACGTATGGACGTCGAAACCCGGCCAACCTTATATGTGCATAACGGCACACTGGACCAATGAATCCTTCATCATCCAAAAGAGGATAATTTATTTTGGACTTTTAGATTGCCCCCACAATGCTGAGGTAATTACGGGTGTGATTATGTCGGCAGTCCGCGACTGGGGCATAGAGCGACGTATCTTCAGTATTACGTTCGACAATGCTACCAATAACACTGCAGCCGTTACACATTTAATTAGGCAAATGAGACCCATGTTAGGTGGGAAGTGTTTCCATATTCATTGCATTTGTCACATTTTGCATTTAATGGTAATGGATGGTTTAGATCTTATAAAAGCATCCCTTACCACCTTAAGATCTGTAATAATATCTGTTAAATCATCCAACACTAGAAAAAGAAAATTTAAAAATTTATGTAGGTTGCATAACATAGAATATAAACAATTTAAATTAGACTCCCAAACTAGGTGGTCGTCTATGGTAGAAATGTTAGAGCGCATTCTACCATACAAAGACGTTCTAATGGAATTCGCCCAGGAAAATCGTGCAGAATGGAGCGATTACAACCTGGCTGGTATAAATTGGGAGACAATAGATCAAATTTGTAACTTTTTTAGCATGTTTAAATAGGCAACGACATTTTTTTCGGGTTGCTACTATCCGACCATGCCTCAAACAATATCAAGATTGCTTGATATTGTCAATTGGATGGTAGGTAATGAATCCAACCCCGTTTTGTTCGCATCGATTTAGGCAATGAAAGAAAAGTTTGCCAAATATTATTCTGAACTACCTCTTACATACTGTTTGGCAACTATTTTAGACCCTCATTGTAAACGCAGGGGTTTCAACTTGTTTTGCCAACATATTTTCTAGTATTTGCATCCTACTCTTAATATCGACACTTTCATTGTCGATGTCAATAACGACTTGCATAGTTTATTTTCTTAATATTCCCGTCAATTAGCGTCAATAATCTTAGTACTGCTGCAGTAGGATTTTCCACATCTAGTGGAAATAGTTCACACACGTCATATTCATGGAAGCTGTTGGAGCAATTTACGCCCACGGTAGCCCCCACATCATGTGACGAGCTAGATTATTATTTGTGGACACCGATGGTCCATATTTTCGGGCGGCCGGCCAACCCGCATTTTGACCTTTTACAATAGTGGAATACAAACCAAACCCAATATCCCGTGCTTTCCACCATGGCACGTGATATACTAAGTTATCCGATGTCTTCAGTAGCATCGGAGTGTGCTTTCAGTCTTGGTGGCAGGTTGCTTGGAACGAAGAGAGCGAAGCTATCGCCGTCAATCTTGGAGATGTCCGTGTGCTTGAAGGATTGGTTGCTAGCAGAGGTAAGAGATCAACAGAGAATGAAGCTGGATTCATTGAGCAATGAAGAAAACGACCGCACATTTGATACCTCAAATGATGGCCTAGATACCCCCAAGGCTACTGATATCAACACTTTTGTATGTCAATTATTTACTTTTAAATATTTACCTCAAAAGACGACCGCACCCCCCATATGTCAAACTTTGTGTTTTTTGATAAACAAATTTGTACTTTTAAATATTAGGCCCCAACTACGTTGTATTTGTACTTGTATTTGTTACATTATTTATGTACCATTATTTTTTTGATAAGATATTCACCATTACTTATTGTATAGTTTATTTTATTATATATATTTAACATTATTTTTTTTGACTACGTATATTTAGCATTATTAATGCTTGAAAAAAAATGTATTTGTATCTCATATTATTTATCAATGAATTACAATAATTTGAGTACAAAACGGCTTTGTATTAATATTTATTTTTCTTTAAAAAGGCGGGCCCAGGCCCAGGCCCGGCCTGGCCCGCCAGTTGGCCACCACTAGGCACGGCCTAGCTCGGCCCGTGGCCACCTCTAATTCTCTGTATTTATAATAAATACTATTTTATTTTCGATTTTCTTCAAGTATATACCAATTTTCTAATTACGCTCATTATTAGACAATTATTTTTCTAAAATAGCTATATTTGGCAAGCAGCTTTCAATAGCATTTTTTATTGCGTTTAGTATTTTGACTAGTCAAACAGCTAGTCGCATTACTTGGTAAAAGATTTATTGTTCGCATTTTTTATAACATTTAGCTTTTAACTTATCGAACACTATGTAATCAAATTTTATTATTTTACAATAATTTACTAACTTTAATATATAATTTTACCAAACACATAACTCATCAGCTAATATCTAACATCTAATCAATCAATTAATAGCTAATAATTAACAATAAAATGCTAATAATTAACAGCTACAGGCACCCATATCCAATATAAAATCTTTTACAATAAGTATGTGTATATATGCATAAAATACTTGTAGCATTAATATTCAATAGTAGTATTGAGTTGTTGGGTTTGTTATAAATTTCCAGGCTAATCTGAGATTGGATCACATGTTGTGGCTCCTGCCACATCATGTTTAGCAGTGCCACGTGGCACGTAAAGAGAGACAGGGGAATGAGAAATTTTTTAGTTTAAAATTTAAATTACTTAAAATATTACTTTTTAAATAATATTTAAATTTTTATTAAGAACGTCAAAATAAATTGTACATACTATTATTATTATTCAATTTAATAATTATTTATCATTTAAGTATTTGTTAAATTTTATTATTAAAAATTATAATAAATAATAATAGTATATATAATTTATTTTGATGTTTATAACAAAAAATTAATATTTTTTTAAAAATTTAAATAATTTAAATTTTAAAATAAATTTTTTTCTTAAATTTTAATTTTCTTCCCCTCTCTCTGCGTACCACATGACGCTGCTAAACATGCTGTGACAGGACATGGCACTGCTAAACATGCTGTGAGCCACAGCATGTGATCCACCATAGGCATAAGGCCTCGAATTCAGACTCATTTAGCATAGTATCACATTTTTAAAAAAAATTAACAAAATATTATAACTTTTAAAATATTTAAAAAAATATCACATTTTACTGTTTATCATTGGTTGCACGTCTTCTGGGATGGGGGACAAGAAAACACCCGGAGTTGCGCGCCGATGCGGTAGTCGTGCAACCAAGGTGCAAGACTTCCGGGTAGGCGTGCAACAGTACACGCCTACCCAGTGGTCGTGCACCACCCAAATTTCAATACCCTACGTTATTCCCTGCTAAAATTCGCTGACATGGGAATCCCTGCTAAAATTCGAATCTCTGCTATAAAATATATTGTTTTAATTGTTCGAAAGTTGATTGACATGCCTGATGTTCCATGTTACAGGCCGAGGATGAGATCATGGGGAGGATACACCGTCCCGTAGCGCCTCATGAATTAGTACGACCTTATATCGTAGAGGCTGGCTTAATTGGAGTGACCCAAATAGGTCATATCCAAGTTGATAACGCCTTGATTACTGCCTTGGTGGAGAGGTGGAGGCGAGAAACTTATACATTCCATTTACGTGTTGGTGAGATGACACCAACACTGTAAGATGTAGCCGTCTTGCTAGGTCTACGTGTAAATGGCCCGGTAGTCATTGGTGGCACGGATTACGATTGGAGAAACCTCTGTCAGGTTTTATTGGGTGCAGATCCTATGAACAACTTGCATGGCGACATGATCAGGACGACATGGTTGAATGCAGTGGTAGCACAAGGACCCCCAGCTGACGCTAATGAGCAAGTGCTGTTATAGCACGCAAGATTTTACATCCTCCATTTGATTGATTGTGTGTTGTTTAGCAACAATACTGGTAGTTGGGCATCGCTCGTCTACCTACCATTACTTGAAACAATGGAGGGCTGTAGTCAGTACAGTTGGGGGTCAGCAGTGCTCGCCAACCTGTATAGACAACTATGTCGATGTTGCATGCGGGGTGGCAGGCAGCTAGGCGGATGTGTTTTATTGCTCTAGGTACGGATTGCAATTCATGTTTAATTTCCTAATGTGTAGCATGATCTCAAATCGATCAATTTATCATGTGTAGTTGTGGTCGTGGGAGCACTTACACATAGGTCGACCACTTATCACTGCCCACCGTCACAATCAAGGTGCAGTTGGTGACCCTCCGCCACCATTAGGCGCTCAATAAGATCAAATAGTTCATTACTATGTTGCTTTGATGAACACTTAATATTATGTAAGTATCTTAATATAATTCGCTGCATATTTCATCAGCTGGAGTGCCGCCTTGACATTCTGCCAGTCTCCAAGGCGCAGTCACTCCTTATACCGGGACCAACTCGATATCCAAGAGCCTCATCAGGTATATACATGATGAATGCATATGTCTTTGTCGATTAATATTTATTGTAATGACCAAGTCATTTTATATGTTCCTAAATTAATTGGACGCCGTACGTGCAATCCAGGTTGAATGCCTTGCCTGCGATTTGTGTCGAGGGTCGTCACATCTGACGATATGAAGGGCCTTTGATATTCTTTGGCATTGTAGAATTACACCCCGCCGACAGAATGCTGCGTCAGTTTGGATTGACGCAGCATATCCCAGATTCTATCGACACTCACGACACGTTACATAATTTGTCTCGTCATGGCAGGCACGACGAGAACTGGGTTGTCTACCACGATAACTGGATCCCGGTGTGGGACTCACGGGAGCATCGTATCGCCCACGTGCGTGATCCATCGACATCGCCTAGAGTGTACATGGAATGGTACTCATCTATAACTAGGCGTGTCATAGCACGGCGTGAAGTGCAAGTTCCACGCAACCCCCGGCTTGTTTATGAACCAAGTGGCAACCGTATTCAACGATTAGTAAGTACTTTAAAAACATTTATCCTGTTACTTCTTATTCATTTTATTTTATTAACATGTAAAAGTACTATGTGCTAGGTCGATATTTTTAAACAGCATTCTAGAAAGTGTGCTCAGGCGCTACGTAATAGTGCTCGCCACACTGTAGAGTCTCTCTCAACCGATATTCTTACTGGTTGTAGTACCGCAATGGATGTTATCGGTGAGGGACATGATTTCAGACATATTATACAAGACAAAGGTATCAATTATCATAATCTACGTGCTGCGCGAAGAAGGGGATGTGAACTTCCTTCAAGGCACAGTTTTTCATTTCAAACAGAGTCCACACCCTCAAGACATCGTGGTGAACCCAGTCGTAGATCCATGTCAAATTTTGATCAGTAAAATGTACATGTCTTTAAATTTAGTACTTAAGTATCTTACAGTTTATTAAATTATTGTAATTTATTACCCTTTTAGCAAAGTTTAATACAATTTTATTAAAAATACAAAAGTGAAACATTATTATATCAATGTAAGTATTTTAGCTAGAATCTGATAATTTGGTTGACAAAAGGAGTTGACATAGATTTCAACAATTTGCAAGTAACTTACATCAAATTTCGGAAATATTTATTTTATTTTAATTAAGTTAGGTGGGTGCTCAAGATATTAAAATAAAACGTGTACAATATCGAAGCTATAACAAGCACTACATAGAATTAAAGCGAATTACATCCAAGACTTTATTGGAAGGACTATACTATCATTGATGATCACATATCATGTGAAAATTAAGCCTAGATATTAATATAGAAGATGGTATATATAGAGATTGTGGGAAAAGATTGAAGAAGAAGAAATGGTGTTTTTACGATTAATAATGGGAGATGTGAAATAGGGGAAGAAGAAGCTAGGGTTAGGGTTGAAGATGAAAGTGAACAAAAAAAAAAAAAAAAAAAAAAGAGGGGATGAGGTGGTGCACGCCTACCCGGAAGTCGTGCACCCTGGTTGCACGACTACCCCGTCGGCGCGCAACTCCGGGCGTTTTCTTGTCCCCCATCCCAGATGGCGTGCACTCAATGATGAACAGTAAAATATGATACTTTTCTAAATATTTTGAAAGTTATGATATTTTGCTAATTTTTTTTTCAAAATGTGATACTATGCTAAATGAGTCTCGAATTCAAGGCTCATTTTTCCTTTTTCAATAAAAAAACAACAAAAAATACACAAAATTTAAATGATTCAGCCCAAAATGCCTATATCTATAGAGTTGCAGTGATGTTTAATTGCTTGAAAGTTTTACAAGACAGTTTTTTTGATTTCTCCCTCTCTCAAACCTTAAACAAAGTTTATATCGACACTTGTGAAAAAAAAGCCTATAATCATCCTAAAATAAGTCATCAATTTGATCCTTCACCTAAGCCCAAAATAAAGCACAGAATAGTATAAATCAGACTTCATACAAGAAGTCTAATAACTAAAAGTGTTATTCTATTTCTTATCCTGTTAAAAAAAGTCTAATTAATTTAAATCAAAATAAAATTTATTATTATTAAAGTAATAATATAACTTATAAATAATAAAAGTAAAAAAAAAAATAACAATCTTAATAATAACAATTTTATTCTTATTGAGGATAAAATGAGATTCATTTTGGGGGATGATACGAGACGGGGATACAGAGAGCAGGCTTTGGAATCGGACGGCTAAGAAAGTGCCACGGTTTATAAGTGATGTAGATTCCCCGCCACGCCGGCTATACTTCCCACTTGTCTTGGGGGTAACGTGAAACTTTTGTATTCTTTCCCTAATTTAAATCATGCTTATGAAATCGGATGCTTGTTTATTTTTTGTCTTTTACTTTTGTTTTTATGCTTTTATACTTTATATATTCTCTATGTTTTTTATGTTTTTCATGTCTATCAAATTGAAGATCTTCGAAAACAGTCCCTCATTAGAGTTCATTCTTAAAAGGTAAGGTTGCGTACATTCTACCTCTCCCAAACCCAACTTACATGGGAGCCCTTGAAACACTGGGCCTATTATTGTTGTTGTTGTATGCTTTTGTGTAAATAATATGTTTCAATTTTGTTTAAATTATTATGTCCCGTATCGTAAAACTAAGAGTAATTGATTTTATAAAAAGAAATCTACGGTGTAAGTAACTGATTCATCTCCAGTTAGGATCCCTGTTTGTGCTGGTTCTGCGCGTGCTGTTGTTTCTTGTCTCCTTGTTTTTTTGGTCCTGTGCTCGCTGTCTGCTGTATTGTGTTTTGAGGCGAGCATTTCTGTTCCTGTTTTCTTGTTTTGTGTTGGATGTTTTTGGTCCCCGTGTTGTTGCGGTCGGACTCTGGCGTCGCCTAGCTAGTGGCCAGCTTGTTTAGCAATTTTATCACAATTTATCAAGGGAAAAAAAAAAAAGAAATCTATAAAAAATAATTGTGAAAAATCAGTTTCTTCACTGTAATATTGAACAGGATAAAGAAAGTCACTTTATATACCATTACACCAAGTTTTAATGACCTAAGGTGGACGTGCTTCTCGCTATGTCGTGTTATAGTGTAGTGTAGTGTAGATTTTTCTTATCTGAAATTTTATTTTTACAGTTATATGAATATATATTTCTTGGCTAAAAAATCCAAGCTCGAGGTTGATTGCCACTATATATCTATAGGTCCTAACTTTTATAATGGAGCTTGATTTTACATCATTTTCTCAACTGTTTGATTACTCCCAAAGGTTGAATCTTTAGCCTATAATAAGTTGCCTCTGAAGTTTGGAAAACACACACTAAAATTACTCTTTTCTCCAATTGTGCTTTTGATCTTCTGCAAGATACATCGCTGCTTGTGGTTCTCCTTTTTCCATCTAATGAGCATACTGAGGCTTACTCTAATTCTCCACTCAATAGTAGACTTTTGTGATAGGCATTGTGTTATCTTCGAGAGTTAGTATTTGGGTCCTATTATACTGGTATGGGGGTATAAGCGACTTAGGATAGTAATAAACTCCACAAGATGACTATTCTTTGATTCGGTCTATAACTTATTGTTTCTTGTTTTTCTCCACTTATTAATGACTCCCATTGTTCATTTGTGCTCGGGATTGAAGTGTTAAAATTTCAGAGTTGTAGTGCCCAAGTTTTTTGTTGAAGTTGGTGGTTGGTTTTCTTGGAAATCAACGTTGGTGTGTTAGAGGTCAAGATTCGAAGTCTTAAGTTTGTCCTCCTAAAGTCAATTTTTCTATCTTGAGTTAATTTCATCTACCTTGAGTTTGAATTTGGTTATTTCATTTGTATCGCTGTATATGCTTTAACACGAGTAATGATTTATTCATTTGTTTTTAGCTTAATTATTCATGATTTATTTATTTTAATAAGATCAATAAATTTAAAACCCATACTTTTTTATAATGGTGTTTGCATAAGTAATAGACAAAGATATTTTTTATATAATCGAGCATTTGGATATACATATTTTAAAAAAACTTATCTGCTAAAATGACTTAATGATATTAATGAACCAATAGAGGTAGGTTCTAGTGATGGTGGTCAACCATGGTGGTAGGGAGAATCATGGTAGTGCTGAGCAACGGTAATAGATAACAGTAAGTCATAGCAATGGATGGTAATCATAGTCAAACTATTGTGATAAAGGGAACTAGCCATGTTGTTTAAGGCAGACCTAGTGGCGAGACGCCATAGTGGTGGCCGATGGGGCTGGATCACGAAGTTGAGCAGAAATTATAGGAACAGCAAGCCATGGTGCCGAATTTTGAGTGCGTTATGGCAATGATGGTCAATGGTAATATATAAGTAGCGGTGGTTATGGTGAAAGAATGGTAGTGTGTCATAGCGAACAAAGTAAATCATGATAGTAGTTAAGCAAGATAGCGGGTGCCTTGTTGGGGTGAGTCGAGAGCGCCATAATGCTGGAAGGGGGTTAATAGTGAGTGCAGTTGATGATAGAAGATCCAATTTAGCGCTTTTTATTTTTAATTTTTTTTTAATAATTAGAGAAAGAACTCATTCAAATTCGATCATTCCACCACGTCTAGTACAGAGGAGGTCAAGATAGAATCGGAGATCGTGCCGAGTCAGGAGAGTTTCAAATACCTGGGATTCATGATACATCAGAATGGTGAGGTGGATGAGGAAGTCAACAATAGGATTAAAGTAGGCTGGCAGAAGTGGAGGATAACATCCGGGGTGCTTTGTGATAGAAAGTTTTCGCTAAAGCTAAAGGGAAAATACTATAGGACGGTAGTTAGACCGGCTATGTTATATAGGGCAGAGTGTCGCCCAATGAAACAAAATCAAACACGGAGGATGAAAGTGGCAGAGATGAGGATGCTGCGCTGGATGTGCGGCCACACAAGGAAAAAATAGGATCAGGAACGATGTAATAAGAGATAAATTGGGTGTAGCATCGATCGAGGATAAATTGAGGGAGCACCGCCTAAGATGGTTTGGACATGTCAGCAGGAGACCGACCACAGCCCCAGTTAGGAGGTGTGAGCAGCTACAAACGACACTGGGAAGAAGAGGGAGGGACAGGCCAAAGAGGAGTTGGCTGGAGACGATTCGACACGACCTAACCCACCTAAACCTAAGAGAGGAGATGGCCTCAGATAGGGCACGATGGAGGGCTAGCATAAGGATAGCGGAGGTGGCAGCGTAGGATAGGGAGGCGAGTGACTTGTAATTTAAGATCCCTAGGCTAGCATTTTCATACTGTTTAATTAGTTCTGATTACTCATCTGTTTTGGCATACATACATCCACACTTAAATGCTTGCATGCCTTTTCCTTTAATTCAGGTGGTACCTTTTTTACTAAATCCATTGGTGATAAATTTATTTCTGTACGTACAGGTTTACACACACTTCAGGTTGGGGGTCCTCGGAAACAGCCTCCTTTCCACTCGGAAGGGGTAAGGCTGCGTACATCTACCCCTCCCAGACCCTGCTTATTGCGGGAGCCGCGAGGCACTGGGACTGTTGTTGTTGTTGTTGTAATTAGAGAAAGAACTCGTGATATAAAACTGGTACACTCGTTGAAGTAAAGCTCGAGAAAGCCCACAAGAGCGGGAAAGAAAACATAGCAAAACACTTAGATGCCTAATACCGTGCCAACATCTGAAATACAATACCAACTATTGAAACACGAAAATTCACACTTTAACCAACTCTAAACACAAAAAGCAAAATGGATCAATACACCTTTCTTGGCTTAAACTGAACAAGACACAAGCGCTAATGATCAAATTGGTCCTTATCATTACTTGGGCACCTCAAAGTAGGCTCCATCAATTTGAGCTACCACTCCTATCAGGGTCAGACAGAGGATGGAGCATGAACTAACTTCTTATTGCGATGCCTCTTTTTCTTACGAGTAATCCCACTCGGTACATCGCTTTTAAGAGATCAAAAGAAATTATGCAAATCACAATCAAGAGTCAAGACCATTATAGCTTGGCCAATTTCTTTCCACATTCCCAAGTTTTATATTTAGTGATTCGATATTTTTTCATCTTTTTTTTTTAAATTACAAAAAGACATAATAAGTTTTGTTTTTTAATCAATCAAAGACATAAATAAGGGGGTACCAACACACAAGCACCGGATCCCATTAGAACTCCAAAGTTATGTGTGCTTGGACGAGAGCAGTACCAAGATTGGTGACCTCCTGGGAAGTCCTCATGTTGCACCCATCAGGTTCAGGGTTCTTGGAAACAGTCTCCCTTTAGGGTAGCACCTTAAAGGGGCTCCAAACCTTATTTAGGCTGTAACTCTTGGGGCACTGGAAATATTGCTTAGGCCGATCTAATTTGTAACTGCAAAAATTGAATTTCTTCGGAAAGCACCAGACCCACGAGCCTCATTTAGTCAGCACGTGGAAGCGCGTGCGACCCATCATTCCGCCGGCGTTGCAACCCCGAAGTCGCCGCCTCTCCCTCTTCCCAATCATGCAAATTTCATCCTCGTCCATGCTCATTTCGGTGGCTTATTTTCAGATCTAAATCTCTCTCCTCCAAGAAACTACCACCACCGTCCGCCGCGGCTCGTACGCCACTAGCAACAGCCACCGTCGCCTGAAACCACCACCGGATCTCCGTCCACTGTCACTGGTAACACAGACCACCGGGACCCTACTTCGTCTTCTCCAACCACTACGTCTTCTCTCCATTCTCTCCACCATCGTCGTCTTCCACCGACTTCCCTCCACCTATCTCCCACCACCAGCTTCGGCTTCATCACCACCAAAACCCAACATCAACAGCCACCACCTCCCCACTGCAGTCAATCTCCACCACCACGCCTCCTCTCTTACCACCATCCCAACCCCACGTCCTCTCTCGCCAATTCCATATCCAAAACCAATTTTGAAATGTCAATAGCTAGTGAGATGGTGTCCATCTTCATTGATGGCTTATCGGAAAGCACGACAAATTCATGGCTTAAGGCAGTTTTTCGAGAATTCAGGACAATCTATGACACTTTTGTTCCTATTAAAAAAAGGTTGAGGCCTAGATGTTCTTATGGCTTTGTTCAATTTTATGACTCGAATGAAGTTGCATGGGCAATTACATCCATGAATGGAAGATGGGTGGTGGGTGTTAAGCTAAGAGTTCAATGGGCTAACCCATGCAAAAGACCAACTTCTTCATCCTACCGGAATCAGCCTCAATCAAGGGTTTTTCAGTAGTCCAGAGACAATGGAGGTAATCATGATCAGGGGATACTCCAACTAGTCAGCTAGGGGATGCCATGAATACGAACATTCCTAGGATTGTGGTGTCCAATGTCAATAAGAGTGTGGAGGGCTGGCTCAATCGATCAATAATTGCACACTCAGGTGATGAGGTTAGTCTGGATGATATCCTCACATTTATGACGGAGAGCAACTTGTATGGATTAACCCCTAGAGGGTTAAGCAACACCACTTTTATCTTGGTCTGCGACTCTGATGGCATCCTGGAATCTTACCTCAGCCCGTGCAAAGAGACCCTACTTCGGAAATTCAAAGAAGTGTATAAATACTCCGGCGAGATCCTTGGCTCCCTTAATAGAAGGGTTTGGATTGACATTTATGGACTGCTTATCCAATATTGGTCAAAGGACTGCTTTACTGACATTGCGAAAATATGGGGAAAGTTCTTCAGGGTGGATTCAAGGACGTTTGTCAAGTGATGTGTTGACGTTGCCAGAATTATAATTGACACCTGCTCTACAAAATGCATTAACCAGATGATTCAAATTCAGTTTAACGGAGGATCCCATTTAGTTCTAGCCAAAGAGGGCAATTCAGTTTTGATTCTAGACTACTCACCCAGAGTTGTTGCCCTCGTAGTCTCGGCTAGATTGGCAAGGGAGCAGGCCTCTTTTCCATCAATGTCACAGCAAGACAGTTACTGCACCACACTGGCACGACATTCCCACGGGTTCAACCTGTTCTCGAGTAGGTGACGAATGTCTTGGATGACGGTGAGGATTTTGAAACTCGTCCTCCTAGGTCAATGAATGGAGACGGGAGTGTCTTAGGGAAAACGTTGGGCCAGGTATCTATTCATATTGATGGCCAATACTTCAAGAGTTGGGCCTTGGGATGCTCTGGCCCACGCGCCCCACTGCCCCCCTTTTTCCCCCCAGCCTATTGCTCGAATACCACTTCAGGATATTCGAGAAAATTAACATCTCCCTCTTCTTCTGTCGTGGGTTAAGAATGATAATGTCGAAATAGTACAGCATCATACTAAGACATTACCGCATGAGAGCGAAGGTCGGGACACCATTAGTGATAATGACTTTGCAACCTCCAGTCCTGAATTCCCACCAGGCTTCGAACCTCCTGAATTGCTCAGACACCAACATACAGAGGACATTATACCTTAGAACTACCATGTGCCGGTGCCGCTTATGGAGGGGACTTGTACAACTCAAATGAAGAAGGAAAAGATGCAGACGTCAAAAAAGGGTAGGCGAGCTCTCAAAAGCAAGATGAAAAAGAAGGAGAAGCGAGAGCTATAAAATTTCTTGAAGGATATGTCGCCCGGGAGAAGGGCGCGGAGATCGGTTAAGGCCCATGGCGAAAAGAAAAGGAGGAATATAGCGAATCGGGGCGACACCGTTATTGACGCTGATAAAATCGAGGAGGCTGGCCGAGTAATAGGAATGGGAAAAAGACTATCTGAATTTTGATGGCTTCAACCCGCCTATGGTGAGTGCTTTGATCCATATAAGGTTGTGATGATTCGATTCTGATCATTAGGTGCCCAATAGAGTGACTCCGGTTAAGATTGAATTGAACTATGGCGATGGCTTTGATTCATCTTCCCTGAGTCTTGTGCTTCAATATTTTCAGTGGGTCGTTTGGTCTAGTTTCCGGCCGTCTGATTGATCGTGTTTTCGTTGTTTTGAGGAGTCGTGTTTTGCTTGTTTTGGTTTGTCTTCCTGCGTTTTTGTTGTCTTTTGTGGCCCGAATCTCTAACGGGTGGTCTCAAATCTCGCTTAGTCGAGTGGCCTGCTTTATACCGTGACTTTGCCGCTAATTATCGAAAAAAACTGAAAATGTTGCTTTTAATGAATTACAAATCTGTGGTCAATTAATACCATTTTTCACAATTTTTATTGATCAAAAACCAGAATCAAACATATTCTCAGCAGTAAAGTATAACTATGAGAATAAAGGTATAAAAGTCACAATTTTCTTTTTTTTTTTTTTCCTTTGGTTCATTTGCAATGATAATATATTAGCTTAGTACCTACCAAGGTATTACTTCAGTAATAGAAAATAAGTATAACTGGCTCCTAAAATATGTAGGTCACCACATGAGCCAGTGAATTCGTGACTAACAAAAAGATAATAAATCAGCTTAGGCAAAGAACTTTATTATATACATGTACCTGGTTTTGTCAATAAAATGTACATATTATATATATATATAGAGAAGTTTCACCCCCCCTAAAACCTTTCCCACACCAAATTCTAAATTTTTAGATTTTTTTTTTTTTCAATCCTCACTTACTTATCCTTATCTTTTTAATTATTTTTTTTTTCAATCCTCACAAACTTATCCTTATCTTTTTAATTTTTTTTTTCTTATTTTACTTTTGCCAAGAAAAATGAACAAATTAAAGAAAATTTTTAATGCTTGAACTCTATTTTTAATGATTAGAATATAAAACGTTGAATTTTGAAGGATTGATTTTAAAAGATACTGAATTGATACTGAATTGGCAGGTGAGTGTCTATAAGTAGAGCGGAAAGTGCGTATGGGTTAGGTGTACCGGCTCTGTACCTAACACTGGTATAAGGCGTGTACGGATATATAAAAATATTTATTTAAAATTTTAAATGTTTGCTTCAAACTAAAAGTCACAGGTTCTAAAAATGAAAAGCCTCAAACTAAAAAACACAGTCCACAAATTCTACATTTCTAATTTTTAATGTAATTCAATGCTTGGTTGTATCACAATAAATATTATATTAAAATATCGTAATTAGTAAATTATATAAATTACATGAGAAAATTCATACTCTAATTATTAAAATAATAAATCTAATTCAATTAAACCATAATTTCAATGGACTAATTTTTATCTTTATAATAGGAGTATTTAAATTTGACACTTAAAACTTGAAGCATGCTTATCCATCCTTATCTAAATTCTTACAATGTACAGCCCTCTAAAATTAATTGAATACAAATGCTAAAATTATATTATGAGTTTATTCAATTTACCTTTTATTTTCTTTATTTGAACTAAAAAATGTCATTTAAAGTAAATGATGACTTCTCACTTAAAATGAATGAGAAGAAAATACATAAAAATTATATAATATAAACTCCAAATTCTAAATTTTTAGATTTTTTTTCTTTTTTTTTCATCCTCACATACTTATCGTTATCATTTTAATTTCTTTTTTTTTTTCAATCCTCACAAACTTATCCTTATCTTTTTAATTTTTTTTTCTTATTTTACTTTTGCCAAGAAAAATAAAAAAATTAAAGAGAATTTTTAATGCTTGAACTATATTTTTAAGGATTAAAATATGGAATGTTAAATTTTGAAGGGTTAATTTTAAAAGATATTGAATTGACAGGTCAGTGTCTATAAGTGGAGCGGGTAGTGCGTATGGGTTAGGTGTACCGGCTTTGTACCTAACACTGGTATAAGGCGGGTGTGGATATATAAAAATATTTATTTAAAATTTTAAATGTTTGCTTCAAACTAAAAGTCACAGGTTCTAAAAATGAAAAATCTCAAACTATATTTATTTGCAGATTACACAATTGAAAGTATAATGATTTCTAAAACCTTTTTTTTGGAATTAATAATTAAAATGCCGAGAATTGAACTACAAAAATACAGTCCACAAATTCTGCATTTCTAATTTTTAATGTAATTCAATGCTTGGTTGTATCACAATTAATGCATAGCACCATTGCAATCATTACAATGTACAACCCCCAAGATTAATTGAACCCAAATAAAAGTAATGTAATTCAATATTTTTTTCGCACTTAAACAATAGTTAATGTACTTCAGTCAAACCCAAATTTACCAAATTCTAAATTCTTAGATTTTTCTTTTTTTTATTTTTCTTTTTTTAATCCTCACATTCTTACATATTTATCGTAATTAGTAAATTATATAAATTACATGAGAAAATATCATTTCAAGAAAGACAATTTTATCATTTTCAATTTCAATGTTGTAATAATAGTAAAATTAGTTTTGACATCAGCATCTTCATAAAATATGTTATCCAAATCTCTACTTATATTATAATAAAGTCTCTCAATCCCCAAAATCTCCAAACTCAAAAGAAGCATTAATCCACTTTTTAAGTTCCTCATGCTTATCAAAATTTCTCTAAAGCTCCCACCCACCCTCTAATAAGAAAGTCCAAAAAATTTCATTCCCTTTCAATAGTGGAGAAGTCGTTCAGCATTGAACGTATTATCTAAACGGTAACAACTTCCACCTTATGTTTACTTTGTCGCCAGCAAAAAACCCCGCTTTACTTTATGTTATGTTATATGTTAAACTTTAGTAAAAAAATATTTGGATATAAGCAAACTACATCCATATTTACACTTAAATATTTTGTGTGTATTACCAATTCTATCCCTTATATGTAGAATCCAATAGTGAATTTCATATATGACATATTCATGGCATTCATTAGTAATATGTACGTAACACAGCACTCATCAACAAATGCACGACAAGTTCTATTTTAGGCAACAATATTACATAGGAGATTTGACATGTTAATAGCTTGAGCTCCTGCTTCTCTAACTACACAAGTAAGACTTGAGAAACAAAGAATACAAAAGCATCTGCCAGGTAAGAAAACTTAGTTAACGATTTAACTTAGCAAGTTACATAACTAATTTGGCCTACTTTGAAAATTTTGTATTTTTCACTGTACTATGACAAGTTCAGGGAAAAAAAAAAGTCAGGGTTTTTTCAAGATAAAAAATCACACGTATAAAAATATATTAATCAATAAATACCTGTTATGTGTCGTACGAAAACAAAACTAGTATATATATACAAGTACGCAGCCTCCAACTGAAATTGGACAAGTCACAAAAGTATTTTAGGAAGTGATAAAATAAGATTCTTTTAAAGGTTACTTTTTTCATCCATTTTTATGTACTTTTGTAATGCCTCCACCACTTCCCTTTTGCCACTGCTTTTATCCCCCCACACCTTATCTTTTTTTTTCATTTTTTTATGTCTTTATTGTACGGAAACATCCATTTTTTAGGATTCTATCACATAGGAGTAGAGATCATGTTTTAATAAGAGTAGTATTAGAATGGGCGATCTTATGAAAAGTTATTGTATTGATAATTGTAAAAGATTGGGAGTTCTTGGAAATAATTTCTCGACAGAATTACATCCTGAAGGGATAAGGCTGCGTCCATCCACCCCTCAAACTCCACTTAGGCTGAAACCCTTGAAACACTGAATCTATTGTTATTGTTGTTGTCGTCGTCGTCGTCTTAGCAAGAGTCTTGAAACAATAAGTTTGTTGTTATTGTACCATAGAAATAATATGAGTTATAATAAACACTTGCCACAAAAAAAATTTAATAATTTTGCTCTCCTGTTAACAAATTTATCCCGGCAACAATATATATAACAACCATTAAATCAAATGGGCTCTTGCTGAATAATATATGAAATAAATAAAATGTACAATTCCTTATGTTACAGCGTGTTGGTTGTTCTTAAACTGATAATAGTATTATCTTTTATGGAAAATTTTTATTTAAGTATTTTAAAATTTGATTATTTATTATCTTAATATCTTAATACTTTAAAATATATAATGGGTTCTTTGAAATTGAAAATTTTTATTGCTAAGATACATAAAATTTTATCCATCATGTATCTGTTTTTTTAAATTCAATATATTTTTATTAAAAATTGCTCAAGTAAAATAATATTCGAATAATATATAAATATATTTATTAGAATTGGTTATTTTTTACCAAAAATATTAAAATAATATAAAATTTTAACAATATATAGATAAGCTAAATTCAAATTTAATAAAAATATTTATTGAATATCTTCAAAAAAATATAGATATATCTTAAACGTATTATTATATTCATACTCTGTATTAACATTTTTTATAAAATTTGTCCAGCAATTATAAAAATTTACCAAATTTTAATATAAAATATCGAAATAATAAATTATTTAAAATTTAAAATATAAAATATCTTAGTGTATATATTAAATTAAAAAATTATTTTTCCGCAGCTAGTAGGGCAACAACACTAAAGCAAATAAAGACACGTGTAAATAGAAAAAGAAAAAAGCGTACTGGGGCCACGTGACGGCATACGAAGCTTTTCAGAAAGCGGGCCCCACTGTTGCGCAACGGATGAGTGCCACGTTGCCGTGGAAATGCTGGTGACCTGTCAGGAAGTGACAGCAGGGGACACCTGTCGCAATAAAGTGTCGTGGGAAAATAAGTAAAAAAGAGGACAACGCACACGTGGGTCCCAACGGTCATGGGGCGCCGTTAACTTTTTCGTGAAATACTGTACGTGACGATTGTCTGTCAGCTAACGATGGTTCCACGTGGCGCGCGATTAGCTAAGAACCGACCCGCAACCGCCGTCGGATTTCCAAACTTTTTATTTTCCGAGAACAAGGAGATATCTCGGACTTTTTTTACAAATTGGCTCAATTTTTAAAAAATTTTAAAAAGTAGTCTATTTTAAAAAATATTTTAAAAAATAATTTTATTTACTGTAATAAAATGGGTGCATGACATACAGAACGGCGTGCAATGGTACCCATTTTTTTATACAATTTTACCTCTTTAAATTAAAAAAATAATAATTTTTTTTAATTTAAATTATTTTAATTTTAAAAATAAAAATATCCCGGTGGCACTTATCGGCTGGTTTATTTGCTTAGGTTCAATCACATACTATTGACCTTGTACTATTTGATGTGTCCGTGCTTACTCTTTGCGCTTTTGCTTATGTTTTTAGGATACCTGCTCCCATAAGGACACAATATTCGGGGTGGGGGTCCTTGGAAACAGCCTCTCTTCCACCCAGAAGGGGGAAGGCTGTGTACATTCACCCTCCCCAAACCCTACTTTCGCGGAAGCCTTTGTCACTGGGACTGTTGTTGTTGTTAACGTATTTTAATTCTTAATTTTATAATTTGAATCACTAAATACGTATAAATTTTAAATTAAAAGGTATATGTATATTACTATTTGAACTATTAATAAGGAAGATATAAATGAGGGACACATTTAAATGAGGAGATGGTGATATGTATATTATTATTTAAATTATCTCATACAAAAACTATGGTATTATAATACTATTAATAAGGAGGACATAAATTAGGGACATATTAAAATGAAGGACACAATCACTAAGTCTAACTTAACAGTTTTTTGTACGCAGCCTTCCCCCTTCCGGGTGGAAGAGAGGCTGTTTCCGAGGACCCCCACCCTGAATATCGTGTCGTTATAGGAGCATGTATCCTGAAAGTATAAGCAAAAGCATAAAAAATAAGCACGGGCACATCAAATAGTACAAGGCACATAATAGGCAAATAGTACAAGGTCAATAGTATGTGATTAAACCTAAGCAAATAAATCAGTCGATAAGTGCTTCCGGAATATTTTTATTTTAAAAATAAAAATAATTTAAATTAAAAAGAAATTTTATTATTTTTTTTAATTTTAAAGAGGTAAAACACTATTAAAAAAAAATGGGCACCGTTGCACGCCGTACGGAACGGCATGCAACGGTGGCCGTGTGTTGCACGACGTTCCGTACGGCGTGCACCCATCTTGCTACAGTAAATAGGGTCATTTTTCTAAATATTTTTTAAAGAAGGCCACTTTTCTAAAATTTTTTGAAAATTGGGCCAATTTGCAAAAAAAATCGATATCTCGTCACACTCCATATATATTTATTTATATACCAACTTTGGCCATCCGTTCGAATAAAAAGGAATATATCCAGTGCCTCAAGGGCTCCCACCTACACAGGGTCTGGGGGGCGGTGATGTATGCAGCCTTCCCACTTCAGGGTATTAACCTAAAAAGAGGCTGTATCAGCCATTCGTTCGAATAGAGAGGTAGAATTCGCTTTTTATATATATATATATATTTTTTTTGAAGAGTATTATATTATATATATATATATAATATTTTATTTTTTTAATTAAATTCTTCTAAATTTTAGATGCGATATTAAATAATTAACTAACTTTTTATAATTTTTAAAAGTCATGTCTAAATTTATAAAAAAAATTCAATATCACACCTAACGTTGATATCTTTAACTTTTCTTTAAAATAAATACTAGATTATCCTTAATAAAAATATTTTTTATCACGAAATATGAACAAGTTTATAAATAAAAAACATTTTTAATTTTTTTTGTTGACACAATCCTGTAGTAGTATATCAGACCTTAATAATTTTATAAATTCAAAGATGAAGGATAATTTTATCATTTAGAAAATATATTATTTAGTATAAATTAAGTTAAATTTGGTGTTTTTATGCAGTTATACCTCAAAACGCGATGTTTCATTTGACGGCAAGTTAATAGTGTTAACATTAAATGTGATATTTTAAAAGTTATGAAAAGTTTAGATGTGACTTTAAAAAATTAGAAAAGTTAGATAATTTTTTGATGTCTCACCTAAAATATAGGTAGTTTTTAATAAATAAATAAAAAAAAACCCCAATATTTTTTTTCTTCTTGGAAAAGTAACCAAAATGTGATATTTTATATTTAATATTTTATTATTTAGATACTGTAAAATTTTAAAATTTTATCAATTAAGTATTTTTTTGTCCAAATTTGTATAGATTTTCATTTAGAAAGCTAAAATGAAATATGACTTCAGCATATATTGGTATTTTTGTTAGAATTTGATTTTTTTGTCGAAATTGCTAACATAAGACATGATTTGGATAATGTTTAGGTAGTTTACATTGACATTTGCTGAATTTTTATCGTAATTTGCTGAATTTTTCTGAACACATTAGTATGACTCGTATGTATGATCATAACTATGTATAATATCAACATTTTATGTATAAAATTAGTTAGGTTCTTATAAATATTTAAAAAATTGCAACATATGATGCCTATGTGATAAAATATTCAAACATTCGAGTAACTCATTGTATATATTAAAATGTTATGGTAACTACGTGATAAATGTTAGGAACATCCTTAAAATACAAAATATCGGTTGAGATAAGTAAATCGATAAATTGAGCTAAATAATATAAATTGAGGTAAATATGTTAGAAACAACCACTTAGCAAGGTTACATCCTGAAAAGGCAAGGCTGCGTACATCCAATCCCCCTCCCCCCGCCCCACGATCCCGCTTAAGTGGGAGCCCTTGAGGCACTGGGTCTATTGTTGTTGTTGTAGTAGTATAACTCAATCCAAGATCTGAAAATGACATTACTAACCATTCATCAAAAGTTATGGCCTTTTGTTCATATTTGATCCAGTTCGATTCATTCAAGTTCTGTCCTAATTAAGGATAGATAAACATCACGAACCTTTGGGTTAATATTTTAGCAACTTAAATGTATTGCGTGCCGTATTTATCAATCTTTGTGTCAAGGAACCGACAACCTAAGCTCATTAACATGCCCCATCATGCCAATGCTCATTGAGTTTGAAACATTGATATTGCACAAATTTGCCTCATATCTTGTACTTAAATTATATTAATATAATATAATATGAATATTGGAACGGAGTTATTGAGATTCGAACTCGTGAACTCATTGTCAAACAAGCTTTGGTATCATGTCATGCAGCCAACCATACCAAAGGCTCAAGTTGATGGATGAAACTTCAAGAATGGTTTTATTCTCTAACACTTTGATCATAATGTTGCTTGGACGAGAGTTAAGCATGCTTGGGCGAGTGTTAAACCTAAGAGGGTACCATCACGCAAGCACCATATCCCATTAGAACTTCTAAGTTAAGCGTGCTTGGACGAGAGTAGTACCAAGAAGGGTGACCTCCTGGGAAGTCCTCATGTTGCACCCCTCAGATTGGGGATTCTCGAAAACAGCCTCTCTTCAGAGTAACACCATAAAGAAAGAAGACTGCATACTCCACCGCTCTAGACCCTTATTAGGCAGAAGCCCTTAGTGCACTGGGAATGTTACTTTTGCTTTTACTTTGATCATAATTAAAACATATAATGATTAAAAATAATAAAAATTAATACTAGTTATTGGATGTAAAAACATACAAAGTTGAGTTTGTTGCAGGAGAGGGATAGCATGAAACATGACGACAAATTCATCATAATTTACGTGTCTTCTTTGAACTCATCATGTGAATTTCTTTTGACTTTTCAATCATCTTTTTTGCTTTTGACCCAGAGACCGGACAAACTAACATTTAACATCAAGTCGAAAGACAACTAACCACTACCGATGATTACAACAATTGTTAAAATGGAGCTTGGCCACCTTATAGGCCGCTCGATTACAATCACGAGGAGTTGTGGTGAGGGGCTAAGCACCATCGATAATTACAACAATTGTCAAAATAGAGCTTGGCCACTTCATGCATGCGCCACTCGATCACAATCACGAGGAATCCAATGAAAATAAATACAATCAAAAACATCTTTTAGTCTAAGAATATCTCTAACTATGGCATGAATCATCCACAGGGGCTCTCCACCATGGATGATTGCTTGGATAACTTCTAATTTCATTATTGTCAAAGAACCATCTTTTCCAAAAGCTTAAGCTGATAGGTGAAGGTCCAGGATTGGTTTTATACTCTAACAATTATCAATACAAGTATGTAGTTTAAAGATTGAATAAAAATTAATAGATAAGGACGGATAGAGCAAGATGGCATAACCTAAATAGTGTAGACTATTCAAGAAACACCAGTGGCAGATCGAGATAGATGGATTATTTATATTTTAATATCCTGATATTTTTAAAATAAATAAAAAAGGACCCCGACCTTTTTGACTTAATTAAAAGGCTCCTAATTTTTTGTTGTATTAATAAAAAAACCTCTCTATGACGTGATTATATTATTTTCCGTCAACATAATTAACGTGGCAACCACTTTTTTTGTTAATATTACAGTAAAATAAAAAAAACTCTGCAATTCCTTTATTGTCAAAATGACAAAGGCCCTATACCATACAACACAATTTTCATTGTAAATGGGGCTACTAGATAGTTCTGGGCTTTGTGCCTAACCCGTTGGGTGGTCAGGCCCAGGACCAGGCCCAGTATTGATGTTTCTTATATTTCGGCCCAGTTTGGCCTATCGATTGCTGATTGGGCCAAAAAGCATTTCAACCTAACTGGGCCGATACAAAAATTGCTATCCCAAGCCTAGATGTGTTCAGACCCATTATCCCTCATTACTTCTTTTACCCTCTTTTTTAACCCCCCAAATTGGCGGTAAAGAGGAAAAGAATGTTTCCTTACTCTTACTTATTATTCAATTATCAAATAAAGGTAACTCATTTACTGCTTTTTACCCAATTACCAAATAAGGCATAAATAGCGCCTTAGAAGAACAGAGAGGTGGTCGGATGTAGAAGCCAGCACGATTATTAGAATATATGTATATGTGGTTACGTTTTATATATATATATATATATATATATATATATATATATATGGAGAGGGGGAATTTAATGGGTGTAGCCTTGTATCGAGATAACACTGTATACTTCTATTATAAATATACGAGAGAGCACCTTCAGTTGATAGGTTGCTTATTATTTCACAAAGATGCAATTGAACGTCTAAGTGATCAGAGGTCAACTAAAATCATGCAACACTTTGTTAGAGAGTTACTGTGAGATTGGTTGGTCGAACCGAAGCTTCCATTCTTTCATTGTATAGTCGTGCTGGATCTGATATATATGAAATTCGGTCAATAAAAACGAAGGTCTTTTATCACGGGATTAGACCTGCTATTCTCCTCCATGGAGAAACCTATGGCAATGTTTTACACATAGCGGTAGCTGTTTTCCTTATCTTGCTTGCTGACTTAATCAGCAGACAATGCATTTACTTCAATAGTTGTGAAAATTTAACTGGTCTTAGGCTTAACCCACAGATTTTGTGTATATGAGGTTCACATAAGCTCAAGTGCGGTTCTATCCCACAACAACTTGATATTAGGTGAAATAATTTATTAGACTTTATGCTAATCATTTGTCCACCTAAGAGGGTACCAAAACGAAAGAATCGGATCCAGTTAGAACTCTGAAGTTAAGCGTGCTTAGGCGAGAGTAGTACCAAGATAGGTGACCTCTTGGAAAGTCCTCGTGTTGCACTCCTCAGGTTGAGGATTCTCGAAAACAGCCTCTCTTCAGGGTAGCACCCTGAAGGGGGAAGGCTACATACATTCACTCCCTCCCTAGACCCTACTTAGGCGGAAGCCCTTGGAATGTTGCTTGCTAATCATTTGTCTCACATAACTCAAATATGTGATTGTCACTATACTCATGCAAAGTCTTTCACACTGCCTTTCACATGCAAGTATTCTTCAATCAAACCCCTTTTCTTCTTCGCTTCAATTGGGAATTACATCCAGTCGAAACCAACATTCAGTGAAGAGGCTCTTGGCGCATCAAATTCAAATACACCTCACTTCTCAACGATATGATGTGTCAAGTAATAGCCCAAGATCATCAATCTACTGTTACACATTAAACAACAAATCCACTATATGCTTGATACTAATTAGCGTCTTAACTCACATGTTAGTTTTTCTTTTCTTTTGGAGTTCTCATGCATCTCAGATTGAATCGTCAAGTTTGGTCATTCAATCTCGAGCATGTTCTACTTACTATTAGTCGTGTGGGTTTAGTACATGTACAATTTAAGTATTGCCCATTCAGTCCTAAAATAAAATTGAGGTTAAGTTGCCAATAGAACTTTTAACTATAGTCACATGCGGGATTCAATTGAGTCAACTAGTGAGCTTTAGGTCACTTAAACCTAACATGACCACATTATTGAAGATTACATCATTACTTAATTTTTGTTTTTATGGTGAGGGAAACCTGAGAGGTAGAGCTTTGCGAAGTTGAAGATATAAGGAATAATATTGCTGAAAAGTCGAAGAGCCCAAGTGAGATGTTCCCCTTGGGGTTTGTAAATTTCTTCAAAGTCAAAGTTCAGGAAGTTGAGAAGTTGACGACTTCAAGAATTCCGCAGTTTGAAAGGAAAAGCTCGAGAGAGGAGGTTAGAGAGGATCAAATGGCCCAATTGGATGACACTTGCGACACTGTTCCACTAGGGATTGGTTAGGAGCTCAAAGGAGGCCGTCGGTAACAAAGCATCCAAAGTGTTTAAGATAGGGCCTAGGTTTGGTCGGAGATGGAAGGAAGGAAGCCATCATCATATTGCATCATTTCTAAAACTGAACAAATTTGCCTACCTGGCGGGAAGGAAAATGAAATGTGGGAAGGATAATGCCTTAACGGAGCAAGTTCGACGTGCTAAAAAATATTGGGAGATGGGCAAAAGACTGGGTTTAAGTTACAATGGCCCAAAAAGTGGCATGATCAATACGTTATGCCATTAAAATTAGTGCCCATGGCAATTCCCTACAAAAGAAAAAGAGGAATGGTATGCAAGTTCCGCTTTAATAGCCTATTAACAATCATGAAGGTATGTACCTGGAGTATAAGGGGTGCCGAGGTTATGTAAAGTAATCTATTTGCAGAGTTCTGACAGTTTGACTCAGTCTAGCTATTGAGAGGTTAGTTGAATCCAAACGATAGTGCTTCATCCAGAAAAGCATCTTGGGTTGATAGGATAAGTTGTCATTTGGGTGGGCTCATATTCCGACATTGGGAGTTTTTGGGGAGGATTGACTGTTGGGGTAGAATGATGCTATCTTTTTGTAGGCATCTTTGGTGTTGAGATTTTCCGATGTGGTGTTTTCTTTAATTTATGTTTGTATAGCGGGTGTTGATCTGTATATTGGAATCTGTCCATAGATAGATCTTGTCTTATTATTTTTATTCTGTTTTTGCCTTGACCTCTACCCATTCAGGTGTAGCCTCGGGTTCCATTTTCATGGAACGCCGATTTTTGTGTTGTAATTATTTCATTAATTATTCAAAAAAAACATATATAACTAAATCAAAAACTTTTAGATCATATAAAACTAAATTAATACAATTAAAAATCAAATGACTAAACTAATAAAATAAAATGCATAGATAAGGGGGTGTCACGTTGCTTGTAATTAAAATACGTGGATGCCAAGCGTACAACAAATATGAAGGTACAGAGCCTGCTATCTTGGACAGTTGCTCCACCGCTCTTTTTTTTTTTTTTTTTTTATCATTGACCATAAGGTCGTAATACATAATTGGTCACTAGATAAAAGCGAGACTTAAGACACCTGCAGTACAACAGGGACCAAAAAAGGACAAATAAAAACAACCGACAATTTATAGGACACCCACATTTTCTTATATGTCATGTTTTGAGTTTAAAATTAAAAGTACGTAAATGATATATTAATATTTTAAGTTTTGAAATATTAAATTTTTTACCTTACAAACTTTCTGAAATAATTTAATCTAAAAGTTTTACGTACTTAATAAGATAATTCAATGGATAAAGTGTGTAACGGTGTAAAACTTACTGTTATTTATTGGCAAATTGACACGCTATTCTCCTTATCCATACTTGAACAACAATGTTGTGACACTACTAATAAAGAAGAGTTGAATGAGAGGCTATTTTACACTTGTACATACTGTAATTTCGACTATTTTATTGAATCCGTATAAGTTTTAGATTGAAATATTATCTCATACATTTGTGTACTAAAAAATAATATACTAAATCTCGGAGTATTAATATGTAATTTACCTTTAAAAATACAAACAGTAAGGTTTAATAATATAATTAAGCTACTGAGTTTGCCTTAGTAATTAGGCTACCCACCTCTCAAGGATGATGATGTCTTAGGTTTAGGACCCGTTTCCCTCCTCCATAATTGTTAGTGTGTCCTTATTAATGTGATATTTTACTCTTTATCATCTTTACAAAAACCTTAATATTATAATTCTTTATAATATAATTTAACGAGTTAGAGTACTTTTAATAGATAATATTTACTTTTGTTTAGTGGATAACAAACTCACAGTTAAAGAGGCTTAATTCATCCGATTTATACGAGTCAGGTTGACTGTATAGAGATTTTGCTTATCATGACAACCCATTCCTGAACATGTTTCTATGAGTCGGCCTAGTGTTGTATCAACTACTAGTGAAAAGAATAGATCGATTCATAATCGAATTGAAGTACAAATCAAATGCCCATATTGATATTTCAACTTAGGTAAATTCAACCAGTTTATATAAAAGTTCAAGTCGGTTCAGTTCACTAACCCTAAAAAGAAAGAGATTCGATCATTAATGAATCGGATACAGTCATTAACCAGTCAAGTCAAATTGAACCTAGCAAGCTTAGTTGGCCCTTAGTAATACACTTTTAACCCACCACATGAAATTTTTTTTTTTTTCTCAAGTTAATACTTAACCGTCTTAATTTTTCCGTACCAAATAAGAGGTTAGAAACGAAAAAAGTACACATTATATACACAAATGGTTAATGAGATTGTTAAATTTCAGCATAGTTGGCATGCATAATTTTACTCCTAAAACTATTTAATATTAAATAAAGTAATTCACTACATTTATATATTAATTTCTGTTAAGTGTATAAAACTATTTATTGGCTTTTACCTATTAGCTTAAACTTTGAAAAAGTCGGTTTATTGACATAGTACCATATCCTTGTTGACCAAGAGGTCACATGTTCAAATCACAATAGCCATTAAAACAATTTAAGCATAACGTATGAAGAGGGCCTGTGCACTATTTATGCTTCAAGTCCAATTAATATTCTCGTGAAAAGACATGTTAGAGTATAAAACTGTTGTTAAACCTTTACCTATTAATTTAAACATTTACGAAAATTAATTCCTAGATGATTTCTTTTATTAAACTTATACGTGGTATCCTTATAAGAGATTATTAATTATGATGCGGTTTTGGGGTCAGCCAAAAGATCCTCCATCTAAGGAACTTTCCAGATTTTGTTTGGAACTCTACGCGTTTACTTAGCCATATTAATTAACTCAACTTTTGTTATTTTCTTGGCACTTATTTATTATGATTTTCTTTTGTGTATTTTTTATTTTCAAAAATTAAAGAATCAAATTTTGAGAATAACTTTTCTAATTTTAATTTAATATTTCTACTTGTCAGCCAAATAAAAAACAAAAACAAAAAATTTTAATTTTTAGAAAATCCATTGAAAAAGTCTAATTTTTAGAGTTTTACATAATAAAATAATTTTTATTTCTTTATTTTAATTTTTACCCATAATTAATTAAAATAAAAGACATTTTTTAATTATTTAATTTTAATTAAAATAAAGAGATTAAAAATTGATAAAGAGTGTGCTTTTGGAACTCCACAAACATTCAGTGATCTTGGAAGCTGTCATGTTTTTAACTCCACCCCCACAGCCACCTTTCTTTACAACAACCCCCAGTTAAAATTTAATTTTCAAACCTACGCCAATCGATTTAACTTTCACCCATCAGATTAACTATTTCTATAATATAGTATTTGAGCTATAAGTTTAAGAAGTTACGAGTTTAAATCCCGATCGCCCCACTTCATGAAATAGCCATCAAGCCACCCTCTTCCGTTGGACTATAAAACTAATTTCGAGCTTCACCCATCGACTTAATTTTTTTTGGGACGGTTGAGTCTTTGAACCTTATTGACCAAGAGGTCGATTTCGAATTCTAATAACCTCTAAATTTTAAAATTAATACAATTTAAATATAAGGTATCTTATTTAAACTATTGATTCTGTTCTTATTGTTAAACACAAATACAAAGTGTGTATGTGCAATATTTACGTTTTAAGTCTGGTTTTCACTCATCTGCTTAATTTGTCCTATCTCTTATTGTCAATTATTAAACCCAGAAAATTCCAGTAAAAATCAAATCAAACCCATCTCTACACATAACAAATTGCGACATTCTAAACCCCAAAAAAATAAAAAATAAATAAAAAAAAACCTAAGAAAATCCCATTTTTAAATTTCGTTTTTCTCCCCTAAATTGTTGAAAATTAAAGTAAAACATTTAATTTTAATTCCCAGTATCAACATGGATTTTCATCAGATGATTTAAAAAAATCCGGCCCAAGTTTGGTTCTACAAACGGGGCAAACCGGGTGGTCCGACAGCCAGGTGTCAGCGCACTGCAGGTGAAACCCGTGATTACAACCGGGAACCAGCCGAGCCGGTTGCTCCACCTCGATCTCCTCAAGACAAACCGCACACTCCGACCCATGAACCAACTCTTGACCGGTCACCTTCGGTAATTTCTCAAGCTCCGCCGCCGACAACCCCTTCTTAGACACCGGCTTAACCGGTGGATCGCCGGCATTAACGCTATTACTAGCGGCGTACCATAGCAGGCATATGTAGACCATAAAGATAGCGCTCATTCCGGCACAGGGTAAGAACAAAGCTAGGAACACCGTCAATAACATTTTCGATATAAAAAGATGGGATTGTTGGATTCGATTGGATTGAAATTAGGGTTTTTTTGGTTAATTTTTGTCGGGTTTCGGATGATTGATGGACAAAATAAGTAATTTTTGGATTCAATTGGATCAAAATTAGGGTCTTTTGGCCTGATTTTTGTTGGGTTTTGGAAGATTGGTGCAAAAGGAAGTAATTTTTGGATGAAATTTAAGGTTGTTTGGCCTGATTTTTGTTGGGTTTTGGATGATTGGTGCAAAAAGAAGCAATCTTTGGATTCAATTGGATCGAAATTAGGGTTCTTCGTCCTGATTTTTGTGGGGTTTTGTATGCTTGATGCAAAAAGATGAAATTCTTGAACTCAATTGAATCGAAACTAGACCTTGCCTTAGCGCGGAACCCTCTTTCAGACACTAGACTGTTGTTGAATTGGAATTACACTCTGCCTTCGAGAGAGCCTCTTCAAGACACTCGGTTGTTATCCTTAAATCAAATTAAGGTTTTTTGGCCCGGATTTTTGTGGGGGGTTTTGGATGATTGAAAGAAAAAGATGTAAATTTCGATTCAATTGAACCGAAATTACACCCTATCTCGACAGTAGCCTCTCTAAGTCACTGGGTTTCGGGGAGATGAAGAGAGAGATTTATATTTATTGGGTTTTGTAGAGAGAGAGGGAGGGTGTGGGTTGGGGGGGGTGTAAATAAGAGAGATTTAGGGTGGCGGGAAAATGAGCTGGAAAATGGTGGTTGTTGAGATGTGGGTTTCATGGCGATGACGTGTAACTTCAATTCATATGATAATGAGATTTGAGGTGTGGCGTATCGTACAAGGAAGAGAGTGAAACGATGCGTTTTAGATTGGGAACTAGATGTGTTCATATCGTTTGGTTTGAACTATTATGAAGGAGATCTGAATCTGATCTCATTCTAATTATTTTGGGTCTTTTATATTGTGTGAATGGAATTCTTTTTTTTCCTTTTTGGTTTTTTAATTTGGATTACATATTTTTATAAGAAATTATCGCTTCAAAATTATGAGATTTGACCATTTATTGTGTAAGTAATTTGTTGTTTAAACATTTTATGAATTAGGTAGCTAAACGTTTTAAAATCTTATCAATCAAGTATACTTTTGAAGAAGTTTGATAGATTTTTGTAAATTATTGCTGAAGAGAAACGCGATTTTGGACAATATATATAAATATTTTTATTAAAATTTGATAATTTTTGTCAAAAATACTGATGTAATATGTGATTAAAATTTGTTGAGCTTTTTCTTGGACTTTTTATCATAGTTCTTTTATTTTTATTTTTTTACCAAAAATGTGTTACATCTATATTTCTCTATAAATTTGATGATATTTTTATAAATATTTATCAAATTCTGACGTTAGGTTACTAGTTAGGTGATGTCAAGTTAACTAAGTGATAATAATCTCCTTATTTTTGTTATATAGGTCTCCTTCCACCGCCTTTGTTGCCTTGTTGATAGTTAAAAATACTTTTAATACTTTTTCAGAAAAAATGATAAAGAAACGTGTAATGTTTATTATCTCAATAGTTATCAAATTATCTGCCATATTACCTTTTTAATTGTCAAATTTTCTGTTAAATAATCTTCATAGTTGTCATATCATAAAACAAATCGAAAAAAATACAATGGACACCTCCTCGCTATCTTTTTTTCTTTTGGATGAAACGATCTTTTTTTTTTTTAAATTTGTTACTCATTATATATATATATTTTTTAATAACATGTTATCTTTTTTATATACATAATAATAATAAAACAATATTTGTCATAAAAAATAATCTCTCATGAGGTATATTTGATAGGGGTTCATATAATTCTGGCTGTTGGTAGGATACGGGTACATTATTGATGCATGGTATAATCAAATATTATTGATATTTAATCATATTAAAATAAAAAAATTGTGATTTTTGTGAATAATTTAAAAAAATTAATATTTAGGCCAAACCCATAACACGAACATTAAGCCTCCTTAACACGTTGGCATTTAAAACATGTTCACTATTCAAAATAATAAAAATGTGTTTGATATTGATTTTTTCCTTATAATTTTAAATTTTAGAAATTATAAGTCTTATATTTTGAAAATAATATTTCTTGGTCATTGGTCGACATAGCTGTATCGTTTCATAGCACAAATTGGTGCAAGACATAAGTTGATGGCAGAACGGAAACTTAAAACTCGATATTGAACATGTAAAATTGAAGAAATTTGAAATCCACTGAAAATGCTAGAAAACGTAAAGATTTGTGTTGAAATTTTTAAAAAAATGTGAACACAACAAAAACCCTAAAACACATAGTTACAAAATTACCTTTATACTAGTCACAAAATACACACGTCTAGTCGTCAAATTTGGGGAAATAAATGGGATCATCGGCAACCCAACTGGGTATGTATAGTTATATTTGTTTTAAATTGCAACTATAAACCAATGTTTCGATCCATGTTTTGGGTTTTCAGCAGTCTAATCACTCCAAGAATACTTCGACTATGTATTCTAAAGTCATTTTACTCGTATTAATTGATTTTAGGATGAAATACCGTACTGAAAAGGGGAATGGGACCAAAGAGATAAGAGTGGTGCAACATTGAAATTAAAAAAAATATATTGGAACTTTACTATAGGTGGTGTTGTGTGTAAGTGAAGGTTGTTGGATAGATGTTGTTAATGAGAGCCAGCTAAAAGTAAAGTTAAAAAAATTATCAACTTGCAAGTGTGGACTTCCCCTTTTTCATCATTACATTGCAATTTTATCATATAAATCGTATTGATATTCAACAAAGTGTAATCTTTTTATTGTGGGATACACGTAATTTAATAAGTTTTACAGATCGGTAATGACTATGCATTTATTTTTTTAGTAATTAGAATATAAGTCTGATGTACAAAAGTGCAGAATAAAGCTCAAATGCAAACAACAGATATTCACCACTTTCATGAATAGACTCCAATGCAAAACGCCTAAACAAGGGCGAGGACAACCCAATCGCGTATACCTTGTGCTAAGAACATGGCAATAGTGTTTAGGAGATTTATCATTTAGGTATCTTGAGGTTTAAATATTTATTATCTAAGTACTTTAATATTTACAGTAGGTTTTTTTTGCGCCAAATATAATTCTAATAATATATAGGTATTTTTTGTCACACTCTGACAGTTTTTCCCAAAAAAATATTGAAATGACACGTTATTTTAACAATATATATGTAACTTTGTTAAAATTTGGTAAATTTTTATCCTCATCCACTGAATTTTTGCTATAATATAGATCTTATATATTATCATAGTCATATATACCATCAACATTTCCGACAAAAATTTATCAAATTCTTAAAAAAAATATCTAATTCGACACAAGGTAACTGTATAATAAAATTTTGGCAAGTCAACACTTGAAGTAGGCTATGTTTGATAAGAGCTTTTTGTTACCTTTTTATAGCATTTTGATTAGTCAAACAAACAGTGTGTAAGTAAACATTTCTTGTAGTCAGCGTTTAACTATTTGATTAATCAAAATGATAAAAACTGTATCAGATAACAATTTTCTTAGTTTGTGTTTTCACTTCCTTTTTTGACGGTTAAGTACAGCTTGGGGGGTAAAACACTAATTGATAGGAAAACAAATTATACTTTTATTCAATATTTGTCAATATATACACATTTTTAAATCTGTATTTTATTTTAAACTGTACTTTAGAAAAATATTTTTAAAATTATTTAGCTAGTAAGAAAAAAATATTTCATTTATCTCTTTATTTTTTATTTTATAAAAACAATTAATGTTTTCATGAATCTTCAGATTATAACTAAATTCTTTACAATAATAACAAGACCAGACCCAATGCCGTAAGGGCTCTCATCTAGGCGGGATCGGGGGGTTAATATATGCAACTTTATCCCTTCAGGGTGTAACCCTGCCAAAAGATTGTTTTCGAAGACCCCCAATCATATAGAGTTGGCAACACGGAGGACTTCCCAGAAAGCCATCCATCCTGGTATCACTCTCGTCCGAGCACGCTTAACTTCCGAGTTCTAATGGGATCTGGTGTATTAGTGCCTGATAAATAATCCCTTATAGCTAAATTCTTTAGTTGGTATAAAAAAATATTTATCTTTTTTAAAAGCGTTTAATAGCTAAAAACCACCTGCTAATGATTAACCAATCTAAATTATTAGCTAACGGGCAACAACCAACAACTATCAGCTAACAAACAACAGCTAACAACCAACAACAAAGACCTAACAGTCAACAAAAATCCAGTAAACTTAATCCAAAATCGGTGATTTATTCGTCAAAAATATTATTTCACGTATCTATTTTCTAAATCGTTAGTTATGTTAACATTTTATTTTGAAAAAAGTTTGCAAGATATTATGAGACATAAAAAGTATGATCAATCATCATAATCATCACAATAATGACCCAAAAAAATCATCATAATCAAATTTGATAAGGACAAGTTTGAAATTTTGTCACGTCATATAAAGAATGTGACATTAAAGGATAATATGAGTTAAATACGATATAAATAGATAGTTATTTTGTTAGAATAAGAATTATTATTATAAAGCAATGATATAATTTATAAAAAAAAAGGTCATAAAATTATTTTAAAAACTATGTAGTGCTTTTGCAATTAGAGGTGGTCAGTGGGTCGGGTTGGCTCGGAACCCGGCTGGACCCAGTCCTATACCGGGCCGGGCCACGGGCCCCAAAAAATTTGGGATTTGGCCCTGTTTGGGTATTTTTTTTATTATGATATATGTATATATATTAATTTTATCTAATAAAATCATTAAAAAAAATATAGCTTACATGGTAATGGTAAACTTTATACATTAAAGGTACTAGGTTCAAATCCCACTAGTGTCAATTTTGTATCAACTTTTTGTTATTTTTTTGTAAAGTATGTTAAATCATTTTTATACCCAATAAAATTATAAAAAAATTCTAGCTCATATGGTAATAAGGGTGCTTTGCATACTAGAGGTGTGGGGTTCAAATCCCATTAGTGTCATTTTTTATAAAATTTTTAAGATTAAAAAAAAAAAATGGGATGGGGGACCGGGCCTGGGCCAACCCGGCCCGTAGCCACCTGTACTTGCAATAATAATTTTATCCTGATAATAATATTACGTTATAAAAATTAATCCAAAAAAGGATATAAAATGAAATTATATTGAAAATTCTGAATTGTTTTCCAACAAAACTAAAGTGTAAATTGATGTATTAATTTGTTTAATTTTCAAATTTTGTATTATAATTTTTGGGGGAAAAAAATTATTTGTATTTAATAAAATATTAAAAATAATTGTGTGAAAAAAATATAAATTTATCTATGTTTATTGGTAACTTCACTATCCTCTTGTTAATACCATTCATTTCATATATAAACTGCAATGTTGTAACAGTTTAATAAAGAAGAGTTGAATGTTAGCCTATTCAATGCCTTTACATACTGTAGTTTAGACTATTTTATTAAATAATATAACTTTTAGATTAAAAAATTACTTTAAAAATTTTCTGAACTAAAAAATTAATAAAAGTATTCCTAATACTAATATATAGTTGACTCAATTACTAAAAATAGCAACAAAATTTTTCTAGGAATTAGAAGCGGGAAGTAGAAATTCATGGAAATACAGATTTTGGCTCTTGTTTGGTATGCAGGAAGTAGGTAGGATGAAGGAATTAAAAATTACTAAGTAATTTTAATTTCTTCAAAACGCAACAAGTAACTTATCTAGCCCCATAGGTAAATTCTAATTCCTTTGTTTTTAACTAGACTCTCAAAAGAAGTTCCATTTTTCATCATGACAACCAAATATATTTTTACTACTTTCTACAAATTAACACGGGTATTAAATTTCTAAAAAATATAACGTCCTACAAAAATTTAATTCATGTTGCAACGTAACGAGGCGTTAATTTTAATTTAAAGACTGGGGCTTTCTAGGAAGGAATGAAGGAGTCCAAGAATAATTCAATAGTTAAAAAAGGAGCACTTAAAAACGTGTTTTTAAATTGTAAAATAAAATATCCATAAAAAGTACCCATCACAAAAAAAAAAATAAAAATAAATGCTACATGTAATGAATTTAAATATTAAACTTGTACATTCAATAATATATAATACAATAATTTTGTTGCCAAAATTATAGTAAAGTATCCTTTTATTTCATAATTTTTAATTATACATATTATTTCTTATTATATATATAAATATATAATATTTACAGTATTGCTCCAATAGAAAATGTCTGAAATAAAAATTTTGTTTATGAGCATTTCTGAGACCTCTTAAGAAACATATAAATTTTTTGTTTTAAAGTTCATCTTTTCTCTTTTGTTAGGGTCACTGGCTTCACTTAGGACAATATTTTATCTCATTACTGTTGTAAAAGAATCTCCAACCATTTCGATTTTAATTGAATAAAAGATTAAAATTTAATGGAGTTATATTAACTTTTTTTTTTTTTTCATGTTACGCATAGTTGTAATAATCTATTACTAGATTGTAATAGTAATTTATTAAGACTGTTTTAAATCAAAATATCTTTAATTTTATGAATTTTTTATCACTTTACATTTTGATTAACGTTAAATAGTAATAGTGGATAAGAACTTCTTTCAATTAGCAGAATATTGAAGATATTTTTGAGAATATATAATATTATTTCATGCCCTATTGATCTATATTCCAGGTATAAATTACTTAAATTTCAAGTATTATTTTAATTTTAATGTAAATTATTTAAATTTCAAGTATTATTTAAATTTAAATTTATGTAATTATTATTTAAACTTTTAAACTTATTCTATCACGTTAACACTCTACTGATCTGCGATGTTATTTTGATATTTTAAACTTATTCTATCATTTTAATTTTCAGTAGTAGGAGAGAAGTGAGGATATAAAGTGTTACTTTAGGCCAAAATATTTGGAGTTTGATTCTTTTCTTGAACGTTTTTCTGAGAAATCCTAATAGTCTAACTAATTACAAGTATCATGACAAATTCTTGACTTAACTGACTTCTGTGGTACAGTATGGGCCAGAGTTTACAAGGCAACCGGGACCAAAAAAAAATTAAATAAAATATTGATTGAAAAGCAGCTTTATTAATTAAAAATAATATTTTACATGGGAATAAATAAATTTTATTAAATTATTAATTAAATAAATTAAATATTTAATACTTTTGTAATTAAAATAATTAGGAAACTCGTGAGCGCTTCTTTAGTAGAGTTCTGCACGGACCTTGCAAAGGTCAACCGTGCCATTAAAGACTGTCGGCTCCCAAAATAAAATGCATTAGGACAGGAAAATGACAAATTTAGCAATATAATACAGTTTTAAGAAATTAAAAATCTGATATGATTGTAAAAAATTTTAACAAAACAGTATACTTTATTGTATAATTATTACGTACAGCATTTGAAACGACATGCATATACTGTATGCCCATTATGCCCGCCATATGAAATGGCATGCCGTGTATACACGCCATTTCACCATACATAAAATATACTCCATGGGATGCATAATTATGCACTCTACTTTAAATGGTGTGCATGGCAGTAATCTAACATTTTTTGCTGACAAGCTAGATTCTGATTTTTTTTTAAAAATTTTGCCATATTGCTAAATTAGTCAGAAAAATTGCATAGGAATTACAATAAATTACAAAAATACCTCATACTTAAAAAAATATTTTTATCAGAATAATGATTTAACTTACTAAAAACGACAACGATGAAATTATCTTGAAAATAATGATGCTACCCTAAAGATAACAATTTTGTTTGAAAATAATAACATATTATAATATTCAGCACTTGAATTACTCATCCATCGGAGATAACGAGAAAATAGATCAACAAATAAATAATGAATTACTTTAACTAGTGCTAATTAGCATCAAAATAGAATTTTATTTGCATTTATGTATTGGCCTCTTATGTGAGGTGTTCCTGTGTGTGTCTCTACTTTGCTAGTTTTGGTCTCTGTCTGTTTGTGTGTTATTTTTCCTGTCTTGTGTTGTTTTGGTGTATGTTTCCAGTTTGTGTTTTTCCCTGTTTGTACTGGCTTCTTTTTTGTACCCACTACCGTTTACGGGGTGGCTAAGGGCTTACCTTGTCGAGTTGCATGTATATACTACGGCTACACCGATAAAAAAAAATTAAAAAAAAAAGTTGTATTGGCCTCTTATACACTAACTAGCATACTGAAATTTCAACAATACTGCTAGAAGCTCAATATATATAGATGACCATTAATATCACCATTATAATCATAGCATAACCGAGTAGATTAACTGACTCATAAGAAATTATATAGTATACGTACATGCCTCAACAAGATTGATAATCAACAATCAACAAATACTTTATCAAAAAATATAACAAATATATGCACTAACTCTTTATGTTATGTGCTTTTATGCAGGCTGACTCAGATCTCACTCTTATTGGTGTACCTGTTTTGTATCGCAACTTTTGACTGTAATTATTGAAAAAATGCACTAGTTCTTAGTGATATGTGAGATGCTTAAACTAATCTCGACTCCTTGAAAACGTAATGTTCTAATAAACAAAATTTAACCTTTAGTAAGTCCCTTTAGTGAATGCGCTTTGTATTTTTTTGTTGTTCGGCTTTAATTTTAATACATGTTAAGACTTTGTATTTGTTACCAGCTTCACTTGCATGATGATGCATATTTTAATAAAAATTCTATGTAGATTTATTTTATTGTATTATTTTATTTTATTTCTTTTTAAAAAATAGTGAAACATGTGTTTCGTGCATTTAATTTGGTCAAAGATATTACTGAGCCAGGATGGATGCGCATATAAAATACTGAGAAAATTTTAGCACTGTTGTCTAAAAAGAGCAATATTTTCAGTGTTTCAAGGGCTCCCGCCTAAGCAGGATCTCAGGGTAGATGTACGCAGCCTTCCCCCTTCAGGGTGCTGTCCTAAAGAGAGGCTGTTTCTGATAACCTCCAACTTGAGAAGTGCAACATGAGAACTTTTCAAGAGGTCACCCATCTTGGTACTACTCTCGTTCAAGCACGTTTAATTTTAAAGTTTTATTGGGATGCGGTGCTTATGTGTTGGTACCCTCTTGGATTTTATCACTGTTATCTAGTATTCTTAATTTATAAAATCATTCCCCATTTGAGTAAGAATTGAGCTAAATTATAGTCTTTTTGGATAGAGCTTTGTGCCTCGCTTGGTTAGCACATCATCAACACTTATCATTTCACGTTTTTCAGACAATATCTTTTCTTTATTAGCCTATATATATATATGAGAAATTATCAATTATGTATCCTGAGGTTTGGGTATTTATCGCCGAGGTATCGTGACATTTAATATATACAATGAGGTATCTTAAGTGTTAGATATTTTATCACTGAAGTACCTTGAAGTTTAAAATTTTATCAATCAGATACCCTTTTGTGAAAATTTTGATTGATTTTTATTGAAAAATGCTAAAATTGAATACGATTTCAATAATATGTTAGTATCTTCTTTGTAGTTTGACGATTTTTGCCAAAAAAAAAAGAAGTGAAAATGACACATAATTGTGTCAACTTTTAGGTGATTTACATCAATATTCAATAAATATTTTATCATAATTCCTCAAATTTTTCATAAAAATATTGGCGTTATCTTATAAAGATTATGATATTTATGTTATCAATATAGTTCGTATAAAATTGATCAGATTCTTACAAATTTCATAAAATTCCATCATAGGATGCATAAGTGATAAGATATTCAAACCTCAAAGTACATAATTATGTATACTAAAATATCTAAGTAATAAATATTTAAATCTTAAAGTAACTAAGTAATTATATATATATATATATATATGGGGCGTCATCGGTGATGCTTTTAAAGGGACACCAACAGTTAATAAATAGAAAGGAAAGGGAAAAGGAAGGGTGGTACAAAGAGGGCGTCCCTAGTTGTACTGCCAAGTTGCCTTCTTTGAGGTTGACCAATAATATCAGAGCAGCCTCCCAGCACTTTAAGTGGACTTGTAAAGAAACCATATCTTATATTATTATTATTATTATTATTATTATTATTTATACATTGTCAATCTTTCCTTCAATCAAAATATCATATCACAATTAGGGGCATAAACAAGCCGAACCAGCCGGCTCATCATAAAACTCGAAAAGCTCGTCTCGCTTTGAACGCAAGGTCGGACATAACTTCAAGTAATCCAAGCAATCGCAGGGCCCTGAAATTTTAGAGATTGTAATTTTGGAAATTATTAATTTTAATAAGTTTAAAAAAAATATTATTATATATGAAAGGCTCCGTTTGAAAATTCTGCTTGGGGCCTCGAGAATGTTAGGACCCGCCCTATTTAAGCGCGAGGCTAGTTTAGTTTATTGAGCCGAGCCCCAACTTAGTAAAGCTCGAGCTCGTAGGCTCACGAGTATAAACAAGCCTTTTTTAGTATAATATATTTGTTTAGATACTATACAATGAAGCCATATTGGAGCTTAAAGGAGCTGATCCCGAGCTTAAAGGAGCCTGAATGAGCCTATATTGAGCATAAACGAGCTATAATATTGCAAGCTTATTCGAAGCTCATCGAACTTAGATCGAGCTTAGCTGAGCCCGAGTTTTTGACGAGTCGAGCTTGAGCCTGAACTTTTAAAGCTCGGCGAGCTTTGAGCCCAGCATAATGTTAACAAGTTGAGCCTCGAGTCTGACAGGCTTGAATTCAACTCGGCCCAAATACACCCCTAATAACAAAGGTGTTCCCAAAAACAGAAAAAATTAGTATCACAATTGTCACATGCATCCACAAAATCCCTCAAGAAAGCAACTGAAAATTACCAATATTTTAAGTGAGGTATCAAAAAATTACCTAACTTTTCTAATTTTTTAAATTCATTTAAAAAATTTTTAATGGGACACATAATGCTGACACCTATAACTTTTCGTCAAATGGAACGTCGTATTTTGGAGTATAACCACATGAAAATACCAAGTTTAATTTAATTTAATTTAATTATATTAAATAATATGTTTTATAAATGACAAAATTATCCTTCGCCTTATAATTTGTAAAATTGTTAAGAGTCCGGCATGCTGCTACAGACTTTTGCCACTAAAAAATTTTTTAAGTATTTTTTATTTTTAAACTTGTTTTATAATTCAGTGATTAAAAAAAAATTTTTATTGAGGATATTTTGGTAATTTAGTATTTTTTTTAATAAAAAGTTAACGGTGCTAGCATTAGGTGTAGCTTTAAAAAATTAGAAAAGTTGGATGATTTTGTGATACCTCGCCTAAAATATAGGTGATTTTCAGTAGAAAAATCCAAATATTTATTGTCAAAATAATGTCATTAACATGAATTTCGAATTTTTTGAACAAATTAAACGTAAACAAATAGTTTCTACTTTATACGACTTCTCGAATTTCATGCTTATAAAGTAAGAATAAGGATATTGAAGGGTACCTTTAGCATATTACTGTAACATTAATAAAAAGATAGTTGCTACTTCAACTCTGTCAATGAAAAACAACTCCATCATGCAAAGAGGGCCTTTTTATTAATACTATAAAAACTTAGAAGCATTTTTATTAATTTAAAAAAGGTAGAGTCTTTTTTATTATTTTTTAACACCTTCGCGGTACTAAAATGTAAATAATCATTTAAATTATGTACACAAAACACTGTACTTTTTAATAGAATTCGATTTTCATAGGTCTTTAGGCCCATGTACACTCTCCTGGAGGCCCAGTACGCGAAACTTACCAAGGCCCATGTTGTTCAGGCCCATCAGTATCGTAAATTCCATTTTTACCACTGGTAATTACTTCTAGAGCAAAATATTCATCTCCAAAATTATATATTCAATATAAATTACTATAAATTATTATCTTGCAGAAAAATTTGCGATTAATGATGCTTTTATATATTATTAAGAATTGATGTAGGAGAAGTAACCGAGTCCATAAAGTGGTTGAACCGTCACAACCCCAATGATCGGGCTAAAAGCCTTGATCCATAGTTACGACGTAAAACAGGCATAACTTTTGATCTGTAAGGAGTAATAGAGCATAACTTCGTAGCTAGCCCCATTTAATTTGATTGAATTAGGCCTCTAAATGTGTATCCCTGCCAATTTTGGGTTGGATCCATATCTTTATTTCTTCCGATTCTGATGAATTTTATTAATTTTGTAAATCAATCTCAGCCTTTAATTTTAATATATATCAAATGAAAATGAAATCTTATATTAGTTATTCACGAAGCAACATTTACTCCGTTCAAAAAAAAAAGGTAACATTTACTCTTATTTGATAGATAAAAGCTAAAAATGTCGAGATCATCACGATACAAATTCTATTCAACATATTTCTACAAATAGTTTGATAAATTGTCCAAACTTTCTTTTTGACAATTAGAGACATAAGTCGCGATATAGAACAAGTGCACCCACAAGAGTGAGGCCTGAGCCAATAGGCATAAAAACGTGTATAAAGAAGAGCAATAAATGAATGTCTCAAAACAATAACAAGGCAAACCCAAGACCAGAGGACGCTTTAAAACCACACCTACACTGGAACGGTCACAAGAACATGAGAAATAACTAAGGCGTCTAAATAGTACAAGATGAAACTAGGCGAAGCAAGATGAGACTCCAAACCCACTAAAATTGACACATACTAACAGTAATCTTCGGATCAAGTACATGTAGAAACTGACAATTCTCCAAAAACCTTCAAGTGCTATTTCCAAAACACTAATAGGCAGCCATCGCCCAGATTCAGTGCCGAACTTTTCTGCACAAATGCGACTACATCATGGTGCTACACTTATTACCCTTCTGTAACTATACAATTTACTTGACTATGATCTGGTGATCCCATTCGAAATGTAGCCCAAGCTCTCGCAAATGCCCATGCTCGCTTAGCGAGCAATATTATCGAAGGCTTCTTCATCATGACAATCCAATGCCGCCCCATCGTGGAACTTAACACAATCCCTTCCCATCATACTCTTATTCTTTCTGCTCGCCTTTTGATTAAACAATCTTATTCTCACTGCTCATAGTCTTCAAAAACTTCTTAAGATCTCTCTCAGACTGCATCAATACAACAACAACAAAAACTCAGCACCTCAAAGGCTCTCGCTACTGCAGGGTTTGGGGGGTCAGATGTACGCAGCTTTACTCTTTCAGGATATTACCCCAAAAGCAAGCTGTGTCTGAGAGACTGTATCAATACATAGTTACTATTGTACTATTATGTACTTGAATGTGCGAATTGCTTGAATCATATGTACAAGGTGTTGTTGGTCACTCAAAAAGGAGCAACCTTTAGTGCTACTTCAAAAATGCACTTGCACCCTTTGGTAGCGTGCCGTATGGAAAACATGCTCCATCATTCCAAATTTACTAGTCTTATTCCGTGTGATGCGTGAAGAATATTTAGTTTTAGAAAAATATTACGCTAGAAATTATAATATTTGTATTTTATTGAATTTGTTTTTATCTGTTGGAAAAATTCACACATCGAGTACAACGGAACCGAAAAACAACAAAAATAACAAAGTGAACATACGATATTTTTACATGAAAATCCACTCCAACTAGAGGGGAAAAACCACGGGACCCAACGGGGTACCATATCTACTATGAAATTTAGGAATTACAATATCCAATTGAAACCCCCAAACCCATATTACAATCATCATCAACAAATGTGACTATTGCACGTTAAGTCACCAATCCTCTCCTAATGTAGCTTTGAACGGCAAGCCATCGGCCCTCAAATCAATGCAGCTTTGCACGGCAAGCCACCAGCCCTTCCACAATGTAATTTTGGATAGAGAAAGTTACAAAACTCTCTAAATACTCTCAAACAAGGCATCCGAGTATGACTTCCTTCATACTCGGGGTGCACTACTCTCACACACAAGCACAAAGGCTCACAACTCACACAAAAAACACTCAACAAATATTTCTCTCATTTTTCCCCCTACCCGGGTGCCCCCGGGCACACCATTACAAACCCAACTCTACATTTTCTCTTCTTTTTCTCTCTTTGTTTTCTCTACACTTCTCCACCATTTTACACTTCCTACCCCTATATTTATAACAAAACACATCAAGACAAAAAGATGACACAACGCATATTAGCTAACTTGTGGAAGTAAACTTTCCACCCTACAAGTCTATACCTATACCTCTACAACATAACTTCCAAGATTCAACTTTCCATTTTTTTTCCTTCTTTTTCTTTTTCTATTTTTATTTTACATGTATTAATTTTGAGGTAAAAAATATACCAAACATTATCATATTTGGTATGTACAATCTATCTAATACATTATTACCAAGTCCCCTTTTCTGTATCATTTTCTTTACAGTGTGTTACTTTCTATCATTACCGAACTTTCATGTAGGGCTTTAGAACTGCAAGATTTGAGGTTTGAGATGTTCTGAGCGAGGGAGACTGGACAAATATATATATATATACATATACAAATAATAAATAAATAAATAATATGACAATTCATGTAGAAAAAGAATCGCTTCTTAGGTCTAGTTGGTCAAGCTATGAAAAACTATTTTATTTTTTAGGAACACTTTTGTAAAAAGTGTTTTTTAAAGAGTAGTTTTGTCCAAAAATTTTTAGTTATTGCTTATTCTTTTACTTTAAAGAAAAAACACTGTTTTTCAACTTTACGTTTCAAAGGTATACCTTCGACTTCTATTTAAAACCACTTTTTAAAGACCAAACACACTTAAATTCTAAAAAGGTGATGTGTCGATTTTTTGGTAAAATTGGACCGTAAAAGCTTGGGTCAAACTCAAACTCGATAAGGCTTACATAACTCGAGTTCACTTGACTCAATTCGTTTGCACCCCTAACTTTACAATATAAGTTGGCATGCACATATTGGAAGACAATGCAGGATATGTAACACACACAGCCCTTACTGCAAGACAAACCATGTCAAACAATTACAGACACCAAAATTGAAGGCTTAAACATTGAAAACTGGGTGTTGCTCTGACACCATTTCTGATTTTATTGAGCTTTTGAACCTTTGTTCAAACTCGATTCAATGAATACTAGTATGTTCAATACTTAGCTTGTTAGCCCCAATAGAGTTGAGCCAAGCTTGTTGTAGATTCGAGTTCGTTATTGAGTCGAGTCAAACTTATAACCAAGCCGAGCTTGCCACTAAATCGAGCTCACTATCAAGATGAGCCATTCAAGTTACATTCTAATTATTTTCAAGCTAATACATACCGTTAACAAGCCCTTATCAATCTGTTTGCAAAGTTAAGGAGTTAAGTACCTCCTGTTCCAACTTGGCTTGCTAAGCTTATCTTGTCAAATTGAAATTAGCTTGATAATTTATCAAGCTCCTAAAACAAGCGAGGACAAGTCTTAATTGATCTCAAATATGAGTAATACATCAAATGTTCAGTTCGATTACTCCTGTAAATATTATAATATATTAAGATTTAAAAAATTTATTATTTAGGTATCCTATTTTTTTAGATTTTATCAATTGCTTACCCTTCTATTGAAATTGCACAAATTTTCATTGAAAATATTAAGGTGGAACATTATTTCGATGATATATAAGTATCTTCCGCTAGAATTTGAAGATATTGTGCAAAGAAGTGCCAATGTCACACAAGTCAACAATAGATATAGGAAGCTTACATAAAAATTCGGTGAATTTTAGTTGTAATTTGCCAAACTTTCTTTAAAAATATTTATATAACTTATATATACTGTATCAACACTTCCTGCATAAAACTGAGTAAACTCTAATAAAAATTCATCTAATTTCAACACTAGATATGATAAACACTTGGATCCTAGAGTACTTTATTGTATATATTAAAATATTAGAGAAACTATGTGTATGTTCAAGCCTTGGTGTACCTAGATGACAATTTCCCTTTATTTTATAATAAAATTGATATATTATATTTTTAAATTTTATTTCAATCACTAAATAAGAGATTAATTTATCACACAATAAAGCATTAGAGACTATTTAAAAATAAGATAAATGACCAGTTTAAACAATTTACAAATATTTTAAAATATTTTAGACAAAAGATAAGAATAATGTTATTTCAAAATAAAATTGTTAATATCAGGGCCATTTTTTAAATTTATGTGGCTATTATTTATTACAAATGATATTATTGATCTAACAATAATATTTTTTTCTCTGACAATAACACTAAGAAAAAAATAAATGATTAATTTGAATAAACATATTAGGCCTCATTTGGTTGCCATATATATGAATTGAATTCCTACGGGAAGTTTTATTTTTCGGGAATTTGATTCCTGTGTCAACTTCTTAGGAAGTAGGTAAAAGATGTTTGGTTGTCAGGATATAAAATAAAACTTCCTTGGAGAGATTAGTTAAAAACAAAAGGATTATAAATTGCTTGGGGTTTGATTACTTTCTAATTTTTGAAGGAATTAAAAATTTGCTAAGTGATTTCTATTTCTCGCATTCTGCCAACTTCCTGCCAATCAAATAAGAGCTCAAATGCCTACTTCCTATGAATTTCTACTTCTTTTATCTACTTTCCGCGTCTACTTCATGTCAACCAGCTACCAAACAAGGAATAAGATCACAACACCGGATGAACAAATATCTGTACGGACCAGATCAACCACTTCGATTAAGTATAGTCGGTCCAATCTTCAATGCTAGTATATGAGGTTAATTGGTCTTCAATCCAATTTGGTCAAAGCCTGGAAAACTCAAGTACCCGATCGATTACCATTCGACATTAATTTCTCATTGTTTTGCATTCATGATTTTAATTAATATATAATAAATAATTCTATACGTATCTAAAAATATTAGTCTTAGAACATTAAATATTTATTTTTATTATTTAATAATTATATATATTTCTCATATAATTATCCTCAAATTACATTAATATTGCATACTTTATCATCTATATATATTATATATTATCTATTTTAACTAGAAGTTTTCCCTCCTAAAAGCCTTAACTTCCACTTCCTTTAATTTTTAGGCTATGTTTCGTGTCAGCTGTTAACTACTGATTGTTGGCTGATAGTTGTTAGCTACTAGCTATTAGCTATTGGATGTTGCTAGTTGGTTTGCAGTTGATATCATTTGGTTATTGGAGGATAGTTGTTGGTTGTTAGTGAATTATGTTGCATAACATAAAAAATAAAGTTCTTCTATTAAATACATAATTTTGATTGTAAACTATTTATACATCAAAAATTAATACTTTTATAAATAAAATAAAAATAAAAATAAATATCATTTATCAACTAATTTTTCACTAACTAAATATTTTTTAAAAATTAAAAAAATAAAATCTAAATAACAAATACGGGCTTTATCACATGTGTATATATTTAAAATTATTATACAAAAGTATATTATTTTTTTCCTACCAACTAACTTTTAAGAACGAAAAGTTACTATGCACAGTTTTTCAAACGCTCTACAACACTAAAAGCTAATGAAAACACTTAGTAAGAAAACAATTACCAAACACAACTATCAGCGTTTTGACTGGTCAAACAGCTAAATGCTACCAAAATGTTTTTTGCCAAACACATTATTTAGCTGTTTGACTAATCAAAATACTAAACGCTATATAAAAAGCTATGAAAAAGCTATTCCCAAACATAGCCTTGACCTCCCTCTCTCTTAAACCTCCACTCCCCCCTTCTATATCTATGTAAAATATTTAACTTATGATAAGATCAACACTTTTTTCTTAATGTAAATATACATAAGTTATATATAGACGAACTCTATATTTGATTTATGTTAATAATTTATACATACTATACAATACGTTATATATTATATTATATTATTAGACATTAATTAGAAGGTACTCCTTCCAAAAGCCTCCACTCCCTCATTTTTTAATTTCTAGGCTATTACTTTACCTCCTCTGTCTTAAACCTCCATTACTCATCTATATCTATATAAACTGTTTAACTTTCATGAGATCGACTATATTTTCTTAATTTAAATGTACATAAACCATTACATAAACAAATTTATTTTTTATTTATGTTAATAATATAATTTATCTATTATAATATATAAATAATAATGTATCGTATGGGAAAACTTTAGTTATAGTTATTTTCAAGTTTTATATTTTTACATGGAAATTTTTTCTAAATAAAAAACCGTTTCAAATTAGTCCATCTTTAACGAATATTGGAACAAATTAATCTAATTTTAATCAATACAACTCATAATCTGATTTCATGTAGTTCGGTCTTCGATTTGGTAACACCTCTAGCCGCGGCCAAGTAAATAACTCGTGGCGATTACTCAGGCGCTATATATATATTGTTACAGTTATTACAGCTGATGTACATTGTCACCTTCTCTCTCACTTCTTCTTCATTCTCTCTCCTCTAGATCGAGAAATTCACTTTTCGATCAATGAATCATTATCATCTTCTGCTACTGCTGCTGCAATTGCTTGTTGTGAATCAATCAAACAATCAATGGCGAGTTAATGCGCAGAGTTTTCCGGCTAAGTTCGATGGATTCGTGTACGGCAAAAGCAGCGCGGAATTCAACCCTAATTCGGTTATGATCGAGGCTTTTTTTGATCCTGTTTGTCCTGATACTCGTGATTCTTGGCCTCCTTTGAAGCAAGTTCTTCAATTCTATGGGCCACGTGTTTCTTTGATTGTGCACACCTTTCCTCTACCGTTAAGTTTCTAATTTTCTTTGTTTTGATGCGTTTGGTTTTGAATTGTGATTGTTTTCTGTGACTAATGGTGGGGGAACGGGGGAATTTTCATCGTGATTTGTGTTTGTCGAGGAATAACTTTTTTAAAAGCTTAACCTGGTGGATTACATGGGCCTATAGTACTAGGGTAGCCCAAACTAAGTATATGAATTTATATTAATAAAATTAAATGTCATCTTTTATGTTTATTTTTTTATCTTTTTACATTTAATATTTTCCTGTTATATTTTAGTTTTAGCCTACTTCGAATTCTAGATCATATTAAATTGGTTTTATATTCTAACATATTTCCTTACGCAAATGCCAATTGGGTTTAAAGTGTGGATTTTGCACAAATTTATTTCATATCTTATGCTTAAATTATATTAATATTAAAAGTGGAGGCTACTGGGATTTGCACTAGTGGCTTCTCAGTTAACAAGGCTTGGATACTATGTCAATGAACCAACTTTTCATAGATTTTAAGTTCATGGGTGAAGGTCCATTATTGATTTTATACTCTATAATTTTAAGGGTCTTTTATCTATTTGTGTTGGTTTCAACTGGGGTTTTTCTTGTGGATTTATGGTTGAAGAATCAGCTGATTTTGGTCACATTTGTTATAGTATGACGACCATTCATGACCAATAATTAGGTGCTTTCTTTTCAATGGAACAGGATTAGTGTCTCACTCAGTCAATTTTGGATTTGCAGGTACCATGACAATGCCTTTGTGACCTCTCGAGCACTGCATATTGTGAATGAGTTCAACACTTCTGCTACTTACCCCTTGTTGGAAGCCTTCTTCAAGTATCAGGTACGTTTCATTTGGTAAATTTATTGTTACATTTGTGATTCGTGTTGTATAGATGAGAAAGTACAATCCTACATCAGAGTTGTGATAAAAAAGAAATTAAAATACTAAAAATCTAGTGTGTTACTTCATCTACTGACAATTAATTTTGTGATGGAACTTTATTTAGGTTTATATATAGGCTCTTTGAACTTCTTCGTCCTAGTTGAGGACGAAACTTGACATGGTATGAACTGTGAAGCCATTTTTGATCGAGAATTCTTGAGTCAAGTCCCAGTATCCCAGTTCTTAACCATAATGCAATTTTAATGATGATTATCAGTGTGTTATAGGGCCTTAACAACTTAGCTTTTGGAATAGATAGTTTCTTAATGAAAACGGTGGTAAGGTGCTATGTTCTAGACTCCTCTAAGGTTACGAGAATTCTACATTTTGAAACGTCATGATCGTCTGCTGGTGGTTTTCTATAAGGGTGGCAATAGGGTCATTTGGGTTTACAACAAAATCGGGACGAGTTAACCTCGGGTTGATCCATTCAGGTTCTGGTAGTTTTCAGTTTTTACCTATTCTCGGCTTGGGTCTAGGTCAAGTTATTTGAAGTCCAAATCACTTTAATTTTGGGTCACACTGGTTCCAAATCAATCTTGGGTCATGTTGTATGGATTACATTATTTTTGATGCCTTAGCAATATGAACTATTTACAAAAGTTTAGATTATATCTCGAATAATTTTTACCAACATATTCATTATATTACCGGTATATAGGTGTTTTATGATCCAGTTGTACTCCTGCCAACTAATAACCATCATTGCACTTAAAGGCCTTTGGTTAATTCCAGTCTCAAGTAGGGTAGGGTTTGGGTTTTAGGTCTGGTTAATTCAAGTCTATGGTGGGCCGGGTCAACTCAAATTGAGTGTCTGGTAATTTTCGTGCCAAACAAAGGAAGTGCCGGGTTAGTTTCAGGTTAGGGAAAGTCACTTCAATTTCAGGTTCAATTATTCTTAATTGATCAAATTTTCAAAGGTCGGGTTACCGGTTTTTCAGGTCTTGTTGGTTTTGCCACCTCTAGTTTGCCTCTAACGAGTCCTTTACCGGTATACCACTGCTATGAGGGCATTATCATGTTTTGCTGTTATTGTTGCTGTTCTTTGTAATTATTGGGTTATGCTCCTATTTGGTATCTACATGATTTGCCTTGCATCCTAACCAAGAAGCCGTTGATCTAGAATGCGCAAATAGAAGCAAAGTTCAAACGCTTCAATGGCCTTCCTTAACCCGGAATTGCAAAAGCAATAATGAGTTAAGGAGATTTGGTTAATTCGTTTTTTACCTAAGTGACCGAAATAACACTGAGGGTGATAACCAAATATCAAATTTCAATTTATCAAAAGCCAACCTACAACGAAAAAAGGACCTATTTATCTACAAAAGACTCTTAAAATAATTACAATTATGACTAGACTTGAATTAAGAAATTAAACTAAAAGCTGTTGAAACAACTATAATCTTTAAAACAATTCGACTCCTAAGACATCTATAATTTTGATAGATCCTATTAGGAAAACAAATCAAATTATACTCTTAATTATAGATTAGCACAATCTACAACAATTTTACCTCCTGCATCACATACACTTGACACCTATTAAAGTTTTCGTGTTCATCTTGGGGACTCTTTTTTGGATTTCTTCCCTTTTGCTGTTGCTCATCCAGTGCATATATGATTGTAGATTTTCCAGCTTCACTTTGTACATTCCATACTCGAGTAAAAGACTTGACTTTTGAATGTCAACTGATCTTTCTCTCTCTCCCCTCTGAACACTGGTATTAATCATGTTGTTAGGGATTGGAGTTGTTTGTGCCATTTCCGTGAAGAATCCATAATGAAAGTTTTCCCATTTTCGCATTAAGGGCATATGTTTGGCCAAGCTTGTTTTTCTGCAAAACAATTTTATGAAGAAAAGGCATTTTTTCCATGATTTGAGGGTGTTTGACCCGAAAAGAAAAATGCGTTAAATAGAAGCAGAAGTTGGTTTTTTTTTTTTTTTTTTTTTTTAAGCAAAACTAAAAAAATATTGCTTCTCTTTTAAAGGAAAGGTCGAAGTAAAAATTAAAAAATTTTCAGACAAAGTACTCCTATTAAAAGCAGTTTTGTTTATACAAAAAGTACTTCTAAAAAAGCAGTTTTTCGTAGCTTGGTCGAATAAGCCCTAAACTTGCTGTCCATTCAGGGGGCCTGTTGGTCCCTTTGGATGGAAGGAAGATGTTTTCCTTTTAGAAAAATACCTTTTTCGAAAGATTGCTAGCTAGATATATTTTTTTCCCTAGAATTTTCTTAAATTTTGCTTAAGAAACTAATTCCATTGTATAAATTTTTATGGGGTTTGTGCTTAGTCGATTTGCGGCTGAGATGAAGTTGATGATGTAAGACTAGGACAAAAAATTATTTTTCCCTCGTAAGTGAAATTTCTTCCCTTGTTCTTGAGAGGAGTTTAACTTCCTCTCAATGAAGTAAAATATTCTTTTGGGATTGCTGTTACTAATTATCATGTAAAGAAATAATAAAAAGGGGACAGAAGAGGGTTCTCTTCAAACCGAACTGAGGAAAACTTTCAATGAAACCTATGATCTATTGTCCTTCAATGAGTGTTTTACCACTATATGAAGGCTTCTGCCAGCTTAATTATTGGCTTAGGGTTGGTTTGGTTCAATTGAAAATATTTTCACTATAAAGTTTTTTTTTCACAAATTATTTTCAATTTTAAATATTTTTCTAGCTGAAGAATATTGTTTTATCTGATAAGTTTGTATGAAAGGTTCATTTACCAGACACTAATGCAATCGAATCCTATTAGAACTCCGAAATTAAGTGTGCTTGGACGATAGTAGTACCAGGATGGGTGACCATTTGGGAAGTCCTCATGTTGCCAACCCTATAAGGTTGGAAGTCTTCGGAAACAGCCTCTCAGCAGGGTAACACCCTGAAGGGGTAAGGCTGCATGCATTCACCCTTCCCAGACCCCGCTTATGCGGGAGCCCTTGAGGCACTATCTGTTGTTGTTGTTGTTGATAAGTTTGTATGAGATTTGTGTTTAGCTAAGGTTGAGATTGAAGTGAAACATATGATATTAGACTAAGACGGAAGACTTTTTCCCCTCCAAGAAAAGAATGTTCTCCCGTTACCCTCAACGAAAGAAGACATTTTATGTATTTGTGGTTATTGCTATGTAGTGTGGAAAGAAACAATAAAATTAGGATGAAAAGTGTTTTCCGTCAAAACAAAAACGGAGCCTAAATCTGTAAGATTGACTGTCATAATGAAGACTACGAAGAATAAGTACTTCATAATGCTTTGACGTGTTTAATGAAAGTTAATGTTTTATTTTGTAGGAGGACTTCTACAATAAGCAGACAAGCAACGTGACCAGGACTGCTGCTGTAGATCACATTGTAAAATTCGTCAGCGACGTCGTGGGCCACCGGTACCAGTCTGCAGTTGCATCTGGCTTCAAGGACAGAAAAACCGATCTTAAAACGAGGGTGGCTTTCAAGGTAAGATCATAAACCGAGCTGTCGGGTTTGGTGTATCGGTCAAGCTATTTACCCCTAAGCATGAAATCTTAGGTTCGAATTTCATCTCTCCCCTTACCTAACTATTGTTGGCCCATTGTAGAGCAATGTTGTACCTCTTTACCATCATAAAAAGAAAAAGAAAAGGCACATCTAGCTTCACGGTTTAAACCCAATGAACATCCATATTAATTGAGTATTAAAGTCTAAAATCATTCTTCAGCCTTCATATAATACCCGTGGAATCAAATCACACTTTGCAATTACGTTGTTTTTCAAGGTCATGCGTGCCACAATAGGGTGTTGCTGACATTATGTTACAGGTTGCAATGCTTACATAGTTTTTCAAGAGGAAAATAAGTTGCTTTAAGCCTTACCTTCGTAAAAAATTAAACAAATAGCAGCATACCATCATTAATTTGTATACCCTTGACTAGCTTTTACCATATAATTACGAGAATACCGTTATGTAATGGCTTATCATATAATAATAACTCAAGATCTATTAAATAACTGTCGATGCTGCGATTAACAACTTAAACATGTGAATAGAACCACCCTCCATGCAAATTCAACAAATCAATCTATGCGTTGTATTGTATTTGAGTTGTGTTATTATGCTTATAGTATGGGTGCTCGAGAGGGGTGCTGGGGACGCCTACGTTCTTCGTAAATGGTTTTGCAGTGCCCGATGGTGGCTCAGCCATAGACTACGGTGGCTGGAGAAAGATCATCGACCCACTGGTCCATTCAAAGAAGGCAGCTCAGTCACTGTTTTACTTGTGAAAAGTTGCATTAATAATATAATGTAAGGTATGTTTTTCATATGGTAATTTATAGCATTAGTTTTTGTTTAGAACTTTACCTTTCCTTATAATAAGCTGTGTGTAAATAAAGGACTGGTCTGATGTGACCGTTCCACGCTTTGTTTTGATGTAATTTGTTCTTGTATAAAACAAAAATAATGTTATTAACACTAAAAGGTTTATATATTTTGTCCATTGTGTTAATTTACTACTGGTACTTTTAATTGTGTCAATTTAGTCCATGTACAATTAATATTGTGTCAATTTAATCCTTAAAGTAAAACTTATGTTAGTTTGTTAATGAAATTTTGAATGATTCAACCATTGATTGGATTAAATTGTATCAATTGATGGATTGGTAGTGGATTACTTATATCCAACATGATTTTGTTGTTAAAAATTACATTAATAACATTAAAATTTGACCAAATGACTAAATTGGCCCGATATAAATTGTAGAGGGTTTAAATTGATACAACTAAAATACAAGGACTAAATTGATACATCGAAAAAAGTATAGGGACCTTTTATGTAAATAATTCAAGAAAATAATAATAATAATGCTTAAAAGTGATAGTAAGAACAATTGATTGTCCCAAAAAAAAAAAAAGATACTAGGAACAATTGATTGGCACACCAAGAAAGGTCAGTTCCCCTGTCAATTTCTCTCCTGCTTTGTCGGTTCGTCATCTTTCCCTGCTTTGAGCCCATCCTCTTAGTGCTGGTTTAGCCTTGTGGTGCCTGTTTTTGTTTTTTTGTGCTTTTTTTTGGCCTTGCTTTTTTATTTTCGTGTTCCTATCTCCCAATTTTTTCGGGTTCTCTTAGGTCTCGTTTGTGCGAGTCGTCTGTTTTGTTTCGCGACTATGTCACTAATTATCGGGAAAAAAAAAATGGAAGCCATATGTAAGAAATTATGTCGGGGTATTTACATGATAAATAGTCATATTTTAGGGTATTTAAATGATAATTTTTCAAAAGGAAAATGTGATTTACCATTTGCCATATGTATGTAGAACCTGGAATTGAGATTCAAACTGAAATTGGGATTCATAATTTTAATCTATTTGTTTGGTATATTTAGGATCCTCAGAAATAGTCTCTCTTCAAAGTAGCACCCTGAAGGGAAAAGGCTGCATATATCCATCCCCCAGACCCTGCTCATGCAGGAGCTCTTATGGCATTGGGACTGTTGTTGTTGTTATTGGAATTGAAATTGTAGTTCCGGTGTTTAGTTTCTGCAATATAGTTTTAACTAAAAGTTACACATTTCAATTCATGTGGATAGGGGAAAAAGAATTATAATTTCATATTAAACCAACTGACTAAAAACCTAACATAATTCAACGCGGTTAACTCAAAACCAAAAGACTAACTCGCCCCGACCTAAATTTAACCATGAACTCGAGATGACCCAATTTAAGTGATTTAAAACATGGACCTTATTTGACTTAGATCCGAAGTGATCTTACTCAAAGTTAAAGATGATCCATATCTTTTGACCTAAAATTTGAAATGACTTGAGCTTAAAATGATCATAATATGATTTGAATGTGAAATGATTGACCTAAATTTGATTGGATCTAATATAATTGAAATTTGAAATGACGTAACCATTGAACTAAAGAAAGATGACTTTAGCTTTAAAATGACTCAATCCAATTCAAACTTGATTCATGCTAACATTAATCCTGAAATGACTCAACTTAATTAAACGCGAATTCAAGATCACGAATCTTAAATGATCCAACCCAACTAAAACTCTGCCCCAGTTGACCTGGAGCTCAAAATGAATCGGAACCAAAATAATTCAACCCTGATACAACTAAGAATGATCCATGCCTCATTGAGTCAAGAGCTAAGCTAACTCAAATTGTTATGAAATTATAGTTTCAACTTCTAATTCGTTTGATTATTTAAATAATAGAATTGTACTTCCATCTTAATCTCAATTCCATGCCGATTAGAATTTGAATTATATATAATCTTAAAGTATATAATATACAATAAGAAACTTACCAAAGAGGGCACCAACACGCCGTCACCGGATCCCATTAGAACTCTGAAGTTAAGCGTGCTTGGGCGAGAGTAGTACCAGGATCGGTGACCTCCTGGGAAGTCCTCACCCTCAAGTTGGGGGCACTGGAAAACAGTCTCTCTTCAGGTTAACACCCTGAAAGGGGAAGGCTGCGCACATCCGCCCCCCCAGACCCTGCGTAGGCGGGAGCCCTTGAGGCACTGGGTATGTATGTTCCTTTAATAAGAAACTTAAATTATGAAATAATAATTTTTATCACTTGTCACGTGGTTTAGTTTTCGTTATATAGGGTTGGAAACATTTTATAATATTCATCAAAGAATACATTATTAACATGAAATATATATTAACTTACATCAATCAAGAAATAGTACCAATACATCGCTAGTTGTAGAACCAGAAAATACAATATAGTATCATCAAAATTTCATAAGATCGTGAATTGACAACTCAATACAAACAACAATTATATATATGGAAAATAAAGTAAACAGAGAAAGGGTTTAGAAAAACATATCTTTGGATTGAGGCACGTGAAAACGCTCTCGTTAGAAAGGAAACGCCACTCTTGCACGAGTATTGCTATTAAGCTTAAACGTGCTCCTTTCCCAGGATTCAACAATCCGTTGGACCTCTATCAGTGCAGTAATGAAATATCTCCGAACTATAATTACCAAACTCACAAATTGTTTTGGAAATAAATTGAAGGAATGATAGAGTAAAAATATTTTCATCTTTTACTTTATTTTCCATTATGCTCAAGCTTATATAGATGAAAATCATGCAAATTTGTAATTTCTCTTTCAAAGCAACGGTAAAAAGAGTGCACAAAAGTCTTTGAATGGTATAAATGATAATCTATTTTTTTAGTATTAAATATTTTTTACGTAAATATTTAAGAAAAATAATATAAAATATAATAATTTTTAAATCACTAAAATACATAAATTTTCCAATATATAGACATTGTGGCATTTTAATATATACAATGATGTATTTTCAAAAGTTCTAACAATTAGTACCTCAAGGTCTGACTCATCTTTGCGGTAAATCATGTGCAAGTGCAACTAGGGCTATGCAATTCGAATTGAATCGAGCACCCCCTTGTTTAAGCTCGGCCCAATAAGCTTACCGAACCTGCTCAAATTCGGCAAGATAGCCAACTCGAACTTGGCTCGATAAGCTATCGAGCTCTTATAACAGACAAGAATGAGCCGTAATCAATTTCTTAACATAGTAGCTCACTAAAGTTTTGGTTCGTTTACACCCCTATGTGCAACTTCAGTAAAATTCATCGAAAATTCGCTGAATTATATTAAAAAACTTATGACATCTCAAAATATTAAAAGATAAAAGATTAATAAAAACTTATACAATAATAAAAGATTAAAAGATATCTCAGAACTTAATTCTAGTAAAAATTTATGACATCTCATTGTATATATTAAAAGATTAATAAGATATTAAATCTCAAAATATTTGGTGTTCAAAAAAAATCTCAAAATATTTAAATATAATAGACTTTAGGTAAGTTATATGTTAAGGTTTCAAAGATTAGCTCTTGAGCCTTAACCTTAGTTGGGATAGTGAGAGTATGAGATGAGAAAGAACATAGAATTGAGATGAGATAAGAAGGGAAAAGAGATGAGAGAATAGAGAAAGTAACCAAATGAGATCGATTCATTATCAAAGTTATGAATTACAAGCTAAGGCCTCTTATTTATACTGCTTATATGATATGAGCTTAGTACATTGAATCTAGCCACACAAGGACTAACCAACTTAGGAAGTATCTAGAACTAAAGCTTAACTAACATTTAAATCCTATTTGGCGCCCAAAGCACCACCCTAACAAAATTAGAACCATGCTGCAGCACACATGCCAATTCTGCAGATTTATTACAACACGGCATAGGAAGGGACTAATTGAAGTACTAGGACTCATACAATGCAGCTATTGACATATTATTTATTAAACTAATCACTCTAATCAGCATTATAACAGCCACAATATGCAGCTGCACAACATAACTGCAGCTAACACAACCAACAATAGCAACTTAGTAGCAGGACAGTAACTCAGCCACCATGATTTCCATGCCTCGGATTCTCGAATCATAACATTCCCTTTCCCTTGAAAACATTCTTGTCCTCAAGAATAGAAGAGAATTGTAACAATGAATACATCTGAAATGATGAAGTTTGCTGAAATCTGCAGCTGAGACAACCATTAAGCACTTCAATTTATCGTGATGCCATGTCTGCGTTTGAGTACATAATGCTCTTCAGGAGGTCTTCTATGATCAAACCAAACATCACCAACACATTCCGAACCCCTCCTGTTGTAGTTAGCATGGCTCAAAATCCAGACTTGCTGCTGAAATTCCTCAAATGCAGCAACAATTATGTTTTTCTGCATGTAGTAAGTTGCACAACTGACTTGGTATGTTATTAACCCCACAAAAATGCATATGAAGTCCTTTAACACCTCAGGAGGCCTTCCCAATTCAAACCAAGAGAACCAATTGTCGAATTCAGCTTGAAGACATTCCCATATGCAGCCCCAACAACCGCCTATCTGGATCATGGTAGCAACACATATACTAAACTCTTTCATGTTGGATCTTATCCAAAATGTGTATTGCTCACACAGCCACATACTAAACCAACTCATGACATGCTTAACAAATTCTTGATTGCTTTCCAATTGCACCAAGGTTGCTGCAGAAACCAGTAATGCAGCAGTGCAATCCGATTGCAAATCACATTGACAAATTGCAGCTCGTTTTATGTTCATATGGAGGCTACGTGAAGTAAACAAGTTATTACACCATCTAGAAGACATAATAGCACCAATCAAACCAATTCTGAACAGCTCATCTAATGCTGACAGTGAAAGGATTGTAGTTTTCCAGGATTGTTCAACAGCCTCAGCTTCTATTACTTGAATCTTGATGGTGAACTTGCAAGATCGGAAATTCTTAGCCACTTCTTCCCAAACTCTTGCATAGAACACACAATTTAGGAATTCATAAACCATTCTTGAATGCCAAATGCACCATGTCATAATGTGAACACCCAAAACATACCCAACGACTCTTCCAATGCTGCAGCTCTCCCTTTGTGATCTATACCGCCGACTTCTTGGGACCCCAAGCTTATCCAGCCACCAAATATGCATTATAATCGAGCTTTGCTTTATTACCAACTACACAAGCATAAGTAGCAAATATATCAAGTGGAGACACCAACCAAGCTCTTGAATAGCTGAAAACTTCTTCAAACACAGAGTTGTTCTGTCCAGATCTTTCTTGCTGATTTTAACTCTGATTTTAGCTGAAGTTCTCCTCAATCTTGCGTTGCTCTTCTCCACCAAAACATTAAGGACATATTGGAGCTGGTGCAAATGATTCTTCCACTCAAAACAATCGCAACAAATCACTCCAAACATGTTCGGAATCTGCACCATATCAGCACCAATCACTTGCAGCTGATCCCAATTGTCAAATGCTAAAATCTTTATGCTTACTTGGCTTCGTGCACTGACATTGGCCTGCACTGCATTTTCCTTCAGCATAATACAGCCTTTATACACATCCAACAATTCAATAGCTAGCATAGGAATCAAGCTTTGTTTGTTGTGAACCTTGAAACGCATTCTCGCAGCTCGAGTGCTTCTTTTCAGCAAAGATTCGACCCCTCTCAGCTTCATATAGTCTTGAGAATCTTCTCCCGGATCAAGAGGCAACTTATCATAAGAACTTGCACTTGGATAAGTCATAACTCCACTCACATAAAGGAATAAATCATTCCGAACTTGCTGATCGGCATGCCGATAGTGCATATCAGCTTTTGGAATTGAAACTTGAGGATTAACACCAGCTGTTTGAAGTTGCACTTGAGGATTAGCCGACACATGCATGGGCAACTTCATCTTCTCCCTCATGAGATCATAGGACTTGTTCAAATACACTTCATTTGGATGTTTATGATGTCTCACAGCAACTTCTACTTCTAGAATTTGATTTTGAGACATGCCTTCATCCAAATGATATTGCTCAACAGCAAAAGAGCTTTGATTCTGCAGATAACCTTGCCAAGGAATAATACTTAACAAATGTGGAGATGTTTTTAGTGATATTACCGCCAAGGCGTCAAGTTTTTCAGTTGGAGTCTCAGATTCTGCTGCAACTAATTCTTGTATTCCTGCATACATATCTGTAGGAGCAGCCTCTTGAGTTAACTCCTGTTGATCATCAAGCATACTAGGTTGAGCCACAACCACACGCTTCAATTTTGGCTTGGACTACTTTTTTTTTACCCTCAACCTCTTCTAATGCTTCACTTAGACGATTTCTCTTCGTCTTACTCTTTGCTTTCTTAATCATTCCTTTGACATGTGAATCATATTCCCATTCCGGATGCATGTCATACTGTGCCTCAACGTCATCAAGATACTCCCATCCTAGCAAAGAGTCTTCATTAGAATCATCTTGTTCAGGCTCAGGTTCTTCATGCCTGTGTTCATCAATTTCGGCATTGTCGTGGTCGAGTTCATCTTCAACAACAACAGATTGCACCTTCTCTTTTTGCTCAACAAAGAACTCTTGCGGTAGAACCATTTCAGTAGGTGGAATAATCTCAATTTGTTGCAATCGTTCCTCTTTATTCGCATCTTTACCCAACATCAACTTCAACATTTGCTGAATGCTGTCATTCTGTTGTTTACTCTCAAGGCTATGCTGATCAAACTTAGCATTCAACTCGATTTGCTGCTGATCAAACTTAGCAATTAGCTGTTCGAACTTGTCATTCAACTCCCGGTGGTGATCAATTGATGCAACAGCACCAGAACCTGTCATCGCAGCTGATACATTTGCTCCTGATCTGGTTCTTACTCCATCAGCCATGTTTGTAATGAACAACAAAACTTCGTTCGAAACTCGCAGAAGTGTGAAACTTGTTCGCACTCCTCAGTAATTGATTGCTTTATGAAGTTGTACCCCTTTGTTCGCACAACCAATCAACTGCTATCGGTTCGACAATCGTCAATGATTATAAACCCTAACTGATAAACTTAGAACAAAACTTCGAACAAACCCTAACCTCGAACGATTTCTGACAGCAATGTTTAGTTGAGTCATTCGACTTACACTTCTGAATTAAGCTCGACTCTTAACTCAAAATCAAGTCCTCAACACAATACTCAAAGCAATCTTAACAAACGAAATTGGATTTCAACATTTTTGCTTCTCCTTAACACATGCCAATTCTGCAGATTTATTACAACACGGCATAGGAAGGGACTAATTGAAGTACTAGGACTCATACAATGCAGCTATTGACATATTATTTATTAAACTAATCACTCTAATCAGCATTATAACAGCCACAATATGCAGCTGCACAACATAACCGCAGCTAACACAACCAACAATAGCAACTTAGCAGCAGGATAGTAACTCAACCCCCATGATTTCCATGCCTCGGATTCTCGAATCATAACATTAAGTATCACCTAATACTATCATTAAGCAGTCAGGTCTGGATACTATCATTAAGTATCTTAATATTTTAATACGTGTAATGAATTAATATGAGAATTAAAAATTTTATCACCTAATAGCTTGTACCGAGTCTGTTAAATTTTCACTTTCGTTCCATTTTCATCAAAATATACTAATATGATATATAAAGAAAGGAACATGCCGGTGCCTCAAGGGCTCCCGCCAACACAAGGTCTAGGGGGGCGGATGTACGCAGCCTTCCCCCTTCAGGGTGTTAACCTAAAGAGAGGCTGTTTCACAATGGCCCCAACCTGAGGGTGGAGACTTCTTAGGAGGTCACCCATCCTGGTACTACTCTAGCCCAAGCACGCTTAACTTCGGAGTTCTCATGGGATCCGGTGACGGCGTATTGGTGCCCTCGTTGACTAATATGATATATAACTATGACAATATACTTGCACTATGTCAATGTTGCTTTTGAAAATTCTATCTGTTAGGATATGTTTCAAATTTCTTGGATTTATGAAGAGGGCCGTGAGCAAGCCGATCGATCAGGTGAGAAGCCAATCGATCGGGAAGTACGCAAAGAGAACACGGATCCAGAGAGTCTGCCGATCGATCGGGAGCCTAAACACGCGTGCCCTAGTACGCTTAGTATAAATAAATGTTGTGGATTTCAGTTTTAGGTATCCAATCCAAATTAAGAGAGAGCCAGCCGTCATCATCAAGAGAGAGTTGAGAGGAAGTGATATTGTAATTCTTCCATAGATCTCGTTCAGAGGAAGTATCTTTGTAATTCTTCCATTATTTTGATCAATAAAGATTCTCCATCTCGGCTCGTGGTTTTTCCCTTCTTGATTGAAGAAGGGCTTTCCACGTAAATCATTGTCTCCTTCGTTTATTATTTTTTATCCTGTTATTTACTTCTCTTATGTGTTATAGTATTTGAATCGAATCCAGTTCTTGGGTGTTAAGTTCCGCATTAGGAAGATATTACTTCCTTTACAAATTGGTATCATAGCATATGAGATTTGTCCAGATTCCTAACAAATTGGTATCAGAGCATATCAAATTTGTTTAAGATTTACTTACAATTGGTATCATAGCATATCAAATTTGTTCAAGATTTACTCACACTATCGGACTATAAAAAAATTAGCTAACTTTTGACAAAAGCTCGATGTATCATGTTAGCATATTTTCCAACAACAAAATGATCGAACTAAGATAAAAGACACATATATTGTTTGACCAAAGTTGCACATCAACATTTTTCATTAGAAACTCTACTAAATTTCGGAAAAAAGTACCCGGTTCATAAAATATTTAACTTAAGTTACATAGTTTTTTTTGATAAATTGCGACAAAGTCGCCATACAAATAGATCACTCCCTGGGGGAGGCCTGAGTCCAACCGTAACAAAATGGGGACCAAAAAGAAACAATAAAAAACAAAAGGACAGAGTACTAGGAAAAGATGGATGCCCCAAACACGACACAGTAGACACGGAGAACAAGACTAGATCAGACACAGGGAGCCGGGACAAAACAGCGAGCAAGAAGCACTTAGACAGGGACCTCAGACTTAAGTTACGTAGTATCTTATTATATAACAAATAGTCAAACCTTAACTTACCTTTGTGATAAATTTCATAGATTTTATAATACTATCTATACTGAACATACTTTTTGCACATATATAATAGGATAATATTCAAAAAGACTCTTCGAACTATCGGTCAAAATCATAGTGACTCTTCGACATTTCAATTTTAATCAAAGACAATATAGCCCCCCCCCCCCCCCCCCCCCCCCCCCCCCCCCAACTTCTAGTTTCATCAAAGAAATATCTAAACTATTGGTTAAAATTAATGTGACCTCTCTAACTTCTACTTTCATCAAAGACCCGCCAAAATCAATGTGACAACACCCCCCCCCTCCTTCCAAAAAAACATTTAATTTCATCAAAGATGCCCCCAAACTATTAACTAAAATCAATTTGTTCTCCCAGCTGCAAAAATTATATCTAAGACATCTGAAACAATTAAAAAAAAAATTTGATTTAGAGTTCCTAAAATTTGATAATATACTTTTCAAGTGTCATTAAGTTTTTAAAGTGTTTTTATGATAACCCAAATTTTGATAACTTTTTTCCATGTTCTATCCCTATAATTATGTTAGTATTTAGTTAAATTAAACTAATTTGGCACATGAAAAACAATATAACAAAGGGAAAAAAAATGTCATCTACTTAAAACAATCATAAATATAAAAAAAATTAAAATAATATTAAAAATAAAAAATATAATTTTTAGTTGTTAATCTTCAAAATTATTTATTGGTAGGTTTAGTGAATTTTATATTTAAAAAATTTTTAAATTATTTTAAATATTTAAATTTATTTTAAATATAAATGACAGTTGAATTATATTTAAGAAATTTTTATAATTTTTTTTTATCATATTAGCATAATTTAGTAAAATAGTAATAAAGTTATTAAGAGAACATTTGAAAAAAAAAGTTAAAAAGTTTACAGTAACTCAAAAATATTTAAAAATCATGGGGTGTTTATAAAATATATTAACAAGTGTCAGAGTATTCAAACTAATTTTTTTCCATCTCCTTCACAGTTTCGAATAATTTTTGTAAAATTTAAAGTTAGAGATCAAATTGGTTTTTGTTAATAGTTCAAGGGTATATAATTTAAAATCAAAAGTTGGGGGAATTACGTTAATTTTGATCAATATTGTAGGAGTATCTTTGATAAAATTCAAAGTTCGAGGATCATTTCGATTGTTGAACAATAGTTCGGGAGTCTTTTTGAATATTATCCTAATATATATATATATATATATATGTGTGTGTGTGTGTATGTATGTAATGCACTCAATAAAACCCGATTATTTATGGGTGACCCGATCCTGACCGACCGGGGAAAATATTGCCAGGCCGGGCCGGGCCGGACCAGATAAAGGAGGTGGTTAGGGCAGTTTAGAAAAACTGGAGGAGGGGGGGGGGGGGGGGGGGGGGGGGGGGGGGGGGGTGTCGATATATAAAGAAACTGTGGCAGTGAGCAGTTCTCTAGGGCGAAATCGAAGATACGAAGCCGAACACGAGGGCTCTTATTAGGTCTTTTCTCGCAGCTTCATTTCCTCTTTTATCTCCTCATTTTCATCTATTTCTCGAAGTAATAATTTGTTAATTTTCATTTCATTTTCGTTGTTATCCATTCGATTTGTTAAATTTTGTTGTTTTTGAATGCGTTTTCGATGTGCTTGGCTATTTTTGAAGCTTCACTTTCACCATTTCTCGTTTTTCTCCTGGATAATCTATTTCTGAAAGTAATAATTTCTTGATTTGATTTCATTTCGTTTTTAATGATTCGATTCGTTTTATTTTGATTTCTGCGTGTTCGGTTCTTGATTTCGTTGTTTTTGAATGCGTTTTCAATGTGCTAGGAATTAACGAATTCATTTTGCAATTTTTTGACGTTTCACTTTCAGCATTTCTCTTTTTTCTCCGGTTTTATCTATTTCTGGAAGTAATTTGTTGATTTTGAATCATTTTCGTTGTTATTGATTCGATTTGTTTCGATTTCTGCATCTTCGATTTTCGTTTTCCTTGTTTTTGAATGCGTCTTCGATTTGTTTAGGATTGATTTCTGTGTTAAAACACGGATGTAGTAAACCTTGAATAATCCATTAAGCAATTATTTAAAGCTCCACTTTCAGCATTTCTCTGTTTTTCTCCTGGTTTAGCTATTTCTGGAAGTAATAAATTTTTTATTTTGATTCATTTTCGGTGTTACTGATGCGTGTTTGGTTTTCGATTTCTTTGTTTTTGAATGCGTTTGGGGATTGATTTTTGTGTTGAAACATATAGGATGGATCGGTACACCAGAGTAGAGAAGCCGAAAGCGGAGACGCCAATTGATGAGAATGAGATTCGCATTACGAGTCAGGGCAGGGTGAGGAGTTATATTACGTATGCCATGACTCTCCTTCAGGTGAAATCTTTTGGTCCTTTTATTGTTCAATAATTTAAGCTTTTAACTTGTTTTCTTATTTTGGTTTCGCCTTGATGTTTTGCAATAGATTGTTGCGATGTAGTTTTCTATGTTGTTGATTGCTTTGAAATCTCAATTTTGTAATGTGAAAATAATCATAGATATGAATTAATATTATTAATTGAGCATTAGTTTGGATAAAGCTGCTGTGGGAGACTTTGTGTGCTGTTAATTGCATTTAATTTGTTGTAATGTAGAGACATATATAAATCTCACTTATATTTGAGTGTTAACTGCACTTTTATGGTTGTAAATCTATTGGGTCAGGGGGAATAATGAGGTAGACAGGTTTTTCTTTGATAAGATGACAGAGTAATGGAGGAAAAACTAGGGTGACTGTGTTAAGATGTTGATTTGGAGTGATTGTTAACTTGAGTTACTTGCGTGCGTATGTATCTTACTTCATTGGTTTGTTAGAATATCTTTGTATCCAATCGACCTATCCCAACTTCGTGTGTTACTTTCCGCACATCATTCCTCCATTAGACAACCCCTATCCCTTGTCCCTGTCTTGACAGTGCTTGTTGAAGCAAAGTGTATTGAGAAAGTGCGAGAGAAAGGAGACTGAGAGGATACCATGAGTGGCTGACAAGAGTCAATGGTTTTGAGACAAATGCTTCAAGTGAAGCTTTAAAAAATTGCTGAATGTAATGTTTAGTGTTTTGATAATGTTCAAGATAAATGTAGTGTTTACATTCTCACAGAGTGATATTCTCCATGATTCTTACAAAAGGATCATGCTTTTGATCTCTCGAAAATGTAGTGTTGAGTGTTTTGATAATGTTCAAGAGAATATGGCAAAGTGGTTACAACGAGTACTTTTTAAAAAGATATTGGCTTTAGAGGTGTACAGTGAGTTCAGCTTTGAGAACTTTTTAAGTGATTTTACTGATTTATTCATTCAGTGTACTCTTTCTTTTGGATTATATTTTAGGTTGATTCAGCGATTCATTTTAATGAGATTCTAACTGAGCGCCAAATATCATTTGACTTAATGCCATTACTATTGGAAACTCAAAGAGTCCTTCATTATCCTGGCAGTATGTAGAAAATCTTTCATACTTTGCTTGTGTGTGTAAAAACTGTAAAGTAAACTCTGTTACGATGTGTTTCTTCAGATGTCTAATAGTTGGTCTGAGCAGCCGAGATGGTTATGTACTGGTCATTTGGATATGTCCTATATGTATGTTGTGTAGATACGGATCAAAAAAAGGAAGGAAGAAAGAAAAAGTGCACTGTGCAGATACTTCCTCTTGACTATGCACAGAAGCTGAGATTTTACTTATGATGCGTTAGCAGTAGCGACTAGATGTTTTGAGTTACTTCATGGACTCTTCCACTTCTGTTATTTTTGTTTCATCATTTTGAATATAACAACTTTGGCAGCTCTTTCCCTTTTTCCCTCCTTTCTTTTGTGTGTAGGAAAAAGGTTCAAATGAAATTGTATTCAAGGCAATGGGAAGGGCTATTAACAAAACTGTGACGATTGTGGAGTTGATCAAGGTATCTTTGGCTTTGTCTCTTTGTTTTCCCGTATTATTTCTTGCTTTTGTTTTTCGACATGTAAGTCGACTGTATTTTGATGCAGAGAAGGATTGTTGGTCTTCATCAGATCACATCAGTTGGATCCACTGATATCACTGACACGTGGGAGCCACTGGAAGAAGGCCTCCTTCCGTAAGCTTTCTTTAAGCTACCAGACTTTATCGAAACTTTTGTTTTATGATATCCTCTGCGGAGGAATACAATTACATGGTTTGAAGAATGATACTACATACAAATGATTTATTTCATGAAGCTCAAATTTTAGTTCTGAGAAGAGGATTTCAGTGGCTTATTTAACAATCATTTTCTTGCTTGTTACAGTTTGGAAACCACTAGGCATGTCTCAATGATCACGATAACCCTCTCAAAGAAGGAGCTGGACACATCAGCTGTTGGGTGAGTTGGCCCTAACTGCTTCATATTTTGGGCTCATGAACTGCTTCATATTTTGGGCTCATGAACTGTTTCCGTTGTCTTTTTGTGTCACAATATGCCAAAGTGTTTCTCCTCCTCTTATTCTCGAGTTGAACATTTTATCATCATTTATCATCAAGTCCTTCCGGCCAATTTGAATTAAAGATGCATCTTTAATTAGTCATCGCCTTTATGGTGATTTAGAGTTATTCTTTGTGCTATAGTTCCCACTTTCACCTCCCCGGTTCAATTTATGTGAGCCTTTCGGTTTGTATTGATAAGTTTGATAAGGCCATTTGGTGGGTTCTCATTTTATTGTTGGATCATTATCTCATGGCCTATTTGGTATCATTTTTCTGTTTGCAGTTTTTGGCTTTCGGTGAGCTAAAAACATAAATTTGAATTTTTCTTTTTTTTTTTTTGTTTTTAGTTTGTAGTTAAATTAGGGGGGGAAAAAAAAGCTAAAAACAAGGAACCAAAAACCAAAAAAATATCATTTTCAAAATAAAGACCTTAAAATTGCTAACTAAAATTACACAGAGAACTGAACTTACGAACTTTTTTAATTACAAACTGTATTCTTGTTGTATGGAGATGATTCAACAGGACCTCACCCATCTCAACCTAAATGAAGAGATTGCCCTAGATAGAGCGGAGTGGAGGGCTAGCATAGGTGTAGCTGATATTGCAGTTTAGGAAGAGAGGAGCGCAACTAAGATCGTATTAGCGCTCATAGACTTATATGTATGCCTGTTTGATTTTATTTGTTATTGTTGTGTGTTGATTGCTTGTTGTTTTGTCGTTATATGGCTTTACTGCTATCGCTGCTTCATGCTTTATGTTTTATGCTCTCTATCTGTGTGCTGCTGTTTTTATACTTTCCATATTGGGGGTCCTCAGATACAGTCTCTTTTTAGGGTAGCATCCTAAAGGGGTAAGGCTTTGTACATCCCATCCCCCCAGACCTTGCACATGCGGGAGCCCTGGAGGCACTGGGTTTGTTGTTGTTGTATTCTTGTATGTTCTTTTCTTCCCCCTTGTTTGTTTAAGACTGGAGCTTATGTGTTGATTTGTTCTGCAGATATCAGCCTCCATTACCAGCTGACCAGGTGAAACCAGCAACAGATTATGACTATGAAGGAGGTAGTACATATTATATGATCTATGACTATATTCTGAATTTAGTTTCTGGTCTTTTCTCTGATTGGTTTTGATGGTTCAGAGGGCTCACCATATGCTCGAGGACGAGGCTGTGGCAGTAGAGGAAGGGGAAGAGGCAGAGGTCCAGCAGGTAAGAGATTAAAATCTTCACTTTGGTTTTTTGAATCTTTGCCTTTTTGTTCCATTTGGGCCAGATGGCAGGGTTGTTTAGTTGGTTCCTTACAGTGGATCCACTCGTGGGTTTATTGATGATACTTCGCACTTTTTGGATGCTGCCATCATTCTGTGATATGTCAATATTGGGTGGTAGAGAAGTTGTTATCAGTGACTTCGATATTAGAGATGTATATGAGCCCGAGCTCATCAGGCTCGTGGCTCGGCTTGTTAGCATTGTGCTTAATTGGGCTCCATTCGAGGCTCACTGAACTTTGAAATTAAGCTCGAACTCGGCTTGTCACAGGCTTGGTTTTGCTCGGTTGAGGACAAACTTAACTTTGAACTAAATTCACCTTATTTGATCTCATTTAGGCTCTGTTTGGTTTGACGGAAAAGTAGAATCTAAAAATTGATTTTTCTTCGGAAAAGGTTTTCCAAGGAAATATAAATTCCGAGTGGGGTTTTCCGTTGTTTGTTTTAAAGGAAAACTTAATTCCCCATTGTGATCTCTTTTTGTATGTTATAAAAAAAAAACATTTTTCACCGATTATTTTATATCTTATTATAAGACAATATAAGTAACAATACAACATAAATGAAGTAACAAAAGCAAAAAAGAAAGTTAACTATCAAAGTTGTACAAATTAGGTAAACTGTTTCTTAGTTATTTTAAAATTTGAGCATTTATCATCTAAATATCCTGTCATTTTAATATATAAAATGAGGTATACGGGGATAAGAAATTTTATTACTTGTGTAAATAGTGTGTTAAAATCTGGCAAATTTTCATTAAAATTCGGCTAATTTCTGTTGAAAAACTAATGTGGTATAAATTATGATCATATTATCAAAAGATTGTCTACATTTCAACAAAAGTTACTTATATATTATCAAAAAAATGTGTCATGTTGCATTTTCGGACAAAAGAAATCATCGCATTATGATAGAGGATACATATAGATTGTTATTTTCATTTAAAATATACTAAATTTTGGCAGTTAATACTTGATTCATGAGAAAATTTTTAAACTTCGGGGTACATTATTGTATATTACTGAAATATTATAATACCTATGTAATAAATGCTAAAATATTAGGATACCTAGATAATTTCCTTGTATAGTAATATATAATAATTCAACTTGATTAAATTTGTTCTGTTTATAACAAAGTAACATTCAAGCTGCTTTTAATTATTCAGTCTAATTCTTGTCCGATATTGTGACGTTAAATGTCTATAGTCCAGTGTGGTTTATTTCGTTTTAATCTAGATTTGCATGATAATTACTGCGAATGTTTTTGGGCCATTTAGAATCATGACTTCCCCCGTTTTGAAAGGGAAGTCATTTTCCCTCATTTGAGGGAAAAGGTTTTCCGTCGGAATACTTTTTCCATAAGCAAAAGACGCGCCAAACAATGGAAAAGGGGAAAACCACTTCTTAGAATGTGGTTTTCCAACGGAGCCTTAAAGTTCGATTTAGGCTCGATTTTGGCTTTATTGGGCATTTTCTAGCAAATAAATTGTATTAAGATAGGTAGGTCATTTAGGCTTGTTTAGGCTCGCGAGCCTGTGAGCTTTTAATATTTATAGGCTCAACATATTAAACTAACTGACTAAGCTCGAGCTTGAAATGAGCCCTCTTATTGAGCCTTATAACAAGCCGGTTTGCAAGCCCTCTTGAGTGAGCTGGCTCGTTTCATTTACACCCCTATTTAGCATCGATGATGCCATGGTGATATTTGCTATTGAGGTGTCCTCCATATTTCAGATTGAAATATGATTTCCCTGTCCTGAAGGGATCTGATGAAGAAGTCTGTGTTGTAAATGTGGTATCGTGGTGGTACTTTTTCTGATTACGCCACCGCAATATTTTTATTCCAGGGAATGGATATATGGGTGGAGACTACGAGAATGGTGGTTGGGATCAGAATTGGAGTTATCCTAGGGGCAGGGGCCGAGGTAGAGGCCGTGGATCTCGTGGACGTGGAAGGGGAAGGTACAATTACAATGGCCCTATGGTTGATATGCAACAAAATGCAGGACCCTACAATCGAGGCCCACCCTTTCAAGGCCGAGGTATTGGATCACGTTGCCGTTTATGCTCATTGGATATGCTTTTGCTGTGTTTTTCTTTTGATATCCAGACTTCAATTTCGTGCATGCGGAGAAGTAAATGAACAAAAACGGAATCACTTTGTGGCCTTTTAGGTAGCATACTATATGGTTGAAGGAAAGTAGGAGACTATTACAAAATGTAATGGCCATCATAGAACGGATTTTGAGCTAGTTATTGTGTGATTGAGCGTTATTTAATAGGTGATTCCTCAATGATCATTTATATTGTGTTCTAGTAACTAAAACATATTTAAAAAACTCTTTATAGTACAAAGATTTATGATAGCATCACTTTGGTTTAAACTTTTGCAAACATAAGGCTTGAAAAGCGACTTATATCTCTTTAAAAAAACTCACACACAATTGCTGCAAACCGTTACATAATAAACCCACTTCTGTGACACCGTCACTACAAACTGCAATTTAATTATATGGTTGTAGGGGCTATGATTCATGTTGATTCCAGCTCTTGTTTCTTCCTTTTAATGGATTGTTGTGTGGTTGCAAATACAGACAGTCTTTATTGTTGTATCCTGCAATTTGTTTAAACATATTGGTGTAGACATGCATGTATGCTTTATTGTTGTTTTATTGTTTCGTTTTTGCTTTTTAGGGTTGGGGGCCCTTCGGAAACAGCCTCCCTCCCTTTAGGGTAGTACCCTAAAGGGGTTAGACTACGTACATCCTATTTTCCCTAAACCCTGATTCAGTGGGAACCTTTTGAGGCACTGGGTTTGTTTTTGTATATTCATGTAGACATGTTTGCTGGACTACTAGTTCCATTATATGCAGGGACGTTTGTTCAGTTAACTGTTCATACAGTTGGTTAAGACATATAACGGCTTAAGGTCCTATGTGACAAACTTGATTTAGAGCCCACCATCTTTTCTCTTTTTTGTTTTTTTGGGTGATAGTGATATTTGTTAATTCGTGTTATAAATAAAAGTTTTTTGGTATTGTTTTCTCTTTACAGTTTTTGGTTTTCTAGCACCTTGTTGGTGTCTTTTTTGTGTGTGTGTGTTTTTTTAGGCATTAAAACTATATTTTTAAAAATAATTTTTTCTTTTTTATTTTTATTTTACTTCTGTCTAATTTGTGTGAAAATTGAACACAAGAAGCCAAAAGTAAGAAAATATTGTTTTCAAGAAAGCTGTTAACAAAAAATGATATGAAAAAACATAAAAATTATATTTTGAAAATGATTTTTCCTAGTTTTTGGATTTTTATTTTTAATTTTTTCTTAATTTGAGTGAAAATAGAAAGCCAAAAATCAAGAATACTAAAAAATATTATTTTCAAAACCTGGATTTTAGTTTTTAGAAACCAAAACTACAAATAAAAAAGGATATCGAAAATGTCCTAAGAAATAGATGGACCTGATTATTTGTATTTTTCATGAGACGGTAGTGGTACATGTTCAGTCATACTCAGATCTCAAGTAAGAAACCAGTAACAAATTTTCTTTACAATGATATTTAGGCCGAGGCCGTGGAAGGGGAGGTCGAGGAAGGGGCCGCGGTGGTGGTGGGAGGCCCAACGGCCCAGTCCAGGCTGCAGCCGGAGGTGCTTAACTGCTCGTCCCCGGGTAACAAAATGCAGGAGTTCCTGTAATGAAAGCGCACAAAATGCCTGCTCAGTCTATGTTTGAAGTTCTCTTATTCAGTCTTTCCTATGAATGTGTATCATTATATTTAGACATTTAGCTTAGATGTTCACAATTTCGCCTCTTTCTACTTGTTTTACAATGTAGGTTGAGTTGCTTTTTTTGGCTTAAAAATTGTAACTTTCCCTCTTTTGGGCAAGCAGTGCATTCTTTTATTTATTCATGTTTTGGAAGTATTTTGACATTTTTGACTTGATGTTGTATTCCTTTCAAGAAAAAAAAAGTGGGGTGTATGTGTTAATTGATGTGCATCTCGACTAATTCAGGAGTTTTGTACGTGTTATCTACTTAGAAGTTTGTGACCCCTGAAGGTTGTAATATGGTGGACTTGCCACCAGTGTGGCACAGCCTCGTTGGAAGTCGTGATTTATAATCTTGGTTGGCTAGCGAGACCAGTTTCGAACATACTAATATTTTATTAAATCAAGTTTAAGCAAAACTTTTTGGGGTGGGGGTCGTCGGACATTGCATCCCTTTAGGATAGCACTTTGAAGAGATAAGGCTGTGTTCTCAGGACCTTGCAATTGGGGGAGTCCTTGTAGCATTGAGTTTAAACAAGGGTTTCAAAACCTGATAAAGGCTTGGCTTAACATCCAAGTCAATTGGGCTCATCGGTATCAAGCTTAAACAAAGAATGTTCATCTTGGCTCGGCTCTTTTACACCTCTAATGCAGACATGCCTTTAGTATCTTCCCCCAAGGATCTCAAGTACTTATGTGACATACAGCTTGTTTGGCCAAACCATAAAAACTGTTTTTTCAATAACACTTTTTAAAAAAATGATTTTTGTAAAAGAGTGTTTTCTATAGCAGTATTTTGTTTAAATTTTTTTTAGTTTTTATCTTAAAGGAAAAACACTATACTCTAGTATTTTTTGGCCAGATTTAAAATTTGAAAAGTATTGTTTCCATGAAAAAAGCATTTTCCCGAATGGATGTGACATGTAGACTTGGTTCAAGAGAGACATAACAAGCTTCTAACCACCCCGAAATTAAGGGTGCACACGGTTTGACCAAACCGTAAATGATGGTTTGGTCTAGTCTAATTTACTGTTTTTACCACAATAATAGAAAAATCACGGTAAATATTAATAGGAACCTAATTAAGGAATCAAAAGTCAATCTTAAAATCATCATCAATCACAAAAACATCCTAAAATATAAAAATATTACTTCTCTTCGTAATTTATAATAAACATATTTACTATATAAACATAAACTAGAAACAAAAGTAGTTATTAGCAATAGCCACTTCCTTGCTCATCTATTGGCAGAATTTGATGTTAACAAAATTGAAAATGTATGTTAATATCGTAAATTCATAATTAGATAAAGAGTTTTTTTTTTACTAAAAAAATCACCTATTTTTTAGATGCGATTTTAAAAAACTACCTAGATTTTCTAATTTTTCGAAGTCACTCCTTAATATGAAAGTCATTAACATCCGTTACTTTTTGCGGATTAATCTTAAATGCATTTTACGAGTAAATCAATTTCAATCTTTATTAATCTTAGGGAGGGAGATACGAGCTTCGAACCCAAAGCTCACACTTACGGAATACGTAGTCTAACCACTTCATTAAATTGAATGACCCAATTACATGACATAAATTTCTTATAAAACAGTTATCTTTTAATATTAATTTGGGTTATTTATGTTAATGCAGTTTGCTTTTTGTGTCAATTTAGTTCCCTCTACAATTTATATTATGTTAATTTAATCCTATGGTCAAACTAAATTTAAATTAGTGGAGTGATTTTTAATGAAATAATCACATTAGATGCAATTACCTGTTACAAATCCGCACGTTTATTCAATTTAGCCCAACTTGTAGTCAAACCATTAAAATTTTAATTAACAACTTAACATAAATTTTATAAAAAAGACCAAATTGAAATAGTATTACTGATATAATGACTAAATTAATACAATGAGCTAAGTATATAAATATTTGACTTAAATAACCTATTAATTTTTATAGATCAATTATATGATATGTTACTAAATGTTCAATATAAAATAGAAATGGAAGTTAAAAAAAAAAAAAAAAAAAGAAGGGACATTAGTTTTCTACTAAAAAAGAAAAGGTTATTTACATTTTGATACCTCGACATTTTTTGAAATAAAAAAGTGGTTTGATATTTTTGAATTATTAAAAAGGTTCCTAAGTTTTTTGTCTTATTAATAAAAAGACTCCTAAGTTTTTGTCATATTAATAAAAAGGCTTCTCTCTGACGTAATGGTGTTATTTTTAGTCGACATAGCTAATATGACAGCTGTGTTTTTATTAATGCTATAGTAAAATGATAAAAATATCCTTTAATAATTATATTTTGAAACAAATTAAATAAAAATAGATAGCTTTTACATAACATAATATCTCAAATTTTATACTTGTAAAGTAATAATAAGGGAGTTGAACTTTACTTTATATCATTTTATGGTAACATGAATAAAAAGCAATTACCATGTCAATTATGATCATCCTGAGGGGGGCCTTTTTATTGATATGACAAAAATTTAAAATTTTTTTTAATAATTTAAAAAGGTCAGAGTTTTTTTTATTATTTAAAAAACTGTAAGGTACTAAAATATAAATAAACTAAAAAAAAATTGTTAAAGTTTGCTGCTTGTAGAGAAAGTAAGGAACCGCTACTTCTACAGAGCTCCCAGAGACCAAACCCTAATTTGTCGATCTCTTCCGATTTGTAAGTTTCTTCTCTCAATTTCTCTAATTTGGTAACGAAATCATCTTATTTTAATGAATTCTAGGGTTAATTTTCGAAATTTCATTCACAAATCCTAAAATTCGATCCATTTCTAGTGCAGTTTTCCGACGAAGATGACTCAAGATGTGGAGATGAAAGATACTCAAGCTCCTTCCAATTCGATCTCTTCCGTTGTCCCATCTATGCTGCAGCGTAAAACCTTAATTGTGATTGATTTTGTCATGTTTTGGGGTCTAATGGTCCAATTCTAGGGTTTTGATTTCGATTTTGGGTGGGGTAGTGATGGGTATTGTCAAGGAATCAACTATCTCAGAAGTTTAAGTTGATGGATAAAAGCCTATGATTGATTTTATACTGTGCAAATGCTCGTTGGGCTTGAAGCGTGGATATTGCACAGTCACACCTCATATCCTGTGCATCCTGTAGGGATTCAAATTTGTGACCTTTTGGTCAAACAAAGCCTCTGGTATCTTGTAAAGAAACCAGCGTTTTCAAAAGTTTGAACTGATGAGTGAAGGTCCCCCATCATGCAAATAGTTATTGGGCTTGAAGCATAGATGTTGCACAGGCACGCCTCATATCATATGCTTAAATTATGTTAAAATTGAAAAGGGGGTTGTAGGGATTCGAATTTATGACTTTTTGGTCAACAAGGCTCTAATACCATGTTAAGGAATCAAATATTCCAAAAGCTTAAGCTGATGAGTGAAGGTCCATGAATAATGGTTTCATACTCTAATAAGATATTGTTGCTCTTTTGTAGATTTGAAGGAAATAGCGTCGCTGATCGAGACTGGTTCGTACACCAAGGAGGTGCGTCGAATTCATCGGGCTATTCGCCAGACTTTTTGGCTGCGGCGGAAGCTTACGGCGCAAGTGCTGTCCACGTTTCTGGATCATGTACTTGTTCCTGGTTCCGACGCACATGGCAAATTGTCTGCTTATGTTGCTAAGGTGAGATTTGTAGATTCATTGTTGCTGTTTTGACCAGCGCAAATTTTTTGCTTATTCTCTCTTTGAGCCTGAAAGTATGGGTTTCTTGTCCACTCTTTTGCGGATGAAGTGGTTGTGTACTTGTTTACTGTCTCCTGATATTAAGTTGGGATGAATGCTGATTACAAAGAGTGATCTGATGAATACTTTCTCTGGAAGTTTGAAAGGTATGACTCGAGGGAAACTAAGAAAGTGAAGGGATGTTGACTGAATTATCGCTGTGGGAAAGGAGAAATTAGTTGTATGTTTGGTTGATTACAAATAGTCTTGCGATTTAGTAATAGTTTGTGTAAGTCCTCGTCATGGGTGTATCTTAATATTTAATCTGATATTAATCATACTTGTCTGAGGGGGGTAAAATGTAGGGAGGGAGGGACTCTGAGCCTCAAATTCCAAGCTTGCTTCTTTACTGCTCTTGAGCTGTTTTGAGAATTGTCTTACTTTTATTTTCTCAGTTTGATAGCCCTTGTCTTTGGTGATCTTTCATGTAGCCATGCCTAAGTCTGAGGGATTAGAAAAGAAACAAAAGGTGAATAGTGAGCATGAATAGAAGTGTAGGTTTCATTGGCACACTTGGGTTTGAAGCTGATGAAATATGCTTTCTTGTGTTTTATATGGAACCCCGATTAAGGATTTATAAAATAAGGAACTAGTCCTGTTGATAGGATATATGCTATCTGAAATCATGGGTTACATGAACCATCTCTGTGGATGATCCAGAAAGGAATGGACGCATGAAAGTGGAAAGAATAAGCTTGAGTGGAGTATAAACTAATGGATGCTTGAAAGTGGAAAGAATGAGCTTGAGTGGAGTATAACTAAGGGTTTCAAATTGCAATGGCATCGTGTTTTTGCATGATAATAGTTCTTCCATCTGTCTAGGTCATATGTAGTGTGTGGGAACTTAATCATTTGGCCTTTCACTCAGATTCTTTCTTCAGTAGGTGCCAGGTGGCTTTATTTGGTACTCTTATGGGAATTCTGTATATGTTGTCATAGCCTAAGGCTGTAACTCAATCATACAATCACATATGGGTAACAACAACAACAACAATAGATACAGTGCCACAAGACTTCTCACTAGGAGTGACATGTATGCAGCCTTACCCTTTTAGTGACATTTTATTAATGATTTTCTTTTGTTGGTTGAAAATGGAAAATGTGAGATTGTCTAGAGAAAGAAATTTATTTGGAACTGAGCGGTTAAGGAAATGAGAGTGTCATATTACTTGAATGATTGGAAAAAGATGTATGCATATCTGTGATCTTTATAACAAAGCAGAACTGTTATGTTTAGGGTGCTATGGAGATAATGCTGTAAGGCTGTTTGAGGTTCTATTGTTGTGAATGTAATACTTGTCAGTGGCTGGGCCCAACACTACATTAATGATTAGGTGGATTTTTCACGAGAATTAAAGTTCAAGATTATGGAAAAATACTAGCACGAGTGGCGCCTAGAATGATCCAAAATTTTGTACGAGTCATTTTTTGTATGATGAAATGCTTCTCATTGCTTATCCTTTGTTGGAGTTGTATGGCCTATTCAATTATGATCGATGTTTTTAGTAGTCAATGCAAACTGCCTATTCTCTCTCTCCTCTTAATCTTAATTGGTCCTCTTTGCTCTCTCAATTTTTCCAAAACTATTCACCGCTGATGGTGGATATTTGGTAGGCTGTCATCTCTAAACCTTGGCGAGTAACATGCAAAGTAAAAAATGAAGCAGAAAGTAGATGAGTATCATCCGCAACTTAAAGCAAAAAAGCAACATTTCTAGTGCCCCAAGGGCCCCCGCCTAAGTAGGGTCTGGGGGGTGGATGTACGCAGCCTTCCCCCTTCAGGGTGCTAACCGGAAGAGAGGCTATTTCCGAAAACCCCAACCTGAGGGGTGCAACACGAGGACTTCCCACGAGGTCACCCATCTTGGTACTACTCTTGCCCAAGTACGCTTAACTTCGGAGTTTTAATGGGATCCAGTGCTTATGTGTTGGTACCCTCTTGAGCATCATCCGCAACTATAGGCTTATATCCTATTTCTCCAATACTTCGTGTAAGGTGGCAATTTTGAAGGTGATTCTTAAGGATTCTTAAGGATTGCCTGCCCTCCCGCCCCCTCCCTCTTCTCTCCCCTTTTCCTCTCTTCTCCAATCTCTCCCAAGCTTGCCTAATTACATATGTCTAGTAGGTAAAATACCAAAATCTTTCTGAAATTAATTATTTAGGTTTTATGCAGACCTTGGAAAAGGAATTGAATAAATTAACCAAAATTAGTTTGATACTATTGGTGAGAACTTTTTCCTTATTTCCCCAGATGAAAACTGGTTCAATACAGAAAACTTTCTTGAAAGTAACTTTTGCTTATTGTTCCAACGATTAAATTTTCGACAGGTGCCCTTGCTGTTCTTAGCAGTCCAGATTGGTCCTTTCTGTTCAGTAGCCGCTGTGGGGCTGGATTGAACTCGGTTTTTTATTGGTCTGGTCCTTGGTTGTAATTTTTTACAACATTGGTCTTTGGTCCAATCTGGACCAGTATGGTTTACTCCGCTGTGGGCAATGTTCACCCCTACATTTACCAACTTGTGGCATTTTTTGCATCTGATATACTGTATGTATTGTTACCTATGCTATATTTCCTTCTAAGTGATGCTTATGAATGTTCTTTCTGGTAATCTTGAAGTCATTTTCTGGCCTTTTTGCATGGATCTGGCTCATTTGTAACATCCTGGGGTGGTTGATTGACACTTGTTAGGTCAGGGGGGAGTGAGTGGTTTGTAAAGGGTGCAATTTCCAAGGAAGAATCAGCTTAAGGTATTTAAAGGAAATGGTTTGGGAAGAAGGAAGATATTGTAAATGAATGGTTAAGGTGCTAATTTAAACATGGCCTGTTATATCTGGTTAACACAATTGAATTTTGGGGCAGCAAATGTTGTGAGGGAATATCTGTGGCAACTATTGATTGGTGATATTAATATGTTACTGGTGATATCGATCTCACTTAAGACTTTTGAGGTATTCAAGCACGTATAACTTCATGTAGTGATTCCAATACGATGAAATTTCTTGTGCATTGGCGAGGATGAAACTTCTTAGGCATCTTTTGAGGTCTTCTGTTTGCACTTGCTTATGTTACATTCCTACTTGGCATCTTTATGCAGGTAATCTTTCTTGTTTCTAACTTGTTCACTTTGTTGGAGCAATTTGAAGCTCATATCTATTCTTACATTGATCTTAGGAAGGTGAACATGACATGGAAGTTGATACAGCAACATCCGCTGCAAGAACTCCAGGAAAGCACGTGTTACCAGAGTTGGAGATATACTGTTACTTGCTCATATTACTGTTCTTGATTGATCAGAAAAGATACGATGAGGTTAGAGTGATATTTTAGTGCCTTCCATATCTATTTGCCTATTAATTGTTGCCGGTCTGATAGTTGGATGCCAATTCTTGTTTGTGATTCATTTTCAGGCTAAGCAATGTGCTTCTGCAAGCGTTGCTCGTTTAAAGTCCTTGAACCGAAGGACACTTGACGTTCTAGCATCCAAATTGTACTTCTACTACTCACTGAGTTATGAGCTTACTGAAAATCTTGCCGATATTCGGGGGTGAGTTCTCATTGGCAAATTCATTTACATCATGGTAAATATCTTCAAATAAGATACACAGATTCAACCGAATTACTTTGAGATGATGAAAAAAAATTAGAACATTGTGAATTACTTTGAGAACCTGGATTACAGAAAGTGCATTAACTAATCAATTTTTGTTCCAGTTCTACTTCCTTTCTCTAAGTTAATGCCTAATCTTTCAGGGAACTCCTCACATTGCACCGTCTGGCCACGTTGCATCATGATGAGCTTGGTCAGGTTTGTATGCAATTAAGAGTAGCAATCTTATTTTAGAAGATTAAATATTTTGATGTTTAGCTCTTCACCATCGACTATCCAAGTTTGGTGTCTAGGCTTGGACCGTGTTCTCATTTGAATTCTATGTTGCAGGAAACACTTCTGAATTTGCTCCTCCGCAACTACCTTCACTATAACTTGTATGATCAGGCCGAGAAGCTGAGGTCTAAGGCACCAAGATTTGAGGCTCACTCAAATCAGCAGGTATTGACATTTCTGCTGACAATCTTTTAATGAGGATCAGAATTTGGGCAAGCGTGATTAGTATTGCCTGAATTTTTAGGGTTTGGGACTCTTGGACGCAGCCTCCCTTTAGGGTAGCACCATGAAAGGTAAGGCTGCGTACATCTCATTCCCCCCCGACCTTGCTTTGGTGGGAGCCCTTGTGGCACCGTATTTATCCCCTAAATGTACAGAAGCAGTGTATTTTACTTACATAAGAATTTTATGTGAGTTCGAAATTGCAGTTTTTCTTTTGTCACCGATTATTCCGTGTAATTCATTCGTCATCTTGAAAGTCCGGCTGTTTTTCATACTTTGCTGTGTTTATTCTTTGGACTTAACTTCTTATTTTATTTTTTTATTTTTATGGTGGCTCGTGGTAATTCAAATTTCATTTTCTTCAATGATTACGTGGTGTGCTTCTGACCTCCTGCGTGTTTTTAGTTCTCTCGCTACCTCTTTTACCTTGGAAGGATCCGGACAATTCAGTTGGAGTATACCGATGCAAGAGAGAGCCTCCTTCAGGCTGCTAGGAAAGCCCCTTCTTCTGCCCGTGGCTTCAGGATTCAGTGCAACAAGTGGGCTGTTATAGTACGATTGCTACTTGGAGAAATACCTGAGAGAACAATCTTCATGCAGAAAGGCATGGAAAAGGCATTGCGACCGTACTTCGAGCTTACAAACGTGAGTTGTCACATGAATTCAGCATCCTCTTACCTTTATACTAAGTCACGCGTCATTGAATTCAAATCGCATTACACGCATTGCATTGTCAAGGATATTGACGGAGTATAAGCTGCTTTATAAACTGTATATTTGCTAAAAGTTGAATGAATAGCAATATAATCATTCATGATTATATCCTTTTGGATTCTTTCTAATATGTTTCAAATTGTGATTATGGTATATTTAGCTTGAAAGGAATGTTAGGATTTTCAAAGATCAGCGGTCATTAGTTTAATTTCTTATGAGAAGTGGTGGTCCTTTTAGGAACTCTTTAGCGGCACTGTTGACATGACCTTAGTTGATTTGCAGATGGATTGGAGACTTTATGTTATTAGTTTATAGCTTTTATTCTTGCTTTTTGTAGTTCTGACATTTTGTTCTTAACTCCTTGTACATTCCCTCTCTCTTAATATTATTTCTTTTTTGATAAAAAAAATTAGTGGTTGCTACAGGTTAACTGCAATCCAAAACATCTAACACAAAATCCACTATTTAATGTACTGACCTTATTTTCCATGGCATGCATTATCTAGCTGTTCATTTACCTTAGCTTCACATTTAAAGATCCTAGAATTGTTTGTATTCTAATCCGTACGAGCTTACTTCCTTGTGGTTTTTTAGGCTGTTCGGATTGGTGATTTGGAGCTATTTAGATCAGTTACAGAGAAGTTTGCGGACACATTCAGCAAGGACGGAACCCACAACTTGATTGTCCGTCTACGCCACAACGTCATTAGGACCGGGTTGAGAAACATCAGCATCTCCTACTCCCGCATCTCGCTGGCAGATGTTGCCAAGAAACTCAGACTGAACTCCCCAAACCCCGTTGCTGATGCTGAAAGCATTGTTGCCAAGGCGATCCGTGATGGCGCAATTGATGCCACGCTGGACCATGCAAACGGGTGGATGCTATCAAAGGAGACCGGAGACATCTACTCCACGAACGAGCCACAGGCGGCGTTCAACTCGAGGATCGCCTTCTGCCTCAACATGCACAATGAAGCAGTTAGGGCCCTGCGGTTCCCACCAAATTCACACAAGGAGAAGGAAAGTGCTGAAAAGAGGAGGGAGAGGCAGCAGCAGGAGCAAGAGCTGGCTAAGCACATTGCAGAGGAGGAAGACGAAGATTTCTGATGGGTTTCCGTAATTATTGTTCTGGTGTTGTCAACTCTGGTGTTTTCACTTGTGGGTTTGATTTCGAGCTTCCATCGCAAAGGAAACAAAACCATACACCAAGGTACGTCATACACCAAGGTACGTCAATTGAATATTTTCTTAGGTTTTATATTTTTTACTATAAACATGGATTGGAAGGGAACTGTCTATTTTCATGTTTTTTGTAATGCCTGACCATGGTTCCATATGGCAAAATGTTACTTTTTACGAATTGAGTGGGTGATGAGGAGCATCGTTTCGGGTTTTGCAGTTTGCTTCATGCTCTCTTCTTTACCCCTTCATCTTCCTTTCTGTTTCTTGCTTCCCCTTTTCTCTCTCTTCTTTAGGATTCCTCCTCTCTTGGCCGAACATTAAGGGCATAGTTTGGTATCTTTTATTGCTTCGAGTTTTTGGTTCTTAAAAGACTAAAAACCATAATACGGAAATGTTCTTTTCTTGTTTTAGTTTTCGGTTCTTTTCGTATTTTGAATGAAAACTGAAACAAAATATCAAAAATAAGTAAAATGCCATTTTCAAAACCTGATGTTTCTGGAAATTCAATAATAACAAATAGACAATGACAACAAATATGCCCTTAGTTGTAAGTCCCAATGCGAGCTATAACCTTCTTTTTAAGGTTGGGGTTTCTCGGAAACAACTTTCAGGTAGCACCTTGTAGGGGTAAGGTTGCGTACATCTTACCCTCTCTAGACCATATCTTGGCTTGAGCTTCTTTGTGGCACTAGGAGGTGGTGGTTGATATTGAAGATGTGGTCACGCATTCATAGCCCAGTGTGTGTTAATTTGGATATTTGGCTCCGCTGGATCTGGTCGTTCTATGCTCAGAGTGTGTTTGGTTAACTTATTGGGTTAACATTTCTCAAAGTGGTTATGCAGATTTTAGCTTGGAAGGTCCCATAACTTCTTTGATTTCCTTTTGTATTTTGGAGATTAAGTAGGGGAGTAAGAAGTGTCACTGCCGTTGTTTACTGTGACAACATGGCCAACAGCTCAGAGAGGCGAGTTGACCTGTGCAGCCTGTCTGTATGGGCGGATTGGCATCCTTAGACTTGGGCCAGGTCTAAGGGAAGAAAAATCCGAGGCTTAGTCTGATCCAAATATGTGTATGTAGGTGGGTTAAGTTGACTCAGGACAGACCCAACTGGGTCAGACCGGGTTTGAGTCTGCTATCATCCTTTAGGATCACTTGTCTGTTGGTGGTGATGGGATAGTGCTAAGATCAAATTGTACCCAAGTAGCAGAGGTTTCATCTCGTCTTCTCTCTTATAAAAATGTTTATTTCCGGTGTCTGAATCATGATTACGATGCCAGAATGGAGTAACCTTGCGAATTGCCTTCATCGAAGAAAATAATTGCTGTCCTCTGAGCGTTGGGTGGCGGTTGCAATCCCTGCAGGAAACGCAGGTGAAAACATGAGAAATGGTGGTGAGTGTCAGAGCATTGAAGACATAAAGAGTGACATAAACCACACAACATGCATCCCCTGACATTTGCTGAGCAACTGCTGGTTTGGCCCCCCATCCCATGTTGATGTTGTCATTTGGACATGGAATTCAAACATTTTAATGAGAGGGTTGGGTTGCGAACCTAATGGATGGCTCCAAAAGATTACAACAATGACCTAGTGCCGTAAAGATGCTTTTGCCAAGCCAACGAGTGGAAGGGTAAGATACATGTAGCATCATCCTATAGGGTGTTACCCTATAGCAATGCAGTTTCCGAAGGGGCCCTAGCACTATTGTTGTCAGGGCCCATTAGTGAAGACACCCATTAACCTGAGTGGTCTCGCTTAAAGCCTCTATTTGTTTAAGAATCATTTTTGAAAATTAATTATATTACCATTTATATTTAGAGAGATAGTAATCTATATGCGATATATTTATAGGTTATGTGTATACGTATGATATGAAGGGCCTACTTGTTAGTTGGAATTATAACGTATAGTGGATTGTTTAAGATGTATTTAAGCTAATTACTAGAAAAAAGGCCTAATGATTAAAATTTGCTTTGAGCCTGAAAATCGAGGAACTGGCTTTGAATAACAGGATTCAAACCTCAAACCTAATACTTAATGAGATACAGAGTCTAAGTGTCTTACTATTTGAGCTAATTCGTTAGGGTTATCATCATAGTTCATGTGTTTATAAGCTGTATTTGCATACCAAGACTAAGCCATTTGCTACATCTCTTGATTATTTTTGAGCTCATCCTCCACATGTAGAAAGATGGTTCTTACATCGAAGCATTAATGAGCTCAACTAACTTCTTGTTCATCTAGCTTCTTTAGCTGTATGTAGGGGTGTATTTGAGCCGAGCTGAGCCCAAGCCTGCCAGGCTCAAGGCTTGGCTCATTAGTTTTAAGCTTGGCTCGGGCTCGGCTCGAAGCTCGTTGAGCTTTAAAAATTCAGGCTCGAGCTCGGCTCGTCAAAAGCTCAGACTCGGCTCGGCTCAGCTCGATCTAAGTTCGGTGAGCTTCAAATTAGGCTTGCAATATTTTGGTTTATTTAAGCTCAATATAGGCGCATTTTGGCTCGTTTAAGCTCAGGCTCGGCTCATTTAGGCTCCAATATGGACTCATTGGATAATATTTAAGCAAATATATTATATTAAAAAACCTCGCCTAGGCTCGTTTAGGCTCGCGAGCCTACGAGCTCAAGCTTCATTAGGCTCGGGTTCGACTCGATAAGCCAAACGAGCCAGCTCGCGAGGGATCATGAGCCAGCTCGGCTCATTTACACTCCTAGCTGTATGAGTTGAGGTTGAGTCTGGTAAAGCCCAAGCTTGGTGGCTTACAACCTTAAATAAGTTTTAGTGAGTTTCCGAAATTTAATTTTGAGTTGAAATGTATTTTTCTGGTTAAGTTTAGCTTAAGTGAGTCAGGATCGAGCCTAAATAAGTCAAAGTTGGCTCAAGCCCTGTTCGACTAGTTTTTAACTCAACTAAGTTTGAGTAAAACTCGACACAACTCAAAGTATGGCTCCAATAGAGAAAAGTATTAGAGCATATTTGACCAAACTTTTTTATAGAAAAAATATGTTTTTTTTCAGAAAAATCCCTTTTGTAGGATTCGATGGTGTTTGGCTTTGAAAAAAAAATGCCGTTTTTCTACTTTTAAGCAAAAGTAGAAAAATAATGTTTTTTCTTTAAAACAAAAATATAAACAGAACTAAAAATTCTTCAAACAAAATACCCTTATCAAATGCACTTTTGCCAGAAGTCTTCTACAAAAAGTGTTTATGAAAAATGCAACTCTTCATCAACAATAACTCGAACTTAAAACTCATTACACCCGTTCTCAGTAACCCGTACCTCCTTAAAAAAAATTTAAAAAAAAACTAAAAGAAATATGGCTTCATGTGAAAGTTAAAGTATGCCATAATTAAGGTTAGACTAAGAAATACATATACTTAAATAATACATTTAAATTCCACATTTTATGAGCTACCCTTAGTCTTCTTATTTTTCTAAGTACAGTACAGTACCCCTCATTTGCACTCTCCGTATAATACGCAGCGTTTTGCGCTAATAATTCAAAATCCGTAGCACTTCCGTAGTCAACATCCCCCAAAAACCTCCTTTCATAACCAACCACCTTCCCTCCCATTATTTAATTTCAAAATGCACGTGAATTGAATTCTTATAAAAAGTTATATTTTTCAGTAAATTTAATTTCTATGTTACTTTTGTGGGAAGTAAGTATAAAGTATTTGGTTATCAGAATGTGATATAGGACTTTCTTTGAGAGATCAGATAAGTTACTTCCTGTATTTTAAAATATTCTGCCTACCTTTTTACAGCCAAATAAGAGGTCAAATGGTCACTTTCCGTAAATTTGTACTTTCTGCATCTTGACAACCAACAAAGCCTAAGGGTTTGTTTAGTCAAGGTTTTTTTTTGGGGAAAAAAGGTGTATTTTGTTTAGAAAAGGCATTTTATTTTGGTAAATTATGGGTGTGTATAATGTAAAAAAATATTTGTAAATACAAGTAGAAACTGTTTTTCTACTTTTAAGTAGAAGTACAAATATAATCCTCCTCCTATAAAGTAAAAAAAGAACCAAATTCTAAAAAATTTTCATATAAAAATACTCATATTAAAAACACTTTTTACAAAAATACTTCTATAAAGAGTGTTGCTTGAAAAACTAACTTTTTTCTCCCATTAATTCTAAAAAATGCTATATTAATTATTTTTTAAAATTAGTAACTTTTTATTTTATATATCTTGGGGTATATAAATAGGGAATACAAATTCAGTTAATATTGCTAATATTGAATTTGTACAACAACAGCAACAGACCCAGTACCTCAAAAGTTCCCGCATAAGCGAGGTCTAGAAGAGGTGGATGTACGCAACCTTACCCCTTCAGGATATAACTCTAATGAGAGACTGTTTCTGAGGACCACCAACCTTATAGGGTTGGCAACACAAGGACTTCTAAGGAGGTCACTTATCTTGGTACTACTCTCGTCCAAGCATGCTAATATTGAATTTGTACATTCTTTGCAATTACGCTGCATCTGTAATCTTGAAAACGCAGCGTATAATTTGTTGTGTCAATTGCAAGATTTAGGGATCAATTTTTATTTTTTTTTAATACTTAATCACATTAAATTCATGTCCATATAATAATTAATTAGTTCAATTTGCTTGCAAATTGTGTGATATTAAATTTTTGGCAATGTTAATTATTTGACTTGCTGAGAATTTAAGGAATTGTTAAATTGCATTGGGCCTTCATGTCCGATCGATAGAGTTGACATATATGAGATCTATATATAATGTCAAGGAATCGTCTTTTCCAAAAGTTTAAGCTAATGGATGAAAGCCCAGGAATGGTTTTATACTCTAACATGCTCCCTCACGCGAATGCCAATTGGGCTTAAAGCGGGAATAGTGCATAGGCTCTCCTCATACCTTATGCTTAAAATTATATTTTTTTAATATTGGAGGAAAATTATCACTTAGGTATCTTGAAGTTTTTGGCCATTTATCACCTAGGTACTATGACATTTTAATATATATAATGGGGTACCGTGATGTTTAAAAATTTTATCATTTAAGTGTATGAAGTTTAAAAATTTATCCACTAGATACCCCTTTCTACCAAAATTAGGTAGATTTTCGTTAGAAAATACTCAAATGAACATAATTTTGACAATATGTAAGTAGTTTATATCATAATTTGATAAAATTTTTGACGTAATTCGTTGAATTTTTATGAAAAATATTGACATGACTTGTATATATTAATATTATTATGTACTAAATCAGCATTTTTTATATAAAATTAGTCAAATTTGTACAAAAATTTATTAAATTCTTATGCAAGTTACCTAAATGATAAAAAAATTCAAATCTTGGGATGCTTTATTATATATATTGAAATATCAAGGTACCTAAGTGATAAATATTTAAACCTCATGATACCTAATTGATAGTTTCACATTATTGAAAATGAGAGCAGGTGAGATTTGAACTTGTGACCTCTTGATGAATAGAGCTCTAAAGCTTAAACTGATGGGTTAATGTCCAAGAATAGTTTTATACTCTAACATATAAGCCTAAATAAAGTTTTACTTTAAAATTAATTAGTATTAGATGGAGTAACTCACTAGAATTATATGTTAGTCTCTTTTATCTTACAAATCTAATATAAAATTTAACTAGACTCGTATGTAAAATTATTTAACAGAAAAGAAAAAGAACAAGTTGGAAGGCAGAGGCAGTGATTATTTAGTCATTCATATGATTGGCCGCCATTTATTCCTCTCTGCTATCCCCGCTGGTGCCGTGCCGGTGACATATAATATTCCTATTAACTCTTTTATAAATTATAAAAAAATATACATGTATATATAATATATTCAAAATAAAGTGTTACGATTGTGTGTTTAATGTGTTTTGGCTTAAATATTATATGATAATACACATATTACATAAATGCTTTCTGGAAGCTCTATGTGTATCGACACACAATTTTACAGAAACTCTTGTAGCCAAAATTGGAACTATGTGTCGACACATACGATAGTTTTAGCCATAATTTTTGTGCCGTTTTTTGTGACGATTGGGAAAAGATTTTTGGCATCTTTTGAAGGGTTATGTTTGTTATTTCGGGCAGGAGAAGAAAAATTTATTTTGAAAGGTAATATAATTGAGGTGTTTTAATGAGGGTTTATAGCTTCCTCTTTCAAAAGCTACGTTAAGGGGGTTTTGTGACTTGCAGTACAATAGTCATATTAATCGATGATGATGATTGTAATATAGGGTTTGGAGGTTATAATTCTTGAATTTAATAGTGGATGAAGCTCTCGTTTGGATCCCGTGGTTTTTCCATTTAGTTGAGATAGGGCATCCATATAAATTTCAGTGTCTTGTTACGACATTCTATTGCTAATTTTACGCTCTTATTTTGTGATTTTTTCCAACTCATGTAATCATCGATAAATATATATATGAGAGATGCATAGACCTTAATACACTACTCAATCATGGCTTTGCTTGACGGTGCATGCATATCGTCACATGCCTTGACTTGTATGATTCATTATTATTTGGTATGGTTGTGTACACAACTAGCTAGGGTTAATCCGTACCGGAAATTCATATCGGATTACATTATTTGATCTGCTATTTAGGACTGATTAACTATTATTTAATTTTTGATCTTCTATTTGGACCCTTCTTAAATCTTTAACTGTTACAGTACAACAGTTCAAATCATTTACTCAACAAAAGTGACATGTGTCCGAAGGGTAATACCTCGTATGATTGTATTTATGTATCCATTTGAATATTCTTATGATTGTTAAAATAATTCTGTCAAATCACGCAAAACCCCCGACTTTTCATTCTAGAATAAGGAAAACTTTTGGTATAAGTCATTTTTCTGTTTCTAAAAATATATCATGCCTAGTGAAGATGGAAATGAAGTAGGTAAAACACGCTATCTATGAGTACCTACCCCAAATACAAGTGAACACAAGTCGAATATGCACGTGGTTTTCATGATGGGGTACAAGCATGCAATGACGATCCGTCAGAACAGATACAAGTATGGAGTTGTACATACTAGGACGGGCCTATATGAATATCCATTGGATATCTCTGACGAGAAATAAAGCGGAAGACAAGTATAAAGTTCGTTAACCAATACATATATATACAGAAGTTACCTATATCTGTACCCGCTCTATTTTTGTCCAATAAAATAAGGAAATAATAATATTAAAAATTAAAATAAGGGAAATACGAAGACATGTGCAAAAGCACATGAGGATAATGGGAATAGATCAAATAATGTCAAAGGAAACCCATGTGAGCTTGCTCTTCATTTATGCCCCAAATATTAATTTCCACTTTCCAAATATAATTATACTATTAATTTACTACAATCTCACGATTTTTTATTTGATTCTACGATTCTAATTCTAAAAGTTTCTCACGATCCTAAGTAAAATCCCGATTCTAGCAACCTTTCCTATAAACCAAAAAGGAAGAGAATACCTACTATTAAAAAAAATTTAAATTAAGTAATTAAATATTATTTTTTGAAAATAAATATTATATCTACTGGAGATGAAAATCACTGGATAATAGAAAATAATGTTAAATATCTAAGATTCAGTGATTCTACCTTTTATATATTATGCACTTGAATAGATGTATGAATAATGTATTTTTCAAGTAAACGTTAGATGTCAAATAATTTGAATAAGAAAAAATATAACTATGTAATAGTATGTATAATATAAGTAACAAAAACTAATTAGGTTTAAATTAAATTAGTAATAATATAAATCGTATACAGACTAAATTAATATAACTAAAAATAAAAACCCAGATTTATATAGAAAATGAGGTCTTGTTTGGTCACTAAGAGGTAAATATTGGAAATATGAATTCAAGAGAAGTGGACATTTGTTGTCTTGTTTATTTATCAGAAAATTGTATAATATTAGAAGTAAAAATTTCTTAACAATTTCTAATTCTTTTAAAAAGTAGAAAGTAACTTACCAAACCTCCTAAAAAAGTTCTAATTTCTTTGTTTTTACCTGATTAACCCTCCCTTAAGGAAGTTATATTTCTCATTTTGATAATTAAATACTTTATACCTACTTTATGAAAGTTAACATAAGAATTAAATTCCTAAAAAGTATAACTTCTCATGAATTTAATTTATGTGTCAACCAAATAAGGCCTAATATTAAGAAAAAAAACTGTCTCCTAAAGTCTATCACCATTGTTTTCACTTAGGGTATGTTTCTAGCCAGGTTATGGAAAAGGAATTTTTTTAAAATATTTTTGTCAAAAGTGCTTTTAATATGTGTATTTTTATCAGAATTTTTTAAGAGAAATATTATTGTTAGGCGAAACCAAAGAGGGCACCAACGCGCCGTCACCGGATCCCATTATAACTCCGAAGTTAAGCGTGCTTGGGCGAGAGTAGTATCAGGATGGGTGACCTCCTGGGAAGTCCTCACCCTCAAGTTGGGAGCACTCGAAAACAGCCTCTCTTTAGGCTAACACCCTGAAAGGGGAAGGCTGCGTACATCCGCCCCCCCAAACCCTGCGTAGATGGGAGCCCTTGAGGCACTGTGTATGTTCCTTTCCTCCTGTTCCTATTATTGTTAGGCGAAGTATCAAAGATCTAGATTGGATTTAAATATTAAAATAAAATCTGAGAAAACATATAAGAAGACAAGGGGTAAAGAAAAACAATGACACTAGAATTTATGTGAAAACCCCTCAAAAAGGGGGGAAAACCGTAGACTAGGTAGAGAATTTTATTAGATCGAAAATAAAGTATTACAAGACTTTCTTCACTCCGTACTCTTCTCTCTATGTTTCTTTACTACTTCGGATAGAAGCCTTACGAAAGACTATTTATAGTACAACAAGTAAGACAAAAACCTAGAAAAGAAATGGGTATAACAATCTGACCAGAGAAATAAGGTCCGTGCTGCAGGGAGTGAAGGGCCTACGACCCTAGTCCAACACTGACCTCTACTTAAAATTTGGACAAATATTTGAAACACAACATAGCAACTGTTTCCTACTTCTATCTAAAAGTAAAAAATATTTTATGTATATTTAAAAATACTTTTTTTTTCAAATAAAATCTAAGTATTTTATAGGATTTTATATTATATTACCTATCTTTCTTGAAATAATAAAAATAACCCTTAACTTTTTATCGTATTGATAAAAAGGCCCCTCCCTAGAGTAATGATGTCATTTTTCTTAACTACTTTTTTATTAATGTTACAGTAAAATAAAAAAAAATGTGATTCAATACTCTTATTCTTATTTTATAAGCAGAAAATTCGAGCTGTTGTATGATGTAGAAATTATATGTTTTCGTTTTATTTGTTTTAAAATATGGTTATTGAAGGATATTTTTATCATTTTACTATACCATTAATAAAAAAAAACAATTGTCGCTTCCACTCTGTCAACAAATCAAGTCGAATGGTGGATTTTTTCATTAATACGTCAAAGACTTGGACCTTTTTTTATTCATACGATAAAAACTTAAAATTTTTTTTAATAATTTAAAAAATTAAACTTTTTTTTATTATTTTTAAAAATATTAAAATACTAAAATATAAATAAAACGATTTGATATCCATGGATCGAATTAGAAAGGCAAATTGGGGGGCCCTAGAAAAGCGAGCAATGGGAGGTATACATTAGGTACTATCCGGCGCACTGCAGCAGGGGTTTAAAAATAAATTTAATTGCTGTGAGGTCCCACGTGCAATTAATTAAAACTTTTAATTATTTTCTTTTTTTCTTTTAATATTTTTATTTTTACTTAAAATAAATAAAAACAATAATAATAATAAACTCTGAAATTCACACAACTTCTGCTAGTTGATGTGATACCATGTGATGTTGTTGCTCATCTTCCCCTATAAAAACTCACCCCTTTCTCATTTCATTCATTCATGCCATTGAAAACCATTTATCCATTCATATATACATTCATATTCTTCGATTCAAATTCTCGTTTTTCTTTATTGGGTTTTTAAGAAAATGGCGAATTCAACATTCACATTGTTGATCGGATTCTTGTTGGGATTTTGGTGCTCGATTTGTACAGTCGATGGAATCGTGGCGTCTGGTTGGCAACAAGGGCATGCCACATTTTATGGGGGCAGCGATGCTTCTGGCACCATGGGTACATGATTTGTTTTAAGTCCTTGTATTTTGCTCGTTGTGTTGGGTTGGTTATTATACTTATAATTTTGCTAATTTATTCTCTGTGTTATTTTACATTGTGTCAATTAGTCTTAGAGTAGAATTGACTTTAAGTTGATGATGGGTTTAAAATTGGGTCAACGGGTAAGTTTGTATTTGGACACTTACATCTAACATAACGTTATTCACTAAACTTCAATTTCACCATAGCACTGAATCGACACAAATGTAAACTTCAAATGCAAGGACTAAATTAAATAATTAATATTGTAATTTATGCGACATTTTTGATGAACAGGGGGAGCATGTGGATACGGGAACTTGTACTCCGCGGGGTATGGAACAAGGACTGCTGCACTAAGTACAGCCTTGTTCAATGACGGTGCATCATGTGGGCAGTGCTACAAGATTATATGTGACTACAGGACTGACCCACGGTGGTGCCGCAAAGGAATGTCCATCACCATCACCGCCACCAACTTCTGCCCGCCCAACTATGCCCTGCCCAACAATGCGGGAGGGTGGTGCAACCCTCCGCTCAAGCACTTTGACATGGCTCAACCCGCTTGGGAAAAGATTGGTATCTACAGGGGTGGTATTATCCCCGTTATATACCGAAGGTTAGTTTTGAGATTTTATACATGTTTCGAGTTTCCTATTTGGTGAATTTGGAGTTTAAACGAGCATTAGTGTTATGTTGATTTGACATTGGGGCCAAATTTGGAGTACCTGGTTGCAGTCTTATCTCAGTTGATTTGGGGTTCATTTGCTTTCATATATGTCGATTGATCGAGTTTTCCTCATCAAAGGCTAAGTTGATATATCAAGTTTGAAATATTGGATACTGAGTCAATCAATCAAGTTCATCCAATTGATGTTAAAGTCTATTAATCCATTTGATTATGTGCCCTATTTTCTAATCAGCCCTAACAATCACCAAAAAGAGATCTTGTTCTTATAGTAAAAATACTATCAAATTGAAGCATTTAACTCCACTTACCTGGGGAAAAAAAAAAAGAATTTTCCTGATTATATATGATCTGAATTTGAGCAGGGTTCCGTGCAAGAAGCATGGTGGGGTGAGATTCACGATCAATGGAAGGGACTATTTTGAGCTCGTCTTAATCAGCAATATTGCCGGGGCCGGTTCAATCCAGTCTGTCTCTATCAAGGGGTCCAAGACTGGGTGGATGTCAATGTCGAGGAACTGGGGTGCCAATTGGCAGTCTAACTCCTACCTGAACGGTCAACCACTCTCTTTTAGAGTCACCACAACAGATGGAGAGACCAGGCTTTTTGAAAACATTGTCCCTGCTAACTGGCGGTTTAGCCAAACCTTCTCGAGCCCAGTTCAATTCTAAATCAATTAAACAAGAGAAGCCTCTTAGGATCATGGGCTGGTTTGGTGGGGAGTGGGCGGTCGCTAGGCAGAGGCGTGCTAGTTGTCTTTTTAAACCCACAAAAAGCAGCCCGCAAATATTATGGTTCTTTTTTGTAACATATCAGCATTTTTGATGGGTTAATTCACACTCTATCTATTTCATAATAATCATCGTATATGTCTTTCAAAATCAAAACAAGTAAAATTGGGCTATAATTTTAACTGTACTACATCAAATTCAATCATATTACCATAATATATACGAAGTATTCATTCCAATGTTTTAAACTTGTAGTTAAATTTTAAATGTTTCGACTTTAAAATTGAAAACAGTAATGTATTTTGAAATTGACAAGAGTATTTTAACTTGATTGGTTAATTGAAATCTTACTTGTATGAATAAAGAAGCAAATCTAATTTTGTTGCTTTCATTGTTATATATATATTTTTGATTCATTATATCAATAAAGAAGATCTCGTCGTATATATTTTTGCTGGTTTCTTTTTAGCTTCCATCTCAATTTTTTCCTTTCTCCTGTATTTATAATACGTAATCTAATAAAATACTATTATTAATCACTAGTTGAGTAGGCCAGTTCTTTAGCCTGAATGATTTAGTTCATTTTGAACTCAAGCTAACTTTTTGAGGTAAGCGAGACCGAACAAAGTTCAAGTAAAGTATAAGCATTAGCGTTGAGATGAGCCATTTTAAATAAGCTAAGTTTGACTCCAAGCTATAACTTGAATTCAAGTGTAATCGAACAATCTGACTCAACTTAGGATGAGTTAAGCAAGAACTAAAAGTTTATGGGTTCAGCTCAACTTTGTCAGGATGCAAGTGCAACAAAACCGAAAAATATTACAAGCAAAAAATACAATAATTTTATGTCAAACTCGAAAACAGCTGCTATGAAATTTTGAATTACTATGCTACGGACCAGCTTCTTAGGCTGGGGGTCCTCGGAAATAACTTCTCTTCAGGGTAGCCCCCTGAGGGGGGAAGGCTGCGTACATCTACCCCCCCCCCCCCAAAAAAAAACCATGCTTTTGCGGGAGCCCTTGAAGGCACTGGGTTGGTTGTTGTTGTTATCTCTAATTGTAACCCACAACTCCTCACTCACTTCTCCACCACATGTATAACCTTTGCACAGATACAAACCCCCTCTTATGCAACTCTTAAACGGAAAAGTAGGACCCCTCAATCAAAGCACCCGGCACAACTCTTTTTGTTTTCTTATGGATAATGTCAAAATCTATACAAAATAAAGAGAAAAATTATACTAGTGGAACAACCTAGTAGACTCTCCAAAAGTCGAACGCCCAAAAGGAGGACAACTTCCAAACTTCAAAAAAAACCGAACTGTAATAAACTAGAAAGAAAACTCCCTTGCAAGCACAAACTTAAGCAGAAAAAAGTTACACAACCAAGGCCAACGAAAGCAACAAACTTAAAACAACCAAACATCAAAAGAACCACAATAGCTCTGAAAGCATCCTCACTTTGAACTAAAGAAACTCCGTGAGCCCAAATTGTGGGACTAACAAGAAAACAAACACATCAAATCAAGTAAAAAGTAAGCGACACGAATTATGCAATACTCAACTTGAAACGGATTTTAACTAAAATGCAGTGACCCTTTGATCTTAGTCATCTATTAAATCATTTGTCCCAGTAATCTCCTCTTGGTCTCCAATTTACCCAACTCCCAACATTAAACAAACATCCCAAGGACACCGCTTATAAAACGTTGTCCAACAAAGGAAGTTACATGAGCCACCTAGCAATACACATTATGGAAGACCCACCCACCCAAGTGACACACAAAATGACCAGATCACAAGATGTCAAAACACCTGAGGCAGAAGCCTTGGATACTTCACTATGAAACCTTCCATAGGGGATCAGGTACGAAATTGACTTCAAAATGATACCTTACTTTAGCTTAATTTCTCTAAATAAATCTCTGAGGTTCTTTCCTCTCGTTTCAAGGGTGACTCGCTTGAAACATCTAACTACTCTCGTAATATCGTTTTTTGCTCCCATTGAGAGTGTTTGTGAGTTTTTTTCCCAACATATTTGCAGATAATAAAATTTTGTCTCTTATAAATTTTATTTGCTTCAATAAATTAAATTGAGTAGACTATATTCAGTTTGACCCTAAAAATAAATTAATATAATTAAAAATAATAATAAATAAATCAAAAATTAAGGAGTGCTTAAAAAGTCCCTCTATAGCTTTAGGATGATTTTCTCTATAACTAGAGCAACCATCCTTCATTTGAAGGGATCGATGACTACTAAATCAAAGGGAGAATAAGCAAAACTTTAAAGTTCCTTGAATTCTCTCAATCAAAACCAAAACTCAAAATAAAACGTTTCGTCAGATTAGAGATCAAGCCCTCGGTCCTCTACATTGAAGAAGAAATCTCATGATTGAAATCAAGCCTTGTGCCCTCATTCAAGCTTTCAGATCCAAATCGCTGTTCAAGTCAGAGTATTACGCTATGTGCCCTCTACATTGAAGAAGAAATCTCTTGATTGAGATCAAGCCGTGTGCCCTCCTAAAGAAATCAAGTTCATTATCGGTGTTCAACAAAGCCAAGTCTAAGGAGATTGAATCAGAGAAATTTTTGTATATTTGTACTTGATATATGTATACAGAAATTGTATCCATATTTTCTAAAAATATAAAAATAAATTTATTTTATGGTACAATTTTCGCTTTATTTGAAATTTGTGTTTACAATATTACATCAACAAACTTAACCCGTTGGTAGTTGCTGATGGGGTCTCTTCGTTGGTTCTATGTATTTTCCTAGGTGGTACATAGAAGTCAGTACCCTGACTTATTATTGGAAACACCAATGAAAAAAAAAATGATTTTTCTTAGAATATAATATTTCAAGTTATATAATTAATTTTGGGTTAAATGTAACTCGGAAGCTTGTTGGTCCTCTTCGTTTGTGGTAGCAGCTCTAGGGTTGTTATTCGAGATGAACGGGTGACGGCTATTTCAGATTGGTGCTTCTCTTCTTCTGGTTCTTCGGCCCCTATGGCTGAGTGTCTTGCTTTGAGGGATGCGTGCTCCCTTGCTATCCGATTCGGTTATGAGTTCGTGAGTTTTGAGACTGACTCTCAGGATGTCATGCGTGCTTTGGAAGATGAGTCTTCCCCCCGGGAAATTTTGCCAATTGTTAATGATGTCAAGCTTATGTTATCATCTTTTACTGTTGTTCGTTTTTGTTGGTGCCCTAGAAAGGCAAATATTGTTGCCTACGAAATGGTGAAGTTTTATAGTTTGGGAGCATATTCCCATGACTGGGTTGATTTTCCCCCTCTCCATTTTGTCTGCAATTGTAAGCGATCAAGTTCTATAGAGCGCCTTTGGGCTTTTTCTGTCCAAATATATGTATATATAATTATTATTAATTAGATTTATTTAACAAACAGATTTAAATAGTTATTTGCATATGACTTTTAATTAGAATTAACAATTTGGTTAATTGTGTCAATGAAATTATTTCATCTTAAATTTAGGTCTACTATTAATTATAAAGGATAATACACTTTTAACATTTTTTTTCCATATTTTTTCTATTTGAAAATTCAATAGTTATTATATATGAAATTTATCAATAAAAACATAAATAACTAAAATATTGGGTTTATATGTGGAGTTTGGTAATTATCGAAAAACAAAATGTGGAGTTTGGTTGTGTTGGACAAAATAAAGGATCGAGCAGATCCAATTTAGGGCTGTGACACGTTCCAATTTAGACGCTCTATATATATATTAGAGTTGTGTATAGATTGATAGTTGAAACGTATCGTGTTATCTTTGAAATATGCAGTGAAATTATTATGCGCCTCTCATGAATATAAGCTTCGACTGAACTATGTAAATTTAAGTTTTTTTTTTTTTATTTTACTCCTCAATCCTGCTGTTTCGATTTATGTTTCGATATCTGTAGTTGGTCCTAACATGACATACAAACAATTATTTTTCCTATAGAAAATCCCCCAACAAATATGAAGAGAAGAATGTAATACTAAGTCCTGTTGAAATTGAAGATTTTCGTATTTTATATTTTGTATTTTTATATTATATTTTACTTGTATTATTATAATATTAGGTTTAGTCTTTATTTACTTAGTTACTACAGCAACTAGTGTTTCAGACCAAGTAATTTAGGAGGACATTTAAGGAGGTATTCATTGCGGCTTTTATCCTACCATAACCAGTCTTATGGTGGAGCAGGAAGACTAGGGTAGGTTATAGAGCGTTTTAACTTCATGTAATTTTAAGCTTTTTGCGAATAATAATCATCCAAGCTTTTGGATTAAATGAAATGTCTATCCAAAGTACCTATTCTTTCTAAGTATTTTTGCTTCTTTTATATTGTTAATCCAAGTGTTTGGATGAAAAAAACGAAAAAGACCATGTCACCCAGAAGTAGTGTAGGAAAAACGACAAAGACCACTGGAAAAAAGAAAAAGAGAAATAAGGGGAATCGGGGTGATAGCGCTTATGATGCTGAGAAGATCCTGGAAGCGGAGAGAGCAACCAAAATGGGAAAAAAGGCTGGGCCTTGATTTTGCAGGGTTTGATCCACCTATTGTGAAAGCCATGCTCGATAGAAGATGAAGAGGGGGAGAGTTTGCTGTACTGCTGAATTCCGGGATCCTTTTAATTTTGGGCATTGCTTTTCCTGCTTCTTGTTCTGTCGTGTTTTGGGGCTTGTGTTTTGCCTGTTGTTCTATCTCCGTCGTTATGTTGCCATTTTTCTTTGATGTTGTGTTAGTTGTTTTGGTCCCCGTTTTTCCACGGATGGACTTAGGCTTCGCTTGACGAGTAGTCTGCTTATTTCGCGACTTTGTCGCTAATTATCGAAAAAAAGTGCTTGGATGAAGAAAAATATGTCTATCCAAGTCTTATAAATTTTGGATCCAAGCCTCATTTGTTGGTTATTGTCTTGGTTTAATTCAAGATGTTCTTGAATTATTTTATATTCTATTTTATATTTTTAACAAGGCCAATTATAAAAACTAAACTTTTTTTTATTTCAAAGCTAGTTGATTTGCAAATCATTAGTCTTTTGTCAAATTTTTTAAACAGAGTTACAAGTTTATAGCTAACTAATGTGGGCCTTTGATTCTAATAAAAGGTGTAAAAGTAATTTTAAAATTTAGACAGTTGATTTAGATCTAATAGTTTATATTCACTCTTCTAATTCTCACTCTCTTACGTGAGTCATGCCTGCTAACAATATATTCAAGTACAAGTGACAAGTATATATAATATTATTTTTATTTTTAATCTAATACATGTATCCGAGTCTAGCAAACTAGAATTAAGCTTTGGTCATTTATCACTTAGTTACCCCACCTTCGATTGTATAAAGTGAGCTACTTTTAGAATTCAAACCTTATCACTCAAGTACTCCACAGTTTAAAAATTTTATCAATCAAATATCCATCTTCTGAAATTTGAGTAAACTTTTTTAGAAAAGATGAAGTGGAATTTGATTTTAATAATATAAGTATGTTATGTTATAATATGACGGCTTTTTGTGAGAAAATGTTGGTGTGATACATAATTCTGGCAATATAAGCAGCTTATATTAAAGTTGGGGGAATTTTTATCGTAATCTCTTTTTGGGAAACTTTTATCAAAATCAACTGAATTTTTGCTAAAAACATTGACTTATCATAAATTGTCGTAATTATGAACTACATAAGCATTTTCTATCTAAAATTAGTTAGATTCTTACAAAAAAACATCAGACTCTAGCATAAGAAATCTTGGTAATAAAATATGCAGACATCAGATAGCATCATTATATATATTAAAATATTAAGATATCAAAACTATAAATACTCAAAACTTTTATAGTTTATTTTAATCTGAGAGGGCCCATTAATATTTGCCAAATAGGCAGGTGTAAAGAGGGATAAGATATTTTCTTATTTTTATTCGGTTATGTTTAATTAAGAGTGATAAAGTTATATAAGAATAAATAAATTATCATTATTTAATAATTTGGTGAAGAAAAAGTAAAGGGTGTTACGAATTATAATTATAGTTAAAATAATAATAAAATTAAGTATGATTTTTTAAAAAATTATCCTACTCCTTCATCTAAATTTAAATAATAATTAATCTAAAAGTAATCTAACTATATGTCAATGTACACAACTCTAACTTTTCTACTAAAAAATAACTCAACTCTAAAATTAATCTAAAAATAACCCAACTCCAAAATTTTGATTTAAAAAATACTAAAATGTGATGCTCCAATAGTATATTTTTATTCTACGTATTTTTGGTTTGGTGTGTTCTCTGTAGGTGGTCTCATTTAGTAAACGAGCTGAGCGAGCACAGATATGCGGCTCGGTTAGATAAATGATACCAATATCGAGCTGGTTTCATTTAGTTAACGAGCCGAGCCGAATCGATCAAGCTGTGGTTGGGCTCAACTCGGCTCGTTTGCAGCCCTAGTTCTTTGGTTGTATTCCTTGGTTATTTTGGTTAGAAAATTGTTACATACAATTAGCATAATAAATTGTACTTAGTGGAAATTAGTTGAGGAAGTATAAATAGGGGTGTATTCCCTTCATTTGCATTCATTCAATAAAAAACTAACTTCTCATCTTACTTCTATTTCTCATCTACTTCTTCTATTTCTCTCTCTCATCCAACTCTAACTCACCTAACCCTAACCCTAGGGTCGTTACACCAAATCGATGTAACAATTGGTATCAGATTCAGGCAACGGGCTGCGTAATTTCTTCTACTTGCATCAATAGCGGACGGCACTCGTAGTGTGTCTGATTTGCGTCGTTTAGAGAGTCGTTTGGACGAAAACGAAACTCGAATGGATGATCGATTCAATGTATTGGAGTCACGATTGGATTCGGAGTTGTCGGCAATCAAGGATACACTGGAGGAGATTCGTCAGTCACAGCGCACCGGCAACGGTCTTTTTGCTCGGCCGGTCGAATCCGCACAGCCACCACCACCACCGCCGCCTCCGCCACCTCCTCCTGTACAGTCGGTAGAGCCGACCTCTGGTATTGATTCCTCTGCTTCTTCTCCTTATTCAATTCATACACGAATGCCTAAGATTGATTTTCCGCGATTCTCCGGTGGTTTAAATATCAAGAATTGGATTTGGAAGGTTGAACAATTTTTCGAGATTGATAATACTCCTTCTTCGGCACAAGTTAAAATTGCTTCGATACATTTAGAGGATGACGCCTTGGAATGGCATCGTGCCTTAGTTCGAACCCTAGGGCATCCGATTGAGTCGATTATGTGGCCTGAGTATTCGTCGCTGTTAATTGCTCGGTTTGGTCGTAGTTATGAGGATCCTATGTCTGATTTAATGCATTTACGTCAAACTGGCAATGTTTTCGTTTATCAAACTCAGTTTGAGCGCTTGATTTCACGTTTAAGCCTTTCTGAGGAACACTTGATCTCTTATTTTGTCTCGGGCCTTAAAGATTCGATTAGATATCAGATCTTGCTGTTACAACTGCGTAGTTTACAACAGGCTATGCACTTGTCTAGACTCCAAGAGGACAATATACTGTTGGGCTCTCGCCAGTCCTATTCCGGGGGCTCTAGGGCCTTAACTACCCGCACTGCACCTTCTGCGGCTCCCAACCCAGGGCCTATGCTTAAGCCTGTGTCGGATTCCAATTCTAGTTTCCGGCCTCCCAAACGTGAGGGGTGTACCATCTCAGCGGCGGAAATTGAAGATAGACGTGAACGGGGTCTTTGTTTCTTCTGTACTGAACCATTTGTACCGGGCCATATGAAAGTGTGTAAAGTCAAGAACCCTCAGTTACGTATGATTTTTGGTGATTCGGATGAACCACCCGAAACAATTGATGAAGAACCGTTGCTTGATTGGGTTGAGACCGATACTACCGATGTGCCTCGGATTTCTTGTAGTGCATTGGCCGGCTTGGCCACTTATAATACTATGCGTGTGACGGGAATCCACCATGGGAAGTCCTTGCATATTCTTATTGATAGTGGAAGCACGCATAACTTTCTCGACTTTGGGAAAGCTCGTTGGTTAGGATGTGTCCTTATGCCCATCTCTACGACATCTGTTGTTGTGGCGGATGGCAACCGTATTGATTGTCATGCTATGTGTCGTGACTTCCATTGGCACATACAAGGCACCGAATTTGTGTGTGACGTACTCGCCATTGACCTCGGCGGCTGTGATATTGTCCTTGGCGTTCAATGGCTTTCCACCCTTGGTTCGATTGTTTGGAATTTCGAGAAATTGTTTATGTCGTTCGAATGGCGAGGCAAGCCCTGTGTGTTGCACGGTCACAGGCCAGCAGTCTCTCTGGCAGGTAAGCGTGACCCTTTCCGCTCTTCGATTCATGCTATACTTGTTCGTTTTGGTATTATGTCAATGTCGGGTGTCGTAGATGCCTCTTCTCTAGTGTCCGACGCACATTGGGCCCAGCTCAATGCTCTGCTGAATGATTTTTCAGACTTGTTTGCTTTGCCTAATACGTTACCTCCATCTCGTGCCCGGTTTTGATCATCGCATTTTACTTAACCGGACGCTGTTCCGGTTAACATGCGCCCTTATCATTACCCTTTAGTTCAAAAGGATGCTATTGAATCTATGATTCAAGAAATGCTTGCCACTGGGGTTATTCGCCATAGCAATAGTTTGTTCACGTCCCCGGTTATTTTGGTGAAGAAAAAAGACTGATCGTGGCGTATGTGTGTTGACTATCGGGAGTTGAATAGACAAACCGTTAAGGACAAATTTTCGATTCTGATCGTTGAGGAGTTATTGGATGAATTATATGGGTCAGTTGTATTTTCTAAGTTGGATCTTCGCAGTGGTTATCATTAAGTGCGTATGTGCGGTTCCGATGTGTCTAAAACCGCCTTTCGTACTCATCACAGGCACTACGAATTCCGGGTGATGCCCTTCTGCTTAACAAATGCTCCGGCCACATTTCAAAGCCTTATGAACGCGATTTTTAAGCCATTCATGCGGAAGTTTGTGCTTGTTTTCTTCGATGATATTTTGATTTATAGTCCTAATGTCACGACCCATCTTACTCACCTTCGCTCGGTATTCGAAGTAATGCGGGACAATAGTTTGTACGCCAAAGGGTCGAAGTGTGGGTTTCTCCTCGAAGAGATTGATTATCTGGGACATCGTACCTCCGCTCATGGGGTGTTCACCGACCCGGACAAAATCAGTGCTGTTCGCGATTGGCCAATTCCGCAGACCTTGAAGCAACTACGAGGTTTTCTTGGGCTGGCCGGATATTACCGTCGTTTCATCCGGGACCACAGCTCTATTAGTAAACCCCTCACCGATTTATTAAAACGTGATGCTTTCTTATGGTCCGACGCAGCTAATGCAGCCTTCCTCACGCTCAAAGACGCCCTAACACAGGCTCCGGTGCTTGCTTTACCAGACTTTACAAGTCCATTCGTGGTTGAGACCGATGCTTCGGGTAGTGGGCTCGGAGCCGTATTAATGCAGGACAATCACCCCATCGCTTACCTTAGTAAACATCTCGCTCCAACTCATCTCGGGTTGTCCGTTTACGAGCGTGAATTGATGGCCGTCGTCCTCGCCGTTCGCAAATGGGAGCACTACTTAGCTCACCGTCACTTCATTCTTCGTATCGATCAACAAAGTTTGAAGTTTTTACTCGATCAAAAGATCAACACGCCTCTACAACGTGCTTGGTTGTCCAAACTCATGGGATTTTCGTACACTATCGAGTATAAAAAAGGCGCTGAAAACAAGGCCGCTGACACCCTATCTCGCTTACCGACCTCTGGTGTGGAGTTGCACGCCTTGCTTGTGAATCTGGAGACGCCATTAATGACAGCAGTTCGAACATCTTGGTCTCGAGACGCCTCCCTGCAGCGTCTAATTTCTGAGCTACAGAACGACCCGCAGTCCCACCCGACTTTTTCCTGGGACAATACCGATCTGCGCAGGTTCGGTCGTCTGGTCGTTGGTCCTGATTTTTCTTTGAGGCGACAAATTTTTGACTTATACCATTCATCGGTTGTTGGGGTACACTCCGGTATGGATGTCACATTTCGGAAATTAAGTGCTTTCTTTATTTGGAAGGGTATGCGTCGTGACGTATATACTTTCATCTCCGTATGCCAGCGTTGCAAGGCCGCCACCACTGCATCTCCCGGCCTACTACAGCCTCTACCCATTCCTCCGACGGTATGGAGCTCTATTTCCATCGATTTTATTGACGGGCTTCCTCCTTCCCATGGTAAGGACTCCATTTTTGTGGTCGTAGATCGGTTGAGTAAATACGCTCATTTTATGCCGCTCACTCACCCATACACGGCCCAAACCGTGGCTACGGTATTTCTTGATTCGGTATTCCGACTTCACGGCTTGCCGGCCTCTATTGTATCCGACCAGGATTCGGTATTTCTTAGTTTATTTTGGCAAGAGTTATTCCGTGTATTGGGTGTCGATTTGCATATGTCTTCGGGCTATCATCCACAAACAGATGGTCAAACGGAGGTCGTGAACCAGAGTTTAGAGACATATCTCCGTTGTTTTTGCTGTGACTTGCCCTTTGAATGGCCGACATTTATTCCGATGGCGGAGTGGTGGTACAACACTTGTTTTCATTCGGCCATTCAGTCGACCCCTTATGAGGTCTTGTATGGTCAAGCCCCGCCTCTCCATATTCCGTATTTGCCCCGGAGAAACTGAGGTCCCTGCCGTAGACCGATCATTAGCAGCCCGGGAAGACGCCGTTCAGTTACTCAAACACCATCTTCACCGGGCGCAACAACGCATGAAGCAGTTAACCGATGCTCATCGTTTGGAGCGCGAATTTGCTGTCGGTGATTGGGTTTATTTGCGTTTACAACCGTACCGTCAGAATTCGGTTGCTCGACTACCTAACTTGAAGATTGCGGCTAAGTTTTACGGCCCATATCGTGTGATCGCTCGTGTGGGCGCTGTTGCTTATACTCTTGATTTTCCTGACTCTGTTAAGATTCACCCTACTTTTCATGTTTCGCAGCTGCGTCACCATGTGGGTCCGGTTACGGCGGGCCATCCGAGTGTACTCCCATTTCTTCCGGGCCAGCAGTGGGAGCCCGAAGCTATATTGGATCGTCGTCTCCCTAAACGCCGCAATGCCGTAGTGACTCAACTCCTCATCAAGTGGAAGGATCATGCAGTCGAGGAGGCCACTTGGGAAGACGCCTTTGAGCTCCGTTTACGTTTTCCGAGTTTTTTCCCTTGAGGACAAGGAAGCTCTCAAGCGGGGGGTATTGTTACATACAATTAGCATAATAAATTGTACTTAGTGAAAATTAGTTGAGGAAGTATAAATAGGGGTGTATTCCCTTCATTTGCATTCATTCAATAAAAAACTAACTTCTCATCTTACTTCTATTTCTCATCTACTTCTTCTATTTCTCTCTCTCTTCCAATTCTAACTCACCTAACCCTAACCCTAGGGTCGTTATACCAAATCGGTGTAACAAAAATAGAGTTAAATTATTTTTGATAAAAAAGTTAGAGTTGAATTATTTTTTAATTAAAAAATAGAGTTAGATTATTTTTTTATATATTAATATATAGTTAGATTATTTTTAGATTAATTATTATAATTTAAAAGTTAAAAGAAAATGGGGACAAAGGGGTAAAAACATAGCTTTATTAATCATTTTTACCTTTAAAAAAATTTGTAAAATGAAAGTAAGGATGTATCCGCTTTGTTTTACTTCTTCTTATTCAGACCTTGTTTGGTTATCTCAGGAATTAAATTCTTATAAAAGTTATATTTGTAAAAAATTTAATTTCTGTGTTAACTTTTTAGGAAGTAAGTAAAAGATATTTAGTTATCACAGTAATTCAATTCTTAGGGGAAGTTATATTTTTTAAAAATTTAATTTCTGTGTTAACTTTTTATAAATTAGGTAAAAGATGTTTGATTATCAGGATAAAAAATAAAATTTTCTTAAAAGTTAATTAAAAATAAAAAAATTAAAACTTACCTAAAAGACTAAATAATTTCTACTTCTTATATTATATCAACTAAATAAGAACCTAAAGTTATACTTTTATGAAATTTTTACTTTCCGTGTTTGCTGTATCAAGCAAGCCTCGGTTTGCCAAAACTAAACTGCAACTCAAACGTTTGCGGCTTCACCGTTCTCGTACTGATACTTCAATGGCGGATTTGGATGGCGCCGGAATCCCTTCTCCTGTAACCACACAGCACCACAACAACGAATACAACAACAATGGCGAATCTGTTTATGCAACAAATTTATCACAACATGAAGTAGAATCAGCAGCAGCAGCAGCAGAAGCACAAACAGAAGACGAAGAATTAAGGAGACTGTTGATTCCTGATGTGAAAGATCTTCCTAGGGTTCCTCCTTCCATTATTGAGTCCAATTTTGATCGATTTTACGCCTTAGGTAATTGGTTCTTCTTTCGAATTTTTTGTCGTTCGATGAAATTTCGAATTTATGAAACCCTAGGGTTTTTAACCCTGTTTGCTCTTAATTTTGATTAGTGTTAGGAAACGTAGCACAAAAGCACGATGAAAATTTAACAAGAAAACAAAAAAGCACACAAAAGATTTCCGTAATTTGGCCAAAAATGTCTATCTTCACGGAATTGTAGGGATTCTCTACTTCTTAGAAGTTTTATGGAAAGAGAAAAAATAAATTAATCATGTATTAAATATGTGATTAAATATTTTAGGGTTAGGGCCCAGGAACACAGCCTGAGATTGTCGTTGTTAGCAGGTTGTTATATTTTAGTAATAAATTAGGTCCTTTTCTACTTTTAGGAGTACAGTGGTCCCGCTCCCCAAAATTATTATAAAAGAGGCATTAGCGTTGTAAGAGAAGGCAATCTAATCACTCTTTTTAGTTTTAATCGCATCACTTTCTGACTTTATCTCTCTCAAACCCTAAATTGGGTTTATATATAGCATGCAGAAACTCTAGCTGCCCGCCTCTTTCTTTGAAAACCCTTGGGCCTAGAACAGTATAAAAATCAAACTCCACACAGGAAGTCTAATAGATAGATTCCATTTCATTTGTTTTGTCTCAGATAGGGGTGTAAACGAGCTTATCTGTGCCGAGCACCCCTTTGTTCGAACATGAGCTTGGTAAGCCTTATTGAGCCCGAGTTCAAGCTGAACTCTTATTGAGCTTTCAGATCCTTTGTTCTAGCTCAGTTCGTTAAAGATTTTGTCGTGTTTGAAGCTCAGCTCGGCTTGTCTTGTGAGGCAAATCGAGCTGATTCGAGTTCCTTATCGAGTCGAGTCAAGCTCATTATCAAGCAAATTGTGCTCATAACCAGCCCGAGCTTATTATCGAGTTGAGCTCCTTGTCGAGTCAAGCTATTCAAGTTACTGTCAATTGATTATCGAATTATTTTGGAGTTAATATTAATTACTAACGAGCCCTTAACGAGTTCTTAATGAGCTTTTAACGAGCTCTTATCGAGCCCTTATCAAACTATTTGCGAACATTAATGAGCCAATCACCTCCTTGTTTGAACTCGGCTCGTTAAGCTTATCGAGCCTGCTTGAACTCGGCTTGATAAGTTATCGACCTCCAATAACGAACACAAACGAGCCTTAACCTATTTCGAATACAAGTAGTTCAACGTTCGGTTCGTTTTCTCTCCTAGTCTCGAAGTATCAAATTTGCTTACTGCTCTGCATTGGAATGTATTTTGATACAGATTTTATGAAGCCAGGACACGATCAATATGTCTACCGCCATGCCAATGGGTACACCTCTCTAGTTTCCTTACATCCTCTGAGTGTCAATTTTTCTTAATTCTTTATTTGCTAGGTTGAATTATATTAAAAGTATAAAATTATTTCGAACCTTTGTTAATCAGATTAAGCTTTTGGAACAGTTGTCTCATTGACATAATATCAAAGCCTGGTTAACAAAGAGATCACAAGTTCGGATAACCCCAGCTCTTAATATATATAGTTCAAGCACAAGTTATGAAACGGGTATGTGCATTATGCACGTTTTAAGTCCAATGCGCATTTGCTTAAAGGGGCATGTTAGAGAGTAAAACTATCAAGGGCCGTCACCTATTGGCCTAAACTTTTGAGATAATTAGTTATTTTACCGATTATTGTCCCAAAATGCGAGGTTTGGAAATTCAAAATTTTGTTTTGCTGTGTTTGTTTTCTGATGAACAGATTATGCGTGATTGGGCTTGCTGCTACCCACGTTGCTTTTCAAGCTGAAGGGGGAGTTACATCTATAGATTTCAATGTTGGCAAGTCAGATCGAAGTGAATTTAAGGTTACTGGGAAGCGCAAGAAGGTAATTTAATTCTCTAAACTGTTTCCCGTCATCTTGATCAATAAATTCAGAATATTGTGGCTTTGTTATTAAATTACACACTGGCCTTGTTGATATCAAACGTTGGATGAACTACGTGTGTTTGAGATAAGTTAGAGCTCGTTCATGCTCGTTTTGGGGCTCCATTTGAAGTAGACTCAATAAGCTTAGTGAGCCCAGTTTCAACAAGAGGGTGCACAACTCGTTAACATTTGCGACCAATTTGATTAGGGCTCATTATGCGCTCATTAAGAGCTCAATTGCAGCTCGTCAATGATCGGCCTTAGCTTGAAAATGGTTAGATAGCAGATAGCTCAACTCGATAATGAATTCAACTCAATAGTAAGCTTGGCTTGATTATGAGCTCAACTGGGCTCAACTCATCTCTATTATGCTTACGAGCCAAGGATTGGAACTTTCTAACCGAGATCAGACAAAGGTTCAAAAGCTTGGTTCAAACTTGAGCTCAGTAAATCTGTTCAAGTTCCAGTTCAACTATGGAGATGCTACGCGTATTTACACGTCTTTATGGGGTGATGTACCTATTGCTGTGTAATCTCCACGGGAAGTGTTATGTTACTTACGTATATTCATCAAAAGGCCTAGAGCTTCTGCATTAGAAAATATAGTCAATAAAAGAGGCATATTCAAAGGGAATGGACTGAAGCACGAAGTATTGTCAAAGTTACAAAAGGACTGCCCTTCCAGTAGTGATATTCTATTTCTTAACTTGCCTTCTCATTGGAACTTTACAAAGATATAACGACATTGACCCATGTAGTTGATCCACCTAGTGAAGGGAAGAAAAACTAGTTAGACGAAGGCTTAGATTGTTGTTCTTATGTTTGAGTAGTAAGATGTATGCTGACGGGCATTAAATGGAATGTACAGTTTTTCGGACATAGGGTAAGGCTGCATACATTCCACCCCCCAACCCCCCAAAAGACCTGCATATGCGGGAGCCTTTGAGGCGCTAGGTTTGTTGTTGTTGTTTTAGAAATGAAGGTGGAGCTGTGAACTTTTGTGGTTCTTATACGGTGGGCTTCGAATATCTCTGAAGCTCTGAACATTAGAGAAAATGTGCCCGTGCCCTTTACTACTGGTTCTACCTTAGCATTACTTTTAGGAACTTCTCTGAGTAATAACCTTAAACGTCATGTGAGCACAGAAATCTTCATGTTATATCACCACTAATTTGCTCCCCATTAAGGAACTCTAAAGGTTTTCACCAAGTTGTGAATTAAAATGCAATACTTCATATGACATTTTCTATCTACATATCTCAATGTTGTTCTGTACTTTCTGCAGAATGCGCAACATTTTCAGCCAAATACCGCGTTATGCAATGTGTATAGTGGTGATGTTTCCTCTATTGCCAGGTAAAACTCCTTTCACCCCAGTTTTTAGTTCTTCATTTTCCAGCCCAGGTTATTTTGGTTTGTCTCCGCTTCTCAATTTTCACACCGTTTTGCAAAGTAAGATGAAGAACTTTTAATGGCCTTTTGAACAGATGTTGTGTAAAAGGGTCTTTGCTTGAAGTCAACAACATATTGGTTCAGAATCCAGGACTCCTTAATACGTCGGTGAGATTTCATCTGATACTTAAAAAGTATCAATTTGCGCCATTTTGATTTCTTATGTTTGGTTTTCTTTATTTTGTTTGTTGATTACGGCTAGAGGTGTAAATGAGATTTTGCTTGTTGATTAGTGCTATGATGTAAATGAGTCAAGTCGGCTTGTCAAAAAGCTTGAAAGGCTTGGTTGATTTCAAGCTTGAGCCGGCTTGTTTAGCTAAACATGTTGAGTGTAGTGAAGTTCAAGCTTGTAAGCTTGGGAGCCTCAACGGGCCTAAATGAGGCTTTATTAATACAATTTATTAGCCTGCGTATGCCTAATCGAACCACGTTTGAGCTAAATGAGCTGAGCTTGAGCCCAAACAAACCTATATCAAGCTTAAATGAGCCTAAATAAAGTGAAATTAGCTTCAAGGTTGCTGAGTTGGACTCGAGCTCAATTTAGCCTAGCCAAGCCTAAGTCTACGACAAATTGATCTCAAGCTTGAAGTTTTAAGTTCAGCAAGCTACAAGTCGAGCTCAAGTCGAGTTAAATGTTAACGAGTTGAGCCTCGTCGAGCTTCTCGGCTCATATACACCTCCTCTCATGCTTTCTGTTAAGATTTAGCACCCTAGCAATTGACATTATGTAGCCAAGTGATCCTATTGTTTCATGGAACTTTTTGGATTCTTAAGACTGCTGTGTCTAATAAAGTATTGATATCATCGAACCAAATAAGAGTAGTTGACATGTCCTTCAAGGACATAGCCTATTGGTTGTTAATTCCGGGGATCAAAGGTGTCACCCGGGTTCTCTCCGCACTGGAGGCATTTCCCTTTCCCATGACCAATGTCTAAAAAAATAACGGCAGAGGACATATTGGAGATTCGTCTAATTGTTACGTTGCAACCACTGCTTGAAATCGTGACACATTATGTTGCCCACGATACTCCGTCTTTCCAACTCCACTGCAACAACTACATTTGAAAAATAATCTCTCCAGTTATGTCACGATTCGACGTCTTTCCTTTCTCCGGACCCGTCTCATCCAGTGCTGATATAGCCATGTAGTGCATGTTTTTGTCCCTTTGCACTAGCTTGTTGTGTTTGCCTTGCTTTCTTTGTTTTGGACATCTTCAGTTTTATGTTTCTTTTTCCCGATTTATTCGGGTTCTCTTAGGCCTTACTTGTTCGAGTTGTTTGTTTTGTATTACGACTGTGTCACTAATCATCCGCGGGGGGCATCATGCCAACATTTGTTACGCATCATAGCCTCTATTTATCTTCTCCTTTTATCTGAGTGAACATGACCGAAATATTTTCTGCATTTGGTTTCTCGTTTTGTTTTTCCATTGCATGGATGTTCTTACTCTGATACAGTTATCACGACACTCCATTTTGTCCAAGTACCTGTATCAGATAAAGGAACTTGAATGTCGGTAAGACACTTAGACGCTTTAAATTACCTAAAGGTAGGAAAAATCTTAAAAGCATAGTTGAGATTGACCTCTTGACGCGATATCTATGTCCGATTCTTATACATAAACTCGGCTGACATAGCTGATATGCTATCTGATATGAGTTTCAGGGAGATAGAGAGGGTTACATTGCTATCATTATGCCGAAGCCAGCTGACTGGGTGAAGATCAAGGAATCACTTGTGACCTTTGAAGAGTACAAGAAGTTGAAAAAACTATGCTAGGTGTCAACTTTTGCACCTTGTAAGTTATTTTGCAGAAATTTATCGCTTAGGTACCCTGAGTATTGAACTTTTTATCACGTATGTGTACTGTGATATTTCAATATATACAGTGAGGTTCTCTAAGGTTTAAATATTTTATCACATTGGTATCTTATATCATAATTCTATGGATTCTTGTAAGAATCCGACAAAATTTATACAAAAAAGGTTGATTTATTATATGATTACGATAATATATATAAATCAATATTGAAATATAAGTCAAATCAATATTTTCGGCAAAAATTAGTGCATTATGGTAATATATCACTGAATTTTTATGTAAGTTATTCATATATTGCTGAAATCATTTATCATGTCAAATTCTAATGGAAGACACGAACGTATTGTCAGAATCAAGTTCTACTTTAGTATTTTTCAACAAAAATCTATGGAATATTATTATAAGAGTACTTGATTGATAAAACATTAAAACCTTAAGGTATTGAAGTGATAAAATTTGTATATCTCAATGTACCCCATTGTATATATTGAAATATTATTGTACCCGGGTGATAAATGATTAAAAACTTAGGGTATGTAAGTAATAATTTCCACATTTCATTTTTGAGAGAATATGTTACACAAATTTTACTGTTATTTTTGCGACTATTCTAGTTACGAGATCTGAAACACTTAGGTTACTACAGAGTAATTTTACTGATTGTATCAAGGCTAAAAAATGTTGATTATAAATATTAAAATGACACGAATCATACATGTTTACAGATCCGTAGGGACACCATTACACAATAGGACATATTAAAGTTCTGTTTGGCCGGAAGGAAGTTCTTCGTTTTTTAGTAATATTGTGCGCTTAAATGAATAAATTCGAGAAGTAATTCGAAGGTAATCTTTTCTATATATGGGAAAAATTGACTTTTCTTTGCGAAATTGCTCCTAACTCACAGTATATAGGCCTCCTTGGATTGCCACGTGAATTCAAATCCTATGAGAAGTTGTGTTTACCCGGAATTCAGTTCCTTTGTCAACTTTTCAAGAAGTACGTAAAAAGTGTTCGGTTGCTGGGATGAGAAATAAAACTTCCTTAGGAAAATTAGTTAAAAACAAATGAATTAGAACTTGCGTGGGGAGGCTAAATAAATTACTTCCTATATTTTGAAAGAATTAAAAATTGCAAAGTAATTTCTACTTCTTGTATTATGCGTCTACTTCCTGACAACCAAACAAGGTTATATTCTTTCTAGTAGAGCTTAACCTTAACTTTATTTAGGACAGTTGGGGATTTGAATTTATGACATTTATTTTACAGTATCCATTTTGATTGTGTTTTTTTAACTATTAGATAAAGTCTCATTAATGGGAAGGTCCAAATTTAACAAGAGGGAGAATAAAAGCATAACAAAAACAGCAACAACAGATCCATTGCCTCCAAGGGCTTTCACATAAGCAGGGTCTGGGGGGGTAGATGTACGCAGCCTTCCCCCTTCAAGGGGCTATCTTGAAGGGAGAATAAAAGGAAGGAAAGAAAAAAATTACAAAAGTATTAAACTATACTCCAAATAATGTTTTTGAATTTAACTCTTTAATATTAAAAGAAAAGCAAATTGAACAATTGAGGTGATTAAATTTAGCTCACTAAGGAGAATAGTATTGTGAAAAAGATGTAGAAACATTTTTCCTGTCAATTAAATGCAAGCCTTACAATCAATTAGAGCTTTTTCACTATTTAAACTGTTAAAAAACTGAACCAAACATAGCTATAAAGTTTACTTTATCTTTATTATAAATATAGTCCAATTATTGTGTTTTCAACCAGACTATAATCTAGGACCTTTTGTATTTTACTATACATTTTCTTTTTATTAATGTCTATATTTATGGTTGCATGTCTTCATTAACTTTTGCTTGCCATATATAAACTTCTTTTCATTTTTGTACTTTTAAATCAACTAACTAAAGATTCTTCTAAAATAATATTTTTTATAAAAAAATGACACTAAACTTTTATGCATAAAATAAAGGGGTATTTATTTCAAGGAATAATGATAAAAAAAACATCAAACTAGGCATATATAAATTTTTTTAGCACTGTATTTGCTAAGTTAAAAAGAAAAATATTGTACTAATATTAATAAATTTTTTTGGAGCCAAACTAGAAAAAAAAACTAATTTTTTCAACATCGTGTGGTGCAGTGTGAACCCCACTTGCCGCATCGCAATAATAATATTAACAATAATATGAGAATAATAATAATAATAATTTTGCTTAAAATTTTGCTTATGTTTATTATTTGAGGGTAATAATGTAAAACAAAAATTAAATTGATATTAAAATAGAAAAAAAGTTGTGGACCTATCAATCAGATAAAAATTACAAATGAGATATTCATTCCCACTTTTACCCCTCATACCCTCTTATTAAATAGTTTCTTTGTAATAATTTTTCTACTAGAATTACCCCGTGCAATATACTGTGTATGATTAAATTTAAAATAATTATATTTATATGTTATAATTGATAAATCATATTATTAACATAATAAAAAAATGATGTCTGTCTATGTAATAATGACGTATGTGTAATTTAAATTAAGATAAATGAGTTAATCTTATTGTAAATTAAATTCGTCATATAAATATAGATATAGATATAGATGAGAGACTAGATGTTTTATAGGTGGAAAAGATGAAGTGATAACTTAGAAATTCAAGAATGGAAGAGTGAAAGATTTTGGAAGGAGGAACTTGTGATTAATACATAGTATATATATAAGTATATATATAGACGTAATATAATTAATATAATATAATATATAATATACAATAATCTAACTATCTAACTATAATATATAATTTCATAATTTCCTCCCTCCTTCTTTCTCCATACTCCAAATGATATCACCTCAAGAGTCATATATAGATAATTAAAAAATAAAAAAAAAGCTAATAAAAAAGAATTGAACTATGCACCATAATCCAAAAAAATAAATAAACATTAAAAAAATATGAATTACAGATAATCGAGAATATAAATTATAATAAAATAACATAGATCAAAAATTCTATACCTAATCTTATTTAAATACTTAATGATTAATTATTATATTTACAAAATCTTGAACCTTATGCAATATAAAATTTCATAATTCATTAATACCTCTCGAACCCATTAAAATTATTATTCACAAAAATCCTAAAAAATAATTCATTAATATGCCCCTGAAAACTCACGAAAGAGAAGCTTGAAAGATGCTGGAATGCCCCCGAGCACAAGAAATTCAAACAAATATTACGAGTTTAATATTATTCTTAAAAGTAGGAATCAAAACCTATTTTTCTTTGCTATATTTTTTACTATGCTATTGTTTAATTATTATTTGAAAAATACCTTTCAAATGTTTCTTATTTCAATATATACTATTGAGTAATTAGTTAAAATAGAACAAACGAATATGCTTATCCTTTAATTTAACTCATTATTTGTGGTCTTTTTTTTGTTTTTTCCTATCTTCCCTTGTTTTCTGTCTATGAAATGGACTATGATTTTATAATTTTTCCATTTTGTGTTTAATTTGGATGTATGCTACGTTATATTAGTTCGGTTTTTTGATCTAGCTCTGCCTCTTTTTTTTTTTTTTGTTAATTACATTATTTTTATGTACCACTTATCTCTTATTTTAAGATTTTAATTTTTTTTTTTTTACTTCTTTTTGACATTTGTATTTCGGATTTTATCATGTGTACAATTATATAATTGGTATGTCTTTTTTGCTTCTTATGTTATTTCAAAGATTTTTTAAAATCCTTTGTCATAATTTTAGTAATGTTGTTGTTTGATTATTGTTTAGATGTATATTTTTGAATTAAATATTTCTTATTTTGAACATTTAATATGTAGTATAGGATCAATATTGATTGAAGCTACAGATAATGATCAATAAATTAGAAATTAAGTTTAATTCTATATCTACACGTGTCAAATCAGAATTCTAGCAACACAGTCTAATTGATTCCTTATTTATATATTTGAACTGGAATTGACGAACAATCAATAACAATATTAGTGTTTATTGGTGTTGAATAGAAATCTAAGTGGGGTGTGGCCTAGTTACCACGTTAATCAATAAAACATTAGTTATTATTTCGAAAATGTCATCTTCTACATGACATGAGACCTTATAATTTTAATATGTACAATAAAAAAATTAACAAATGATTAAAAATATGTATAAAAATCTAAAAATTTACAAATATGTACAACTTTGGATAGCAAGCTTTTTTAGAAAAAAAAAGAAAAAACAAAATTAAAGACTATTTAAATATAATATATGTACATATTTTTATAAATTAGATAAATATAGCAAATAATTAGATTAATAATACTAAAAAATAAAATTATTATTAAAACAATATAAGACTGGATAAAAAAAGAAAATTCTCTAAATTACACTATCTTATCTATTTCAATATTTTTATCATTATAAAACTCCTACTATTTTAGATATATATCTATTTTTATCTTAAATAATTTTTATAAATATTTGACTAAATCTAGCTACTATGTAATCTATCAATTATCTCTAATCTTCCCCTTCTTTTACAAAGGTATTAAAACATAATTTAAAAAAATAAAACGTTACCCAACAAAAAAAATTTTAACTACTTAGAATGTTAAAAATCCAAAAAATATAGATTATTATACAAAATAAAATAATAAATAACAAATACTAGAAAATATAAATAAGAATAAAATGATATATTACTAGAAATTCTTGAAAAAATAAAATAAAAATCAAAAAAAGCTCTGCATATAAAAGAAACTAATTAAAATAAAATATATTATAAAAACAAAAACTTATAAAATAGAATTACAACTCAATATATCAAAATATATAAATAAGGAAAATTATAAACTAATATACAAAAAAATCCTAAATAAAATAGTTAAAATTTAATATATCATAAAACTTAAAACTCTAGAAAATATAAAAAATAATGGGATAATATGAGTAAATTTGATATGAATCAAATACTAAAATAAATCAAACAATAATCTCATATAAATGCTTAATTATTATCTTCAAGAATTATGAACTCTTATCCAGTTAATTATGATATTTTAAAGTGCTATAAAATTATATTATATATATAAAAAATTTGTTTAATAAACTAAGTATATTTTTTTGTTCTAAAAATAATAATAAGTACATTTATTTGTTCTAAAAATAATAAGTATATTTTTATATTATATATGAAAATTTTGTTCAAAAAACTAACTCGGGAAAATAATTATAAAAATAAAATAAAATTAATATTAACATTTAATATTCAGAATAATAAAATTAGAAATAAAAACAATTAAAATTATGATTAAAATTATTTTAATTTCAATATGAGAAAAAATTATTATGATTTTTAATTAGAAAAAGTGAGGGTAGAGAAAGATATATTTTTAAAAAACTTAAATACATGTAATAACTCAATTATAATTTTTTTACATTATTTTATTTACAAATAACATACATTAATTTAATATATATATATATATATATATATATATATATATATATATATATATATATATATATTCAGGTTCCCTAATTCAAATAATAAAAAAAAAAGAGAAAACTCAATTACCTTTGAATTTTATTTTATAGTTTATTTATTACCCCAATAATGATATAACTTATAACGAATGATGTCCATAAAATTGCTATTGTAATATTACTTTTACTCTGACAATACCGTCTTATTATAATTTTGTTTACATAATAATTCAATACTAAATATTTAATTGACTTTTTTCCACAACATAAATTTGCTCTTATTGATTTACCTTATCTTTAATTATTAAAAATATTATAGTGAGCAATGTAATTGCAACTATTATGTTGTAGCATATAATAGAGTTTTGTAGAAAAAAATCATTCTAAACAGTAATGATTTGTAAGTAATTAAATTAGACAAATGATAAATTTGACCGTGCATCGCACGGGGAATGGCTATGACTAGTATATAGATTAATGGAGAAGGCTCGGTTAAGCTTTTTATGGTTGGGGTCCTTCAGAAACAATCTGCCTTCAGGATAATATCCTGTAAGGGTAAGATTGTGTATATTTCAGCCTTCTCAAATTCTATCTTGGAGGGAGCCTTCTTATTATTTGTATGGTAACTGGATAAAGGGGCTAAAATGAAGAGGGTAAAGAGGGAAGATAACATATTATCCTACCCTTATTTGAATATACTTTATTAGGAGAGAAAATGATAAAAAAGAGGTAATGGGTTATATTTATTTGACAACTGGATAAATGGGTAAGAGTAAATAGAGTAATATTTTAAATAAACGCAAAATTATTTAAAATTTATTAAAAATTATCTACCCCTTTACCCCCAATTTGGGGTAAAGAAAAAGGGGTAATGGGTTAAAAACCTACCTCCTGTTCCCCCGACATTAGGTGTGTTCGTTACCGGTTAATCATACTGTTTAACTTTTCAGTTCGGTAACCATTTAAAAAACTTGTAAAAATTCAATAACCGTTACCACCTGTTTAAAATCGGTTAACCGAAATTTCGGTATCGGTTAGTTCGATCCGATTAATCAGTTAACCACTTATTGAAAAAGAAATTCAAATATTTTTTTCACCCCTTTAAATCCTAAAATTTTACTATTGCCAGTAACTACCCAAATTAACCGAATTTTTTTACTGTTTGGCAACCAAACCGCTTCTTCCAACTCAATAGCCGAGATTTTCATTTCTATTTTCTCGATTTTGGTTTAGATTTTTCAGTTTTGAATTTTTGTGAACACCCGTACCCGACATCACTCTTCTCAAAACTTTGCTAAACGAGGGTAAAGATTTAGTTCCCGTTATCTTGTCCACAAACAAGGGATTAGGAAGGGAACAACAATAACAACAACAACAACAATCCCAGTGCTTCAAAGGCTCCCGCAAAAGGAGTCGGTTCCCAAAATAATGCTAAAAAATAAAAAAATTAAAAAAATAATGTTGAAAAAAAAATATTTTCAAATCTACTGTTGAACCGCATTTACAAAACGCTGCTTTAATAAACCGCGTTTAATATTAGTATAAACCACGTTTTAATAACGCGGTTATATAATTTAAACCACGTCTTATAACCGCGTCTTTATGACCCGGTTTACTAGGTTTATCTAAAAAGCCCCGGCCCATTCATTCACGCGTACGCTCTCCGCTGCTCTCACCGTCTCTCTGCCTCTTTCTCGTTAACCCACCACCAGTCACGTCGTTTGCCTCCTCCTTTCTTTTGCTTATACACTGGAGATCTTTCAAGTACTATTATTGAAATTATTTGACCTCCACTTATGATGTTGGAGCTTCATTAAGAAAGACATGGGATCAATATGATAATCATCACAAATTACGGCATAATGAAAACTATAAGCGAACAAAAAAGTGAAGAATTGCGGCATAATAGTAAGTATAAGTGAAAAAAAGAGGATTTTGGATTCCTGACGTTAAACCGCATTTTGTAAACGCGGTTCAGGGGTAAACCGCGTTTAATAGACGCGGTTTATATTAAGGTGAACCGCGTTTAGTAAACGCGGTTTATATTAAAATAATCCGCATTTTTTTGATCCGGTTTTATTGAAATTTAAACTCGTTTTGCAAACGCGGTTCAACAGTAGATTTGGAAATATTTTTTTTTCAGCATTATTTTTTTAATTTTTAGCATTATTTTGGGAACCGACTTCCGCAAAAGCAGGGTTTGGGGGGTAGATGTACACAGCCTTCCTCCTTTAGGGCGTCAACCTGTAGAGAGGCTATTTTTGAGGACCCCTAATGTAAGAGGTAAGTCTTCATCGCCTCATAAAAACCTGGTAGCAATAAATTGTGAATAATAGGTCATGAAAGCTCTGAAAAATAACAGCGGCATTTTAGTAATTTAAGAATCCACCAGTTAACCAAGGAACCAGGCAGCAACATTTCCTGAGACTCATCCGAAACGCCGCGCGTGCGCGTGTTTCGTCTGCGTGATTCTTACTGAAGAAGAGAGAGAAAGTAGAGAGAGGGGGAGAGAGAGAGAATCAATGGCGTCGTCTCCCTCGATCATCGCATTTCCCCACCGGAACCCTAATTCTCCTCCTCGTTCTCTCTCGTTCCGATTATCCATCGGATTCCTTCTTCTCCATTGATTTTTTGAACTCTATTTTACATTTTCGATTCTCTCTCTTTGATTTGTTTTTGCTCTGATTCTCCCTCTTTGTCTGCCCTATTTTTTTAATGGCGACAACGGCTGACTCTTCCTCCGCTAATCCTCACTCTCCGAGAGCCGGCGGAGGCGGTGGAGGCGGCGAAGGTCCTAGTTCGGCTGGTGACATCGCCGGCGGTGGCGGAGTTAACAGCCTCCGTTCTCCCTGGGCTCAGGTTGTTCGTGGCGGCGGCGGTGGAGATTCCAGGGAATCTGGTGGTCCGACTGGGAATCAGTCGCCGGAGATGACGTCAGCTCCGCTGGAACGGAGTGGTTCTGCCGATAAGCAACCGTTGTTGCCGGTGGGATTGTCACAGGAGAATTCTACGGATTTGGAGAACTCTGAGAAGAGTAATGTAGGTAGTAGTGGAAAGAAGGGTGCTTGGAACAAGCCCTCAAACGGCGTCGTTGAGGGATCTAGTAGTGTTATGGGGGCTTCTTCTTGGCCGGATCTTTCGGAAGCGGCTCGGGTGGCTTCTCAGAAAGCGTCTTTAATGGATTCTGGGAGATCTGGTGGTGATGGGTTGATAGCTGTGTCTCAGGTTAACTCTTAACTGTCTTCAAGATTGTGTATTTGTGCTTTTGGCTAACGTTTTTTATGTTAATGTATGGAGCGAGTTATTTAGGGCTTGTTTGGTTAGCGCGAAGTAAGTGTAGAAAATCGAAATTTACGAGGAGTAGGCGTTTGCCGTTTTGTTTGGTTATCAGAAAGCAAGTGCAGGAAATTGGAAAGTATAGAAAGTAGGCATTTGCCCCTTGTTTAGTTACCATGAAGTAAGCACAGAAAATCAGAATCTATAGGAAGCGGACGTTAGCCCTTCTGTTTGGTTACCAGTAAGTAAGTGCAGGATATTGGAATTTACAGAAAGTAGGCATTTGCCCTTTGTTTAGTTACTAGGGAGTAAGTATAGGAAATCTGAAGTTACAAGAAGTGGGCATTTGCCCTTTTGTTTGGTTACTGGGAACTTGGCTATTTCTGATTCTTTCAAAACATGTAAAGTAACTTATTTAGCCTCCCTTCCTAGGTAAGTTCTAATTCCTTTGTTTTTACCTAACGTTCCCAAGGAAGCCCCTGGCGACTAAATACTTTGTACCTACTTTCACGGAAGTTGACACATGAATGGAATTCCTAGGAAATAAAACTTCTCATAGAAATTCAATTCATGTGGCAACCAAACAAGGCCGTAGTTTCTATAATGTGGAATGTTTCATCACCATGATTTGGGAGACAGATTTGCAAGAGATGTCAGGACTCAAGGTTCACTGGTAATCTACCCTCTTTGATTGTAGGAAAATATTGTTTGATCTTTTACTTACTGTTGCTAGTAGTGTTGGCTTAATAGCTTAGCCGTTGTTGAAACTGAGAATTGCCTGAAGATTGGAGCATCGGTAGAGGTAATGATTGTGCGCAGCAGTTAATTGATAGCGTGACTGCCAGAGATCGTTCTGGTTCTCATTGATGGGGTTAAATTTCGGTATTGAGATAGATTCTGGTTCTCATTGATTCATGGGTTAAATTTCGGTATTGAGATAGATTCTGGTTCTCATTGATTCATGGGGTTAAATTTCGGTGTTGAGATAGATTCTGGTTCTCATTGATTCATGGTGAAAGTTATTGAAAGTTGTTGCTGTCAAAAATGAGATAAATTTCAGCATCCAGATAGAATCACTTAATTTATTGTTGATTTGCTATGTTCAAGTATTCATTATTTTCTTGCTGGAGTATGAAGTCTGTGCTTGTTTGGTTGTCTTCCAATATAGGGACCTGTAACTTCAGTTTCACAACCTAGGCAAGGTAATGCTAACGTAAACCCTGAATCTAGCGCAAATAATGCGGCACCAGTTCGACAAAAATCGTTCAGGCGTGGTGGTGGCAGCAGACAAGCTCGTTTTCCGCATGGGCCACCAACTCCACCCCCGCTTCCGACTTTTCCAGTACTCGCGATGACACAGGACAATTTTGGCAACACGGTACCAGTTGTTCCTGATTCATCTCCAAGAGATGCTAGGACTGGAGGGTTTGTAACTGAATCCCAAGTTACAAATGGAAGGTCTACCCAAAGGAATTCATCCCGACGAGGCAATTTTGGGCATGCTCGTGGAGATGGAAGGAATAATAGCTATGGGGGCCGGCATGATCAGGATCCCGTAAATCATGATGGCAACTCTTCTCAAGGTTTGCATGGGAGGGATGCACAAGGCCAAGGGCAGCCTCACAGACCTCGTGGCAGAGGTTTTCCGAGACCTTCTGTACAAGGGGCTGTCCCATTTATGACCCAAGCACCTGTAAGATCTTATGGAAATACCATGTTTTATCCTGGTGAGTTTAGCTTATATGGAGTATTATGCTTAATTTGTGGACTTCAATTCTATCTTTAACTTTCTCCTACTTTTACCCGTTCAGATGTGCCTTCTCCAGTTTATTATGTTTCAACTCTGCCTCCAGAGCCCTACAGGGGAGTGCCCTTTGTTCCTGCTCCAACACCCACTCCTTATTATGTCCATTTCCTTATGCAAGACCCATCTCTGCCTCAGTCAATAGTCGAGCAGATAGATTACTATTTCAGGTATCTTGGTACCTACTAATTTCATCCCGTGCTTTTTTATGGATGTTTGATGTGCCATTCTACTTGTTTTACTAAGTTGTATGTTGTGTCATACCATTGTTCTATGTTAATACTTCCTTTCTTTCATAGTGATGGTAATCTTGTCAAGGACGAGTATTTGAGGTCAAAGATGGATGATCAAGGTTGGGTTCCTGTTAAATTGATTGCAAGCTTCCCTCGGGTAAGTCATTTAACATTGAGTGAACAGGTACCTAGGTGTCTTTCCTGATAATTGGTGCTGCATGTAGTAGTGCGCTCTATTTTGAATGTGTTAGAAGCTTATGGTCATTATAATCATTGTATTTCTTCCCATTTTGTGCAGTTTACTATGTGATAGCTTAGCATAATGCACTTGATCCTACATGGTTCATAATGAATCTTTATGCTTCAGCTGCTCATTGTAAATTTAGCCTTGAGAAGGTGCTAAATGCTGCAGTTGAGCTTAATGGAAGAGTTTCTCCCTCGATCATTGCCATTTAGCACCTGCAATGGTTGGCCAACCTGTAGATAACTGGCGAATGTTTCCCCAAATATGTTGCTTGGTTTCTGGCTTTCTGATACGTTTTTAAGTTGTCTCATTTTCTCAATTTACTGCCCTTCTGTTTCTTTTGTATGTATTTCTGCTTCGTTTGGTTCTTTGAAAAGTAAGAGCATTGTGGTGATTTTGAGATAGAGCACTGTGTATTTTTAGCTTTGAAATGTAAATCTTTGGCTTAATGATAAGACTTGAAGGAGAGTGACGAAAGGTTAAGGTTAAGAATTTTTAAGAGGTGAGGTGAAGGTGTATTCAACAGTGCAAAATATACGTATGTTGACTGATATGGTATTAAGCACAGCTCTTTTCATCCGGGATATTAGAGGCGAACTGTCAAAAGGTTGGTGGTTGTAGGGTCTAGGAAGGCAGTACAATTGTACACAAAAAAGTGGACAGATACGGTGTGATTCAGAAATGTAGAAATTATGAGTTGATTTGTTTTCAGTTCTGAAGAAACTTAAAGGGATGGCAAGTCTTTTGTATTTAGTCTTGTTGACAAACCTTTCTGTGATTAATTGGATGATGAAGGATCCACGGCCTTCGCTTCTTTCGTCCCTTTCTTTTCCTCTTGGGCACTCTATTATCAGCATCAATGATCATTTGCGACCTAAACTCCATAATCAGGAATTGAATAATTAGCATACTGATGAGGAAAATAAATCAAAAAAGCGAATTGATAAGCTTGAGTAAAGCAGTGAACAGAAGACACGAAGGGGAAGAATTAAGGTCATAGGAAATCAAATAAGAGAATTGGTATGACGAAGGCAGCTGATAGAGGAAAGATCAAAACCTTGAGGAAATATAACTCAAAGAGCAAATCAGTATAGTGTGTTATGAACCAATTACAGAAAAATGACAAAAAAACAAAAATGGTTGTGGAAGAGACATATGCATGCCTGGGAGGAGGGTCTGAAAGAAAAGCCCCTTTGTCACTGAAGTCATTGGCTTAAACAGCTGACCAGAGATTATCTCAGATGATGGTCATGCAAATGAGATGGAATACATAATAGGAGATGTGTGATATATATATATATTTGGGTTGGGAGGGGGGGGGGGGGGGGGGGGGGAGGGGGGGGGGGGGGGGGCAGATGGAGGTCTGATGCTTAGAAGACGAAGATCCTACATATGAATGGGAGAGAGGGGAGAGGAGGAGATATGTAAGACACATAAACAGATGAAGGGAAATTTGAGAGTTCTCGTTGGTGTTAAGAATTGCATTAAGTATAATCCTTTCAAACTCGTTGACATCATAGGTCTCTATACTTTGTTAGTCCATGTCCATTTTGCTTTGTGTTAAGATGGCGATGGACTTTTTAGTGATCAGATCACAAGTGGATTAAATTGGATCAACATGCGGGTTTGCATGGGTCACTTGCATTTGATATGACTAGACCAATAAAAATCACGTTATTACTTAGCTTCAATTTCACTAAACAACTAAATTGACACAAAGTTAATCGTATAAGGACTAAATTAACACATTTAAAAGTGGAAGGATTAAATTGACATGGTAGGCAAAGTTCGAGGACCTTTGGTGCAAATAATCCATCTTATTTTCTTATATTGGGAAAAGAAAATGTGCTTGTATATGTACATTTTCTTCAAATATCATTATTGAAAGTCTTTCTGAGAAGCTGAACATGGAGGTGTGATCCCCTGAGTTCAGGAAGTTCAGATGACAAATGATTCTGTACTAGGTGAAGCTTATCTAGAAGCTTTTGGGAATCGAATTTTTGAGAATCTAACATGGTATGATGTTAGTCAAATTTGTTTCTGAGAGAAGGATAAAGATGACCATCTATTTGAAGAAACTGTCGTATTCTTGGCTGAAAATAATGAATCCTGGCAGGTTTCTTTGGGGAAGAGGTTCTACTCTCTCTCTTTAGACAAGAAGCTTTTTGTAGAGATATTAGAGAGCTTTATGTTTTTGGCTTTCCGCTTGTGTACTGCTTTCTGCAGATTTGGGGACATCTTATCTTAGTATCATGTACTTTCTTCCTATATTAATTATATTTCTATTTGAATCAGGGAAAAAAAGGATCATTGGAGGAACTAGGAAGAAAGTAGCAAATTTTTTAAGAGTTGCCATGTCTTGTATATCTGGGAGAATATGACATCTCTTTATGGTTGTAGTTGTCCCAGGCAGCTGTGAAAAGAAAATTTCTATCTTGGCTTTCTGAAGAATGGATATACTAGCATCAGTACATACTATACATAGAAGTTGCATAGATTGTTGGCTTTTGCGTAATTCAAATGGATAAAAGGCAACAACACTTGTTTGTTATCTTTAGAGCTGGATTCTTCCTAAATCTTTTAGGTAGTTGTTTTTCTACTGCTCCAAACATTAGGATAATGGATGATGCAATCACGAGGTATGAGATTTGCCTGATTACTTAACTGTAGAGACCAAAATTGGAGGATTTTGAGATAGTCATTTGCCTATTAAAAAAATTGCTGCCTGTTTGGGCTTTGTTCATGTGGTACCTGCATGATATCAATTCTTTCTTCTCTTTCGTGGACTCAGTTGATGCCTTTTTAGTTTATGCTTGAAGACATCCAATGTCTACAATTTGCATTTCTCGTCTTCTTTTACTTTCAGAGGAAGTTGAAAGTAAATTAGGTCTGTAGCATATTCCTATACATGCTGGATTGAAGTGGCTTCGGTTGATATGAAGAAGGGATACTGCTTATGAATTGTTATTATTCCAGAATATGTTACATATTGATTCGTCAAAAAAGAAAGAATTTGTAACATATACGTGTACCTTTTTCTTGTAAGCAAAAGAAATTGTATTCAGAGAGATAATGTATAATATGTTGTACTGGTATACCTGTTTGGATGGTAGTGGCTTGGTTGAAATGATGCATATTGCGCATGGAATGTGTCATAATCATGTAATTGCTTTAGAAGTCAAGTTATGGCTCTAGGATATTCTAGGTCTGAAGCCCCCTACCCAAAACCTTACTACCTTAGCCCAAAATAAGCTATGGAAAGTCATAGGGCCAGCTGTATGGATGGAATTGGATTATGGTTTCCTGAAAAAAGTGCATGGAAAATCTAAATTTTACAGGACGGCATAATGCGAGATATCTGATTGTGTTATAATTGCTCACAATAGGGGAAAATTGAGTGTATCCTCATTGAACTAGAAGTGGATACACAGATAAGCTGGACAATGTGTGTTTTAGAATCTAGAACTTGCAACCTAGAGCCAAAATCAAGCTTATATCCTCAGTGTCTTTGAAGGGTAGAACGACTCTGATGGAGGCACTTGACATTGTGAGCTTGAGGCACCTAAAGAAGCTGAGTGAACCTGTTGAGAATCATAGATGAGTATACAAATTGGAGCTACTCCGAAAGACTGAATCATCTTTTAGATGGATCAGTATTGAATTTATCTTAAAAGGACCCGTTCTCATACGATGTCAACTTAGTAGCATTTCTCATTGAAGGTCTGCCTAAACTTCACTTTATTGGGGTTTCAGTCAGGTCAATAGATCGTAGTTGTACTACAACCTGCTAATATCTATTAAGTTTTACTTGAATAGCCCTTGTTTTTGTCTTCCATGGCTGCATTTGGTCTTTTCGATGCAGGTTAGATATGTCTTAATGCATTATGTCTGTTTACTAACACCACATCTCTAAAACTGAAGCTGTAGAGCCCCAAAACATTTACTTTAATCTGTAATCGGTTCTTCAGCTTGAGATGTTACCAATCGAATTCTATCAGTTCCTTCTGAACTGGGGTCCTTGTTTCTAGATCTTAAAGAAAACTTTCTATACAAAGATGCCTCAAGAATAAAGATTGACTTTTAGCAACAATGCCATCTTATTCTCATTCCGTCATGTCTTTGTAATATTCCCATTTATTACATGTCTCTCTTTAGGATCCCCATGTTAGTCGCAAAGCTATTGAGCGGAGTAAGTAGAGATTTTCTCTGGTCATGAGTGGAGGAGGATCGTTGGGGATCATCTGGGTTGGGACCATGTCTATTGTATGCTCAACATAGAGGGTCGGCTAGGGCCAATTTGATGTCCAAGAGCATATCTCTTTTTGGTAAATAGTTATAGCGGTTCCCTAGAGGGAACGTGATTTACTTTAGCACACAATGGTTAAGAGTGAGTATGTTCTTTAAGAGAATGGGTGAGATGTAAGGTTGGTGGATGCAATAGGTTGTTCTCCCCATGCAAGTTCATCTCACAACTTTAACCTTTTTTACCTCCCCACATTCACCTCCTTTATCGTGTCAAGTGCCTGTTGGATTTTGGTATGACATGGTGATTAAGAGAACTACATGAAGAGACATGGTTGAGCTACATTCTAGATCGTTTACATTTGCCTTCCTTGCCTGATAAAAGGCATTGGACGTTGGATGGATCTAGCATTTGTACTTCTATTCTTTATTCTAACATCTTATAGTACATAATTCTTTCCCAATTACATTTGAAAAGCTAAGGTCTTTTTGTGGTCCTTACTTCTTAACAAGCTTAATATTCAAGATAGTCTGTAGAAATGGAGATCTGTTATTGTCTTCAAGGACCTTTTTTATGTGCTTCTTGAGTGGGGAAATACGGTTATTTATTTTTGCATTGTATAGTGGTTTGAAATCTATGGTGCAAGCTATTTTGTTTTTGTGACCAGATATGGGTTAGTCCAGGATCAGTTGAGAGTACACTTCTAAGCAAGTTTCATGGCATAAGGAGGAAAGGTGGCCGCTGTGATTCTGATTATATGGTTTATTTAACTAGTAAAGAATGCTTGAAATTTCAAAGACTAATAGAGAATTTCTTATGGGATAAGGTTAGTCTTTTTAAGAGCTTTTTTGACTAAGATAAGAGCTTTATGAGCTTTTTGAACATAGCGTTGGCAGATTTGTAGAGGGATTGGAGAACTTTGTGTTATTAGTTTTTGTGTTTTTATTTGATGATTAAGGACATCTTGTCCTTACCTCTCAATGCATTTTGTTTCTCCTAATGATTTCTCTTTTCTTAATCAAAAGAAAAGGAAAAAGAAAATCTTTACAAGAGTTGTGCCCCTGGTCTAGGGGTGTAAACGATCCGAGCCACTTGCGGGTAACTCGAATAAAACTCAACTAGAACTCGAATTAACCGAGTTCGAGTATCAAGAGATACTCGATTAATAAACGAGTTTGAGTAGTGAACTGCTCGGCTCGATACTCGATTAAATACTTGACTTGATACTCGATTCATATGAAGTAATTCTTGTGTATTATTTTCTTTTGAAATGGATGGCTTGTGACATTAATAGTAGAATGAAAGAAGGAAGATTGAATTTTTTGTAAAAGATGACATGTTACATTTGTGGTGAAGTGAAAGGACTTGTATTTGATTTGATTTGATTATATTTTTTGAAACTTAGGTTTTGATGCATATTTGCTATTAATATATCAGTGATTTATGGTTATATATGTTAAAATATAGTATGTGCAATAATTGAGTATAACTAATGTTTGAGTGTATGGAATAATATTATAATGGAGTTAATTTGTTGAACGTTCATATGCACAATAAATGAGTAGTCGAATAGTTAATCGAGTTCGAGCAAAATTAACCACTTGAATTGAGTTCAAGTACCCGGTAGTTAATTGAGTTCGAGTCAAGTATTGAGATACTCGGCTCGATTTGACTCGACTATACCCCTACCCTGGTCAAGTCTGTAAGAATATATCGTACAACCTTTTCTATTGTCTTAAATCTTTGTTAAATCAGGCTACACTGGTGTTTCACTTGTGTATTTGTAATACGGAGAGAATTAAACATTTTGCTGTCACATCTTAAACGGTTATGTTACTCGTCAATGTGGCGTTGTTGCATCTGCTAAGCATACTTGTGAATGTGGTGCTTCTCACTATGCAGCGACCCATAACCATTTTATGACGTTGGTGTACTTTTATTATCAATGTGAAAAAGGATTTATTTTTATCATCAGATAACTTGCTTGAGGTCTTACTTTTTTTGACCCATCCTGCGTTACTTTTCAGAAACCGTGATTTTTTTTTCATGCGTTTAGTCTTCCGTTTGTTTACTTTTCAGGTCTTTCATTTTTTTTTTTCATGCCTTTAGCCAATGAGTTTCCGACCTCTTAGTTCTTAGCTTCTGAAATTACTCGTGTGGCTCTTTCTGCAATGGACTTCCGATGCTGGCGAATGTCTTGAGCTCAATGTCGAGTGGTATTCTTGGAAACTAATCATCCTTAGTCTTTGATTCATGATTATGGAACTCTCTTTCTGTTAGATATTCAACGGAATAATCCTATATAACTAGGGATCTCATGTGGTAGAATCCTGTATGACATTAATCATTTTGCTCAGAACTTGTCTTATTAGCAATTTTTCAAATTATCTTGGAAGTTCTCTTTTGGCCTGGTTAATGAAAATGAATTCATAGACGAATTTGTATGTGGTTTGCCCCATTTGAGGTTGAGATGAGATTGAAGATGCGAGATTTGTAGATGGTCTTACGTGGACTAAAATGCCCTCCTCTTTCCAGGAAGTTAACTTTATCGCCAAGAAAATTCTCTTCATCTCATTGTTGTTAATTTAGTTGGGGCCTGTTTGGCATCATTTCTTAGTTGTAGTTTGTCGTTTTGGAGAAACTAAAAAACATCTTTTGAAAAGCGGTTTCTTTCTGGGTTTTTTTTTTTTTTTTGTGGCTTTAATTAGGGAACACTTAAAACAGGAAACCAAAAACCAAGGAGAAATCGTTTCCTAAATATGGTTTTTGGCAAAAACCAAAAATTATAAACAAAAAACGAATCAAACATGTCTTTATGTAAGGGGCATCATGGAAATAGGATGCAAGAAGGCTTCTTCCAAACTAAACCGAGCCTAAGTGAATGAAAAAGGTAAGGCATTGGTTTCAGCTATCAGCTAGTCTGCTGGCCACAAAAGCTCTTAAACATATATGCCCATTTCCTCGGATTCTCACTTTCTATGTTGTCTGCAGTTCATTCCCGTTCTCTCTCTCCTTTTTGCAGGTCCAGAATCTGACGAGTAATATCCCCTTGATCCTTGAATCATTGAGAGCATCAACTGTTGTTGAAGTCGAGGTAAGATTTCCTTAAATTCAATATTATTCTTTTGTGATTATGAATCAATGATCTAGGCTTCGTTTGCTTCGAAGAGAAACATTTTCCTTTCAGGAAAATTTTATTCTCCAAAAATTTTATTGAGAAATATTCTTTCGTTATTCCCCCCCCCCCCCCCCCCCCCCCCCCCCCCCCGCTAAGGAAGATAATTTTAGTATCTATAATTATATGAGATCCACGCTTGATCAAGTTGAGGTGGAAGTAAGATGTAAAAGTTTGGTGTAGACGGAAAAAGTTTTCTATTCCGTGAAGGAAAAATATTTCCCCCTCTCTTCAAGAGAAGTCAACTTCCTCTCTATAGACGAAAATAGTTTCCCTTAATTGGTAAATGGATTTGTAGGAATGTGATGGAAAAACTTGTCCAACAAAACATAATGACATTCCAGTAGTTGTTTTATAGTTGCTTATTCTGGCTAACCAGCTTTTGGTTTATCTTGTAGGGCGAGAACGTAAGGAGGCGCAATGACTGGATGAAATGGATACTGAGCAGCCAACGCTCTATCAACGAGAACCCAGAACCATCTGCTGGTTCTTCTTCTTCAGATAAGCTGGCAGCTGCCATGGAGAAAGCCTCGCTGGAAGACGCGATCCCCGATAATAAATCGTCTGACCAGTCCACAAGCCAATCCATTGTGAGTAATGGGGAGATTTCAAAGTCTTGAATAGATCTCCCCCCCCCCCCCCCCAAAAAAAAAAAAGAAAGAAAGAAGAAACCGAGCACGATATACGAAGTGCGAGCCCTTTTTTGCTGGAGAGATGTTTTTGATGAACATAAATTGGATTTGGAGAGTTTTTTTGGTTTTGTTTATGGGGTTGAATTTTTCTCCAAAACTGAGCTTTTGTGTCGGGTGGTTGTTTTGAAGAGGCAAACTAGAACTCGGAAATAAATTATATATAGGTGATTTATTATTCCAAATTGACATATTATTGATTCCAGTTGCATTACTGAGGCCTTGTTGGGCTTGAGGTAATTGGATGATAGTGTAAATTTCTCGAAAGTTGGGATCTGTCTTATTGTAAGATATGTCGTAACTATACTTTCATAAGCTGCAATTTTTCATAAATTTACAAATCAAGGATTCTTTTCAGGGTTAAGATCTTTCGGAAACAACCTCTCTACAGGGTAGTATCCTATAGGGTAAGGCTGCGCACAATTTACTCTTCTCAGATCCCGCCTTGGTAGGAGCCTCTCTGAAACAGAGTTGTTACTAATCAAGGATTTGGTTAGTCACAGTGATGCCCTTTATAGATGTTCTTGAACCTTCGTCTGTGTCTCTCTCTCTCTTGGTCTTCTTGCTTTGTCAGTCTTTTCGTTGATGTTTCTCTTGCAAAGTCATGACGTTTGTAGCATGCATCTAATTTAAGATTGCGTGATCCTTGGTACAATCTAAAATATAGTAGTTAAGTAAGACGTAGTTTAGATATTAGTAAATAGGTTAAATTTTTATTGCCAACTATACCTCTCTCATAATTCTATATAAGGGCCTTTAGTGTAAAAAAGAGGTATAGATGATTTGAATTGAGTGTCTATACCTCCCCTTCTCTCGTCTCTTTTTCCCTACCTTTCTCTATCCGATACCTTATATTATGTAAATCTTCTTATATTTTACAGTTTATATGGAATATATGCTACTTTGATTCGTGGATTTGTTGATTGATTTGGTTGATCGATATGGTTCGTATCAGTCCTTGATGATGGCCTGGAAGACACTTGACCAGTTCTTGTTACCTTTTAATCGCTAAGATTCAATGCTAATACATATTTGCTTTTTGTGTGGGCCAATGAACAAGAATTTATAAGTTGAAATTCTAGTTGTGATGGTACTTTACAACAATGCTTGTTGCTTTCACTCAAGTTGAAATTTTTATTTAAACCAAAATTCTATAGATTTGGAGACGAAACTGCTTTTTGTTGTAAGCAATTTTTGCAAAATCGCTCGTAAAAAGTGCTTAAAATAGGGATGCTTTTATCTGAATAGTTTGTAATTTTGCTTCTATTTTTGTTTCAAATGAAAAGAACTATTTTCCTACTTCTGTTTTAAATAATAAAAAAGTAACTTCTGCTTTTATTTTTAAAGTATTTTTCTTTATATGCCAGACTTATAAATGAAAAAAAAATGTGCAACATTTCTATGCCTTAATGTAGAGTAGAACTAGGGTTCTTTTATCAGATATTAAGGTATCGGATTCTATTAGAATTTTGAAATTAAGTGTGCTTGGGCGAGAGGAGCACCAGGATGGGTGACCTCCTGGGTAGTCCTTGTGTTGCCGACCCTATAAGGTAGAGGGTCCTCGGAAACAGCCTCTCGACAGAATCGACAGAGTTACATGCTGAAGGGATAAGGTTGCGTACATCTACCCCCTTCCAGACTCCACTTATGCAGGAGCCCTTGAGACACTAGGTTTGTTGTTGTTGTCGATGAACGTAGAGTAGAGCTGTTGTTGTTGATGTGGCCTCTTGGTTTGTCACCCATTTCGTATTTTACATATATTTCATTTCTATGTTTCTACACTCAACTCTGTTTTGAAATTTTTTTGTATAATTTTGTTATTCAAAATATCTAATTGCCATATAGTAATATTTGTTGGAGGTCTTCGTACATAACCTCCCTTTAGGGTAGCACCCTAAAGAGGTAAGGCTGCGTACATCCCCCTCTCCCCTCTCTCGATCCTGCGTAGGCGGGAGCCCTTGAGGCACTGGGTTTGTCGTTGTTGTTATATAGTAATGTTTTGAGTGATAGAATCGAGTAAAAAAAGTAATCAGGATACTCCTACCAATAATCTTAATGCACATTACTCACTCTCGGATATTTGGTTTGTATATGCTCTTTTTTTCCTTTTTGATATTAAATCACTACCAATACAACATAATTGTTATTAGAGGGTGAGAGATGCAATAACAACAACCCAGTGCTTCAAGGGCTCCCGCAAAAGCGGGGTCTGGAGAGGGTAGATGTACGCAGCCTTCCCCCTTCTGTGGGAGGGTGAGAGATGAGAAGAGTAAATTATAACTATTAGATTTAAATTAAAAAAATTCAGGCCATTAACTCTAGTGAAAGGTATAAAAGTAATATTAAAATATAGACCCTTAATTTAGATTTAATGGTTATAATATTCTCTTCTCATCTTTTACCCTCTCATAAGAGTTATTTGACTGCTGATATTATCTTTCTCCTACTTGACATCACCCTTTTTTCCCACTTTAACAAAATATGTAACTTAAAATTTAACCTATTATGTCTCCCCCCGCAGCCCCCCCCCCCCCCCCCCCCCCTTTCTCTATCTATATATATATATATATATATATATATATTTGAGGGTACTCATCTATTAATTATAAAGGAAAGAATAAACCAGAAAGTAATTAGGCCCATTTTAAATATTATAAATATTTGATTTAAAAAGATGCCTTGTCAAAAGTTTTATATTGTCACTCATTTATGTAAGCTTATTGCACGAAAATGATGGAAACATCCAATCATCTCATTGCTTTGTCGAATTCGATTTGCTAAGGTTCACGCTAAAAAACTACAGTTACAGTATAACACTACCAACCCCCAACAAAACGGGAAGCTTTATGTTTCCTAAAATTTTCTAGTTCTCTCTTTTAAGTATTTTGTATGAAAAAAAAAAAAAAAATTATTGAACAACAATTGAAAGTTCAAAAAAATATGTAAAAATACCCTCTCAATTGCAAAATAAAATTGGAAACTAACGGATCGCGTTTGAATGAGAGAAAAAGGAGAGGAAAGAGGGATACTTTCGAATGCATTTTCAACAAAAAAAAACGCATTTTTCTCAAAATTTTACAACAAAATGCACCATTTTAATTTCAAAGCGGAAGAACAGCAAAGTATACCGTTAAGCCATCACAACGACCAAGATGAACGAAACATGAGAGCTGGCATTTGATTAGTACCATCCACGATATACGTGAGACCTGGCTGAACCGTTAATCTCTTGCCCACATTGAATCTTAGAAATGCCTCAAACTGAACATGATCCCGGTTCAAAGGACCTTGGCTCCCTCCCAAGCTCAAACCCCATCCTATCTCGTCCTCTTCGAAATCTGACATGGAAATAGCCCACTGCACGTGCCTCGGATTTGAATTTCTCATCTGAATCCACCCTCGAACGCTGGTACTCTCGTCGAGTTCTGACTCAAGCATCAGAGCAAGAGAACCCGTCGAGGTGCAATCTTCATGGTCTCTTTGCAATGGTGGGGGAAACGCTTCTGGGGTTGCTTCTGATGGTGGTTTACGCCTTTGAAAAATCCCCAGGGGTATTGTCAGAACACCGGGGATGACGTGTTGACTGAATTTAGGAACTTGGAGAAGTCCAAAGAGAGAGAGTTGTGTACTCCTAGGAAGCTGACAGATAACTTGCCCAAATGTGCTGAAGGAATGCCCCAAACCCATTGAACTGGGTAGCTCGGAGACAAACTGAGCTAATGAGCCGATTACGTTGGGTTTCTTCACCATTAAGGCGATTGCGCTGCCGTTGTTTTGATGCAAGAGGGGCGGTCCAAACGATGAATAATCGGTGAGGCCGTGTTCCTGTCAAGGAGGTGGAGTAGTAAATTACTAAACAAACACAAGCTCGAAGCAAATCAATCTATCATGATTCTATGGAGGGATGGCAATGAGGTGGGGCAGCCACCGAAATCCGTTACCCGTCATCTGGTCCATTACCTGCCATAGGTATGAAGTGGATACCCATACCCACTCCACTACCCACAGGCATTCAATGGTTATTCTTAACCGCCCTGTACCTGCCCCCATTTTTGTACCTAGTGGTTATCTATATCCTCTCATATGAAATGGTTTTAATTTACTTTTTTGTAATGCAATTACACTTTGCCTGATAGACAAATTATATACATATATTTTTTCCAATTTTTTTCCATTTTAAATTAATTAAACACAACATTATACTCGTATTTGCCCCAGACCTGTTACGAGTACTTTCAAGGGTTCATTACCCGCTTCACTTGCACCCATACCCGTCCTACATAGGGCAGATACTCGTTGATAAAAGGTTTTTACCTGCCTATTGCCATCCAAAAACTGACCCAATGGAATAACATACCACATACCTGAGAAGAATAATTCTTTGAAGGTATCACATCTCGACATCGAGCCCCAATGGGAACTCCAACCAATGAAAACCAGTAAGATATATTTGCCACGTAGCACACTCTCGCGAGAGAAAGTGGTCTTCCTAGAAGCTCTCCAGAATCTCTTTGGCTATTCTGACTAGAGACAAACTCTGCCTCGAGCGTATCTTTCTGACGCATTCTTGTTTCGAAGATGATTCTCGAATCAATTCTCGCTCTGATTCCTGCCCTTCCGATTGCATCTACCCTCTGCTCATCAAGATCATCTACTAGAAACAAACCACCCATCACATCAACCTCTCCCCTCACGTGCGTATCGTCATCTTGAAAGGGGCCACCCTTTGAGGTTCTAGATAAGGTAAGGATTCTTTCTACTTTGTCTTGTCTGTCCCTCAGTTTCATCAAATCGGCAAATGCTTCCCGCTGCAGACGCTTCAAGATTTCAATCTGAAAATTAGAACATGGGAAGGATCATAATAGCCTGAGCAAATAACTTGCTGCCTATGCAACCAACAAAATCCTTACATGTAAAGTTGGGAAACTACATAATCTCATGTCCACATCGTAAGCCAAAAGACATTCCGAAACTCACTATTTATCTCATGGTTGGTGATCAACAAGAAGTCCATGGCTCTTACATCGACGTTTATGACCCCATAGCAGAGCCTGACCGCTAAAAGAACTACCTTCGGTTGAAGCCACTGAATTCTGATTCTGGTGGCAACTTGAGATGTAGTTCAAAATGTGGATACATTTAGCTCACCTAACCATAATACATTACCATTAGTCCATACAGCTTTTAGCTATCAGACGACCTAAAAAACTATAGCTATCAATCAATATAATTTGCTAAATTTCACCAGGCTTTTTAGGTCCGACCCACAATGTCGGAACATATGAGTCCTCAAACAAGCTTGGGGCAATAGGTGGAGTAAGCCACTAGGCTTATAAATTGATCTCTTCACTCACAACTCCAATGTGGGATTCTTATACTAAACTCATATGTGGAGTCTTCATTCTAACATAATTCACATCAAAAAGTCCCTAGGATCACATTAAATAAAACCCTCCTAAATACTACAACATATTTAATGATTTACCAGTCAGTTAAAGTTGCTAAAGTTTAAACATTAGGTCAACCACATGGCAATACCTTGCCCAGCACCAAGATATTGATGTCATTTTCATTATTTATCATTCTACCCTTAGTATATAAATCTTAAATAATGAGACAATGACGAACAAGTGTCCGCAGGAACTCAAACTAGCGCAGCACATGCACCTCTATTGTGTTAAGTTGCGACTTATGACTAGTTCTTAGACAAGAAAAGCTCTCTCAACCTTATTGATACCGGCCAAAAAATAGATTAAAATAGTTGAGCAATCCTCTCCCGCACAGCCAAATTTGGCATAGACAACTACTGGGGCATTCATTAACCCAGAATGCATTGAACCTTACCGATGGGAAAGCAACCCAAATTATAAAATCAAAAATCAGTTTATAGTAAAATAAAAACCACAGTATTCACATTGGCATAGATTCCTCTGATGACATGACCTTCTAGATGTTCGAGTATAAAATCCTTCTTAGATTTTTAACAAATAGCCTCAAGCTTTCGGAATAGTTGTTTCCTTGGCATGGCGCTAAACCTTACTGACCGAAAGGTCACAGATTTGGATCCCAACGATAGTAATAAGGATTATTTATCAACACAAGATATAAGATGGGTCTGGACTATCTACACTCAAGCCTACTAGGCATTTCTATTAGAGACACTAGAGTATAAACCATTCGTAGGCTTTTACTTAACAACTTAAACTTTTGGAACAGTTGGCTAGTTACTTAACACTAGGGCGGTAGGGCCACAAAAATTGGTAGACAATTGTAACCCAGATTTCTCGGCCAAGGTCAACAATCTTCCAAGAAATAAAGAATGTAGAGAGATAATGAGACTAAAAGCGAGAAAAGACGATGAAATTGTAGTGTATTTCTTGATTGTATTCATGACGATAACATCTATTATACTTAGTATAGATTACAAGCCTCTCCATCTCAATTGCTAATCAACTAATTTTCTCTCTGCATGTTATCTTTCTAACTAATTGCTGCTCACCTTTCTTAATCTTGATTTTACCGCAACAATGAGATTGTATTACAGTAAAAATTAGTCGAAATGGGAACCAAAACACAGCAAATTCACAGCCATAAATAACAATAAAGCGAAAGAAAGAGTGGATAGAAACAGAAACGAAGACAAATACCGGATTGCGACGTGCGGAATTCTCGCGCCGGCCATTCAGTCCGGCGAAGAAATCCTCGCCGGATTTCTTCAGTTTATCGAAAATTGAAGCTACGGGCTCCATTCGGAACCCTAACAATCGAAAAAATTAGGGTTTTTGGAAACGAATGTCGGAGATTGATTTGAATCCGAAGCAGAGTTCAGAGGGAGAGAGAGAGAAGAAAAATAAATAAAAGAATTAAAAAAAAATTCATTCTTGCTTTAGAAAAAATTAAGAAAAAATGAGTTTTATGTAACACTATTCACCTTGTTTAACACTGTGCACACACGGAGTCGTAGACTCCAACTCGGACATGGTTGAGCTGCTAGCCCCCCTCGGGTGAAAGGTCTAGTAGCCATCCCGTAAGTGGCAGATCCAGACTCGGACATGGCAAGTTGCCAGTCCTACTTGAGTAAAGGGCCCAACCACCCACCAAGTGACATGGTCTAACTCGAACGTGAATAAACTGTTAGCCTTATTTGTATAAAGGGCCTAGTCACCCTATGATTTACAAACCCCAACCTAGGCAAGGGCAAGTCACTAGCGTCACCCAAGTAAGCCCATCCTTTGCCAAGTTGGAAACCCTTGTCCAGGCAAGCTCTAGCCTGGCTAGCCAAAACTCAACCTAGGAGCGGTATCTTCTGCTGAGTTAGTTACCATCACCCGAGTGAAGGAGTAAGCCACACACCACCCTAAAAAACAATTGAATAAATGACTCGCTCCATGAACACTAAGTCATCTCACTAGGGTCCTCTTCCCTAAGAATAATAAAAGAGCTTTCTTGGGGCTGAATAACCTCTTAATATCAATAAAATATCTACTCCTTACTCCCTAAGAAATACTTAGGGAGACCGATACTTATCCCATAAAGAAAACCTACAGAATCTACGAATTTTCTCCAATAAATACCCCTCTTCCGTGACCATAAGAGTGGCAAGACCGCACAACATAAGGAAAAGTACAAAGAACTTGAGTTTAATCCTTTTATTGAAGAACCCGATCAATCCCTAAATCTTCAGCAATATTAATCCTTGTTATTAATTTTAGAATTTTAAATTTACAATTTTATGCATAGTTAATATATAAAATATTAATATTTTAATTTTCATAAATTAATAATTTAATATTATATATTATATGTTGAATATATAAATTATATATATTTTATATGAATACTGAAAATTTGTAAAAAACTACATTGATTATAAAAACTAGATACAATCTAATGAATTTTTCATCTGAATATACTAACGTATATGGATTTTCAATCTAGTTTTGTGGGAATTTTCATATAAAATCATTGAATTTTAATAAAATTTTAACAAGAAATTAAAAATGACCTCAATAATAAAATCGTAAAAATCTAAAAAATTAACTTTACATATATGAAAATATCTAAATAACAAATCCTCAATCCTACTTAAGTTTTCTAATATCATATTAAAAATACTTTCATTTGATATTGACCCCATATATATATATAGGAGTACCGAGGGAGGTAAGAGGAGACAGGAGACAGAAGAGGATGAGAAAGAAGAAGACGAGAAAGAGGGAGAATTTATTGAAATTTCACAAGTAGGTTACAAGCCTAAGATTGAAACACAAATATTGAAACTACAGATTGATACATGAAACTTACAAATTAAGATACAGATATTGAAACTTACAGAGAATTGAAACTTGAAATGCTGGTACAATTTTACAAGAGAAAAAAAACTTTTGTAGCTCTTGTTTTGTTTCTCTCTCTCTGAAATTGGACCTCTTGCCTTGAAATGGGGCTCTGAAGCTCCTTATATAGCCTTCAGAATTGAATTAAAATTGAGAAATTTTGAAGTCCGGGACCGCAGGGCTTGAATTATTGTACGATCTGTAGTGAAATTGAATGATTGCAACATTAACTGGACAGCTGGTCGTCCTTGTCTGAGAATCAAATCAGCTGCTTTTTTGAATTATTGAAGGAGGCTTGCGTCATCTTGAATTATTGGAGGAAATTGAAAGGATCAGTCTGAGATGAGCTGGCGTCATCGCTTTCGTCATCGTCAGATGCGTCTTGAATTTATTGAATCAGTTGGGCCAAAAGTTTTTTTGAAATCTTCGTCTTTGATTTAAATTTTGAAGAAGAACTTGAGTCTGAAGTTTTGAAAGGTTGAATATTTAAAGGTGTTGAAGATCCTGGAGGAAGATTTTGAACATTTTTGTTTTTTGATTTGAAAAATTTGGAAAGTATTTCGATGGAACAATCACGTTCTACATCGTACCTGTCCTACCATTTGATTTTGTAATTACGAACACTGAAAAAGGGTAGGGTGGTTCAAAAAATTGAGTATGCGAGTAAGACCAACATAAGATCCACGGGATTTGGAAATTTGAAGGAAAGCTGGTGATTTTGTCTAGAAAATTGTGCTGATCACCTAAACTCTTTGAATATGAATTGAAGTATGCTTGAACATTTGCAGGATAAAGGGTCTGAGAAGGGCCAAAATACCTCCACCATTCAAAAAACCAGGTTGGGAACTCTCTAGTTTGCTTAGAAAAATGAAAAAACCAAGAGTGATCAAATGGTTTGATAAGAAAGCATCTGAACTAAGCCATTTTGTAATCATGGTAAGTATAACCAGAGGGTTGATAAGGTTGAGAGAATTGTTTTGAAGTAAAAGGATTGAATTCGAAATCAGAGCGGTTGCAAACATTTAAGATTTTGCAGGTTGAAAAGGTGATAGGTCCGTTTGGAGAATTGTTTTATTGTTTGATTTGAACAGACTTTGAATCAACCAAAATGAACTTATAGAATTTTTGTGTTCTATTGAGATCATCAGGAATCCATTGAAAATCTTTAGGAAAAGTTGCGTTTACTGAAGTTTGAATATCATTGATAGAGAGTGGCGCATAATAATTTGTCAAATAAATACGTTCCACTTGAGGTTTTGTAAATTATTGAGAGGAAGAAGAGCCTTGAATGTTCTTTTTTGTATTTGAAGGTTGTTGAATTGTTCCTTGAGCAGCATCAGCGTAAGAAATCGGGGGAAAATCTTGGTCGAGAATTGAACAAGAATTTTGAGTTTGAATTTGTTTTAAGGAGGATTGGGGTTGAATTTTTATGGCATAGTCTTTGGGTTTTTGAAAGTCTTCCTCTTTGAGTTTTCCTTTTCCTTTGTCCTTAGACATAGTCCTGAAGAAGAGCATGGGGTAGCGTCATGTCCTTGTAAGAATTCTCTTAAGAGAAAGTCGGGGAGAGAGTTATTTTCTCCTTTGATAAATTCAATTTGAAAATGAAAGACTGATAGAATCGCTTGCCATCTGGCAAAAATTTGTTTTGAAACTAGATTTTTGACGTCTTTGTGCAAAAACTTCTTTTGTGGGTTTGCAGTCAATGCGAAGAACAGGAGACAGAAGAGGATGAGAAAGAAGAAGACGAGAAAGAGGGAGAATCTATTGAAATTTCACAAGTAGGTTACAAGCCTAAGATTGAAACACAAATATTGAAACTACAAATTGACAGTTCGGGGGAGGACCGGGGGAGGCAGGAGGAGACAGGAGACAGAAGAGGATGAGAAAGAAGAAGACGAGAAAGAGGGAGAATTTATTGAAATTTCACAAGTAGGTTACAAGCATAAGATTGAAACACAAATATTGAAACTACAGCTTGATACATGAAACTTACAAATTAAGATACAGCTATTGAAACTTACAGAGAATTGAAACTTGAAATACTGGTACAATTTTACAAGAGAAAAAAAACTTTTGTAGCTCTTGTTTTGTTTTTCTCTCTCTGAAATTGGACCTCTTGCCTTGAAATGGGGCTCTGAAGCTCCTTATATAGCCTTCAGAATTGAATTGAAATTGAGAAATTTTGAAGTTCGGGACCACAGGGCTTGAATTATTGTACGATCTGCAGTGAAATTGAATGATTGCAACAGTAACTGGACAGCTGGTCGTCCTTGTCTGAGAATCAAATCAGCTGCTTTTTTGAATTATTGAAGGAGGCTTGCGTCATCTTGAATTATTGGAGGAAATTGAAAGGATCAGTCTAAGGTGAGCTGGCGTCATCGCTTTCGTGATCATCAGATGCGTCTTGAATTTATTGAATCAGTTGGGCCAAAAGTTTTTTTGAAATCTTCGTCTTTGATTTAGATTTTGAAGAAGAACTTGAGTCTGAAGTTTTGAAAGGTTGAATATTTAAAGGTGTTGAAGATCCTGGAGGAAGATTTTGAACATTTTTGTTTTTTGATTTGAAAAATTTGGAAAGTATTTCGGTGGAACAATCACGTTCTACATCGTACCTGTCCTACCATCTGATTTTGTAATTACGAACAATGGAAAAAGGGTAGGGTGGTTCAAAAAATTGAGTATGCGAGTAAGACCAACGTACGATCCACGGGATTTGGAAATTTGAATGAAAGCTGATGATTTTGTATAGAAAATTGTGCTGATCACCTAAACTCTTTGAATATGAATTGAAGTATGCTTGAACATTTGCAGGATAAAGGGTCTGAGAAGGGCCAAAATACCTCCACCATTCAAAAAACTAGGTTGGGAAGTCTCTGGTTTGATAAGAAAGCATCTGAACCAAGCCATTTTGTAATCATGGTAAGTATAACCAGAGGGTTGAAAAGGTTGAGAGAATTGTTTTGAAGTAAAAGGATTGAATTCGAAATCAGAGCGGTTGCAAACATTTAAGATTTTGCAGGTTGAAAAGGTGATAGGTCCGTTTGGAGAATTGTTTTATTGTTTGATTTGAACAGACTTTGAATCAACCAAAATGAACTTATAGAATTTTCGTGTTCTATTGGGATCATCAGGAATCCATTGAAAATCTTTAGGAAAAGTTGCGTTTACTGAAGTTTGAATATCATTGATAGAGAGTGGCGCATAATAATTTGTCAAATAAATACGTTCCACTTGAGGTTTTGCAAAATATTGAGAGGAAGAAGAGTCTTGAATGTTCTTTTTTGTATTTGAAGGTTGTTGAATTGTTCCTTGAGCAGCAGCAGCGTAAGAAATCGGGGGGAAAATCTTGGTCGAGAATTGAATAAGAATTTTGAGTTTGAATTTGTTTTGAGGAGGATTGAGGTTGAATTTTCATGGCATAGTCTTTGGGTTTTTGAAAGTCTTCCTCTTTGAGTTTTCCTTTTCCTTTGTCCTTAGACATAGTCCTGAAGAAGAGCATGGGGTAGCGTCATGTCCTTGTAAGAATTCTCTTGAGAGAAAGTCGGGGAGAGAGTTATTTTCTCCTTTGATAAATTCAATTTAAAAATCAAAGACTGATAGAATCGCTTGCCATCTGGCAAAAATTTGTTTTGAAACTAGATTTTTAACGTCTTTGTGCAAAAACTTCTTTTGTGGGTTTTTAGTCAATGCGAAGAACATGAGACAGAAGAGGATGAGAAAGAAGAAGACGAGAAAGAGGGAGAATCTATTGAAATTTCACAAGTAGGTTACAAGCCTAAGATTGAAACACAAATATTGAAACTACAAATTGACAGTTCGGGGGAGGACCGGGGGAGGCAGGAGGAGACAGGAGACAGAAGAGGATGAGAAAGAAGAAGACGAGAAAGAGGGAGAATTTATTGAAATTTCACAAGTAGGTTACAAGCCTAAGATTGAAACACAAATATTGAAACTACAGATTGATATATGAAACTTACAAATTGAGATACGGATATTGAAACTTACAGAGAATTGAAACTTGAAATGAGAGAATTGAAACTTGAAATGCTGGTACAATTTTACAAGAGAAAAAGAACTTTTGTAGCTCTTGTTTTGTTTTTCTCTCTCCGAAATTGAACCTCTTGCCTTGAAATGGGGCTCTGAAGCTCCTTATATAGCCTTTTTTTTTGATAAGTCAGTTTATATAAATCAAAAAACCGGACCGATGTACGTTCATACATGAGTACGAGGGGCATACCCAAGATGGCCGAGGCCTACAAATGCAATCAAAAAGAAAGCAAAAAACACAAAAAAAAAAAGCCACGAAGTGGAAATACAAAGGAACATCAAAGAGAAACTCCTAAGTACAAGCCACTAAAGAAAAGAAATGGAAAAACAGCGAGTACATCAATACATCAAAGTTAATCCAAAGCCGCAAGTCAATGAAGTCAGGATTTCTTCTTGCCTTTAGATTTTTTGTTGTTAATTTGAGGTTGCTTCTTCGAAGCCGCTCTGGTCATCCGACAGTCAATCTGAGGCTGAACCACTAAGTTCACTTTAGGCTCAACAGAAGAGGGAGAGTCCATAGTGTTCGAATCCCGTTCACTAGGACTCAAAGAGCAAGTACTTGGAATACTTGCTTCCATGTTCGTGCCACAAAGGTCGGGCTCCACAAGCCCAACTGAATTTTCTTGAGCATCAATAACTTCAACTGGAATCATAGCGAGATTCAAATCCTCCTCATAAGTAGACGAACCTGCATCCAACCGAAAGTCTGAGAGGCCCAAGCAGTCACTGGCCAGGGCGGAGGACCCAGGTAGGGAAAGGGCACCCGAGCCCTTGATGGGCTCGGGTAGACCCGAACAGGAGCCAGCACCATCCTGATGCTGGCCGTGGGCGAAAGCCCGTACTGGGCTGGAAAGCCCAGTACCTCTAAACGTCCCCCCATGAGGGGGGGATTGAAGTTAGGCTGGGCCATTCGGCCCAGCAGGGAGGGGACTCCCCCTGCCGTGGGGAAGTTGGGGTTGACGAGGCCCAATGGAAAGGAGTGCGAGCCAAGTGGATAAGGGAAGCCCGGCAACCGAAAGCCCAACTTGATTATCAACACCTAACCCATTTTGCAAACCCCCATCATCAAGCCCAAAAGGAGACCCATCATTAGAAGGCCCATCATTAAGTCCATTTGAATTACTACCCAACCCAATCCTAGGCCCATTACAAGAAGACCCATTAGCCTCAAAGTGAGGCCCACTAGGCAATTCTTGTTCCGGCCCAAGACTAGGCCCAGTAGCAACTAAAGGCCCAAGGGAGGCCTCCTCCACCACACCACCGCCCCCGGTGGCCTTCTTCCGGCGCCGGTTTCGCAGGAGCTTTTTTCGGGCCGGTTTGGCCGGATTTTCGACATTAGAGGCAACGGTAGAGGAATCATGGCATGAATGACCAAAAACGTGACACTTCGAGCAACGTTTAGGGAGAGCTTCATACCTTGCCTCTAAAGTGAGCAAATCACCACCACCATCGACGTATGCTTGTGTAAGCGGTTCGTACTTGGCACTGATGAGGACACAAACCCTTGCATAATCTAGTCTAGTACCCTCGAAAGTTGACTTATCCATGTGAACGGGAGTACCCACACCACTAGCAACAGCGCTGAGAGCCTCCTTCGTCCATTGAGGAGGACGTAAGCCATAGAGTCGAATCCATACGGGTATGATAGACGGATCATGTTTGGGTCGACGACCATGTGTCCAACGCATGAGATTGAGATATCTTCCTTTGAGGTGCCAAGGACCCTCTTGCAGAATCTTCTCAGAAGCTTCCTAGGTGTTGAACCGGAAGAAAAACAAATCACCATCGGAGAGCACACATTCCAAACCCCTAGACCCTCATAGTAGTTTTGTTAGAGCCACACATTGGGAGAAAGCAACCCGACCTCCAATGAGACACCCTACAAGGGCTTGAATTGAAATTGAGAAATTTTGAAGTCCGGGACCGCAGGGCTTGAATTATTGTATGATCTGCAGTGAAATTGAATGATTGCAATAGTAACTGGACAGCTGGTCGTCCTTGCTACAGTGTCTGCTACAGTGAAATTGACTTTGCTACAATGACTTGTCTGGGAATCAAATCAGCTGCTTTTTTGAATTATTGAAGGAGGCTTGCGCCATTGCTTGCGTCATCTTGAATTATTGGAGGAAATTGAAAGGATTAGTCTTGTTGAACTTTTAGGGAAGCAACAGAATTGTTGATGTTCCTCATTTCTTCATCGAGAATAGCCTGTTCTTCTTTTCTGAGTTCTTCATACCGTTGAAGTAAATCAGTTTGATTCGTGTTTTTGAGAAAAGGAACATCAAGATTTTTATTGAAAGAATAAATTTTTTGAATAAGATCTTTAGTGACAAGAAAGGATTTGATAATCCCACTATTAGTTGAAAAAGCTTGAGGATGAAGATTGAAAGCTAATTGTTTAGCTCTCTATTGATTGAGTTGTGAGGAAAGGGCATTGTTATTGCATGGATATGGTTCATCAGAAGGACATAGAGTATGTCTAACAAATGAGCCATAGACAAGAATCCTATGTTGACTGGGATTGGTGTAGATGCCAGAAAATTCAGGAGCTTTTGACTGAGTAAGAGTATCCATAGAGATGACTTTGTCTTCGAAATGGTATTGTATTACATAGCGGAGTTTTTCTACCGAATTGAGAAGCTTGATCGGGATTGGTAATAATTAATTGAAGTAGAAATCCGCAGTCTAGCAAATATTGAGGAGTAAGAGTAATTTGTTTGCCTTTGTGCAAGATGGTCATGGGTTGATAGATTTCTAAGTCTAAACATACACGAACAATTGAGTAGATAAGGTGACAAGAGCAATTTGTTCTATTGAATGGTAGATTTAGGCAAGTTGGGGTTAATTTGCATTCTACGGGATAACCATATTGAGTGACCCATTGAAAGGTAAGTCCTGGAATCATAATATTGTGAATGGAAAGGTCCTGAAGGAAAGTTTGAACTTTAATAAGTGTCTTGAAATTGCTACATTGAGTGGCACGTGAAATTTTTGAAGTAATATCATGAGGAAAGTGGCAAAGGAATTTTTCAGGGAAAAAGAAAATTCTGGGTTTGAGAAATTCATATGTTGAAGATATAGTACAGCAGTTTAGAAGTTTGGATTGATAATTGATTTGATTCTGGAGGATAGAGAGTTGTTTTCTAAGGGAGATGCATTCTTTTGTTTGTTTCTCGAGTTGGTTTTGAAGGGTTTGAGACTCTGAATTTTGAGTGTTTTGAATGGGTAAGGGTTTTGACTCGTTTTGAGGTATTGGAGTTTGAGAAATTTTTTTAAGGAGAGTTTGATAATTTGAGCAGTAATGGGCGAGCAGAGGGGCTGGTGAAGTTTTGCGAAAGGATTAATGGTTGTTTTTGTTTTGAAATGGGTTTTGGAATTCTTTCTTTGGTTTTAAGAACATAATTCTTTGACCATTTAATTTTGAATTTGCAGACCAAAGAGATCGGATAATATTGTTCAAAGATTTGAGAAGTATCGTATGACCAGCATAATATCCAAGGTATTTGAAAGTTTGAATAAAATTTTAAAATTGTTTGAATGGGATCATCATTTGAATATTTTGAATAAGTGTTAAACAAATCTTTGATTTGAACTGGGAAAATATCAATGGTGCTACCATAAAGGTGCCACTATTCATAAAACCATGGAGGGAATTTTAACAAAGTATTCTTGATTTTGAAAAACATGTGTGATTTGAAGGTCGGAAGAGGAAAGCTCTAAACCAGGTCATTTTGTAATCTTGAAAGTTGAATCCTTCTGGGAAAAATTGACTTGAGAAATGAGAAAATTGTTTTGAAATCCATGGATAGATAAACTCATTTGGTTTTAAAATATCATGGATTTTACAGATGGAGTATTGAGTTTGTCCATCTTTTTGAATGTGTTGAATTTGAACAGATTTTGAATAGAGTAATATAAACTCATAATATTTTTGAGTTTCTTGAAGATCATCAGGGAGCCATTGAAAGTTTGTTGGAAATGTTGATTTGATTGAATTTTGAATTTGTGTTTTTGAAAGAGGTTTGTAATGGGTTGTTAAATAATTGAACGTAAAATGTAGATTATTTTGAGTATTTTCAAAATTTTTAAGTATTTCTAACAATTTATTTTCAAAAAAAAGAATAAATATGAAAAAAGTCAACACATCCTAATTTTTTAATGTATTTTGTTCCCCTACTACTCCACCGGGAATATTCCATTTCGAGAATGACATCGAGGATCTATTTGATCAAATTTCTTTTGTCAAAGAATTTGTTTTTAAAAAAGAAAACTTATCCATTTTAGACGTTGAGGTGTTTGGATGGTAAAGAAAAGTGTTTCTACATACAACAATAACAACAAACCTAATGCCTCAAAGCTCCCGCATATGTAGGGTCTGGGAGGGGTGGGATGCACGCAGCTTTACCCCTTCAGGGTGTTACTCTAAAGGGCAAGCTGTGTCCAAGGACCTCCGGAAAAGTGTTTCTGCATTAAAGTTAAAATGGTTATTTATGTCAAATGTCACTATACTTTGTCTAATGTGTCAAATTAGTTTTTATACTTTAAATTGTGTCAATTTAGTCCCTGTACAATTCAAAATGTATCAATTTGGTCATTAGAGAAAAATTTATGTTAAGTTTTTAATAAAATCTTTAATGGTTCGGCTGCGAGTTGGGTTAAATTGAGTTAACGAATGGATATAAGTTACTTACATCTAATATAATTTTTTCATTCAAAATTATCTTATTAACTTAACTTAAATTTGACCAAAGGACTAAATTGACACATTTTGAATTGTACAGGGACTAAACTGATACAATTAAAAGTACAAGGACTAAATTAACATAATGGATAAAGTACAAGAATCTTTGACATAAATAACCCAAGTTAAAATTATTTTTCTACTTTTGAGCATAAATAAAAAATAGTGTTCTTTCTAAAAGCAAAATTACAAGCAAAACTAAAAAAATTTCACACAAAAGTACCCCTATTTGAAGTACATTTAGAAAGTGCTTATAAAAAAGGAGTTTTTTGACAGCTTGGCAAGCAAGTGGAGTTGAATTGGCTTATTATTTAGCTTAAAGACCTAACTTATTTTAAGCTTGGGTCTAGTTAAACGGGTTTCTTATTTAAGTGAACTTGACCAAGCTTGAGAAAAGTCGAGTTCGATTGCTTGTGAACCTAATAAGTTTCAATGAGTTAATCTCGAGCTAAATTATGAGCTTAAATGTACATATACGACCTAAGCAAACGCATCAATAAATTAAACTTGAATCTAAATTAGCTTAGATGAGCCCGAATGAGTCCAACTTAAACTAGAATGAGCTGAAATAACTTAGCTTGAAATTCACTTAGTTGAGTACCTAGTAAGCGAAGGTTATAGTAATGTTAACCTCGGGATCCATAAGCCCAAATATTACGTGGTTAATAGTGAGAGAGCTTTATCCGTTCGACCAACTTGACCCAATTTTTTGTACATGGGTCGATTTTGAAGCAAGCTTCGTGCAATCCAAAATGTGCCTTTGAAACCCCATCAAGATTTTCTTGTTATCTCTTAGTTTTGGATAGAACTCATAAAACTTAAGACAATTTAGTAAAATGGTCAAGGCTTCATAGAGAGAAACTTGGCACATTATGACAAAACTCGACAATTTACTCTTTTTCTTTTAGTCTTAAGGTGAAAAGACATTTAATATGACTAACTAAAGGTGATACCATACCACTTGAATTGGTTAGGATTTTTTCATAATTAGCGACACGAATTTAAGAAGGCCACTTGACAAAGAGCAGTTAATTCGCTCACCAATGAGAAGTTGGGATTATATGTTCTGTAGCACCTCAAGTAGAAACAAACAACAAAAGAACAAAAAAGCAAAAACGAGAACGTAAAACACCCATCTGTATCATTGCTAGCTAAAAGAAAACTCACGTAGAAGCACACTCCTAGTTTTTGGTGTAGATTTCAACAATATAGAAAAATGAAGTCTATTCACATGCAATACGTACCACCAAAAACACTACAACCACTAAAATTATTATTTGTTAAAGACTTCACACACGAGTCTCATAAGAAAGAATCCTGCATAAGAGTTGAAAAAGAGAAAAGACCAACAAGGTTTTAGAATGAAATCCCACTTAAACTTATACGTGGAACTCATATATGCCAGCTCTGTGGGTCAGGTTCAAGTCCTGGTAAACTTTAACATCGTTGAAAAACAAATATCCCTTGAGCTACAACATGAAAAAGAGCAGCTACGTACTCAAATTCCCATAGTGCGACTCTTCTATTGGACCTCGTCATCATTCAATTGATCATTTTGAATCCAATCGGATTCTCAAATAGGACAATAGTGTCGATACATGCCCAATTAGGTATATTGGTCTAGAGTAATAATAAAGGATTCTCATAAGAAATAGACCAGCCCGACCAAATGAAGGGGGACAAACTGCATAAATAAGAGTTATATTGTATTATGAATGAAGCAATGAAATCAATGTCATCTCTTATCTTGTATTTTTTTTATATCTTTACTCTCAGTATTTTACTGCTTTAATTTAGTTTTCGGTCTATTTTAATTTTGGCTGGTATAATTATACAAGAATTCGGTAATATGAATTGACTTTTAGGTTCCAAAATTTAAATTATGAAACTGGTATTGACAATTACTTCTCCGTGATTTGCTGCTTCTTTGTTATAATTCATTGATGGCTGTTAGGAAAATGTCTCAAAATTACTTGGCATGTTAAGGAGAAGGACCGTGAGGAGTTCGATCGATCGAGGTGGAGCTCGATCGATCGAAAAATTTACGTAAAAGAAGGACGCTTCCAGAGAGCAGGGCGATCGATCAGTGAGGTACCGATCGATCGGGACTCCCCGATTGATTGGGACAAAGGTCTTCTGCGCATCTATAAATACGGACGTAGGGTACGCCACAAAGTATCCAAAGTAAAAGAGAGGTTTCCCAGCGGCGCCGCCACAAAATAGAAGAGAGTGTGAGAGAATTTTGTAATTCTTCTTCTTTTGAATCAATAATAAAAGCTCCGATCTTCGCCCGTAGTTTTCTCCCCTTTCGATTGTAAAGGGGTTTTCACGTAAATCATTGTGTTTATTGTTTCGTTTCTTTTTTAGTCCGTTTATTTCTCGTTATTGTAGTGGTATTTGATTCGATTGAGATCCGAGTAAATTGTTTATTTCTGCACAAATTGGTATCAGAGCTTGGTTCTTCGAATTGATACAATGGCATCGGGTATTAAAACCGAGGTTGAGAAATTCAATGGTCAGGGAAGTCTTAGCTTATGGCAAGTCCGTGTGAAAGGACTCCTGACTCAGAATGGCTTGAAGAAAACCTGAAACTTTGACCAAGGCACAATGGGAAGAGCTGGATGATAAGGCTCTCACGGCAATACAGATGTATTTGGCTGATGATGTTCTGTCAGAAGTCTTGGAGATTAAAACCGCAAAGGAGTTGTGGGAGAAATTGTTAGACATGTTTTGCCACAAGTCAGTCTTCAACAAACTCGCAGTGAAGCGGCTGTTGTACACTTTTCGTATGACAGAAAGTACATCTCTTAAAAACCATCTTAGCGATTTTACCTCAATTATACATGAATTAAAGGCTTTGGATGATGTCCCTAAGGACGAGGATCAAGCTATGATATTACTGTGTTTGTTCTCTAATTCGTATAAGGGCTTCGTAGAAAGCATGATATACGGGGGTAGGCCAACCATTACTGTTGATAAGGTAAAAAGAAATCTTGTGAGTAAAGAACGGGTAGATAAGGAATTATCTGACTCAGTGAATGACTCGGGTAGTGGTTTGCATGTGAGAGGAAGACTAGAACATAGGGGATCCAATGGTGGGAATAAGTCTAGGTCCAAATCTAGACATAAGAACCTGTCGTGTCATTATTGTCACAAGAAAGTGCACATAGAGAAAGACTGTTACAAATATAAGAATAAATCAAAAGAGGGTAACAGGGGTAACCAGGGCAAGGACAAGTCTGCTGAGGCTAGTGTTGTAGAGGAGGATAGTGAAGGAGAGTTTCTATTAGTTGCTGATTCTCAGTCCAGGTCCAAAGATAAGTGGGTCATGGATTCGGGTTGTTCATTTCATGTTACTCCAAACAGAGACTGGTTCTCCACGTATAAGTCTATACAAGGTGGGGTTGTCTTGATGGGTAATGATGCTGCTTGTAAGGTAGTGGGAGTTGGAACAGTCCGTGTGAGAATGTATGATGGAACTATTAAAACCTTGAGTGATGTTCGTCACGTCCCGGATTTGAAAAAGAACTTGATTTCTCTAGGTACCCTTGAGTCTAGTGGGTACAAGTACACTGCTGAAGGTAGAGTCATGCGGGTCAGTAAGGGTGCGTTAATTGTGATGAAAGGAAATAGGGTTGGTACTTTGTATGAGCTTGCAGGTACAACCGTGACAGGTGCAATTGTTGTTTCCACATCTGCTATGACAGATGCAGAAATCACAAGACTATGGCACATGAGAATGGGTCATATTGGTGATAAAGCATTGTCTGAGCTGAGTAAGAGAGGACTTCTTTGTGGTCAGTCAACAGGACTGATGAAATTCTGTGAGCACTATATTTATGGGAAGCAGAAGAGAGTCAGCTTCAAGTCAGCAGTGCATCAGACTAAGGGAACATTAGACTACATACATTCTGATCTGTGGGGACCTTCCAGAGTGGCTTCTAAAGGTGGGTCCAGGTATCTTCTAATGTTTACTGATGACTACTCACATAAAGTTTGGATCTATTTTCTGAAGCAGAAAAATGAAGTGTATGATATCTTCAAAAAGTGGAAAATTCTGCTTGAAAAACAGACAGGGAAGCCGATCAAGAGGTTGAGGACTGATAATGGTCTTGAGTTTGTCGAAGGGGACTTCACTAAATTTTGTGAAGATCAGGGTATAGTCAAACACAGGACATGTACAGGTCGACCTCAGCAAAATGGAGTGGCTGAAAGGTTAAACAGGACGTTACTTAAGAAGGCTCGTTGTATGCTTTCAAATGCAAGTTTAAAGAGAGAATGGTGGGCAGAAGCAGTTAGCATGGCTTGCTACCTTATGAATAAGACACCGCATTCTTTATTACAGATGAAGACTCCTGAGGAGGTATGGTCTGGTTCAACTTCTGATTATTCTCGGATTAAAGTTTTTGGTTGTCCTGCATATGCATATGTTAATGATGGAAAGCTGGAGCCTAGGGCCAAGAAGTGCATCTTTCTTGGTTATACGTCAGGTGTGAAGGGATATAGATTGTGGGATCCATGTGCTCAGAAGTTTCTGACTAGTAGAGATGTTACTTTCGATGAGTCTGCTCTACTTAATCCGCCACACACACCCTCCATTGACAAAGATACAGTTCAGGTTGAGACACCTAATGTTACAGAGATACAGTCAGATCAGCAGATTGTTCAGCTAGAGAGTATTCCAGCACCTCAGGTACGGGTTTCTGATGTTGTTACTGATAATGCAAAAACAGGTCAGCAGGTGGAGAATAATACTATAGCTGGTGGTAGACCGAGGCGACAGATCAAGCCTCCTGAGAGATATGGGTATGAGGAGATGATTGCCTATGCCCTCACTACTGCTGAGACGTTAGATGATAGTGAGCCGACTTCATATACAGAGACTGTATCAAGATCAGATGCTGAGAAGTGGCTCGTTGCTATGAATGAGGAGATGCAGTCTCTTCATAAAAATCAGACTTGGGAACTGGTGAAGCCTCCAACAGGGAAAAGACTAATTGGATGCAAATGGGTCTTCAAGAGAAAAGAGGGCATTCCTGGAGTTCAAGATGCAAGGTACAAGGCACGTTTGGTGGCTAAAGGCTATAGTCAGGTATAAGGTGTTGATTTTCATGATATTTTCTCACCTGTAGTTAGACATACTTCGATTCGTGCATTATTGTCTTTGGTTGCCATGCATGACTTTGAACTTGAACAATTGGATGTAAAAACTGCATTCTTGCATGGTGAACTAGAAGAGAGTATCTTTATGCATCAGCCCGAGGGTTTTGTTGTTGAAGGAAAAGAAGATCATGTGTGCTTACTTAAAAGGTCTTTATATGGTTTAAAGCAATCTCCTAGGCAGTGGTATAGGAGATTTGATCAGTTCATGACTAGTCATGATTACATCAGGAGTAAGTACAACAGCTGTGTGTACTTCAGCAAGACAGATTCAGGCTTTGTTTATTTGCTTTTGTACGTTGATGATATGTTGATTGCAGCACGAGATATGAATGATATCGATGACTTGAAATCAATGCTGAAGAGTGAATTTGAGATGAAGGATCTTGGAGCAGCTAAGAAGATATTAGGCATGAAAATTCGTAGAGACCGAGAAGCTGAAAAATTATACTTGTCTCAGGTGAAGTATATTGAGAAGGTGTTAGACAGGTTTCATATGAAGGATGCTAACCCGGTTAGCATGCCCTTAGCAGCTCATTTCAGACTCTCAGCGTTAGATTCGCCTCAGACTGAGGAGGACGTCAGGTACATGTCTCCGATTCCCTATTCTAGTGCAGTGGGCAGTATTATGTATGCGATGGTTTGCACACGTCCAGATATTGCTTTTGCAGTAAGCAGAGTAAGTAGATACATGGCGAATCCGGGCAAAGAACATTGGCATGCAGTAAAGTGGATTCTCAGGTATCTTCACGGAACCTCTGATTTGTGTTTGGAATATGGAAAAATTAAGTGTTGTTTGGTTGGGTATGTAGATTCTGATTATGGTGGAGACCTCGATAAGAGGAAGTTCAATTCAGGGTATGTGTTTTGCTTAGGTGACACAGCTATCAGTTGGAAAGCGTGTTTACAGCCTGTTACAGCACAGTCTACTACCGAGGCCGAGTACATGGCAGTAACAGAAGCATTCAAAGAAGCCGTCTGATTAAGAGGTTTGATCAGTGAAATCAGTGTTGAGCAGGGGACAGTTAGAGTATACTGTGATAGTCAGTCCGCTATTCGCCTAGCAAAAGATCAGATGACACATCACGACTGAACAAAGCATATAGATGTTAAGCATCACTTTATCAGAGATCTTATGAACGAGCGGAAGGTGGATTTGAGGAAGATTGGGACTGAAGACAATCCAGCTGACATGTTCACAAAAGTTTTACCAGGGAGCAAGTTCGAGCATTGCTCAAATTTGGTGGGTTTTTCAGTTTGATGTATGTTAGCCCTAGTTGAGGGGGCGTTTGTGGAGAAGGTGGAGTTGTTTTATTGTTGATGTTAATTTTGAGCCAAGGTGGAGATTTGTTAGGAAAATATCTCAAAATTACTTGGCATGTTAAGGAGAAGGGCCGTGAGGGGTTTGATAGATCGAGGTTGAGCTCGATCGATCGGAAAAGTTAGGTAAAAGAAGGATGCTTCCAGAGAGCAGGCCGATCGATCGGGAAACAGGTCTTCTGCGCATCTATAAATACGGACGTAGGGTACGTCACAAAGTATCCAAAGTAAAAGAGAGGTTTCCCAGTGGCGCCGCCACAAAATAGAAGAGAGTGTGAGAGAATTTTGTAATTCTTCTTCTTTTGAATCAATAATAAAAGCTCCGATCTTCGCCCGTGGTTTTTTCCCCTTTCGATTGTAAAGGGGTTTCCACGTAAATCATTGTGTCTATTGTTTTGTTTCTCTTTTAGTCCGTTTATTTCTCGTTATTGTCGTGGTATTTGATTCGATTGAGATCCGAGTAAATTGTTTATTTCCGCACAATGGCATTTGTTATCAAGATTTATTTTTCAATAATTAGCGACAAAGTCATAGTTTAAGACAACCAACTTGTACAAGCGAGACCTTAGTGAACTTGCATAAAAGTGAGAACTAGAAACAAAATAGACAAACAGTCATGAAAACAGGAATACAGGGCAAAAGGATCAAACAGGCACTATATAGCTACATCATCACTGGATGAGACAGGCCCGAAGAGAGAGTTGAGTCTACTTTCAAATAAAAGTGTCGATGTAGGGGAAGATGTCGAACCATATTAAAGCTGGGAAAAGATTGATAGGGGGTCAGATTAAACATAAGCCTTACTCCATCCTTGCAAAAAGGTCAACTATTTCCTATTTATTACCATCACGTGTCAAACCAAGCATTTTCCTAAGCTGTCACTCACATTTCGCATCAGAAAGCTTAATCAATATCTTTAACAGTGTCACCCTTCCTTATCAACTTCCCTGTTTTGGTCAAATCATTTGTTATCTAGATATTCTGTCATTTTTGTTGCATTAAATTGACTCCATACTTTCTCATTATTGAAAAACTTCAAATAAGTGAATTAGGGATTCGGCATTAAATGGCAAGAAGCATAAAGGCGAGTAGCTTGGTTCGCTTGCGGCTTGGTGTATCTGACATAAGGGGTCTAAGCTCAGCATATTAATAATCCAGCACTCAAGAGCAAAAAGCCCGAGGGCATATTGTACTCGCCAATATCCTTTCCTTCCAACTTTGCTCAGGTCATTCTATATGTATCTAATATTAGCACGCTACCTAATATTAACCCCTCTCACTCATACTGGTCATTGTTACACATAGAAGTGTAGGGCAGAGCCCGAAGGCAAACAAACTGAACACTAAAACACTCAAAGCAATAAATTGTCCACCATCCAAACTTCAATACCAAAACAGCTAAAAAAAAGAGCTAGAACAACTCGAATACGCGACCCCCAATCGATATACAAAAGACCAAGCTAAGAGATGTCAAAAACATTATAGGCACCCCACGCACAAATACATACACGAAAACTTGATCAGAAACATAAGCCTTCCAATCGCAACAAAAATAGGACAATGACATAGACCACATAAGTTACCCGAAAGGACAACTAAAGAACCTAGAATCCCGAGAATAAAAAAACTATTGTCATACTCAATAAACTAGTTTTATTAACAGTAATCAATTATCCCAAAACTTAAACCATTAAACCAAAGTCAGAGAAGAAAAGGGCAAAAGAAATCACGGCCCATAACATTAAATTGTAGAGGACAAAGTCAAAAAGCAATGTTTGATCCGCGACTCACTAACTAGGGTGCACAAATAACGGTCTAAACTATAATTTAAATTGGACCAAATCATAATTTACAGTTTGATTTGGTTTATAATTTAAAAAATTGTGGTATAGTTTTGAAATTTTGATTAGCAGGATTTATGGTTTAGGTTTGGTTCCGTAAACCATAAAAACCTAAATAAGAAAGGTTCAATATTTATTTATACTATTCGAATCATAACAAGTTGCATTACTAGCAAAGTTTTACTGGATAACCCAATAAGAAGGCACGGTTATTTATATTAATGGTCTTTGTACTTTTTTTAGTATGTTAATTTAGTCACTCTGTGATTTATATTATGTCAATTAAGTCTTTTGATCAAATTTAAGATAAGTTAAAGATTTAATTATTAACTATATAATCAGGTTAGATGCAAGTAATCCGCTACAAATCACCCATTCATTCCAATTAACGCAATCTCTGACTAAAAGTAAAAAAATCTATACAATATACTTACAAGGGAACTAAATTGACACAATAAAAAACATATGAATCTATTTAATACAAAATACAAAGTGCAGGGATCTTTAGAGTAAAACACCTAAAAAATTATTATTATTAAAATTTTGTTACATTAATGTTTATATATAAATAATTAAGGGAGAAAATTACTGATTTATTATTATCTAATTGAATGTAACAAAACCGTAATATATCGATAATTAATCTATATTTTATTGACAAAGTAGTAACCTACTTAATATTATGGTTTAACTATAACCAAAATTTTGCGGTTTGGTCCTGTTTGGTTTGGTTTGAAAAAAATTTTAAACCGTATTGTAACAGTTTGGTTTGGTTTTGATGCGGTTTTTATGAAAACCGGACCGTGCACACTCCTAATCCCACCCCCTCTAAGTTGAATTATTTTATTAGACTTTATTTCCCGTATGGAATTAAAATTAGATTATAAAATTATAATTTCAATTTCAATTTTTATGAAATTCAAATTTCATTGTTCGGCAAATTAAAAGAATTGAAAGTTAAAATTGTAATTCCATAACTATTTGTCTCAAGCTTTGAGTTGATCGAGTTAAATTAATCTAGATTTCGAGTCAACGGGAGTTGGGCTTTGGTCGGAATGAATTATTTCAAATTGAAGTCATTTGGAATTTTGGGTCACCTTGAGTTGAGGATTTTAGTTGGTTGCAATCATATCATGCTCAAGTTGTATCAAATATTGGATTAATTACATGGGTTCATTTCGGTTGGCACATATTGGGTTGAGTCATGTCTAGGTTTTAGGTCAACTGGGCTGGGTCATCTTAAGATTTGGATTAGCTCTGTTGGATTTCGTCCAAGTCAAACCTAAGTCAGGTAGGTCATTTCGAGTTTGAATCATCTCAGAATTTGGGTGTCTCGGTTTGGGTTTTCCAACTTTGAGTAACATTAGGTTAGGTCTAGATCAGGTAAGTTAAATTCGAGTTTGAGTCATTCAAGTAGCAAACTCAAACTTGAAATAATCTTACATGATTTAAGTTTGGCATAAGCGGGACCCAAAGTAGCTTAGTCAAAATCATAGATAACCCAACTTAATTAACATGAAACCTAGAGATGACTTAAAGGAAACATGATGTAACACGACTCAATCCAACTTGAATTTGGCCAACCCATATAACCCAAAATTGGAAATGACGCAATAACATGAAACCAAGATGGCTTGACCTCGAAATCTACCTACCCAACTCAAACCGACCCATGCTACCTCAAATCCAAGAATGAACCCATCTAATTAATCCAAAATCCAATATAGCTTGAGCACGATATAAACAACCCCACCAAAACCTGACCCAAGTTAACCGAAACTCGAAAGGAAGTCTAACTCTAATTGACCTAAAATTCCGAAAGATCTCACTCGATTGACTCAAAACTCGAAACTATTAGTTACGATATAACATTACTAACTTTCAAATCTTCGATTATCCAAACAACAAAACTGCAATTCCATCCTAATTACAGTTCTATCAGAATTGTAATTAGAATTACTCTCTTATAGTCAAAATTTTAATTCCATACGACAAGCACGACCGTACTAAACAAAACCAATCAAACAACGATGCGTTTTGATTGTCTTCCACAAAAGCACCACAACCGCTCCATACTCTACGCTCCATACTCCATTTTTAACCCCATTTTTCTCTCTCCAATTTCTCTTCCAGATCATACCCATTTTTATGTATAAAAATCCCATCTTTCCCCCCATTCAAACCCAAATTCCTCTTCTCTCTCCTCCTCCTCCTCTTGATCATGGCCTCCTTTCTCTTTCTTCTCTTTTCCTTCCTCTCTCTCTCCTTCGCCGCCGCCGACCCACCTGAAATCCGCCGCGCGTGTAACGCCACGCGCTACCCCGACGCTTGCCAATCCATGCTCACCCATTTGCCCCCAGGATCCGGCCCGGTTCAAATAATTGATTCTGCTTTACGCGTTTCGACCCAACATTTAGAAACGGCCCAATCAATGGTTAAGGAGATTCTGGACTCTTCGATCCATAACCCGAACCGGTCCAGGGCGGCCCGGACGTGTCTAGAGGTGTTGGGTAACTCAGATTACCGAACCCAAGCCGCCGCCGCCGCATTGTCGCGTGGGAACACCAAAGACGCACGTGCATGGGCCAGCGCCGCCTTATGTTACCAGTACGGTTGCTGGTCCGGTCTCAAGTACGTGAACGACAGCCAAACCGTCAACCAAACGATGTCGTTTTTCAACAACACGCTTCTGGTCTCCACCAGCAACGCGCTCAGCATGATGGGTGCACTGGACCAGCTAGGTGACAACACCGCCACTTGGGGCCCACCCAAAACAGAGCGGGACGGGTTCTGGGAAAAACTGGCCGGTTCGGGTCAAACCGGGGGTCGGTTTAAAGGTGAGATTTTGAAGGGGTTAACGGCGGATGTGACGGTGTGTAAGGACGGTAATGGAAAGTGTTATAAGACGGTGCAAGACGCCGTGAACGTGGCGCCCGAGTAATTTAGAAGGGGAAAAGAGGTTTGTGATAAAGATAACGGAAGGGGTGTATGAGGAGACCGTTAGGGTTCCGTTTGAGAAGAAGAATTTGGTATTTATAGATGGGATGGGCAAAACTGTAATTACAGGGTCTCTTAGTACTGCGATTGTGGGGATTACTACTTACAACACTGCTACTCTTGGTATGCTCTCTTCTCTTTTGATTTGATTAGTCTATGCAATAATAACAACCGACCCAGTGCCTCGGGGACTTGGGTGGGAGTGGTGGGTGGTTGGTGATGGTGTTTGTGTAGATATGGTGGGTGGGGGTGTGGTGGCCGAGAATGGGGTGGTGGGTGGTGGGGTGGGAGGTGTGGATAGAGGTGGGATGGGTAGACACATGGATGGTGCTAACTAGTGGTGTGGTGGGTGCGGGTGAATGCGGTGGTGGTGGTGGTGGTGGTGGTGGTGGGGGTGGATGGTAGCTGTAGATGGGGGGTCGGCGAGGATTTGTTGGGAGAACATCATTACCCACACACAGTCTGAGTATCGTTAGCTCTGATATCAATGTTACGAGCCTAAAAGGAAGGAAACTATAATAAACTAAAAGAAAGCATTAAAATACTAAAAGTAAGGGATAAGAGAGAAAAGTAAAAGATAACATTTCATTTACTTGATTGATTTGTGAATACATGACCCCTATTTATAGAATGAACCCCTCTAAATAAGGCCCACTATATCTACTATTAGACTATCCTAATACTAAAGATCTTAATATTATAAACTCTAATTACCTAATTTGGGAACGTATCACTCCTGACCTAAGTTTTGTAATGTCTTGGGTGCATCTTGTGGGTTTGATAAATTCTAATTACCTAATTTGGGAACGTGTTACTTTCAATGTATATGCAAAATTACTTAATATAGAAAAATGTATGATCCATTTGTCTATAACAAATGCATTGGATCAAGCAACAATAACAGACTTAATGCCTCAAGGGCTCCCGCATAAGCAGATTCTGGGAGGGGAGATATACACAACCTCACCCCTTAAGGTGTTACACTAACGAGAAGCTATTTTCGAGTGATGTAATTGGATCCTTACCCATTATAAGGAAACCAATCTGAGCGATGGAATTTCGTATGGTACAACAGACAGCAAGTCATGTGATCAACAGTCCAAAATTTAATACTTTAGTGTTAATTATGGGGTGCCATCAAGCAAACTAGTCTATATTATGTGACATATACAAGGCGTTGTTTGGTTAATACAGGAATTAAATTCCTGTAGTAAGTGTTTTTTTTTCCTGTAATTCAAGTATTGTGTCAACCTTTGAGGAAGTAGGTATATGTGTTCGGTTGCCAATGTGGAAAATAGAACTTTCCAAAAATTAGAACTTAGCTAGCCCTCCAGGTAAATTAATTCTTATGTAACAAAGGAATTGAAAATTTTCATGTTCTGTGAATTTCCTGGTAACTAAACATGAAGGCAAACACACACTTTTATGAATTCCAAAGTCATATGTTACTTCTGGATAAACAAACAACGTTTAAGTATCAGTATGGGACTCTTTATGGAATGCATCGACTTTTTCTCCTGGCTAGGACTAAACTGTGTGGGTAACATGCCTAAACGTGCAATGTTCACATCTTATTAGGCTGAACTTGAGACTAAATGAGTCAAAACGAGTAAGAGTTTTTGGTCAAAACTCATTGAGCTAGGCTCAAGCTCACCTCAATCAAGCCTAATTGACGCTCATGGAAGGTTGAGCTTGAGCTCAAAGTTTGTAGGCTCGACAAACTTTTGACCCAAGCCCCAAGTTTAGGATGTGCAAGCTTTATGTTATACAGATTCGTCTGTGGGAGTTGTTCGGCTCGGTTTAGTGGTGGGCAACTCAACTCTTAAGTATGAAAATCTTAGGTCTGAAATTCATCACCCTCTCTCTTGAATGTTGGTAGCCCTATTTAAGATAATGTTATACCTCTTTACCATTATAAAAAAATTACAGATTATGTGGACCCTTTAATAATTTATGGTTTTATGGGGGACAGGCGTCCTAGGAGATGGATTCATGGCGAGCGGACTCACAATTCAAAACACTGCGGGCCCTGACCCCCATCAAGCCGTTGCCTTTCGTTCTGACAGCGATTTCTCCTACATCGAAAATTGCGAGTTCCTCAGCAACCAAGACACTATCTATGTCCACTCCCTTCGCCAGCTCTTCAAGAACTGCCGAATAGAAGGGAACGTCGACTTCATCTTTGGCAATGCTGCTGCCATCTTTCAAGACTGCTCTGTACTAATCAGACCCCGCCAGTCTCAACCCGAAAAGGGTGAGTCCAATGCCATCTCGGCTCAGGAGCGGACCGACCCAGCTCAAACCACCGGGTTCGTCTTCCTCGGTTGCACCATTAATGGTACTGACGAGTACATGGGGTTGTACTTTAAAAGCCCCAGTAAGCACAAGAACTATCTGGGTAGACCATGGAAGGAGTACTCGAGAACAGTGTACATCAACTGTACCATTGAAGCACTTATTAGCCCGGATGGGTGGCTCCCATGGAGCGGGGATTTTGCACTATCCACGCTTTATTACGGGGAGTTTGGGAACACGGGACCCGGTGCAGATTTGGCAAAACGGGTCCCGTGGAGTAGTCGGATTCCAGCTGAACATGTGGATTTGTATTCGGTTACGAACTTCTGATGATACTAGGGGAAGCCACCATTCTTCTGATGATAAATCGGTCCTTTTTTTTGTTCAACACTGGATTGGAATTGGTACATAGTGAATGCCACTATTCAATTTATTTGAACATTTTCTATGTATTGCATTTTTCAGGCATGAATTTGAGAATTGTTTTATAATTAATTTTATTCAGAATGTTGTACAAATTAATAGTGGAAGATATATTCTGACATTTCAATGTTTTTGAGTTTAAAAGTTTTATCTCCTAAGTATCCTCTATTGGAATTAGGTGACTTTTTGTCAAAATTCGGTGAACTTTTATTAGAAAATGCTGATGTAGCACATGGGTACAACAATATATACGTGATGTTAGCATATTTTGTTCCTCGATAGAGTACCTTTATATGTAAGAATGATGTGTCATATCTGCAATTTGAAGGAAACAACGTGTTGGATTCCGACTAAAATTCAATCGAATTTGTCTTAGGGCTCTCTATATATTGTTGATTATGTGTTAAATCAGCATTTTTGAAGTGAAATTTCATTGCATTCTAGCAAAGGAGTAGCTAGTCTATAAAATGTTATATCTTAGACAGCGTTATCTTATATAATAGAACATCAAAATGCCTAAAGGGCAAAAGATAATAATTTTTACGGGAATTGTTGCTAGGGAAATTATTGTTATTATAAAATAACAATGTAACTTATAGTAAGTAATAACAGTATCGTTCTAACAATAAAATTATGGAGTTTCCTACAAACTGGGGGAAAATTTGCAACAGTTGGTGCCTTTACCAAGCCATTGTACGGACATGAAGGTTCATAATTAGTTTTATATTTTAACATGTTCTTTCATGTAAATACTCGTTGGATTTGAAGTATGGATATTGCAAAGGCTCACTTTATATTAATATTGTAATTAGGTGTTGTTGAGATTCAAACTTATAACCTTTAGGTTAAAAAGACTCTAATATTATGTTAAAAAATTAACTTTTTCAAAAGTTTAAGATGGATATTAGCCCAGGAATAATTGTATACTCTAATTAACAAAAAACAAAAAAACAAATTCCCAAAAATTTTTCAATTTCTTAGAAATTTTTATAAAGAATCATAATTGTGTACAATACGTGTTGAAAAGAATTCGTAAATCTTATCTGCCTCACCTCCTTCCTTAGAGGGAATGTATTTGAAGCACTGAGTTGCTGTTTTAAAATGTGTGGAAAATTATGATTTAGGTACCATAAGATTTGAACAATTATTATTTAGGTACTCTGACATTTTAATATATTGAAGAAGGTGTCTTGAGTTTTAGACATTTTATCACTTAGGTGCCCTAAAGTTTTAAAAATTTATCAATTAGGTATGCTTTTGCTAAAAATTCGATAAATTTTTGCTAAAAAATGATAAATTTAACATATTTTCAACAATATATAAGTGTCTTCATTAAAATTTGATAATATGGTAATTTTTAGACGTTCTACATCGACTTTCGGTCAAATATTTTATCCAATTTGTTAAATTTTTTATGAAAACATTGGCACTAGCTTATAGATATTATAGTATTCATTTATTATATAAATTTTTTTTGCATAAAATTGATCAAATTCTTACAAGAAATCATCAATTTCATCACATGGTACCTAAGTGATAAAAGAAAAGTGTGATCGAAGCAAATGTTTTTAGAAAACTTATCCCATTTTAGAATTTGAGGTGTTTGGATGGTAAAGAAAATTGTTTTTACATAAAATTTGAAATTATTTTTCTACTTTTAAGTATAAATCAAAAAATAGTTTTTTTCTAAGCAAAAATCAAAAAATATCTAATACAAAAGTATCCCTATAGGAAGTACGTTTTAAAAAGTAGTTTTTTGGCAGCCTAGCAAGAAAGTTGATTTGAATTGGCTTGTTATTTAGCTTAAAGACCTAACTTATTTTAAGCTTGGGTCTAGTTAAACGGGCTTCTTATTTAAGTGAACTAGACCAACCAAGCTTCAGAAAAGTTAAGTTCGATTGCTTGTGAACCTAATAAGTCTCAGTGAGTCAATCTCGAGCTAAATTATGAGCTTAAATGTGTGTGTGTGTGTATATATATACATATATATATACGACCTAAGCACAAGCATCAATAAAGTGAACTTGAATCTAAATTAGCTTAGATGAGCCCGAATGAATGCAACTTAAACTAGAATGAGCTGAAATAACTTAAGCTTGAAATTCACTAAGTTGAGTACTTAGTAAGCAAAGGTTATGGTAACGTTAGCCTCGGGATCCATAAGACCAAATATTATGTTGTTAATAGTGAGAAAGCTTTATCGCTTGTGCCAACTTGAGCCAAGTTTTCGTACATGGATCGATTCTGAAGCAAGCTTGGCACAATCCAAAATGCGCCTTTTAAAGCCATCATGATTTTCTTGTCATCTCTCGGTTTTGGATGAAGCTAGTAAAACTTAAGACAATTTAGTAAAATGATCACGACTTCATAGAGAGAAACTTGGATGTTACAACAAAACTCGACAATTTACTCTTTTTCTTGAGTAGGAACTCATTATCATTTTTTTGTAGTTAGTGAGACGAAGTTAAGAAGACCACTTGACAAAGAGCAGTTAATTCAGTCACTAATTAGGAGTTGGGATTATATGTTGTTTAGCACTTCAAGCAGAAATAAACAATTAAAGAACAAAAAAGCAAAACAGAAAACATTTTTTTCAATAATTAGCGACAAAGTCGTGATACAAAGTAGGCTACTGGACTAGGCGAGACCTGAGACCATCCGAAAAGAATGGAGGCCACAAAAGATAGCAAAAAAGAAAACAAAAAACAGGAAGATAATAAGAGACAATCAAACAACGAGCCACAACCACGACTCTTAAAACAGGAGGATTAACAGGAAACTGGAAAAAAAACGATGCACTGAAAGCAAAGAAACACAGACCTTAGGGAGAGAGAAAACAACCGAAGCCAAAGAACAGAACAATCACAACTAAAGAAAAAACCGCTGAACCGGATCATCACAACCTTCTATGAAACATAGCACTCACCATAGGCGGGTTGAAGTCAACAAAATTTAGACCTACTCTTTCTTCTATTTCTACTACTCGTTCAGCCTCCTCGATTTTATCTGCATCAATACCGTTGTCCCCTCAATTCGCCATATTCCTCTTGTTCTTTTTGCCATGAGCCTTAGTAGGTTTCTGAGGACTTCTTCCGAATGACATGTCCTTTAAGAAATCTCTTAATTCCCACTTCTCATTCTCTTTCATCTTACGCTTGAGAGCTCGCCTGCTCCTTTTTTATGTCTGCATCTTTTCCTTCTTCCTTGGAGTTGTACTATTCCCCTCCATAAATGGCACCAGCACATGGTAGTTCTCTGGTATACTGTCCTATGTTTGTTGGTATCTGAGCACTTCAAGGGGTTCAAAGCCTGGTGGGAATTCAGGACCGAATGATGCAGAGTCATTTTCACTCATGATGTCCCGCCCTTCATTCTCATGTGGTGATGTCTGAGCATGATGCTGCACTGTTTTGACATTATCATTCTCAATCCAAGGCTATAGATGAGGGAGATGTTGATTTTCTCGAACATCCTGACTTGTTACTCGAGCAGTAGGTTGGGAGAAGTAAGGGGGCTGAGGTGCACGCAGGTCAGAACATCCCAAGGCCCAACTCCCTAAGTGCTGGCCATCAATATGAATAGATATCTAGCCCAATGTATGACCTAAAACAATCACTCCTCCATTCGTTAGCCTAGAAGGATGAGTTTCAGCATCCTTACAGTCATCCGCGACATTCGTCACCTGCTCGCGGAGAGGTTGAACACGCTTTGTATCGTTGCTAACTAAAAAAATCTCTCCTAGAAGCACACTCCTAGTTTTTGGTGTAGATTTATATAATGTGAAAAAATAAAGTTTGTTAACATGCAAGACGTACCATCAAAAACTCCACAACCGTTAAGATTATCATATGTTTAGGATTTTACATGTGAGTCTTATAGGAAAGAATCCTACATAGGAGTTGAGAAAGTAAAAATAGACCAACAAATAAGTCTAGTTTATTATTCCACCTAATATCAATTAGTTTTAGGATATAACCCTACTAGAGCTTATATGTGGACTCATTTATGCCAACTCTGTGGGTCGGACTCGAGTTATGATGAATTTTAACATCGTTCGAAAATATCCCTTGGACTCCAACATGTAAAAGAGCAGCTACATACTCGAATTCTGGTAGTGTGACTCCGCTCTTGGTACGCCTCATCATTAACTAATTGTTTTGAATTCGTACCGATTCTCAAATAGGACAATAGAGTTGACATATGCCCAAATTAGTATACAGTCCTAGAGTAATAATAGGATAGCGCAATAAAATGTAGACGAGCCCGACCCGGTAGGGGGACAAACTTTATAAATAATAGTTAGATTGTATTATGAATGAAGCAATTAAATTAATGTTATCTCTTATCTCGTATTTCTTATATCTTTACTTTCAATATTGTTAAAGTATAAAACTAAACCACCCGCGCAGTTCTTTTTCTTTTGGGTTCCCGGTCTGTGCCTGTTTTGTGCGCGTCTTGGGTGCGTGTGCTCGGTGTCAGTTTTGTCGGGTTTTGGGTGTTTTGGTTTTGTTGCTTTTTGTTTCCCTTTTTGTTCCTCCCTCCGTTTGCGGAGTGGCCTGAGCCTCATCCTATCGAGCGGCTTGTCTGATTCTTCGGCTTTGCCGATAATTATCAAAAAAAGTATAAAACTATTCATGAACCTTCACCCATAAGCCTAACCTTTTGAGAAAGTTGGTTCCTTGACATGGTATTAAAGTCTCTTTGACCAAAAGGTCATGAGTTAGAATCTCAACAACCCCTATTTTCTATATTAAACAATTTCAGCACAAAGTTTGATATGAGCTTGTGTAATATCCACACTTTAAGCCTGATTGACATTCGTAGGAGGGGGCATGTTAGAGTGTAAAACTATTCATGGACCTTCATCCATCAGCTTAAGCTTATAGGATAATTACAACAACAACAACAGGTCCAGTGCCATAAGGGCTCCCGCGTGAGCAAAGTCTGGGAGGGGTAAGATGTATGCAGCTTTACCCCATCAGGAAATACCCTAATGAGAGGCTTTTGAGATAATTAGTTTCTTAATAAACATAATACTGTTTTGATTTAGTTTTCGGTCTATTTTAATTTCGGTTGGTATAATTGTACAACAATTCGGTAATATGAATTGACTTTTAGGTCCCAAAAATTTAAATTATGAAACTGGCATTGACAGTAGCTTAATCCGCCGTGATTTGCTGCTCCTTTGTAATAATTCACTGATTGCATTTGTTTATCTATAGATTTTCTGTCATTTTTGTTGCATTAAGTTGACACCATATACCTTTTTTTTATTATTATTATATATATATTTTTTATCAAAGACACCATATTTCTTATTATTGACAAAATTGGAAAAATAATTATGTCTTATTATAGTTTCAAACAAGTGAATTAGAGATTCGGTATTACTGGCAAGAAGCATAAAAGCGAGTAGCTTCATTCGTTTGCAGCTAGATTAATGTAACATAAGGGGTCTCAGCGCTCACCATATTAATAATCCAATACTTAAAGGCGAGAAGCCAAGGACATGTACGCGCCAATGTTCTTTCCTTCCGACTTTGAGCTAGGTCATCCTATATGTATTCGATGTTAGCACACTACCTAATATTAACCCCTCTCACTCATACTGACGTACTCAATTTGTTGATAATAAGTGCAGGGTAGAGCCTAAAGACAAACAAACAGAACACCAAAATGCTCAAGCCATAAATTGTCCACCATCCCGACTCCAATAACAAGACAGCTAAAGACATGACATATAAATTATCAATTTAGAGATATCAAAAACATGATAAACACCCCATGCACAACAACAACTACATACACGAAACCCGATTAAAAACATAGGCCTTCGAGTCACAACAAAAACAGAACAATGACATTGTAACGCTCCCAACTTAAATACCGAATAGGCTCAAGTTAAACGGGCGCTACATGGCTGTAGTACAATGAAATCCCCCATTATAGTACGAAGCCCAAATCATTCCATCACAATTTTCTCAAATTCCATAAATTTTCCAAAATTCATGACATCAAATCCTAATACATCGTCACCTATGACTACATTTAACAGTGCGGAAGCTCCAAATTACAATACCTCAAATAGTCCATCATATTCTATTACGAACTTATTTAAATAGCTAAACCTCGAAATCAACAAAATTCCTGAAATAATACGTCGCTTTGCCTTCCTTGTTCCTCTATAACTGGAATGAGCTACTAATCTGGGAAAAAGAGAAATAAATGAATTGGGTGAGCAAACAACGCGCTCAGTAAGTACAACACGTTCCCTACCCGGATCAGGCATATTATTAAAAACGGATAAACATCCAATCAAAACCTGTAAAATCAATTATCTTCGAAAATCATTTTGTTTCATAACTCAGTTCATTTCACAAAGCTTTTCGGTAAACTTACAGACGCATCTACGGCCGGTATTATTCCCGCAACAGGGTCGTAATCGACGTTCGTATTTCGTATTCGAACCGGTTTATCGGTTCCAAGTCGACAGATCCGCTAGGATCAAAACGTAGCATCTGTTAGTTCCGAAGAACTAACAGACATCGTAAACTACGTGCCGGTATTATTCCCGCGACAGGGTCGTAGTCGACTTTCGTATTTCGTATTCCATAGTCGATAGACCTCGAAAGGTCAACGTAGTTATCTGTAAGCTCTCTAAAACCTTTTCAAATTCAAATCACAAGTTCATAATAATTTCCTTCGAACTTCACATATTCGTAAAAACTCCTTCGAAGTTCGCATATTCGTAAAAACTCCTTTGAAATTCACATGGTCGTAAAAACTCCTTTGAAAGTCACATATTCGTACAAATTCTTTCGAAATTCACATGTTAAATCAACGTATAAACCAGTATAATTTAACTCATAAAAGTATAACTCACAAAATCACATAAACACATATGCCCAATCCTATTTTATCAAAACAATAAATCATTCAACATATAAATCTCACAAATCAAGTCATTTAAAGCAATTTTCATACTTTATAAACAAGTAGGGGAAGTACTGTATTTATCTTTACTAGCTTTTAACCCAAAAACCCAGTTCCTATAGTTGATTAGCTTTGAAATTGACGATATAGCGTTACCGGCAAGGTGGCCGGTACTGTTCCGGCTAGGTGGCGGCACCCACAGGTCGGTCGGAGCTGTGCCGGCGAAGTGGCGGCACCGGAGGGTCGGTCGGAGTCGTGCCGGCGAGGTGGCGGCACTGGTGAGGCGAGGAGAGAGAATCGTGGGTGGTGAAGAGAGAGAGAGAGTTGGGTGGTGGTGTGAGGATTGAAGGGTGGTGATGTGGGGTATTTATAGAGCTGGTGGAGGTCAAGCGGTACCTTGGGGGCCACGGTCGTACCGTGAAGGTGGTTGGCGGTAGTGGGGAGGGCGGCGGTACCGGGGTGGCCTCTCTTTCCTGTTTTCTTTTTGTTTTCTTTTCCCTTTTTCTTTTTTCCTTTTTGTTTTTTTTTATATATTTATTTATTTGTTTATTTATTTTTATTTGTAACCTAGTTAAAATAATAGCGAATTTTAACCTATTTTAAATGTTCTAAATTTTGACATATGAGTCTAATTTAATTTAAATATCCTTAATTTTATATATTATAATACCAAATTTAATTTAATTAAATTAAATATTACAGACATCGATTACATAAAGTACCCAAAAAGACAACTAAATTACCCCAAAAAATAAGAAGAAAATGGCAACAAATAACGGTCCATGACATTAAAGTGTAGGGGACAAGTCAAAAAGTAGCAGCCCGTGGCACTTAGCTGTTGCCAATGTTTTATCCGTGACTCCTACCCCCCGGCCCCATTACGTTGAATTGTTTTATTAGAGTTTATATGATATATGAAATTAAAATTAGACTGTATAATTATAATTTAATTAAAAGAATTAAAAGTTGAAATTGCAATACTATAATTACTTATGTTGAGTTCTGAGTCAATCGAGTTAGATCATTTTAGATTTCAAGTTAATTAGGGTCGGATTTTTATTAGATTGAATCATTTCAGATTGATGTCATTTAGAGTTTTGGGTCAACTTGAGTCGAGAATTTTAGTTGATTGCAATCATATCGTGCTCAAGTTATATCGGATATTGGATTAATTAGATGGGGTCGTTCTAGGATTTCGGTTGGCACATGTTGGGTTTGAGTCATGGCCGGATTTTAGGTCAACAAGGGTTGGTCATCTTATGGTTTGGATTAGCTATGTTGGGTTTCATACAAGTCAAACCTGAGTTAGGTAGGTCATTTCGAGTTTGAATCATCTCAAATTTTGGGTGTATCGGTTTGGGTTTTCCAACTTTGAGTAACATTGGGTTAGGTTTATGTCAGGTAAGTTAAATTCAAGTTTGAGTCATTCAAGTAGGAAATTCGAACATAAAATAATCTTGCATGATTTAAGTCTAGCTTGAGCAGGACCCAAAGTAGCTAATTTAAAACCAAAAATAACCTAACCTAATTAATCTGAAGCCTAGTGATGACCTAAGAAAACATGATTTAATATGGCTCAATTCAACTTGAATTCGACCAACCCAGTAACCCAAAATTGGAAATGACGCAACCTAATGACATAAAGCCAAGCTGGCTCGAGCTCTATATCTATCTACCCAACTCAAACCGACCAATTGTACCATGTATCCAAGAATAAACCCATCTAATTAACCCAAAATCCAATATAATTTGAGCACAATATGACCAACTCAACCAAAACTTGACCCCAGTTGATTCAGAATGATTTGTTTTGACTGATTCAAAACTCAAGACGATTACTAATGCAATAACATTTTCAATTTTCAAATCTTTGATTATCCAAACAACAAAACTATAATTCCATCCTAATTATAGTTCAATTAGAATTATTATCTTATAATCAAATTCTAAGTCCATAAGCCAAACACATAGCATATTAATCTTGTTTGTCTTCCACAAAAGCATCACAAGCAAAAAACATCACATCCACTCCATTTTTATCCCCATTTTCTCTCTCCAATTTCCCCCAATTGCGTTTCCAGATCATACATTCACATTCAAATCCCCCATTTTCAAATTTCAACAACCCTAATTCCTAATTTTCATGCATAAAAATCCCACTTTTCAACCATTCAGACCCAAATTCCTCCACTCTCTCCTCCTCTTAATCATGGCCTCCACTTTCTTCCTCCTCTTATCCCTCTTCTCTCTCTCCTTCTCCGCCGCCTCCTTTATTCCCCGCCACCACCTCCACCGCCCTATCGCCGCCGACCCACCTGAGATCCACCGCGCGTGTAATGCCACGCGCTACCCCGACGCTTGCCAATCCATGCTCACCCTTTTGGCCCCAGGATCCGGCCCGGTTCAAATAATTGATTCTGCTTTACGCGTTTCGGCCCAACATTTAGAAACGGGCCAATCAATGGTTAAGGAGATTCTGGACTCTTCGGCCCATAACCCGAACCGGTCCAGGGCGGCCCGGACGTGTCTAGAGGTGTTGGGTAACTCAGATCATCGAACCCAAGCCGCCGCCGCCGCATTGTCACGTGGGAACACCAAAGACGCACGTGCATGGGCCAGCGCCGCCTTATGTTACCAGTACGACTGCTGGTCCGGTCTCAAGTACGTGAACGACAGCCAAAGCGTCAACAAAACGATGTCGTTTTTCAACAACACGCTTCTTGTCTCCACCAGCAACGCGCTCAGCATGATGGGTGCACTCGACGAGCTGGGTGACAACACCGCCACGTGGGGCCCACCCAAAACAGAGCGGGACGGTTTCTGGGAAAAACCGGCCGGTTCGGGTCAAACCGGGGGGCGATTTAAAGGTGAGATTTTGAAGGGGTTAATGGCGGATGTGACGGTGTGTAAGGACGGTAAGGGAAAGTGTTATAAGACGGTGCAAGACGCCGTGAACGCGGCGCCGAGTAATTTAGAAGGGGAAAAGAGGTTTGTGATAAAGATAACGGAAGGGGTGTATGAGGAGACCGTTGGGGTTCCGTTTGAGAAGAAGAATTTGGTATTTATAGGAGATGGGATGGGCAAAACTGTGATTACAGGGTCTCTTAATACTGGGATTATGGGGATTACTACTTACAACACTGCTGCTCTTGGTATGCTCTTATCTTTTGATTTGATTAGTCTATGCAACAACAACCACCGACCCAGTACCTTGAGAGCTCCCGTATATGGGGAACGATGTATGCAGCCTTACCCCTTCAAGGTAGGGTGTTACCCTGAAGGAAGGCTGTTTTCGAGGACCCCAATCTTGATTTGATTAGTCTAGGCATTGTGTTATTTTTTAAGGTGTTAAAATTTGAGATTGGGGATAATTAATGTTTCAAACTTTAAATTTAATGCTTGCCTTCCTTTGGAGTAGTACACCGTCGGAGTCAGGCTGCGTACATCTTACCCCTCGGGCCCTGTTGCGGTGGGAGCCTCTATAAGGCATTGGGTTGTGTCGTCGGTGTCAAATTTGATGTTGTGTAGTGTATATATTAGTATTCATATATTGTAGGTTGGTGTTTATGGATTTGTTTGGCAATTGAGTAGACGGGCGGAGAGGGGGAGGGTAAGAGATTCTCCAACCTTGGCTTGGGTAACGGATAAGAGGGTCAATTGGGTTAGTTTTGTTTGACAATTGGATAAAAAAATAAGAATAAAGAAAGTTATAACTAAAATAATAACAAAATTGTTCAAATTTTTTTAAAAGATTACTCTTCTCCCTTTTTCCCAGATCGGAGGGTAAAGAAAAGAGGGTCAATGGAGAGTAAATCTTATCCCGCGTTACCCTCCATCTCCGTCATTACTCCTGTAGAAAAATTGCCAAACACGGATAATGATTTACTGTCTATTAACCTCACCCCCTTTACCTGAATTGCAACCCGTTACCCAGCTGCCAAACCAAGTTTGACATACAACCCGATGTGATTTATCCTTGTTAAGCAAATTCAACCGATTGACACATCTGCTGTGTTTTGTCATGTTTTAAGGTAGAAACGAGTTCAATATGATTAACTTATCGACACGGTACGGGGTCCTTATGGCTCCTAGCCTAAGTTTTGTAATGTGTTGGGTGCATCTTGTGGGTTTTATCACATGCTGATGCCATTGATTGGGGCAGCCATGTGCATTTTGAAGGGTTATGTAAATTATGAACGGGTAAGGATCAGGTGCATTTGTTTGTAACAAATGCGCCATGCATTTTGCTATACGAGGCAATTTTTTGAATAATTTATATATTTATCGTTTTAAATGTATATACGAAATTACTTAATATAGAAAAATGTATAATCCATTTGTTTATAACAAATGCATTGGATCCTGACCCATTATAAGGAAACCAATCTGAGTGATGGAATTTAGTATGGTATAGCAGACAGCAGGTCATGTGATCAGCAGTCCAAAACTTAATAATTTAGTGTTAATTATGGGGTACCATCAAGCAAACTGGTCAATATTATGTGAAATATACAAGGCGTTGTTTGGTTAATATAGGAATTAAATTCCTGTAGTAAGGGGTTTTTTTTTTTTTTTTTTTGTAATTCAAGTCTTGTGTCAACCTCCTAGGAAGTAGGTGTTTGTGTTTGATTGCCAATGTGGAAAATAAAACTTTCCAGAAATTAGAACTTAGCTGGTCCTCTAGGTAAATTAATTCCTGTGTAACAGAGGAATGGGAATTTTTTATGTTCTATGAATTTCCTTGTAACCAAACATGAAGGCAAACACACAATTTCATGAATTATAGTCATATGTTACTTCTTGATATACAAACAACGCTTAAATATCAGTATGGGACTTCTTTATGGAATGCACCGACTTTTTCTCCTGGCTAGAGCTAAATTGTATGCCTAACGTGCAATGTTCACATCTCATTAGGCTGAACTTCAGACTAAATTAGCCAAAACGAGTAAGAGCTTTGGGTCAAAACTTATTGAGCGATGCTCATGCTCACCCCAACCGAGCCTAATTGATGCTCATGGAAGGTTGAGCTTGAACTCAAAGTTTGTTGGCTCGACAAGCTTTTGACCCATGGCCCAAGTTTAGGATGTGGAAGCTTTATGCTATACAGATTTGTGTGTGCGAGTTCTTGGGTTGGTTTAGTGGTCGGGCTACTCATGTCTTAAGTATGAAATCTTGGGTCCGGAGCTCATTACCCCGTCCCCTCTGAATGTTGGTAGCTCTATTTAAGACAATGTTATACCTCCTTACCGTTACAAAAAATTTACATATTATGTGGACCGATAATAATTTGTGGTTTTATGGGTGGCAGGGGTCCTGGGAGATGGATTCATGGCTAGCGGACTCACAGTTCAAAACACCGCCGGCCCTGACGCCCACCAAGCTGTGGCCTTCCGTTCCGATAGCGACTTCTCCTACATCGAAAACTGTGAGTTCATCGGCAACCAAGACACTATCTACGTCCACTCCCTTCGCCAGCTCTTCAAGAACTGCCGAATAGAAGGGAACGTCGACTTCATCTTTGGCAATGCTGCTGCCATCTTCCAAGACTGCACTATCCTAATCGGACCCCGCCAGTCTCACCCTGAAAAGGGCGGGACCAACGCCATCTCGGCTCACGGGCGGACTGACCCGGCTCAAACCACCGGGTTCGTCTTCCTTGGTTGCACCATCAACGGCACCGATGAGTACGTGGGGTTGTACCTTAGAAAGCCTAGTAAACACAAGAACTATTTGGGTAGACCGTGGAAGGAGTACTCGAGAACAGTGTACATCAACTGCACCATTGGATCACTTATTAGCCCGGATGGATGGCTCCCATGGAGCAAGGATTTTGCACTATCCACGCTTTATTACGGGGAGTTTGGGAACACGGGGCCCGGTGCAAATTTGGCTAAGCGGGTCCCGTGGAGTAGTCGCATTCCTGCTGTACATGTGGATTCATATTCGGTTACGAACTTCTTACAAGGGGATGAATGAATTTCTTCTTTATATTCAAAATTATATGGAGGACATTAAGATGCCAGAGAATTGATGTAATGGCGTTTGATACATAGTGAAAGGCTGAAAGCCACCATTCTTCTGATGATAAATCAAGTCCTTTTTGGTTCCACTTGTCTTGAACGCCGAGTTGGAACTGGTATATATGAAGTCCACGTATAAGCTCAAGTCGGGTTCTATTATAAAACCAATTGATATTAGATGTAGTAGTTTATTAGACTTATGTGTTGATCTGAACTCTCTCACAACTTCAATGTACAATTTTTATTATAGTTATATGTGGAGTCCTTAATATTTCTGTAGCGATATAGATTGTGTTGTGCTATTTTTGGTTTGTCTTCAAACCCTGTGAAATATTGCCATTGTATTGAAAAATGGTAACTTGTGTCGGTTCAAGTTAAGATCGAGTCTTGTTGGGTTTGGGTTTGGGTTGTTTTGTTTAGCTTTTTTTTCACTTATTGTATCATATTAGAATTTGTCAAAGTTTGTGTAAATTATATTTTAGGGTAAAATTATTATCAGACAACTTTGTTAATATTAGGACAATTACAAGGACCACTATACTACGCTATACCCTTGAATCATTTTTTTTTTTTTTTTTTCTTTTGGTAACGAGGGATTGGATTGCCTCAGCTAACCCCGGCTCATGAGAATGCCCACAATCTTTATGAGCAGTTAAGTTATGAGTATATTCACAGTAAGAATCGAACTTCTGAGCCCTGGACGATGACCGCGTGGGTAGGAGACGCCACCAATTGAGATGCCTTCATGATGGGCACCCTCGGGTCACTCCGACATAATATTTTCCATACATATAAATACCTATTGCAGCAGAGATCCATAAGATCGCCCAAAGGACGACGTTTTCTATAAGTTCTTTTTTGATAATTAGCGACATAAATTGGGGTACAAATGAAGCACACCCTGCAAAAGCAAGATCCGAGCTAACGCACATAAAAATGTATAGCAAAAATAACAATAAAGGATTACCGTAAATGAAAGCGAAATAAAGTGAATTAATCGATGCTTTAAGACTTTATCAACACCTAATCGGATGCAACATGGGAAAATAGCCGAATAGTTAAACCTAGCACTGGCATTACTATATTTAAAGATCTAGAACCTATTTGATCAAGTTATAAAAATTTGTATTTTAAAAACATATTTTACAAAAGCAATTTCATAGAAAGTGTCTTAATAGAGATATGTTGTTCAAAATTTTCAACTTTTATTTTCACTTCTAATTGATAGAAGAAACACTATTCTTTATACTTTTTTTTAAATTTTTTTTATCATAGTGGCACTTAGCCCATTGTTGGGGGGGGGGGGGGGGGGGGGGGGGCGATCACGGCGTAGCACGCCTGCTCCCCAAACCGGGTGAGTTCCCGGGAGATCCTCACTATTCTTTATACTTAAAATAGGAAAAATGTTTTCTCTACTATTTCAAAATATCTTTCTTTTTAAATCAAACACCTTTAAATCTTAATTTTTTTATTAAAAAAAAAAGCTTGACCAAATAAATCCTTAATTAAAACTGTACATCAATATAAAATCAACACGCAGATGATAGATAAAATTCATATGACCCATCCAAAAGAATACACAAAATCGGCATAAAGAATATACAAAGCTCTAGCATGAGCATTACTCTGAAACTAAATCCTTAAATTTTCCAAGTCCATCCATAGAATTGACATACATGATACAACAGCAATAACAACCACCACCCAATGCCTCCAAGGGCTCCCGCAAAAGCAGGGTCTGGAGGAGTAGATGTACGCAGCCTTCCCCCTTCCGGGAGCTACCCTGAAGGGAGGCTGTTTCCGATGACCCCCAACCTGAGAACTTGGTCCGTAGCATAACGCATTGTGGCCTGGCAGTAAAAGAGCAACAAAGCATGAACATGGTAAAACACATGGTGAGCAATACAAACAAACTCAAAGCAAGCCAAACGTTAAGCAACTAGACCGCTAATAGGCGGATAAAATATCAATTGCCAATAAGCGGCTAAGCAGAAGTCAAATGGCAAGTAGGCAAGTAGCGAATCATGAGAGCAAGTACGCTACATAAGTGCGCTAAGAGGAAGTCAAAGGCCTAACACTAATAAGCTAAAGTACCTTACTCCAAACTGCCACATCTACTATCCCTATGCTAGCCCTCCATTAGGCTCTATCTAAGGACATCTCCTTCCGAAGGTTTACATGGGTGAGATTTTGTCGGATCATCTCCAACCATCTCTTCTTTGGCCTGCCTCTCCCCCTCCTGCCTAGCATAGTATGGGTTGCTCCCTCAATTTATCTTCAATGGAGGCTACGCCCAATTCGCCTCTTATGATATCGTTTCTGATTTTATCCTTCCTTGTGTATCCGCACATTTACCGCAGCATTCTCATCTCCGCCACCTTCATCTTGTATATATATTGTTGTTTCATTGCCCTACACTCCGCCCCATACGACATGGCCAGCCTCACTATAGCATCTTCCCTTTAGCCTTAAGGGAAACTTTGTATCGCAAAATACCACAGAGGCCATCCTCCATTTATGGTATCTCACTTTAATCCGGTTGTTGACATCCTCGTCAACTTCGCCGTTGTGCTATATCATGGACCCCAAGTATTTGAAACTCTCCTTCTTCGATATGGCCTCAGATCCAATCTTGACGTCTACTCGGCTAGGCGTGGTGGAGGGATCGAACTTGAGTTCCACGTTCTCGGTTTTGGCTCTGCTTAGTCGTAAGCCCTTCGACTCTAGTGCCCTTCTCCACAATTTCAGCTTGTTATTTACCTCTTCCGGCGACTCCCTCACCGCCATTATGTTATCTGCAAAAAGCATATACCAAGGTACACTACCTTGGATGTGCCTAGTAAGCTCATCCATAACCAGAATCAACAGATAGGGGCCCAAGGCAGACCCATGGTGTACCCCTACTGTTATTGGGAAAGCGTCCGTCTTCCCTTCCACTGTACGCAACATCATTTATGCATCCTTATACATATCTCTAATGGCCCGAATATATGGCACTGGGATGCCTTTCCTAACCAAAACTCTCCAAAGGACCTCTCTTGGCACTTTATCATATGCTTTCTCCAAATCAATAAAAACCATGTGAAGGTCCTTTTGTCTCTCCCTATAGTGCTCTATCGTCCGTCTTAGGATGTAAATGGCTTCTATTGTTGATCTCCCGGACATAAATCCGAATTGGTTCTCGGACACCTCTATTTGTTGCTTTAACCTTCTCTCTATGACCCGCTCCTACAACTTCAGAGTGTGGCATATTAGTTTGATACCCCGGTAATTGGCGCAACTCTAGATATTGCCTTTTTTCTTATAGATTGGGATTAATGTGCTCGTCCTCCATTCGTCAGGCATCTTCTCCCCCAGAAGGATTTGGTTAAATAATTTAGTCAGCCAATTTATGCCCTTCTGTCCAAGGCATTTCCATACCTCTATGGGTATACCATCTGGGTCAACTGCTTTACCCCTTTCCATATGTTTCAGGGCTTCCTTAACTTCCTCGAGGCTAATTTGCCTACAATAACAGTGGTTCTGGTGCTCCTCAGATGTTTGATGATCACCTAAAGATATTTTTGTCCCTCCTTGTTCGTTAAACAGATCGTGGAAGTACGCTTTCCACCTAGCCTTAATTAGTTGCCTGTCCACGAGCACCTATCCATTTTCCCCTTTTACGCAATGTACTCGATCCAAGTCCCTAGTCTTCCTTTCTCTAACTTTGACGATTTTATATATATCCCTCGCTCCCTCCTTGGTCTTTAGCATTTTGTAGAAACCCTCATAAGTTCTTCATTGTACTTCTCTGACTGCTCTCTTTGCTTCTCTCCTGGCTTGCAGATACAAATGTCGCTTATCTTCATCTCTACTATGATCCCACTCTTTAAAACAGACTCGTTCGACTTTAATCTTCTCTTGGACCTCCTCATACCACCATCAGGACTCTCTGTTGTTTGGTACCCTTCCCTTCAACAATCCCACAACTTCCCATGCCAATCCTCTAATCTTTTGGGCCAGATAGTTCCACATTTGGTTTATATCTCCCTCGAAGTCCCACCCCAGCTCAGACTTCGCTCTTTCTTTGTATACCTTATACTTCTCCTCCTTCAAATCCCTCCAATAGGTGTGTGTCTGTACGGATTTGCAGGTTCTTTTGACCCTCTTCTTGGCCTTTATATACCTTACAGTTTGCGGGTTTGCAGGAATTGACATACATGATATACACTTATAAGCCGAAGTAATATTTCATCATAAAACCATTTGACATCAAATAAAATGACCGACTAGGCATACATATTAGTCTCTTAGTTCCTATGACTCTACATAAAAACTCGTATTTGACTCACATTTAAAATTTTTAAGATAAATCTCAAACAATAAACAATTCATGTGAAAATTCAGAATAAACAATATCGAAGACGGCATTGCCAACGCCAAGTATATAGCACAAAAGAGGATCAAGACAAGATGCTTCTATAATCTCTCTCTCTCTCTCATTCCACCCCAAAATATGTACACATTCCTCTTAAGTTATAGAGAATTCAGAACGAAGAGTTCTCATACAAACCTCAAAAAAATAAAATAAAAATAAAATTAGGGACCCAACACACGTACACCAGCATATCATCTTCCCCCACCATTACTGCAAAACCCCATCACTGTACCTCCGCGCAGGTCCCCTCCCCAACGAACGTCCGAAAACCCCACGTTCTGAACGAATGCAGACCTTCTGTTAAGGCCTGTTTCTTGAAAAGAACCATTGCATCACCCACACATCTTGAATTTAAAACGGGACGGTGAATGGCAGAGCGTAGATATCAGCATCTGCCAAGTGACGCGAGCGCGGTTGCAATGCAGCGGTGGCACTGCACGGGAGACTGGACCCAGGACCAGGAAGATCATCACTGGCTTTGTTTTTTTTGGTTGGGCGACTATTGCTACTGAAAAGCCATTCTTGATCATCATCTTCGTATGCAAGATCTTGCACAATCGGAGATGGGGCCCACTTCTTGATCAACGTTCGGTAAAGGGATTTCGTTTTTCGAATCTCCCTGTGCTTCTCGTCATGCTTTTTGCCATGCTTTTTGTCGCTCTTTTTGTCGGGCAAACTGGGCGTTGTATTCTCTGGGTGAGAGTTTAGATGTGAAGCACCATCGCTTGCAGAAGCAGAACCGATGGTTTCTGTACGAGGGATGGCAGGCACTGTCCTTCCCGATGTAGAGCAAGGTTGCATTATGGAGGACGAAGCAACATCTTTTTGTTGCTTCTGTGAGGGCAAGGAGATCTCTTGCAGTTTGCTGAATGATGATGTAGAAGGATCATCTTGCTTCTGAGAGGACAAACGGATCCTTATGATGCTTCCTGTTACATCAAAAAAGTACATAGAGAAGGCTGTTAGCAATATTCATAGAAATGAAGTAACCCATCCCATCTACAATACGAATAGTTGGATGTCAATACGATACTTGGAAACTTCTAGCAAGACAAAAACTTTTTTTTCGGATAATTAGCAACAATGTCACAATACAAAACAGGCAACCCGTACGAACGAGCCCCGAGTCAACCTATATATAATGACGGGTGACTAGACATAAAACCCATAAAGTATCTCCGACAAAAGCTAAGTTCGAAATCTAGACACATGCCAAAGTCAGATTCTTGGGCCCCGGAATCAGGGGCTTATCAACAAAACTACTCACCGTGACTTTGAATGCTGTTAGGAGCTGAAGCATGCCTCTTTCTCTTGCTACTGCTATTCTCGGTGCTATCAGATGAGCAGGAGATGTTTCGTGAGTCGAGGGGTTGTCCGTGCTCTTCAGTAACACTGCTCCTCTCCAGCTGTTCAGATTCATCTACTCTTGGCCATTTTACTTTGCATTTATCAGTCTGGTCGCGTATCCCGTCACCAAGCTTTCTCTTCTCGCCACCAACCAACCCATTTGCCTTCTCTTTCTCTTTCTTCTCCCTTTTCTTGTCCTTGTCTGCCTTTGCCTTTTCCTCCCTTTTCTTGTCTTTCTTCCTGTCTGACTTTGCCTTTTCCTCCCTTTCCTTCTGGAGCTTTATAGCCACCAGAATAGTAAATTCAGAATAGATATGGCAGGGAGGAGCATAGAAGCAAAGAGCGCCCACAATAGAGGGGACATTTCGATGTTCATATGGTAACAATCATGAACCCAAAGTGGGGCACAGTAAATAGCAGTCTCTGTATGCTTAGCCACATAAGCAAGCTTTAACTTAAGCTAGGTAACAGCAGCAAACAAGAGAGGAACCAAAATTGTTCCAGGATTTGGGAACATGTTATCAAAGTTCAGATACGCTCTTATTCGTGAACTAAGTTGGACACAATGAGCTACGTGACTGCAATCACCAACTTACAAGAAGGTAGCAGAGACCACAAACATCACGGATAGTCTATAAAACAAGAGTGACATAAATTGCATATGACCCCCAAACCTCATACTCTCTTCTGATTCCCATGTCAAATGCGCCAAACCTTAACTTCATGCAAAGTTATGCAACAAAATTCGTTTTCCAAACTAAATAAAAGAAAACTTTGAAGGGAAAAATTACTTTCCAGTAAAATTATTTGGAAATAATTTTTTTCTTGAAGGAAAATGTGTTCTTCACTTCAACCAAATAGAGCCTTAAGGAAGTAAAATGTGCAGCTCTGACATAGGAATTGAAAGAGTTGAGATACAGATCTATAACAGTAACGTAGTGAGAAGGTGCAGAACACCTAAAGAAGACCACATCTCACTAAATTTAGCACGAATTAATGATTAAATTTAGCTTACGTCATAAGGGACTCTTTTCACAAACCTTTAGAATTGATACTGAAAATTCTCATTGCAAATCCATCAAGCATAAACTGGGGAAAAAAAAAAAAAAGCACATCGCAAATAGCTTACTCCATGAAGGATTCTTTTTGGTAGAATTCTGGAACTGACAAAATTTTTTAGTGAAAATCCATTCACCCAAGTGATTCCTTGAAAATCTATATCAGTATATGCACAAACTGGAACAACTATTTGCAAAGATAGACCACCAGAACATGGACCAATCAAGAAATGCTCAAGTCAACCCTCCCCTCCCCCGCCCAAAACAGAAGAAACGAAAGAAAAAGGAGCCAATTGGTCTCTACTCTATCCTAGGATAGGACTAGCAGCCACGATAGAATCAATCAGAGAGATCACATTCCTACCATACTATCAATGGAAACCAGTATACAGAGAGAGAAAAGACACCTCAATGATAGTAAAGCTCAACCCTCTAAAAATGCTTCACTAAACCCACTCCAAGGTTCAACATGCAATCAGGTCCCTACAACATTCCATTATAAATCAAAACCATAAGGCTAGCTGGGTTTTTTGACAATCAAACATACTGCTTAACGGTGTTCAAAAAACATACTGCTTAACAACCATTTCCCTCGAAATCCAACAACTCTTCTTCATGCCTTGGAACCATTGATGGCAAATATTCACCGAATCCCGGCTAACTTAGCCAAAATTAAACCTAAACTCACAATTACCAGAGCATAGCTCTACCACTCATATCCTTAGAAATCTAAACTACAGAGAGTTTCTCGCTCATCAAGATCTCAAAACTTGGTCCTCCACACATACCTTGACCTAAACCTAACTCCATGGCACCAAATGACTTTGCATCTCTTCTATAATGATACTTACTGTAATACTGAATGTTTTGCCCCTCTAAATGGACAAAACAAACCAAATATCTATTCCGAAAATAGATTAATTGTTACCCTGTTAAAATTATTGTCCTTGTATACCCTACAAAGCCAATTGATCCAAAACCCTTCCAACTAAGCTTCTTAATTTGTGTATAGGTCTAAATTTTCACATAACTTAATCACCAGAGTTCCATTCCATTACAGAAAATTAAATGCACAAAGTTACAGAGAACCATTATGTCACAAAAATCTTTCGGAAAGGCTTCCCATATACGACCCACCACGGGATTTGCACACAAGATTTCGGATCTTGCATTAAAATTAGGTTTTTTTTTGTACAAATACACAAAAATCTGTCTCATAATGGACTACAATAGACACCCATAATCAGTTCATTCCTTAGATCCTTCGAAACATTAATTCACTCCTCAAATTTACAATTACAAAGGGGATTAAATTTACAATTACTTGATTTTTAACATCATCGAAACAACAAAGCATGCCGAGCATTGAATTACTTGGAATAAAACCAACTTTGCTCAACAAACCTTAATCGAATCGATCAAGGCCTCGTTGCTCACGCACTTCCCAGCATAGCCAGGTGGCGGATAAGGATAACACCTCGACATCTCCGATTCCCAAAAAATCCCCTCTCTCCCCCCTCTCCCTCTCGATTCGTACAACTACGAGTGAAATTAACAACGAGACTTATCAGATCTGATGATTTCTTGGTCGGATCCTTCAATTTCAGAGAAGAATCGGCAGGTTTCGGCTTGAATATGAAACCCTAGAAATCGCCTAGAGGCGGCGAAGAAGAAGAGAGAATATTGGGAAGCCTTTGAGGTAAAGCAATGGCCCTAATCAAGGGGGAAGGGGTTATTTATAGGCGGCGATGGGTGAATTGAACCGACCTACGCCACGCGTTTTTTATTGTGTTTTGACGTTTTTGCCCTTCTTCAGGTTAATCCTTAATATACAACAACAACAACAACAGTTTCAGTGCTAGTATATATATATATTAGACAAAATATGCTACAGTGAAATTACTTAACAGTCCTACTATATAACACTGTTGAGAATGATTTTACTATTTAGCACTATTGAGAACGGGAACACAAGGGTATCTGTAACGGGAACACCTTCACACGGCTTACCAATGCTACACCCAAACTTGCCAACGCTACACCCAAGCTTACCAACGCTCCTAATAGGTGTTAAAACAACAAAATTGCTCCTACTAGGTGCTTAACAGTATTTCTGTGAAATTACCGTTGAAAGCTCCTTAGTTCGGGGGAGGACCGGGGGAGGCAGGAGGAGACAGGATCGCTCAGGAGACTATTTTCAAACCAATCCAGTACCTCTTCAAACACTCAAAGAACAATAAATTCAAAACAAATTTCAAAAGAAGTTTCATACCCAAAAGAAATGATCAATTGGAGTATTCCAAGTGAAAATTTCGAATCAATTTATCAAATTGGACACTTTGATTTCAAAATAGCTTTTTCTTGCAAAACTCATGAACAATCAATGTCAATTGAAAAAGAAGCTCAAACAGTTTAATTACTTTCAAACTTATCCCTTCAAAAGTATATTTCAAAAGGTTTTCAATATATAAACTATGGTTTAGTTCAAGTTGCAATTGTCCCCCTTTCAAGAATAGGACATAACCAACAAGTTATGTTAGCTTTAAGAGATTCGACATTTTTAAAATTTGAAGGATCCCTTTTAGCAATTGTTCAAACAAATTTGCACAATGGTCCAATCTACTTCAACTGTTATCCAAATTTTTTTGTTGATCTTCAAGATCCCACAATTATGGATACTCTAACTTTAGATATCCACATGCCAAATATTGAGATCAAAGAAAACAGAAAAAATTTTGCTTTGATCTACAGGATTTACTTTAGACTTCTAGGAAGTCAATTAAATCCACGATGTCTCAAACAGTCTCCACCTGGAAAACACTTTTATTAGAAGTTCACGCTGATCGTGTAGCAACTTACATTCCAAAACGTTTGAAATGGAATGAAATAACCATTCCAGACATCTAGAAGATTGAGAATCCTCAACCTCTCAGAAATATTGCTCAAAGACAAGTTCAACGAATCATTAAAGAACCTGATGGTAAAGTTACCATACAATTTGCTTGAGGCCAACAAACAATGATTTCAAATCCAGCCTACCCAGAGTCTTCAAAGTATTCAACTTCTTCTCTACCTACTCAAAAGAAAGAAGATGATCATTCAAACTATTCAAATATAAATACATCAAAATTCAGAGAAATTCGTTTTAACCCTCCTTTTGCAGAACGAGTTTTCCAAACTGCTTCCTTTTCAAACTCTTTTTCAAGTCCAAACTCCCTGACTGCCTCTCAAATGCGTCCTCCCTCAATAAATATTTTTACAAAAGATTTTACAATCAACAAAGAATTTTTAAGTAATGATTTATAATCCAAATAAAATGAAGCTCAAAGTCAATGGTTTTTCCAAACATTTACAAAAGAAAGTACGATCAAAATAAGAGAAACCTATTACAAAGAATTGAACCAATTAAAATTTAATATTCCCTTTTTTCTATGGCTTGAATCATTTATGTCAAAAAATCAAATTCCAAATCCATTTATTCAAAATTCAATTAATGTCAATACAAATCTAACAACCAAATGGCTCACAACAGATGGCCAAATCATTCAAACGATTCATCCTCCTCCAAAGGATTTAATCATCAATGTTCAAAATAAAGAAGTTCAAGCTACTCCCTTTCACCAGGAAAGAGAAGACAAAGAAAGTGAAGCACCCACAATCAAAGATCTAAATAAAATTTATGAACAAAATAATTTTCAAACTTTAAATCTCAAAACAATATCAGAACAATTAAATACAATACATACATAATTAAACAATCAAAAACCTATACAACTTCCAACTATCAAACCAATACCTCAACCAACAATTCCGATGCCAAAGCTGAAAGATAACTCAATTCAACAACAACAACACTTTCCCCTTCAACAACCACAGACAAGCCCATTTTCTCAAAATATTGAACAACCTCCTTTTCAACTTTTCAACCTAACCCAACAAAATAAAGAACAAATAAAGCTCAAAAGATTCAAAAATTTTGATGATGATATTCTACAAAGAATAATTCAAAAATTAAAAATAGAAGAAAATCCTTCTACCAGCAGTCCGAAAATTCAAACCCTTACAAAAACCATCGAAAATATTTCAAGTGAAACCAATTCCTCAATATCCTTAAGCGACAACGAAATTCAAGAAACAGAACAACAATTCAAAACTAATACAATTCAAAATAATGAACCCTCAATGAATAGAATCAAAAACACCTGGAGAAATCAACCTACAAAATACTATTATCCAAGACTGACTCCCCCTGATATTCAATCTGAGGAAAGAAATCAATTCACATCCATGTCATTCATTGGAAACGACATCCATGAATGGAATATAGATGGCAAATCAGAATATGAAATCAAAAACACTTTACAACAAATGACAATGGCTTCATCAGCCTATGAAATACTCACTCCTACCAATACAACCCACACATCTGCTCAAATGATTGTTGCTAGATTTTCAGGACAATTACAATCATGGTGGTCAAACACCTTACAAGAACATGATAGACAAATGATACTCAACCACACTCATCTTCAAAGTAAACGTCTTGATCCAGAAGATGTAAACTCTCCCTGGATTGAGGAAGAAGTTGAAGATGCCTTCGAAACTCTAATCTGGACAATAACTGTTACTTTCCTTGGAAGTGCAATGGAAGAGCAAGAATCAACAAAATTATTCTTAACCAATCTAAGATGTCCGTCTTTACAGGATTTTAGATGGTAGATATGTTTTTAACACATGTATTCAAAAGTGAAGACAACAATGCATCATTTTGGAAAGAAAGATTTGTCCACTGAACTTCCAAAAATGTTTGCTGAAGAATCATGACAAAAATTCAAGATCATTGCGGCACTCAAACAATTCCATGGCAAAATTTAACATACGGTCAATTATTTGCTTTTGTTAAAAAAGAAGCACTACAACTATGTCAAGAACAAAAACTTCGTAACAATCTCAAAAAGTTTCAAATAAAAAGGGAATTAGGATCCTTTTGTGCTCAATATAATATTCACACATTCAAACCTCCTTCAAAAAGATATCAAAAGAAAAAAATTTCAACAGGAACCCTTCAAGCAATCAAGAAAACATAAGTACAAACGTCAATCCTTTCCTCAATATTATACCAACAAAAGAAAATATTCAAAAAGGAAATCAAAAAAAGTTCTAGTTTTTTACAAATGTAAGAAACCTGGACATTATCAAAACAATTGCAAAATGAAAAATAAAATCAATGAAATAGAAAATGAAGATTTAAGAAATAAATTTATGAACCTTCTTCTATCCAACTCAAGTTCGGAATGTGTAGATTACATCTTCGAAATTTAAGAAAATTCAACTAGTGAAGAATCATCATTTGAATCCTCACAAGAACCATGTTCCTACAAACTCAAAACTCTCAATATTTTGACAAAAACTAACAAAGAAGATTTGTTAGATATTGTCGATAAAATTCAAGATCAAAATCTCATAAAAGAATACCTTCTCAAATTAAAAAAAAATCATATTCAAAGAACAAGAAATCAAAACACCGATTCAACCCAGATCTCTAGAACAAATATTTGAAAAATATCCCGCACCAAATATCTTTCAACAAATTTCAACAAGCGATTTACAAAGACAAGTCAATGAATTAAAACGACAAATTCAACATCTTCAAACTGAAGTAATAACAATGCAATATCAAGATTTAGAACCAAAATCAAAGCAATCTCTTACAGAATCAAAGGTCTAGAATTAGAAGCCAGAATTGCATACCTGGAATCTAAACTAGATAATTCAAATAATGTGTCAGATTCAACTCAATTCGAAAATATTCAAATTCCCAAAGAACCATCTTAAAATGACAAATTTCTTCAATTAATAGAACGGATAGAATATCAGAAATGGTATATCCGGGTAACACTCCATATTTCAAAAGATTTCAAGATTCAAACTCAAGCCTTATTAGATTCAGGCGCTAATCTCAACTGCATTCAAGAAGGCCTCATTCCCTCAAAATTCTACGAGAAAACACTAGAAAGTCTCTATACTGCTAGTGGCAACAAAATGAATATCAAATACAGACTTTCAAATTCTTACATCTGCAATGATAGTATATGTTTCAAAACTCCATTTATACTAGTCAAAGACCTTCAACAACAAATTATTCTAGGTACTCCCTTCATTAGCCAAATATACCCATTTACAGTTACAAAAGAAGCAGTTCACACAAAAATCAACAACATTCTAATAACCTTTCAATTTATCAATCCAATTCAACAAAGAGACTTACATCTCTTACAATCAACTACAATATTCAAACAAATAAATTCAATACACAATCAGCTACCTCAAAGACGATTTGACTCCCTTTACATCCTTTGGTCTGCAATCAGGTACAATTTTTCTTTTTATATTATTCAATTTTCTGATACAAACAAATTTCTAATTACTTTTTTACAGGTGATGAAGAACGACAAAGGAAAGCAGATAACCCAAACTTCAAAAGATCATTCAAATATTTTATCAAAATAAGTTGACTATTCAGATCAATACTTTACAAAACCTCAGGTGGAGCATCTTTTAGACCTTGCTGATGTGGCACTGAATTTGTTGTTGCTGTTGTACTCAAAATCATAAAATTTAAAAACAAGAAAGTGATATTTTCTATTTTTTACTAAAATGACTGAATCTACATTTTCTTAGGGGGTTTTTTTTGTATGTTTTAATTTTTTTTTTAAATTAAAAATTAAGGTACAAAATGATTTTTTTTCTCTTTTTTTCTGATTTTAATTTTTACTCAAACTAAAAAAATAAAAAATAAAAATTAAGAAGAAAAAAAATGAAAAACAAAAGCAATATAATTTTTACTAAAAAATAACAATAAATAAAAACACTATGAAACAAATCCTTTTTAACACATGTAATAACAACCACCCAGTGCCTAAAAAAGGTTCTCACCAAAGAAGGGTATAAGACAGATAAGATTTACGGATACTTTTCAGCACATATTCTATACAATTATGATTCTTTATAAAAATTTGTAAGAAATTGAAAATTTGTTTGGAATTTGCTTTTTTGTTTTTTGTTTGTTGGAGGATACAACTATTACTTGGCCAAACACCCACTTAAGCTTTTGAAAAAGTTGAATTCTTGACATGATATTAAAGTCTTGTTGACCTAGCAGCTTTGAGTTCAAATCTCAACTTTCAATGTTAATATAATTTCAACACACGGTTTGAAGCAAAATGTGCAATATCCGAACATCAAACCCAACAAACATTTACATGAAAGGATATGCTAGAATATAAAACTATTCTTAAACCTTTACCCACTAGTTAAAACTTTTGGGATAATTAATTTCTTAAGATTGTGGACTAATGTATTTTTGTCAAAAGTTGGAGAGTTTGTATTCAGAAATGTAAGAACTGTGGAATTCAATGATTCCAAACACGTAAAGACTTGAAAGTTCATGCTTGGCACGTCTACGTCTCATCAATTATTAGCTTGTACATTAATATTCTTGCCAATTCACCGAAAAAAATTAAAAAAATATTGTTATTGTTAGGATTATGTCTTAAATTACTTGTTTTAAGTTTATGGGATTGCCGAAGGGTCACCGATCGATCGGGAGGGAAGCCCGATCCCCGATCGATTGGGTGATTTAAGAGAATTTTCGGGATTTTGGGCCGTAAGAGGGCCGATCGATCGGCCCGGTTCCGATCGATCGGGACCTCCCAGACACAGGTCTATAAATGGGGGCGTAGGGGCTACGTCATTAGGCATCCAATTAAAGTGTGAGGTGCCGCCATTGAGAGAGAAAGAGGTGATTTTGTAATTCATCTAATTCAGATTTTAAGTGCTACTAGAGTTAAGAGAAAGTAATTGTAATTCTTTCATAGATCTCGTTCAGAGAAAGTGTCGTTGTAATTTTTTCGTTCAGTATCAATAAAGAACCTCCATCTTCGCGGTTTTCTCCCCTCTCGATTGTAGAGGGGTTTCCACGTAAATATTGTGTGTTCATGTTTGTTCTTTCTTTCTCCGTATATTTGTTTACTTCTCGTTTGTGTGAGTCATATTAATTGAATCGAATCAAGTGATTAGGGTTTACGCTTTCGCATCAAGATTTTCCTCACAAATTGGTATCAAAGTATATCAGTTTGTTCCAGATTTATCCGCACAAATTGTATCAGAGCCCTGTTTTATTTCGATTTGATAATATGACTTCCACAATTAGATCCGAAGTTGAGAAGTTTGGTGGTCAAGGGAGCTTCAGTTTATGGCAGGTTTGCGTTAAGGGCCTCTTGACTCAGAGTGGCTTGAAGAAAGCTTTAGATGGGAAAGTGAAGAAATCAGAGAATATGACAGAAGCACAATGAGAGGAGTTAGACGAAATGGCTCTCACTGCAATTCAGATGTGTCTTACCGATGACGTTTTGACAGAAATTCTGGATGTGAAGACCGCTAAGGAGTGATGGGATAAATTGTAGGATATGTTATGTTTCAAGTCCGTCTCCAACAAACTGGCAGTTAAGCACCGGTTATTCACGTTTCGTATGTCAGAAGGTACGTCACTTAAGAATCACGTCAATAAATTTAATTCAGTTATTCAAGATTTGAAAGAATTTGATGAAGTTCCTAAGGATGAAGATCAGGCAATGTTGTTGTTATGTTCTCTCTCTGCTTCATATAAAGGTTTTGTTGAAAGCATGATTTATGGTGGTAGACAAACCATATCTGTTGATGAAGTTAAGAGGAACCTACTGAGTAAAGAAAGAGTAGATAGAGAATTATATGATTCTGTTGATAACTCAGGTAGTGGTTTATTTGTGAGGGGGAGAACTAAGTATGATCATAGTGGAAGCAAGTCTAAGTCTAGGTATCAGGACCTGACCTATAACTACTGTCATAAGAAAGGGCACATTAAGAAAGACTATTACAAGCTTAAAAGAAAACTTGAAGCAAATAACTGGTCTGACTAGAGATCCATAGTAGCTAGTGTTATGGATGGTGAGAATGATGATCTTCTACTGTCTGTGTCTGAACCTCAGTCCAATTTGAGAGATAGTTGGATTTTGGATTCGGGTTGCTCCTATCATGTATGTCCCAATCGGGATTGGTTTTCCATGTACGAGTCAGTTCGAGGTGGAATTGCTTTGATGGGTAATGATACTTCATGCAAAGTTCTGGGTGTAGGAATAATTCGTTTTAGGATGTTCAATGGCACTATCAGGGTTTTGAGCGATGTTCATCATGCCCCTGATTTGAAGAAGAATCCCATCTCTTTAGGTACTCTTGAGTCTAAAGGGTACAAGTACACAGCTGAAGGTGGAGTTTTGAGGGTTGTTATGGGTGCATTGACAGTTATGAAGGGCAGAAGGTTAGGTACTCTGTATGAGCTTGTCGGTTCCACAGTTGTTAGATCTGTTGCAGCATCTTCATCATCCTTGTTGTTGACAGAACCAGATATCACAAATTCAGGACGTTTGAGATTGGGTCATTCAGCTGATAGGGGTCTGTCTGAGCACAGTGTGAGGGGCTCTTTGAGTGGTCAGTCTACAGGACTGAAATTCTATGAACAAGGGCTTTATGGGAAGCAGAAAGGTTTTCGCTTCAAGCAATTCCTGACGAGTAGACGTGTCACGTTTGGCGAGTCTTCGTTATTGTCTCCACAGAAGATGTCATCAGTTGATTGTGATTCAGGTCAGGTGAGTAAACCAGAGGGAGTTCAGTTTCAGTTGAGTAACACAATTCAGCAGTAGGTGGCTGTTTCAGATAATGTGTCAAGAGCCAATTCAGAGAAGAAGAAGAGTGGCATTGGTGATAACCTCTCAGATATATTCACTCAACTGCTACCTACCAGGAAGTTCAAGCTTCGCTCGGACTTGGTTAGGTTTCGTGTTTTGTTGAGATAACCCTGCGTGTGGGTAGTGGTGCCTATAAGGTACGTTGTCAGGTGATAATCTTTTCTGACTATTGTGTTTCTACCGCTGTTTGCTAGTTATAGCTAGCTCATGGAAATTCGTTATGGTGGAAATATTTTTTGTCGATTGTCCAAAGTCGATGTAAATAGCTTAATGATGCTAAGCACTTGGGCGTGAGAGCCTTGCAGAGGCTTAGGTTGCCTTAAGTTGAGTTGTTAAAGGCATCTTGTGAATTATGGTATTGTGTACCTCTTTCTTTTGATATCACCAAAATTTTACTACACTTATTCGGCTATTTTACCGCACCTTCTGGCAGTATTTTCCTGATATTTATACTGTAATTGTCAGTTATTTTTCGGTAACTTACAACAGTATTTTATGCAGTATTCTACACGCTGTTATATATGGTATTGTAGTTATATTTACAACATTTTAGTCGGAATCCAACACGTTGTTTCCTTCAAATTGCAGATATGACACATCATTCTTACATATAAAGGTACTCTATCGAGCAACAAAATATGCTAACATTACGTATATATTGTTGTACTCATGTGCCACATCAGCATTTTCTAACAAAAGTTCACCGAATTTTGACGAAAAGTCACTTAATTCCAATAGAGGGTACTTAAGTGATAAAATTTTTAGAACTCAAAATATCTTATTGTATACATTAATCAGAATATATCTTCCACTATTAATTTGCACAACATTCTATGTAAAATTAATTACAAAACAATTCTCAAATTCATGCCCGAAAAATGCAATATATATAGAAAATGTTTAAATAAATTAAATAGTGGCTTTCACTATGTTCCAATTCCAATCCAGTTGTTGAACAAAAAAGGACCGATGTATCATCAGAAGAATGGTGGCTTCCACCAGCATAATCAGAAGTTCGTAACCGAATACAAATCCACATGTTCAGCTGGAATCCGACTACTCCACGGGACCCGTTTTGCCAAATCTGCACCGGGTCCAGTGTTCCCAAACTCCCCATAATAAAGCGTGGACAGTGCAAAATCCCCGCTCCATGGGAGCCACCCATCCGGGCTAATAAGTGCTTCAATGGTACAGTTGATGTACACTGTTCTCGAGTACTCCTTCCATGGTCTACCCAGATAATTCTTGTGCTTACTGGGGTTTTTAAAGTACAACCCCATGTACTCGTCAGTGCCATTAATGGTGCAGCCAAGGAAGACAAACCCGGTGGTTTGAGCCGGGTCGGTCCGCCCGTGAGCCGAGATGGCATTGGACTCACCCTTTTCGGGTTCAGACTGGCGGGGTCTGATTAGGATAGTGCAGTCTTGGAAGATGGCAGCAGCATTGCCAAAGATGAAGTCGACATTCCCTTCTATTCGGCAGTTCTTGAAGAGCTGGCGAAGGGAGTGGACATAGATAGTGTCTTGGTTGCTGAGGAACTCGCAATTTTCGATGTAGGAGAAATCGCTGTCGGAACGAAAGGCAACTGCTTGATGGGTGTCAGGGCCCGCAGTGTTTTGAATTGTGAGTCCGCTCGCCATGAATCCATCTCCTAGGACGCCTGCCACCCATAAAACCACAAATTATTAAAGGGCCCACATAATCTGTAACTTTTTTATTATGGTAAAGAGGTACAACATTATCTTAAATAAGGCTACCAATGTTCAAGAGAGGGGGTGATGAATTTCAGACCTAAGATTTTCATACTTCAAGAGTTGAGTAGCCCACCACTAAACCAAGCCGAACAACTCCCACAAACGAATCTCTATAACATAAAGCTTGCACATCCTAAACTTGGGGCTTGGGTCAAAAGTTTGTCGAGCCCGCAAACTTTGAGCTCAAGCTCAACCTTCGATGAGCATCAATTAGGCTTGGTTGGGGCAAGCTTGAGCCTAGCTCAATGAGTTTTGATCAAAAGCTCTTACTCGTTTTGACTCATTTAGTCTCAAGTTCAACCTAATAAGATGTGAACATTGCACGTTTAGGCATGTTACGCGCACAATTTAGTCCTAGCCAGGAGAAAAAGTCGATGCATTCCATTAAGAGTCCCATACTGATACTTAAATGTTGTTTGTTTATCCAGAAGTAACATATGACTTTGGAATTCGTAAAAGTGTGTGTTTGCCTTAATGTTTAGTTACCAGGAAATTCATAGAACATGAAAAATTCCAATTCCTTTGTTACACAAGAATTAATTTACCTCGAGGGCTAGCTAAGTTCTAATTTTTGGAAAGTTTTATTTTTCACATTGGCAACCGAACACAGATACCTACTTCCTGGAAGATTAACACAATACTTGAATTACAGGGGGAAAAAAAACACTTATTACAGGAATTTAATTCTTGTATTAACCAAACAATGCCTTGTATATTTCACATAATATAGACTAGTTTGCTTGATGGCCCCCCATAATTAACACTAAAGTATTAAGTTTTGGACTGCTGATCACATGACTTGCTGTCTGTTGTACCATACTAAATTCCATCGCTCAGATTGGTTTCCTTATAATGGGTAAGGATCCAATTACATCACTCGAAAATAGCTTCTCGTTAGTGTAACACCCTTAAGGAGTAAGGTTGTGTACATCTCCCCTCCCAGAATCTGCTTATGCGGGAGCCCTTGAGGCATTAGATCTGTTGTTGTTGCTTGATCCAATGCATTTGTTATAGACAAATGGATCATACATTTTTCTATATTAAGTAATTTTGCATATACATTTAAAGTAATACGTTCCCAAATTAGGTAATTAGAGTTTATCAAACCCACAAGATGCACCCAACACATTACAAAACTTAGGTCAGGAGTGATACGTTCCCAAATTAGGTAATTAGAGTTTATAATATTAAGATCTTTAATATTAGAATAGTCTAATAGTATATATAGTGGGCCTTATCTGGAGGGGGTCATTCTATAAATAGGGGTCATGTATTCACAAATCAATCAAGTAAATTAAGTGTTATCGTTTACTTTTCTCTCTTATCCCTTACTTTTAGTATTTTAATGTTTTCCTTTAGTTTATTATAGTTTCCTTCCATTTAGGTTCGTAACATTGATATTAGAGCTAACGATACTCAGACTGTGTGTGGGTAATGATGTTCTCCCAACAAATCCTCGCCGACCCCCCATCTACAGCTACCACCCACCCTCTTCCACCCACCCCCACCACCACCACCACCGCATTCACCCGCACCCACCACACCACTAGTTAGCACCATCCATGTGTCTACCCATCCCACCTCTATCCACACCTCCCACCCCACCACCCACCACCCCATTCTCGGCCACCACACCCCCACCCACCATATCTACACAAACACCATCACCAACCACCCACCACTCCCACCCAAGTCCCCGAGGCACTGGGTCGGTTGTTATTATTGCATAGACTAATCAAATCAAAAGAGAAGAGAGCATACCAAGAGTAGCAGTGTTGTAAGTAGTAATCCCCACAATCGCAGTACTAAGAGACCCTGTAATTACAGTTTTGCCCATCCCATCTCCTATAAATACCAAATTCTTCTTCTCACACGGAACCCTAACGGTCTCCTCATACACCCCTTCCGTTATCTTTATCACAAACCTCTTTTCCCCTTCTAAATTACTCGGCGCCGCGTTCACGGCGTCTTGCACCGTCTTATAACACTTTCCATTACCGTCCTTACACACCGTCACATCCGCCGTTAACCCCTTCAAAATCTCACCTTTAAACCGACCCCCGGTTTGACCCGAACCGGCCGGTTTTTCCCAGAACCCGTCCCGCTCTGTTTTGGGTGGGCCCCAAATGGCGGTGTTGTCACCTAGCTGGTCCAGTGCACCCATCATGCTGAGCGCGTTGCTGGTGGAGACCAGAAGCGTGTTGTTGAAAAACGACATCGTTTGGTTGACGGTTTGGCTGTCGTTCACGTACTTGAGACCGGACCAGCAATCGTACTGGTAACATAAGGAGGCGCTGGCCCATGCACGTGCGTCTTTGGTGTTCCCACGCGACAATGCAGCGGCGGCGGCTTGGGTTCGGTAATCTGAGTTACCCAACACCTCTAGACACGTCCGGGCCGCCCTGGACCGGTTCGGGTTATGGATCGAAGAGTCCAGAATCTCCTTAACCATTGATTGGGCCGTTTCTAAATGTTGGGTCGAAACGCGTAAAGCAGAATCAATTATTTGAACCGGGCCGGATCCTGGGGGCAAATGGGTGAGCATGGATTGGCAAGCGTCGGGGTAGCGCGTGGCGTTACACGCGCGGCGGATTTCAGGTGGGTCGGCGGCGGCGAAGGAGAGAGAGAGGAAGGAAAAGAGAAGAAAGAGAAAGGAGGCCATGATCAAGAGGAGGAGGAGGAGGAGGAGAGAGAAGAGGAATTTGGGTTTGAATGGGGGGAAAGATGGGATTTTTATACATAAAAATGGGTATGATCTGGAAGAGAAATTGGAGAGAGAAAAATGGGGTTAAAAATGGAGTATGGAGCGTAGAGTATGGAGCGGTTGTGGTGCTTTTGTGGAAGACAATCAAAACGCATCGTTGTTTGATTGGTTTTGTTTAATACGGTCGTGCTTGTCGTATGGAATTAAAATTTTGACTATAAGAGAGTAATTCTAATTTTAATTCTGATAGAACTGCAATTAGGATGGAATTGCAGTTTTGTTGTTTGGATAATCGAAGATTTGAAAGTTAGTAATGTTATATCGTAACTAATAGTTTCGAGTTTTGAGTCAATTGAGTGAGATCTTTCGGAATTTTAGGTCAATTAGAGTTAGACTTCCTTTCGAGTTTCGGTTAACTTGGGCCAGGTTTTGGTGGGGTTGTTTATATCGTGCTCAAGTTATATTTGATTTTGGATTAATTAGATGGGTTCATTCTTGGACTTGAGGTAGCATGGGTCGGTTTGAGTTGGGTAGGTAGATTTCGCGGTCAAGCCATCTTGGTTTCATGTTATTGCGTCATTTCCAATTTTGGGTTATATGGATTGGCCAAATTCAAGTTGGATTGAGCCGTGTTACATCATGTTTCTTTTAAGTCATCTCTAGCTTTCATGTTAATTAAGTTGGGTTATCTATGATTTTGACTTAGCTACTTTGGGTCCCGCTCATGCCAAACCTAAATCATGTAAGATTATTTCAAGTTTGAGTTTGCTACTTGAATGACTCAAACTCGAATTTAACTTACCTGATCTAAACCTAACCTAATGTTACTCAAAGTTGGAAAACCCAAACCGACACACCCAAATTCTGAGATGATTCAAACTCTAAATGACCTACCTGACTTAGGTTTGACTTGGACGAAATCCAACAGAGCTAATCTAAATCTTAAGATGACCCAGCCCAGTTGACCTAAAACCTAGACATGACTCAACCCAATATGTGCCAATCGAAATGAGCCCATCTAATTAATCCAATATTCGATACAACTTGAGCACGATATAATTGCCACCAACTAAAATCCTCAACTCGAGTTGACCCAAAATTCGGAATGACTCCAATTTGAAATGATTCAATCCGAAATCCAGAATAATCTAACTCGATTGACCCAGAACTTGAGACAAATAGTTATGGAATTACAATTTTAACTTTCAATTCTTTTCGGGTAACTTATGTGGTCTATGTCATTGTCCTATTTTTGTTGCGATTTGAAGGCTTATGTTTCTGATTGGGTTTTCGTGTATGTAGCTGTGCATGGGGTGCCTATCATGTTTTTGACATCTCTTAGATTGGTCTTTTGTATATCGATTGGGGGTCGTGTATTCGAGTTGTTCTAGCTCTTATCTTTAGCTGTTTTGGTATTCAAGTCTGGATGGTGGACAAATTATTGCTTGAGCGTTTTAATGTTCAGTTTGTTTGCCTTTGGGCTCTGCCCTGCACTTCTATGTGTTATTGGGTTTATACTCTAATTATGAAAAACGGAGTACGCTAACAATGACCAGTATGAGTGAAAGGGGTTAATATTAGGTAGCGTTCTAATATCGGATACATATAGAATGACCTGGGCAAAGTCAGAAGGAAAGAATATTGGTGAGTACAATATGCCCTCGGGCTTCTTGCTCTTGAGTACTGGAGTATTAAAATGGTGAGCTTTGAGATCCCTTATGTCAGATTCATCTAGCTGCAAGCAAACCAAGCTACTCGCCTTTATGCTTCTGGCCATTTAATGCCAAATCCCTAATTCACTTATTTGAAGTTTGTCAATAATGAGAAAGTATGGAGTCAATTTAATGCAACAAAAATGACAGAATATCTAGATAACAAATGATTTGACCAAAACAGGAAAGTTGATAAGGAAGGGTGACACTGCTAAAGATGTTGAATAAGCTTTCTGATGCGAAATGTGAGTGACAGCTTGGGAAAATGCTTGGTTTGACATATGATGGTGATGAATCGGAAATGACTAAGCTTTTTGCAAGGATGTAGTACGGCTTTAGTTTTATCTGAACCCCTATCAATCTTTCCCCGGCTTTAATATGATTCGACATCTTCCCCTACATCGACACTTTTATTTGAAAGTAGACTCAACTCTCTCTTCGAGCTTGTCTCACCCAGTAGTGATGTAGCCATATAGTGCCTGTTTGATCCTTTTGCCTTGAATTCCTATTTTCATCACTATTTGTCTATTTTGTTTCTTTTTCTCACTTTTATAAAAGTTCACTAAGGTCTCGCTCGTACAAGTTGATTGTCTTATACCACGACTTTGTCGCTACTTATTGAAAAATAAATCTAGATAACAAATGCCATCAATGAATTATTACAAAGAAGCAGCAAATCACGGAGAAGTAATTGTCAATACCAGTTTCATAATTTAAATTTTGGAACCTAAAAGTCAATTCATATTACCGAATTGTTGTATAATTATAACAGCCAAAATTAAAATAGACCGAAAACTAAATTAAAGCAGTAAAATACTGAGAGTAAAGATATAAAAAAATACAAGATAAGAGATGACATTGATTTCATTGCTTCATTCATAATACAATATAACTTTTATTTATGCAGTTTGTCCCCCTTCTTTTGGTCGGGCTAGTCTACTTCTTATGAGACTACTCTATTATTACTCTAGACCAATATACCTAATTGGGCATGTATTGACACTATTGTCCTATTTGAGAATCCGATAATGATCAATTGAATGATGACGAGGTCCATTAGAAGAGTCGCACTATTGGAATTTGAGTACGTAGCTGCTCTTTTTCATGCTGTAGCTCAAGGGATATTTGTTTTTGAATGATGTTAAAGTTTACCAGGACTTGAACCCGACCCACAGAGTTGCCATATATGAGTTCCTCATATAAGTTTAAGTGGGATTTCATTCTAAAACCTTGTTGGTCTTTTCTCTTTTTCAACGCTTATGCGGGATTCTTTCTTATGAGACTCGTGTGTGAAGTCTTTAACAAATAATAATTTTAGTGGTTGTAGTGTTTTTGGTGGTATGTATTGCATGTAAATAGACTTCATTTTTCTATATTGTTGAAATCTACACCAAAAACTAGGAGTGTGCTTCTACGCGAGTTTTCTTTTAACTAGCAATGATACAAATGGGTGTTTTATGTTCTCGTTTTTGCTTTTTTGTTCTTTTGTTGTTTGTTTCTACTTGAGGTGCTACAGAACATATAATCCCAACTTCTAATTGGTGAGCGAATTAACTGCTCTTTGTCAAGTGGCCTTCTTAAATTCGTGTCGCTAATTGTGAAAAAATCCTAACCAATTCCAAGTGGTATGGTATCACCTTTAGTTAGTCATATTAAATGTCTTTTCACCTTAAGACTAAAAGAAAAAGAGTAAATTGTCGAGTTTTGTCATAATGTGCCAAGTTTCTCTCTAAGAAGCTGTGACCATTTTACTAAATTGTCTTAAGTTTTATGAGTTCTATCCAAAACTAAGAGATAACAAGAAAATCTTGATGGGGTTTAAAAGGTGCATTTTGGATTGCGTGGAGCTTGCTTCAAAATCGACCCATGTACGAAAAATTGGGTCAAGTTGGTCGAACCAATAAAGCTCTCTCACTATTAACCATGTAATATTTGGGCTTATGGATCCCGAGGTTAACATTACTATAACCTTCGCTTACTAGGTACTCAACTAAGTGAATTTCAAGCTAAGTTATTTCAGCTCATTCTAGTTTAAGTTGGACTCATTCGAGCTCATCTAAGCTAATTTAGATTCAAGTTTAATTTATTGATGCATTTGCTTAGGTCGTATATATACATTTAAGCTCATAATTTAGCTCGAGATTAACTCATTGAAACTTATTAGGTTAACAAGCAATCGAACTCGACTTTTCAAACTTGGTCAAGTTCACTTAAATAAGAAACCCGTTTAACTAGACCCAAGCTTAAAATAAGTTAGGTCTTTAAGCTAAATAATAAGCCAATTCAACCCAACTTGCTTGCTAAGCTGTCAAAAAACTCCTTTTTTATAAGCACTTTCTAAACGTACTTCAAATAGGGGTACTTTTGCGTGAAATTTTTTTATGTTTGCTTTTAGAAAAAACATTATTTTTTTATTTATGCTTAAAAGTAGAAAAATAATTTTAACTTGGGTTATTTATGTCAAAGATCCCTGTACTTTATTCATTATGTCAATTTAGTCCTTGTACTTTGAATTGTATCAGTTTAGTCCTTGTACAATTCAAAATGTGTTAATTTAGTCCTTTGGTCAAATTTAAGTTAAGTTAATAAGATAATTTTGAATGGCAAAATTATATTAGATGTAAGTAACTTATATCCATTCGGTAACTCAATTTAACCCAACTCGCAGCGAACCATTAAAAATTTCATTAAAAACTTAACATAAATTTTTTTCTAAGGACCAAATTGACATATTTTGAATTATACAGGGACTAAATTGACACAATCTAAAGTATAAAAACTAAATTGATACATTAGACAAAGTACAGTGACCTTTGACATAAATAACCCTTTTATGTAGAAACACTTTTCCGGAGGTCCTTGGACACAGCCTGCCCTTTAGAGTAATACCCTGAAGGAGTAAAGCTGCGTACATCCCACCCCTCTCAGACCCTGCATATGCAGGAGCTTTGAGGCATTGGGTTTGTTGCTATTGTTGTATGTAGAAACATTTTTCTTTACCATCCAAACACCTCAACGTCTAAAATGGATAAATTTTCTTTTTAAAAACAAATTCTTTGACAAAAGAAATTTGATCAAATAGATCCTCGATGTCATTCTCGAAATGCAATATTCCTGGTGGAGTAGTAGGGGAATGAAATACGTTAAAAAATTAGGATGCGTTGACTTTTTTCATATTTATTCTTTTTTTTGAAAATAAATTGTTAGAAATACTTAAAAATTTTGAAAATACTCAAAATAATCTACATTTTACCTTCAATAGACCTTATCGATGTGGCACTGAATTTGTTGTTGTTGTACTTAAAATCATAAAATTTAAAAACAAGAAAGTAGTATTTTCTATTTTTCACTAAAATGACTGAATCTACATTTTCTTAGGGGCTTTTTTTTGTATGTTTTGATTTTTTTTAAAATTAAAAATTAAGGTACAAAATGATTTTTTTTCTCTTTTTTTTCTGATTTTAATTTTTACTCAAACTAAAAAAAATAAAAAATAAAATTAAGAAGAAAAAAAAATGAAAAACAAAAGCAATATAATTTTTACTAAAAAATAACAATAAATAAAAACACTATAAAACAAATCCGTTTTAACACATGTAATAACAACCACCCAGTGCCTCAAAAAGGTTCTCACCAAAGAAGGGTATAAGACAGATAAGATTTACGGATACTTTTCAACACATATTCTATACAATTATGATTCTTTATAAAAATTTGTAAGAAATTGAAAATTTGTGGGAATTTGCTTTTTTGTTTTTTGTTTGTTGGAGTATACAACTATTACTTGGCCAACACCCACTTAAGCTTTTGGAAAAGTTAAATTCTTGATATGATATTAAAGTCTTGTTAACCTAGCAGCTTTGAGTTCAAATCTCAACTTTCAATATTAATATAATTTCAACACACGGTTTGAAGCAAAATGTGCAATATCCGAACATCAAACCCAACAAACATTTACATGAAAGGATATGCTAGAATATAAAACTATTCTTAAACCTTTACCTACTAGTTAAAATTTTTGGGATAATTAATTACTTAAGATTGTGGACTAATGTGTTTTCGTCAAAAGTTGGAGAGTTTGTATTCAGAAATGTAAGAACTGTGGAATTCAATGATTCCAAACACGTAAAGACTTGAAAGTTCATGCTTGGCACATCTACGTCTCATCAATTATTAGCTTGTACATTAATATTCTTGCCAATTCACCCCAAAAAATTAAAAAAATACTGTTATTATTAGGATTATGTCTCAAATTACTTGTTTTAAGTTTATGAAATTGCCGAAGAGTCACCGATCGATCAGGAGGGAAGCCCGATCCTCGATCGATCGAGTGATTTAAGAGAATTTTCGGGAATTTGGGCCGTAAGAGGGCTGATCGATCGGCCCGGTTCTGATCGATCGGGACCTCCCAGACACGGGTCTATAAATAGGGGCGTAGGGTTTACATTATTAGGCATCCAATTAAAGTGTGAGGCGCGCCGCCATTGAGAGAGAAAGAGGTAATTTTATAATTCCTCTAATTCAGATTTTGAGTGCTACGAGAGTTAAGAGACAGTGATTGTAATTATTTCATAGATCTCGTTCAGAGAAAGTGTCATTGTAATTCTTTCGTTCAGTATCAATAAAGAATCTCCATCTCCGCGGTTTTCTCCCCTCTCGATTGTAGAGGGGTTTCCATGTAAATATTGTGTATTCATGTTTGTTCTTTCTTTCTCCATATATTTGTTTACTTCTCGTTTGTGTGAGTCATATTATTTGAATCGAATCAAGTGATTAGGGTTTATGCTTCCGCATCAAGATTTTCCTCACAAATTGATATCAAAGTATATCAGTTTGTTCCAGATTTATCGGCACAAATTGGTATCAAAGCCCTATTTATTTTGATTTGATAATATGACGTCCGCAATTAGATCCGAAGTTGAGAAGTTTAGTGGTCAAGGGAGCTTCAGTTTATGGCAGGTTCGCGTTAAGGGCCTCTTGACTCAGGGTGGGTTGAAAAAAGCTTTAAATGGAAAAGAGAAGAAATCAGAGAATCTGACAGAAGTACAATGGAGGAGTTAGACGAAAAGGCTCTCACTGCAATTCAGATGTGTCTTACCGATGACATTTTGACAGAAGTTCTGAATGTGAAGACCGCTAAGGAGTTATGGGAGAAATTGTAGGATATGTTTTGTTTTAAGTCCGTCTCCAACAAACTTGCAGTTAAGCGTCGGTTATTCACGTTTCGTATATCAGAAGGTACGTCACTTATGAATCACGTGAATAAATTTAATTCAATTATTCAAGATTTGAAAGAATTGGATGATGTTTCTAAGGATGAAGATCAGTCAATATTGTTGTTATGTTCTCTCTCTGCTTCATATAAGAGTTTTATTGAAAGCATGATTTATGGTGGTAGACAAACCATATCTGTTGATGGAGTTAAAAGGAATCTACTGAGTAAAGAACGAGTAGATAGAGAATTATATAATTCTGTTAATAACTCGGGTAGTGGTTTATTTGTGAGGGGGAGAACTGAGTATGATCATAGTGGAAGCAAGTCTAAGTCTAGGTATCAAGACTTAACCTGTAACTACTGTCATAAGAAAGGGCACATTAAGAAAGACTATAACAAGCTTAAAAGAAAACTTGAAGCAGATAACAGGTCTGACTAGAGATCCATAGTAGCTAGTGATATGGATGGTGAGAATGACAATCTTCTACTGTCTGTGTCTGAACCTCAGTCCAATTTGAGAGATAGTTAAATTTTGGATTCGGGTTGCTCCTATAATGTATGTCCCAATCGGGATTGGTTTTCCACGTACGAGTCAGTTCGAGGTGGAATTGCTTTGATGGGTAATGATACTTCATGCAAAGTTCTGGGTGTAGGAACAATTCGTTTTAGGATGTTCGATGGCACTATCAGGGATTTGAGCGATGTTCGTCATGTTCCTGATTTGAAGAAGAATCTCATCTCTTTAGGTACCATTGAGTTTAAAGGATACAGGTGCACAGCTGAAGGTGGAGTTTTGAGGGTTGTTAAGGGTGCATTGACAATTATGAAGGGCAGAAGGTTAGGTACTCTGTATGAGCTTGTCGGTTCCACAGTTGTTAGATCTGTTGCAGCATCTTCATCATCCTTGTTGTTGACAGAACCAGATATCACAAATTCAGGACGTTTGAGATTGGATCATTCCGGTGATAGAGGTCTGTCTGAGCATAGTGTGAGGGGATCTTTGAGTGGTCAGTCTACATGACTGAAATTCTGTGAACAAGGGCTTTATGGGAAGCAGAAAAGTTTTCGCTTCAAGCGATTCCTGACGAGTAGACGTGTCACGTTTGGTGAGTCTTCGTTATTGTCTCCACAGAAGATGTCATCAGTTGATCGTGATTCAGGTCAGGTCAGTAAACCAGAGGGAGTTCAGTTTCAGTTGAGTAACACAGTTTAGCAGCAGGTGGCTGCTTCAGATAATGTGTCAAGAGCTAATTCAGAGAAGAAGAAGATTAGCATTGCTAATAACCTCTCAGATATGTTCACTCAATTGCTACCTAGCAGGAAATTCAAGCTTCGCTCGGACTCGGTTAAGTTTCGTGTTTTGTTGAGATAACCCCGTATGTAGGGTGTTTAGTGGAGAACGTGGAGGAAATTCTTTTATGTATATAATTTGAGCCAAGGTGGAGATTTGTTAGGATTATGTCTCAAATTACTTGTTTTAAGTTTATGGGGTTACCGAAGGATCACCGATCGATCGAGTGATTTAAGAGAATTTTCAGGATTTCGGGCCGTAAGAGGGCCGATCGATCCGGTGTTTCCCGATCGATCTGGACCTCCCAGACACGGGTCTATAAATAAGGGCATAGGGTTTACGTCATTAGGCATCCAATTAAAGTATGAGGCGCCGCCACTGAGAGAGAAAGAGGTGATTTTGTAATTCCTCTAATTCAGTTTTTTAGAACTACGAGAGTTAAGAGAAAGTGATTGTAATCCTTTCATAGATCTTGTTCAGAGAAAGTGTCGTTGTAATTCTTCCGTTCAGTATCAATAAAGAATCTCCATCTTCGCCTGTGGTTTTCTCCCCTCTCGATTGTAGAAGGGGTTTTCACGTAAATATTGTGTGTTCGTGTTTGTTCTTTCTTTTTCCATATATTTGTTTACTTCTCGTTTGTGTGAGTCATATTATTTGACTCGAATCAAGTGATTAGGGTTTACACTTCCGCATCAGGATTTCCCTCACAAATTGGTATCAAAGTATATCAGTTTATTCCAGATTTATCCGCACAGTTATTATTCTCTATAAGTTACATTATTACTTTATAATAACAATAAATTTCCTAGCAACACCAAACATGGAAATTATCATCATCTGTCCATTAGGCATTTTGATGTTCTATTATACACGATAAAACTCTTTGAGATTTAAAATTTTATCAGCTAGCTACCCTTTTAATAGAATGCAATGAATTTTCACTTGGAAAATGCTGATATAGTACCTGAATCAACAATATATAGGTAGCGAAAGACAAATTCGATTGAATTTTTGTCAGAATCCAACACAATGTTCCCTTCAAATAGCAGATATGACATGTTATTCTTCCATATATAGGTACTCTATCTAGGGAACAAAATATGCTAACATGACATATATATTATTGTACTCATGTGTTGCATCAGCATTTTCTGATAAAAGTTTAAACCGAATTTTGACGAAAAGTCACCTAATTCCAACGGAGGAAACTTAGGTGACAAAGCTTTCAAAACTCAAAGCATCTTATTGTATACATTGAAATGTCAGAATATATCTTCCACTATTAATTTGTACAACTTTCTATATAAAAATAATTATAAAACAATGCTCAAATTCATGCCTGAAAAATGCAATATATAGAGTACAGGGGGTGTTCTTCCACCATTTCACAAAGTAACATAAGCCATGTTCATCAAGGAAAACACCTATCACAACGTTCTTGCATCTTGCTAATTAATGAAAGCATAAAACTTACGCAAACCCAAACATGCTGTTCTTGCTACTGCACGTAACGCGATCATTGACTAAATTTCATGCAAATAAAGTACAAATTAAATGATCCCTACGACGTTAGTTGAGATTATACACCAAGGATCAATGAACCGAGGAAGATGATCTAGGATCGAGTTCTACTTACAGTATAGCACATCGTCTTGCCTTCTTCTTTTTCTTCTTCTGCTTCGGGGGCTGGAGAACGACTTTGATGGCTGCGTCGAACACTGCCTTCACGTTCTACACACCGAAAAACACATGAATTGTCATTAATGGAAAGATCCACTAGGCTCATATGTTGATCTATTTTCTCTCACAACTTTGATGTGGAATTTCTTACTAAACTCGTATGTGAAATCCTTAATACTCTCCCGCATATGTGGATATTGAATCTCACTCCTCACCTTCTCAAGTCCAATTAGAAATTACATCCAATTGGATCTGTCATCTATTGGAGACGCCCTCAATGGATCAAACCCAAATGCACCCACCTTCTCGAGGACTTAGTGCATCAAATAAGAGTCCGGGATCATCTAACTGCTCTAATAGTATGTGAAATTTCACCGGGCCTTAAGTCCGACCCACTGAGTTAGCATCTATGAGATCCACATATAAGCCAAAATAGAATTCTATCCCAAAACTAATCAACATTAGTAGATTAGCCATTAGGCTTATATGTTGATCTCTTTTTTTCTCATAACTCCGATGTGAGATTTATTACTCGATTCACATATGAAATCTTTAACACAAAAACATGAATGCTCGTTGATGGAAACTGAATGAACACCAACGTGCATGTAGAGAGGGAATAGAAGTTTTCACCTGCTGAGTTTTCGAACTACACTCTATGTAGTATGCAGCGCCGATGTGTTTCCTTAGCTCCTCTCCCTAGAGCGAAAAGCGCTGAGTAAGTGAATGAACTAAAAGAGAATGATAGAAATGTTTATGAAACTAGTCTAGTGGTAAAGACACAATCAAAGTCGAAGCCATACGACAAGAAGTCACGGGTTCAAATTCTCTCTCCCCAAAACCCTACATGCACCCCAGAAAAATATAAAAAGAGATGTCAATGAAAAAGGGTACAAGCATGTTTACTTGTTGCGTAGTAATGGGAACGGCACCAGGGTGGTCAGCGAAGAACTGCTTGTCATCCCGAAGATCTGCAAAGATGAAACGGTATATATGATTCTTTCTCTTACACATAGGGAGCTTCGTTTCGATAGATTACGATAGTCAATCTTAACAGATTTACACAGAAATTTCTGTATTGTTTTGCTCATTGATGGCAAAGTCAACATTAAGCGTGAGATGTTGGCAACTCTAGAAACTTAAAACCTCGTTTCATTGGTAGAATTAGCTAAAGGAGGGATAGTAGTTCCAATCCATAAGAAGTTTTAAAGTTCCGGTACACAGGAAGTTATATTTCTCTTGTTGTGAAACAAACACACGAATTTGATCTGCTCGGAAGTTAACATGGAAATAATTTCCTCTAGGAAGTGTGATTTCCTATAGGAACTTACTTTCTATGGGAACTAAACAAGGCCTTAGAAGAGGCATATCAAGCAGAAATGCAGTGGTACTAGAGATCAACACTGGAAACTAAGCACCGTGAACTTCAGTAGAATACACATGCCACGACAGAACTCGACAACATAATGGAAGCAACAAACAATAAGCTCAGGCCAATGAGAACTTGGTCTAGTGGTAAAACAACTATCGGAACAATATATTGTCACCCCAGCAGAGACATTCGATACAAATGTCATCAGCATAGTCACCTCATATGATCCGGAAAGGTACAGAGAATTCCAAAAAGGAGAGATCTAGAGTCTTACCAAGCTTCGTTCCAACGAGAATTATTGGAACCCCAGGTGCATAATGCCTCAATTCAGGAATCCACTGGAACAAAATTAATCAAATTAAACTCTAGATTATAATTAAGAATACCGAGAAATCAACAAGCAAATCAGCAGTCCTCACCTTCTTGGCAACATTTTCATAACTAGCCTTGCTAATGAGAGAGAACGCCAAAATAAAGACATCTGCCCCGCGGTAACTCAATGGCCTTAATCTATTGTAGTCCTCCTGACCTGTAACATACATAATCACAAACTGCAAAGCAAAGTCCAGGAGCATACTACCAGCGGAACAGAGACAGAGCAAGATAAGTCTTACCGGCAGTGTCCCATAACCCAAGATTGACGGTGTGTCCGTCCACAACAACGTTAGCGCTAAAGTTATCGAAGACCGTGGGTACGTAATCCTATTTTTCATCCAAAACAAAACCGAAAAGATCATCACAAATCAACCAAGAAAAAAGCAACTGCTTGATCAGGATTACAAAGTTCAATAACTAATCAAGAAGAAATTGAGGAAGGCAACAAGGCTCACACCAGTCGAAAATTGGATTACTTCAGGAACTGGCCAGGCTTGGCATAAAAGCCGAAAAGATATTCAGCTTCTCTCACCCCGCCATTCCTAAAACCTTAGGCAAGCATGATGGCAGGATTCCTTTTCTTTTTTTTTTTGTGTTGATAATTGATCACAAAAAAACTGAAGGAAGGTATTGTCCATAAGGGGTCTAAGGAAAGCAGCAGAAAGACATCAAAATAGAACAACTGACTAAAAGAAGGGGGGAAAAAAAAAAAGGCAGGAAAAACACAATCAATAATCGTTCTGTGTTAGCCACATAGTCCATTTAGTCCAATCCATGGGCTCCTTGTGCGAGTTTGTATTTTTAAACATTGGTAAGAAGGGTACTAAAGAGGGACACCAACTCTTGGGACAGGGGAGGATGAACTTCAAGCCCAATACCTCTTGCCTTGGTGGTTGGGAACTTAACCTCTAAACCAACAACAACAGCTCGCACGAGACTATATATGACAAAGTTTGTCTCTCTTCTTCCTCGATTAAATAGAACAGACAGAAGACAAGTGAGCACCAAATTTTGAAACTTGTTTCGAAGGCCAGCTTCCACAAGGTACCAATATGTTTGGGACCCCTTAGGGGCCATATGAGCTATAGACCAGCTCAACCTAGCAGTGAGCAAATCTAGATGCAGGACTGCAAGTAGGATTTTTCTTCTTGAGTCATCAATAATCAAGCATTAACACACAAACTACAACAATTGACTGGAATCACAATTCTGACCCATAAAACTAACAAAAGATATACTACATTCAAATAACAACTTATTTACACCATTGGTCCCGCATGATTTAAATTTGTTTAAATTAGTCCTTCATATTTTTAAGTTTGTTTAAATTAGTCCCTCGTGTTTTTAAGTTCGTTCAAATTAGTCCCTCATTTTTTATTTTGATCAAACAACTTTTCTTTTATTCAAAACGGTCTCTATTGTTTTATTTTATTAAAAAAATCAATCCTCCACATGGTGACCAAATTTAGGGTAGAAATTAAAAAGATAGGGCGCAATTTGAACAAAATAAAAAATGAACAACTAATTTGAACAAACTTTAAAAGTTAAGGGACCAGCGGGATAATTCATTTTTCAAATTTCAAATAATAATGCCCAAAAACATCATCGATCCTTTAACATTTTCCACCAAAGTGGTTGACAAATCCACCAAAACAAGGCAAAACTAAAAATCATAAATGATATACATATTATTAGGATAATATTACATAGATTATACTTATTTCCTTTATATTCTCCGGAGTTAGATCTAATCTAGGTTCATTGTACCTTGTAATTTTGGTAACGAGGGACCACATTGTCCCAGCCAATCTCAGGCCATGAGGAAGCCCACAATCCCCATGAGCAGGTAAGTCATGAGTATATCCTCAGCGAGAATCAAACTCCTAACCCCTGAGCGATGACCGTATAGGTAAGAGATGCCACCAATTAAGACACCCTCATGACGGGCGTTCATTTTATTGTACCTTGTACCCTGCTTATTCTATAAATATATTGGCTCAACAACATGTAAACATTTCACATGGTATCAGAGCAAAAATCTTTAACATTATCCTAACATATATACATATATATAAAGGCTAGTGTTATTACCAGACTATTTTTTGTTAATGCCAGGGCAATAATAAAAACTTTTGGATTCTATTTTTGTTGAAATTGCTCTAATATTAACAAAAATTTCCCGGACAATAACACTAGTTTATATAAATCATGCTACATTTACAATCCACACAAAAACTCTCAATTACGATTCAGATCTCACAGTACAAGCAATGAACAAAAATAAACACAGAAAACACAAAATAAACAAAAACAATTGCGCAAAAATACTCAATTAATCTTCAAAATAAGATCTACAAAACAAGAAGAAAAATTTGAAGCTCACCGTAGGAAAAGTGTTGCTGGTGTAAGAAATTAGCATACAAGTTTTACCAACAGCGCCATCACCGACTGTCACACACTTGATGAACCTCGATGCGCTCATTTCCAACCAAAAAAGCCCAGATCTTTTCAAATTTCACTCAACTAAACCCTAGAATTCACGATCTTAATTCCCTTACAATGCACGAATTCTATCAATTTGCTCAAATTGATGGATGTAAATCAAGCAAATACGAGCCACATTATCGGAAAACCCTAATTTGGAGATGAAATTAGAAGATTGGAGGTTGAATTTGGAGGGGAGGAGGAGAGAGAAAATGAAAATGAAGAGAGAGAAAGAGGAGTTATGGAGGCCCAAGACAAAGCTCAGTGACAGCTATCATCCTTCCCCCCTTCAATGTCAACTGACCACAAGTCTTCCACTTTCCCTTCCTGTTCAAATTTTTTTTTTCTTTTTCTCTAAGGAATGATATTATTCGAGTAAAATTATTATTTTTAAAATAATTTTATGATATTTATTTTAAATAGTATTATTTACATAGTAATATTTTGTTAATAATAGAGCAATTTCAAAGTAGAAAAATAGTCTTTATAATTGCTCAGATATTAATAAAAATTACCCTGATACTAACATCAGTCTTTGTTTTTGTACGTTGTATTATTACTTTGGACGTAAAAATTTTTGTTTCGACAATGATAACTCACCTTTTCTAATGTCAATTTATTGTATTGCCCTATATAAGAGTTATTTGCACCATTAGTCACTAATATTTTTAAATTTGTTTAAATTGATCTCTTATATTTTTTCTATTCATATTGGCTTTCTAATATTTGTAACTTTGTTTAAACTAATTTCTATCATTTGTTTTATTTAAAATAATCCCTAATATTTTCTTTTGTGAGAAATTTGACCCTTTATCCTTTTGATTTTTACTTACTTTTGACACCATATGGAGGAAACATTAGGAACCATTTTAAACAAAAAAAATTGAGAGACTTGTTTAAATAAGGCTAAAAATATTTAAAAAAAACTTGAGTATCTAATGATGTAAATAACTCAATATTCTTCTTATTTTAATTTTAAATTTTTACTCAGCACTAAATTCAAAAAAATACAATAAAAAACTAAAACTAAGAAAACATTATTTTAAAATTATATTTTTAAAAATTTTAAGAATAATTAAATTTTAATGTAAATAAAAAAACTATATCAAATAGTGTCTAACTATATCTTTGTAGAATCATAAAATCTTCATAAAGGAACATACCCAATGTCTCAAGGACTCCCGCCTACACAGGGTCTGGGGGGAGGGGGGGGGGGGGGGGCGGATGTACGCAACCTTTCCCCTTCAGGTTGTTAACCTAAAGAGAGGTTGTTTCCCAGTGCCCCTAACCTGAGGGTGAGGACTTCTCAGGAAGTCACCTATCCTGATACTACTCTCGCCCAAACACGCTTAACTTCGAAGTTCTAATGGGATCCGATGATGGTGTATTGGTACCCTCTTTGGTTAAAATCTTCATATACTTGTAAAAATATACACCCAATGGAATATGTTAAAATATATATATATATTTTTTTTTTTATTGTTGTGTTATACGCCCTTTTCATTTTTACTTTTTCATTACTTTAGAGCTAAGATTCTTGTGTTATTATGTCTGATTATTTAATAGGATATTATTTATTTATGTAATATAATAATTTTGTTTGTTGGCCGAACTCGTTTGGTTTTCTTGCCCTTATTAATTTATTCTCTTATTAAAAGAAACAAAAAATTGAACATTATATTTTAGGTTTTTTTTTTAACTAAAAATTACATAAATTTTAGGCTATTTTTCAAATTCATGCATAAACTTTCTAAAATTTTTCAATACTACTTATTAATACAACATTGTTAAATCCGTCAGTTTTTACTCATATAATATTTATAAAATTAATTTTTTAAAATGTAAATTAATTTTTTAAGTATTTGTAATTTTATTATATGATTAAAATATTTTAAATTATTTTAAATATAAATTCAAAGTTTTTAAAATTATTTTCTTTTTTTTTTAAAGCTGTATCTGTAAAAGAAACTCATAAATGTTAACAGTATTAACATTAAGGTATGACATTAAAAATTTTTGAAAAGTTTGGACATGACTTTGAAAAATTAAAAAATATAGGTGATTTTTTTAAACTGCACTTAAAACTTAATTTATTTTCAATTAAAAAAAACATATATTTTCTTCTCTAATAAAAAGAAAGGATTACTAACACCAAAGGTCTTTATATTTTGCTAGTTATGTCAATTTAGTCAATATACTTTTAATTGTATTAATTTAGTCTATGTATAATTAAAATTGTCTTAATTTGATTCTTATAATAAAATTTATGTTAAGTTATTAATAAAATTTTTAATAGTTCAGCCATGAATTGAGTTAAATCGAGTCAATGGGTAACTTGGAATAAGTTATTTATATCTAACACTATTAAGCCATTAAAAATTATGTTAATAATTTAACTTAAATTCGATCAAATGACTAAATTGACATAATATAAATTATAGAGGAACAAAACTAATATAATTAAAAATATAAAAACTAAATTAATATAATGATAAAAGTATAAGAACAACAACAACAAACCTGATGCCTCTAAGAGCTCCCGCCTAAGCAGGGTCTGGGGGTTAGATGTACGCAGCGTTCCCCCTTTAGGAGGCTACCCTGAAGAGAGGTTGTTTCCGAGGACCCCCAACCTGAGAAGCTGGTCCGCAGCAAATGGCATGTGACATGGCAGCAGGAGAGCATCATGGCATGAGTAGGGCAAAACATACGGTGACCAAAACAATAAACTATCACAGACAATAAACTCAAAGCAAGCCACGTCCAGCAGGAATCAAAGGATAAGATAAAGATAGGTTAGAGATAAAGATAAGTAGGCAAGTAGCAACTCAAGAGAGCAAGTACCCAACGTACGTGCGCTAAGAGGGTGTCAAGGCCGAGCACTAGTAAGCTAGACTACCCTACTCCAACTGGAGCATCTATTACCTCTATGCTAGCCTTCCACTAGGCCCTATCTAAGGCCATCTCCTCCCGAAGGTTTAGATAGGTGAAGTTTTGTCGAATCGTCTCCAGCCAGCTCTTCTTTGGCCTGCCTCTTCCTCTTCTGCCTAGTGTAGTAAGGGGCTGTTCGCATCTCTTTACTGAAGCATTGTCCAGTCTCCTTTTGACATGACCGAACCACCTCAAACGTTGCTCCTTTAATTTATCTTCAATGGAGGCTACGCCCAATTTGCCTCTTATGACGTTATTTTTGATCCTATCCTTTCTTGTGTGTCCGTACATCCACGTCAGCGTTTGCATCTCCGTCACTTTTATTTTCTACGTGTGACTTGACATAAATAACTCCAAAAAAAGAAAAAAGAAAAAAAAAGGATTTTATAAGGCAGTCTATGGTGTCAGGTAGGCGGCGATTTATTTGGTGACACGCTGGTTGGAATAAAAATTATATATACAGTCTGTGCCCCATGATTATACTCATCATTCTATTATTACTTTCTTCACTATGTCACCATACATTTTTTTTTTTTTTTTGCATAATTAGAACATAATATGAATCATTAATAATAAAAGACAAAGCTTGACTTAAAAAAAAAAGTTATTACTTAGATATCTTAAGATTTGAATATTTTTTATTTAAGTATCTTGACATTTTAATATATGCAATGAAGTATTATGAGGATTGAGCTTTTTATAACCTAGGTACCTTATGGGGGAATTTGATGAATTTTGTATGAATTTGACTAATTTTATATAAAAAATGATGATTTAATACATGATTATGATAATATGTAAAAGTCTCTTTAATGTCTTCGGTACGAATTCAATGGATTATGACAAAAAATTCATCTAATTTTAATGTGAACTATCTATATATTGTTAAATTATGTGTCGAGTAAGTATTTTTTAATTAAAAAAATCAAATTTTAATGAAAATATTTATATATTGTTAGAATTATGTTCCACTTAAGTATTTTCTAATGAAAATCTATCGAATTTTTATATAAGGGTACCTAATTAATAGAATTTTAAAACTTCGGTGCACCTAAGTGTTAAAATCTTTAAACGTCAAAGTACCATATTGTATATACTGAAATGTCAGGATACTTAGGTAACAAAATAATTAAATCTTAAGATACTCAAGCGATAATTTCCCAGGAAAGAATAGAAGACAAAGTTATGAATCGTTGGCTTCAATGTAGTGGGTCATTCCCCCATTATTAAAGGAAGAATATTGTAATTTAGAAAAGTCATACTAGGGTTAGTAGTATTGACGTTTCTATCCTTCCTGTCTTATTATAACCCAAGGGTTACTTTAGTCTTTTTATCCCTCTTATATGCTTTATAAATAGAGCCTCCATTGCACTTGAATAATCATTCAATTATACAATTATTTTTCGCTTTATTGTTTTCTCATATGGTATTAGAGTCTCGCTAAGAGACTCTTCTTTTTTTTTTTTTTTTTTGATTCCTGTTCTTTAATTCTTTATTTTCAGCACTAGTTCTCTATTTTTTTTAAATCTTCTCTGTTACGGGTAAGTAATTTAATTGTGGCAGCTAATAATTCACTTCCTTCTTCTTCCTCCCCCACTCCCTTACCCGCCACGTCGCCACAGCCTGTCGTCCCCAGCTCTCCCCATCCCGGTGGTCGGTCGGTTGATCGGCCGGTGGCACCTCCCTTGACTAGGGCCGATCTTCCTCATATCGGTTCACTAACCTCGGGTTCATTCCTCAATGAACTAACCGATATCGGCGTCGCCATCTCCGTTACTCCATTAGCCTCCACGAGGCCACAATTTTCTCAATTTTTTTGGTTCGGGCATGCCTACTACGCTCCCTCCCCCCGACCGGTGACGAACACCATCGTGAGAATCGCACTCAGTGGTGCGTCCTCTCAAGCGTTCGGTCTCCCCTCTTTCTTCGTAGCCCCTGGTGGTCCGGTCACTGCTGGTACTGGTGGCCTGGCGCCGTCCCGCACCCCTGCTCTTCACCATCTCGATCCTTTGACCGATGGTGATGAGACACTACCCCCACATTCTCCCTGTCTCCAACACCCTAATTACTATACTAATAACCCACTTATTCTCCCTCTCTCAAGCATAACAAATATTGTCACTGTCAAACAAGAAAACACAACAGACTATCTTGCTTGGAGAGAACAATCCTATATGATTCTCACTGCCCACCAATTAATGGGTTACATAGATGGTACCTACCCATATCCCCCTGCAATGTTAACTTATACTAATGGTTTCACCTCCCTAATCCCGACCACTTAAATTGGATTCGAACTGATCAAAGCCTACACTCATGTATTGCTACTACCATCTCCCGCTTTCTAATAAATGACATTGTCCGCCAACCCACCTCAAATGCTATGTGGGATGCCCTTGTCAAACGATTTAGAGATCATTCACTAGCTAAAGAATTTGAACTACGAACCTGCATTGTTAATATACGTAAAGATGGCAAAACCATGGAAACGTATCTTTTAGAATTAAAAGCAATTGTTGAAGACTTAGCTGCCATAGATTCCCCCGTCTCAAATAGAGAACTAATCCACTATGCCCTTTCAGGGCTGCCAATCAATTATGCTGCCTTTGGCACCCTCACTCGAAATGCCTCTCCAACTCCTGATTTTGAAAAGACTCAAAACTACCCTACTCAATGAAGAGGGGGCCCAAAATCGATACCAAGGACATCCCCCTCCTGAACGGACTCACGCTCTTATGGCTACAGGTACAAATAACCAAGGATCCAATGCAGGTCGAGGTGGTCGCGGTTGGGGTAACAAAGGGCATAACCATGGCCGCGTGGCAATCGAGGGGGCCGCAATGGGGGACGAAATCAACAGCATTCTTCTGGTCAATATGGGTTGCCTCACAATCCTGCCCCACCGCCCCCATATTGAGGACACGCTCCTCCTCCGCCCGTTAATACCCTTGGCATTCTTGGCACCGCTCCTCAATTCTGTTCGATCTGTTCGCACACTGGACATAGTGCTACCTCCTGCCCTCATCGCTATGACCAACACTCCTTTCATGACCCATCTCCTTCCTCGGCAGCCATGACACTCAATGATGATCAGGACTATAGCTGGTACCCGGATTTGCGTGCATCTAATCACATGACTTTTAACCTAGGTATCCTCTATAACCCTCTTCCCTATACTGGTCATAAAAGTGTTTTAGTTGGAGACGGTGTTTTACTCTCAATTTCACACATTGGCTCATCTACACTTAAACTCAATCTAAAACATTACACCCCAAAGATGTTATGGTGGTTCCACATTTAACTCACAATCTCTTATCTATTAAGCTCATTTGCCACGATAATAACTGCCATGTTGAATTTGGTTAAATTTTTTTTTTATATAAAGGACAAGGCTACGGGAACCCTACTGCTTCGAGGTCACAGTAATGGACCGCTTTATAGCTTCTCACCCCACTCACTTGGACTGGTCGTCTAGGCCATCTAGGTCATCCCGCTATGGACATCTTGTGTAAACGCAATCTCATACCCCCTTCCCGGTTTTCTAGTTTATGTCAACTATTTTGTCTAGGTAAGTCTCACCGCTTACCATTTCAATGCATTTTACATTCATTTACCGCTCCATTGCAATTAATACATTCTGATGTATGCAATAAATACTATGTTGCTTTTGTTGATGATTTTACTCGGTTTACACGAATCTATCCCATGCAACGTAAATCAGAAGTTTTCGCGATTTTTGAAACATTTAAGGCATTTGTCGAAAATCAATTCTCCACAAAAATCAAAAATTTTCAAAACGATGGGGTCGTGAATTCAACCACAAATGAATGAACGCTTTATGTTACCAACATGGAATTCACTTTTGACTCTCGTGTCTTAATACTCCACAACAAAATGTGGTGGCGGAACAAAAATATCGGTATATCATTGAACCGGCACGAACACTTCTACTGCAATCCAAACTCCCCTATAATTTTTGGGAGGATTGGCTTGTACTGCATGCTTTCTAGTTAATCGACTCCCAGCCCCGGTTCTCCAAAACTGCTCCCCTTTTGAAAAGCTTTTTGGCAAACACCTCAACTACTCTAGTTTTCGTGTATTCGGATGTCTTTGTTTTCCCAATCTCACACCACGGGTCCCACATAAACTAGCTCTAAGATCTATTCCTTGAATTTTCTTGGGCTACGCTGCACGTTACAAAGGTTATCGGTGTCTTGACCCCATAATTGGTAAAATCTATATTAACCGTCATGTAAAGTTCGATGAAACCAAATTCCCCTATCTTGACCTCACTAGTCCGACCAACCCCTCACCTAGTAATACTATGTCTATGGTTGACTTACCTATTTCCCTTCCCCTACACCCGGCATTGCCGCCTAATAGTGATGTCCGGCCACCACCAGCCCAACCGCAATCTTTGCTCGAACCCCTTCACAACAGTCTTCGGCCCGAACCTAGCAATTACAATCCTCGACCCGAGCCTGGTGACCACCCGCAGCTCCGGTCACCCACTCCCCCAGCAGGGTTGCTGCCTCTTCCCATCTCCTCCCCGGCCCCGCCATGGTGCGACTTCACTGTCACACCGGCACCCTAGCCTCCATCGGGCACACTCCTGCCCGTTCCAGTGGAAGAAACTGCCACACCACCCGAGCCCGCAGTCCCTGTCCCGAACCCACCCAAACTACACTCCTCTCCCCCTCCACCGATAGTCTCTCTCGGTCCCCCACCTTCGACTGTACCTTCCAACGTAGTAGGGCCCTCATGCCTTGTTCAAAACACTCATCATATGCAAACGCGCTTTAAAGATGGAATTCACAAAACTAAATATCCACTTTCTTTTTCTTCAATAACTGTAATACAAGAACCTACATGTTATTCATAGGCTGTAAAGAACCCTAAGTGGCAGGAAGACAAGGCTGATGAGTTTAATGCTCTTCTCCAAAACAACACGTGGGACCTTGTTCCGTATGATCACACTAGGAATCTTGTCAGTAGCACCTGGAAATACAAGATAAAATATAAAGTGGATGGCTCTGTAGAACGGTTTAAAGCTAGAATTGTTGCTCAAGGCTTTCACCAACGTGAAGGTATTGACTTCAAGGAGGCTTTTAGTTCCGTTGTTAAATCCTCTACAATATGTTTCATACTTTCCCTTGCAGTTACAAAAGATTGGCCTATTCGCCAACTTGATGTCAAAAATGTTTTTCTACATGGTTCCCTAAAAGAAGAGGTTTATATGCGTCAACCTAAAGGGTTCATACACCTAAAATTTCCAAACCATGTTTGTCGGTTGCGTAAGGCACTCTATGGCCTCAAGCAGGCGCCTAGAGCTTGGTTCCAGCATTTTAGTTCTTTTCTTTACAGTCTTGGCTTTAAATATCGTCGTGTTGGCCCATCTCTTTTTCTGTTTCATAATTCTAGTGACATCATTTGTCTATTACTTTACGTTGATGATATGATTATCGCAGGGTCCAATCCTCACTCTATAGATAACCTAATTCACCAACTTTCAAACGAATTTGCTATGAAGGACCTTGGCCTTGTTCACTATTTCTTGGGCATTGAGGCCAAACGCAATAAAAATGAACTTTTTCTCTCTCAACAAAAATATACTGTCAGTCTACTCACAAAACACAGCATGCATGAGTCTAAACCAATTAAAATGCCCCTCCCCACTCGCATCCACTTATCCCTCACTAAAGGGGATCTTCTGTCTGACCCAACTGAATACTGTAGTGTTGTAGGTGCTTTCTAATGCCTCACCATGACCTAGCCCGATATATGCTATGTTGTTAATCTTGTCTCTCAGTTTATGCATGCACCCAGGACTAGTCATGGGCTGGTTGTAAAACGGATTCTCAGATACCTCAAAAGCACACCCGATCATGGATTGTCCATCCTTCCAGGCTCTTGCACCTCAGTTGTTGCCTATGCTGATGCTAATTGGGGAGGGTGTCTTGATACTCACCACTCTACCACAGGTTATGCTCTATTTCTTGGCCCTAATCTCATCTCATGGCGAGCAAAGAAGCAGGCCACTGTCTCCAAGTCCTCTACTGAATCTGAGTATTGGGCTGTTGCTCAAGCCGTTGCTAAAAGCGATTGGATTCGTTACATCATGTGTCATATAGGTCTTCGCCACTCTGGACCGATTGTCATATTCTACAATAATGTTTTTGCATCCTATCTCGCTTCCAACCCTGTTTCCAATGATTGAAGTAAGCACGTTAATGTTGATTTTCATTATGTTCAAGAAAAAGTTCTGAAAGGTGATCTTCAAGTTCACTGCATTCTCACAACAAAACAAATTGCGGATATCTTCACCAAAGATCTCGCTCCAGATCTCTTCCACTACCACAAAAACAATCTTCACGTTCAAGCTCCACGTTCAGATTGAGGAGGCCTATTAAAGGAAGAATATTGTAATCTAGGAAAGTCATACTAGGGTTAGTAGTAATTACATTTCTACCCTTCCTGTCTTGTTATAACCTAAGGGTTACTATAGTCTTTTACCCCTCTTATATGCTCTATAAATAGAGCCTCCATTTCACTTGAACAATCATTCAATTATATAATTATTTTCCGCTTTATTGTTTTCTCATACCCTTCGTAATAAAGTGTTGCGTTTAAAACTCATTCCCCCCTTTTTCCTGGTAGCTCTTTTAAGGCAACATTGTAACTCTTTATCGTGTAAAAAAATTATAAAATAAAATATAAGGGTGTACAATTAACAAGTTTAATGAGTCAAGTTCAAACAGCGAGGTGCTCAACTCATAAATGTTCACGAAAAGTTTGATAAGATGCTTGACTCATTAAGTGCTCGTTATGGGTTCAATAAAAAGCTTGTTAATGGTCGATATTTATTTTGGTATTAACGAGTAGATTAGTTGCTAGGTATAATTAGCCTAATTAGTATGTGAGGTAGTGGTCTCTTTGTTTTCTCCTCAATGTGGTGTAATTAGTAATCGATTAATCGTCATTAGTATTAGTCATCATATGCCCTCATTAGTTTAGTTGATAATTAGGTGGCCTTTTGAATTTCGAGTTGGTGTATATATTATTATAGGATTATAATGGAATATATCGGGTTTTCTCGTTTTATGGTACCAAATTAGAATCCGATCGTTCAAATCTCTTTTATCTTCTCCTAATCTTCCTCCTCATTCCCACTATGGTCGATGATTCATCGAAGTATCATGTCCCATGGCTTGGCCACATGGAGAGTATTGGATACAGGTGCAGGTAAGGCAAATAGAGGGTATTCGATCTTCAACTTGTTCACTGTTCGATATTCATAATTGTTGTCTTTGCTTGCGTTCTAGCCTAGTTCCAACAACGTCAATTTGACATGTCAGACCTTCACTAATAGAGACATATGGATCACTGATAGTGGGGCTTCAAAACACATAACCAATTGTAAATGATCGATAAATGATGTGATCAGTCGTGAGATGCATGTTAAACCTGTTATGTTCCTTAAAAGAACTAGTCTCTTGATTCCTCGTTTTGGGAACGTCTCTCTTACAAACAAGTCAGTAGTAATTACTGTTCTTGGAATCAATAGTTTTTATTATAATTTAATGTTAGCAAGCAAAATAACTCGTGACATAGATTATGCCACTAATATTTTTCCCGACTTTAGCATGATGCATGACTTGCACTCAATGAACTCGATTGAAGTCAGTAGGCAACAAGATGTGCCATATTATTTAGAACCCTAACCGACGGTACCTATGGCGTTTTTGACTGCCAGCACTATTGAGACGATTCTTTAGCACAAAGAGTTGGTCATATTCCTTTTTAATGTATTTCTTGCATTTTCGGTTTGTCTTTTCCAAATGGTTTAGAGACTACTTGCGATTCTTATCACCAAGCCAAAAAGACATGTCTACCTTTTCTACTATAAAAAAGCAACATATCTAGTATCCTAAGGGCTCCTGCCTAAGCAGGGTCTGGGAGGTGAATGTATGCAGCCTTCCCCCTTCAGGGTATTACCCCTGAAGAGAGGCTGTTTCGTAGTGCCCCCAACTTGAGGGTGAGGTCACCCATCTTAGTACTACTCTCGCCCAAGCACGCTTAATTTCGGAGTTCTAATGGGATCTGATAACGGCGTGTTGGTACCCTCTTTGGTTAAATTCAAATTTGATATATGGGGACCTTATTGCATACTTTCATTGTAGGATGCATGCTATTTTCTCATTATTATTGATGATTTAGTAGGTGCACTTATGTATAATTGATGAGACAGATGTAAATTTGAAGCATGTCAATTATTGATGGAATTTTGCAATACAAGGGAAACACAGCTTAGGCAAGTTAGGCAAGTATGGAGCTACGAGCAAGAATATAAATACTAGTCGTTGCTTAAGTTTTATCATAATCATGAGATCCAATTTCTATCTTCATGCACCGATATATCCGAACAAAATGGGGTTGTTAAGCGAAAGCACAGACACCTTCTCAAGGTGACTGTCAGATTTCACAGCAGACATCCTTTTAATTTAGGAAAGATGTATTCTTATGACCAAGTACTTTATCAATCGTCCCTTAGGGACATAACAAAGTGGTTTGTAACGCCGGGTGCCAACGGGATGGCCCGGGTTCGATTCCCACTAAACTCAAAGTGGGCCTCTTTATGAGGTGATTTAGGGGTATTATCCCCCTCCCCGTCCCCCTGTCCTTACCATCATTTAAAAAAAAAAAAAAAAGTACTTTATCAATCTGACTTCAATCTAATTTTCTCCCATGATAACCTAAATGAAGTTCTCTACGATAAAACTCCATACTGTAGTCATCTTCTAGCCCAAGTGCTGGCGTCATCAGATCATCCACTCCGATGTCGAACAGGCACCAAAAGTGATAGATTCATCGCTTTCCTCCCGAGTCTACCTGTCTGCAGCACTGAAACACAAATTCAAATGATACTATGCAATAAATTATCGCCCACAAGCAATTTCTTACAGCAGGTAAGTAACAATTATTGGTGGGCTTACCATAAACACAAAAGGATTATGACCAATTGAGTGTCATAAACATAATCTCTAATTCTCATAGTAGGTAGAGCTGAACATAACTCCAAGCAATCCAAACACCTGTTTGGAGCTCTCGAAGTTAAGGGGCCCCTCAATTTTAGAGGGTGTGGTTTTTGAAATAATAATTATTAATATTAATAGTTTTAAAAGAAATGTAATTATATATGAAGAATCCCATTTAAAAATTTTGCTTAGAGTGCCAAGAATGTCAAGATCAGTCCTGATATTAGGACATTGTCCCCGTATTTTGTTAGCTTATACCAGAAATCATATAAATATGGATCTGACCACAAAGATAAAGTGCGACTAGAGAAAACCTGGACACCAAACATTAGGTTTTTGCATGATACAGGATAAATAAGTTAATTATGTGTTAGACATTTGATTAAATAGTATTTTAATAGGTAGCTTTATTTTAGTAATAATCTAGATTATTTTCCCTTCTATTACATAATTACAATATTAGTTAATTATTTTTCCTCCCCATTTATAAATAGGAGCTTAAGTTTGTACGAGGCTCATAATTTTCTGAATGTTAATCAAACTCTTTTCCTCTCATACTATTCCCTCTATCTCTCCCGCAAACTTTTCTCTATCTTCCTCTATTTTTAGATTGATAGAGTTTTAACTGTATCATCATGTCATGTTGCTTTGAGTTAACTTTCCACTGGGACTTCGAAATTTTTTTCTTCATTTTGTCAAAAAAAAAAAAAAAAAAAAATTTCTTCTTAGGGTTGGATCGAGCCTACCCTCCCATGGGCCCGGGTGGGCCTTTTCATCTTCTCACATTAGGCCCAACAATTATGTAATTTTCTCCTAATACTTAAATATTCCTTCTCTTAGGCCCACTCACTCAACATAAGCAATGTGTTAATTTTTTAATCTACAAATTTCGTGAAATAATATTTTACATTTAACGCTGCTTGGGCTCGACTCGAAGCTTGCCGAGCATGCGCACTTCAAGCTTGAGCATGGCTCATAATGGGCTCGGGTTCGGCTAAGTTGAGCGTGAACTTATCGCGTTTTGAGCTAAACTTGCAATTTTTAGGCACATTTAAGTGAAATTTAAGCTCACTTAGTGTTGTTTAGTCTCGGGCTCCGCTTATTTAAGCTAAAAATGGCTTAGTTGTATATATTTAAGCTAATAAATTACATTAACAAAGGCCCGCGAGCCTACGCGCTTGAGCTTCACTATGCTCGGGTTTGCATTGATAAGCTAAACGAACCGAACTTTTTGAACTTTAGGGCAAGCCAACTTGCAAGGGCTTATGAGCTGGCTTGACACATTTACACTCCTAAACATTATAGGTTGTGTATGGAATGAGGAAAATAGCGAGAGAAAAGCGGATTTTTTGACAAATAACTGCATGTTTTACATCATTGTACTCAATTATTTGAATTATATTATTAAATACATGGTACTTATAGACTAAATATATTACACTCAATTTCAGGTTACTATTTATCTTTTCCTGCTTTCTTGGGTGTTTACTATTTTGTGTTTTTATTTCTTGAGTTTTTTTGGATTTTTTAGACTTTGCTTGTTCAAGTGGCCTGTTATATATTACAATTTTTATTGCTAATTATAAAAAAAAAGTCCAAAGAATTCATTCTTCTATATTTTTTGGATATTTACTGTAGACCACCTAAATTTTGGGTGATTTTAAAAAGCCATATAAATTTTTTAATTTTTTTCAAAAATTTTTAATGTCACACTTTAATATACCACTAATAACACTTGTTAAATCTTTTTTTTTGTTGACGTGTCCTTTTGAAAAAGAAGCAAATAATTTAAAACAAAGAATTTACATTTAAATTAATTTAAAATATCTTATGTATTTAAAAAAATATATTTTAGAATCTAAAAAGTTAGTTAATATTTAGAAAAATAATTTATATTAAATGATATCAATAAAATTAACGGATATTAATGACGTCACACTAAGGTATTATATTGAAAAATTTTGAAAATTTTATATGACATTAAAAACTTAAAATATTTAGATAGATTTTTGATAACACAAGAGTTTGTTTGGTATTACTGTGAAAAAATTCTTTTTTTAGAAGTACTTTTTGTTAAATCCCTTTAGTAAAATGTGATATTTCGAGAAAGTAGTTTGTGCTGGGTACAACCTATAAAGAAGCGTTAGCGTTTATGGTATTATTGTTAGTGTTTGGCTCATGTTTAAGAAAAATATTTTTTCTATCAAATTATCAGAAAATATATTAACTTAAATCTTTTGTAATCGAAAAATGATTCTAAATATCTTACATCTATTTTAAATATTTAAATAATTTTTCTTTACCCGAGAGATTTTTCTAAATATATATAAAATATTTGACTTTTTAAAAAAAATTAAAATATTTTTCAATGTTAAAAATTTTTTAAATATCTTAAATACATTATTAATTATTAATTTTTTTTACATTTTAATATATTTTTTATATATAAATTATTTTTAAATACATAACCAAGTTCATAAAATATATTATGAAACTTCAGAACGTATAAATTAAATTTTCTCAATCTGTTTCTGTTTGAAAGAAAAAAAAATTAATTTTTTGTGTCTCTTTAAAGGTAAAAAAATAGTTTATACTTCCAATAAAAGATGCTTTTTCACTCAAATCAAACACTCAAAAAATTTTAAAAATACACTTCAATTATAAAAAAAAACACTTTTTCTTTCGAATTAAACAATCCCATACGCCCTAAAATTTAAATAATTTTTAATAAAAACAATTTATTTTTACACATCAAACATAAACCCTAAAACTCCCGATTACAGTGAACCAATCAGACAGCCACCGTCGCCGCGCTGCACCGGCAACCACCGCTGTTATTATCCTCCGGCGTAGGTCTCAGGTGCACACTCGAACCACCGTGCGGTGTTACTGCGGCGTAGTCGGTGACAGCCACCGGTGCGGCGCCAGCACCACGCTCGGTTTCGTTAGGGTTAGTTTTTTCTTGTTTCCTTTCTTTTTATATTTTCTGATGTTTTGTTAGGGTCCATGAACAAAGATTACTACGATTGTGTTTGATTTTGTTTTTCTGTGTTTTGTTTTTGCTTTATGAAAAGCCAAAATACTGTTTTTCTGTATGGTTGCTTTTGGGGAATTTATCAATTAAGTACCTTGAGGTTTGACAGTTTTTAATCAAAGTACCATGACGTTTCAATATAGATAACTTGAAGTTTAAAGATTTTATCAATTAGGTATCCTTCGCCAAAATTGTACTGATTTTTATTAGAAATTGCTAGCATGGAATATAATTATAACAATATGGATGTGTCATCTATTATAATGTTATGACTTTTTATTATAAAGAAATTGCTAGCATGGAATATAATTATAACAATATGGATGTGTCGTCTATTATAATGTTATGACTTTTTATTATAAAATGCTAACATGTCAATGTTATTTCACCAACATATAGATATCTTTCTTTGTAATTAAGGGAAATTTTTAATAATCTGCTAAATTTTTGTCGAAGATATTGATATAACTCATCTATATTGTTGTAATCGTGCACCACATCTATGTTTTAAAGTGAAAATTAATCAGAGTTTGACAAAATTCAGTAAGTTCAAGCATAGGGTACCAAGTGATAGAACTTTGAAACTTCATGGCACCTCATTGTGATAAATGTCTAAACATCAGGGTACTTGAACGATAAATTCCTTATTTTTTAACAAACTATTTTACCCCAAAAAAAAATGAACAATGTACAGTAACAACCCAAGTGCCACAAAGAGGCTCCCGCCCAGACAAGGTCTAGGGACGGTAAGATGTATGCAGCCTTATCCCTACAGGGTGTTATTTTGTAGATAGGCTGTTTCCGAAGAGCCCTAAATTATAAATATTCAATTTCTCAAATTTAATTTTAATAGAGAAATCATGTTTGTTTTGACCAGTCATATTACAAGTTGGACTTTGATCCAATTCTATTTGAGATCGAACACGTAGAGATATTCTAACCACTCAAACTGTACTTAGGATTGTTGGAAAAATAAGAGGAAGAGTAATTAGAACTTTTCTGGTGATGACCAAAAATGAAGAAGATTGTTGTTGTGTGTGGATTCAGCATTGCTCTAAAGTCATGATGCTCCTGTCCCGTACAAATGGGACCGAGTGGCACTCATGATGGCCATCACTATAGTATACTCTAAAGTAGTCAACTAGATATGCTCATTTATTGCTTAGTTTTATGACAATAGCATAGAATGAAGAATAAAACAATTTTTTTTTTTTGGGGGGGGGGGGGGGGGGGGGGGGGAGTGAGAGATTTTAGGTATCTCTCTTAACCAAGAAAAGATGACCATCATAGGCTTCAACAAGCTTTATGTAACGGTTTGGGATTAATTGAGGCAATTCAATGGCAGTAATTCATAGGACCTAATTCAATGCTTACAGCGGTAATAAATGGTCATATAAAAATATGTCAGGTCATATAAAGTGAGTGCCTTACTTTCGAAATTTCTATATAGGACAAGATCCCTACACTAAAATTCAAGCATTTCCATCAGGTGATTCATATCAGAGGACTTCATGGACTACTGCCGGAGACGTGACTTCTTGTTCTGCGACTTATGTGGGACAATGCTCTCTCTAGATTCAACCAATTATGCTAGGTGTCCATTGTGCAAGTCCAGGAAAAGTGTGAAAGGTGCGTTTTCACAACAATCTTCTTATGTATTCGTTGCATTGTCTGCTGCTTTTCAATTTGACTCGAAAATACTGATGGATCAGATTAGTGAGTCAAATTGCTACTGATTGTCACCTTGCAGTATCATGGAAGCAGGGTCTAATGGATTTACGTAATTGTCTTTTGTTTTTAGGAAAACATGTGCTTTCAAGCGTTACGTCGACACAAATTTGAATGAATATCTATACAATTATTTATACCCATTAATAGGTTTATACTCGTAGATACCTTAATGAATATGTTCTAATAAATGTGTAGTGTATGCAACATGGAAGCCACTAGAATAATATTGTTACGTTATAGCCAATCGCATAAAGAAAGCTCAAAATCTGTTACGTGGTGACCGTGAACTTTATTTGACTCCATGGGTCTGATACTAATGGCTGCCTTCATATTCTCTGTTATCATTCTCTGCTCAATAATGGAATCTTTCTTTCTACACGCTCCAACATAACAAGCATAATGGTTGTTGTATGTTCTCCTCGCACTCATAATGCCAGCTTAGAGTGGAATTTGGTTAATAATCCTTTCTTATCCTTTCAAGACGACATATGCTATTTGTGGAGTTATAACAAGAAAAAGACCCTAGAGCTAACGGATCCGTTGTAGGATGAACAAGTCATTTGCTTTTGACATTGTCTTTCTTCTGTGTAGCAACTTATAAGTACCTGCTCCATATACTGCCTGGTTATTTGTGCCATTGAATAAATAATGTAGCAACCATTACATAATGGAATTTGAGCTAGCCGTTACACTTTTGAGTGTGAGATATTGGTATTTTTGTAATGATCTCCATAATGCACATATGCCGTAATTAATTTATTTAAACATATTTGTAAGTGTATTTACTCATAATTATCAAAGAGGTATCAAAATCTATGATTAAATGTTATTAATTCAATTTTTTTGCAAACATTATACTGAAAAGCAACTTATGTTAAAAGACCAAACACGATTGCTTGTGACCTGCTTATAATGTCTGTGAGCACGGCCTGATTTGATTCAGTGAAAGATTGCATGAATATCTTCTCAATTTTGTCAGCTCTTTTCACTGCCACTGGTTGTTAGTTGTTATTAATTCATGAATTTATGTTTCATCAATCAAGATACTTCTGTTATAACGAGATTGCTAATAGTGGTATAAAGGTTAAAGTGGGAAACCTAGTATGCATTTCTTCTTGACGCATAGGTTCTTAGAATCTTATATGATGCCTGGTTGATCCTTTTGCTTTCTGGTAATATTTAACAGCCGTGCATTAGTGACATAAATTGTGCTCACAGTTCATGTCATACATCTGGTTTCTCATTGTTTCCATCTACGTCATTATCATCATCCAGTGGAACCTTTTCCCTGGGTACCGATTGTAAAGAATAACTCCTAATTGAGTTGGTAAATTTGTAATAAGATGTCCATAGGAACTTAAATTGAAGGTTGATGAGTCTTTTCATTTAGCTGAATGAGATGAAACGCGAAATGGGCTATATGACTGCAACACTTAAAGATCTGCAAATTTATGCCTTGTTTGGTTAGCATAAGAATTGAATTCCTGTGGGAAATTGTATTTTCTAGGAATTCAATTCCATTGCCAATTTCTCAGGAAGTATTGTGTTTGGTTGCCAGAATGAGAAATAGAACTTTCATGGACTAGAACTTACTTAAACCCCCTAGGTAATTTAATTCCTGTATAACAAAGGAATTGGGACTTCCCAAGAATTTCGGCTTCTTATTTATGTCATTTTCCTGGTAACCAAACAAGAGGGCAAATGCCCACTTTCTATGAGTTCCAAATTTCTACATTATTCCCTAGTAAACAAAAAAAAAAAGAACCCCTCAGTCCAGTTTTGAAAGAGCCACCTGCAACTTCCAAACACAGAAGAAACTTACCTCAAGCTTTTGTGTACTAGTTCAATTGTGACCGAGGTGCCAGTTTGCTGGTTGCATTTTGAAGTGTAATGACTCGTCTAGAATCTTAGCATGCCTTGTGTAGTGTCATTTTTCTGCATGCATCTGACTGAATGGTTGATTTGGTGACCTCATTTGAGACTGAAAACTCAAAAAATGGGCTTATTGAAGATTCTATAGGCATTTCGTATTCTTTGCCTTGCAGCATTATCCAGTTTCATTAAATGCTTTGTTCTCAACTGTTACATCTTTTCAGCTGGAGGTTCTTCCCTGTGGAAGCATCACTTTTTCCATCATGCATTTGCATTCAAGTTGGGGTGTGTAGCTGTGAGGATATTGAGATTGGAGAGCTCTCCTTTGCAATCCAATTTCTTCTTTTTATATCAGTGCTGTATTATGTGCCTTCTTTACCATGACGATTTGCTTTCTTGGAACCTTCGCTCGTCTAGATGGGCTATATTTTAGAATATTGACCACCAGTATACATCTGTGAACTTATTGTGCGATAAGTTCATCTTTCTAGGCTCTTTTTAGTCAACATGTTTTGGAGGTTTACTGACAAAACCCCTGGTTAATTTGAAGAGAAAACAGCAGGCTTTCTTATTTTAGCATTTTTCTGTGTTTTCCTTTTTCTTATAGAATATCTTGTCCTTAATAACATTGTATAATCTTGCTCTCAAAATACAAATTTTATTAATGATAAAGACAAATTACAATTGCTGATGTTATGATGAGCCTATTTCATCAACAGCCCATAGTTTTGCATTCTAATCTTTCTTGCTGTTGCCTGTAAGTTGTTTGACTGTGTACTGATTTTCTTCGTTCGTCAGAGATGGCTGGAAAAGAAACATGTTACACCATCTCCGGAGAGGTATGCTTAAACTTAGTCTGATTTACATCCGTAAAATGATCCTATAACTATTGACCTATATGAATTTTGAGTAAATACATTACAGACTCTTTCTACTATTGCTTAAAATTAAAGCGACATTTCAGCTTCTAATTTCATCAAACATGCGTCCACCTATCTGTTTGTAAAATCACGACCGTTTTAGGAACAAATTCACACTGACATCATGTGACACGATTTGCAAGTTGTAATGTTAACCAATCATGTGTTATGCACTTGATTTTGGCTATTTATAGAGTTAAAAGAATTTGGAGAGTTGAAGTAGCAAAAAATTATCAAAAAGTTCTTGAAGTCTGGTATGTTTGCCTAAAATTTTCAACATTCGTTTCTTGTGACTTAGGATGTTGTTATTGTCGAGGCAAAAAAAATGTTATTGTTAGAGTAATGATGTGACTTGTAATGAAAAATAGCCTCAAAATTTCACAAATTTGTTGTGGTATTAACAGTTTTTCCGTGGCAATAACATTACCTTACGACTTATTGTACTTTTTTTTTTTTTAGCACTAAAACAGACTTATTGTACTTTAAACCATGAAAAATGGAAGTCATAGTTTGATTAGCAGGAAGTCCTCTTCAACCCTGAGTATGACAAAATATTCTCCACCATATGAGAGAATATGTCTTCCTCTCAAGGATAGATGAAAGTTATTTTCGTGCTCCAATCCAAACAAAAAGGAAAATTTGAAAAATATATTGAGGAGAAATATTTTTCCTAACTAAACAGAGCCTGAATGTTTATACGTTCCGCTTTTCTGGCGAGTACATACCAAAATACACGCATACTGATTTTGCAGGATGTGAGAAGGGCACTAAACATGGAGCCATTTGTGAAAGTGGCTGGGATTATAACTGGTGAAGTGAAAGTGCAAAGACAACAGGTAAAATTGCTGCTGCAGCTGGGTTTGTCTAACTTTCATTTGTGCAGTGTTGAAGTTATGTAAGATCTGAGGAGGTATGTGTGTTGAAATGTGTGTAATTTGTAGGTGAACCAACCATGTGAGAAATGTGGGCACAGCCCTGTTGAGCTCGTTGATTCTAGACAGGTAAATTTATCTCCATAATCTTTGTTCACACTATCGTATGTTGTTAAGAATTCCACGAATGAGTCTAGTTAGAAATTTTGTATCAGAGTTGTGAAAGAAAAGAGATCAATGTATGAGCCTAGTGGACTACTTCACTTATTGCCTATTAGTTTTAGGATGTAACCCTGTTTGAACTTATATGTGGACGTCTTACATGCTAACTCAGTGGGTCGGGTCTAAAGTCTGAGGAAATTTTACAAAATTGTGGTTAAGGTGTTGCCGAAGCATGGTGTTACTGACTTATGGGTCTCCTTTTTTCCCGCATTTGAATGAAAAGTCGTTCAATCAACGTCATTTCTAACAATAGTTTTATGGTATAAATAGTTTGCATATACGTTTAGCAAATAAAATACAATAATTTTGTTGCAGACGAGGTCAGCAGATGAAGGACAGACGAATTTCTACGAGTGCCCTGCGTGTCGACACAGATGGAAGGAGAATTCTTAGATTCTTCGCTTTCTTATATTATGCGGTTATGTCTTGTTTTACATGTCTTTTTTGGTTAGTGTAAGCGGATTTTACGGAATTTATCTGTCTTTCTTTGTAACGATACAGAGCATTTCTTTAATTATAAGAAAATTTTGGTTGTGAAAAATTTTCACATGTTTGTGTAATAAGCTTTTTTTTTTTTTTTTTTTGCCCTCTGCAATCTAAAAATTTCTTTTAATTGTCACTAATGTTGTGTTAGGAGGTATAGAGATAATTTGAATGAGAGTACAAGAAAATTTATGGGGAAAAAAAAAAGAGAGATGATTTTAAATATGAACCAACAAAAAAAACTAATTACTTTTGTACTTGGAGATGTTGAATTATCGATTTGGATCAAAAGCTCGAGTGAGATTTGTTTACCTGAACATTGATCCATGATTTGTGTTAGAGATGGCCAATAGGCCGGGTCAGCCCGTGAACTGGCCCGGCCCAGGCATGCTAATTTTGTGCTCGTTTGGTTAATATAACTTATTTTATAATTATATGTTTTATTCATATTGTTAAAATTATATTTTTTAATAAGTTATAATATATTGTATGTTATCTTATATATATATATATATATATATATATATATGAAGAGGACCGAGCTCCGGCCCAGCACACAACTTGGGCCAAGGCTAAGCTCAGGCCCGGCCAGTGGCTATCTCTAATTTGAGCCTTTATTGTTCTTTATTTAGGTCCAGTTGGATTTGAAATAATGAACAACTTAAAAATATCAAAACACATGCCTAGATTAAAAGACAATTAGATTGAAAATTTGATTTACCATATAATTTGATCTTTAAGACAAGTTTTAGCTTTGAATTGTTGAGCACATTAAAATGTTTCTCATTGCAACCATACTAGTTTTGGAAAATTTAGTTTGAGAATCATGTAGATCACTTAATTGTTCGGCCTTTGAGGCAGGTCTAGTTCGATCTTGATTTAGTAAAAATAGATCACACGCATGCAAGATTGGAAAATTTGAGTACATTTCTAACAGCCTACATTTTCAGTCCTCCCGGGACTATTAACGTTAATTTCATTTGTTCCAAACTATTAAATATTGAAGGATTGAATGCCTGATCGTTTTTTTTCCCTCTTACTTTCTTCACATGTTCAGAAGGAAGATGAAACTCCTAGAAAATAATAAAATTTTGCTTAAACGTCTTATCTAATTTTTCTTCATACATTTTCCTTTGGCTACAAATACAAAAAGTATTTTCCTCGAATTTATTTTTTTCTCTGAATTTTTTAAAAACCAAACCAAAAATTTTACTGTAGAATTGTTAATTTCTTCTGTCTCGCAAGTATTAGAGGGGAGAGAGCTAATACGAAATGAAAAATGCTTTACATACTAGTTCTGATACAAATTGATTGAATTATTACAATTGTGTTTAGAACTCAAAAATTTAAGGGAAAAAGAAAATATGGAGGGAAAAAATGAAAAGAAAAAAAAAAGGAGGATTTATTTTATTTTATCGTTTACATCGGTAATATCTTTGGGAAAAATCCTCCTTAAAATCACTATAAATGGGAAGCCACTTTTGCCCAAGTGGGAAATCTAACTTAGGCGATATTTTCCACCACTCGGCTATGTCCTCTGAGAGCTAGGATTCATTGGTAGAGCAAAGTTTAAGAAAAAATAAATAAATAAAATCAAACGAGTAGAAAATAATGAGAGATCTTATGCAAAAGATTTACTAAATAGCCTGTTGTAGGATAATCTTGACTGATTTAGTCTATTGGTATAAATTTTTAAAAATATTAGGCTTTTATGGTGAAGAAAAAAGAGAAATGGCACCGACATCATCATTCTTGTCAGGTTTTGAGAGACAAGATGTAAATTTTTTTTATAATTATCTATTTAATATATGTAAAAAATATTAAAATTTTAAATTACTATATAAGATAATTTAATATATATATTGTTTATTTGATTTGTTTTTTAATTTAGTTTTAAAAATATGTTATATTTGTATAAATTCTTTAAATGCTATTTTTTAATTCGGTACCTTGAAATTTAAAATTTTTTTACTTAGGTATCTGAAATTTAAAAATTCTTTCAATTAGGTACGTTTCTTCCAAATTTAATAGATTATTGTTAAAGAATATTAAATTAAAATATAATTTTAATAATATATAAGTATATTAGCTTGAATTTGATAATTTTTAGGAAGGGCACATGATTTGGTACTATAATGATAGTTTGCATGCAAACTAAGTGAAAGTTTTTATTGTAATTCGTTTAATTGTTGAAAATATTAAAATAACTTTTACATATCATTATTATTATTCACTATCTAAATGATAAATGATCAAACCTAATGTTATATAAGTGATGATTTCCCATATATATATATATATATATATATATTAATTTTTGATAATATTATATACATTTATGAAACGGTTTTTCTATGTTATGACTCATTAATTGCAGCTACTTTTGTTAAGACTTATTAATTGTCGTTGCTTTTTAATAATTGGTAATTACTATTAAAAGCATAAATAACTTATTAAATAATAAACAAGTAAAGTATGTCAATAATATTCAGAAAATACCACGCCATTTGCTACATGATTTTATTTTTCATTGTTAAAAATTATTTGGATTTTGTTTTTATTTCTTTATAATAACATTGTATACATTATCAAAAGTCATATCCATTATAAATAAGGTACGAGAATCAGCCCAAGAATAAATTATATATTTCTACGGGTGATGATGTGTATTTTATCATATTATCAACATTTATACGTAAAAGCTCTTTTTAAATAGTAAAACACGGGTGCATTTTCAATTCATAAACTCTATTTTTAACTAGCAAAAGTCTTTTCTCTTATTAGAAAATAAAGCATTAACAATAAAATTATTTTTTGTTAATTATAAAAATGTTATCAAGGTAAATAAGACTATAAAGATAAAATAATAGATCACAAAACCAATATATATATATATAAAATTTGAAATTTAAGTGCTTATTAGCATTTATAATATTACTTTGGTTTTAGTTACAAATGCCTTTTAACATTAAATACAGTTAATTAGTGTTATTAATAAAATTAGATTAAATTACAATTAATATACTCTTTGGGCACATGTTAGAAAAACTGTTTATAAAAAACATATAAAGAGTTTATACAAATATAACATATTTTCAAAACTAAAATTAAAAATATTCAAATAAGTCAAATAATCAATACATATATTAAAATTATTTTATATAGTAATTTAAAAATTTAATATTTTACATATATATTAAATATATTATTATAAAAAGAATTTAAAAAGGCTAATTTTTTTTTTTAAATTTATACCAATATGCTAAATCAGTCTATAATCTTGTGTAAAGAAAGTAGGAGTAGTTGAATTAGTAGTCTAAACTTAAAAATCTAAAAAATGATTGTTATTTGATCCAATCTTGGTGTCTTAATTTTGATTTTTAATTGCTAACTTTATATGTAATTTGATTTAAGTTGGCAACAACAAATTTAATCAAAATGTTAAATAATGGCTTGAACCAAATTGAAATTAGAACAAAGGTCGGACCTTGTTTATTGGAAAAACCTCATATTTTTCGTTGGGATCTCTTTTTATTTTTTTGGGCTTTTGTTAAATTGAACCCGAGTGGCATTTTTGGCCTCCGATATTCTTCACAACTTCCCTAAGAGATAATGAACATTATATTTAGGCGCTCAATTGTTAATTCATTAAAAATTTCACTTTTCTCTTATTTTTTAGAAAAAAGTTATTTCTTCAAAACAATCCAGCTCGGGCTTAAACAAATAAACATTATAGGTGGATGCTCAATTGTTGATGCACAACTTTTTTTCCACAATATTTTTTTTTCCATATGATCCAAATACAAAATAACATTTTCTTTAACAAACAATTTGTCATTGGACAATCAACAATAAACAAAGATAATTTAGTATTGAAACCCAAATTATGAACATAACAAGCATTACAAGAACAAGCAAATTACAGTAATTTATCGCAAGTAGTTTATTGTGCACCCCACACTTCAAAAATTTATAGGGGTCATCACATAAACTCCACATCCCAATATGCAAAAGTAACAAAAAAAAAAAAAAGGTACGTTGAGGAAGAGGCACTCGGACACAGCTTTTCTTTAGGATGACATCCTGAAAGGGTGAGGTCGCGTACATCTCCCCGCCCCGACCTTGCCTTAGCAGGAGCCCTTGTGGCACTGGAAAGACCTTTGTATTTGTATTGGGGAAGAGAAGGATGACTTAATGATGATCTCTTTTGCATTCTCCATTTCACCCTCAACATCCCTCTTATTTACACTATATACCCTAACAATGCAACAACAACACCCGAGTATCTCAAAGAGACTCATGTCAAAATAAAGTCCGAGAATAAATACCCTATTATTAATTCTACTTATATCCACTAGACGCATGACATAAAGTCATTAGATCACATAAAAACAAAACAATCATTTAACATCGTCCTTTTACGATCCAATGACGCGTTTTTCACAAGACTTCACCGGAGCCTCAGCAACCGGCAGAGGTTATCGGTGGCGCCCGTGTCGATACTCGTGCCATCGACTGCCTCGGCGTTGCAGCTAAGCTTAGGCCTAATTGAGAACTTAGGCAAAGGCAAACTACTAGGAGGAGGGGCTTGACAAAACACCATTTCCCTTGATAATTCATCCATTATCTCTTCTTTTATACTGAAACAATCACTGATTTTTGGTGTCACTAACACATCCTTAACATCCTTTGTAACACAACCCGGGTTAGAACCCGACTTTTTTGGACTAGCCATGATCCCAAATTCGGACCCTCTTGTTTTAAGCTGACCCGGGGCGGGTTTCAGATTCGGGGTTTTGCCCTTTTGTGATGACTTGGAAGCCATTTGTTTTCTATATGGAGGGAAAGATTGGAGCTTCATGGGGTTGGGGAGAGGAAGAGGAAGAAGAGGTGGGTTATGGTAAAAATTATGGGGATTAAAAGAAGAAAAAGAATTAAAAAAAGGGTTAAAAAATCTCTTATCTCCATTAATTATATCCATGGAGCTTTGCCTAGGAAGAACACCATTTGGATAAGAAGGAAGAGTTGAGAATTTTGAATTTTTTATTATTTTTGGATTTTTTATTTTCTTGTGAGGTGTTTGTGGGAGTGATGCATCCATAAATAAAAACTTTATCGACTTATAAATTAAAAACAAGAAAAAAATTCAAAAGAAGGAGATTGGAAAATAAAATCTTAGATCAGAGTTGTAAGAGAAAGCGAAGTTGAGAGTTAAAGCTTTCGTACAAGATGAAAGAAATAGATAAAAGAAGGATTTGTAATATGAACTGAAAAAAGAAATCTTAGATCGGAGCTGTGAGAACGCGGAGAGCTAAGATTCAGAACTTTTGTACGAAATGAAAGAGATAGATACCAGAAGGGTTTGTAGCATGAAAAAGAAGATGTAAAAATGAAAAAATAAGTGAAAAATGAGCTAATTATTATGTAGGACTTTGAATAATAAAAGTAGAAAAATACGAGATTGGAGGCCCAGATGGGTCCTTAGGTGAATCTATGTAAACTTTGAATGGATGTGTTTTGTGTGAGAGAGAAGACCTATATATAGTGTTACAACATAGCTCCAACCAACGGCTACTTTTTTTATGACTTTTTTGGAAAATATATTTTTTTAATCACTATTTTTTTGAAAAATATTAGGTTTTGGTAAATAATAGAATAAATATAACTAATATATAATATATATTATATAATAAATGTACAGGGTTCTTGCAATGTTGGGGCACTAGAATCCGGAGTTAAGTATGTTTAGACGAGAATAGTACCAAGATGGGTGACCTCCTGAGAAGTCCTTGTGTTGCACCCTTCAGATTAAGGGTTCTCAGAAACAGCCTTCTTTCAAGGTAGCACATTGAATGGGAAAAGCTGCGTACATTCACCCCCAGACCCTGCTTAGACGGGAGCCCTTGTGGTATTGAAAATGTTACTTTTACAGGGTTCTTGCGATCAGGATAAAATATTTTTTGTCAAAGTAATGATGTAAATTACAAAAAAAAAAAAAAAAAACAAAAGTTAAAAATTATATTGCTTTACTAATTGTCTTGACATTAGTATTTTTTTGACCAGGCAATATGTATTCTCTAACATTTTGCTCTCTTATAAAACAATACTTTAAATTTATGGTGTTGCTTTTTTTTTTTTTTTGATAATTATCGGCAGAGTCGTAGTACATACCAAGTCTCGACAAGGTGAGACCTCAACCATCCCGTAAACGGAGATGGGTACAAAAATTCAGAACAAAACGGGAAAAATTAGACACCAAAAATAAACGGGACAACATCGCACAAACAAGAAAGGACCAGAAAAATTTATGGTGTCGCTATTGCTGAGACAATAAGAGTTGTTGCCAGAAAAATAATGTAGGTTGTATTAAATAATAATCACGAAGTGCTGTGACAGTAACATTTTTGTCATGACAAAAATATTATGGTAATGTGGTTAAAAAAAAAAAAAAAAAAAACCATTATCCTAAATGTGTTATATATGTACTAGAACGTAGAGAAAAAGAAGTTCTAAGCTTTGAACTCAAGATATTGTTAAAACGGGTTGAGATCTTAATTACAGAAGCAATACAAATAAACCCAGTGTATTATAATTTGATAAACATATATATAGTATTGTATTATACTTTTTGGGCATTATAGAGGATAGAAGATGTTATTATCAAAGTAATAATATAACTTAAAATCAATAACAGTCACAAAGTTTAAAAAAATTGCTCCGATCCTTACCCTTTTTTGTTGCGAGTTATTATTATCAAAGCAAAATTTATTATTATTAAGGAATGACATAAATTACAAAACATAAGAGCTGCAAATTTGTCTTTAAAATAATAATTTTGCTCTAATAATAACAAATTTATTATGATAATAATATTATTTATTATTTGACGCTTTATTTTACAATTATGGGACGTAAAATTTAAAAAAAAAAAATTATTCAGGGTATTTTACCGACAACTGATGGGGTCGGTCACCACTCCGGTCCCCAGAGTCCAAAGGCTTGGGCGCAGCCGCCAATTCGAATCTGACCGTTGGATTTGGGGCCTCTTTGAATATAGCCGTTGGGAAGATCTTAACCGTTGATTAGCTTCCTTTTGGGGAAAGGATGAATCTTAGCCGTTCAAAGCTCTAGGGAGTGGGACCCACTGGTGTGAGAAGAGGAAGATTCAGTGCTACTCATGACCTCATGTGCAGGGAATGCAAGAGCACTTCATATTTTTTTGAAAAAAATAATTAAAGCGAGTTGTTTGTTATTATTCGTAATCGAATCAGATCAAATTGATAGTAACCTAACTTACAAACACCCAAAATATTCAATCCAAGCAAGATCACGTTATGGGACAGTAATCTAACTGCCCTGATTTGTATATTGTATATATGTGTATAATCTTCAGTAAAATAGAATAGATACAAATATAAATTATGAATGAGAAGGGGGAGAAGGCATAGATGAAATGGAGCGAGATATAGAGAAGATTTAGGGGGAGAGAGAGCTATATTAAGACAATTCATCAACATAATAATACCACACTTTTCTAGATTATTTATACAAACTAATCAGGGTTTAGGTTGATGATGTTGTGATATGTGATGACGTGGCACTGCTGATGTGGCGCTGGCGTGATAGTCGATGACGTGGTGGTCGGGAAGGCTCAAGACTAATTCGACCGTGATCCTAGGTAATATTCATATCATTGTTATTGTCAGGAAAAAAATTATTATTGTCAGAGTAATAACATTAAAAACTCATTAAAAACTCCACATTTAAGTCAAACATGAATCCCACATATGAGTTATAGGAAACAAGAGATATATGAATAAGCTAAGTGGGGTATTCCACTTAGTGCCAATTTATTTTAAGATGGAACCCCACTTGGATTTATATGTGAGGTTTATGTGTGTCAACTCTGGTTTTAGAGGTTTGGTAAAATTTAATAAATGATGTGACTTACAAAAAATAAAAGTCACAAACTTGTTATGAAAATAACGATCTTGCTCTGACAATATCAATTCTATCATGATAATAACATTACCTTATAATTATTCTTAGATGTTTATGTAGTTTTAAAATAATTAATTTCTTGACATAATATAAAAACTCTGTTGAAGAGAAGCCGCATCTCAAATCCCAATAACTCTTAATATATTATAATTATAATCCATACACAAAGTATTTAGTGCACACTTATGTTTATCCATGGGTTAAGTTTAGCAGGCATTTGCCTAATATAACATCTTAAAATATAAAGCTATTTTAAAGAAATTGCCCAATACCTGAACTGGGATAGTTAATTCTTTAATGTGATATACGTGAATAATTAACGAGACACAGACAAACAATGTTTTCAAAATCCGCCAATAACTCTAAAAAGAACATAAACTAAAATGGATGGGAAAAAAGTATTTAATAAACTGTAAACTGATAACTACCAAGCATACCGTGCTTGATGAAGCAACAACTCTTGTTCAACCACACTAACAACATACTCCTATCGCCTCGATCCTATGTTGATAGGAGCCAGAAATACCAAACATTCCAACAGTACGCATTGTCTACACCAACAACACCCATCTAATCATTCAGTTCTTAATCAACATCGAACACCTCAAATTGGTTTTACTAATGAACACCTCCATCTTTTTGGATGCTTCGTGTTCTTTTATGAATTTTACTTAATATGAATGATCTAGCTCGGTTAACTTAAAACTCGAGAGAATAGCATTTTAATTCCATCATAACTCTAATTTTATTAAACTCAGAATTGCAATTCCATAGTATAATTTTAATATGTATCAGGCCGCGTAAATTTTTATTTTAACTTACCTACCAAAAAATTCTACCACTTGAGTAAGGCTTTATTGGCGGTAATTTTTTACTTAAGAAAAATAAGTTATAAAGATTTCCCATCTATAGAGTGTTTATACAGCCTGATTTGTTATTTATCTTAAACAATATTGAATTTATATTTAATAATATAAAAATGAAAAAATAGAAAATTGATATAAAAGATTTTTGGATTTTTGATATGCACACGTGCCAATGAGCTTAGGGGTGTAAATAAGCTAAACGTTTGATTAACTACTCATGTTCGAAATCGATTAGGGCTCGTTCGTGTTTATTATGAGGGCTCGATAGTCTATCGAGCCGAGTTTGAGCAAGCTTGATAAGCTTAACGAGCTAAGTTCGAATAAGGGGTGGTCGGCTCACTAATGTTCACGAACAATTTGATAAGGGTTCAATAAGAGCTCGTTAACGGGCTCGTTATGAGCTTATTAAGGGCTCATTATGAGCTCAATAACAGTTGGTATTAGTTCAAAAATAGTTCGATAATGACTCTATAATAACTTAAAAAGCTCAGTTCGATAATAAGCTGGACTGGACTCGATAACTAGCTCGACTCGGTTCGATAAGCCTAACGAGCTGAGCCAAGTATCGAACACACCATATTTTTATCAAACCAAGTTCAAACAAGGGTTAGAAATGCTCAATAAGAGCTCGGCTTGAACTCGAATTCGAACAAGGGGGTGCTCGGCTCAGCTTGGCTTGGCTCGACTCGTTTATATCCCTAAAATCTTCTATATCTCTCGCTAGTTAGGTTTTCTCGGACTTCTTGATACATTCCTTAAGCTGCTTGCCCACAAATTCATAAAGAAACAAAAAGCTAGATGTATAGTAATTAGTGGTAATATTATTATTAGGGTAAAATTATTATTGACAAAATAAGATTGTAATTTTTAATATAATATTGTAGCGCTTATTATTTATAAGTCATACTATTACTCTAATAATAACAATTTTGATTTGACAATACCAACCTGTAATTATTAAAAGGTGTATTATACTTTATTTATTTTAATAGAGGAAACTTTTTCATATTTTATTGGTGAATGAAAACATAATAAGGTATTTTATATTAATAATACATTTAACGAGAAATCAATCTTTCTAATAATCCAATGATCTAGCAAAATATTGCATAAATAAAAATGTAATTAATACACCTTAACATGCGTTGTCCAGAAATTTGCTAAATAAATCCTAAATTTTATAAAACATATGGTAACATATATTAATGTATTCACATCTATTAGGTTATGTGTGAAACATAGTCGTATTGGACCTTGTTTATGACATATATGATTGAGCCAATTCTTCTTAGGCCCATGCAACACTAAAGTTTAGTGTGGAAAGCTCTATATAAAGGAATGTGTATGTTACCATACTATTAGGGTCTGAGCGAAGGGTTGAAAGAAGAATTGAGAGTAATTGAGACGACTTATATGAACTCTAGTTGATATAATGAAATTATCGTGCTCACCTTTGTAGATGTAGGCTTCGACTAAACCATGTAAATTCCGGTGTAATCCCCAATCCCTTTTGTATGTGATTGATATTTCGATTTAGGGTTTATATATTATGTGGGTGACCATAACAAATGTTATCAGGAGCCCAACAACATCCGTTGTAAATTAATTTAAATACTCAATTCCCCAGTGTAAATAATGTTACAGTGCTATCAAAGACGAGATCTTATTATTTTTTTTTTTTCAAAGATAAGAAAAAAAAACATTAGAAGCACCATTAAGAAATAAATATTCAAACTCATAAGTGCATAATATTCAAGTTTTGTGTGTATCTTTCGAGTCTCCTTTGAAAGATGCCGATTTTTGTATTGCGAGCTTCATTCTCTCGCTACTTATCAAAAAAAGATAAGTCTCCCTCAATATGATAAAACAAAATTTTAGATATTATTTTTATGTACTTCTCACAACCACCAAATTTTGGGTAATATTCCGAAATTTAAAAAGAAAGAAAAAAAAAATTTGGTGTCATGTACTTATCAGTATGAAAGTCACCTATATATAAAAAAAAGGGGTGCAAAGGCAAAAATGTTAATATCAGAATAATTTCATAAAAATTTGTAACTATTATTTATTACAGTTTATATTATTGTTCTAATAATAATAGTTTTTGTACTATAAGAGGGTGAATTTTAAACCACACATTTAATTAAAGTGGACGAAGGAGGTGATGTCAAGTGAGTGGAAGATGAAATTGCTCAATATATAAACCAGGAAGCTTCAGGTATCAATAAGGCTCGTGATTTAGACGGAACACAGGGTGAGGGGCTGATGATAATGATTCATGGCTTTGCCAATTAATTAATTAATTAATAAAGTTAAATTTAACCAATTTGAATATCTAGTTTGTATATTTAATAATATGTATGTTCAATACCCGGCTCACTCGTTAGCATAATTGGGCCGAGCTTGTTTACAAATTGAGCTTGCTATCAAACCGAGTTATTTGAGTTACTATTGAGCAATTATGAAACTGTTTTCAAGGTAATATTAATTGTTAACGAGTCCTCAAAGAGTTTGATGAGCTCTTATTGATCCCTTAATTAATGAGCTTTTATCAAACTATTCACAAACGTTAACATGTCGAACACCTTCTATTTGAACTTGGCTTGTTAAGCATATCGACTATGCTCAAACTCAACTCTACAAGCTATCAAAGCCACTATGACGAACATGGACGAGATGTAATCAATTTCGAATATAAGTAGTTCATTGAAAGTTCATTTCATTTATGCCCCTAAGTATGCTTTTTGATACAGTTTAACTCAAATAATCCGGGTTGATGAATCGTATACACACCTAAGTCATTTAAATATACAATTTGTGTGTTTAATATATATTTTTTTTGGTAATTAGCGGCAAAACAGCTCAACAAAAGAGAGAACTCGACTAAACGAGCCCTTGGAAATCCCATAAATGGGAGACCTACAGACAAGATCCAAAAAAAAGGGAGAAAACAACAAGAAACAGGCGCAACCAAACCAAAAACGAGAACAAACCCAGACCACCAAACAGAAGAAAGGGACACAAAAACAAAAAAGATAGGACAACGGAAGAAGCTGAAGCAGAGCCACCCAAAAGAACACCTAGCTGGATCTCAACTGAAGAAAAATCAAACAAATAACATGAAACAGGAGCTGGACTGAAACCTCAACACCATCTCAACCACCTCTATTAGCAAGCAGGTCTGCCACCATAGGTGTGTCGAAACCATCCAAATTAAATCCTACTAATTTTTTCATCTTAATAGCCCGCTCCGCTTGCATAATCATCTCGTCATACTTCCCTTCCGAGATCTTGTCATACGTATTCCCCCTGTTTCGTTTACTATATAGCACAAAAGAACGAATTAACATATCAAAATTAATTATTTAATATTATTTTATAACCAAAATAATAATTACCTCATCATTAATAAGCTCACAAATTTAAATAACTAAAATAGCCAATTAAAATTAATTTTGCCTGCAGCTTATGGAACATCTGCATTCTCACGTCTATCCTTCGGTACTGTCTTTAATTTGCAAGGCATATGTGCTATTTTTAGCTGCTCTAAGCAAATTGAGGTTGCGGTTATATGTATCGGGTGTTTTACCTTAGTTTTGTATTGTAATTGTTTTAATTGGGAAGAGAGTGGTATATCTACTTCGATGTTATACTCAGTCTTAACTATTGAAAAAAAAAAAAACTCAATCTTGTTCTTATGGGTGCATTTATTTTTTTCCTTTTTCACACTTCGTGTGTACCCTTTGACTTTCCCTCAAAATATACAGACTTTTGTATTTTTTCTTCGCTAATTCTCGAAAAAAAAATACAGCATATACATACAAGCCATGCAAGTCATGCATGCAATTTACGTGAAAAAAAAAATTTAATTGGTGATAATGCGAAGGGGACAAATATTAATGAGGTTTCCCTTGGTGCTTCCCCACATGTTTTCTTGTTCGTTTATGTTAGGATTTCTGTGTGAAGTCTTATTTATTTGTTAAATTATCATGCTTATAAATTAAATAGGGGATCAAAACCGATAAGTCCAACTAAGGGTACTGTTTTTAAGCGCATTGAGATTTTGTCTATTCATATATATTTTAACGGGTCATGTTCCTGTTGTCCTAATGACTTTCCTGTATACATACATAGGTATTACATATAATCTATATATATGTTGTTAAATTTTTCTAGGTTAATCTTTTTGCTCCTATTTTTATATCTTTCAAAAGCATAAAAATTCTTTTATCTCATTATTTGTCTTATAGAATTTTAGCATATACTAGGATAAAAATACGTTATGTCATAGTTAAATACTCCTATTAACATTCAGAACATTATTATATATTTGTGAATTTTTAGAATCTTAGAATTTTTTTGAAAGTATGGTTGCAATATATTATTGATATTTATCAAGAAAGATATTATTGTATGTTGTATGTTACTTTATATAATTATCGAATATATCTTAAATAAGACATACTTATATACACGATATGCATTCGATGATTCTGCAATATAATAAATAACACATAGTAATATCACATTTTAACATCCAAATGATATATTCTAAAATATTATTGTAGACATTATTATTATATGCATTTTTTCAAGTCTCGAGACTATGGAATTAGTCACGACTGACCAATCCTAAAGTGGTCCAGGGGCCATGATATATATGAACATGACTGATTGGTCTTCCTTACGGCTGTAAATGAGTCGAACTGAGCTGAGCACCTCCTTGTTCGAACTCGGGCTTGTATAGAGCTTTTCCAATCCTTTGATTAGAATTTAGTGTGTTTGATATTCAGCTCGGCTCATTAGGCTTATCGAGCAGAGTCGAGCTCATTAATTGAGCCAAATCGACCTAAAACTGAGCCAAGCTTTTTAAGTTACTATCAAGTCGATCGTTATCCAACCACCTTCAAAACAACATCAATTATTAACGAGTCCTTAATGAGCTCTTATCGAGCACTTACCAAACTATCGCCAACAACCCCTTATTCAAACTCAGCTCGCTGAGCTTATCGAGTCTACTCGAATTCGGATTGATAAGCTATCAAGCCCTCGCAATAAATATGAAGAAGCCCTAATCGATTTCAAACATGAGTATATCATTGAATATTTGATCCATTTACATCCTAATCCTCCTGTACTACTGTAGTTTTTTTATTTATTTGCATTCTCTAAAATATTCACCCGATATTTTTCCTACCTTACCTTAAAAAAAATATGTAGTCCGGCTTTGATGTCATGCTTGCCCATGCAAGTTAATAAATTCTTAAAATAGGCACAACTTGCACATTTATATAACGCTTAAATTTAAAATTGAAATTGGAAGGTCCATTTAATTGCATCATTTTTTTATTATTTTTTTAACATAGTAAAATTCCAGAGCCCACCCAACTTTAATTATTGACGGCCTCGCAACTTTTTTAGGGTTCATCTATGTATATTCAAGATGTATTAATTATACTTTATTCATTATTATAGATTTAATTTTTTTACATTTTACTGCATTTTTATGAGTTCTATGAATACGTTAATTGATCAAGAAAAAGAGATATTATATTTACAATTAATATATTTTATCATATATCTTTTGGGCTTCTATAATTATACTCAAGCGACATTATTGATGGCAAGCAACCGAGTATGAGAACAAGGAGCTTATATTATACAAATTTAATGCATTAAATTTATATCCTAAATAATATATTAACATATTATCATATTACATTAAATAATATTTTAAATATATTTTAGAAAATTTATCACTAAAATACTATAAAATTTGAATATTAATAACATTTTTAAAATTTTATCATATGAAGTTTTAATATATATAGAAGATGAGGGGGTGACGGGATGAATTTGACCGCCGAAAGTGAGCTGCCTCCAATCCTGTGTGACTTTGGCTTATTGCAATCCAATGGAAAATTATACCTATCTACTCCTATTCGTCCTCGGAAATAGCCTCTCATTAGGGTAACACCTTGAATGGTAAAGCTGCGTACATCTCGCCCCTCCCAGACCTTACTTATGAGGGAGTCTTTTAGACACTAGGTCTGTTGTTGTTATTGTTGTTACTAGTCGAATAAAAATATCACGGTGAAGTTTTGAGGGAAATTAGATCAATATATATGTTTAATGTGTTATTATATTTAATGCCAATTAGTTTCTAACGTAACTTCATTCAGACTTATATGTAGATGTCATTATGTCGATTGAGCCTCGTCAAGGCTATTTGCCAGTGCCCCCAACTTGAAAAGAGGGCACCAACACGCCGTCACCGGATCCCATTAGAACTCCAAAGTTAAGTGTGCTTGGGCGAGAGTAGTTCCAGGATGAGTGACCAACTTGGAAGTCCTCACTCTCAGGTTAGGGGTATTCGGAAACAGCCGCTCTTCAGAGTACCACCCTGAAGGGAGAAGGCTGCGTATACCAATCCTCCCCCTCCTCCCCGACCCTGCTTAAGCAAGAGCCCTTAGGGCACTAGGAATGTTGTTGCATTTATAATATATCACAGATAGGTCATTACTTCTCCTATTCTAAATGGTAATGTATTATAGAAGGAACAAATAACATAACTAATTTTAAAAGAGGTCGAGATATATCCTTAACAAATTAAAGGTTTAAAATGGTTATTTATGTCGCTCGAGGTCTTGACCACATTTGCAATGCATCATAAAGAAGATGGTGCAAAAGACATTAGTTACATACTTATGTAACTTTAGATAGGATAACGAAATTTTGTTATACAATTTGTCGCTCTATTTCCTTCTCGAACGATACAAGATAGCACAAAATCCACACTAGTCTCCAAAATTTCTATGGAAGGCAACTACCATATGTTTTGCTTGTATTATTTGATTTGTGCTTCAAGGGTTCATAATTTTCAACCTTTGAATGCCTCCTCATAATATTGCCTAAATTGCTGCAAATCTTGAACGTACAAAGGGATGATATGGTTAACTATTTGAAGGTCGGTTTCATTCTCGATTGTTCTGTCAGTTTCGAGCTCTACAGGTCATTTTGTCACGAGGACTGTGGCTGCATATGTGGTAAGACACCCTTCACAACAACAACCCCTGTGTCGCAAAGGCTCCCGCCTGAGCAGGGTCTGAGGGGGTGAGCTGTGTGCAGCCTTGTCCATTTAGGGTGTTACTCTAAAGAAAGGCCGTATTCGTGGGTCCCAACCCTAAAAATAGAAGGTAAAAACAAAGTAAAAGTGAAAAGTAAAAAAGTAAAAAGTAAGTAGGCCACCCTCCACGGTAGTGCTATTTGCTTGTTTTAGCCGATGCTAGCCTTACTTGTTTCATTGTTTCAATTTTGGTCTACTTTTTAACTTTCTCCCGCAGGTTTATAAAGTTCAAATATCTTTTATAGAACTTTTCCAAGATTTAAATGGCTACGGTAATATTTTAGAAAGTGTATAAATGAAACGATTATTTTCTATGGATATGCAACACGGGTTATAATAATAATGTTAGTATGTATTCAATATATATCTAATTTTAACTATATAATATAGGAAGAAAATTTTAAGTTTAGAAGAAAATAAATATTTGTTAAAGACAAACTCTTTAAGATTGTTCTCTTTTTAAAGGAAAACCTAAGATATCAGCACGAATAACAATGAAGAGGGCTCTGTGAGTAGGACAATCCCACAACACGAAGCAAGAACTCCTATAACCAGCATTTCCTAACCAATCTGTCCATCTTTTAGCTTTTCTATAGCAGTGTTCAATGGAAACTTGATCATATTGGAGATTTAAGAGCTTGATTGGCTTCTCTATAGCAGTGTTGAAGGAAACTTGATAATACTGAAGTTGATACGAACCAAAATGGAATTAGGCGTGCAAAAGGACGCCATCTCATTAGTCCCCACCCGTCCCGGCCACTGCCGCCAAGCCTCCAACTCGCCAAGTCATCATCTCGCTTAGTCGGGGGAGCCACGCCTCCAGCACAACACGCCATCTCCCCGTCAGGCTGTTTGCTGTCATCTCTCAGTCATCCCCTTCTTCAATCAATCGAGTCCCATTACCGCCAAGCTCTCACTCGCCAAGCTTCCCGCCAACTCCATCTGCTACACTCCTATCGGTATAAGGCAACCCGCTATTAGTGTCACAGCTTGATATCTTCTACAAAAGTAAGAATGTCCACCGAAACCGAATGCGAGCCAACACCATTACGCCTTCTAGAATGATTACATTTGCAGCATGATGTATTTGACCACTAATTAATTAGTGAGGGAGGTATCTTAATTTAATTATTTATATATATGTAGGAAGGAAGGAAAGAACATACCCAATATCTCAAGGGCTCCCGCCTACGCAGGGTCTGGGGGGGCGGATGTACGCAGCCTTCCCCCTTCAGGATGTTAACCTAAAGAGAGATTGTTTCCCAGTGCCCCCAACCTGAGAGTGAGGCCTTCCCAGGAGATCACCCATCCTAGTACTACTCTCGCCCAAACACGTTTAACTTTGGAGTTCTAATGGGATCTGGTGACGGCGTGTTGGTACCCTCTTTGGTGTATATATATATATATATATATATATGAATGGGAGTGACGCAAGAAGAAAGGAAGAGCAGCCAAATAAAAGTAAGCCAATCACCGACCATATATTAAAAGTCACATGTTTCTCTCTTCTTCTTTAACATGGACGGCTGTTTTTTTATTATTCTTAATAAGATTGATGAATAATCTCATACGTAAATATTATTCTTTCTATGTAAATTTTATTTGATTTAAATATAGATAGCATACGGATTTATCTTACATTTCTTGCTGAAGATCTATTGATATTAAAAATAAGCATTACTGAGAAATGTTTAAAAAATAGATTTTCGGAAATAGTTTTCTATCTTTCCATTGTTTGGCGTGCACTTTTTGATAGAAGACGTTTTTCGAAAGAATTCCCAATTGGTGGAAAATATCTTCTTTTGTAAAAGAATGGAAGTGATTGTTCCAAGCAGTTTAAAAGTTTTGGGTTATACAAAGGTCGTATATGGATCATATACCAAAATGAATTAGACGGGAACATAGACCAGTAGAGGTAATAATGTGGGATAAGGACTGGACGAATAATGATCAATATCGGATCCAATCTTGGACTAAATTATTTGTATTGCTACTTGTTGTCTTATATTTTTTTTTCCTATATTATTTTTGTTAAAAAATAACTTATTTACAAAGAAAAGAAGCATATATAATCTATAATATATTGTATTGCTACTTATGCTATCTTATAACAAGGTATACTAGTCTAATTGATAGAAAATTATTTCTTTCAGAACAAATAAGCAAATATTATGAGGCGGGAGCACACTTTCCTTCGAAATAAATGACAGAAAATCTGAATCATAATTTGATTTTTCTTAGAAAACTTTTTTCAAAGGAAAATGTTTTCTTTCCCGAAACAAACGGCCTTAATTCATGACTTCTTAATAAATAATGCTTTTATAACATGTTAAATAACTAACTATTCCAACGACTCTTATTATACTAAAACAAAAATTCTTCGGGGATGGGAAATTAACCCAATGTGACACGATCATCCTAATATTGCAATATATGATTGCATTCGTATGAATCCCTTAACAACAAACAAAAATGTTTAAGGAATATATAATTTGATATCATTTCCTATTTACAGTATATAGTTTTAAACAACTACAACTCTATTTCTAAAATAATTTTTCTTGTTTTATTTTTCTATTTTAAGTTTCCATCAAACTAGAAAAGAAAATTTTAAAATAAAAGTAAGAAAAAATTAATTTCTAAAATATGATTATATACACCAAAAATTATAAAATTATTTTATATATAGAGTTAAGTATACTTGAACATTTTTTTTTATTATATAAAATTAAAACTATTGTTTGTAGTTTGGATGTTACATAGAGTAGCTCATTGGGTATATAAACTAGTTTCTTTTTTACTTGCTCACCATTATAGGACAGCATTTTGCACTTTTTGAACTGCATTATTAGAGATTGTATATTTTTTTACTTAGATACTTGCATATGATAAAGCAACATACCTGGCGCCCCAAGGGCTCCCGCCTAAGCAAGGTCCGGGGGACGGATGTACGTAGCCTTCCCCCTTCAGGGTATTACCCCTGAAGAGAAGTTGTTTTCGAGTGCCCCCTGAGGGTGAGGACTTCCCGGGAGGTCACCCATTCTAGTACAGCTCTCGCTCAAGCACGCTTAACTTCAGAGTTCTAATAGGATTTGGTGACAACGTGTTGGTACCTTTTTGGTTAGATACTTACATATGATATTTTCCTTAAATTGATAGCATTAATTATCACATGGAAATATACTTTTGATGAAAGTAAGTATTTGACCCTAAAAATAAATAAATAAATAAATAAATGCCTTTTTAAGCCATCATTACGCTTGTTGTTATCACCATTAGCTAAAAGAGGTGAGTGTGCACATTGATAACTTATGATGCTATTACGAATACTATCTCGTTTTTTTGAAGTCTTATTTTTATTACATCACTAAAAATGGAGCTTCATTTAAAAACCAATGTCCTATTTTTAACCCATTTTTATATTTTTTTAGTTATATTAATGATTGATGTTATTTTCATAATTGTTATTATTTCAAGATATATGACGAAAATACATAAAAAAAACAAAACAATAGTAGTCTTAGTATCACAAGGGCTCCTACCGAAGCAGGGTCTGGAGAGGTGGGATGTACGAAGCCTTACCCCTTTAGGGTGTTCCCCTAAAGATAAGCTGTGTCGGAGTACCTCCAAGTCTAAAAAGTAAGAAGCAAACGTAATAATAAAGCAATAGTAAAGCATTGAGCATCAAAGTACAAAGCAAAGCATAAAGCACCAAGCAACAATAGATCACGTTAGCTATAGGCCCCAAGCAACTACAGTATGAAGATCGAGGGTGCTATAGGCTCGCTTCTTTATGCTCCTTTATCCTAAATTGCCAAGTCAGCTACCCCTGTTCTAGAACGCAATGCCGCTCTATTTAAGGCCATTTTCCTTATCTAGGTCTAGGTGGGTAAGATTGTGTCTAATTGTCTTCATCCAACTCTTCTTTCGCCTACCTCTACCTCTCCCATGCGTAATATAGAGTTGCTTGCACCTCTTAAATGGGGCAGTAGCCGGTCTTCTTCTAACATGCCTAAACCATCGCGAACGCTGCTTCCTTAACTTAATCTTTGGTACCATGCCCAATCTACCTTTTATAACATCATTTTTAATCCGATCCTTCCTAGTATGATCATACATCTATCATGATTAAAAAAAATTTAACAACATAGTCATTGGAGGGTCAAATTTTTTTTTTTAAAATAAAAATATTTAATACATAAATACTGAAAAAAATAAAAAAGAAATCCAAAATGCAAAGTTTCGACTCAAGAACGGCCAAAACATTACGTTTTGGTCATTTTTAAATTAAAAAAAACTTACGCTTAACATGGCCTGGATCACATGTTGTGGCTCACTGCCACAGCATGTTTAGCAGAGACAGATGGCAGTGAGAGAGAAAATTTTTTAAATATTATTTAAATTTTTGTTGAGAGCATAGAAATAAATTGTACTAGTTTCGTTCCCATACGATACACAGATAGTATGTATTAAATTATATTTTATATCTATAATTTTTTTTATCGAATTAAGATCTTGTATGATCAGTTGTCCATAATGTTGTTTAATTTATGTAATTCTCATAGTAATAATCGAAATAGTTTCTAGTAAAAAATAAGACAAATTATATTTTTCATTTGAAGTCTTTAACAGGGACTTGAATTTTTTTTTTCTTTTACCGATTTATTTTTTTTATGGATTAAACACAGAAAGTCTTAAATTAAGAATATATTATTTTTCTATTTTTGATTATGGGAGGTATACTTGAATTTTTCTTATGGACAAAATACGAAAAGTTTTAATTCGAAATTGTTGGAGGTGTAATCAGTATCCTATTCTCGGATTACATAAGAGAAGTATTAAAATAATAATATATTGGCTTAATATTTTCTTTATTATATTCGGTTATCGGAGGCCTTTTTTTTTAGAACCCTTTCTATTTTTTTATAGGTTAAATACGGAAAGTCTTAAATTAAAAATATGTTTTCCTTTTTAATTTTTGGAACTTTAATGAATTAAGACTTTTCGTACCTTAGTTTTGTTGTGTAATGCGAAGCGAAATGTTGCACTTCGTGGACTAAAAACGAAAAATCTTTTTTTTTTTTGGGGTTATCGGAGGTCTAACCTGCGCCCTGTTCCTGGATTACATAAGAAAAGTCTTTAAAAAAAATTTACTGCTTTATGTACAAATATACATTTGGCATAGTATAATACTCTGTTTTATTTTGATAGAAAAGTTGGTGGTGGGTAATTTTGTGAGTAAGAAATATTGGGATGGCAATAGGCTCCACCTAATAGGAGCGGGTATAGATAACTGTTTTATACGTACATTAAAGAGGTACGGGGTAGGTAATAGATACTCACAGGTAATGAGGCAAGTAGGGGTACACACAAATAATTTGAAAGGTACACAATATCTTTATGGCATTTCATATAAATAAGTTTAGGGTCACTTTGATTTTGATTAATGGTATAATTTAAAAGGTCTTTATGGTATTTTGTTATCTCATATATCTTCAATATTTGTCAACCACAATATCAATATGGTATTTCATATAAATGAGTTTAGGGTCACTTTGATTTGGATTAATGGTATAATTTAAAAGGTCTTTATGGTATTTGTACTATAACAAAATTAATATATTATGACTTTGATTGATGTACTCAAAATATCGAGTGAAATGTTAAAATATGGAGAGATTTACGTGTAATTGTGGTTGGCGAACATTGAAGATATATGAGATATCGGAGGCATCGTTGGCAATTTAGAAAGTTTTTGAATCTTAGGTTAAGAAAAGGCCTCTAGAAGAGTCTAAAATATGGTTTACTTTATATTTTTCAATCAAAAATTATATTGGATATTTTTTTTAATACTTTCTTATATTTTTTTCCTTTTTTTATTTTTTTTTTCAATTCTACTCTTTAATGCCCTTTTTATCTCCCTTTTTTTTCTTATTTTTGGTTTTTAAAGAAAAATTAATAAAATAATTTTGTCACCCTATTATATTGTACAATTTTTTATTAAATAACACGAACTAAAAATAAATAAAATTTTAATTTAAGACTTTCTATATTTAATTCATAAAGAAAAATAATCGGCAACAGAAAAAACGGAAAATAAATTTCCTATTGAAGACTTAAAATAGGAAATACATTAGTCAGATTTTTATTTAAGACTTTTACGGTATACTAATAGTTTTCTCACTAAAATTGACTCAATACTCTTTAAGTTCACCATATAAAGATATACATTATTTTCGTGCTATTTATAATCAAGAAAATGCTCAAAATTCTACTCTTAATATATGAGATACCGAAGGCATTATAGGCAATATTATAAAAGAAAATAAGTATAGATAATTATACCCGTCCTATTGTCATCCCTAAGTTCACCATATAAAGATATACATTATTTTCGTGCTATTTATAACCAAGAAAATGTTCAAAATTCTACTCTTAATATATGAGATACCGGAGGCATTGTGGGCAATATTATACAAGAAAATAAGTATAGATAATCATACATGTCCCATTGTTATTCCTTTGATACGTTGAGATATAGTTGTACTACTTTTAGATTAATTGTTGTTGTTTAATCTACAAATCAATACAAAAAAAGCAAAATAAGAAAAAAGGAAAAAAATAAAATAAGAAAAAGGGATTAGGGCTAAGGGGGCATTTAAAAAAAAGGAAAAATCTAAGAAAAAAGAATTGGGGATTTAGATATTTTTTAAGGGGGGACAACTTCACAATAAATATATAGTATAGATATGCTATCGTTATTATTCAATTCAATGGCTATTATCATTAGACGCCCGTTATAATAACACTTAACGGGTAACGAAATGATAACAGCCATTGAATTGAATAATAATGATAGTGTGTACAATTTATTTCTATATTCTCAACAAAAATTTAATAATGTTTTTAAAAATTTAAATATTATTTATAAAAATATAAAATAAAATTTAACGGGTATTTAAATGATAAATAGCCATTGAATTGAATAATAACGATAGTATATATAATTTATTTTGATGTTCTTAACACAAATTTAATAATTTTATAAAAAATTTAAATATTATTTAAAAATTTTCAATCTCTCTCTCTCTCGTTGCCATCTGTCACTGCTAATGCCACAGCATGTGATCCACGCCCGTTTAACATTCAAACCCCATTTTTGAGGCTTCAATGGGGCTCGGAGCCTCGTTTTCCTTGAAGCCCCATATACGGGAGCCCCCTAACTCCGAAAAACATATTTTTATAGTTACCTTATACAAAAAATGTTAGTTCAAATTCGAGAATATACGTGCAAAATCCTTGCAATCGGGTAACCGAAAGATCTCAGGTTGTGAGGCGTGTAATCACTTTCCTTAAGGTTTTATTTCGGCATACGAAATATCTTCGAAGATACAACAACTAACCAAAATGGAGAAGAGCGTATGTAAAGGGAGAGATATGTTAAGATATAGGGAGATTTGAAGTTTTGAAACTTTCACATGAAAACACAAGAAAGAACCCAAGAACACAACAAGTTCTTCACATATTTTTGTTCTTCGTTTACAAGGTATTCATGACATAAAAATTCACATCTTTTCGTCCTTATATTACAAACAGAGCAGGGGGGATACTTATAGGGAAAATTGTGAAATGACACGTCCCAAAACACACCCCAAAAAGAGGCGCCAAAGGTCGGAAGTTATCGCGCCAAAACTGTTAAAAAACCACCCTGTGTGTCGACGCACAGATCTGCGCTTGCGTTCTGTAAGTTTGTGTGTCGACACATACCTCTGTAGCACTATTCTGCAGGGTTGCGTGTCGGCAAACGTGCCCCGTGTGTTGACACATATCCCAATGTATTTGAAAACATCTAGAATAATCTTTGGGACCAATTTTAAACACTTCATTCACTATTTTTATTTTGAAAATACATCAACAAAAAAACATTTTCATTATTGGTTCAATATTTTTTAATAGTTAGAGTTATAATTTTAAAAAACAGTTAGATTAAAAGTAAGCTCGCCAACAACATCAAAATAAGTATCAAAAATCTGAAAATCATAAGAGCACATCGAAATTCTCATAAAAAAGGTAAATTATAGGAAATCCTTATATCTTTTGCTTCAAAAATAAAAAATATCCTCGCTTTTAAAAATTTATTACTTAAACCCCCATGCAACTTATTTTTGACCATTTTGCCCCTATTGTTTAATTTTGTTTTTAGAAAAAAGGTTTTATATTATTAGACAAAAATTAAATATTTTATATTTTTAGCAAAAAATTACGTAAATTTTCTATATTTATAAAAATATAATTATTTTAATTAATTATAGTAATATTATATAACTTCAAAAGATAAAAAGTATTTTTAAAATTTTTAGAAAAAATATTATGAGATAAAATATAACTTTTTTTTATTGAGGGGCAAAATGGTAAAAAAAAAAAAGTTGTTTGGGGGTCAAGTGAAAAATCTTCAAAAGTTAGGGGGTTTAGTGAGTAGTTTTATTTGTGAGGGAGATTTTTTTATTATTGAAGCAAAAGTTATGGGGTTTTCTGTAATTTACCCATATAATAATAGTGTACTTAGGGGTGTAAACGAATAGAGCATTCGATAAATTACTCGTGTTCAAAATCGATTAGGACTTGTTCGTGTTCAGAATCGATTAGGACTTGTTCATGTTCATTAGAAGGGCCCGATAGCTTATCGAGCTAAGTTCTAACAGGGGGTGCTTGGCTCGCTAATGTTCAGGAACGGTTTGATAAGGGCTCGATAAGAGCTCGTTAAGGGGCTCCATATGAGCTCATTAAGGGCTTGTTATGAGCTCACAACAGTTGGTATTGATTCAAAAATGGTTGAATAATGGCTCAATAATAACTTCAAAGGTCCGGCTCATTAATGAGCTCTACTCGATTGCAAGCTTAGCTCGGATTTAAACTCAATTGGGCTAGATAATAAGCTCGACTTGACTCGATAACAAGCTCGACTCGGCTCAATAAGCATAACGAGCTGAGCCGAGTCAAGTATTGAACACAGTATATTCTTATCGAACCGAGTTCGAACAAATGTTAGAAATACTCGATAAGAGCTCAGTTTGAACTCGAGCTTGATAAGCCTTATTGAACTCGAGTTCGAACAAGGGGGTGCTCGGCTCGTTTATCGTATTTGAAATACATATTCAAAATTATTACTGCAGTCACCATTACAATATGTGAAATTTTCTGCCAACTTATCCTAACAAAAAATATTTTAAACATAAATATGGGCTTTGATAATGCGCTCTTGACAGAGGGCCCATTTTTGCACAAATGGATAAAATAGCCCATTTATCTGTACTATGGGCCAAGCAGGCCCATTTCTTAAGCAAGCCGTCCAAATAGTTTTGACCTTGACAAAAGTGGCTCTCACATTGTATATAATATTTAGTTATATAAAATTTAAATCAATAAAAATATTTTTGTACATTTTCAAAGGGTAGTGTTATTTACACAATTTTTTTTAAATTAATAACGGGGTAATTTTAACACAGTAAAACTTCAAAAATTTTATGATACGAACCAACATCAGTCTAGCTCATAGCTCGTAATCCAGCTCCACAATCACACAAATCGACGGAATAATGAACGGTTGTCCCGGATTATATATTGTTTATGGATAATCTCCAAATGGAGTAATTACATGTAATATAATAAGAAAGGAGGAGAAATCTAGAAAAAATTGGGGGAGAGTTAGAGAAGATTTAGAAGAGAGAAAAAGATAAACATCATCACATATTTCTCAACATATCCTAACTCTAATCCAACTCCCTTTATTTATACTACTAAAAGGGCTAAGACGTCCTAGTGTGGTGACGTGGCATTGGCGGTGAAGTGGCACGCTGACTTGGCAGTCGGGAGGCTCAAGATTAATTTGGGTGTGATCCTTGGTAATATTCGTATTCTTTGTTCTTACTCTGATATTAACAAAAAATGCTTTGATAATAAAATGCTTTGTTGTTCTTGGTTTAATATTACCGAACTACCCTCTATAGGACTTGTTTTTTATCCATGAATTACAAAGAATTTTATAAATAAAAAATATTTCTCAATTTTTTGGTGGCAAAAGGCTGTAACAACGAACCAAACCCTTAATAATTTTATAAATTCGGAGATGAAGGATAATTTCATCATTTGCAAAATTCGTTACTTAATAATAGGGGTGAACATTGGGTGGGTTGGGTTGGATTTGGGTAATAATTAAAGAGACCTATTTAATGCCCAACCCAGACCCACAAACCAATTAGACTATGGGTCTGAGTTGGGTCGGTTTTAGGTCTGGATGGGTCAACCCATAAATTCATTTTATAAGTAAGATTTATTTAACTTTGACATATTATTAACTTGGTTTTAAAAGGCTGTAGATCTAATAACATAGTATAATTATGTAATTTAGATCCAATTTTTTTAATTTAAATATCTATTGTATTATATTTATTTTCATGTGAATTTGAATTAAATACGATTGGTTTTGGATTTTATTGAAAAAACAAACTCAACTTGCAATCTAGTTTAATTATTTAGATTTCTTGAGGTTTGACAATTTATTACTTATGTATCATGATATTTCAATATATATACAATGTGATACCTTGAAGTTTAAATAATTTATTATTTAGGTGCCTTGAAGGTTTAAAATTTTATTAATCAAGTATCCTTTTGTCAAAATTCAAAAGGTTTTCATTGGAAATGTTAAAATTGAATATGATTTCGATAATATATTAGTACATTCATTAAAATTTGATGATATTTTGCTAATAATGCTAACATAGCACATAATTTTGACAATATTTAGGTAGTTCATATCAACATTAAGGGAATTTTTTTCGCAATTTGCTAAACTTTTGCTTAAAAATAGGCATATGACTTATTTATGTTATTGTAATTATGTACTATATCATCATTTTTTGTATCAAGTTGGTCTGATTCTTACAAAAATTGATCAAATTCTGACATAAGATGCCTAGTGATAAAATATTCAAATCTTAGGGTATCTCATTGTATATATTGAAATGTCAGGGTATCTAAGTATAAATGTTCAAATCTCACCGTACCAAAGTAATAATTTTATGTTTTGAAAATTCTAACTTATAGAAATTTGTACTTAAGAATTAAAAGGCTATATCAAAAATACTCTAGTTTAATACTTAGAGAATAAAAAAGGTTAGGAGTTACCCATGGGTAACCCAAAACCACCTAGTTACCCATGGGTATCCATAATTTGACCCATTAGGAACCAACTTCTAATGGGTACCCAACCCAATCTCCTTGGGTTGGGTGGATCGTGGGTATGCCCATACCTATGAACACCCCTACTTAATATATTTTCAACATAAATTTTGTTATTCTAGCTATTTTGCACCTGTTTAATTATAGTTTTATACTTACTTTGACAATTTTTATGTTTTATAGGTTCAAAATTGAAATATCGGAAATAGTTAAATTCGGTACAAATAAAACAAATTCAATATGTAAATAATTAAATCAAGTCAATCGGGATTCGGGAGATGGACGTATAAGCTTGGCCCGCACTTCGGCCCACCTCCGCAGCAGACCAGCTGACATCGGCCCAACACCCGCAACTCAACCAGCCCAAACCTGTAGGGTTTCGATGAGCAACAGCCGCGAGCATCAATTTGAAAAAGCATGGGAGCATGCTCTGTTTCGGGGGGATTTCAATCTCTCTCTCTCTCACTGCGTTTTATTTTCCTTTTTTTATTTGTTAATTTGGAACAAGAGCGAATTTAGCATGAAGACTGACATGGGTTCATTCATCTCCTCCTTCACCGGTTCATCCTTAATGGAGAGCTAATTTGCTCTCCAGGGTTAGATGAAGTATTAGCTTTTTTAGTTTTGTATTACTTTTAATTTTTGGGATAATTTGTTTGTTACCTGAATTGCTTAATTTTGAGATAAATATTTCGAAGTATTATATTTTTATCGTTTTGAGGCATTGGGAATGTTGTTGTTGTTGTATATTTTTATCATTTATTCAATTAAAATGATTGTTGAGTTTGTAAACTTTGATTGTTAATGTTAATATTTATAAATTAATTCCTTATGCTTGTAGCTTTCTGATTAATTAATCAAGCAATAGTATTTGTCAAATTGTTAATTAAAGCCTATCTTCTCTATCTTTTAGTTAGATAGGGTCAATATGTGATAGTTAATAATACATTAGGTTGAGCCTATTTTCCTTATACTTTAGTCAGATGGGATTAATACGCAATACTAACAACATCATCTTAATAAGTTGAAACTTGTAGCCTAAACCACTACCCATATACAACAACAACAACAACATTTCCAGTGCCACAAGGGCTCCTACTTGTGCGGGGTTTGGGGGGGTAAGATGTACCCAGCCTTATCCCATCAGGGTAAGACCCAGATGAGAGACTGTTTCCGAGAACCCCGGACCTGATAGCTGCAAAGTTGTCAAAAACCTGTAGAAAGGGCATAAAAGGGGGTAAGTAGGGGTCATGTAGAGAGCATATAAGGAGCATATTAGGCCTGGATGTCATGCGAGGCATGTCTAAACCATTACCCGTATGACAAATCAATAATCTCAATTTGAGAGTTAACGCAAGAATAATAAGCTAATAATGGATTTGAAATTATAGGTTCCAATTCCAAACTCTTTTCCTCCTTAGAAGTAGAATTCTTTAATTTAATTATCGTTTTCTTAGGTTAATTAACACAAAATCCCTCACTTTTCCTCAAATTAATTTAAGTCGTAGAATAAATTCGCATACTCTTAGTCCCTGTAGTTCGACACCATCTCGCCTTAAACTTCAATATAAATGTGTTTAGTGGATAGGGTTTATATTAAATTTTGATAGATTAGAAAAACACATCACTCTGCCACGTCGTTCCTCGCTATTAAAGTAAAGAACTCTGTGGTGTACTCTTCTATGAAGTGCGAGCCCTGAAGCAAGTTTTGGAATCGTTGTACATGAGGCTGGTGTAGTTGTGGGGCAAGAAGGCGCTTTCCTATATTTCTTCATCTTTTCCCATGTCTCAATCTTATGCTTCCCTCGTCTCAAGCGTGAGTGCTTTAGCTGTTGCCACCATGCAACAGCTCTTCCTCTCAATCTTGTTGCTACAAGGGGAACCTCCTTATGTCCGAGAACCTCTTTAAAGTCTAGGACTTCTTCAACAGCTGTGACCCAATCAATAAACTCCTCAAGTTCTCTACCACATTGAAATTCGGGGAAGTCAACTCGAAGTCCTGATTCCCACTGTCTATCATCGGTGTATTCGGACGCATTTGGAGTTCGCCTCCCCCTTCGATAGTTCTGCCCCTAAGTACCAACTTCATCAAAAGGATTGTTGAAGCTCGCTTTTGTACCTGTCTCGTCGCCCTCACCTTGGGGTTTACGAGTTCGAGATATCTGACGGAGTTCGATGGACATCCTCTGTATCATCCTTTCGATTCGCTGGAATCTTTATCTCTCCATTCCTTCTCTTGTTTTGGCGAGAGCATAGTCGCCATCAGAATTATCTCTTCTGGGTGCCAACCTCGGTCTTTTGGAAGCCATATAGGAAACGTTCTATACTCTGATACCAACTGATGTAAATGAATAAATTATTAGAAAACCAATAAGAACGAAACCTAAAATAACAATGTAAATCAACTCAAGCTGCTGAAAATATGAACCCAAGAGCCTAATTATAAACTAAATTTATCTCGTTGTTTACTATAATTTTTGGTCCTAGATTTTGGGCTTCAGCTGCGTCACAAAGGAGAGAGCTCGGTTAAGGGATTTTGATCCTTTTTTAGCTGTTCATCTTCATCCTCTGGTCAAACCTAAAATACTGATAGTGGACTTACTCTTTTGAAAACCGAGCCTTGTGGATATTGGATTAGTCCAAACTAGGGGAAAAAAATACGTATATATAATTTTCAAAAACTAGCTTTTAGTTTCTTGAAAACCAAGAAATGCAAACAAAAAAATGATATCAAACAAGCCCTACGTTGTGTAAATGTTGCTACCTTGTTCCGCTCATGCGAGATCATTATGGAATATTAGTTTCAATACATTTCTTTGTATTATCTCGATTCTTATTAATGATTAGTTTAAATGTTTGCTGCGATCTCATGTTGATCTTTGCCCTATAGTAGTCACTCTTTGGAACGCTTTCTTTTGGTTGTAAGGGGGTTGAAGATGTGGGAATTGAGCATAGGACGTTTTTTGGTAACAAGACAAAGAGGGGTAAATTAGTACCGCCGTTTGGTAAAACATGAAGAGGAATAAAAGAGGGTAATGGGGGGTAAAAACTTACCCTCCTTTACCCCTTTACCTCCATTTTCTTTAACCCTCCAAATTGGGGGGTAGAGGTGGCCACAGGCTGGGCCTAGAGGGCTCCAGTGCCGGACTCGGCCCGGGCCCAGGTTGGCCCTTTTTGTCAACTTTAAAAAAAATACAAAATTTAAAAAATACAAAGTCATTTTGTACTAAAATTATTATAATTTATTGATAAATAATATGAGATACAAATACATTTTATCTCAAGCACTAATAATGCTAAATATATGTAATAAAATAAAATATTTAATAAGTAATAGTAAATAAATAACGTAACAAGTACAAATACAATGCAGTTGGAGCCTAATATTTAAAAGTACAAATTTGTCTATCAAAAAATACAAAGTAAAAGTAATATAATTTTTTTTTTAAAAATTAGGAGGACTCTCGGACCCAGCCCCCAGCAAAAAAGGGCCCGTGGCCCGGCCCGGTGTAGACCAGGCTCGGGCCGGGCCCAGCCCGCTACAATGCGGGCCAGGCCGGGTCGGGCCAGTTTCCGAGCTGACCCGGCCCGTTGGCCACCACTATTGAGGGGTAAAAGGGGGTAAGATAACTTTTTAAAAAATTTTGGACAATTTCACCCTTGTTTTAATTATAACTCTCTTTGCCCTTACCTTTTACCCAAGTGCCAAACAAGATTAACTCATTTACCCCTCTTTTTTTGACATATCCAAATAAGGTTAGAATCTTGCCTTACTCGCCCCCTCTTTACCCTTTTATCCAGTTGCCAAACAAGACATAAGGCTTTTACGTTAATTTTGTTTTTACTAATACACTAAGACCTCATAGGCGACCTACAAGTTGAATATATATTTTTATATAATTTATTATAATTATTTTATTCAATATCATCTCGTTTTGTTTTAATTTTCATGCATGACATCTTTGTTCCTTCTACCTTCTCTCTTTCTTTCACAATACTTGTAAATATTCATTGTTCTTAAATGCACCAGAGGTCAAGAGGAACACTCAAGGTCCCGTGCGATATGGAGATCAAATCAGACAGAATCACCCACTTACCAACACCTATTATCACTCGGATATTATCGTACTTGCCGATCCGTGATGCTGGGAGGACAAGTGTTTGTCGACTAAATGGAGGCTTAAATGAGAGGTCATTCCGAATCTTATATTTGATGACTATTGTTACCAATTGTTTGAGGATCATATGTGTACCCAGAACAAGCTTGTTAACATGATCAATCACATGCTTCCACTTCACAACGGTGAAATACATTCATTCAAGCTATCTTGTAGAGTACTCCTGGAAGCTGTTGCAATTGATCGATGGATCTTTCATTTACTTAGGTGTCTATTATGGAGTTCATCCTTGAAAAATGGAAAGGCCAACGGTACAAAATACCGCCGTAGTTATTTGCCTGTAAGAATTTGATTCGTTTGAAACTCCTTAACTGCTTATTAAGGCCACCACCTTCATCCTTTAAAGGGTTTGCCAATTCTCGATTTACTAGATATTACCTGTAGCCAGTATGCTTTTGAGAATTTGATTTCTTCTTGTTCCTCGCTTGAGAGATTGACTTTGATGAACTTTGATGGGTTTGGTCATCTCAAAATCAAAGCGCCGAATCTGGTGTTCTTTGATGTTGGAGGTATTTTTGAAGACATTACTTTTGAGAATACATTTCAGTTGTCAAATATTTCCATTACTTTGTATGGGAATGTTAAGATGGAATGGAATTCGATGGAAGGTAATACTAGCAATCTGGTGAAGCTCTTTGTACATCTTCCTCTTATTCAGAGGCTCGAGGTTCAAAGCTGCTTCTTGGAGGTAATCTTCGGCTTCTCTTATGCCTAATTTCTTCACACTACTCAAAAAATATCTTCCAAAAGGCGGTGTGCTCGTTCTGTTATGAATTTCTCGTATTTTCATTTTCCTTTACCTAGCTTTCCCTCCATCGAGGGCATGACATATGCAATTCATAATGGTTGCCCTATTGACAAGACTTCCATCACAGTGGGTTCTCTGGTTGGTCAGATGTAGTCTTATCTCCACTTGTAAGCTGGCCGTTTTTAAGTATGGAACTCGTGACCTACAAGTCACAGTGGAGCAAGCTTATTGATTGCACGAATGCCCTCTAATGTATGCGAGTTGTGCTTATTGTAAACGTGTTGCATAAGTTGAATATACGAATTATGAGTCTAAGAAACTATAATGAAATTTAATTATGACAAAAATATACTCGCACGAAAACTAATGCATTTGCTCTTTGTTTTCTTATCATTTTCAGTATTTGACTCTCGGGGAAGACTACATTTACATACCCTGAAGGGGGAAGGCTGCGTACATCAACCCCCCCCCCCCCCCCCCCAAGACCCCGCTTTTGCGGGAGCCCTTGAGGCACTGGGTTTGTGGTTGTTGTTGACTCTCGGATATATACCTAAAAGGTTGCCGGTTGCTTGCCTTGGTCTGAATTATTTGTCACTCTGCATCAACTTCAATGATCTAAAGGAGAGTAAGGCAGCTTCTTTGCCTCTTTAAAAGTTCCCCAAATATAATGGAGCTTGAGATGTTGATGAGTGTATACTTCTAACTTTCTCCTTGATTTATTTCTATCTTACTCAATAGATCATGTCGTAAGAATTTGTTTGAAGTAGAAAGGACCGTTGAACGATTCCAGGCCTCTATTAGGCTTCCTTTGGTTAGGGAGTCGACATTTTTCTTTGCAAAAGATACTTTTTTCAAAATATATTTAACTAAGGATATTTTCTTTTTCTTTGAACTTTTCAGTTATCTAATTTTAGGAATAAATTTTATTTAACAGTTTCTCCTTATAGTCTCATATGAATATACCACACCAATTTGTTTTGTATGGATGATGAGATTCCATTGATACAGAGCCAATTCTGTATCATGGCAATACCTTGAAATTGAAGATAATCATGTTGCTAATGAGGCCTTAGTCAAGGTTGGGGCCTAAGAAGTCCTTAGTTTTTGCATACCTGCCAAAAAAAAACCGTCGGAACGTTTTGTTCTCGGATCTATTTATTCTTATGTTGAGAAAACATACGGTTTCATTGAATCTTTATTAAGATAGAATTCATTATAGAAGAAATTGATGTACTTTGATCCCTTATTAACCCCACCGCGTTGGACAAGGCTTTGATCGTACTGTTGTTGATGTCTATTCTTTTGTAGATCCAACCAAACGACAAGGTTATGGCAATGACAAAGAGGTTCTCGACGGAAGATATTTGGGATGGCCCATTTGAGCAGCTAAGCATAGTCAGAATAATTGGCATTTCAGGTTTTTACCCCGAGTTATATTTTGTGAAACATCTTCTTGCAAATTCACCTTTACTGAGAAAGATGACCATTAAACCAGCTTCAAAGAATGAAGGTTGCACACAGCTCAAGGAGTTCCTCCAATCCCGACAAGCCTTGTGCGGGGCCCAAATCATCTGGTTGGATCCATAGCCAAATGATTTCTTTGTTGGGTCAGAGATTTCAAACTAGATTATGTCGATTTAGGATCTCAATTGTGAAAGTGCTCAAAGTGCAACTATTTGCGCGTGAATTTGGTTTCCGAGACTTCATAGGTTGTGTTTTTGGAATTGGGTTTAACTTTATTTATTTATCATGTGGTTTTTGGTATTTTCAGAAGCTATTATATTTTTAGTTTTAAATAAATATATATTTAGAAAGTGCTTCAACTTTTTAAGAAAATTTCTTAGACTCGTGTTCTAAAAATTTGTCCAAAAACAACCATTTCTATTTAGGTTTTGAACATGTGGATTTTATCCGTTCTTCGAGTAATGTTTAGCTTGGCTTGCGTTCAGTTGATTGTCCAAGACTTCGATTTGTTGTGGCTTGTTTGGGCTTTGTTAGGCTTGAGTTGGGCTTGATTTGGCATTGTTAGGTTCATAAGTTTTGGTGAGATTAATTCAGTTAAGCTTGTTTACAATTTTGAGCTTATGACTACAAGCTCGAGATTTATTACATTCAGCTTTATCTCATTTTGCAAAACAAGCTGACAACTTGAATTGTACTCAAATGAGCAGAGCACCTTAAAACATTTCAACGAACTTGCTCATGAGGTTGGTTCATTTCCCAAGGTTTTTGGAATAGAGATTCTACCTAAGATTGTTAGGAGCTTTCAATAGCGAAATTGTATGATCGAATTGAAAATCAGAGATTCCGCTAGTATAAAGTATTTTAATTATTAGAATTAGTTGCACAATTCTTTATAAAAACAACAAACCCAATGTTGGAAAGACATGTTGAAAAGAAAACTTAAACAAATCTAGTATGCTCTGATACCAATTTGTTAAGAAAACTTAAACAAATCTAGTATGCTCTGATACCAATTTGTTAGGAATAAAACTTAATGCGGAAGCGTGAAACCCTGGCAACTTGATTCTATTCAAATAATATGACTCACACAAAACGAGAAGTAAACAAATATGAAGAAAGAAAGAACAAAACAAGAACACATAATATTTACGTGGAAACCCCTCTACAATCGAGAGGGGAGAAAACCACGGGCGGAGATGGAGATTCTTTATTAACTGAATGGAAGAATTACAACCTCACTTCCCAAACGAGATATATGGAAGAATTACAATCACTCCGTCTGAACTCTCGTAGCACTCGAATATCTTGTTGGAATTACGAAGTCACCTCTTTTTCTTAATGGCGGTTCACACGCTCTTTGATTGGATACGTATGGGAGAAACCTCTCACCAAATACCGAAACCCTAAACCCTTATTTATAGAAAATAATTAGGGCCGGCAGAAAATGACTCCCAATCGATCAGCCACTGCGGATCGATCGGCCTCTTTACTGCCAAAATTCAGAATCCTTTCCTTAAATCACCCAATCAATCGGCTTTCCCTCCGGATCGATCGGTGACCCCACGGCAGCCCAAATAAAAATAAAACAAATAATTTGAGACATAACCTAACAAATCTCCACCTTGGCTCAAATTACATACGTAAAAGAATTTCCTCCACCTTCTCCACAAAACCCCCACACACGGGGTTAACACAACGAAGTACGAAACCTAACCGTGCGAAGCTTGAACTTCCTGTTAGGTAGAAACTGAGTGAACATATCTGAGAGGTTATCAGCAATGCCAATCTTCTTCTCTGAATTGGCTCTTGACACATCATCTGAAACAGCCACCCGCTGCTGAACTGTGTTACTGAACTGAACTCCCTCTAGCTGACTCACCTGACCTGAATTATAAACAACTGATGACATCTTCTGTGGAGATAACAATAATGAAGACTCACCAAACGTGACACGTCTCGTCAGGAATTGTTTGAAGCGAAAACCTTTCTGCTTCCCATAAAGCCCTTGTTCACATACCAGCAGTCCTCTAGACTGACCACACAAAGAGCCCCTTACACTGTGCTCAGACAGACACCTATCACCTGAACGATCCAATCTCAAACGTCCTAAATTTGTGATCTCTGGTTCTGTCAACATCAAGGATGATGAAGATACTGCAACAGATCTAACAAATATGGAACCGACAAGTTCATACAACGTACCTGACCTTCTGCCCTTCATAACTGTCAATGCACCCTTAACGACCTTCAAAACTCCACCTTCAGCTGTGTACCTGTACCCTTTAGATTCAAGAGTACCCAAAGAGATGATATTTTTCTTCAAATCAGGAACATCGCCCAAAACCCTGATAGTGCCATCGAACATCCTAAAACAAATTGTTCCTATATCCAGAACTTTGCATGGATTATCATTACCCATCAAAGCAATTCCACCTCGAACAGACTCGTATGTGGAAAACCAATCCCGGTTGGGACAGACATGATAGGAGCAACCCGAATCCAAAAACCAACTATCTTTCAAGTTGAACTGAAGTTCAGACATGGGCAAAAGAAAATCTTCATTCTCACCACCAACAACACTAGCTGCTATGGATCTCTGGTCAGACCTGTTATCTTGCTTCTAATTTTCTCTTAAGTATGTAACAGTCTTTTTTAATGTGCCCTTTCTTATGACAGTAGTTACAGGTTAGGTCATGATACCTAGACCTAGACTTGTTTTCACTATGATCATACTGGGTTCTCCCCCTCACAAATAAACCACTACCTGAGTTATAAACAGAATCAGATAATTCCCTATCTACTCATTCTTTACTTAGTAGGTTTCTCTTAACTTCATCAACAGATATGGTTTGTCTAACCCCATAAATCATGCTTTCGACAAAACCCTTATATGAAGTAGAGAGAGAACATAACAACAACATTGCCTGATCTTCATCCTTAGGAACATCATCCAATTCTTTCAAATCTTGAATAATTGAATTAAATTCATTGATGTGGTTCTTAAGTGACATATCTTCTAGCATATGAAACGTGAACAACCGGCGCTTAACTGCGAGTTTGTTAGAGACAGACTTGAAACAGAACATATCTTGCAATTTCTCCCACAACTCCTTAGCGGTCTTCACTTCCAGAACTTCTGTTAAAACGTCATCGGTAAGATACATCTGAATTGCTGTGAGCGCCTTCTCATCCAACTCCTCCCATTATACTTCTGTAAGATTCTCTGATTTCTTCTCTTTCCCATCTAAAGCTTTCTTCAAGCCATTCTGAGTCAAGAGGCCCTTAATGCGAACCTGCCATAAGCTGAAGCTCCCTTGACCACCAAACTTCTCAATTTCGGATCTAATTGCAGACGTCATATTATCAAATCGAAATAAACAGGGCTCTGATACCAATTTGAAAAGAACACTTAAACAAATCTAATATGCTCTGATACCAATTTGTTAAGAAAACTTAAACAAATCTAGTATACTCTGATACCAATTTGTTAGGAATAAAACTTAATGCGGAAGCATGAAACCCTGGCAACTTGATTCGATTCAAATAATATGACTCACACAAAACGAGAAGTAAACAAATATGGAGAAAGAAAGAACAAAACAAGAACATATAATATTTACGTGGAAACCCCTCTACAATCGAGAGGGGAGAAAACCACGGGGGGAGATGGAGATTCTTTATTAACTGAACGGAAGAATTACAAAGTCACTTCCCATACGAGATATATGGAAGAATTACAATCACTCCCTCTGAACTCTCGTAGCACTCGAATATCTTGGAGGAATTACGAAGTCACCTCTTTTTCTTAATGGCGGCTCACACGCTCTTTGATTGGATACGTATGGGAGAAACCACTCACCAAACACCGAAACCCTAAACCCTTATTTATAGAAAATAATTAGGGCCGGCGAAAAACGACTCCCGATCGATCAGCCACTGCAGATCGATCGGCCCCTTTACTGCCAAAATTCAGAATCCTTTCCTTAAATCACCCAATCGATCGGCTTTCTCTCCGGATCGATCAGTGACCCCACGGCAGCCCCAATAAAAATAAAATAAGTAATTTGAGATATAACCTAACAGTTAGGTTCATAAGTTTTGGTGAGATTAATTCATTTAAGCTTGGTTACGATTTTGAGCTTATGACTACAAGCTCGAGATTTATTACATTCAGCTTTATCTCATTTTGCAAAACAAGCTGACAACTTGAATTGTACTCAAATGAGCAGAGCACCTTAAAACTTTTCAACGAACTTGCTCATGAGGTTGGTTCATTTCCCAAGGTTTTTGGAATAGAAATTCTACCTAAGATTGTTAGGAGCTTTCAATATCGAAATTGTATGATCGAATTGAAAATCGGAGATTCGGCTAGTATAAAGTATTTTAATTATTAGAATTAGTTGCACAGCTCTTTATGAAAACAACAAACCCAATGTTGGAAAGACTCTCGCCCAAGTGAGGTCTAAGGAGGATGAAATATACGCAACTTTATCCTTATAGGATACTACCCTAAAGAGAAGCTATTTTCAAAAGCTCTCCACCTTTGAAAAGCCAAAAAAAAAAAAAGGAAGTTGTTGGAATTATTATATGAAATGATAATTTACGAGAGTATACATAACAAATATAACCAACCAAGATATTACATCACACATTATATTTATCATATTTGAATTACATATTCAAAATTACTACTGCGGTGACCATTACAATATGTGAAATTTTCTGCCTAGTTATCCTAACAAAACCAAAACATAAGTCTAGGAAGGACCAGTGACGAATTGGGGCCGAGGAAGGATAGCTCTGATACCAATTGATAAAAACCAAATATAAATCTAGCTTGATATCAATGGAATCACAAGCTAATGTAGTATATATTGATAGATAAAACTCCAATAATAGAGGTTTACATTTTGTTTGGGGGGGGGGGGGGAATAGAATTTAGGGTTTAGAAGGGGGGAAGAAAACATAGAGAAATAGGAAGAGAGAACTAGAGCTTTACACTCATATCATCATTTGGCATGCTAAACTCTACCGATATATCCTTTATTTATACAAATATGGGGAGGGGGAGGTGGCACATGTGGAACATTCTAGAGTGTGGGAGAGGTTTCTAGACGGAGACAGATGGCGGTTGATGTAGTAGGCGAGTAGTGGGTTGACAGCTGCTGGCATGTTGGCAATAGCATGGGTCGTGTTGGGGTGACGCCATGTATTGAAATAATTGGCGGTAGAGGAGATGGCGGCAACTATGAGGGAGACCTTGGCGACTAGCGAGTCTCGGTTTGTATCACATTACAATATGTGAAATTTTCTGCCTACTTATCCTAACAAAACCAAAACGATCACAATAGGCACCAAAGGATGTTTTAGCATAAATATGGGCTTCGATATTGGGCTCTTGAAAGAGGGCCCATTAATACATAAAGGTTAAAAAAGCCCATTCATCTCTAACTATGGGCCAAGTAGGCCCATTACTTTTCTCCTAAGCAATCCGTCCGAACAGTTTTGACTTTGACATAACTAGGCTCTCATATTGTATATAATATTTAGTTATATATAAAATTTAAAGAAATAGAGATATTTTTGTAAATTTTCAAAGGGTAATGTTATTTACACAGTATTTTTTAATTAATAATAGATAATTTTAACACAACAAGACTTCAAAAATCTTTGTTATTATCATTATATTAACAAAACATGCTCTGATAAAACATTCACATTTTTAAATTCTATTTTGTGGTGGCTAAGTTTTGGACGTCACAATTCTTACTTAAAAAGAGTTACATAAGTGTTCTATTTTTATTGGCCATAGAATTTTTTCAACTTCTTATAAGAGAAAACTAGTCAATTATACAAAATTTTTCACTAGAAAAATCTTAAAAATAAAAGCAAAAACATACAGTAGATATGACGATGTTAGTTAACTGTATCCCATAGCAAAAAAAAAAAAAAAAATATCCCTCACACACACATTAGCACATTTCATGTATTTTTAGGGCTCATTTGATACATTTTTTTTTCAAAATTTTTGACTTGTAAAAAATGAAAAACTAGGTTTTACAAATTATTTACTTATTTTTTTTTCATTCAAACTTGAAAAGCACCAAAATTCAAAAATCAGATTAAAAATTTTGAATAATGTTAATGACAATAACAAAAATTGTTAATACTATAGCAACTTTTTATAATTTCATGACCGTTATTCACTACAAGTCATATTATTTATCGGATAATAACATAATTGTAGTTATTTGAAAACAAAAACTATAAATTAAAAAAATAAAAAATGAATTTGGAGAACAGTGGCCCAAGTAATAATATTCATCGTGGACATGATTGCATGGGAAGAAAAATATACGAAGGAATAGATAAGGCAAGATTTAGGGCTCCAGGTGAGGGGGTGTCTCCTTGTCTCGTCACAATCACGTGGTGACCTCCCACTACTTCCTATATTCGTGTGTTTTTAGAAGTTATTTTTAGTAATTAAAATTTATTATTTAAATTAATTTTAATTTAAAAATAAGAGAAAATAACTGGGGTCACCACGTCATCACGGTGACCCTGGGTCACCTGATAATTTCTCCTCAGTCTCTCTCCATCATTCCATTTTCGGTAAGAATTAGGTACATTTGTTAAAAATAAACACATTATGTATTTTAGAGAAACTATCATTTAGGTATACTGAGATTTGACCATTTATGACCTGGGTACCTTGACATTTGAATATATACAATGAGATATCCGAAGGTTTGAATATTTTATCACTTAGATACACAAAATATTATAATTCGATGAGTTTTTGTGATAATCAAACTAATTTTATGCAAGCAAAATGTTAATGTAGTGCATGATTACCATCAGATACTGAATTGTGATATAACGAGCTATATGTTGCCGAAATCTTGTATCATATCATGGTAAAAGATTATCAAATTCTATTGAATATACTTTTATATTGCCAAGTTCTGAATCGCCGTCGGCTATTGTGCCGGCTTTGGTGGAGTCTAGCAAGGAGGACAAGAGGAGAAGGAAGATGATAGTGGCGAATCATCAGGGTACTAGCTTTATTTCTTCAAAGAGGAGTCGTAAAGCGCAAAAGCGCGAGAATAAAGAACAAGTAAAGTGGAATCTGTAGGTACTTCTAAAGAATATGTCTCCCAAAAAGTATGCGAAGAAACCAGTCAAACTCTCTGATAAAAAAAAAAAAAGGAAGTTGGTGAGGAGGAGTGAAAATGCTATAAAGGCTGACAAGCTTGGTTTCACATATGATGGTGATGAATCGGATATGATTAAGTTGTTTGCAAGAATGGAATAGGGTTTTGGGTGTTCTAACTCCTTATTAAACCCATCTCCAGTTTTGGTATGATTAACTGATTCCTCCTATGTTTGTTGTTGTTTTGTCACGTTACCTTTTTTTCTTGGTTGTTTTAGTCTTTGTTTTCTGATTCTCGCTTTTATACGGGTTTACTGTGACCTCATCTGTATGATCTGCCTGATTTGTACTACAACTGTATTATTGAAAAAAAAAAAAAAATATATATATATATATATATATATATATATAAAGATACGCACTATGATAAAATGTATGATTCATGTGCTGTTAACAAACGCACGCCCGAACTCGTAATAGTTTTGGCCAACATTATTGATTATAATTTTCATCATCTTCATCATTGTCTTTTTGCCCATATTGTTTCCATTTTCCCCCACCATGCTAGCACTAAAAGACCTTGACCAGCTACACTACTATGCCACTGTAATTTTTTGATAATTTGCGACAAAGTTATAATACAAAACAGATAACTAGTACTGACAAGAATATAGAAATAGGAAACAAAAAACAAAAAGCAGTAGAACATCTCAGGCCGAAAAAACAGAATTACAAGTAAAAAGGCGAAAACCAACATAAACTAACTGTTTCGTTACGAAAATATAGATAAATGTTAAACACCAACTTTAGGTACATCTCGATTACATAATTAAATCTAGACTTATAGTAAAACCTTTGGTAGATCGTCTTGAAAACGGTTAAGAATACCAGTTTGTATTTTTTTGCTTTTAAGGTTTTTTTTTTTTTTTTTATATCTTGGCCAACTAAGGTGTTATGACGGCCTTTGGTTTTCAAAGTTGTGCAAACTAAGAAAGTGTTAACTTCGTAGTTGAGCGTTGTATTCTAGAGGTAGAGCACTAGTACCTGCTACACCAATTGGATCTCATAGGGATGCTAAATCGTCTTAAAGAGAGCGTGATCTATGCCTTACTCAGCTATTACATTATTTATTTTCGCCATTTCAAATAATATCTTTTTACTTTAAATGTTTTGTATAATATTTTCTCCATTTGATTCTAACATAAATTAAGCATCTTATCTTAAAAGCCTCATAAATAAGATTGTTAGGAATATGCCTCAAATTTATGTATTTAGGATTTATAGGTTGCCGAGGGGTCACCGATCAATCGGGGGATGTTCGATCGATTGGGTGAATTAAGTTAAAATCTAGTTTCTAGGCCGACAGAGGGCGAATCGATCGGGAGTCTGTTTTGCGTAACCCTAGCCATTTAGTATAAATATGGGGTTAGGGGGTACATTTTAGGTATCCAATCAAAGAGAGCCACCATCCAATCAGAATCCAATTAAAATGAGGTCGGCCGTCGTCATCAATTTGAGAGCATTACAAGAGTTAAGAGAAAGTGCTTCATAATTCTTTTATAGATCTCGTTCATAGGAAGTATCGTTGTAATCCTTCCATTATTCATACTCAATAAAGATTGTCCATCTCCGCCCGTGGTTTTCTCCCCTCTCGATTGAAGAGAAGTTTTCACGTAAATCATTGTCTATTGTTTCGTTTGTTCTTCCCTTCACCTATTTTGTTTACTTCTCGTTTGTGTGAGTTATACTATTTGAATCGAATCAAGTGATTAAGGTTAACGCTTCAGCATCAAGTATTCATATTACAAATTGGTATTGTGAATACCAGATTTGTCAAGGTTAGAATTTTTTCTAACAATTGGTATCAGAGCATATCAAGTTTGTTTCAGATTTCTCTAACAAAAATAATGCACACATTGTCCATGTGTCAACCGAAGCTAGTTGAGCGTCAAATGAGAGCGAGAGGATGGCAAATGGCGGTTTATCGGCTTTATACTCATTGAAATGAGGATTACATAGGTAGATAAATCTTATACTTCTTATAAGCATGGTTATTAAAATCCTGGTTCAAATCTTAGAATCTTACGATTCTACGATTCCACAATTGCCGACCAATCTGAATCCTAAGTAGAATCTTAATTTTGTAGAATCTTTCGATTCATTGATATTACATGAAACTAGCAGATAGAATCGTAATACGATTTTACGATTCTACCGATCCGATATCAATTCTACCAATATATACCAATAAAAAATTAAAATCTAAAAAAAAATTAAGCGTATATTATAAATGAACTTACTTTTTTAGAAGTAAAAGAAAGTTAATTAAGTGTTATATACTTTCAAGAAACGTAAATTAAGTTTAATTTTATGTTTTAACCTTAATATAAAGTTCGATTAGCAACGTCTATCTTAAAAGCTGTCGTAATTGTTGTAACATAAAATAACACATCTATGTTGCATAATAATATTTTATCATACTTGATTATATTTCTTATATATCTATATAAGTAAAAGTTTTATTAATAATTTTTTAAAATATATAACTGATATTAATACGAAAAATAATTATAATTTACATTTAGTAAAATCTTACAATTCTCGATTCTATTCTACGATTCTAATTCTAAAAGCCCTTATCGATTCTAAGTAGAATTTCGATTTTAACAACCTTGTTTATAAGCAAATAAGGGGTGCAAGTGACGGTTTATCGGCTTTACACGTGTACCGGAAAACCTAAAAAACTTAGGTGTAATTGACACATCACATCCAAAATACTTTCAACGACATAATCACATTTGCTTACCATGACGATATGATTTTAAGGTCTAATATATACATAATATACTATCTAGGGGTTAGCATGAGTCGGGTGTCCTACCAAAAATACATTTCGGGTCAGGTATCTAAAACACAAAAATTATTAAAATTATTATCCATAATGTGATATAAAAATTTAGGTACCCCAGATCAATCGGGTATCCTTAAAGATCGGGTCGAATCACATCGGGTTGGGTGCCCGTCCATTTAATTAAAATTTATTATAAATTTAATATTATAAAAGACATAAACAACTATCTACTACTATATCATTAGGTTGTTTGTGAGTATACTATAAAATTATTATAACACTATTTTACTTGAGCTTTATAGTTTAAAATTAAAAAAGATCATCCACATAATTGTCATACTTTGATGGTCACAAAATCGTAAACCATCTTGAAATGATCTGAGATATAAATTAAAGTTTAATAAATATGTGAAAGCTCAAAGATCGCATACAGAGAGCTAGAGCATTGCAAAAAAGAATCTTTATTATACTAGTCTATTGTTACTGATTCATTCAAGAACTAAGACGAAAGTCATTTTTTTGTAATAGATATTTGAAGTAAAATTTTTTTTACATAAAAGTAGGGTAAGGAAGAAAAAAAAATGCATAATTTCAAAAATGTTTGTTGAGATTTAGAATTATACACCTGCAACCTTAATGCTTAATAAAAATAACATAACCAATTGTTCTAAATACAATAAAAATATTTACTTAAGACTATATATAATCAATATCGGGTTGGATCAGGTACCTAGAGATTTTCAAAAATGATAGCCGTATCCGAACCGGTATCCATGTTTCAACGGGTCGAGTATACCCTAACCGGACATTTTCGGTTCGGTTTCTCGATTTTTCGGATATTCAGGTACTTTTGCTCAGCCCTAATACTAACGATACCAAGCATCAAAATTAATTATTGAAGAAAAGGTAGAAATAATGGGAAGAGAATCAGCATGAGACCAATCTTCAAGCAGAAACTTCATAATGCCTCTTTCCACACTTGAATATCATGATATTGACATTGCTCCAGTGTATTCCCTTCATAATTAACCTTACAATATAACTATCAAATCACTTTTTTAATTTTTTTGTATAATTAGCGAAACAGTTGCGATACAACATACACTTTATACAAATAAGACCTGATTCAACACTTAACAACATGGGGAACAGAACAAAGACAAGAAACATACATAACAGACCAGGAAAATAAGATTACATGACAAAACAAAGCAAAGAACCTACAGGGACTATATGATTATGATCACCATTGGACAATATCATACAACAACATAGAACAATAAAAGCGGTACACTTTATTAATAAAATTTGTTAATGTTGGCGTATATGTGGAGTCTGGTTGTATTTAGCTTTGTTTATAAAACAGATGATTGGGTCAGTCTAATTTAGGCCCATGAGACACTTGTGTTTTATTATGGTAGGCTCTCTATATGTACACTAGAATTGTGCATATTGACATTAGGGTTGACGAATGATCGAGAGTTGAGACGTCTCATGTAGTCTTTTATGATTTACTGTTCTCTCCTCTATGGATGTAGGTTTCGGCTGAACCATGTAAATTTCGGTGTTCTTAATTTTACTCTCCAATCTCCTTTCGTTGTGATTTTTATTCTAATTTAGTGTTTCGGTATTTTTAGGTGGTCCTAACAATGAAGGAAAATATCATTTAACTATGTGTAAAATATTAAAATGAGGGTTGTTAGGATTCGAACATGTTATCTCTCTGTCAATAAGGTTCAGATATCATATCAAAGAACCAAGATCAACAGGCCATATATACATACTATCATGACTACATATACAGTTAGTCTAACATTGTGTAGTATGTGATTGAATTACTTATCACAGGTTTATGGACTTTATTCATTGAATCTTTTTTTTTTTTATTATGTAAATTTAATCCCTATATAATTTATATTGGATAGATATAATCCTATAATGAAATTAAAATTAAGGATTTAATTTGTAACAACATGATCATGTTAGATTTAAGTGACACACTACAAAATCACACGTTGACTTAATTTAAACTCATCGATGATCTGATCATTAGTCATCAACTAAATGTTATTTTCACTCAAACTCAACTTACACATTATGAATTGTATAAAGATTAAATTAAAACAACAAAAAGCCTACAAGAAACCACAACACACACACACACACTCACATATATATATATATACAACAACAATAACAAACCCAGTGCCTGGAGGGCTCCCGCTCATGCGGGGTCTGGGAGGGGAAGGATGTACACAGTCTTACCCCATTAGGGTGAGACCCTGACGAGAGACTGTTTCCGAGGTCCCCCAACTTTTATTTGATCCGATTAAGTATGGGTGTGTGTACGCCTGCAAGTAAATAAATAGTTTGTCACCAATGAATTAGTGAAATAAGCATGCAAGTATGTAAGTATGTATGCGCGTGGGAGCATACAAACACTAAAGGGGGGGATGTATATATATTATTAAATTAAATATGACTCAAACATTGCCATATCATTGCTCATTTAATATTAGCAATGAGTTAATAATAACAATAATACCTATCAAGACCTTGCCTCAATGGTAGGAGATAAGTGAAGGGATATAATATTGTTTTAGGTTAAAACGTTTGAAGTTCAATCTCCCCCCCCCCCCCCCCCCCCCCGACCTCTCTCCGAATAATCTTTGACTTAACTAGATCCTGCAGTGTATAGGATGCTACATGGGCAGGAATTTATCGGATAACCAGATTCTTAATTAGCAAAAAGAAAAATAATAGTAATAATTTTAAATAAGAAGGTCATATTGAGAGGTGGGCATGGCCCCTCTTCTGGGGGAGAGTTAATACCACTCAACATGGGAATATGTGGCTGCCGTAGCAGACGCTCTTCTTCTTTTCTTTTCTTTTCTATATTACATACAATCGCTAAATGTACCAAGGTGCAAACGAGAATTAACTCACTCTGAGAAATTAGGGAACTCCTAACTCTCTACTCTTCTCGGGTTTTGTTGTTATTTTAGGCAACTCGAGTTTTTGAATCCATCTTAGCACAATGCAGAATATTAATATTTCACTGTTATTTTAGACCTAATAAAATGGCAACAAAAACTGAGTGCAAGGTATTTTGTTAGTGAAAGGCATAAAAAGTAAGTCGATGCACTGTTTTTGATAAGCAAATATGACTGCCAATTGGATGGCAAAGTATAGTCATCATATTCCCTTAGTAATCCAATAGTCCTTGATGCCTAACTTGGATTTATGCTCCATCGTGTGCTTAGATATATTAGGTATAGCTATCCCTAGGAGATTCTCATAGCGTTTCCCCTTTACTATTGTAATAAAATAGAATATTTTCATCCATTTTCCTCAGTAGCATCCTATGTACTTGCTAATGGAACTTGCCGGAGAGATTGACACCTTTAAAAATCGAAAAACTTGACGACGTTGTTGAAGACTCCACATGTGAGTCTTGTGGAATCCCACATCAGAGTTGAGAAAAAGAAAAGATCACCTTATAAGTCGAGTGGGTTACTCCACCTATTGCTAATTGGTTTTAGGATGGAACCCCAATTGGGCTTTTATATGGATCTCTTGTGTTCCAACTCTGTGGGTTAGGCCTAAAGGCTCGATGAAAATTTAACATGGTATCAGAGCGGGTTATTGATCCCGATCTCGTGTTTGTCGCACTTTGTTCTCATGAAGAGGAGGTGCATTTGTGTTTGGTGCGCCAAGGGCCTCTCCAGTATGTTGGATCCACTTGGATCGGAGAAAGCAAGGGGTACGCTTGTCACAGACTCATATGCGAGGGGGAGTGTTGAAGACTCCACATGTGAGTCTTGTGAATTCCCACATCGGAGTTGAGAAAAAGAAAAGATCACCTTATAAGCCGAGTGGGTTACTCCACCTATTGCCAATTGGTTTTAGAATGGAACCCCAATTGGGCTTATATATGGATCTCTTGTGTTCCAACTCTATGGGTTGGGCCTAAAGGCTCGATGAAAATTTAACAGACGTATTCTAGATCTAACTCTAATCCGACCAATATGGTGATCACAACTAAGGCAATGTTCGGAAAATGGCGAACTAGGATAAAAGATGTTCTATTATCTTAGCCGAAGCAAATGCGAAGAGGGTCGGATTGATCAAGGCTATTGAGACCAGATACTTGATTCTAATTTGAAGAATACAATTTGATGGTAATTGATGCAGTATAAGAGAAAGCCAACGGTGTCGTGAAAATAAGAAGATTTCTAGAAGATATGGAAGAGATTAGTCGAGGTATTTCTCTGATTATCGAAAAAATTGGAAGCGATTAGTCAAGGTATAGCACTACGTCCATGCGCACAAGATTTTTTCTTTTGTAATGTGAGAAGGTACAACACTACTTTAAGGAAGGACCAAATGTCTGGAGAAGGGGGAATACGAGCTTCGAACCCGAGTCCCTGGGAATAGTCAAACCATTACATAAACACTCATCAGCTCATCTTGTGCACAAGATGCAGTATATGTACGTACCATTTTAATGACCATTTTTGTACCTCTAATTACTGTGAAAATAATGACTATTGGCTACAAAATCAAATAACAAATATCAGCCAATTCCAAACATACCAGAGTCTTAATGTTAATGAGAAATCTCCTCATGCCTTTGATAGATGAAAACTATCAAAGAATTAACTATTCTAAAAGTTTAAACTGACGGATGAAGACTCATGAATGATTATATACTCTAACATGCCTCCTCATGCAAATGTCTATTAGGCTTGAAGAGTAGATATTGCACATACCTACTTCATAGTTTGTGTTTAAATTATATTAATATAACATTGATATTGAAAGTGAGGGTTATTTAGATTCAAACACATGACCTCTTGGTCACAAGGCTCTAATACTATGTTACTAACTATTCCAAAAGCTTAAGTTGATGGGTAAAGGCTCAAAAATGGTATTATACTTTGACAAAAATATACATAACAATATATATATATATTTTTTGATAATTGACCTATCGTGGGATTTTCTTTAAAAGGGAGAAAGGTACAAATTACAATCATGTCTAGAGATTCAAAGCAACAAACGATCCCATCACACCAAAACCCAACAAGTCAACCATACAACCCATACACACGATAGAAAACGCCCAAAAAAAACACCCACAAACACCTCCAACACACCAACAACACACCCAAAAACCCAACAAACCCAAAGAACACACGAAAGTGCAAACAATCTCAAGACAAGGAAAAATAAAAGGTTCCAATCAAACCCAAGCGGAAACATCAACCCGATCCAGTCCCTTTTAACTGGATCTTTAGTAGGGGAGAGCACTGCAGGGCCGCGGATGTAGAAAAAGCAATCAATGGTAGGGAGCTACCGGAGGCATAATCAGACAGAGAAGCAGGGGCACGGAGACCCAAGGTGCCAGGAACGAGGGGGACAGGACCACGACGGAGGAGCCACCCCGCAACCATCAACACCAAACCGATGAGGCCCCACTCCCCAAGACCAAGCACCAGAGCAACATCAAGCCAACGATCCAAAGCCTAGAGAACACCCAACCGGATTCACGAACCCAGATCCCAAACCACGAAAACCCATCAACAACCGCGACCAAACCGGAGAGGCGACAATCAGAAAGGGGTGAGAGAGCAAAATGGAACCCGAACCTGACCCCAAAGCTCAGCAAACCATCTCCTGAGGAGAACCACAACGAAGGGGACAATGGAAAACCCAAACAAATGTGGTCCCGAGCGGGTCGGAGAGAAACCCGAAAAGAGAGGACTCAAGAATTGGACCAGAACACATCCCACTGACAACAAAACCGAGGCCTCACCAAGCAGGGCCGGCGGTGCAGGACGGCGATCGGCGATGAAGCAGGGACGCGGTGAAGGATAGACAAGCAGCTGGGAGGTACAGCAGAGAGCGGTCGACAGTGAAAAGACTCGGCGTGAGCACGAGCGAGAGCCACCACATGACACGACCCATCACCCAAGGAACCATACCCGACCCATCGCCCAACACCCAATCACGGACCCCACAACCACCGAACAACAAAAGCCAAGCACCACCGAAGAGCACACCAACAGGAAGGGCGGCAGGAAGAGCGGAGTCACCAAAACGGATCAGATCCACGCCGTCGGACCTTGGTTCAGAAACTCATTGGCCGACGGAGAGGCGAGACTAAGCCCAACCACCTAGCCCACACGGACGTAGCGAACCCAACCCCGCACAAGACCATAGACCACAGAACACCCTAACACCTGAAGGAAGCACCTAGGCCCAGACACCCACGACTGGTCAAGAACGAACGAAAGAGCTGCCGGCGTTGGCATTATTAAGATGAATAGTTACAAAATATACATAACAAAAAAACGTTACATAGCATAAAATACAATACACTGAATATTATATTAATATACTCAAAGTGTCTTCGAATCGAAAGGTAACTAAGATTATATTCTTTAAGTTGATAACTTAGAATTTTTTTTGCACTGCCATGCAAAAATGGAGAGGGGGATCTGATTCTACTATGTGAAGTTGGGTGTGGGGTTAGAGAATAAATGCTTTGTTTTTTTTTAAATTATAGGAGGGGTGAATGGGCAGCCACAAAACTATGTATAGTTTGAATTATTTTAATAAAGATTATGATTCTTGAGCTTTATAATCCATTTGTTACAGAAAGCAAAGTATATGTAGGTATATAAATTGTATAATATAAGAAAGTCATTTATATATAATCTAAGAAAGTCCACCCTATTACCCATTGGGTGCAGCCATGTCCACTGTCTTACTTGCTTGCCCACTTGGCTGCTTGCCCACAACTAGAGGTAGGAAATGTTGGGTTTTAAGATCACTTTTTGGATGATTCTTGTTGTGTTATGTGTGAAAATTGATTGTATTGGGTCTTATTTATAAGATAAATGATTGGATCAATCTGATTTCGGCTCATGACATACTAAGATTTTAATGTGATGGTTCTATATATGTTTTTCAGGTTGGAGGTCCTCGAAAACAGCCTCCCTTTAGGGTGGCTCCTAAAGGGGAAAAGCTGCGTACATTTACCTCCCCAAATCTTGCGTATGCGGGAGCCCTGTGGCACTGAGATTGTTGTTGTTGTTGTTGGCTCTATATATGCTCTAAGGTGGTGTATGTCGAAATTAGGGTTGAAAAAGGGTTGAGACTTGAGACGTCTCGTGTGAACTTTCAATGATATAATGGAATTATTGTGCTCTCCTTCGTAGATGTAGGTTTCGACTGAACCATGTAAATTTCGGTGTTCTTGACAACTACCCAATTCCTTTTTTTTTTTTATTGTTGTTTCGATTTAAGGTTTTGATGTATATGGGTGGTCTTAACAAATGGTATCAGATCCTTTCCATTGGTGTCAAAGCCTTGCAATTTGTCAAACAGTTTATGATTTTAATATAGTTGGTTTCTTAACGTAGTATCATGCCTTATTTGGTTGTCAGGAAATAAGCGCACAAAGTATGAATTTATGGGAAGTAGAGATTTGGCTCCTTTTTGGTTGTTAGGAAGTTGGCACAATACAAAAGTGAAAACTATTTAGCAAATTTTGATTCATTCAAAACACATGAGGTAACTTACTTAACCTCTTAGGTAAGTTCTAATTTCATTATTTTCAAGTAGCCTTCCGATAAGTTTTATTTCTCATCTTAACATCCAAACACTTCATACCTAATTCATGAGAAGTTGACAATGAAGAGATGGCTAGGATGAGATTGTCCAATCTATCCCCCCTCTTTTCGTCTACTGCTGTTAGAGTATAAAACTATTCTTGAACCTTCACCCATCAGCTTAAGCTTTTAGAAAAATTGGTTCCTTGACATGACATCAGAGTCTTGTAGACCAAAAAGTCATGAGTTCGAATTCCAAAACCAACACTCTAATTGTGAATATATTTCAAGCACAAGCTAGAGCGTCTATACATTATCCACGCTTCAAGCACAATGAGCATTTACGTGAAAGGGCATGTTAGAGTATCAAACTAATCTTGAACTTTCACTCATCGGCTTAAGTTTTTGGAAAAGTTAGTTCCTTAACAACTACAGTCCCGGAAACGACTAGGATGATGATCAAGAACAGTTATAATTATTTATAAGTCATTTCATTACTACAATAATAAAAAAAAGAAACATACCCAATGCCTCAAGGGCTCCCGCCTACGCAGGGTCTGGGGGGAAGGATGTACGCAGCCTTTCCCCTTCATGGTGTTAACCTGAAGAGAGGTCGTTTCTCAATGCTCCCAACCTGAGGGTGGGACTTCCCAGGAGGTCACCCATCTTGATACTACTCTCGCATGTTAGAGTATCATTACTACAATAATAACAGTTATAAATTTAATATTAAAACATCGCTTTCTAAATAAATATATTGGTCGAGCGAATTAATTTTGATGTCAGCGAAGGGGAGAGAAGAATGGAGGGCCGTGATTGGTCAGAGAAGAGAACAAAAAATAAGAGTGGACTTTGTAAAAAGAGACAGAACATACCTTTGCTCTCTCTCTCTCTCTCTCTCTCTCTCTCTGTACGTGTGTGGGCCCTCTTTGTCTTTCTACCTTCCAAAAGGGCCCATGGGCCCATCTTCCCCGGCCCACTTTTACACAAAAGGACAGCATCAACATTGATATCTGTCCAGCCAAAAGCAGCAGCAGAAGAAGAAGAGGAAGTCAAAGATGACAGTAGGAATTGAAACGGTGTCGTTTTGGTGATGTGCAGAAGGGAGAACGTTGAGTTGAAACTTACGAGATTCATGTATAAATTTAAGTGAGATTTTATCCTAAAATTAATTAAAAATAGGTAAAATAATCTACTAGACTTATAAAATAATCTTTTATTTCTCTTAACTTCAGTATAAAATTTTACAAAATTCACAAGTGGAGTCCTCTCAATAGAGCAAGTACACGTCACCGTAAAATAAATTAAAAAAGGAAATTGAAAAATCTGACAAGAGAGTGAAAAAAATTTTAAATTTTTTAAAAGTTTCACTTTTACTTAATTATGAGAACTTTTTTAATTTTTTCAAAAACTACATCCAAAATCTTTTATTTTTTTAAATTTTGAGTGCACATTGGACATAAATTAAAACAAATAAGCAAACAACGCATTCACCTTCTCCCCTCAGCTGCCAAGGTCTGATCCAGTGAGGCTTTGAAAGAGAAGGGATTTGAATCCTCGTAAGGGAGGGGGATGAAAAATTCTTTGCTAACTTAAGTACCTTGGATTGCTCCCAACAGGAGCCCTACCAAAGAGATTCCCAAATTTTTTTTTTATTAGTATTATTTTTAATTTATGTTTTTTATTATTTTCAATCAATAAATTATATTACATTTTATTTTAAATATATTGTATATATAAATTATATATTAAAATTGAGTAATTTTTTATCTAATTATTTGTATTAAGTTATTTTTTACAAACATCAATCTAATTTTCGTACTTTTAATTCATCATCTCAATATGATTTAATTAATTTTTTAATCGCATTTGTTTTTAATGCACTTTCGTCCTATTCTTGAATTAATTAAAATAATATAAATATTATTAACTATTAAAATAATTAAAAATATAAAAAATTAGGTTTAAAAAATAGGGCTTTGAGATAGTCGGGAGAAACCCCATTTTTGATAATGTGTCAAAAATGAAACTTTAAAAATAGGGTCTGAGTTGGGAATAGCCTTATGTCACTAATAGATGTTTCAAAATCTATATAAAAGCTATTGCTACTACTAGGCAATAAACAATTGATCGTATGATTTAAAATGATTAATTGAAAATTATAAAACTTTTTAATATAATTTTTTGAAAAAAATAAAAAATAGGATAATCAAGTCAAAAATAATAATTCTTTAAGGATGATATTATTATCAGAGTAAACTTATTATTATTAGAATTAATTTATAATTTTAGATTATTTTATGACTTATTATTTATAAATCACTTATATTAGTCTAACAAACCAAGGAGGGCACCAACACGCTGTCACTGGATCCCATTAGAACTCCGAAGTTAAGCTTGCTTGGGCGAAAGTAGTACCAGGATGTGTGACCTCCTGGGAAGTCCTCACCCTCAGGTTGGGGGCACTGGGAAACAGCCTCTCTTCAGGTTAACACCCTGAAGGGGGAAGGCTGCGTACATCCGCCCCTCCAGATCCTGCGTAGACGAAAGTCCTTAAGACACTGAGTATATTCTTTTTTATATTATTCTGACAATAAAATTTTTTACTATAATAATAACAATTTTTCTTTTTAATATGCTAAAAAATTTATCTTAGAGACTGAAGAGGCTGTCACTCAGGAGTAGAAACAGACAGCCCTATCACGCCGTCAAATTGGAAAACCCTGTTGTAGTTGTCAACTCAGCCATCATTTTTAGCCTACTATACTCCACCCACTTCTCCATCTCCGTTATTTTTAACGGCCTCCTGCGTTCTTCTTTTTAAGTGTTTGGCCATTTTTTATTTTTTATTTTTTGTATAAAACAGTGTTTAAAAAAAATTATTTTAAAATTTAAGGGTGAATGGTGTAAAAAAAATATTAGTTTTAATATTTAAAGTTTGTGCATTTAAATAAATTCTCTTCTGCTCTTATAAATATTTACAACTTTATCAATATAGATATAATTAATTAAATTGCATAAATTTAGATCATAGTTTATAATTTTTATGACTTTTTCAATATAGATATACATTAAAGTTTCGCATATGGATAGTTTTTATTCTCTTTCTAAATTATTTATTCTTACCTTATATTACTTAGTGCTTTTTATGTATATAGCTCATTCTTACCTTTTCTTTTAATTTTTTATTTTTATCTTGCATATCTTACACTTCTAAATTTATTCAAATTAATTTTTTTATTTGAAATAGTTTTATATATTTAGATTTATCATAAAAATAATCTTTTATTTTTTAACTTTTATCAAGATTTGATTTTCATATGAAGGGCTTATTTAGTTAAAAACATATATATAATTAAATAAATTTACAAATATTAAAATGATGGATAACTATGGAAAAAGTTACTAATTACTATTCTATTAAAGCTGAAAATATCAAATATTATGGCTCATATTTTGTGTGCCGTAATGTAATAGAATCTACTAGAAGTAAGACGTGTCCATATTAAGGGGTAATTTAGTGGTAATGAAAGACATCAAAGAAGTAATACAGTTGTCTCTAATAACTCATATTGTTGAAGGTATTTGGAAAATGCTCCAACACTTTGATATATGTTACGAGTTTTTCATATTAAGATAACCAGGCAGCTAATTGGACAGCATCGACCGGAAATAACTATCAATGTGATGGAAGAAGAAACATGATGCTCTTCACAAGATTCTATATCATCATACACTAGATAGGATTGTTTACAGATAGTCCTCGTATTTTTCTCATGATGTAAATGAATCAAGCTTGTTCAAGAGCTTCTGCGATCCGACTCATTATACAGCTTAAAAGACTTAACTTGTTTTGAGCTCGAGCCAAGTCAAGTTTCAGCTGTACCTAAGTCTAATATAGCTCAACCTCATAGGCTTGAAAGCCAAAACGAGTCTATATTAGTATAATATACGAGCTTATATAAGCTTAATCAAGCCAAATTTAAGCATAAATGAACCTATGCCTAAACAAGCTCAGCCAAGCAAAGCCCGACCTTCTAACCAGCCGAGCTTGAACATGAATTTTACAAAGCTCGAGTTTAATGCAAACAAACCGAAACCCGAGACTAGTACGCTTCTACTGGACTCGGCTCGACTTAAACGCACATCTAAAAAAATACAAACAGAGGGTAAGAGGGAAGTGAAGTGACCGTGAAAAGCAGTATAGTATAGTAGAGCACGGGGGATTACCTGCTTACGCGTACCTGCAGAAGCTAAGCTAGTTCCCCTTCCCTCTCCAGTCTCTGCATGCAACCCCCCCTACTCTGCACTCTCTTCCACTGTCACTCTGCATAAAAAAAAAAAAAAGTAAAAATTACTTTAAAATATAAAATATAACTTATCTAATCTCACGTTGTCAGATTACATACTCTATATTACGAATCAACTTCATAAATTAGGAGTCATCGGAAAACAGCCTCTCTTTAAGGTAGCCCTCTGAAGGAAGAATACTGCGTATATCTACCTCTCAGACCCTGCTTATGCTCCTTGGAAGTGCTGAATTTATTATTATTATTATTATTGTATAACTTATTTATTTTTAATTAATTTCTTAAAAAAAAATTTATTTTATTAAATATATTTGTCTTACTTTTTAGTAAGTTAATACATAAATTAAATTCTAGCTACAGAGAGTTGCTTCAAGTTATCTCCTTTGTGTTTGAAATCCCTCTTCAAGTTCTCTCTCCACATCTTCTTCTTCCTTCTTTGTTTACTCTTCCATATCTCCCAGATTCTCTCTTTGGGTCCCTTTCCCTCTCCTATATATAGCACTCTTCCCCTGACACACACCCAGTCCACCATTGTTGTACCTTCTCCATAACCACCATGACAACCCCACTTCATCTATTCATTCTCTCTCTTTCTCTGCTTTCATTTTGTTCTTCGCTTTCAGACCTTCAAGTGTTGATGAAGATGAAACAAACCCTTTTAGGTCCCAACGGTCGAGGCCTCGACGATTGGCGCGAAACGATATCGGAAAACGCACACTGTTCCTTCTCCGGCGTCACCTGCAACGCTGCGTTTCGTGTTGTTTCGATAAACGTTTCGTCTGTTCCGCTCTTCGGGAAGATCCCCCCCGAGATTGGTATGCTAGAGAAGCTTGAAAGCCTCCACTTCGCCCGTGATAATCTCACCGGCCATCTGCCCCTGCAAATCGCCAACCTTTCGATGTTGAAGTACCTTAATATCTCGAACAACACGATCAACGGCTCCTTCCCCGGTGTTATTCCGATGAACACGTTGGATATCGAAGTTATTGACGTATACAACAATAACTTCTCTGGTCCTCTTCCGCCCGAGCTCTCGACGTTGAAGAAGTTAAAACATTTGAATCTTGGCGGGAACTACTTCGCCGGCGAGATTCCGGCAGTGTATTCTGAGATTGAGAGCTTGAATTACTTAGAATTAAACGGAAACAGCCTCTCCGGCGAGGTTCCGGCGAGTTTATCGAAGCTAAAAAACCTGACTCACTTGTATCTAGGCTACTTCAACCAATACTCCGGCGGAATTCCACCGGAGTTTGGCTCGCTAACCGCGCTTCAAGTTCTCGACATGGCGAGCTGCTCATTAACCGGTGAAATTCCGAGAACTCTAGGCAATTTGAAGAATCTCAACACTTTGTTCTTACAGATGAACAGCCTCACCGGCAGAATACCACCGGAGATTGGCGATATGATGAGCTTAATGTCGTTAGATCTTTCGATTAATCAATTGACCGGAGAGATACCCGAGAGTTTCAATCGATTGAAGAACATGACCCTTATCAATTTGTTTGGTAACAATCTATACGGACGGATTCCGGCATTCATTGGCGATTTACCAAACCTTGAAGTTCTTGGTGTTTGGAATAACAACTTCACGTTTGAATTGCCGGAGAATCTCGGCAAAAATGGAAGATTGAAGATTTTAGATGTGACATTGAATCATCTAACTGGAAGAATTCCGCGTTATTTGTGTAATGGAGGAAGATTGAGCTGGTTGATCTTGATGAATAACTCCTTTTTGGGATCAATTCCTGAAGAACTCGGCGGCTGCAAATCGTTAACGAGGATTCGAATTTCGTATAACTACCTTGACGGTCCGATTCCCGCCGGAATTTTCAACTTGCCGGCAGTTAATATCATTGAGCTTCATGATAACTTCCTCTCCGGCGAGCTTCCTGCGGAAATGTCCGGCGATCAGCTCGGGGAGTTAATGTTGTCGAACAACAGAATCTCCGGTGAAATTCCGCCGGCGATCGCGAATTTTCACAATCTGCAGAGGTTATCACTGGAAATGAACCGTTTTTCCGGTGAAATTCCGGCGGAAATCTTCAGTATGCGATCGTTATCGCGGATTGACATCAGTGGAAACAACATCTACGGCGAAATTCCTGCGGTTATTTCCCAGTGTTCGTCGCTGATTTCCGTCGATTTTAGCTGGAATAAACTTTCCGGGGAAATTCCGAGCTCGATTTCGAAATTAACCGATCTTTCGGTCTTGAATTTGTCTAGAAATGAATTTACAGGATTGATTCCTGGAGAGCTTGCTTCTAGCCGGAGCCTCACCGTTCTCGATCTCTCCGATAACAATTTTTACGGCAGAATCCCCGCCAGCGGTCCATTCTCCGCTTTCAATGCGACATCGTTTGCCGGAAACCCTAACCTCTGCTGGCTGCACCGCCACGCATGTCCTGTATACTATCCTTCACAATCAAACCACAAGCACACGACGTCGTTCACCACGTCAAAGCTCATAATCATCATCGTCGCTCTGGTAACCGTCATCCTCCTCTCTATCGTAACCATCATGATCCACCGGAGGAAGAAGCTAGAAGATTCTAGAACCTGGAAGCTGACATCATTCAAGAGGCTTGATTTCAAAGCAGAGGATGTGCTGGAATGCTTGAAGGAGGAGAACATCATCGGAAAAGGAGGCGCCGGGACAGTGTACAGAGGGACAATGCCAGACGGTAATGACGTGGCAATCAAGCGGCTGGTGAACCGCGGTGGTGCCAGCAGGCACGATCACGGGTTCACGGCGGAGATACAGACGTTAGGGAAGATACGACACCGTAATATTGTGAGATTGCTAGGGTATGTATCCAACCAGGATACAAATTTGCTGTTGTATGAGTACATGAGGAACGGGAGCTTGGGTGAGATGCTGCATGGGTCCAAGGGCGCGCACCTGCAGTGGGAGACCAGGTACTTTTAAATTTTCAATTCTCATGTTAAAGTCTGTACTGTAGAGTTGATACATATGAGATCTATATATAAGTTTAACTGGAGTTTTATTTTAAAATTAATTGACATTAGGTGGAGTAACCCGCTGGACTTATATGTTCGTTTATTCTTTCCTACCATTTCTACATGGGATTCATATTAGATACATATGTAGAGTTCTTAACAGTAATTGTACTCTTGTATTAGTAGATCCATCTGCCATGTGAGGTGTATATATATGTCTTTAAATACGTAAGTAAGTTGAGTTGGTTTGAAAGTAGTAGAGCTCAACATTGGGCGGTTTGGAGATCAAGTTAGTCGAACTGGCTTGTTTAGCTTATTAAGTTGATCATGAGACTAGTAAGTTTGAACTTTTAGGGTCATAAATTTTAAGCAAACTTTAATGAGTTACTGGGTCTTGACATGTTGAAATGAGCTTAGTTGAATGAGGTATGAGCCTTAACGTGTCGGATTGGGAGCAAGTTGAAGCTTGAATACGCTATTCTCGAGATTAATCGAGCATAAATGTTGTGAGCCTAAGCTGAAGTAGATCGCGATTAGTTAGTCATCAAGCTCGGTTTCGTGCCCATTTACACTCAAGATTTTGCATGTGAGGTGCTTTGGTAAGGAGAGACAAACTCGACCTATGTTTTTCCCTTTTATGTTGCGGTCTTTAGGCTATTGCTGTATGAGTGTCTTTGTTTCTTAGTATGTCTATTTTCTTCCCTGATGTTAAGAGGGAGGTATTTATATGATCAGTCCCATGAGAGACGCAAATGAAGTCATTAGCGTCTAGTCATGCTCCGCAATTGCTCAATACTCAGCACTAGGAGCGAGCAGGTAGCCCGCTTTTGTTGTACCTACTTGGGTCCTCCTTGAGCGGACCCTTCCATGTTCTTTCGCCACGACTCTGCCCAGATCCGCCCTACACGACTAGGGTTTACCCAGTGGTTAGATTGTTTCGTTGACAATAAGTACAACTGGTTCCGTCCCATACTTATTTGGCATTAGATTAAGTAATGCAGAATTAAAACACGTGACAATTATATACTCACATATGAAAATCTCAACAGGTGTAGAATAGCGGCGGAAGCAGCAAGGGGGTTATGCTACCTGCACCACGACGTGAGGCCGGTGATAGTTCACAGAGATGTGAAGAGTAACAATATTTTGTTGGACTCTGACTTTGAGGCTCATGTTGCTGATTTTGGTCTTGCCAAGTTTCTTAGGGACGCTGGTGCTTCCGAATGCATGTCCTCTATTGCTGGTTCTTATGGCTACATTGCTCCAGGTGCGTGTCATTAATTCTGTCAAAGAATCAAATATTCCCAAAGTTTAGACTGATAGATGAAAGTCCATAAATTTTCTATGCTCTAATATAAATGATGTATACCTTGTGCTAAAATTATACTAATATTACGACCAAGAACTGATGGGATTTGAAATCACTACATCTTAGTCAACAAGTTTATTTAGCTACAGGTTATTACTAGATTTATTTGTTAACTCTATTCTGTGTCTTACTGGCTTATTTTGTTAAGAGCATGTAAATGAGTTAGTACGACTTAAATTATGAGTCAAACTATTCCTAAATAAGCCAAGCTCAATTCTTTTTAATCAACTTAAGCTCGGGGGTTTAATTAGCCTAAATAATCCCAACTTATCCTAAATAAAGCATAAGCAAACTGAGCTTTGGCTTAAGCCTAGGTGATCCAAGCTCGAGCTCTTAATTTGGAAGGTTAATGCTTATAAGGGCCTGACATTATATAATTCTATGATATATATATTTAATTTACGTATCCAATTATATACTATTACATGTAATACAAATTTTATTAGGTCATAAATTAGTAATCATCTAATATTACTATGTTTTGACACATTATTTGATATGCAAAACTTGATACATTCACTTTTTCTTTAGTCAACATGTTTAACAAACATAGTGAACTTTTGAATTTGTAATCAAACCCTAGATATGTTGTTTTCTTGATAAGAAAGGTCCCGGCTAGAAGCCTCAGCAGAGTATACATACAGTTTAACAAGAAATTAGAAAAGACACGAAGATTATGAGCAGTCTATATAACAAACAAATGTCCTCTGATATTTCTTACTTTATAAATTGATCTACTATAAAGTTTATTTCTTTATGATATGAACAGAACTCGCGGAGATGAAACGTAAAATTAATGACGTAGTTTTGTTAATAAAAAAGTTCCATTTCTACAGAATCAACTATGGAGTCTTCAACCATAAGATTGCATTACATTTCCATATCTTGTTTCCAACGATTACTATACTTGTATTCTCTCTTATATCCCTTTCCCTTTTTGTCACATGTAGAGTATGCCTACACACTGAAAGTAGACGAGAAAAGCGACGTATATAGTTTCGGTGTCGTCCTTCTGGAACTAATCACCGGGCGAAAGCCAGTAGGAGAGTTTGGAGACGGAGTTGACATAGTGAGATGGATCAAGAAGACACAATCCGAGATGTCTCAGCCGTCTGATGCAGCCTCTGTATTAGCCATCGTGGACTCGAGGCTAAATGGATACCAACTCTTGAGCGTCATAGACATGTTTAAAATCGCGATGATGTGCGTCGAGGACGAGAGTTCCGACCGGCCGACTATGAGGGAAGTTGTTCATGTGCTCGCTAATGTGCTCGCTAATGCTCCTCTCCCAAAGAAAAATGAGTCTACTCCAAGTCTACTTTGATGATCTCCTTTGCCATATGGTAATATGGTATATAAATTATTATTCAGTAAATAAGAATCATATGGTAATTGTAATAACAATATGATTATGCAAAAACTATATGGGAAATTTTTGTGGCCAAGTGTTGTGGGAAAAAAAAAAGGTTTTTGTTGTAGGATTGATGTTGTATAGTATTAGATATGATTAAAAAGTGTTGATGTATCGGTGTTTTGTTTGTTTATTTCTTTGTATTGTGGTTGTGAAAAACAAACTTGACTAAGGTCTTATTACGGCTTAGAGTCAAGTTTGAACTTTATGTGATTGACTTCAATCAATCACATTTTTTGTGTGTTGATATTTTCAATGAATCTAACTTCGGTTTGTTATTTTGCGCTGATTCAACCAATGTTGCAAATCCAATTAAATTTTTTTTGAGATAATTAGCGACAGAACCGCAGAACAAACAAGCCACTCGATAAAGCGAGACCTGAACCCACTCGAGCAAGAGTGGGGAAAACAAGTGACAACCGAAAAAACACAAGGAAAAACAAAAAAAAGAGGAAAACAAATGCACCACAAACACGAGCACACAAAAACAACGAAAACAAAAAACCAACCAAACGGCAGGAATAGGGAGCAAACCGGCGCACAGAATCCAGCAGAAGACCAGGACACTCACAATCGAAAATTGAACACAAAGCACCAAGAAGCCAAAAAAAAAAAAAAAAAACTATCGCAGCCTTCCATGAAGAATAGCACTCACCATAGTCGAATCGACACCCTAAAATTTCAAGCCTAATCTTTCTCCCATCTCTATTACTCGGACTACTTCCTCGGTTTGACCAGCATCAACGACGTGGTTGCCCTGATTCACCAAGTTCTTCTTCTTCTTTGGACCCAACCAAAGCAACAGTTGGGATGACAAAAAAAAGCTTACAGATACCTTATCTTAAACACTTAGGAGTGGAGAATTAGAAAAGAGATGAGCTCAAGATCCTTATATTTAAATTTTTTTTCTTTTATTTGGCTAACATCCCCAAATTACAATTGCACATATAGAGTTTTTGTTCTTCAGTTGGATTGTGTATTACCTTGTATTACTTTATGCTTCATTTGGCAATTGGACAAATAGAGGTAAAGAGAAGAAGGGAAGGTATTTTTCTACCTAGAGGTGGCTAGGTGGCCGACTCGGGCCCAAACCCGGCCCATTGGGGGGCAGCAACCTGTCCCCCAACGGCTATAGGGGGGCGACGGCTCTCCCCCCAATTTAAAATAATAATAATAATAATAATAATAATAACAATAATAATAATTTTTTTCTCTAAATACTAATCTAAATTTCTCATTTCACCGCAACAATCTCTTCATCCAATTCTCTCTTCTCTACATTTGCTCTAAATTTGTTTTAAATTTATGAAGTTCAAAGTTGCAACTGTATTTTGCTCGTAGAAGTTCAAATTTTAGTTTTTGTTTCGGAAAATTTAGTATCGAAAATTTATTTGCTTGTCGTTTTTATTTATTGAACTTACATTTTTAGTTGCATTTTTAATTAATAATCAACAATACTACCATGGCACACAATTGATCTTCATCTGGAGCCGGTGAATCTAGTTCAAGCTCTTTACGACAGCCTAAAATTTCTAGGACGGGCAGAGTTGTCGAATTTAATACCCAGGAACAAACATTTTTAGAACCCGATCCATCACCTCCCTACACAGACACTTTAAATTGGGAGGAACAACAACAATACAATCACAATCAAGATTTTTCTGAATCAGAGGGTGCTCAAACTTCACAAATTGAAGAAGAACCAACACGGAGACTGAAACCCACGCCACCACTAGTAGTGGGCGTAATACTAGTGAGGTGCGGAAGCACTTCACACTGGATCGGGCACATAATAAAGCATATTGTAAATTATGTGACCTCCCGAAAGTTTTTAGTCATTCACGTGGTGATAGGACAGGCACGTTAAAAAGACACGTAGTGAGAAGCTACCCTGAATTAGACCCAGATAGATCCCAACAACATTTAGTACAGCAAGTGACTAGTGCGCTTGCTAGCTTTAGGTTTTCACAAGAAAAAAATAAACGAGAATTAGTAAGATATGTCATTTGGGCTGAAAAGCCATTTAACACTGGCGAAGACCCTAGATTCGTCCGGTATTGCCAAAATGCGCTAAACCCCTCCGCTGTAAGAGTTCCTCGGAACACTTTCAAGTGGGACGTATTTAAAGAATTTTATAAAATGACAAATGAGCTTCTAGACATTTTTAGGACGAACACGAGCATGTTCTCGTTGATGTCCGACACGTGAAGGTCGAAACCCGGTGTACGTTTCATGTGCATAACGGCACAATAGATCGATTCGTCCTTTATTATGCAAAAAAGAATAATTCATTTTTGCCATCTATATTATCCCCCACAGTGCTGAGATAATCACGGGTGCCATTATGGAGCATGCCGCAAGTGGAGGATAAAGCGCAGAATTTTTAGCATTACTTTCGACAATGCTACAAACAACAACATGTCCATAAAACAATTAATTAGGCACATGAGATCCATGTTAAGTGGGAAATATTTTCACTTACGTTGCATATGTTATATTTTACATTTAATGGTAACTAATGGTTTGGAGCTAATACATACTTCTTTTGAGTGTTTAAGAGAAGTAACTATAGCAATCAAATCATCCATAACTGGAAGGAAAAGATTTATAAACCTTTGTAACACACATGGTATTTAATATAAATAATTTAAATTAGATACAAATAATAGGTGGTCATCAACATTAGACATGTTAGAAAGATTACTACCCTATAAATATATATTAATTGAATTTGTACAGAATAGTCGTTCAGATCTAAGGGCTTTTAATTTGAACACAATAAATTGGGATATAATTGGCAAAATCTGTGAATTTTTTTCTATATTTAGAGAAGCTACAACTTTTTTTTTTCTAGTTGTTATTATCTTACCATGCCACAAGCAATATCTAGATTGGCAGATATTGTTGCATGGATGACAGATAACCAATCCAACTCCGTGTTGGATGCCTCTGTTGTCGCAATGAAGGTTAAATTTTATAAATATTATTTTGAACTACCTCTTACTTATTGTTTGCTACCATTTTGGATCCTCGTTGTAAACTTACGGGTTTGAAATTGTTTAAAAAGAGTTTTTATGAAAAATTAAATCCAACGTTGGTAACGCATCTTTTATTGCTGGAGTCGATGCAGACTTACATGAATCATTTTCTTTGTATTCTCAAAGATTATCAGCTAATAATCCACACGTTTCTTCCATATCACATGGTTCTTCCACATCTAGTAGTAGTAAAGGAGAAAAATCATATGCGTGGGAGTTGTTGGACCAATTCAATCCCAGACAAAAGCCCACGTCATGTGACGAGTTAGATTATTACTTGCGCTCGCCTATGCTCCAGTTCTTCTCCACACCAGCGAGTCTGCGCTTTGATATTTTGCAATTGTTTTGTTCCAATCAAAACCAATATCCCGTGCTTTTCACCATGGCATGAGATATATTAACGTGTCCGGTGTTTTCAATAGCAACGGAGTGTGCTTTTAGTGCAGGTGGCAGGTTGCTTGGAATCAAAAGAGTGAAGCTATCATTGTCCAGCTTGGAAATATCAGTGTGCTTGAAGGACTGGCTGCACGCAGCGGATAGGGAGCAAGACCAGCTGAAGTTGGGTTCATCGAGCGAGGATAAATACAACCGTGCCACCAATACGTTAAAGTCCTGGCGCACCAACCCCTTCCAGCTTAGACTAAGTTCTTCATATTGTTGTAATTTTATTTCTCTATAGTATATTTTTTTTTATAGAATAAATTTATAATTTTAAATGGTGTAGTTGTATTTGTTAATAATTTATTATATATTTTATTTTATTAGCTATATTTACCATTATTTTTGATTGTGTTGTATTGTATTTGTATATTATATTATTCATCAATGAATTATAATTATTTTTGGACAAAACGAATGTGTATTTTGTAATTTTTACAAGTCGTATTAAATTGAAAGGGGGGAGGGAAGCTGGATCAGGTTGGGAGGGCAAGCGCGAAGCCCAGGCCCGTGGGCCGTGGCCCGCGGCCACCTCTACTTCTACCTTAAAAAAAAAGTATTCTTCTATCTTTATTTGGATATGTAAAAGAGGTAAAAAAAACTACCTTTATTTTACAATTGGATCAATTAATATAAAGAGTTATAATTAAAATAAAAGTACAATTATCAAAATATTTTCAAAAAAAATTTACCCTCACATCTTTACTCCCAAATTAGGTAAAAAAATGGGGTAAGTTACCCCTCAAAAACATTTCCTAAACGGGAGTAAGGGTCTACCTTTGATTACTCTCACCACTTTTTACCTTATTGCAAACAGGGGGTCAACCTTATTTGGTTGATCACAATTGAGTCATCTAAAGTCAAGTGGTTATCAGGCTCAAATCCTAAATCGGGCGTCAAGCTGTTAGACTTATCTTCATCTTAGTTCTCAACTTTAGAACATTTGAGGTAAAGTATTGAGAAGTGTTTGCACCAACGAAGGCCCCAACAGTTGCTCAATTTTATTAATTACATATAAGTTTTGGAATAAAATATTATTCCACAAAGCTTATGAACTGAAAATTAAATTCATCAATGCAAAGATATTAGTGTGTAATTTAGCCCCAAAAGTTAATATAATATAAGATTGATTAAATTATAAGAACCTTCCTGACTTTTGTCTTAAAAACAAACAAAAAATTCCCTCACTTTTAAATATAACCATTTTGCCCTCTGAAAAATGAAGGATTAAGTGTTTAATTTTATTTTAGAAGGGGGTTTTATTTCTTTAGGCAAACATTAGAAATTTTTATGCTTTTAACAAAAAAAAAAAAAGGAGTTCTATATATTCATAAAAAATATTTATTTTAATTAATTATAGTAATTTTATTTTAAATTTAGAAGATGATAAATACTTTTAAATTTCTATAAAAAATATTATAACAACAACAGCAGACCAGTGCTTTAAGGGACTCTCGCATAAGCAGGGTTGGTGTTTTTCTTTTTTTTCGGGGGGGGGGGGGGGGGGGTGTGGAGGGGAATGTACGCAACCTTACCCCTTTATGGTGCTACCCTAAAAGGAAGTTGTATTCGAAGACTCCCAACTTTAGAAGCATAAAAGATAACAGCACATAGAAAGCATAAAACATGAAGTAGCGATTGCAGTAAAGCAACATAGCAACAAAACAACAAAAACAAATATAATCAAATAAACATACATATAAGCCTAAGGGCGCTAGTACTATCTTAATTGAGCTCCTCTCTCCTAAACCGCTACATTGGCTACACTTATACCAGCCTTCCACTCCTCTCTATCTAGGGTCATCTCCTCGTTTAGATTGAGGTGTGTGAAGTCATGTAGAATCATCTCCCTCCAACTCATCTTTTGCTTGCCTCTCTCTCTCTTCCTGTATGTAGTATGGAGTTGTTCACATCTTGTGACAGGGCCAGTGGTTGGTCTTCTCCTAACATATTCAAACCACCTCCAACGCTGCTCTCTCAACTTATCTTCAATTGAGGCCACGCCAATTTGCTTCTTATAACGTCATTTCTGATCTTATCCTTCCTTGTATAGCCACACATCCACCGCAACATCCTTATCTCTGCCACCTTCAACTTTTATGTATGATGACATTTGACTGGCCAGCACTCCGCACCATATGACAGTCATTCCCACAATCGTCTTGTAGTGTTTTCTCTTTTAACTTTAGTGGGAACTTTCTATGGCATATTACTGCAGAGGCCAACCTCCACTTATGCCAGCCTACTTTAATTTAGTAGTTGACATCCTTGTCAACTTCATTGTCCTACTGCACCATGGACCCCAGATATTTAAAACAGTCTTTTTTTTGTATGCACTCCGATCTAATGCTGACGTCTTCTATACTTGACCTGGTAGAAGTGCAGAACTTGAGTTCTATATACTGAATCTTGGATCTATTAAGTCATAAGCCTTTCAATTCCAAGGCCTTTCTCTAAAGTTCTAGCTTCTCATTTACCTCTTCCCTAGACTCCCCCACCATAATTATATCATCCGCGAAAAGCATGCACCAAGGAACATCCTTTTGGATGTGCCTAGTGAGCTCTTCTATAACCAGAATAAAAAAAAGGACCCAAGACTGATCCTTGGTGTACCCCAACTGTAATGGGGAAAGCTTCTATCTCCCCTTCTGTTGTACGCACATTGATTATTGCGATTCGGATATAGTACTGGGGAATGCCTTTCTTCTCCAAAACCCTTCACAAGACCTCTTTAGGCATTCTATTATATGCCTTATCTAAATCAATGAAAACCATATGCAGATCCTTTTGTCTATGTCTGTAGTACTCTATCGTCCACCTTAAGAGATATATGGCTTCTATCGTCGATCTGCCAAGTATAAATCCGAATTGGTTCTTTGACACTCTTGTTTGTTATTGTAGCCTTCTTTTTATAACTCGCTCCCATAGCTTTAGAGTATGGCTCATCAGTTTGATTCCCTTATAGTTGGCACTACTCTGGACATCACCTTTATTCTTATAGATCGGTATTAATATGCTCTTCTTCCACTCGTCAGGCATTTTCTTACTTTGAAGAATTTGGTTGAATAGTTCAAGTGATACCCTTCTCTCATAAGCATTTCCAAGCCTCAATGGGTATTCCATTTGGACCAACTACTTTACCCCTTCCATCTTTTTTAAGGCTTCCCTAACTTTCCCAGGTCTAATCGGCCTACAGTAGATATGGTTCTGATATTTTTTAGATGTTTGTAACTCTCCTAGGGATATATCTCTATTCCCTTGTTTGTTGAACAAATCGTGGAAGTAGGCTTTCCACCTAGGTTTAATTTGTTGCTCGTTCACAAGCACCTGTCCATCATCCCCCTTTATGCACTTTACTTGATCTAGGACCCTAGTCCTCTCTCTCGTTTTTGTGATTTTATATAGGTCCCTAGCTCCCTCCTCCATGTCTAGCCATTTGTAAAATCCTTGTATGCTTTGGATTGTACTTCTATGATTGCTACTTTTGCTTCTTTCTTGGCCTTTTTGTACTGTTGTTTCATGTCCTCATCTTTACTTCGATCCAACTCCTTGAAATAGTTTTGCTTGGCCTTAATCTTGTCTTGGACCTGCTTGCACCACCACTAAGACTCTTTGTGGTTTGGTGCCCCACCTTTTGACACTCTTAGGACTTCGCTTGCGAAACCTCTGATCTTCTGGGCCAGTTGGTTCCAAATGAAGTTTATATCCCCCTTCAATCCCAGCTGAGCTTAGACTCTACTCTTTCGTTCAAGGTTTGATACTTGTCCCCCTTTAAGTCCCTCCAGCGAGTGCGTGGCTACAGTGGTTTCTTAGTTCTCTTGGCCTTAACATCAGCATACAATACCCTGTGCTGCGTAGATAGGTCTTACCCGGGGGATAACCTTGCAATCTCTGCATTCTTTTTGAGCCCTCTTCCTTAGTAATATGTAGTCAACCTAAGTCATTGCTTCCCTGTTTTGATATATGATGATGTGCTCATCACATTTTCTGAAGAAGGTGTCGGCAACTATTAGCTCATTAGTGACGACAAAATATAAGAGAGCTTTACCCCCAGCATTCCTCGTTCCAAAATCAAAGCCTCCATGGTGGGATGCATAGCCGTCTACAGTCGCTCCCACGTACCTATTGAAATCACCACCAATCACTATTTTTTCGTTATGGGGTATGCCTTGCTTCATTATGTCTAAGTCCCCCAGAATCTAGCCTTCTCCTGCTCTGTTATCATAATCTGTGGTGCACAGGCACTTATAGCGTTCATTATCTTCCCATCTAATGCCACCTATATTATAAAATAAACCATAATAATTTTTTGTTAAAAATAAAAGTCCAAATTAGATAAAAAAACTTAAAATTAGAAATATAAGCAATTAAAACTTTCAAAATAAAGAAAAATATTTTTTTTGGAAATACTTAAAAATATTTTGCGACTATATTCACTGTAAATCACACCAACGCTCCTACAATAACGAAAAAACCTAAATAAACTATATATAAAAAGGGATAAATTACGTACAAGTACATGAAGTTTGGTGTATTAATTTTGTAATTCACAAATATCGGTGTGAAATAGCATAAAACTTTTCTCTATTATTGGTGAACTCACCATTCTCTTGCTATTCCCCATACCCCATAAATGAACCACAATGTTGCGACACTAGTAATGAAAAAAAGTTAGATAAAAGACCTATTTTACACCCTTTCACACCGAATTTTGATCTATTTTATTAATTAGATTAAGTTTTGGACTAAAATATAATTTCATAAAATTTGTGAACCAAAAAAATTAATGCACCAAATTATAGAGCATAGTTAGCAAAACACAACACATGAATTAAACGAAATTTAATATGTTAATGTATTATTCGGATCAAAAGCTTGTTAACTAACAAAATTTATATATGATTACATTTATGTCTATAACAACTCTTACTGATAGAAAGACAAGAAATGTAATTTTGTAATATTTGACTTGTATTTTATGGTATTACCTACAATATCAACACTAACATATGATAAAAAATAATATAAAAGTCATTCATTTGAAACTTGAAGCGAAAAATTTTGTAAAATATTGAATATATATATATATATATATATTTATATTTAATTTAGGTATAATTATAATTATTTTAACTAATCTTTTGCTTTTTATTCCAAAAAAAATATGTATGTGTTATAAAATGCGTGTTACTGGTTGACATAAAAAATGCATATTTTACAGTATTTTTGACAATTATACCTAAATAGTCTTTTTAATCAATAAAATACGAATATGTGTATAATATGTCAATTATAAACATATTTTCTTAACTATACTCTAAAGCACTAATTTGTAATTTACAATAAAAAAGTGGCACACAATATTTAAGTGAATGAGTTGGCTGGTACTCGTTGAAAAGGTATAGTGATGAACAACTGAGTAAAAGTCTATTTTTAAGAGTCCACAACCTAAGAAAGCAAGAAAGAAAGAAAACAATATTTATATAAAAAAAACTCCTCTTTTGTATAATAATGTTATTTTTAGTCAATAGAGTGAAATGATAAAATCGCTGCCATACGCTTAGATGCTTTTATGCGTATATATGCTTACATGCTTCTCACGATCCCATGATCTCATGATCTCAGTGCTTTACATGCTCTTCATACTTATCAGGGTTGGGGGTTCTCGAAAACAGCCTCTCGTTCAAGTCTCATCCTGATAGGTAAGGCTGCGTACATCCTACCCCTCCTTGATCTTGCGCTCGCGGGAGCTCTTTAAGCACTGTGATTGTTGTTATTATTATTATTGTTGTAAAGTAAAATGATAAAAATATCATTCAATATCATTACTATTAATCTATTAGCACAAAATTTGAGATGTTATATTATTTAAAAAATATTTATTTTTACTTAATTTATTTAAAAATATGATTTAAGTGAAAAAAAAAAAACCACGGTGATAGACATTCAAAAATCCACATTCGCCCGCCATCACATCAGCGCTCCACCGAAGCTTCTCAAACTTAATGGATCCCCCCTCTCCTCCCTGCCCATACACCGTGACGGTTCGCCGGAACCCTCACCGGCGGGCAAGACCGACGCCGGCGACAGTTACTGCCCTTCCTGAACCTTCTTCATCTTCTCTCTCCTCTAACCCTAGCGACATCCCTGTTTTCCGAATCGACGATGTACTCGCCATGAATGTCTCGCAAAATGCGCCTTCAAAAGCATCGAATTCGTTAACTGATTCGAAGTCTGAGTCTCTCAAGGTATTTCTCAGAATTCGGCCTCTTTCTGTCTCTGGATCGTCGCGTATGAAGAGTTCGAAACCGTCGGCGGCGAGAAATGTATGGCCTAAGTCGAATGGTGTGGGGAATGTAGGGAAAGAGAAATTGAGGACGAAGAAGAGTATTAGTAGCGTAATTACGGTAAATGATGATCATTCTGTTACGGTTCGGTCCTCTTCTGATTTGAATCGGTCGAAATCGGAGTTGTTCAAGGGGTTTTCGCATGTGTTCTCTCCGGACTCGACTCAGGTATATGTTCCACTATTAGATAGTGATGTATAAGGCTGCAAATGAGCTAAGCCGGTTTGACTCCGCTTATTAAGCGCTTAACTCGTTTTCGTCTAAACTGACTTGGGAGCCGGCTTGATCCGTTTAAGGGTGGCTCGTTTAAATAAACGAGCCAAATCAGGCCGAGGCCAACTCAGCTCGAAACGCTCACGAGCCGATGGGCTCATGAGCTGGTACATTTATGGGCTCATGAGCCCCGTTCATTTATCGGCTCGCTTGTCCAGATTGCACCATTTGGCGCTTCCTCCACCATTCATTATGTGCATTTGTAAGGGTATTTTAATATCTTTTAGAGTTTAACTTTTTAAACCTTGGCCTCACTAAAGGAGAGAGGAGAAATAATAAAGAGAAGGGAGAAGACGGAGTTCCTTTTTTTGGTAATTGAGTGTGACGAGCCTGGTAAATGAGCCTAATGAGCTGATGTGTAAGCTTATAAAGCTCAACGAGCCAGTTCAGGTAATAATCAAGCTTAAATTATGCCGATACCGAGCTAGTCTCATTTAGTAACGAGCCGAGCTGAGCCCAGATATGCGGCTCGATTAGATAAATGATACCGATACCAAGCCGATCTTATTCAGTTAACGAGCCGAGCCGAGCTAGCCATGGCTCGACTCAGCTGGGCTAGGTTCATTTGCAGCCTTAGTGATGTAAATTGCTAAATTGCAAGGAGGGAAAAGGAAAAGATTCAAAAGCCTTCCTTAATTCTTATTGCTAAAACAAGGGAAGAATAAAGGATTGGTAAGGTCTAATCGTAATTCTCACATAAAGAATAAGAGTGAAACAAAGAAGTAACTCAAATAATTAAAATCAAAGCTTAAGAAAATAAGAAACTGGCTTGTTTTTGAGCACTCCTCCCCTACTCTTAATTCAAATTAAACTCTAAAAACTATCATATTTTAACTAAACTACACATAATGTAATCCTAACATGACTCAAAAAACTTAAACCTAATTACATGATTCAGGAAATAAATCCTAATAAGTAAAACATTAGTTAAGCAAAAGAACTAAATCTAATTAAGCCAAAAAAGTTATAATTAAATTCTAATTGAACAAGAAAATACTCCTCATACTGCTTAACCCAGTTACTATTTCAACCGTTCTTGAGCTCCGTTTTCTCCTTGTTTGTCTCCATTTGCATCAGATAGTTTCCTCTTTTCAATTCAAGTTCTAGTTGTGTGATTGTGATTGTATAACTTGATGATTTGTTTAGGACGAGGTGTATGAAAAGGTTGTAAACCCCATTGTGGAGGATTTTCTCAATGGCCGAAGTCGGATGCTTGTTGCTGTTGGACCTACTGGTTCGGGGAAGACCTACACGGTCTTTGGTTCGGCAAGGGCGCCTGGTTTGGTACCTCGCGCTCTTCGTCGCTTGCTAGAGCCGTCTGTGGAAAAGAGCTCAAATCTGACAAGGTAATTTGTTGATGTCTCACTTGAACCTTTCGTTGTTAATAGTAGTAGTAGCAGTTTGGTATGTTTTGTTGAGATAGACCCAAATGATGTTTATGCTACTTATAGTATTCAATAATAGTAGAGATATATAGGTAGTGTCTGAACACAACATAATCCAAGTAAGCAACACCAAAGTTACATCAATAAATATAATGCTCAAAGTTAAGTTGCCGAAATTAAAACCTATAGCTTGAGAGAGTTGCGTTGTGGATTGAGTTTGCTGTCCTGAATCTACAATGTGGTGCAATTTGGTACATTAGTGGTTCGTCATGAGAAGGGCACAGATTGTCCGTGTAGCATCCAGGCCCTTGAGGTGACTGGTGAGGGCCGGGCCGGCCTCACCCATGTGGTTAATGAACAACAGTAATACCCATAAAGAGTCTAAATACACAAAAAACCAAGGAGCTTACTGCACCAACACATGCACATTAATATCTAAACAAACAACCAAGACCCAACGGAATAGGGCTGTGCTATGAGCTCTAGGGAAAATGTTGGCCCGTGAAATTCTTCCCCATCCATTCCGTAAATGCCCTCGTTGCAGAGCTCCAATGGTATGCCAATAATTGCTTCCCAACATCTTTCAGCATCGTCAGCGAGTCACAGAATGACTACCCTCATCATCCCCTTTCATGTGACATCCAAGACTTTCCATGCTTGCCCAGTGATAGCAATGTGATCTCGCTATTTGCCAATTCCACTGCACCACAACACACTGTATACACTTCTCAGAAAGTGACGCTTGTTGACATCTTATCCTTTATCTGCAGCAAAGCAAACCTATGACTAGCAAATTTGACCACTTATCCTTTGTTTAGTGTTCCCCTGCACCAAGCTACCCCGAACACAAGGAGTTCGATCCCATGGAAGTGTTTGTCCCCTAGAACAAGCTTGCTCCAAAGAGACATGTTGCTTACTTGGAGACAACAATGAGCCCCGTTGTGACACTATTTTTCACGATGCAAGCATAGATCCAGGAACCAACGTGTCTCCAAGCAAGCAACATGTCTCCTTTATCTGCCGCAAAGCAACCCAATGACTAGCAAATTTGACCACTTGTCCTTTGTTTAGTGTCTCTTTGAGTCCCCAAGTACTTGCACCAACATATGTGCATTACTGTCCAAACAGGCAACAGAGACCCATGTCAGCCTTTGACAGGTCACTTCTCCTAGATACACTACTTCAGGAAGATTCCTGCACTTGAATCTGCATGATTGTATTGTTGCCTGTAGAACGGAACAAGGAAAAATTTTATAGAGCTTAGAGAGATTAAGGACAAGGAGCTCTTGGCTTGGGGTGAGTGAAATGAAGACATAATGTCCTTTTATTGCTTGACTGCTACATAACTCTCTCCATAGTTTACCAAAATTTAGACCAAGTGAAGCATGAATAATGATCAAGCAACAAGACTTGCAGGGGAGATTCGAGAAGAAAGATGTAGTCAACCACGACAGAGTCATAAATGTACACAAACTAGTTGGACCATTTCACAAAAATTATTCCCATGCAAGTCCACTCTGGTGCGCGCTGGGGCATGCGCTTGTGGTGGTCTGAAATTCATGGCTTGGCCCAAAAAATTTTAAGTAGTAAGAAGGTTCCTTCTAATAAAAGGAGTGTTTTCCTCATTGGCTTCCAATGTGGGATAAAGAGTTTCTACAAATTCGAAGCATTCACAACATGTTTTCCTGTATAAATTGAATTACTTCTGTTTGCAGTAGAGCTAATAAGCCATGTCGAGCAACGAAATACAGTAGAAAGGCATATAAGAACTTAAATTTTATTTTTTTGAGAAAATTTCTATGGTAAATTTGGAGGGAGGACTCAGTATACATCCTTCATTTCTTCTTTTCTCGGTTATGAAACAGGTCATTTTATTTGTCCATGTTTGAAATTTGCCAAGAGAAAGGAAAAGGAGAGAAGCTATTTGATCTGTCTCCAGATGGTGGTGAGATCTTCCTGCAACAATCAGTTGTCAAGGGTCTTAAAGAGGTTACTGGGACTGTTGATTCCTTTTCTTTTCAAGTTATTTGTTATGTTTTATGTCAAGAATCGTATTTATTAAACTTGCAAGCAGGTATTGATAACGGACAGTGTACAAGCAGAGTCCCTGATAGCATGTGGGATGTTGAAACGTGCCACTGCTGCAACAAACTCTAATAGTCAATCTAGGTGGGCAAAAATTGTATTTCATAATCTTCTCTTGCTAATATGAGCAGAAGTTTTGTTTTGAAGCTGCTAGGAATGCTTCAATCCTTTGATTGGTAGGAAGGAATGCTCACATGTACTTTTTTGCTGTATTGGAAGCCGATCTCAATGCATAATCAACATCCGTTGTACTACTAATGAGATTCATCGGGGCAATGAACCCCCACTCAATGGGGCTGTGCTGACTTTTGTTGATCTAGCAGGGGCTGAGAGAGAGAAGAAAACTGGGAATCAGGTCAGTTCTCATTTTTTGTTCTTCACTTCTCTTGCCGTATAACCGTTGACTATAATAGGATTGCAGGTTGATCAGGAAATAACTAATGAAAACATAGAGCGAGGATTGTAAAATATAACAGAGCATGAACATAGAAGCAGAGTGGCCTTAAAGAACTGTATTTATCATAGCTTGATCTGAAAATTGAGCTGTGTTGCTGAGCTATGCGGACACAGTTTTGAAAACTGTAGTATTAACATATTCCATTATATTGTGAAGAAAAGGTCAGATTGTTGATCTAATCTTCCCAGGGCCCATAACGTGCTTACCTGAATTTTCATTCTGTCTCGAACGTTGCCTCTTGTTGATGATGTATCGACGTTATCTTTTGCAGGGAGGAAGGCTACTCGAAAGCAATTTCATTAATAATACATCAATGGTTTTTGGTTTGTGCCTCAGGGTATGTGCTTCTGTCTAGCTGACAAACTACTGCCACATCCTATATGTGTGAATAGTTCTTTCTCATTCCTTAAAGGGTGGGGATGGGTTGGGGGAATATATATAGATATTGCTAAATGATTTATATTGCATGGGATACTCACATCTTGATTCATTTACTCCTATATTTTTCCAGTCATTGCTAGAACACCAGAAGAATCCAAAGAAGCCATTGCAGAAACACTTTCAGAACTCCTTGGTAACTATTTTTTTTTACTCCTTTTAACCTTCTACTGAGCATCTCCAGTGTCTCTTGCATGTATATCCTCACCGGTATAGATTGTCTTCAAATCTTATTTATTGCTTGGAAGTAGTAATAATTTTCATCTTATGGAGAGAGAACCTGGGATGGTGGTAAATATTGCAGCCTATTTACTGTAGCTAATATAGCTCTTAATATAATCTATTAGAAAAATTACTGAAATTTTGTTGTTGATTAGCTCACCAAGTACCTACGAGAATACCTTGAAGGAAAGAAGCGTATGGCACTGGTATGTTGTCTACACCTCCATTTTCTGTTTCTATTTGTACCTGGCCATATAAATATAGTTTGATGTCTTTTCATGAGCTCTTTATAAATCCAAGAATGTGTTAATCATGATAAATGAAGCAGATTATACTGTTTATTTGTTTGTTAAATGTCAAGCTGTAATGCTTGCCTTCTTTTGTTCATTTGTTCCAGATTTTGACAGTCAGATCAGGAGAGGAAGATTACCCTGACTCATCATTTTTGCTAAGACAAGCTTCTCCATGCATGGAAATCAAGTAAAATCACCCCATTTATGTGTACAATCCCATTGGTAGTTAATCTTCTAGCCAAATATAGTGATTCTCAATATATGTACAGGTTCCATAGTGCAGAAGATACTGCAACTTTACCTCAGAACAAAAGGCAATATCAGGCAATGTTTTCCTTTGATCGGAGGAAAAAACTGAAGCTGAGTCACCCGAGCCCTGGCATGGTAATAATTTCTCAAAGGCTAGTTTCAGTTATTTAATCTGCTTCTAGAGTTCCTACCATGTTGTGATGTTGCCCTATTGTTGCTTTGTGCTTTGCTGCTTGTGGCTTTGGTACTTTATTGTTGCTTAATTGGTTTGTTGGCTGGTTCGCTTTTATGCTTTTTTGGGTTGAGGACCCTTGGACACGACCTCCCTTTAGGGTAGTACCCTGAAGGGTAAGGTTGCGTACATCTCACTCCCCCTCCCCCAGACCCTGCATTGGCGAGAGCCCGTGTGGTAGTGGGTTTGTTGTTGTTGTTGTTGTTTGTTGTAGAGTTCCTACCATATCCCTTTCAATCATGAACTGCTGGAAGTTTTAGCACTTTTTTGGTTAAGTAGCTGGTTTGGATGACAATGGATTCGAACATAGGAACTGTTAAGTCTCACCATATCGTATGCATTAGTAGTAGCCAAATAGTGACGCAGTGATCCATATTCAGGTCGCATCAATGCGTTTAACAGTGAACATGTTTATTTATGGTGGTTGAATTTTTATGTTTGGTGTATCCCGTTCTTATTGTTTGATACCTGATGATGCGTGAATGTTTTGATGAAGAAGACTAGTCCATTTTAATTAGTAAACTTTGGTGAATTCACCTGAAAGATGTTCACGTTGCATTTATTTTTACCATGCTCTTGTTTCATTGGACCAAAATAAAAGAACCATAAGCATCACGGAAAGTGATTATTTGGGAACTTCTGCAAATTTAGTGGCGGATCCAGGAATTTAGCAATGCGGGGTACATATTTATTTTAAAAATAAAATAATAATAATGATAATAATAATAATAATAATAATAATAATAAAATAAAGAGTAAAGTAACTATATGTATGTGTGTATATATTATAAAAGTCTATATAAACATATATACATATCAATATAACATAAAACTAATATCCATACAATCAGGAAAAATTGATACAAAAATTGCAAATTATTATGGGTGAAAGAAAAGGGTAGGAGAGGACAAAGGAGAGAAAAAATAATTGAGATTTAAAAAAAATAATGTTTAATTTTTATGTCATTAGTTATTAGAAAACAAAAATATTAGATTAGAAGGAGGTAAGTAGCATAAATAAACAATAGATCATGAAAAGGAAAAATGAAACAAATATACAAGCTTTGATAAGGCTCGAACCGGCGACCTAAAGCAAGCAAGAGGCACGTTTTGCCACTGGGCTATTGGAGATATCTTGATGCGGGTTCCCTGACCATTTTTAATATAGTAAGTTTATAATTTTGGTCTAGCGCACATACATTCTAAATATCGGGTGATAAAGCTGCGGTGTCCATACACCCCGGTACGTCCAACGTGCGTCCACCACTGTGCAAATTGCTTTAATGTTGGATGGAACAGGAAGTATCACTGTTGGAAATTGATCAAGAGAATGAAGGTTGTTACGTGACATTGCTAGTAATATTCCTATAGTCTACTTCAATCTCAGTGGATGTTGCATTTATGTATTTTATCCTCTTGACTAGTACTCTATGATGAATTTGTTATGTTATTGCTATGAGTATGCATATTTGCCGGTGTAGTTGTGTCACACTTAAAGAAATGTCGCTGCATGGTTATTTCTTATATTGTTCCCTGCAGTGGCTAATACTGCACCCTTTTAATTCCTTTTTGCTTAATTATGCGCCTTCTATTTTCTTCAAGGATGACAAAGGGAACACTGTTGGAGATTCTAACAAGGCTCATAGAGGTTAGATTAGTATGCATCCTTCATTCTGCCAAGCAATTTTCTCTCTTCTTATACTCTGATATTGATTGCACTTTGTTCTGGTTACGGATGAAGATTATGCAAGATAATCTAGCGCCTGATTTACTTTCATCTTTGCTTTAGATATTGAGCCAATTGACATCAAAGACGCTGAGCCAATAGCATCTGCTGGATCTCAAAAAGATCGCACTTCAGAAGGGAATGATAATGTACCTCTTAAGGAAAACTGCGCGGATGCTGCAGCAGCCAGAGATTATTGTGTGATGCAGGGTCTTGCGAAGGCTTTATGGAAGGTCTTGAAGCAGTACAAGGAGAAAGTTAAGGTAGTGATCTGTGATCATTGATTCAGCTTGTCGGTCAATGATAAATTGATTCATTGTTCACACATATTATGTCTCTTTATCAATACTTCTAATAATGATACTTCAATATAGCTGTTGACATAAAAGGTTTCCATGGGAGCAGGTGATGCAGAATGAAATTGACAATCTTAAAGAGAATCTGACATGTGAAAGCTCACGGTATTCAGAATTGGAGAAAGAACTCAATGATTTAAAGTCCCGCTGCACGTGCCCGAAAGAGGTTCCTAACAACGCTTGCGTTGCTAAACAAGATAGTGATGTTGAATGTAGAGGCAGCCCATCGCAATCAGAAGTATCGTCACAATCAGAAATATTGCAAAGGCGTCACTCTACTGATGTTCCGAAGGTTAGGATCAAGTAGTTAACTTTACTTTGCCGCTTTCTCTTGCTTGATTGTTGCCTTTTTGTAAGTTAAAATTTATACATCAATTTGGAATAATATGTACATTTTGGGCTGGTCTCTGCTGAAGAGAAACGAGGCAAAAAAGAGTTAATTAAAATGATATTAAGCTTTTTCTCTTAGTTGGAGCGATCCTGCTACTTTCTGTTAACTTTTCATCAAATGCTTAGGCAAGTGAAGAAGTGTCTTATCCTGCTGTGGAGTCACCAGAGAGCAAGACCGTCCCAGAACAACATGAGTTATCCGAAGCACAAGTTCAACACACAAGTTCTCAGGTTGACATTGGACTTAACATCAATTTTACTTAGTTTCTGTTGTATATCTAATGCATCATTCATTTAGTTTCTGTTGCATATCTAATGCATCATTCATTTTTGTGTTGGGGAATTATGTCACTTAACTTTTTCACTGTGACTAGGTTGATACTCTCAGCTTTTCTGCAAGCATGAAGAACTTAGAATCCCTCATTGAATATAATGAGTCCGAAGCCTCTGCAAGGACAGAGCAAGCAATTGATGCATTGCATCTTGATGTTGAAACCTCTGAGAAGTTAAGCTATCCGGTATATATCATTTTCTGCCATATTGTGTTATGGAATCCACTGCATTTGGTTCTAGGTAATGCTTATGAATCATTCTTAAATTATGGTGCTTGATTTGCAGGATATAAACGAGAAATGTGAAGGTTCGCATAGCAACGCTCACAGAGACGGCTGTCACAAAGTGTTGCGGTTGAAAGAGGAAGATACTTGTTCTAACAATGAGTTAACAGGTTCAGTTACCTTTTCCAATGTTTCATCGCATCAGTGGTTTTAACTTTAATGCGTAATAAAGGCGAAAGTTTTTGGTAGGCACACTAAAGTATGAAAATTACAAAATGGTTCATTTTCAGGTTGCATATTTGACATTAGTACTGAAATTTAAGCTACTAGTAGGATTTAAAAAAAAGTTATCATCTCTGACCTGTCAATAGTGATAGGGATTACAGCTGAAAAGGAACTTTTTGTTTTGTTTATTCAACAGTTTGCTGATCATTTTAAAGTACCAAATGCTGACATCATGATATCAATACTTGTATCATCAGAAATTCTTAGACCTGCGATTGCATGTCTCTATTGTTGTCTGGAGAGAAACAACTTTTTTAGAAGCATTTTTATTCAATAATGCCTTTGTAAAAAAATCAATTAGTAGGGGTATTTTTATTCTAAAAATTTTTAGTTTTTTTTTTTATGATTTTATTTTTAAAGAAGAAGCATTGTTTCCTACTTCTACTTCAAAGCAAAACAACTTTTACTTCTATTTAAAAACACTTTTCTTTTTGAGCCAAATGTCCTAATATGAAAAATTGCCTTTTTTCACTAAAAAACCACTTTTTTCTAGAAAAGAACTTGGGTCAAACAATCCCCTAGTTGCTTCTAGATTTTAGTGGGTGGCTTTCTTTATAGACTTACTGATTGACTTCGTTATTATTTGTTGCACTTATATCTTTATCTTCATTGATTTCAGACATTTCTACGTTATCCGAGCCAAATGTTCCGGTTCAAAGGGGCAGCAGTGTATCTGAGAATGGTTTGATAGATAGCAAAGAGGACAAAGTAAAGTGCTTCCTTCATTGTTTTTTACTCAGATTATTATGTTGTCGTTTTAACCACACACGTGCTTCCGTTCCCTAATTCTCTTTTCTTCATAGGAAAATGATGCTCCTGCTGAAGGAAGGAAAGCCAATTCTGCAATAATGACACCAAAAGTATCCGTTCCTCATTCAAAACCCTCAAATGCAGAGAGGCCCAGAAGGTTAGTCACAAAGAAATGTTACTAGTATCTGATTACCTTATTTCATCATAATGTCATTTCATTTGAATGAAACCATTATAAACACATCTAAAACTCCGTGTGGTTGGAGTGAATATTTTTCTTTCCAGAAAGTCTTTTTTCTCGAGATATTTTGAACAAATATTTTCTACTTATTTTGCATGTGACCGGGGTTTAGCACATATAGGTTGGACTTGGATGAGAAAAGTGCACGGATAGGAGTGAGTCGGGATTAGTTGTGCGCGAAGGAAAACTACTTCTGTTATCCTTCAGAGGAAGTCATTTTCTCTTGTATAAGGAAAGAAACTTTCCCTTAAAATTATTTTTGTTATTCATTTATGTAAGAAAGAAAGCAATGACAAGTAGGTACAGGAGTACATCCTTCCAACCAAGCAGAGCCTAAGTTCACGGTGAGAATCTGAGATGCATTATATGCATTAGTCTTCATTTCGTTTTTAATTTGTATATTTTTCTTCCCTTGGTTTGCCATATTGTGCTTATCAGACGACTTCAGCCTGCTTCATCTGTATTATTAAGAGATATCAGCAACATGGATCTCAACGACGAGAATGAAAAACTAATGGTATTCTTCATCTCTTGCCTCATATTGCTTTTCATAATTTACTATTGTTTGCTTTTCCTGCAGCGTTGTCCTTAATTTATCTGAAGGATGGGAAACAATGTACAACTTTTCTCATTGACTTCCACTTAGGCTGACCATTCCATTTATCATGTTTTCTAACCTCAGGCTCCGTTTGTTTTGCATGAAAAACCAATTCTAGAAAGTAATTTTCAATATTTCTTTTATTTGTGGTCATTGAGTGGAATGAAAATGTGTTTCTCATAAGGAATTTTTCATCCCAAAGCCTGGAAATGGTAATCTGGATTTTAAGTCCGGCAGTTGCAATTCCTGAGTTGAGGTGAGTTGAGGTGTGTTGCGTTGTAACTTCATCATTGATGCAAGCATAGAGTTTTCCCTTCCCTCGTCCATCTTGTTAGAGTATAAAAGTAATATGGACTTTCACCCATCAACTTAAACTTTTGGGATAGTTGGTTCTTTGACATGGTATTAGAGTCTTGTTGACCGGTCACGGGTTCAAATCCCAACAACCCCCCACTTTCAATATTAACATAATTTAAGCATAATGTATGAGGTGAGCCTTTGCAATATCCTCGCTTAAAGCCCAATGAGCATTCGTGTGAAGGGGCATGTTAGAGTATAAAACCAATCTTAGGCCTTACCCATCAACTTAAGCTTCAAGCTTGCACCTCAGCCCTCACCGTTGCATCTCGTCCCTCATCATTACATCTCGACAAGGGAACACCGCTGCCTTGGTTGAGCAATCATATATCATTTTGAATATTGTATGGTGTTTTGATGTAACTTGGATTGTTAATTGTCATGTATTTTCTTCAAGGTATAAAATATTGGTGGACTATGATTTCCCTTCAAACATACAAGGGATTATGATGATATAGAATCTTTTTTTTCTCTCAAAACAAATAAGAGAAAATGACATTTTAGAATTATATTTTCCTTTAAAACACAAGCCGAAGTTTGAATTAGAATTTGGTTTTCCTAGGAAAATGTTTTCCTGGGGGAAAATATTTCCCCTCAAACAAACGGAGCCTCAATTTTCTCTAGTTATTTTAAGGCATGTTTGGTATCATTTTATATTTGCATTTTTTGATATTTTTTAGGAACTATTATGAAAATCTAAGCCTAAACATAAATGGGAAATGCAGGGTGCCAAAAACGGAAGAAGAATGGCGGAAGTTGAAATTAAGAGAAGCACCGGCAACAACTCCCTTCTCCGGCTGCTAAAGGAGACTATGCGCCGGTAACTGTTTCCGCTTGTCATATTATTATTTCCTCATTTTTTGCAGAGATACAAAAGTATCTTGTTCCTCTTAAAGTTTTAATGGCAACATCAGAAGCATATATATGGATATGCTGTGACACTGCACATTTTCAGCATAGAAACTGCACTTTTCTGGAACTGTACTGGGTATGTACAGGCGATGTTGCAGAAGCAGAATGTCTGGTGTTTTTATATTTCCACATGTTCTAAGATTTGTTCTAATAAAACTAACAATTGAAGGTCCCAGCTAGCTCAGCAGGTAAAGTCTTTAGGGTAGTCCGCGATATTTGGGATCGAATCCCGCCTTCACTAGGGGACTGTGGGGATTTATGGGGTTTGAGCAGGGTTGCCTCCATACACAACACGTGGACTTCTTACTATATGAATAATATAGAACTGACAATTCTTGACGTGACCCAACGGATTGTCGAAATTCTACCCGATCATGTGTGTAATAAAATGATGTTATGTAGATGCTGGATTGTAAATATGTAACATTTTAGATACTTGTGGTTTTGTTTTTCGGTACGTATGTTTTAGTTGTAAAGTCTTTTCTGCTGCACTTTTTTTTGCTTTTACGCTTAGACCTTATTTTTGTGGCTGTGCCTGCTTTGTATCGCGACTTTTGTCACTAATTATCGGAAAAATATGTTTAGTTTGTAAAGTTGGAGCTTCCAATATTGACTTGAAGAATGGCTGGTGAGTGTTTGTGAGTTGCTTGCACATTTCATTTGTCCTTCGAATTTGTTCCTAAATTTTGTATGAAGGGATTGTTTGTCTCACAGATTAACAGGTTGGGTTGTTCATTTACATACAAATTCATTTAATTTTTTTGGTTATGAAATATTGTTTGCTCGTAATCAAATAGGTTGGTACAAACTTGATAATTTGGAGTCAGAATCAGGTATCACAATGAACAAATGAATACATTTGATTAAGGACTTGTTTGATCAAACCTAAAAGGGTACCAATATACAAGCACCAGATCCCATTAGAACTCTGAAATTAAGGGGTATTTGGGTGAGAGTAATAATAAGATGGGTGATTTTCTGGGAAGTCATCGTATTGTACCCCTCAGGTTGGGGGTACTCAGAAACAGTCTCTCTTTAGGGTAGCGTCTTGAAGGGGGAAGGCTGTGTACATCCACTCCCTTAAACCCTGCTTAGGCGGGAGCCCTTGGGGCACTGTAAATGTTGTTTTAAGAACTTGTTTGATCAGGTTGTGAAAACCTTCTTTTTCAGAATTACTTTTTACTTTACATAAGTAATTTGTAAATAAGGTGCTTTTAATAGAATTATTTTGTCCGAGTTTTTAGGTTTTGCTTATACTCCTATTTTAGAGAGGAAATGCTATATTTTTGTTTCTACTTGAAAGTAGAAAATTTACTTATGCTTTTATTTAAAAATATATTTTTTGGGCAAACATGATCAAATCTTCAAAAGGAGAAAGGTTTATCCTAATAGGCCTTGAGATTTGTAATATCGAAAACCATTTTAAGGATTGTTATTATCATAATATCATTTAGTTAATGTTGGGTATTTTTTATTAATGTCAAGGCGTTAATAATTGATTTTTGAGCCTTGTTGGGTCGAAATTGTCCTAGCATTAACAAAAGTTGACCTAAAAACTACACTACCCAATCCTTTTCTCCATTATTTTTTGGCTGATAATTGAAAAATTTTCATTAATTTAGGCATTTCATTTTCTATATTCAATTCTTGAGTTTTGAGTTTTAAATTCAATATCTAGAAATATTTTTTCCCTTTTTTTTTTGTCTACTTTTATTGTCAGTTTTACCCGATTTTCTTAAACTAAAAATCATACTAAAGCGACCTTTTGTTTATACTACATAGCTAAATTATAAGAATTATGTGGTTAGCTTAACTTCAATTTTAACCATAAGATTAAATTAATATAATTTAAATTATATAAAAATTAAACTGATATAATTAAAAATATAATGACTAAATTAAAATAATAAATAAAATATATACACTTTTTACATAAATAACTCAAAAAAATAAAAAATCGGAGGCCAGAAAGCAAGTCAAATTTCAAAGATGCTGCTCCCTTCCTCTGACTCAATAAAAGTCATATTTTTCTTTTCTAATGATTAGCATTGATCATTAATTTTCTGTATTTGTTATGTTATTTCTTTCGGTAGATTACATATAATTATCTTAAATTTTAGTATATTAATTTTTTAATTTATTAATTTTGCGAAGTAATATTTTAATTTAAAAATTATATGTATTTAATAAAATAGTCTAAATAACGGTATGAGGGTGTAAAATAAGTGTCTTATCCAACTTTTCTTTATTAACAATGTCATGACATTATAGTTCGTATGGGATGGGGTCCATAGCAAAAGGAAGGTGGATTTAAGGACAAATAACAAATTTTATAGCTTTTTTCACCGTCAATTGCACTATTTTATTAAATATAATATAATTTTTGAACTAAAAATTATTTTATAAAGTTGGTGGACTAAAAATTAATGTATTAAATTTTGGGTACTAATATAAAATTTATAGAATTTCTTATTTGGAAAGTAAAATATGATTGATGGACTATTTTCTTTTATTTTTTCAAAGGTAAAAAGGGCAATAGAAAAACTACAAGAGCAAGATGTAGAATCCAAATGGAGATCTATGGTGGCAAATGATGACATATAGTAAGCAATCATGTTACAACTCCTGGGCCAGATTGGTTGATGTGGATGTTATAGCTTTCCACCTAAATATGAGGTTTTGGATAACCCGCTACTTGGGGGTACCTGCCCCGTTTGAGACTGATACGAGTATAAGCGGGATAGGTAGTAGGTACGGGTTGGGTGTACCCGTCACGGATATGAGGCGAGTATAGGTATAATTTTGTACTCCCGTGCCCCGCTCTATACCTGCCTCGCCTCATCTCATACCCACCGTGCCTGCTTTATTTTGTACATAGCTAACTTTTAAATTAAAAAATACGTGCTTAAATTTAATAACCTAAATTATTTATCAATGTTATAAAAAAATTTAGTCGATTTTAAAAATAGTATTAAAATAACTAATATGAACGAGTATAAGTAAGCATTTTCTACGCACATTAGGGAAGGTACAGGCTGTGTAATGGATACCCGTTGGATACTTGCGGTAATGGCGCGGGTATGGGTATCTACTTCATACCCGTGGCAGGTTCAGATATAGGATTTGGGTGGCGGGTACGGGTATGGAGGAGACACCCACCGTATCCGCCCCACTCCATAGATTTGAGTACACTTTTTATTATTTCTGTGTCAATTACCGTGCTTAGCATAAATATTATACTTCTTGTACTAGAAAGAATACCACTACAATTCTCAGGTACCAAAGTAAAACATGGTGCATCAGGACAAACTGTTAGAGAATTTGGAACAAATATGATATACTCTGATACTAATTTATGAGGAAAAATCTTGATGCGAAAGCGTAAACTCTAATAACTTGATTCGATTTAAATAATATGACTCACACAAACAAGAAGTAAACAAAATATATGAAAGAAAGAACAAACAAGAAAAACACAATGATTTACATGGAAACCCTTCTACAATCGAAAGGGGAAAAAACCACGGGCGGAGATGGAGACATTTATTGAACTTGAATGGAAGAATTACAATCACACTTCTTCTTAACGAGATCTATGGAGAATTATAGATCACTCCCTCTGAATTCTTATAGCATTCGAATATCTGAATTGGAGGAATTATAAAATCACTTCTCTCTCTCTTGATGGCGGTGGCAGCCTCACTCTGAAATTAGATTTGATTGGATACCTAAACCGAAACCCTAACGGGTCTATTTATAACCTTCACGGAAAAACGACTCCCGATCTATCGGTGAGTCCCGATCGATCGACCCTCTCTCGGCCAAAACATGTATTTTTTACTTAAATCACCCGATCGATCGGACATCCCCCCGATCGATCGGTGACCCCTCGGCTACCCTTAATTTCTAAATACATAAATTTGAGGCATAATTCTAACAAATCTCCACCTTAACTCAAATTTACATAAAAAAACAAAATATCTCCACCTACTCCACAAAACACCCCACACATGGGGTTAACTTGACAAAACACAAAACCTAACCGAGTCCGAGTGATGCTTGAACTTTCTGCTAGGCAGCACTGAAGTGAACATATCTGAGAGGTTATCAGCAATGCCAATCTTCTTCTTCTCTGAATTGGCTCTTGACACACTTTCTGAAATAGCCACATGCTGCTGAACTGTGTTGCTTAACTTAAACTGAACTCTCTCTGGCTTACTCACCTGACCTGAATCACAACCAACTGATGACATCTTCTGTGGACTTAATAACGAAGACTCATCAAACGTAACATGTCTACTTGTCAGGAATTGCATGAAGCGAAAACCTTTCTGCTTTCCATAAAGCACTTGTTCACAGAATTTCAGTCCTGTAGACTGATCATATAAAGAGCCCCTTATACTGTGCTCAGACAGACCCCTATCACCTAAATGATCCAATCTCAAACTTCCTGAATTTGTGATCTCTGGTTCTGTCAATAACGATGATGATGCTGCTGCAACAGATCTATCATCTGTGGAACCGACAAGCCCATACAAAGTACCTACCATTTTGCCTTTCATGACTGTCAAAGCACCCTTAACGACCTTCAAAATTCCACCTTCAGCTGTGTACCTGTACCCTTCAGACTCAAGAGTACCTAAAGAGAGGAGCCTTTTCTTCAAATTAGGAACATGACGAACATGGCTCAATGTTCTAATAGTGCCATTGAACATCTTAATACGAATTGTACCTACCCCTAAAACTCTGCATGTAGCATCGTTACCCATCGGAATAGTTCCACCCTGAATTGACTTGTATGCGGTGAACCAACTTCTATGGGGACAAACATGATAGGAGCAACCTGAATCTAAAATCCAACTTTCTCTAAAACTGGATTGAGGTTCAGACATAGACAAAATATCTCCATCAATCTCATCTTCCATAACACTAGCTACTATGGATCTCTGGTCAGACCTATTATCTGCTTCTAATTTTGTCTTAAGCTTGTAACAGTCTCTCTTAATGTGCCCTTTCTTATGACAGTAGTTACAGATTAGGTCTTGATGCCTAGACTTAAACTTGTTTCCACTATGATCATACTCAATTCTCCCTCTCACAAATAAACTACTACCTGAGTTATTAACAGAATTTGATAATTCCTTATCTACCCATTCTTTACTCAGTAGGTTTTTCTTAACCTCATCAATAGATATGGTTTGTCTACCACCGTATATCATGCTTTCAACAAAGCCTTTATAAGAGGTAGAGAGTGAACATAACAATAATATTACTTGATCTTCATCCTTAGGAGTATCATCAAGCTCCTTTAACTCTTGAATTAACGAATTAAATTCATTAACATGATTCTTAAGTGACGTACCTTCTGACATACGAAACGTGAACAACCAACACTTAACTGCGAGTTTGTTGGCGACAGGCTTGAAACAGAACATATCCTGCAATTTCTCCCACAACTCCTTAGCAGTCTTCACTTTCAGGACTTCTGTCAAAACGTCAATGGTAAGACACATCTGAATAGCGGTGAGAGCTTTTTCGTCTAACTCCTCCCATTGTGCTTCTGTCAAATTCTCTAGTTTCTTCTCTTTCCCATCTAAAGCTTTCTTCAAGTCACTCTGAGTCAAGAGGCCCTTAACGCGAACCTGCCATAAACTGAAGCTCCCTTGACCACCAAACTTCTCAACTTCAGACCTGATAGTGGACGTCATAGTACCAAATCGAAATAAACAGGGCTCTGATACCAATTATTAGAGAATCTGGAACAAATATGATATACTCTGATACCAATTTGTGAGGAAAAATCTTGATGCGGAAGCATAAACCCTAATCACTTGATTCGATTCAAATAATATGACTCACACAAACGATAAGTAAATAAAATATGTGAAAGAAAGAACAAACAAAAAGAACACAATGATTTATGTGGAAACCCCTCTACAATCGAGAGAGGAGAAAACCACGGGCGGAGATGGAGATCATTATTGAACTTGAACGGAAGAATTATAATTACACTTCCTCTTAATGAGATCTATGGAGAATTATAGATTACTCCCTCTGAACTCTCATAGCACTCGAATATCTGAATTGGAAGAATTATGAAATCACCTCTCTCTCTCTTGATGACGGCAGCAGCCTCACTCTGAAATTGGATTTGATTGGATACCTAAACTGAAACTCTAACAAATCTATTTATAACCTTCGTGGAAAAATGACTCCCGATGGATCGGTGAGTCCCGATCGATCGGCCCTCTCTTTGCCAAAATAGGTATTTCTAACTTAAATCACCCGATCGATCAGACATCCCCTGATCGATCGGTGACCCCTTGGCTACTCTTAATTTCTAAATACATAAATTTGAGGCATAATCCTAACACAAACTAAGAGCGAGAATGTTTTTAATCATACTTTCAAACTGATACAATCTATAAATTTAGGGAAAAGAATATACGAGGAGAAGAAAATTAGAGAGAAATACAAGAAGAAGAATAGGAGGAGATAGACTAACGAGGAGAGAGAAAGATTTTAAGAGAAGATTGAGAGAATTGATTTTTGATTCTTGTTATTACTAAAACGATATTACGCTACTATTTATAACAACTTTACTAATACCAACAACCGTGCTACTAAGTGTAACTAATAAGTTCTAACAAACAACTCTAATACCAACCAACTCTATCTAACCATTCTAAAAGTAACTATTTGTGTCTTTTATTTGTATCACAAACTCTCAAAGGAAAGCACATTATTGCATCGACTTCTATGGCAAAAACATATATGACATCCGGTATTGCTTAAATTATGTTAATGCTAAAAGTGGATGTTGTTGGGATTCGAAGTTATGATCCTTTAATCAACATGGTTTAATTACCATGTTTAAAAAAGAACTACTTCAAAAGTTTAAACTAATACATCAAAGCCCATGAATTTGTTTTATATTCTAAATGCTAAAATATAAAACCAATCTTGAATCTTCACTCATCAGTTCAAGCTTTTGACAAAATTGATTTCTTGACATGATAACAAAGCCTTATTGACCAAAAGGTCACAAGTTTGAATTCTAACTACCATCACATTTAAGGTGGGTCTATGCAATATTCACGTTTCTAGTTATACACCTAATATTATGGAGTTGGACATTGTATTGGAAGATGTACCATCTCTAATCATTTTGGTAGTCAACAAAGGCCCACAAATCTCAAGTAACATTTGACTTATGTTTTAATGGATTATGTGCAAGATTGATATAAATTCCAACAATATAATAATGTAAGTATTATATAATAAGAAATCTAATGATGGAGTTTTCTAGGTGACAAATCATGTGATTCTTAACATTTTTAACATGTCAAATTATAATAAAATTGTTGAGATAGCTGATATTTTAATATGATGTCAGATCATGAAGCTTACACAGATCCATCTATAGGGTGTGAATGAATTGAGCTAGTTTGAGAGTCCTTATAGCTAACTAGGTCAAGCCGATTTTTTAGCTAAGTTATGAATCGAGAGCCGGCTTAGGCAGGAGCCCTTGGGGCATTGGGTATATTGCTTGTTGCTTGCTTGCTATGAATTGAGAGTCGCAAAGCATTTGCTTGGCAGTTCATGCCCCTAAATAATCTATCTTTAAATTAGATGTCCTGAGGTTCGACCATTTATCACTAAGATAATTTGACTTTTCAAACTAAAAGATAGGATACTTTGTGACGTAAAAATTTCATCATCGGTACTCTAAAGTTTTATAATTTTATCATTTAAGTACCCTTTTGCCAAACTTCGTTAGATTTTTGTATGAAAATGCTAAAGCAGAACATGGATCCTATAATATATATTAAAATGTCGAGATACTTAAACAATAAATGGTTAAATCTTAGGATAGTTAAGCTATAATTTTCCCAGATTAAAATATGAGCATAAATATGTCTCAATGAGCTACTTAGTACGAGATGAGTTTGAGCCTAAATGAGACTGTCTTGCGCCTAAACAAGCATGGTTCATTATTAGGTTAAGTTCAAACTTAACTGAGCTGGAATAAACTTGTGGCTAAAATCTCAAGGCTTGACAAGCTAACAGTTAAGCTAACATAAACGAGTCTAGTCGTATCTCAAGTATTGATGAGCTAAATACGAGACGAAAGTACTTCAGAATGGCATAATTTTTGAAAAAAATATATATATAAAAGAACAACGTATTCGTTGTAAACATGAGAAGAATAAAATGTTCACAGAAAGAAAAGGACTACAAAGGGCAACGCAGTTAAAAAAACATTATCACCGCCAATCGCCTCATTACATGCGGGTGTTCAATGATGAATTTACGGTATTTTGTTGTTGAGGATTTCATATATGAGTCTAGTAAGAATTTCACATTGAAGTTGTGAGATAGAGAATCATATATAAATAGTGGATTACTTTTTGAGCTAAATTGGTTTAGAATGATTTTCTTTTCGAACTTATATGTGAGTCTTATATATGTCAAATTCACGAGTATTGCCAAAGTCCTAGTAAGAATTCACATTTTAGTCATTTCTAAAACTTATGAGATTGTATACAAAAGAAGAACAATATATTGAGAAAAATATACGAGAAAGTATAATATTAAGAAAAATCTCTCACCATCAGTTACTATGTCATTCCATTTGTTGTGGCTACTGAAATTTGAGATCAATCTTAATCCTTTCCTAAAATATATTGGGAGGGCCTCGTAGAGTCATTCTTAAAGGAGATAATGAGATTGTCATTAAGGCTCTTAAGAAGTTGTATTCCTTCCCTGTGGATATTGTGACCATTGTGGAAGATATTTGAGCCATCAGTTTTTCTTTTGATCAAATTTCTTTCAACCATGTTTTCAGAAAAGTGAATAGATCAGTTGATTGGTCAGCTAATGTAGGCCATGAGAGTGCGGGTGTTTTCATTTTGGACCATGTTCCTTCCCATACTCTTCTTTCCATTTCGCAAACTGCGGTCTTAGGATTCCCTCTCTTAAGAAGACTTTCTTAAAGCGTTTGGCTTTGTTCTTACTTTTACATATAAAGAAAAATTCTCATTATAAGCCCCTTTTCTCACAACAATAACAACAATCCTAATACCCTAAGGGTCCGCAGAGTGAGAGATGTACGCAGTCTTATCCTTTCAGAATACTACTCTAAAAAATATTGTATCTGCGAGGCCTAATCCTAAAACCTTGAGTCCTTTTTCTTATGTCCTTCAATGTGTATAACAAATTAATATAATGTATTTTTTTAAATATAAATTTGAGAAATAATATTTTTGGGAGGTACTTTATCAAAAATATTCAAAGTCACATGTTTATAAAAGTTTGGGCCCCACATCCCTTTGATTTTGACATTTTTGGTTACCCTTTTCGGTCCCAAAACTGTCGCTGTCCTTTGTTTTTTTTTTAATTTAAATTTTTACTTTTTATTTTCACCCGACCAACTCAGCATCTGACCGGTTTACGCTCGTCCGGTCCCCTTCGCAGGCCCCACAAACTTTAGCCCACAACTAGAGGTGGTTATTTTGATTGAATTTGGGTGTACCCATTTAACATCTTTTGGGTTTACAATAGACTCAATTTGGAGCGGGTCATGCTTGACCTATTTAGGCTCGGGTCATTATGGATTTTTACTTGTACTTGAGTGGGGTTGGCACTTTAATTTCAAGTCGTCTTGAATTTCAGTCAATTGTCGGTCGTGTTGTAGGTTTTGAATCACCATAGTCATACTATTTGGTGTCTTTGTGACATTAACTATTTACAAAAGTTTAAGTTATATTTCAAATAATTTATATCCTTACCATCATTATAGTTTTTTTTACTGAAAACTATCTAAACTTTATTTAAAAACTATCTAGATCTTTTATTTTTTCAATATCATATCAAAATTTTACAAAAGTATCTACACCTCTTTTACTAAGGTAAATTGGTACACTCCTAATATAAATTTTGTATGCCTTCTTAGTCATATACTTCCACATTCACAGATATACTTGTTTCGTGGACGAAACATACTTTAGTGGGAAATAAATGTAAATACCTTGAAATTAGGTAACAAAACATAGAGGAATAATACTAGTATTGACAAATAAGAATGAGGTGGCGTTTTCAAAGCACGAGGTGGCAGGTGAAGCAAGTGAATTAGCACAAGATGGCGCTTTTATGCACGAGCTGGCACCCCTAAGTAGGTGAATCAGCACGAGGTGGCATCCGAAGTAGGTGAATCAGCACGAGGTGGTGCCCAAAGTAGGTAAATCAGCACGAAGTGGTGCTTTTAAGCACTAGGTAACGCCCAAAGCAAGTGAATTAGCACGAGGTGGCACTTTTAGGCAAGAGGTGGCACCCGAAGGTGGAGAATCAGCAAGAGATGGCCCCATAAGCATGAGGTGGCGTCTGATGCATGTAAACTAAGCACGAGGTGGCACCCGACGCATGAGATGGCAACACCTAAGTAGGAGGTGTCAACCACCAGTAAAAGGTGGCAGCCACCAAACATGAGGTGGCATAAAACCCACCGGCCTAAGTTTTCTCCCCACTCCACACAAAAATTTCATAAGAAAGTAAAAGAAAAAGTCATAAGTATTTTGATGTGTAAAAACATCAGAGTAATAGTAATAAGGTAAGTAAATTATCATCAATCTTTTGTAATTAAACTTTGTTTTTATATTTATTGTGTTTTATTCAAAAGTTTATTTAATTAGTTAATTTGTTTATAATATGATGAAATTATCATTTTTGATGAAAGTCCTTGATGTAGTATGCTTTAAATTTATATATGGATGTGTTTAGAGTGTAAAATTTGCATCAGATTTAAAAGAATAACTTTGCTGGGGCTAGAAATGGAATTAATGAGAAATAAAAATGAGTTTCAAGCTTTGTTTAGTTCAGATACGCAAATTACCTATTTGATGTAACATCACACTAATTTCATATAAATTTTCACTAAATTTATAAAATAAAATGTTTTATGCTGAAAGATGCTGGTTTAGGCAAAATTATGTGAGTTTTGAAAGTATGTTACTTGAAATTTAAAATGATGTTGGAAAATGGCGAGTTTTACATTTGCTGAGTCGGAGGCATAAGAAAAATAATCATGGTGTGTTAAGAGCTGTTTTGGAGTGGTAATACATGTTGCATACATTGGCGGAGAAATTGACTACTTAACTTAACTGCTAGGAGAGGAGTTACTGTGCACAGTGGTGTGTTAGATGCTCCGGAACAATAATTTGGCCATGTATGTGGTGTGAAAGTCAACCAATTCAAAGGAAATGGCTACCGTCCTTCTAAATTATTTGATTGAGAAGTTATTTTTACAAAAAGATATAATGAGTTTTTATTTGTAATACCATGGTTAAATTGGTTTTATGATTGATGATGATTTGCTTATTAAGCTTTTAGCTTACTTGTTTTGTGCTTTTCTTAAAATGTTTCAGTTGCTACTTGAAGACGGATCATGGGGCGCTAGATAGACTTACAAAAAATTTACAAATTTTGAACCGGAAGAGACTTAGTTTTCCTTCCTTTTATACAAGAATATATGTAGTTTCTTTTATTTTAATTGTACTAGTTTGTAATGAAAGTTACCATATATGTAAAATTTTATGATATTTCAATCAAAACTAAATATTTTATTACTTCAGCTAAGTTTAAAAAGCCTTGTAGGTTCTAAACGTGCCTACGGCGTGTAAACCCCAATTCTAGAGGATTTGGGTGTTACATTTAGGAAAAAAAAAAAGAAAATACTTATTTTACATTTAATAAACAAATTTAAAATATCTAAAATTTTTAAATATATTAAAATTTTAGAAAATAATTTATATATTTGTTAAAAAATATTTTAAAAAACACTTTATAAATTTAAAAATATTTTAAATATTTGAAAAGTATTTTGAATATTTCACAAATATTTTGAATATTTTACATTTCAAATAGTTAGAAGATAGGTTAACCATTTAGACAATATTTTTAAGGTTTAAATAATATTATAAATATTTGAAATATATATTAAAGAATTAATATAATTTTGACCAAAAAAATAAATATACGTTAATATAGTTAATTTTTTTTGAAATTTTGAAAATCTAAGATAGTTTAAATGTCTACAAAATATTTAAAAAATTATACTAAATATTTAAAAAGTATTATAAATGTTTAGAAATATTCAAATTTTTGTAAAATATTATAAATATTAAAATTTTTAAATATATAAATTATTTTTTAAATATTTAAAGTATTTTTAAAATATTTATAACTTTTTAGATATTTTAAGTATTTTAATAATATTTAAAGTACTTTAAAATTATTTTGAATGTAAACGCTAATTTTTTAAAGTTTTTTTTATTTGTTTCAAATGCAACATTGTCACGAACCTAAGTCCGTGACTTGAATTAATTTAGGAGAAAGATAGAGAGAGAGAGAGTAGAGATTGAGAGATTAGATGAAGAAGAAAGAAGAGAATGAGAAAAGAATTTAGAGAATAAGTTAGAGAAAAGAAGAGAATTTTAGTAGATAAAAGAAGAAGGGAGAGAGACGGTTAGAGAGGGAAGTAGAGAGCGGAAATTTGAATTTTTGCTTTGATTTCATGATGCCAAAACACATTACAAGTGATTATATAGAGGTTGGGGAGGAGACACACACCCAACACACCTACAACCCTCTACTAGCCCACAAATTCATTAATGCTTAATCATGCTTTACAAACAAGTAATCCTAGCCTACTCTACTTGTCACCCCAACCGGCCCCCTAATTTCAAAATACAAACTAAATTTCTACTAATTTTTTTACATTACATATTTAATACAAAATAATAAAAGCAAAAAATGGGTTGTTCGGTCTTGGCTCGTGACAAACATCAACAAAATTAACGGATGATTTAAGGTATGATATTGAAAAATTTTAAAAATTTTAGGTGTGACATTAAAAAACTAAAAACTCAAAGTAATATTTTAAGATCGCACCTAAAATTCAGGCGATTTTTATTACAAAAAAGCCATTACTATATTTCAAATAAGTGCTTGATGATCTATTATCAAGTTCATTTGTAATATTAACAAATAATAACAAATACTACATTTAAAGATCATGGGTTAATTTGGGTTTCAAGTCGGATAGGGTTTAGAATTCATATCGCTTTGGCTCTAGTTGGTTCATCTTAATGTCTGGTTATTTCGAGTAGGGTGAAATTGATTATGAGTTTATTTTCGGGTCAGGCACAATGTGAATCAAGTTAGTCGGGATATTTCAACTTCAAACTTAATTATCAAAAAAAATATATATATTTTGGTCAAAAAGAAATTATTAAAAAATTTAATTCGTATGAAATCCGTTATCATTTATAGGTTTTTCAAGTTGGTTTTTCAGGTCGTGTTGGCTTTGCTACCTCCACCCACAACTTGGGATGACAATGGGGCAAATAAAACCTGTTACCCACAAGTACCTACCCCGTTTGGGGCAAATATGGATATAAATGGGGCGTGTAGCGAGTACGGGTTGGGTATGCCCGCCTTGTAACCAATACAAGTATGGGACGGATACGTGTATGAAATTTAAGTGATGGATATGGTTATGAAGAAAGCACCCCCATACCTGCCTTGTCCTGTTGCCATCCCTACCCGCAACACAATTTCGGTCACGTGCCTCACAGGTGACCACCGAATTTACGACAAAAAAAATAAAAATAAAATTCCGCGGATCATGCCAGAAAAAATAAATAGTTAAAAAGAAAAAGCAAAAGGAAAAACATCGGAAAAAAAAAAGGGCTTCCTTTCTCTTCCTGTGTGCTTCGAAAAGGTCATACGGGACAATCACACACCGCGCTGAAAAATTCTCACTTCTCGAGAGACTGAAGAAGGCGGATGTGTGGGCGCTTTGGGGGAGAGAGAGAGAGAGAGAGAGAGGAGAGAGGAGAGAATTTGAAGTTGTTGACGAATCAGCTGGTTTTGAGCTAGGGTTTCAATCGGTGAGTATTTAGATTGATTATATGAGGATTTGATTGGTTGTTGTTGTTATTGTTATTGCTAATTTTGTGGTTTTGGGGGGGGGGGGGGGGGGGGTGTTTGGTATGTATTTGAATTTGGGTGAAAGTATTTTGGGGTGATGTGATTAAGCTTTTGTGTTCGGTGGATTAATAGATGTAATCTTTGTAAATTCTTGCGTGTATTTTGTGTTTGTGCTGTATTTCTCTTTGAGTTTTGCGGTTATGCTGTGGAATTTTGATGAATTTGCTCTATTGTGATGCTTGAATTCTAGGGTTTTTAGGGTTTTTTGGTTTCTATTGCCTTGAATTCAGTTGTGGGGTTGGGGATTTGTACTATTTTTGGGTGGAGTGTTGTGTGGTGTTATTTCCTTGAGGTTTGATTAGTTGTTTGTTAGTTAAATTGTATGGAACTTGATTGTGGTTAATGATTAGGATGAAGATTCATTAGGATCCGATTCAAGAGGATTTAGAAAAAAAAAGGGGAATTTGGATGATTTTGCCCTATTCTCATGCCTGAAATCTAGGGGTTTTAGGGTTCTTTGCGGTTTCTATTCTTAATTGGTATTGAATTCTTTCGATGGGTGCCTTGAATTCAGTTGTGGGGTTAGGGATTTGTACTATTTTTGGGTTGTGGAGTGCTGTGTGGTGTAGTTTCCTTGAGGGTTGATTAGTTGATTATTAGCTAGTTTGTATGGAACTTGATTGAGGTTCCTAATTAGGATGAAGAGTCGTTAGGATTTGATCCTAGAGGATTTAGAAAAAATGGGGACTCCCACTTGATGTTGGATTAGATTTTTGATTTGGAGTAGTTATAATTTCTATTGTTATAATGAAGCAACTGTTATCTCGTTGGTCATTGGCATTTGTTGCTTTGTAGAGATTATAGTCGAAGAAAATTGTTCATGGGAAGTTTGTTTTGTTTTCTTTGATCACTGTTAACTTAGTTTCATACTGATATGGTCATTTGCTCACTATGGTTGAAGTATGTTTGTGTGGGAATCTTGTTGGAGAAGTTCCAAGGAAGAGGTTGACGTGGTCTATACCATTCTTTGTCCGTCAATATGCCCAGTTTGTTTTTAGCTGGCTGAGGCTTTTACAAAGTCTCCAAATGTCTTTTAACGTTATGGGTCTTTCTTAGTGTCTTTAACATTGATGGTGGAATTTCGGGAAATGTTGTTGTTGAATTACACAAGTCATCATGTGGGTGCCATCTTTTTGATCTCATACTCTATCCGATGTCTAATGAATAAGTGCACATTTTTAGTTGATTTCAAGTTCATTGATAACATTGCTCAGCCATGGTTATTAGGCAAAGTTATGAATATGTGCATGGTTTTTTTGTTTTTCAGGTTTTAAATTAAAAGCTATTAGTTGTTGCTTGAACTCCAATACGATTCAGCAAAGGCCATGTATTTTCCGGTGAGTGTTAATTCTCCCAGTTATTTGTGTTGTTCCATTGATTATTTTCGCTGCATTTCAGTGCCATGGTTTTTTGTATCATCCTCCTTATGTCAAGTTCTCATGATGGGAGTGTTGTTCCAAATTATTTCTTGAGATTTAATATCCTGAAGGATATTTACCTACTTTGTTATTTGATGCTGTTTGCATGTCTAGTCTTGCTCTCTCTTGGGCTGGGATTTTGAGTAGATATATAAAGCTAGCAATGAGTACTAAGAAAATATTGACTTTAATGACATGTTGAATTGACCTATAGGTGCTTGCAAGTGCAGCTCTATTAAGCATAACAAAGGCATATGTGCATAGCAATATCCATGCCATTTGTCTCAAAAGTTTCCATTCTTATTGTGTTATAGTTGTAGGTTGCCGTTTAGTCTGTAGCATGAATTATCTCGTGTTTGTTACTGCACATAGTTACACTGCCAATAACTGGTTCAAATAATGAGGTTATAAAATCCTTTTGTCATTTGCCTGTTTGTGGAAGGCAGCGAAATTTTCTACTAGAGTACACACAAGGACGACAGTAGTTGACATCTGTGTTGTTTCACCTTAAGACGCTGTAGTCACATTTTGGTATTCTAGGATACCACAGTCTCCTCTATATTTTGAAAAGTAGAATGCTGAGGTTAAGAACTTTTTTTGTTTTGCTAGCTGGTATTCTTGATAATCGTTCATAAACTTAAGAAATATACTGATATGGAATCTTCACATGGTCCCGAGTTATTATAATTTGTTTGCGTTCTCTTTAATGGTCTAAACTTTCTTTGGCATCATGGTCTATGATTGTTAGAACATTCAGATAAACTTTTTAGTGAGGGTAGTTAAAAGCAGCAACTGGATATTGCTTTGTTGTGACATCTTGCAGCGTTCTCTTGTTTTTACATATCGTTATGGTTTGGATAGCTTTCGTTACTTTGTCTGACCAGTTCAATCATAGATCACATGCGTCTAGCTGAAACTCCGTTTTCCTTTTTGTGCGGTGCCTGATTGTTCATTGCAACAATCTTTTTATTTCTTCTGCCCCCAGAATTTGGAAAAGGATGCTTTGGCCTAGTCAGGCAACTTGGCAGTCACTCTAATTCATCAGGCATCTTTTACGAAACTTAAGTACTTCCTACAGTGATGTATAGTTGACTGTTTCATTAACATAATTTTCTGAAATCAGTTGTATATATCGATAGCTTAATTGAAATAAAAAACCAGTAAAATCTTGATGAGATTACTAGTGTACATGATTGCTTGATCACTGCATTTCCTCCGCTTATATGTGACAGAGTTGTCAGTTTTATCCTTCTCCCTTCCATTTTTCCCCTTCCTCTTCCTTTTTATCTATGATTGTTTATTGTATTTCACTTTATTTCGTTATTGGTAGAGAGGGCGGGTTTGATAAACATATGCCATGCATGTGTGTGATCGATCTCTGTTATTGAATGTTTGATGCATTACTGTGAAGCATTGACATATTATTGGAAGTGGCTCTTATCCAGAAAACTAAAGCAGGAATTCTAATCATCAATTAAAAGTTGATGTATGAAGTAGTTTTATTGTTGATCTGTCTAGCTGTTGTTACCTCAACCTAGTTTATTTGCAAATCTGCAGAATGCATTAATTCCTGCATGGTAGTTCAAGCTGATTCATATCATCACCTTTTCCTTACATCTTAGATATAATTTATTCCATCTTGACTGATGACGCATTGCTTCCTCGCAATTCCCTAGATTGTGACCTCATGTCTAGTTAACATTCTCTGTAATTTAGATTGATCATGTGTATATACAATTTCTCATATTCTCTGATTTTTTATTCAGCAGATTCCTTCTATGACTTCTTGGGAACTGGACTTTCTAAAAGAAATTCGGTTTGCTGCTGACATTGTCCAAAGATGAAAGTAAATGTCTTGGCCTCTCCAAATATTCTTCTGAAGCTTTTTTAAGTGGCATGTGAGCACTATGACACTGGAAGACTTCTTCACCCTCACCGAGATGAAAGATGGGCTGACGGCCCCAGCTCGTGTTGAAGAGCTGGTCGCCGTGATGCAGAAGGAGAAAGATAGCGTCCTGAAGAACGCCAGTGATGCAACTCGGCAGTGGTCTGCTGTTGGAAGCACTCTATCAGCCACAGAAGGAAAAGCTTGTCTTGATCTTTTCGTTCAGTTAGACGGGGTATGGTTTATCAGTAAGTGGCTTAAGGATGCTGAAGCATTTTCTATTGAAGCCAATGATTCTTTCCTCGAAGAGTCGATCTCTGCATTATTACAAGCACTTGGGAAGCTTCAGTTAAATAATGAGAAGCTGACTTCATCAGGAATTCAGGATACAGTTAAGAATCTTCTTTGTCATAAAAGCACAATGATTCAAGACAAGGCAAGAACGTTATTTAATAGTTGGAATGAAACTGAAAATGATGATGTTATTGGTGATACCATTGCGAAACCTGAGGTTGATCACGACAGTGCCATTGAAGCTGAAGGTCAACGTGCTGGAGAAATTGAACGCGTGATTTCCGAGGAGAAAAATGGTAATCATGTATCACAGCCTGCTGATGACGATGATATGCCACCCGGTTTCTCCCGTGGTCAGAAACTGGACGAGGTTGATCGGGTGCAGATGAAAACATCAGAGAATCAGGTTAGCTCTCATGTGACCTCGGATCAAGCGAGCGTCAAAGATGGGTGTTCTGATATTGCTGCTGTTGCAGAATATCCTTCTGTGAAGGCAGAAATATGCCCGTCGGAGAGCAAATCAGGGCCTACGAGTGATGAGAAGTCCACTCTTTTGAAGTCAGAATCTTCTGCTGATGATTCTGGGCAAAATGACAAACTTGAAAGTCTCCGAGACAGATTAAGCAAAGTGGGGGTTTCTTCGTCTTCTTGTGTGTCAGAAACCAGGGATGTGTCGAGGCCCGAAGCTGAAAATGCCCAGGGCACTACTGCGGAACCTGTTGCATCCATTGAAACTACATCAGTTGTCAGATTGGAGCCAAAGGCTTCTGGTCAAGGTGAGGACTTTCAAAGAATCGCATCTCCGGACCCATTTGTAAATAGATCTAATACATTCGACAAGGCCTCATCCTCGGAGGCAACTATATCTAAGATTAACGAAGCTAAGGATGCTGCCAAAGCTGGTCAAAGGCAATCTAGAAACAGTTGTCGTTTTACAAAATTAACAAGAAAGAAAAACTCCGTTATCAGCAAGACACCTGATATGGATCTGGAGTATGGCACAGTTGACGCGCTAGAAGTTGCTCGACTAGTTGCCCAAGAAGTAGAGAGGGAGATTGGGGACTATGGCGAACAATTTAGCAGCTCGTCTTCAGAGAGAAGTTCAAGGGACGATGTTGGCGAGGAGCTGGGTAGCCCAGACTCTATAAATGGAGAACAACATCTTCACACAAATGACCCGGTAAACGAGTTGCCAACCGTTGAAAATGTATCTGCAAAGGCATCTCCAAAGGGGGATGACCAAGTAAATGCAGGACCCGGAAATCATGTTCAAGATATGGACTCGTCCCAAGTGACTGATGCAGCCCGAGAACAAGAAAGCAATGCGGAGAAAAGCTTCTCCGAGATTGATCTGAACCAAGAAATATGTTCTGAAGATGGAGATAACTTGGTCAATCCGGTCTCTAACCCTATATCTGTAGTTTCTGCTTCTAGAGCTGCTGCAGTGCCAGGAATGCCGGTAGCTCCTCTCGAATTTGAGGGAGCGCTCGGGTGGAAAGGATCTGCAGCCACTAGTGCATTCCGACCAGCGTCTCCTCGGCGGACAGCTGACAGCGACAGGGCTTCTTCTGGTGGGGCTGCCAGCGGTGGGCTGAGACAGCGCCAGGATTTTGTCAACATTGATCTGAATGTTGCGGAAGGTGGAGAAAACCCACTTTTACCCGGCCTTCCCTCTGGTGAATCCTCAGTTGAGCTGAGTTCAAAAAGGTCTGAGAGGCCGAAATTTGATCTAAACCAAATGGGCGATGACGTGGACGTTCCTTCTGACTGGAAAGCTGGAGGGATTGTTGGACCACAAAATGGACGCCATAGCCCGTCCCCTGCTTCTTCTTCGTCATGTCTGCAACCTTCTCTAAGGAACTTTGACCTTAATGACAGACCCTTTTCTCATAATCATGTGTCAGATCAACAAATTCATTTGGCCGATTCATCTTCTCATAAGGTCGCTACCTACAGAGCGCCAGCGGATGACTCGGTCATTTCCATATTCGGAACCAAGGTAAAAAAAAATGCATTTCTTCCTCAAGGTCCATTTCCCTTATCAAACGGAAGAACATCAGAGCCCGTGATGGATCCAAGCTTGACTCGAGCAGGGACCCTTATTGGTTCTTCACCTGCAGTTCCTTACATGCACTCCCCCGTCTATGGCTACAACGGGCTCGCGTTCAGGCCTCCCGTTTCTCTCTCCTCATCGATGATGTATAGACCCGGTGGCTCGATCCCATACATGGTGGATTCAAGAGGAGCCCATGTAGTGCCTCAGCTTATGGGGTCTGCCCCAACTGTTCCTCCTCCATATTCTCAGCCTTCCTTTCTCATGAACATGGTGGGTCCGCTACCTGGGTCACATGGACCCAGCCTTTTGCGCCCGAATCTCGATCTGAATTCTGGGTTCCTTGTCGATGGTTCTAGTCACGGTCCTGTAGCTCAAAGGCAATTCTTTCTCCCGGGTCCAGTGAGGCCAATGGAAGACAGAAATTCCGGGGTGGGCCCGAAACGGAAGGAGCCAGATGGCGGCTGGGAACCATTCCTGATGAACTACAAACACCATCAGCCACCACACCTGTAGAAGATGATGATTCAAAGGAGTAGGTGAGTAAAATTTTAGTGTTGAAATGAATAAAAAGAGGCCAAGGAGAGTTGTAGGTGAAAATGTGAATTATGAGATGATTAGAGCTAGAGAGAGAAGGGGGGGAGAATTATGATTTAGGTTTATTGATTTATTTGAGTTCAAGTTGAGTAGTTTCAGTTTTTGTTGTCTTATAATAACGATTATGGTAACAGAAATCTTGGTAAATGTAGCTGTAAGATTTCACCAATACATAGAAATTAAAGGTAATCGTCTCTTTTTTACTTGGTTCTACCTGACTACCTTTATGTATATAGATAGATTATAATACAACAACAATAAACTCAATGTTTCAAGGGCTCCCGCATATGCAAGGGGCTGGGAGGGGTGGGATGTACGTAGCCTAACCCCTTCAGGGTATTACCATAAAGAGAGACAGATCGATTATAATAGTTTGGCCGTATTTTGATTTTGTAATCGTGGGTCAATGGGTTGGGTTACAAGCAGAATTTTGTAGAACAACATTGGTTCATTTGCAGAAGGATTAGGGGAAGGACAACGGGCTATACTATCCTTATTTTAGTATCTCCAATAAAGAGAGATAGATTGAGAGAGATAAATGAGTTACTCTTATTTGACAGTTAAAGGATAAGGGTAAAAGAAATTATAGTTAAAATATGGTTAAAATTGTCTAAATCTTTTAAAATTGTATCCTCTTTGTTTTACCTCAAATTGGGGTAAAGAAAATGGGAGAATCTTATCTATCTTTACTCCTTTCTATTGTGTTGCCAAATAGGGGTTAAATGGATTTGATAGAGTTATTCACATCATAAGTCTCATGTTTTTAATTTTGTTTAAATTAGTCCTTCATTATTTTTAAATTTATTAAAATTAGTCCATCATCTTTTCTTTTGTTTAAAATGGTCTTTTATGTTTTATTTTTTATTACAAAATTAGTCCCTTATCTTTTTGTTTTTCACCTAATTTTGGTCACAATATAGGAGACTAATTTTATCATAAAAGCAAATATGAGGGGCTATTTTGAATAAAAGAAAAGATAAAAAGCTAATTTGAATAAACTTAAAAAGTTGAGGGATCAAAGTTATAAAGATGAGGGATTAATTTGAACAAAAAAAAAAGAGACTAATTTGAACAAATTTAAAAAAAAAAAAAGGGACCCAGTGGTGTAAATAACTCGGTTTTGGTATATTGATTTTTTTTTTTTTTTTGTGTTATGTATTTTATTATTACGTTTTTCTTTATTTTAGTTGAGGATCTCTAGTTTAATGTTTTGTACCTCCTCTTTATTTTAATTTATTATTATCAATTACTCTTGTAAGATAATTGCGGTGAGGTGATGTTGCTTAAAGCTTGTGCGCTAATGTGATGACTTGACCTCACTTATGGTCAAACTAGTGAGGTTATTAGTAATGCACCTAAACCAAAGTGGCTCTTTGAGCAGTAGTAGTAACAATAATAACAGACCCAGTGTCTCAAGAGCACCCGTCTAAGCGGGGTCTGGGGGTGGATGTACGCAGTCTTATCCCTTCAGAACCCTGCCTATAGGCTGTTTCTGAGGACTTCCAACCTTATAGGGTTGAAAACACAAGGAATTTCCAGGAGGTCACCTATCCTGGTACTACTCTCGCCCAAGCACGCTTAATTTCGGGAGTTCTAATGGGATCCGATGTATTAGTGCCTTGAAATGAACCCTAAAGTGGTTCTTTGAGCATGAACTCTAATATGCAAAACAAAGGTTAGAGGTCATAATGTGATCCTCTAGGGTACGGCTGTAATGCTCAAGTAATGAGAGAACGAGATTTACGAGTTGTTTCTATTGTCACATTGTGAGTTGCTTCTCTCTTAGTGTTGCCAAGTTAGTGTCAGTGGGGTAGTTTTTATTTCATTTTTATGTGATTTTTTTAATTTTGTTTTTCCTTGCACTCATCTTCCTTTTATAGATGATAAAAAGGTTCAAGTATGATAAGACTTCCATTTTTTGACATGTTGCTCTCATTTGAGTCGCTTTTTACATGTGGTGCCAAGCCATCGAGGGCTTTGGAATGGGATGTGATTGACCTTTATTGGACCCTCTATGTGTGAGATGATGGGTAACATTTTTTTTCCGATAATTAGCGACAAAGTTGTAATATAAAACAGACATCTTGTACAAATGGAGTAGTACCAGGCTGGGTGACCTCCTGGGAAGTCCTCATGTTGCCAACCTATAAAGTTGGGGGTCTTTGAAAACAGCCTTTCGGCAGGGTTACACCTTAAAGGGGTAAAGCTACGTACATCTACCCTTCCCAAACTCCACTGATGCGGGAGCCCTTGAGCCACTGAGTCTGTTGTTGTTGTTGTTACCTCGTACAAATGGATCTTTGGATCAACCAGTATCAAAACGGGGAACAAAACAAAGATAAAAGTAATCAAATAGACTAAAAATAGAGGATACAGGACAATTATAAGCAAAAACCAACAGATGCTATAAGACTATAACCACCACCGAAGAGGATGGACTAGGAGTAGGGAAAAGAGCCAGTGTACCTAAGTTGGGAGTGCGGTTGACAGAGAGCTAGTCGATGAACGCCTTAATCCATCAATGCAATGTGCTCAACTACAGCTGATTCATCACCATCAAACTCAGTCCAAACTTTTTCTCAAACTCACACGCATACTCCGCAGCAAGAAGCTTGTTAGCATCTTTCACACTTTCTCCCTTCTTCACCAATTCAACCAGAAGTTCGAAGATTCTAATTAGTTGAAGATTATTTTTAATAACTAATCATGTTATGAGTTTACTTCGATTGCATATCACATTTATAAATAATAAATGACTTACATATAATACATCATAAACATATATTTACACATAAAAGCAACATTTCTAGTGCCCTAAGGGCTCCCGACTAAGCAGGGTCTTGGGGGTGGATGTACGTAGCCTTCCCCCTTTAGGGTTCCGAGAACCCCCAACCTGAGGGTTGCAATATGAGGACTTCCCAGGAGGTCACCCGTCTTGATACTACTCTCGCCCAAGCACGCTTAAATATATGCGTATATATTTACAAATATACAATATAAATGACTCACATATTTGTCAATAATATAATATAAAATGGATCATTTAAAACATGTTCATGATGTCTATGACAGTTCATTATCAAAAAAGGTCTATCAATCAGAAACTTATTTTGAACCGCAAAAATCTCAAGATTGGCCCTGATTAGATGATTGGAATGATCTATGCTACAGATAAGCGATATTGCCCATGTAAATATGGTCTCTTAAAAATGCTAGATTTGGGTATTGGTGGCATTCAGGAGGGAGAATACCGTGCAATAATATGTAAAAAAAATTAAAAGATAAGTTATAGATAAGATAGATAATCAATGTCTAATAGACAAGCCTGAACCTTAATCCTTCCTCTTTTCCCAATTCAAACCTTATTTTCGTTATCACACCCAAATCCAAGCACCTTTTGATACTGTAAATGTTAGGTATTTTATTTCTTTACCTGTGTTTTTGTAGCGTATAAAAATAGCAAAATTATGTTAATGGGTCACAAAATACTTGAATTTCTTTTTCAATAAATGGTTGACCGATTCTCCAAATCGAACTAACAGATAACTGAAGCTCTAGTAACCCATTTTAAATGAAGGGTAACGGTTATTAAATTTTTATAAGTTTCTTAAATGATTATTAAGCCAATAAGTTAAACAATATGATTAACCGGTAACGAATGCTCGTAATTCTAACCCATTTGAAACGACACCATCTCATAACCCATATGTGCGCTTACTTGACAAAAGTCCCCTTTTGGTCACCGGAGTGATAAAAATGAACCTTTTGGTTAACCAAATCAAATTTTGTAAGAGTAGTCATTCAGCTTTTAATAAAAGTCTCTTTTAGTCATCTAAGTAGTTTAAAATGGACAAATTAGTCACCCAAATTAAATTTTGAAAGATTTAGTCATCTAAATTATAATAAAAGTCTTATTTAGCTATAAAAGTGGTTAAAAATGGACTAGTCACCAAAGTAATAATTTAGAAATTTTATCCCCCAATCTTAAATAACAACTTATTTTCATTGCTAAAGTGATTTAACAATGATAAAAAATTTATAATTCAAAAAAAAAAATTTAATTATATTTTTAATTAGTTATTTTATTGGTCCTCATATTTTTTTCAAAGTCTATGCTTTATTCATTAAAAAAATGGTGCATATCTAATTATTAATATTAGGTAAAAATTAAAAGATTATAAACTAATTTTGACATTATATAAAATTTGACAAAATATTCTTTAAAAATAGGAATTCAATGAATATTTAGAAGAAAAAAAGGAATCATTAAATGCGTGCATTAAAAATGATGAAGATCAATTTGGTTATAAATAAAATTTTTGTATATTTCATTGGTTCTCATTTTTTAAAAAATTTTCTAATGTTTAAAACACTTGGTATTTCTTGATTCTCATTTTTTATAATATTTTTTCATGTTTTATTTAGGGAAATCAATAATTAGATACCCTGAGATTTAACGATTTATCACCCAAGCATCATAACGTTTTAATATATATAATGAGTGCCTTGAGGTTTAAATATTTTATCACATAGATATCTTAAAATATTAAAATTTTATGAATTAGGCACTCTTTTGTCGAAATGCGATAGATTTTTATTGAAAAATGCTAAAATAGAATATGATTCCGATAATATGGTATAATTATTATAATTTGATGATTTTTTTGCCAAAGAATAATAACATTACACCTTATTTCAGTAATTTTTTTTTAAAATGATCTTCATCATTTTTAATGTACCCGAAAGTTATTGACTCTTATTTTTTCTAAATATTCTTTGAATTCTCACTTTTTAGAATATTTTATCAAGTTTTATTTAATGTCAAAATTAATTTATAATCTTTTAATTTTTATCTAATGTTAATAATAGATGTTTAGCAATTTGTTACAAATAAAACATAGATTTTGAAAAAAATATGAGGTCCAATGACATAAATAAGTCAAAAATATAATTAAATTAATTATTTTTATTGGAATGATAAATTTTGTATCATTTTTAAATCACTTTAGCGACAAAAATAAGTTATTATTTAAAGTTAGGAGATAAAATTTTTAAATTATTACTTAGATGATTAACTTGTCCATTTTAAATCACTTAAGTGATTAAATGAAACTTTTATTACAAGTTGGGTGACTAAGTTTTTTAAAATTTAACTAAAGTGAATAATTTATCTATTTTAAATCACTTAAATAATTAAAATAAACTTTTAATAAGAATTTAGTAACCAAATTTTTTAAAATTTAAATAAAAAAGTTTATGTGTAGTCACTTTAATAGCCAAAACGGGACTTGAGTCGCGCCTGCTTCTCTCTCTCTCCACTAAAACCCTTGGGACAAACCCACATTGCAAAACCCCCCATTCGGCAGCCATGGCTTCAACCTTCGTATTCGAACCCCCGAGCGACGAGGAATTCGAATCCGATCTTAAACACGAAAACGGGGCTCCGAATAAGTCCGAATCGCCATGGGACTTCGCCGCTTACTCCGACGCCGTCGCCGAGGAGCATGCTCTCCGGAACACCACCTCCGTCGACGCCAAGATCTCTAAAGCCCGCCAACGGCGTGCGGTCCCGTTACCTAACCCTAGCGACGATGATAGTTCCGATTCCGAGCCTCACAAGCAGGTAGTTTTATCTTGATTTGTGTTTTTGGTGTTGTTTTGATTGTGATTGGTTGTTTAAGGAATTGACTGTTTGAACAGGTTAAGCTGATAGGTGAAGGATTATGAATAGTTTTGTAGTCTAACATGTCACTTCATGCAAATGGCTGTTGGAGTTAAAGTGTATTGTGGGCTTAAATTATGTTAATATTGAAAGTGGGGCTATTGGGGTTGGAGATTGTGATCTCTTGGTCAAGAAAGGTTTGATACCGTGTTCAAGAATCAACTGTTCCAAAAGTCTAAGCGGATGGGTGAAGGGTCAAAACTGGTTTTATACTCCAACACTGCCTACTATATTAGAGAATGTACAAATGGTTAACTACAAGATGTTCTCAAAATTACAAAAAGTAAGAATAAAAACCATAAACTAATAACATTAGCAACATTGATAGTTCCAATTCCGAGCTCCACAAGCAGGTAGGTTTATCTTGAATTGTCTTTTTAGCGTTGTTTCTATTGCGATTGATCTATTTGCAGCCTGTTAGGTATCTTTGGGGACTTGTTGTCTGTCGCAGGAGAAATAAATTAATTAGTAATTACTTGTGTTATGCATGTGATTAAATAATATTTAGTTAGGTAAGTTTTCGTTTAGCTAGTGGTCCCCTTAAGGGACACTAGGGTTGTAATGCGGGGTATGAATGGATGATGAACGTTGAATTCTTCCTCCTCCTGATATTCTCTTCTCTCTCTCTCTGTGAATATTGCTCTCTTTTCCTCTAAATTTCTATTATAAACCTTGGTTAAGCTTCAAAGAGGGTGATATAGCTACTCTTCCTAGTTTTAACTATATCATTGTGGTGGCCACTTTAGGCTCACTTTGATTAATCCTTGGTTTCACATGCAATAGGGTAAGTTGGGTTCCAAAAGGCCTTACCTCTAACCTATAGAGTTGGCATGTATTTGTTACATATAAGGCAAGCGGGAGTATAAAACCATTCACGTGCTTTCACTCATTAGTTGCTTTAAGGGTAGTTGGTTACTTGGCATAGTATCAAAGCCTTATTTACCAAGAGTTTATGAGTTGGAATTTGAACAACCCTCACTTTCAATATTAATATACTTTCAGCACAAGGTATGAGGTGGGCTTGTGCACTATTCTTACTTCAAATCCAATGGGCATTGTGTTAGGGGGCATGTTATAGTATAAGACCATTCATGGACCTTCACTAATTAGCTTAAACTTTTGGGATAGTTGATTCCTTGACATATTCTAAAACCAATTGGCATGAGGTGGAGTAGCCACTAGACTAGACTTATATGGTGATTTCTTCTATCTTCCAACTCCGATGTGAGATTTCTTTCTAGAGTCACACGTGGAGTCCTTAACAAGACCTAAAGCATGGCACCAAGAAATTAGTTGTACCTAATGGTAAAGTGGGAATCACAGACATCACGCATTATGAGGGCTATGTCCTGCGGCCTTACCACGTGAACCAACTCATTGGGTTTACCAGCTTATTAGATTAATTAATTTTATGAATGATTTGATACGACGACAACAACAACAACGACATTTGATATAAATAGGTGGATTACAAGCCAGAGGAGGGTGATGATGAGGTGAATGAAGATGTGGATAGCAAGTCGTTTTTTGCGGCAGCTGATGGCGTGTCTTTCCATGCAAAATCATTTATGGAGCTGAATCTTTCAAGGCCGTTGCTTCGAGCATGTGAAGCATTGGGATACTCTAAGCCCACTCCAATTCAGGTCGAACCAAATTATTATTTATAGTATATTCGTTTACTCTTGCATTTTCCATAGTTAAGCTCATTAAGATTTGGAGTTCTATTTGCAGGCAGCGTGTATACCTTTAGCATTGACCGGGCGGGATATTTGTGGGAGTGCAATTACAGGTTCTGGAAAGGTATAAGACCTGGATTTACTGTCAAAGTTGAATTTTATTTGTTAATTTTTATATGCTTACTACAGATCCCTTTCAAGTGTGTTAGCTGTGTTTCATTTGGATATTATTTGGGATTTTGGGCATTGGAGGAAATTGTGTCATCTTTGATTTGGATTTTGTTTTTGTAGACAGCTGCTTTTTCATTGCCCACATTGGAGAGGCTGTTGTTCCGTCCAAAGCGTATTCCAGCAATTAGGGTCCTCATTCTTACACCCACAAGGGAGCTCGCTGTGCAGTAAGAGTCCTCTTGATCTCTGCTTAGTGCTTGTTATGGAATGTATTCACCCACATACATACTACTGCACTGGGTCCTTTGGGCACCATGAGTTATAAGTTTGCTTTTGAGGCACTGAGGGTGTGTGTGCAATGACCTTTGTTAGGGCCTTTCAACAACATGATGTGCCTCGTACATTCTCTCTCTCTTTCTTTTTCCAATAATAATTAAAAAAAAACATGATTTGCCTCTATGCTACTTGGGGTCTCTTGAAGCCTGTGATCTATGGCTATGGAATTGGAGTTAGGGGCCCTTGGTATGACCTATAGCTATAACCTTGATTTGAGAGGCCTAGCAATGAGAAATAGTATCATCAGTGACTAGTGGACTACATATGTTGTGGACGGGCCTAATCTCTAGAATTTGCTGAGACTCTTTATGTCAAAATCAAAACAAGTCTAAATTTTTCAAGTTCATTTTTTCTAGCTCTCAAGTCTATGCTCTCGAACTCTTAAGTCAGACTGATTTTACCTAAGGAAACTTCAATTTTACACGCTTGAATGTGTTTTGACTTGATTACTAAATCTTCCATCTTTCTCTCCCATTGTCAGGGTTCATAGTATGATAGAAAAGCTCGCTCAATTTACAGATATCAGATGTTGCCTGATTGTTGGTGGTTTATCAACAAAGGTTAGTTGTAAAGTTCTATTTAGTGTCAGGTGTATTTCATGCTTAATCATAACCTGTTGATGCAGCGCTTTCTTTTATGCCTCCTTGTTTCACCTTACATCTTGTTGATAAACTTGGGTTTGATTGTGCTTATCGTCTGTCGGGCTTAGATGGAATATTCGTGAACTTTCGCAAATTGTACTTGTCTCATAATATGTTCAACTTGCAATTTCCATTTTTTTTTCTTTTTTTTTTTTGCTGTCAAATATTTATGACAGTAAGCACCTCCTTTGTTTGTTACATGCTTTCACGGAATGAAACTTCCATTGGGTTATTTATATTGTTTGTTAAATATTTTGCATTTCTAGCAGTCATCAGAACACTTGTTTATGTCATGGTTGCTGGTTGTATTTCTAGCAGTTATAAACCCCATTGTACTCACATGATAATTGTTTCAGATGCAAGAGGTGGCGTTGAGGTCTATACCGGATATTGTTGTGGCTACACCAGGAAGAATGATAGATCATCTTCGCAATTCAAAGTCAGTAGATTTGGATGATCTCGCCGTGTTAATCCTTGATGAGGCGGATCGTCTTCTGGAGCTTGGTTTTAGTGCTGAGATTCAAGAGCTGGTGCGCTTATGTCCCAAACGGAGACAGACAATGCTCTTCTCTGCAACAATGACTGAAGAGATAGATGAGCTTATTAAGCTATCCTTAACAAAGCCACTACGCTTATCGGCTGACCCATCTGCGAAACGTCCAGCAACACTGACAGAGGAGGTAGTTAGAATACGCAGGACCCGAGAAGCGCATCAGGAGGCTGTTCTTCTCGCATTATGCTCCAAAACATTCACATCTAAGGTGATCATTTTTAGTGGAACCAAACAAGCTGCTCATAGGTTGAAGATTATATTTGGATTAGCAGGATTTAAAGCAGCTGAGCTTCATGGAAATCTCACTCAGGCCCAGCGCCTCGACGCTCTTGAGATTTTTAGGAGGCAGGAAGTTGATTTTTTGATTGCAACAGATGTTGCGGCTCGCGGGCTTGATATAGTTGGAGTCCAGTCGGTCATAAACTTCGCTTGTCCTCGTGATTTGACGACATATGTTCATCGAGTAGGTCGTACTGCCAGAGCTGGTAGGGAAGGATATGCTGTTACATTTGTCACTGATACTGATCGGTCTCTCCTGAAAGCGATTGCTAAAAGAGCTGGTTCTCAGTTGAAGAGTAGGATTGTAGCTGAGCAGTCAATAAATAAGTGGGTAGAGGCAATTGAGCATGTGGAAGAACAAGTTTCTGCAGTTATTCGGGAAGAGAAGGAAGAGATGGCTTTGAGAAAAGCCGAGATGGAAGCTGCAAAGGTTTCTCATATACCCCCCCGGCTTTAGTTCCTTGTCCTTTTATGAGTGGTTATTTATTGTTTTTAAGGGTGTACATGAGCTAAGCGGAGCCCGAGCTCGTCGGGCCCGAGGCTTGGTACATCTATATTTAGCTTGGCTTAGCTTAGCTCAAAACTCACTGCAGGGCAACTTCAAGCTATAGCTCAGCTCGTATTGGGTTAGGCTCGGCTCTGTTGAGCTTGAACTTTGACTTGGTGAGTTCTGAACTAAGCTTGCTTTATTTAGGTTCATTTAAGTTCGATTTAGGCTTGATTGAGCATATTTAAGCTAATAAATTGTATTAAGTTAGGTTCATTTAGGCTCATATAGGCTCACGAACCCACGAGCTTGAGCTTCACTAGGTTAGGTTTGGCCTGATAACCTAAACAAGCCGCCTCACTTCGGTTATAGCTTGAAATGAGCCAATCGTTTCAATCTTTATAATGAACGGGCTTACTAGCCGGCTCATTTACACCCCTAATTGACTTATCTCTAATTTATGGTATCCTAGTAGGGTACCCTTGCAGACATTGTGTTGAAATTTTCTTGTTTCAGTATGTAAATTGTGCAAAACCTAAAGCTAGATTTTGAACTTGATCTTACCAAATTTCAAATACAGGCCTAGATGTAAATTCCTGATATCAAAACTGTGAAGGTTTGCTTCCCATATTGTGAATCTGTTTAAGTTATCTACTGAAAATGCCGTAATGTTGCATCATTAAACATCTATTAGCATGAGTGCTGTATCTGGCTTCGTAATGACCTCATGCTAATGGTTTTTTTTTTTTTTGTTCATTAACTTTTTGCTAATGTTTGACAAGCCTTCATGGATTATTGTATTCTAGTTGACATTATTTTTTTTTGAACATTATAGTTGACATTATTATGCGCAAATATTGCCATGGAATTGTTCTTTCTATCTGGTAATATGGCTATGTTTATGCTGAAATTTTATTTTCACTGCTGAAGTACTGCTCTTTTTTTTTTACTGTTTGCAGGCAGAAAATATGATTGAACATAAGGATGAAATTTTTTCACGCCCAAAAAGAACGTGGTTCGTTACTGAGAAGGAGAAGAAGTTGATGGCTAAGACAGCAAAGGTGATTACTTATTATGGGTTTTCCTGGACTTGCATGTTGATCTAATACAACTATCCTTTTCTCATTTTGGACTATAGGTTACTAGTCACAAATGTCTCTGATTTTGGCTTAGGATCATATATGATCATTGATTCTTATTAAGAAACAAAGATCACAATTGATCTAGTATTTTTCTATTGTAACTTGCAACTATGTTCCAGATTGAACTTTTTCATGCTTAATTGATACCTGATATGGTTTTGGATTCCTATGACAGGCATCCTTAGACAAAGACAAAAGTTCAGGGAGTGATGTAATTAGTGCAAAGCAAGCTGAAGAGCTCAAGATGAAGGAAAAAAGAAAGCTGGAGCGCGAGGTATTTATTTATACTTTATGCTAATCATTCACTTCCTAAGGCTGAAAACTTTGGATGCAGTTTTATATGTATAACATTTTGGTATTGTTCCTCTGAGCAGAGAAAGTTGCCTCGAAAGAAGCGTAGAAGGCTCGAAGCAGCTAGGGAGATGCTTGAAAATGAAGATGAAAATGACTTAGAAGATGTATGTATTACTATTAAGCTGATACGGCTAATGGTCTAGCGATTAAGGGTCTACTTGGTTAAGTTTCTTCTTAAAAAAATTAATTTTTTCGGATTTTAAGAGTATTCGACCTAGCTAGCTAGGAAAGCGTTTTTTAGCGAAAACAAAAGTTATTTTTTTGTTTTTAAGTAGAAGCACGAAAATAGTGCTCTTATAAAGCAAAAGCATAAGCAAACATTGAAAATTTTCAGATAAGAACATCCTTATTTACAAAACCTTTTACTAACCAGCTTCTGCAAAAAATACTTACGAAAAAACCCTTTGAAGCACATCTTTAGCCTGGTCCAAGTAAAGTAAGCATAAAGAGCTCAAGCGATGTATGTGGCAACAGTTTTTTCACAAATTGGCTGAACAGGCCCTAAGAGGGTTGCCCTCGTTCTTGTGTTATTCAAAAATGCAGTAGGCTTGTTTATGTAATGTCTACCCGGCATTTTTTCTTATGTCAAAATGCATCTAATAGCAGGAGAATGAGAAGGGTAAGAAAGATAAAAGCGGAATTCCGCTCATGGATGTGGGCTATCGCCGAGCAAAGGCAGTCAAGGCTGGAAAAAAGGCACAAGATGCAGGTAGGAAGATGAAGAAGGCAGGAAATAAAGTGCAACATCCTCAATCTAGGACAGACGAAATGAAAGAGCTTTTCCAGACCGACATGAGTGACAGACGACAGAAAAAGAATCTTCCCAAGACAGGAAAGAAGTTGAAAGGTTCATTTAAAAGCAAGTCTAGGTACGAGTCCTTTTCTATCAAATATTGATTTCGGTGCAATAATTTGATTGATTAATTTACTTTGGTGCAAGTCATTTTATGACTTTGAATGGCTTTCTATACTGTTGAAAAGTCATGACACTAGAGTATGGCATTAATTTGCGATTCACGGTCATGTGGTAATTTTAGTGTCGTGGAAGTAGGGGTCATGGATATTGCTTAACCTATCGTTATAACTGCGTTCGGTTTCTTAAGAGAGCACAAGTTGATTTTAAGCATGCTTGTAAAAGTTCAAAGGAATGGTCGTACAATTTTAGCTAACTTTTAGAGTTATTTACATTTTGTACCCCAATGTTTTTGGGAATAATAAAAGGACCCCTAGCCTTTTTGAATAATAAAAAGACTCCTAAATTTTTTATCGTATTAACGACTAATTGCATTACGGCTTATCTTATGTAGCGACCTTTTATCTTATTTTATGCACTAGCGTAGTCATACCAGTTTGCTGGAAATAGGTGTTCCACTGCCACTCCGTTTGCTGCTTGGATTTGTAGATTGTGAAAGCTCTAATAAGTACTAATTGAATATTAGTTTGAGCTATGAGACACCAACGCGGCTGCATTTCTTTGGAGTGGATGGACGAGTTCCTTCGTCATTTCTCTTGATTCCTCAGTTTCTTACTCATGCAGACGCGGGTGTACTCTGATCAGAACTTGCATGCTCTTTTTTTTTTTTCTATAATTTGCGACAAAATCGCGACCACAAGCAGGCCACTTGCATGCTCTACTCTATTGTTGCCATCCAAATTTCTTCTAATTACTTTATCCCCTCCTTTATCTTTTCTTAATTTTACGACATATAAATGTGGTTTTGAGAAGTGAGTTGCGCTATGTTGCTGCTGAGTGTTTTCGAATTGTGACTGAGATCTGTAATTTGCAGGTATAAACGCAGGAAGTAGGCATATGCATGAACAAAAAGGTTTGTGAGTTGACCTTACTGACAATTTCACTGCCAATGAGGTCTGCTCGAATGAGATTGAAGTGCCATTATTCGAGTAGATTGCGAAGGATAAGAGAGACTGCAATAAGTAGTGATCCGATCCCTGGTTATTTCAAATCATTTCAAGTTTCGGGCTCATTTTTTGAGTTAGTTTTTGGGGGACATGATCTCATAATTTATTCTAGAATAGGGACTTGATGTAATGGGGGTTATATGTATCTTATTACAATGTCGTTAAGGGTATTCTTTGCATAGATTATAGTGATATACATATTGGTTCTTGTGCCTGAAAATTTTGGATTATCATATGAATGTTAATCAATTCTTTCGACTGAGCCTAAAAGTTCTGAAAAATTGAAGAGATTGCCCTTGGGTCACTGGGTTTGTTGTTGTTGGATGGCCGTGCGTTTGCAGGATGTATGGCATCATATTAACATACAGTCACAGAAATTTCTCTCCAGAAACTTGTTTAATTTTAAGTATTATTTCATGTTAGTTATATGGTTGGTACAAAATAAAATGATTCGACTATAAGAAAAATTATTCAAATAGCGAATTACCATATACCGTACAATCAGATTAATTTCAGGAAGGGAAAGAAGGCTGTCAGGTTGAGAACTTTTTGGAAACAGCACCTTGTTGCTTACCTTTCATCCCCACAGATCCCGCCTCGGTGGGAGCCTTTTTTGGGCACTAAGTCGTTGAAGGTTGGCAATTAGAAACTCCAGGTGTCATGCACTATTATTCTAAGGAAAGCTCGACAAGTTTTAAGCTAGAGCCAAGCTAGTTGAGTCCATATGCATCCCTTATTCTATGTGCTCTCAATGGTTGGAATGCCAACAAGATGGTTACTTCCACATTTTCTGCAAGGTAAATGCAATATGTCGATTTAGGTTTCATTTGTTTTAAAGATAACATTTTTCGTTTCAATTCGAATGCACAACTTTGTTGCAATAGTAAAAATTACAGAAAATATTTTCCGCCATTGAGAAGATACAAGAAGAAAACTATTTCCATCTACCCTCACGTTATACCCTCACGTTATATGCTTCACTTCAACCTCCCATTTGGCAAAATGTAAATCTCATACAAATTTACCGGATAACTATTTTATTTAGTTAGAAAGATAAAAGTTCTAAAAATATTTTGTGAAGAGAAATTTTCTTTTGAGCTAAATAAAACTTTAAATAGAGTTATTTACTCTATTAGTCCCTAATTTTATAAATTTGATCAAATTGATCCTTAATAACTTTTTTGTGTACTAAATAGTCCCTAAGGTATTTTTCAAATTAGAGAATCATTTTTTTTTCTTATTTAATATAGTCCTCTGTGTTTTCTACTATGACAAAATTGGTTTGAACTTTTATCTTATATCAGTCACTAGAAGGGAAATTTGTTATAAAATAAGACATGAAAAAAAAAAAACCTAATCTGAATAAAGTTACAAGTATTATGAAAAAACGGAGCAAATAACTCGATTACAGCACACAAGGAGCTCTAAATGGACATTATGCAAAGCTTTCGGGGTTTCGAACTCAATCAAGTACCTTAAACAAGCTTACAGTCTATTCAGATAATGTTGTGTTATTAAATACAGCTCACCCACAAACATAAACGATGACAGTTCAACCTCATGTTGGACACAAGGACTGTCCAATCGCACAGAGACTAGCAGACTTACGATAAACCGGGTCAAAGGTAGTGTTTTTCCGATGAGAAAATGGCTACTAAACTAGCTCTGGGAGCTAGCAAAGAAAAGAGCAATCTGAGCAGGACTAAAGTTCTATACAGCAGAAGAAAAAAGTTTAAAAGCTGTTCAACTACTGGGCTCAAGTACAGGCACCTGGTGGCTAGATACAGCAACCTAGCGCCTCAAAGAGGCTCCGACCAAGGCAAGGTCTGTTCGGGTTGTTTGGGGTGAAGGGAGGGAGGGGTGTACGCAATACTACCCCTAAAGGATGCTATACTGTAGAAGTCGTTTCTGAATAGTAGATGAAGTGAATAATTGTTATTGCTCAGATATGCAAACTAAACTAGTCTAATGATCCTCAATTACATGTCTTTAAAGGAAAGCTTAAAGCAACTCCCCCAATCCAGGTGAAGGGAAAAAAAAAAGAAGCTACAAAAGGAACCAACTGGAGTGTAGAACAATATACAAGACCAGGCGTAGACTCAAAAACCTGCAAAGAGTACATTTATGGCTTCTAAACCCATAAATGTTAGGCAAATATCCAAAAATTGGATTTGATTTAAATGCGAAATAACACATCTGAAATAACAGAGAAGAAAAGACAGAGACACAGAGCACACATAAATTTACATGAAAAACCCTCAAATTGATTGAAAAACCACGGAAAGGGAGGGGAATGGAAAGAAGAGGAAGTGTGCTGCCCTCCCTTTTCTTACCCCCTGTTTGGCAATAGGGTAATGGGAGGTAAATAGGGGTAAAGATAATGGAAGGTAAACTCTTACCCCTGTTTGGCAAAGTTTTACTAAGGGCAATGAGGGGTTAGTTCTTAACCTTCATTACCCCTCATTACCTCCCTTTATCCCTATTTTCTTTAACCCCCAAATTAGGGGGTAAGAAAATTTATTAATAAATTTTAGACATTTTTATCCATATTTTAACTGTAACTCTCTCTACCCTTACCCCTTTACCTAATTACGAAATAAGGGTAATTCATTTACCCCTATTTACCCTACTACTCTTAATTTGAAATATCCAAACAAAGGTAAGATATTACTTTACGCTTCCCCTTATTACCCCCCTTTACCTAATTGTCAAACAAGACATTAGTGCTTTTAGGGTCACAATGCCAAGGAGAGTTAGTTATTCAACTTGAATTATGCGCTATAAATGATTCCCCCGCTTTAACAATCCACCCACAAACAGCCATGCTTCTTTACCAGCTAATATGCCATTAAATGCAATAATCAATGCAATTATAGCGAACATATCATATGCAAAACACTCAAAAGAAGCACATGCGGATATCTTATCTATTAGCCCCAAAAAGTTTTTGAGATTGGTCCAAGGAATTCATGTGAACACAATTTAATGCAGGTAGTTGTGGACTTAAATGCATTTAATCCATTGGAAATAGGAGGGGTGTCATCCACTACCATAAGGTGATGAATTATAGCATTTAAGCACCAATAGTTGCATCTACTAACCTATTGGGTTGGGGGTCTCGGACACAGCTAGCTTTTATGGTAGCACTTTGAAAAGGTAAGGCTGCGTATGTCTCAACCCCTCCAACCAAAAAAAAGGCCCCTACTCTGAAAAGAGCTCTTGTGGCACGGAGTTTGTTGTTGCTGCATCTACTAACCATCATTTAAGATGAATTCTACTAACTCTATGCAGTTGCATAATTATGAAACACTTAAAGACAAAGCACTTTTGGTAATCATAAGATTTGGGTGCGTACAGGGATACTTAATGCACCCCACACACTACACTAAGAGAGATTATAATGAGAATCGCATACAAGAAATCTAAGAAAAGAAACTCAATAACAACAACAAACCCAATGCCTGAAAGGCTCCCGCTAAGGTGGAATTTGGGAAGGGTGAAATGTACGCAGCCTTACCCCTAGAGGACGCTACCTTGGAGGGAGGTTGTTTTTGAGGGCCTCTAACCCTAAAAAAGAGTCGAGTACAATAAAGTTAAAGTCAAATAAAGGAAAACAAAACATGCAAGCAACAATAGCAGCAACAATAGCAAATGTGAAGAGTCTAGGAGTCATATGAAGTGGCTTTGTTGTGCTAGTTTCTCCTAAAACAACTATGTCGGCCGTATGTATTTTAAACTGCCACTTAGCTCTATCTAAATGGTAGTTCCTCCCATAGGCTAGAAACTCAGTGGAGAGAATCAACCAAGTCACACATAGTTCATGACACTCAAATTAAAAGAAACTACAAACCTGCATCACAAAAAGAACATGCTCTATGAACTATTGATGTCTTCTCCTTTAAGTTTCCTTCTTTTCAAGAGAGCATGGAAGGGATGGGGTGGGACGAGATGTGATCTAAAGCTGTAAATCCAGGCTTTTTTTATAATTATTCACTACGCTCAGCATCAATACCAAGTGGGATTGGTAAGACCGACCACGTCTGGTAAACCCATACATTCATTAATCCAGGTTTTATCATCATCACCCACGAATGCCAAGCGCACACAAGCCAAAGAGCAAATATAGAGATGGAGACTTGCAAGAACCAAACTATTTACATTCAGATATGTCACCATAGCACATTTGTCCTTAACCCAAATGACAGTATAACTGAAACAATCTAAGAACAAAAACTATAATACCCAGATTAAAACCCAAATAGACATAGCAGTAACAACTACAATGGGTAAAAGTTTCTCGAGAGACTCACCTTCGACGATCATAAGCCCAACCCAGAAGAATTCTCTCCAGCCGCTGCAGTCAATCTCTTCCTCCTCTCCTCCTCGTAATCTGGGTCATCGGTGGGCAATTCAAACCTACAAACCGGACAAGAGTTCCTGGCGCCAAGCCATGGCACTATACAATCTCCATGGTATCCATGTCCACAAGGCATCTCCTTTGCAAATTCACCCACATTTACAGCATCTTTACATATAGCACAGACATAGCTTTCGTCCTCTGATCCAATCTCCACATTCCTTAATCCCTCCACTGCAGATTTCGACGCCGGTGGCGCCCCTCTTCTTCCCTCTGCGTCTGCTAGATTCTGCAGTAACGATTCGAACTCTGCAGCATTCACATAATCGCCTGGATTTCCCATATAGCCAAGGCCAATCCTGATATTTTTGGGGCCGAATGAGTGTTTAAATGAGATTATTCATATATAATAAAAACTTTGTTAACAATATAACGCTAATACAACAAATTATAAAATTTTTAAGGATTATTTATACAAAAGTCCATTTACTTTTCTTAGTGTGTCAATTTAAACCTTCTATATTTAATCGTGTCAATTTAGTTTTCTACAATTAATGTTGTGTCAATTTAGTCCCAAGTTCAAATTCAAGTTAAATTATTAATGTAATTTTTATTGATGTATTTTCAATGATATAATTACGTTAGATGCAAGTACCTACTACAAATTCCCCAGCTGACTCCACTTAACCCCACCCATAGATGAACCATCAAAAATTTCAATAACCATTCACCATAAATTCTACTCTAAGAGCAAATTAACAAAATTCAAATACAACAACTAAATTGACAAAGACTTTGTGTGTAAATGAAATGACCCAAATTTTAATTATAGAACTTATTAATATTTCCAATTCAACACAAGCAGTTGCTTGGAATTATATTCGTTCCGGCATATACCTGTCAGTTTCCGGCATCTCGAATCGGAATTCGATTGAATTCTCCTCCAATCCCATCAGAATCTCCGCCCAATCCACAATCCGGTTCCGCCCATCGCTCCTCGTTCGATTAGCGAAATCGCGGAGGCGAAGACGCAGCACATCACGCCGTCTTCTCCTCCGAATCTCGTCTTCTTCTCTCTCCTCATTCTCCTCTTCGCTCTCTTCGCCTCTGATCTCGACGCTATGCGCATCCTCGCTATCTTCCTCCTCTTCATCGACCTCGATCCGAAGGAAACCGTCATCGCCGGCGCCCGGATCGGACGCGTTAGAAGGCGCATCCTCCTCACGCGCCACCTGAGAAAGAAGATGGAGGATCTGGAGGAACTGTCCCCCAAGGGTAGAATCATCGTCGTTCTCGAAGGTTCTAGAAGGCGGCGCAATCGGCGGCGGCGGCGGAATAGATTCCACGAATCCGAACTTACACTCGTTGCAGATGACGTCGGGATGATCGGCTAGGGTTTCGATTGCGACGCGCTTGTCGCAGTGGTAGCACCAGTATTGTTCCGGATCTGAATCGTAGCGAGTCGGGTTCGTGGACCGGGTAGGTGACGGCATTTCAGCCATGCAAACGGCGTAACGGCGGCGGCGGGAGGGAAGGAGAGAGAGAGGAGGGGTGGTTGAGAATGGGGGGCTTGGTGTGGTTTCTCACGTGTTTTGTTTGAGAGGAGGGTGTGATACAGTGACCTGCGGGGTATGTTTAAATGGGGCGATTTCAGCCGTTGTATTGGCTTTGATGACGTCATGATAGATAGTAGGAGGGTTTGTCAGGGTGGTGGTTTGTCAGGGTGGTGGTGGATGACAAGCTGGTGATGTTAGAAGTACGGGTATAGTTGAGCCGAGCCGAATATCTTAGTACTCAATTCGAACTCAATTAATTACTAGGATATCTGAACTCGTACTTGAATTCCATTCGAGTAGTTGATTTTGCTCGAACTCGAACTCGATTAACTATTCGAGTACTCGACTCGACTCGAGTACTCATTTGTTGTGCATATGAACGTTCAACAAATTAACTCCATTATAATATTAATCTATACACTCAGACATTAGTTATACTTGATTTGAATAATTAATTACCGTCCATACTATATTTTAACATATACATCCATAAATCACATATATATTAATAGCAAATATGCATCAAAACCTAAGCTTTAAAAAATACAAGCAAATCAAATACAAGTTCTTTCACTCCATCATAAATGTAATATGCCATCTTTTACAAGGAATTCAAACTTCCTTCTTTCATTTCTACTATTAATATCACAAGCCATCCATTTAAAAAAAAATACACAAGAACTACTTCATATGAGTCAAGTATATAATCGAGTATCGAGTCGAGTATTTAATCGAGTATCGAGTCGAATATTAATTCGAGTATCGAGCCGTACTCGACTCGTACTCGTTTATTAATCGAGTATCTTTTGATACTCGAACTCGGTTAATTCGAGTTCAAGTCGAGTTTTATTCAAGTTACTCACGAGTTATTCGCGAGCGCTAGGATAGTTTACACCTCTAGTTAAAAAAAGGAGCATACCCAATACCTTAAGGGTTCCCATTTATGTAGGGTCGGGGGAACGGATGTACACAGCCTTCCCCCCTGAGGACTTCCCAAGAGGCTGTTTACACCCCTAGTTATGGAGGATGAGGACTGCCAGACAGGGGATTATGGCTTTTTTTGGGTTTGTTTATTATATATTTATTTAACACATATGTTAAAGTACATTAATTAGACAATTTTTTTTAGGAAAATTATTATTTAGATACTTTGAGGTTTAAGTATTTTTTAATTAGGCATTCTGACATTTTAATATATACAATGAGATATCCTAAGGCATAAATATTTATCATTTAATTACCCTGTGTTAGAATTTGATGAATTTTTCTAAGAACGTGATCAAATCTATACAAAAAATGTTGATATAATAAATGAATACAATAATATATATAAACAAATGCCAATATTTTTATCAAAAATTCAACGAATTGGGATAAAATATTCATTGAATGTTAATGTAACCACCTAAAAATTATCACATTCTATGTCATATTCACATTTTTTGATAAAAAATTATCAAATTCTAATAAAAATACTTATATATTATTGAAATCGTATTCAAATTTAGCATTTTCTGATGAAAATCTATTAAATATTTTCAAAAGGAGATCTCATGATATAGTGTAATTGTTCTATAGAAGGAATTACATGATTAGATAAGCTTCTTTAGTTAGTTGGTGAGCATCTTACTTAGTATGAAAATCTTGGTTGTTGAGTTGGTTAAATACTTGTATAAAAGCTATCCTTATACTTGTGAGAAGGCATGCTAGTAAATTAAATACATTCTTCTTCTCCCTGGCAAATTCTTCTCCTTCTCCCTCCCTTCTTCTCTTCTTCTTCTCTCTTATTCTTCTCAATTTCGTCATTTAGTTGATCTTCGAGGGGCAAACCGACCCTTCCTAAATTAATCCGTATCATCTCAATGATAAAATTTTAAAACTTCAGGGTATCTAAGTAATAAAATATCTAAAACTCAAGGTACTTGATTGTATATATTAAGATATTATGATACTTAAATAATAAATTCTTAAAACTTAAGGTACTTTAGTGATAATTTTTCTTCTTTTTATTGATTAATTTCAAAATAACGATAATTAATTTTTTTAATAATTAATTCATTTAGTGAAAGGTTTGTCTAACACGTGCCTGATGCTAAATATTAAAGTACTCAATTCGTATGCATAGTATTCTATTTTTGTGATAATATTAATGAATATTATTATAATTTTATAAATTATATACAATATCTTTCAATTAAATTATCATCGATTAATTATAGGAATAGGATCAATAATTCATAACATTGGGTTAACTAATAAAAAATTAAGCAATTAAATATAATTCATGCATCTTAACATATGTTTATTGGACACAAAATAGAAATTTTTTTCTTTTTGTTCATTTAAATTTACAACTATCCAGTTAAATTATGAAAAAGAATTATTTTCAAATATATTAATACTTTATAAAAGTGTTTTTGTAAAATATATTCTTATTGTACTTTTATTTTAAATTTTTTAAATTTTTGCTTTTATTTATGGTTTTAAGCGATTTATTATTTTTAAGTTTTTGGGTCAAAACACAAAAAAAACTTATATTTTTATTTAAAAACTATTCTCTTTACAAAGCAAACACCTTCGAATCTATAAAAAATATTCTTTTTTGAAAACATATTTTTTCAAAATTGAAACTTAGTCAAATATGTCCTAAATTAGAGCGTGATTAATTTAAGGATAATCTTATTCTTAAGTTAATACTATTATTATCACTATAATTACAAGGGTAATATTTTCTATAAATTATATTATTATTATGATAATAATATTTGTCGCTCTTAAATTTAAAAAGGCAAAAACCTACAGTTGATTGATTACAATACATAATTAATTAATTAAAAAAAGTGAAATTTATACAAATTAGTGTGGTTATTTATAATACTTTAAAAACATTATAGTATTTAACAATATTTTTAAAGTACGAAATCTTTAAAATTTTATATTTCAGACATCCTAGGTCTAAATACGCTAGCATATCACTGAAAAAAGAAACTCAAAAATAGTCTAATTAAAAGTAAACAAATTAAAAAAGATTAAACAATTAGAAATTTCTTATCCCTGTATACCTTCATTAAAAAACCGATCCAATCCTAACCCAGGCCATCATCGATAGCTGATGGCGCCAAGATCGGTTGGGTGTTGAGAGACCGGCTTCCGATGGGGTCTAGGGGAGCGTGGTGTGGGTGTTAGTCATCGGGGTTTGTAAGGATATTTTTGTAATTTAAAAAAAAAAAAAAAGAATAATTTTTATATTTCTATTATGTAGTTGTTTTTTCAGGTTTTTTTGACGAGTCACTAAAAAATGAATAAAACCTGACTTTGAGGTTTATGTGATTTTGACGAAGGGTTTTCTTTCATTCCTTTAGGCTCCGTTTGTTTGGAAAAGGGACATTTTCATCTTAGAAAATTTTCTTATTGACAATTGTTTAAAAAGTTTTAGTTAAGAAAACGATTTCATTATCTATGTTTAGATAGGGGTGTTCAAATACCGGTCTGGACCGAAGAACCGGACCGGACCGGTTATTCGGTCCAAGACCGGACCGGACCGATTCAATTTCGGTCCGGTCCTGAGTCTGCAAGTTGACCTTATTTCTGGTTTCGGTCCGGTCCGGTCCAAACCCGAAAAACCCAAGACCGGACCGAAAACCCGAATTATGTTGTTGGGCTTCCTATATATTTTATTAGATTTTTGGTAGATTAATCTAGAATTATAATATTTAGGCCTAAAATTAGTTTAAAAATAGCCCATAAACACCTATATTAAATTATCTTGTTTGTTTTTTTGAGCAACTATTGCATTTTATATATTGCTACGACTTATATACGTAATTATTTCTAGTTAATTCAAAAATAATTTCGTTGGTTATTAGTGAAGAATCTAGCAATGCGAATCAAATCAAAGGGGCCAAATTGTTAGGGTCGGGTTTAGTAAATATAAGTTATTATGAGCCGTTGTATTTGGTGGATGATCATTTAATATTTTTTATTATTTCTATTATTTATTTTTATTATTTTTTCTATTAAATGCCTTTAAAGTTGCCCAAAATTGACAAAATATGGTAAATTTAACTTATATTAAAAAAGAAAGAAATTATAATCGGTCTATATCGGTCCGGTCGGGTCCGGTCCATGAAGTAACCGGTCCGGTCTTCGGTCTTCAAAAGAGGCTAATTTCGGTCTTCGGTCCAGTCCGGTCCGGTCCGGGTTTGGACCGATGAACACCCCTATGTTTAGATGAGATTCACTCTTGATTAAATTTAAGTTAAAGTAAGATATTAGATATACGACGTGACATCACGGCGAAAAATGTTTTATGCTTCGTGAAAAAACATGTCATTATTTCTTTCTGAGGAAAATATTTTCTGTCAAAGGAAGAATTGCAACTCATTTGTATTATTAAACTATAAAAATGTGCCTGAAAACGTTTTCGTCAAATCTAAGAAGACATCACAATGGGGAATTAAGTTTTCCTTTGAAACAAACAACGAAAAACCCCACTCGGAATTTATATTTCCTTGGAAAACCTTTTTTGAAGAAAAATTAATTCCTAAATTCTACTTTTTCGGTCAAAACAAACGGAGCCTTAATAATAAAAAATTCCAATAGTTTTAACTTGAGTTAAAAAAAGTTCCATCACTAAAAAAGATAATAATAATGATCAAGTAATGTTAATTACCAAGAAAATTTGTATCATGAGACTAAAATCACTATTTTCAATGCAGTTTTGTGACTCTTATTTTTTAGAGGTTGTATCGTAATAACATTAGAACTTCGAAGTTGAGCGTGCCTGGGCAAAAGTAGTATCAAGATAGGTGACCTCTTAGGAAGTCCTCCTGTTGCCAACTCTATAAGGTTGGGGGTCCTCGGAAGCTGCCTTTCGACAAGGTTACACCCTGAATGGGTAAGGCTGCGTACATTCACCCTCCAGACCCTGCTTAGGTGGGAGCCCTTGATACACCAGTTCTAATATTGTTGTTGTTGTATAGTAATTACATTTTTTATTTTAACAATAACAAATTTTAGAAGACGACTGTTATAAGTCATGATTATACATAGGTACCCAACTCATCTCACACATCTCTTTCATAATTATTCATTGAATCATACTACATCATTTTGCGTGTAAAGTACGGTGCAAATTGATTGCACAAAATGTACCAACTCAAAAATATGCAACAATTTCAAATATTGAGTGCTTCATTATATTTATCAAGTCACTTGCTTGGTTAGGAAAATGATTAAAAATGATATTACTATTTATTACTGTTGATAAAAATATTAGTGGTTAACTGTTGTTAGAAAACCAGATAAGATAAAGTAGAGAGCGATTACCGCGCTTTGAGCTTGGATCCCTAAGCACTGGCCAAAAAGCACAATGCTACCTGCCAAATAGGGAAGCCAAGAAGGCAACCATATAAAACAGACCTTTTTGAATGCTGTCACCAACATTCTGGTTGTATTGCAAAGTTATTAAATTACAATTACAACTACTGTGAAATGAAATAAAAAGGATGTGCATTGAAAGCAATAGAAAATATCGGAATTTGGTTGTGGAGCTCTACCTAAGTCTTCAGTTCTCTTATTTATAGATCCTAAGATTACTTCCTTCTCTGAGATTTCCACACGCATATCTATCTCTTCCGGGAGAGTTCTCCATGTTCACCTTAAACTCTACCAAAAATTGGTAGTTGTTGAGAAGCGGTGCCTTCTGCTTCACATCTCTCTCAATTTTCCAATTGTCTTCCAGGCCCACGTTAACTGCATCGAGTGCGTGCTTCACTTTATTAAAATTTGAAACGGCCTCAAGCACGCATGTTTGCTAGGTGTATTTCCTAATCACATGTCAAATAGGTGCATCACTTAATCGAAATAGTGTTGTTCTTCAAGATGGGACTTTTACAATGTTAGCACCCATCTAAAAGTTGGTGAAAAGATTGGTCACCTAGAAGTAGCATGAAAAGATCGGTCACACGCTTTCTAGTTATCAAAAATAGAAGAAGTTGGTGAAGAATGATGAACGTATCAAAGATGTTGATAAGCTTCTTGTTATAGAGCATGCATGGGAATTCAGAAAAGAAAAAAAAAAAAAAAAAAAAAAAAACAACAACAACAACTCGAATTGAGTTTTGGTAGTGATGAATTAGCTATAGTCGAGCATATTGCAATGATAGAGTAGGGTGGCGGTTGTCCCAACTCCCTATTAACTTCATTTCCATCTTTGGTACATTTGTTTTTTCGACTGTACTTGGTCCATCCTCTTTAGTTATGACCACAATCATGCAACGCCTGTTGGTTTTACCTGCGACTGTCCTGTAATCCTTTTTTTATATGTTTTGTTATTGTCACTATTTTGATTCCTACTTTAATACAGGTTAACTTATGTCTCGTTCATATGAGATTTCTATTTTGTACTACAACTTTGTCGGTAATTGTCGAAAAAATCTAATATCACTTTGAAGTAAAACATGTAACTTCAAAGACCATGGGCGCCCACAGCGCAACACAAGAAACCACCACCACAAATTGAAGCCCCACACCAAATTAAGGAATTGCAATAAATTTTGTCTTACAACCACAACTACATACTCGTTATTAAATTTGTATCATTTGTGTCTATTTGTTTTATAATCGTATCAATTTAGTCTTTATATTATTATAAATACTGAGCTATTTATGTCTTAAGTTCTCATATTTTACTTATTATATTAATTAGTTTTCGTATTTTTAATTATATCATGTCAATTTATGCACAGAATTGGACATAATCCTAAGCAACCAAGCAACCGCTTAGAGTCCCTAGATTTTAGGGGGCCCAAATTTAAGAGATGTAATTTCTAAAGTGTTAATTTGTCAAGGAACTACATGTCCCAAAAGCTTAAGTTGATGGATAAAGGCCCATAATTGGTTTTATACTCTAACATGCCCCTCTCATGCAAATGCCCGTTTGGGCTTGAAGCGTGGATAATGCACAGACCCACCACATACCTTGTGCTTAAATTATGTTAATATTGAAATTGAAGGCTGTTGGAATTCAAACTCCTAACCTTTTGGTTACAAGACTCTAATACCATGTCAAGGAACTATCTGCCCTAAAAGCTTAAGCTAATGGATAAAGGCCCAAGATTGGTTTTATACTCTAACATAATTGTTAATATTAATAAGTTTTATGATTAAAATTTCTCTAACTTATTGTATTAGTAATATGTTGTTGAAAAAATTTTGTTAGGGTCACATTTTGATATGTTCACCTAGGGCCCCAATAATGTCACGACCACCCTTGTTTAAAGCATAGTTTTTATTTTATGAACAAAGTCTTATTGTGAAATGCGAGCCATTGCCCAAAATGGATCAAAATAAAAAAATATTACCTAAAATATCTTATTTCAAAAAATATTTACCTAAATAGCCTCCATATCATCAAATTTGAATTTTTTTTTTTGGGAAATATCTCCCTTCCTATGATAATAATTTTAAAAATAATAATTTATACTAAATATTATATAAACAAACAACTATAATTATATAACTATAATAATGAGTAAATTAAAAAATTATATATAAATAATATTATTTAATATTTAACAAACAGCTTAATTTAATTTTTTTATTATAAATTACATATATAATTTAATTAAAATGCATGTTATAAAGCTAAATATAACAAGAATATAAAATATAATTAATATATTTAATTTAATTAATAATTTATAATTTATTAAACAATTAAATAAAAAATTTAAAAAGGTTTAAAGTATCAAGTACCCCAAAACAGAAAAAAAAAATTAAAATTTTAAAATTGATGACATGGAGGCCATTTGGGGAAATATTTTTTAAAATAGATCATTTTGGGTAATAGTTTTTTATTTTGGGCTATTTTGGGCAACAGCTCGTGAAATGCACATTTAAAGTTACATGCTAAAAAAAACTATGTTATTACAATTTAAATTATATAAGACTAAATTATCACAATTAACAATATCAAAACTGAATTAATAATTTAATACAAGTTTAGACGAAAAAAATTTGTAAATAAATAACTCTATATTTTCAACTTTATATTATCTTCAATATCCTTTTGCACAATGTTAGGAATATGCCTTAAATTTATGTAATTTAGTCATGAGTCTCGCCGATAGCAAGCTGATCGATAGGAGAGCAACGCTGGAGAAAAATCAAGATTTGCAGCAGAAGGGGGGCCGATTGATAGGGAGTTGATTTCCGCGTACCCTAACTGTTTAGTATAAATATGGGTTCAGGGCTTCTGTTTTAGGTATCCAATCAAAATTAAGAGAGAGCCGCCGTCATCAAGGCTTTTGAGAGCATTACGAGAGTTTAGAGGGAGCGATTCAGTAATTCTCCATAGATCTCATTCAGAGGAAGTGTCATTGTAATTCTTCTATTATTCATACTCAATAAAGAATCTCCATCTCCGTCCATGGTTTTCTACCCTCTCGATTGAAGAGAGGTTTCCACGTAAATCTCTGTGTTCTTCGTTTGTTCTTCTTTACCTTTTTTGATTACTTCTCTTGTTTGTTATAATATTTGAATCGAATCCAGTTCTGGGGTGTTAAGTTCCGCATTAAGGAGGTATTGATTTTCTAACAAATTGATATCCGAGTATATCAAGTTGTTCTAGATTTTTCCTCACAAATTGGTATCATAGCATATCAGATTTGTCCGAATTTCTCAATAATTGGTATCAGAGCCCTGTTTATTTCAATTTGGTACTATGACGTCTGCAGTTAAATATGAATTTGAGAAGTTTGGTGGTCAAGGAAGTTTCAGTTTATGGCAGGTTCACGTTAAGGGCCTTTTGACTCAGAGTGGCTTGAAGAAAGCCTTAGAAGGAAAAGAGAAGAAACCTGAGAGTTTATCTGAAGCACAGTGGGAGGAGTTAGACGAAAGGGCTCTTATGGCAATTTAGATGTGTCTTATCGATGACATTTGGACAGAAGTTCTGTAAGTGAAGACCGCTAAGGAGTTGTGGGAGAAATTGCAGGATATATTCTATCTAAAGTCAGTCTCCAACAAACTCGCAGTTAAGCGTCGGTTGTTCATATTTCGTATGTCGGAAGGTACGTCACTTAAGAATCATGTTAATGAATTTAATTCATTAATTCAAGAATTAAAGGAGCTTGATGATGCACCTAAGGATGAAGATCAAGCTGTGTTATTGTTATGTTCACTCTCTACCTCTTATAAAGGCTTCGTTGAAAGCATGATTTATGGTGGTAGGTCAACTATCATAGTTGATGAGGTTAAGAGAAACCTACTGAGTAAAAAAATAGTAGATAAGGAGTTGTCAGACTCCGTTCAGAACCCAGGTGGTGGTTTATTTGTGAGAGGAAGAAATGGGAATAGAGGATCTGATCATGGTGGAAACAAGTCTAGGTCTAAGTTTTAGACATCAAGACCTATCCTGTAATTACTGTCATAAGAAGGGGCATATTAAGATAGATTGTTACAAGCTTAAGAGGAAACTAGAAACAGATAACAGGTCTGACCAGAGATCTGCAACAGCTAGTGTTGTAGTTGAAGATGAGGATGATAATGATATACTCTCTGCGTCTAAACCTCAGTCCAGTTTTAGAAATAATTGGATTTTGGATTCGGGTTGCTCCTATCATGTTTGTCCCAATTGAGATTAGTTTTCCACGTACGAGTCAATTCAAAGTGGAGTTGCTTTGATGGGCAATGATGCTACATGCAAAGTTTTAGGTATAGGAACAATTCGTGTTAAGATGTTCGATGGCACTATCAGGACGTTGAATGATGTTCGTCATATTCCTGATTTGAAGAAGAATCTCATCTCGTTAGGTACACTTGAGTCTCATGGGTATAGGTACACAACTGAAGGTAGAGTTTTGAAGGTCGTTAAGGGTGCTTTAGTTGTGATTAAGGGCAGAAGGGTAGGAACATTATATGAACTTGTCGGTTCCACAGTTGCAAGATCAGTTAAGATATCTTCATCATCATCGTTGACAGAACCAGTTATCACAAAGTCAAGGCATTTGAGATTGGATTATTCAGGTTATAAAAGTCTGTCTGAGCACAGTAAAATGGGCTCGTTGTGTGGTCAGTCTACAGGACTGAAATCTTGTGAACATGGCATTTATGGGAAGCAGAAAAGAGTTCGCTTCAAGCAATTCCTGATGAATAGAAATGTCACGTTTGATGAGTCTTCATTGCTATCTCTCTAGAAGATGTCATAAGTTAGTTGTGATTCAAGTCAGGTGAATAAGCCAGAGAAAGTCCAATTTCAGTTAAGTAACACAGTTCAGCAGCAGGTGGCTGTTTTAGAAGATGTGTCAAGAGCCAATTCAAAGAAGAAGAAGATTAGAATTGCTGATAACCTTACAAATATGTTCACTCAGTTACTACCTAACAGGAAGTTCAAGCATTGCTCGGACTTTATTAGGTTTTCTATTTTGTTTAGATAACCCCGTGTATGGGGTGTTTTGTGGAGTAGGTGGAGAAATTATGCTTCAGTGTAAATTTGAGTCAAGGTGGAGGTTTCTTAGGAATATGTTTCAAATTTATGTAATTTAGTCATGAGTCTCGTCGTGAGCAAGCCGATCAATCAGGCGGTACAACCGATCGATCGGAGAGCAACACTGGAGAAAAATCAAGATTTGCAGCAGAAGGGGGACCGATCGATCGGGAGTCGATTTCCGCACGCCTTAGCCATTTAGTATAAATATGGGTTTAAGGCTTATGTTTTAGGTATCCAATCAAAATTAAGAGAGATTCGTCGTCATCAAGGCATTTGAGAGCATTACGAGAGTTTAGAGGGAATGATTCAGTAATTCTCCATAGATCTCGTTCAGAGAAAGTGTCGTTATAATTCTTCCATTATTCATACTCAATAAAGAATCTTCATCTCCACCCGTGGTTTTCTCCCCTCTTGATTGAAGAGGGGTTTCCACGTAAATCTCTGTGTTCTTCTTTTGTTCTCTTTTACCTCTTTTGATTACTTCTCTTGTTTATTATAGTATTTGAATCAAATCCAGTTCTGAGGTGTTAAGTTCCGCATTAAAGAGGTATTAATTTTCTAACAAATTCATATCCGAGTATATCAAATTTGTTCAAAATTTTTTCTTACAAATTAGTATCATAGCATATCAGATTTGTCACACACTATTAAATACCTAAATAGTACAATATTTAAATTAACGCAATTAAAGCACCCATAATTAAATTAAAGTGTGGCTTTTTAATGTTCAAAAAAAAATAAATTAAAGTGTTGTTATAATCATGACAATAATTACTCCATATAAGCTTAATGATGTGAAGGGTCATTTATGACAAACACCCTATATTTTATTTATTATATTAATTTAATTTTTATATTTTAAATTATATTAATTTAGTTCATCTACTATTACATTATGTCAATTTCATTCCTATAGTAGAATTTTTATTAAGTTTTCGATAAAATTTTAATAATTCAGCAACAAGTTAGATTAAATTGAGTTAATGATAGATCTGTACTTGATTTATTTCATCGGATATGATTATACCATTAAAAATTATATTATTGACTTAACTTTAATTTAATTATAAAATAAAATTGACACAATATAGATAATAGAATAACTAAATTGACATATTTAAAAATATAAAAATTAAATTACCGCAATAAGCAAAGTATAATGAACTTTGGTGCAATATAAATTATAGTGAATAACAACCGCAATATTTCGCAAAGTTGTTCCGTATTAACAAATTAACATGACCCTTGGATTGACTCAGCAAACTTGTAAATTAGCTCACATAACTTTACAAAGTTGTTATTATGATATGACTTATAAAAACTAGATGAAATATCGATTTTGCTCTGGCAACAACAATTTTATCAGGTCGATAACCTTACCCATTTCAGTTTCATTTTAATTTATAGTTACATGGGAACGAAGGCGTGTTGCTGAGGCAGTCCAAACCAGAACTCCGACGCCGGCGACTTCACAGCGACACCGTGCCAGCAAATCCCACCGCGGCACATCACCCCCGGTGCGTGCTGCTCACGCGCCACCGCGTAAGTGGCTTTCCGGGAGACGTCCCATGTCAGCGTCCCAACTAGGACCAAACCCACCACCGCGGTCGACGCCACCAGCACGAACACACCCGTGAAATTCCTACCCGCCACTAGCGCGTACACCTTCACCGCCGCAATCACCGCCAGGTAAAGCGTTGTAAGATTCGCCGCCACCGTGTCCGACACCGCCATCTCCGCCGCCGTGGAGAAGGGAATCTTAATTTGAGGGGGGGGTCAGAGAGAGAGAGGTGTGAAACGGCATAGGGAGTTTGAGGTTATCTTTATGGGTTTGTGGGTTACTGAGTTTGATTTTATCTCTTTTTTTTGTTTTTTTTGCATTAAAAGGAAAGGAAAAGTTAGTGAAACGCAGCGTTTTGTAGGGGTTGGTGGGTCCAGTGAGGGGGATTGAGTTGAGATCTTTTTCCTTTTTCCTGTATTTTTGCGGGGGGGTGTATACGTGGCACTGGCATAATGATGACTAGCTAGTGTTATTCAATTCGAATTATTTTCTTAGTAGTTGTATTATATATAAAAAATGCAAATCGTAATATTTTTAGTGTTCAAAAGACTTCTATCTAAGTAGAGTTTGGGAGTGGATGTACACAGTCTTTTTCTTTCAGAGTGGTACTCTGAAAAGATGTTTTCGAGTACCTCCAACCTGAGGGGTGAGAACTTTCTAGACGGTCACCCATCCTGGTACTTCTCTCGCCAAACATATTTAACTTCAGAGTTTTAATGTGATTCGGTGCCACCACGTTGGTACCCTCTTTGGTAGTTATATTATATAACTTATAGTAACTATTAATTTACTATCAGGACAAAAGCTAAAATAATTATTAATTTAAAAATATTAAATTACAAAAATATTAGTATTTTTTACCTATCATTAGCCTATATATAAGATATTCATGACACAACAGTGACACGGCAATACTCATGAGCTAAATCTCTCCCTGTTCGAATGATAGATGCTGTAGATTCTCTGCATCTGGGATCAGAACGCTTGATAACTAGGGAAGATAATACAATTCCTACCCCATGGTTGGCAAATGAAGGGATGGGAGTTGCTTGGCAACCGTCTGGACATGTCTCCATCCACATCAACGGCCAAATCATTGGGAGATGGGCCCTACAGCGGTCACTCCTGCATGCCAGGCCTCGTGCTTCACAGCATAAGGCACATCCTCCTCTACTATTGCCATGGGTTGAGAATCGAGAAGGTCCAGCTCTGCAACATCGTGATCAGATAACCACACCGGATACCGATACTCCAGGAAGCAACAGTGATAATGAGTCAACGACATCTGGGCCGGAATTCCCTCTAGGATTCGAGCCAATAACATCAATTGATATCTCTCAAGCTGAGGTTAGTTTGCCGCAGAGTCAGCAAGTATCAGCTCCACTCATGGAAGGGCCTAGCTTGGGCGGGAGGAAAAAAGAAAAAATTCCGCACAACGAAAAAGAGAGTGAAAAACTATCAAGCGCAAGATGAAGGAGAGAGAGGAGCGGGAGTTGCAAGAATTCTTGAAGGACATGTCTCCTAGAAGTAATGCTGAAAAACCGACTAGGACAGCCGGGAAGAGGAATAAACGGAATAGGGGAAATCGAATCAACAAGATCACGGAAGAAGAGTATGATGAGAGGATCCTCAATGCGGAGTGGGTAATAGAGTTAGGAGAAAAGGTGGGCTTCACCTTTGATGGTTTCGACCCAACTATGATGGCAGACCTTATTGCTCAATGATATGGCTTGGGTGTTGGTTTGTGGCTTCAGTCCCACTCTGGTTCCTGTGCTGGCCTTCTGTTTCTTCTCTTGCTATGATCCCTGTTTGTGTTGGTTGCACGTGCTGTTGTTTCTTGTCTCCGTGTCTTTTTTGGTCCTTTGCTGGCAGTTTGTTGTGTTGTGTTTTGTAGCGAGCGTTTCTGTTCCGGTTTTCTTGTTTTGTGTTGGATGTTTTTGGTCCCCGTATTGTTGCGGTCGGACTCTGGCCTCGCCTAGCGAGTGGCCAGCTTATTTAGCGATTTTGTTGCAATTTATCAAAAAAAAAGTTTAAATCTGGTTGTATTTTATTTGGTATTTACATAGATATATATATATATATATATATATTACAATTTTAAATATTTAGTAATAAATGTTAAATTTTACGATAGCTAAATGACAAGTTTCTTATAAATTATTTAATATTGTTGTTATATTGTATGTATTGTATGTATTTTTTTACCAAAAAATGAGTAAATTACATATTAATATCATGAGATTTATTGCATTACTCTATTAGTCTACAAACTTTTTTTAAGTAACAAATTTATTTACAAGTAAGCTTGGGCCTTGGTCTTACGGCTACACTTGTATCTTGACTTTTTGCAGCTAATAAATAAAAACTTAGTCCAAAATTTACGTATAAATAATATGATAGTACAAATAACGAAGTAAAATAGTATAAAATAGGTCTCTCATCTAACTCTCTTCCATTACCAATATCGAAAGATCTTGGTTCATTTATAGAATCAGGAGAATAGTGAGTTAAAAACGGGTTTAACAATAAATAACAACAAATTCTACTATTTTAATGCCATCATTTCAATAATATTATTAAATACATGTAACTTTTAGAATAAAATTATTTAAAAAACGTATATAAACTAAAAAAATAATACATTAAAAAAAATGTAACTTTTAGAATAAAATTATTTGAAAAAGTATATAAACTAAAAAAATAATACATTAAAAAAATTAATACATTAAATTTAAAAAAGTATGTGAATTAAAATTATTTCAAATTAGTAATATATAATATAAGAAAAAAAATTTACAATTTATTGGGGGTGGAAAATATGTCGTGTCATGACGTGCTTGTGTTCGTGCTATGCAAGGGGTCTTAGAAATGAGGGTAACCCGAATCCGACACATTTATTAAACGGGTTAGGAACTCTCAACCCTTACCCAACCTAATTATTAAATGGGTAACCCGCAGGTTACCCATTTAATTATAGAGGTGACTTTTTTCACTAAATGCTAGTTTTTTAACTTACAAATATGTTAATAATGTATTTTATGGTTGATACTATCAATAAATACTTGTTATATTTATAACTGTTAAAATAAATTATTAAATTAATATTACTAAATATAGTTCAAATTATCTTAACGACCAAAAAAAAAAATATAATAACAATAATATATTACTTAAATGCCTAATATAACTATATAAACGAATCAATCATGTCGAAAATAGGTTACACGAGTCAAACCTAAATTCAACCCAGTTACTTAAACGAGTTAAATAGGTCAACCCAAATTCAGCCCGCCTTCAAAACCCCCAACATTGGGGGTCCTCGGAAACAGTCTCCCTTCAGGGCAGCCCTGGAAGGGAGAAGGCTGCGTACATCTACCCCCGACCTTGCTGATGCGGGAGCCCTTTGAGGCACTGGGCTGTTGTTATTGTTGTTGTCTGTTTAAAACCCCTAATCCAAACAGGCTATCTTTGTATTGTGTCTGTATCATATTATATTATCGTGTCAGATTTTGCTAACCTTACAATTTATGAGGTTGATCAAGGTGGGTGAGATGTGACGGCGTTGTTTAAGGGTCCGTGTTATGGTACTGGTGTAGTGTCAGCCTCCATCGATTGGCCATTTCACCGGTGCTCTGTTTGAGAATGTTTGTACTTCTTAATTTTTAGAAAAATTATTAAGTGTCTCAAGTTTGATGATTTGTTATTTATGTATTTTAATATTTTAATATATATAATAAAATATTTTAAAGTTTAAAAATTTTAATACTTATGTATTTTATGTCAGAATTTGATAAATTTTTGAGAGAATTAGACTAATTTTATATAAAATATATTAATGTAGTATATAATTATGATAATATATAAAAATTATTTCAATTTTTATGCCATAATTTGATGAGTTTTTGAGAGAATTAGACTAATTTTATACAAAATATGTTAATATAGTGTATAATTATGATAATACATAAAGATCATTTCAATGTTTTTGACAAAAAAATAACGAATTATGTTAAAAATGTTCACTCAGTTTTGATGCAAACTACTCTTATAGTGCCGAAATCATATGTCATTCCAGTATTTTTTGGTAAAAGATCATCAAATTTTAATGAATACACTTATGTATTATCGGAATCACTTTTTACTTTGACATTTTTCAACGAAAGTCCATTTAATTTTAAAAGAAGGGTATTTGAGTAATAAAATTTTAAAACTTTAGGGTACTTAAGTAACAAAAATTTTAAACCTCAAGGTATCCATCGTATATTTTAAAACGTCAAAGTACCTAGACGACAAATAATTAACCTCAAAGTACCTAAGTGATAATTTTCCTAGTTTTTACGATTATTATTGTTTTAGCGTCTTTTTCTGGAAAATGGCCTAGGAATCAGAGTAATTATATGACTTGTAGCAAATAATAGCTACAAATTTAATAATATTATTATGACATTAATAATTTTACTCTGATAATAATAATAATTCATATTTATAGCTCGTTTGAATATTCAGTTTCAATATTGCAAGTGTCATTTAAACCTTATACTTTACCGATTGAGGTAATCACACTTAATTTAGTTAGAAATCAGTTTGCTGAAACTTTTCTAATGAATGTTCTACGGATGCTCAATAAAGGTTATTAAATGCAAAATTGACTCTAAAGTTTAAAAATTTAGTAAAATTGGGGCGGGATGAGTATCTAAAGAGTTAATAAAGCTATTGAACCGTCAGAAGTCTAAACGGTCAAGTTGGATGAACGAAAATAAAAGTGTGGCTTAAAACAAACATAAATTTTGATTTGTAAGGAGTTACGATCACTTTGCTACTAGTCCAGCCTATTTTGCCAAAATTCGGCCTCTACAATTGCTTTTAGGCCATTTAATTTAGTGTTTCACGACTACTTTAGGTGCATTTTCGTAACTTTTTGCATTTAGGGTTTTGCGTTACTTATAAATTCAATACTTGGTTGTAATTTGCTCTCATTCCTCATTCCCATGAAATACAAACCCTAGACAATTTTTCAACTTCGGTGGACCTAGAATTTCTTTTTTTATTTGACTTGTTCAATATCAAGTTTAATATTTCCGGTTTGCATCGAAATTATTGATTATTTTTCTTGGGAGATCGCTCATCTTTTACTCTTTCTTGTTAAATACATGCTAATTTAAGTATTTAAAGGTCTCTGTAAATATATATTATAAGTATTTTGTTTGCGAGAGTTTTGTATTTGATGTGTTGGTTGTATCTCGCCGGAATATGAATGGAGTCATGTTCAGGGTGCTTTGATGAGAGTTTATAACATCCTCTTTCCAAAGCTACATGAACTATAAAGACTATTCTTGTCCCTGATGCACATATGGACGAAAATAACCCGATCAAGATGAGAAAGAGAGGAAACGGATCCAGGGAATTGTAGAAATCGCATCTGAGCTGGAAAAGTTGTGCATGACTCGATTTTATTATAACTAAGGTTTTAGGTATTTTTGTTTAATTAGGTTGATATGTAATTAGATTTAGGGTTTTTAAGTTATGTTAGGATTATATTAGATTTAATTTGGTTTCGAATAGGATTTAGAATTTGATTTGAATTAGTAATAGGGTTTAGTAGTGCCTATAAATAGACTACTAGTTTATAGTTTCAAGAAGCTTTTGATTATTTGATAAATTGGATGAATTATTTTCTTATGAGTTGATCTTTGCATTTTTTATTTTGAAATAGCTCAATAAAAATTACATATCTCCTCTTTTGGGTTTGCTTGGGTATTCACAGAATCAATAAGTTTTAGCCGATCCTCTAAATCCGACATCATTGGGTACGATCAACGGGTTAGAGGCCCCTATCCTTTCCCATTACGCGACATTGAGATTCGAGGCTACAGGTTGGACATTGCATCTTAATTAATATTTTGTACCTAATCAACCTAAGAAGGTACCAACACGCAAGCATCGGATCCCATTAGAACTCTGAAATTAAGCGTGCTTTAGCGAGAATAGTTCCAAGATAGGTGACCTTCTGGAAAGTCCTCGTGCACCCCTTGGGTTAGGGGTTCTCGAAAATAGCCTTCACGGGAAAGGTTGCATACATCCATCCCCCAAGCCCTACTTAGACGGGAGCCCTTGGGCACTGTGAATATTGCTTTTTGTACCTAATTAGCATCCGAATGGGAAGTGTATTCATTTCTAAATGTATTCCCGCCCACTAGACTTCTATTTTTGCTAAAATGATGATAATCACTAGTTTTCTATATTTAGGTAGGTCTTAGCGTCCAAAGAAGAGAGAGAGAGAGAAGAGAATGTTATGAATATGACACTTCACAATCAATATGTTGAAACAAGTGAACGAACCTTTCTATACATGTGTTTTATTCATACCTTAGGAACATAGTTTAATGATGGAGGACTCTGAGAGCCAGAGATGTCACTCAACTCGGGTTCAATAGGTATTACGGACATAAAAAAGTTGTGTGTTTTTTTATTCAAAATAATCTTTTATAAAAATATTTCTTGTATTCACTTCATAATTTAATTATATGTGTAATATTACAAGTTATAAATCTATTAACTTATGAAATTGTATTTATTTAATATTACTTTCATGACCTGTCTGTGTTTCGCTAAATTGGTTGGTATTCAAATTTGTTATATAAATTGAAAAAGAATTGTCACTAAACTACCATAAAGTTTAAGAATTTTATCGATTGTGTATAATTTGCCAAAATTCGGTGAATTTTTATTACAAATTGTAACAATATGAGTGTTCGCCAAAATGCTAATATGACATGTTATTTTGCCAATATATACACATACTTATTAATACGACTGTCAATTTTTTGAAATCCTATAAATTTTCATTCAAAACTTTGACGTAGCTCGTAAATGTTGTTTTAATAATGTACTATATCAACATTTTATGATAAAAATTGGCCGACTTTAACCAAAATTCACCAAGTTTTAACATAGCGTACGTAAGTAATAAAATTTTAAAATCTTAGATTCCTTATTTGTACAGTGAAATGTTTTAAATTATTGTCATATTAAATTCTTTTTTTTTCGATACTTAGCGGCAAAGCTATGATACAAGCAGACCACTTGCCAAGCGAGGCCTGAGTCCGACCGTCAAAGACGAAGACCAAAACAACCAACTCAAAAGCAAGGAGACAAAACAACAGGCAAAAACGCAGCCCAGAACACTACAAATAGGACACCGAATACACAGCCAACCTAGACACAGAGAAACAGGACAAACAAACGCAAAAACAAAAGAAACAGGGAGCTGAGCTGCAGAGGATCAACAAAACAGTGAACGAGACAAAACCAGGGCTGATCTTGGACCTATGCCTCTATACAAGATCTCCCGGACCATACTTTAGCAATGAGCTTCTCTCCCCATATTCATCATCTATCAAGCATGGCTTTCACCATAGTTGGATCGAACCCATCAAAATTTATGCCCATTCTTTTTCCCATTTCTATTACTCTCTTCGCTTCCAGGACCTTCTCAGCATCAGAAGCACTGTCTCCCCGATTTCCCCTAGTGCTCTGTTTCTTTATTCCAGTGGTCTTTGCCAATTTTCCTGCACTACTTCTGGGAGACATGTCAGTCAAGAATTCCCGAAGCTCCCACTTCTCTCTTTCCTTCATCTTATGTTTCAACGCTCTCCTATCCCTTTTTGTTGTTCGCATCTTTTCCTTTTTCCATTGATTTGTACTAGGTCCTTCCATAAACAGTACTGTCATGTTCTGGTTCCCGGGCATATTAACTGTCATATTAAATTCTTTTGTTTTTATAAATAAAACTTGCAACATGTGGGCTGATCTAAAGTACACATTATACACCCCCATAAAATTTCACTATATTTAAACGATAAATGATTAAATTCCGATAAACTAAATACATATGGCATTTTTCAGTATGTTACTAGTACGTCTGATGCACAAAGAGTGTGGCTTATGTGTGTCAAAGTAAATCGCCTATAAATATGCAGGATGACAACAACAACAACAACAGGCCCAGTGCCCCAAGGGCTCCCGCGTGAGCAGGGTTTGGGAGGCGTATGGTGTACGCAGCCTTCCTCATCAGGGGGATACCCTAATGAGAGGCTGTTTCCGAGGCCCCCAACATAAAAAGTGAGAGGGGCATGAAAAGTAAAGAGAGCACTATAAGCATGGAAGCATGAAAAAGGTGTAAACAGAAAGAAACAAGGCATAAAAGCATAGAAGCATAAAAACCGAGAGGGGTTTAAGAAGCTTGGTGGCACTAGTACTAGCCTAGAAGTGCTTGTCGTTCCTATCCCACTATATCTATTACCCCTATACTACTCTTCCACTGAGCTCTATCTAGGGCCATTTCTTCACTGAGGTTGAGATAGGCGAGGTCATGTCGAATTATTTCCATCCAACTCTTCTTTGGTCGGCCTTTTCGTCTCTTTCCGTCCGTAATATGGAGTTGCTCGCATCTCCTAACAAGTGCAGTGCTCGGTCTCCTCTTAACATGCCCGAACCACCTCAATCGTTGTTCTCGCAGCTTATCCTCGATTGGGGCCACGCCGAATTTACTTCGTATGACTTTATTCCTGATCCTATCCTTCCTTGTGTGTCCACATATCCATCTTAACATCCTCATTTCTGCTACCTTCAACTTCTGCGTGTGATGGTGCTTAACTGGCCAGCACTCCGCCTCGTAAGATATAGTTGGTCTAACTACCGTCTTATAATATTTTTCCTTTAACTTGAGCGGGAACTTCCTATCACACAGTACCGCCGAGGCCATCCTCCATTTATGCCAGCCCACTTTAATCCTGTTGTTAACATCTGCGTCCACTTCGCCGTCTTGTTGCACTATGGAACCCAAGTATTTAAAGCACGCTTTTTGCGGTATGCCCTCTGATCCAATCTTTACCTCTTCTGTACTTGGCATGGTAGATACACATAACTTGAGTTCCATATACTTGGTTTTAGATCTACTAAGTCTTAGACCTTTCGATTCTAAGGCCAGTCTCCACCGTTCTGGCTTCTCATTTACCTCCTCCCTAGACTCTCCCACCAGGACTATATCGTCCACGAAAAGCATGCACCAAGGCACGTCCCCTTGGATGTGCCCAGTGAGCTCATCCATAATCAGAATAAACAAAAGGGGGCTCAAGGCTGATCCTTGGTGTACTCCAATTGTAATGGGGAAAGCGTTTGTCTCTCCTTTTGTCGTGCGTACATTGGTGCATCTTCGTACATGTCCTTAATGGCTCGTATATAGGGCTGGGGGATGCCTTTCCTCTCCAAGACCTTCCATAGGACCTCTCTCGGTACTCTATCGTATGCCTTCTCCAGGTCAATGAAAACCATGTGTAGGTCTTTTTGTCTGTCTCTGTACTACTCTATTGATCTCCTTAGGAGGTGGATGGCTTCTATTGTCGACCTGCTGGGCATAAATCCAAATTGATTCTCGGGAATCCCTGTTCGTTGTCGTAGCCTTCTTTCTAAGACCCGCTCCCAAAGCCTCAGGGTGTGGCTCATGAGTTTGATTCTCCTGTAGTTGGCACAACTTTGGATGTCTCCTTTGTTCTTATAGACAGGACCTAATGTACTCTTGCGCCACTCGTCTGGCATCTTCTTCCCTTGAAGAATTTGGTTGAAGAGTTTGGTCAGCCATTCGACACCCATTTTCTCCAGTGCATTTCCATGCTTCAATGGGTGTTCCATCTGGGCCCACCGCTTTACCCCTACCCATCTTCTTCAAGGCTTTCCTAACTTCCTCGGGTCTAACCCTCGTGCAGTAGTAGTAGGTGTGATGCTCTACAGGTGCTTGTAGTTCTCCAGGGGATCCATCTCTATCTCCCTGTTCATTGAACAGATCCTGGAAATAGGATTTCCATCTAGTCTTAATTTGTTGCTCGTCCACCAGCACTTGACCATCTGCTCCCTTTATACACCTTACTTGGTCAAGGTCTCTAGCCTTCCTCTCCCTCGCTTTTGCAATTTTATAGAGGGCCCTAGCTCCCTCATCAGTGTCCAACCTTTGTAGAAATCCTCGTAGGCTTTAGTTTGTGCATCTCTTACTGCTATCTTAGCTTCCTTCTTGGCTTGTTTATATTGTTGTCTCTTGTCCTCATCTCCACTTCGGTCCCATTCCTTAAAGCATTCTCGTTTCGCTTTAATCTTTTCCTGCACCTCCCTACACTACCACCAGGTCTCTCTGTTGTTTGGTGCCCCACCCTTTGATACACCTAAAATTTCACGTGCCACATCTCTGATCTTTTGGGCTACTTGGTTCCATATATGGTTGGGTTCTCCCTCCCCAACCTGTCCCAGCACAGCCACGGCTCTTTCCTTGAAGACTTGAAACTTGTCCCCCTTCAGATCCCCCCATCAAGTGCGTCGCTGCAATGGTTTTGTGGTTTTCTTACTCCTTCTCTTTGCCTTGACATCAACGCATAGTACCCTGTACTGTGTTGAGAGGCCTTCCCCAGAGATAGCCTTGCAATCTCTACAATCTTTTTGAGTCCTCTTCCTTAGGAGTATGTAGTCAATCTGGGTCTGCCTATAAATATGCAGGACGCTAGCATAAAAGATTCACATGTAAGTTTAAGTAAAATTTAGTCTTAATCAATTAGCTTACGAAAGAATATACTATTATAATTATATGGTAACTTTTTTTTTCCACAACTCGAATATTCTTTACAAAGTTCACTTGGTTCAGAAGAATCATAATGTATAAAATTAAAATTTACCTCGAATATATGTCTTTTCTATGAAGACTGACTTAACCAATAAAAATGTCTCTCGTACAAAATAATTAAGACTTACAGGTTGTTTTTAACTATTTGTTTATCTTATATAGGTCACTTATTATCCGATAGTCATCACAACTATATATGACTGGCCTTCGAATTTGGAAAGAGAGTAATTATTTTTTTCATAACATTTTTCAAAACAATCAAAGGCTCGAAAAGGTTATCAAATGCAAGCCTAATAGATATTCAAGTCAAGACCAAATCGAGAACTATCAAACCAATCCCAGTATGTAGGAGTAGGGGTGTTCATCAGTCCAAATCCAGACTGGAATGGACCGAAGATCGAAACTGGCCTCTTTTGAAGACCGAAGACCGGACCAGACTGGACCGATATGGACCAATTATCATTTTTTTCTTTTTTACTATAAGTATTTACCACATTTTGTCAATTTTGGACAACTTTAAAGGCATGTAATAGGGGAAAAAAAAGAACAAAAAATGAACAATAGAAATAATAGAAAATATAGAAATATTAAATGATCATTCCCAAATACAACGGCTCATAACAAGTTATATTTACTAAAACCGATCCCAATAATTTGGCCCCTTTGATTTGATTCACATTTATCGATTCTCCTCTAATAATCAACGAAATTCTTCATAAATTAACTAAAAATAATTATGCATATAAGTTGTAACAATATATATAATGCAATAGTTTATCATTAAAACAAATAGATAAGTTAATATAGGTGTTTAAGGGCTATTTTTAAACTAATTTTAGGCACAAATTTTATAAGTTTAGGTAGTCTACTTATATTCTAATAAAATATATAGGAGGTCCAACAATATAATTCGAGTTTTCGGTCCTGTCTTGGATTTTTCGGGTTTGGACCGGACCGGACTGAAATTGAATCAGTCCGATCTGATTTTTTGGTCCGGACCAGTATTTGAACACCCCGATAATGTAGGAGGATTATTTGGCTTTTGGGTCTAAGCTCAAAATGACTTTCAAGTCAAAGCCCCAAAAGACTTCCATGTTCAAAACCAAACTAATTTTCAAGTCGAAGGCATGTGAGCCATGCAAAATGATTTTCAAGTTGAATCAAGCTCAAACGACTTTCAAGTCAAACCAAGCCTAAAATGATATGCAAGTCCAATCTAAAACTCAAATGCCTTCCAAGGCAACCAAAGTACAAAATTACTTCCTATTTGAACCTGAGCCCAAATGACTTTACAGATGAACCAAGCCCAATATGACTTTTAAGTCGAAACTAAGCCCAGATGACTTTTAAGCCGAAATTGACCCAAAGGACTTCCCGGTCAAATGTTAAATTCCATGCTCACGAAGGTTTAAGGTTAAAGTAAGTTTAAGCCCACAACACTTTAAGGGAAATTTGGGCCCAAGGACCTTCGTCTTCATTCAAGAGGTTTGGAAAACAAACTAAATACCTCCGAGAGTAATACAAAGGTGAAGTACTATAACCTGCATAAGCGGGGTTTGAGAGGGGAATGTACGTAGCCTTACCCCTTCAGGATATAACCCTGCCGAGAGGTTGTTTCCAAGGACCTCCCAACTTTATAGGATTGACAACACGAGGACTTCCCAGGAGGTCACCCATCATGGTACTACTCTCGCCTAAGTAAGCTTAATTTTAGAATTCTAATAGGATCCGGTGCCTTAGTATCCGGTGAATGAACCCATGTCCTCGTTTAACATTTTAGGTTAGAGCCTATAAAAGTTTATTTTCGCTGATCATTATTTCGTTGATTTACTTTATTCAACAATTTGTACTTGCAAAAGTGAAAAAGTTTTATTTTATACTATATTTATAAGTTAATTATTATTATTATTCTTTTATATTGGTAAACAAAATACAATATCTTTCCCTAAAGGGAGATCTAACATTAAGGGTTGTACTTTGACTTAAGACTTTTACTTAAAGATGAGAGTTAAACCATTATACGAACACCACTGTTCATATTATGTATTAAATTTATATTCATCTCGTAACAGAATAAAATGATATAAAAATATCAATTTATAAACTCCCTTAAAAATAAAAATAAAAATAAAAATAAATAAATAATGTTTGAATAATAACAAAATAATATAATATAATCATGTTATGTCACTTTTATATTATCAACAATTAACCTAAAAATAATCTAACTATATATCAATGTACCCAAAAATAATCCAACTCTATTTTCTAACAAAAAAATAACTCAACTCCAACTTTTCTACTAAAAATAACCAAAATTTAAAATTAATTTAAAAAATAATGAATTGGTGGCTAAGCATAGCGCGTGGTATGACGCTCCGATAATATATTTTTCTTCTATGTATTTTTGATTTGGCTTGATTTCTTTTCCCACCTAACCAAACTAACAATACGTTTTTTTTGGATATTTAAGTACAATCCCACAAAAAAGCAATATCCTGGGGCACTGAACAAGCAAAGCAATAGATGAATACGACCCGAGAACTAGGGCTGCAAATGAGCCAAGCGAAGTTGAGCCGAACCATAGCTTGCTTGGTTTGGCTCGTTAACTAAACGAGACCTGCTTGGTATCATTATTATTTATCTAACTAAGCTGCATATCTGTGATCGACTCAGTTCCTTTACTAAATGAGACCGGCTCGGTATTAGTATCATTTAGGCTTGATTATTGTTACTTAAATTTCCAGAAAAAGGTGATAAAATAAATCATGAATGAAAATTGAAAATAAAAAATGCATACATGTAACTCATGCGAGCCAATAATCGAGCCCGATTATGGGCCCATAAACAAGCCGTATGAGCTGGCTTGTAATCCTTTCGAGCCGAGTTGGCCTCAATTTGATTTGGCTTGTTTATTTAAACTAGCCTCTCTTAAACGAGTTGAGTAGACTCTCGAGTCGGCTTAGACGAACCCAAGCCGAATCCTTAACGAGTCGAGTCAAGGCTTGGCTCATTTGCAGCCTTACAGAGAATAAGCTAAACCAAAAATACATAGAAGAAAAATATATTGTTGGAGCATCATACCACGCACCACAATTCATTATTTTTTAAATTAAATTTTTAGATTAGATTATTTTTAGATTAATTTTAAATTTTGATTATTTTTTGATAGAAAAGTTAGAGTTGTGTTATTTTTTAGTAAAAAAGTTAAAGTTGGGTTATTTTTTGGTAAAAAAGTTAGAATTATGTTATTTTCTAATTAAAAAATAGAGTTAGATTATTTTTTAATGTATTGTTATATAGTTATATTACTTTTAGATTAATTGCTGTTATATTATTGTTGACCTTTGGTTTCTCCACGTCTGGGAGAGAAACATCCACCAATAAAATCACGCCACGTAGCACAAACACAAATCTCACCGTCCGATCCTCCACGCTGGCAGAGGCACCCAATCGCAACGGTCCATCTCGCTCACGCAAAGCTCACGTGACATCTCCAGTCTCTCCTACCCCCTCACTCTGTATATATAGTGATGCATAGAATTACGAGTAGGGAAAGCAAATCTTGAATCTCAGGTACAGTGTGAGATTCGAAGCTACTAGAAGAAGCAGTAGAGAGAGAGAGAGATGAAGAAGTGGACTTTAGTGTCTGCTTTGCTTCTCTTATGTCTACTCTCTCTTCTTCCTGATCAAGGTTCGATTTTGAGCTCATTTCTTTTCGAAATTTGGTTGTTTTTGTGTTTGAATTCAGTTTCCGCCATATTCTAGGGTTGGATTGTTTCGGTAGATTTTAAGTTTGTGGATTTTCATTAAGATTAGATTGTTGTGGAGATTTGATTGGAAGAGTGCATTAATCGCGTTAGTTTTGAACTGAATTTTGTAGCGCTGATCAGTGAATCATTGCTAGAATCTGATTTTTCTTGTGTTAGATTTGTTTTTAGTTGATCTGTGTTAAGTCAAGTCTGACGAATTCCGTGTCATTCCAATCATTAGGGAAATACAATGCAGTTGGGTTTTGAGCATCATGAATTATGTGTTTGAGAACTGAGCTTCCTGGTACTGGAACACTGTTGGGTTCACCTAATATAGTCATTTACTACTGTTATGAATAGAGAAGAAAGGGATGGCAGAGAAAAGAGATCAGAACAAACTGCCCATTTGCTTTGATGTTGTTCCTCTACTAGATTTTATATTGGTGCCTCACCATTAGACATTAGTGAGTGTTAAACACTCCACATGTGAGTCTATTTAAATCCCGCATTGGAGTTGTAAGAGAGAAGGGATCAATTAAGCTTAGTTGGTGACTTCATTTAATGCCAATTAGTTTTAGGATAGAGCTTGTTGGGTCCCTGGTATCACTTGTTAAAATTACCCATAGAATATACAACTCTAAATTGAAATAACAATCATATAAGGGGATTGAGGAGAACATTGGAATTTACGTGGTTCAACTGAAGCCTGCATCCACGGAGAGGGAGTAAAATAATTCACTATATCTTTGAACGTTACTTGAGAAGTCTCAACTCTCAACTCTTCGTCAATCCTTACTCAACCCTAATGGTAACATACACTTCCCCGTGTGTATATAGAGCCACCATACAAAAATCCTAGTGTGTTATGAGCCTAAATAGGATTGGCCCAATGCTATACTTTATAAACAAGGCTCAATACAACCAGGCTTCACATATAACCCAACAGAATCCCACTTGGGCCCATATGTGGGCCTCGTATATTTCAACTCCGTAGGTTGGGCCTAATGGCCTGGTGAAATTTAACAGCAAGATTGCTGAAGTCTTCACCAAGTTGGGTCAGTGTCATTTCACGGAGATGACTGAGATGAAAGAAACAAACTTGATTTGTGTTAAATTGAAATTCTGCCTTTTGATCCTAGTTTGGCGCACTGAATTTACTTTGAATAAAATTGGAGCGTAAAAGAAACAAAAAATGCTATAGTTTGCAAGAATTTTAGTGTTATAAATACCCAATTCTTGACTCTCTGATGTTTGTTATTGATGGGGTATGCTTTTTGGATTTACTAGGTAGAAGGATACATGCTCATGCAGAAGGTGACTCTGGCGAAGTAGCAAATCCACCGAAAGTTGAAGAGAAGCTTGGAGCTGTTCCAAATGGGTTGTCCACTGATTCTGATGTCGCTAAAAGGTTAGCTTAAGTTTGTAGTTCTTTTCTCTCTGTTGCTATTGCTCATTCCTGAATCATGCCGTACTAATACTTGAATTTGTCTGGTTTAGGGAAGCAGAGTCAATTTCAAGAAAGAATCTTCGCAGCAGTGCTGAGAAGTTTGAGTTTCAGGCAGAGGTGTCTCGGCTTATGGATATCATCATTAACTCTCTTTACAGTAACAAGGACATTTTCTTGAGGGAGCTCGTCTCTAATGCTTCTGATGTGAGTATTCTGAAATCCACTTCTATCTAGGCTGAGAATTGTCTTGTCAGAGTATTTTTGGATTTTGTTATGCGAATTGTGGTGCATTGGCAGGCATTGGACAAAATCAGATTCCTTTCACTGACAGATAAGGAGGTTTTGGGCGAAGGGGACAATGCAAAGCTCGAGATATTGGTAAGTTGTTGAAAGTTGTCTAGCGTGATTAGTTATTTATGATTCGTTGTAAGGGAATTGCAGACGACTATATCATTGAACCGTTTTATATGCTGATTCCAGATAAAGTTGGATAAAGAGAAGAAAATCCTATCTATCCGGGACAGAGGTATAGGGATGACCAAGGAGGATCTGATTAAAAATTTGGGAACCATAGCTAAATCTGGAACATCAGGTATATTTTTATTTGTATTTATGCAATATGAATGCCATAAAGGCATTTCTTTATATTCAGATCATTTACCTTCTGCGTAATGCACGTTATCTGTCTCTTAATCTCAAGCACAACAAACTGATGTTTCAATGTTTATGATTCTGTACAGCATTTGTGGAAAAGATGCAGACAAGTGGGGACCTTAATTTGATTGGGCAGTTTGGAGTTGGGTTCTACTCTGTTTACCTTGTTGCTGATTATGTTGAAGTCATCAGCAAGCACAATGATGACAAACAGTAAGCTTCTTCTTTCTGTTGTTTGTACAAAACTTTGCATGCCTTTACTTCTGCAGTTTCATATTGATGTTGAGCTCCTATGTCATCCAGGTATGTCTGGGAGTCAAAGGCTGATGGATCATTTGCTGTGTCTGAGGATACATGGAATGAGCCCCTAGGTCGTGGAACTGAGATCAGACTGCATCTCCAAGATGAAGCTGGGGAGTATCTGGAGGAGAGCAAATTGAAGGTGGATTTCAATTTGTAATCTTTGTACTTCCAACTGCGCATGCATGTTCCATTTTCCTTCTAAAGTTGATTGCTGCATTTCTATTATTCGTAAGTTCTTCAGACAGCTGGGTTTGAAGGTCGATAATATCTCCTATGGTCTATACGGTAGAATCTAGCTTTAAATCCTACACTGCAGTTACTGCTTACCCTTCATATGCATTAACATATTAACTACTCCATCCTTTTGTTGTATTCCAGATTCTAGTTGCATATAAGACTTCTCTTGACAGAAGGTTTACGGTAACATCTAAAGGATACTGTATTTTATGCAAATTGTTATCTTGCTTCTGAGGCCATGTGTCTATCACTTTATCGAAGAATTGCATCAGTATGTACATTACTCTTCTTTCCATTATGCTGTTTTATGGAATCGAGGGTCAACCAGTTGGCCATTGGTGTCAAAAAAATTGACTAGCTTTAGTTTTATTTAACTGTATTCTAATTGCTTGTTCCATATATCTCTGCTGATTCCTTCTTGGTCATATCTGCACCACAATCATTCTCTATTTGCCCCCTCTTATAGTTCTATCACTTACGTGGTCATCTCGTTAGCTTTACTTGGACCATACCTCTTTCTCACTCCTGTAGTGTTCTCCTAAATTCCTGTCATTGCCACCATCACCTGTCACCACTTACTGTTTATGGGTTGTCTTGGTTTTCAAACTGCGGCTATCTGCCATTGTAATGACTATTTGTCTTCTGTTGCTGGAAGTATTTTATTTCTGTGTTACATTATCTTTTCTTGTTGATGGTTGTTTCTGGACCATGGTAGGTTGACGAATCACAGCAAGTAAAACAATGCTGGTTCTGACTTATGAGAAAATCAAAGTTGTTCTGGTTGTTGTGCTTGTATATTTAAGTATGATTGCTTTGAGCATTAATTTTGTCTCCAATGGATTTTCGCTTCTGCTATATGTTTGGCTGACACATGAGCTACCAATATTTTGTCATGTGCAGGACTTAGTGAAGAAGTATTCTGAGTTTATTAACTTCCCCATATACATGTGGGCAAGTAAAGAAGTCGAGAAGGAGGTTCCTGCTGATGACGATGAGTCAAGAGACGAGGAGGAGGCCTGTATGTGCCAATATTATGAGCTAATTCCACTTCTAGCTGTTCTTTCATAATATATTCTGATAATGTACTCCTAATCCTTACTATTCATGTGCTTCCAAATGCAGCTGAAAGCACCACTTCCGAGGAAGAAAGCGAAGAGGATGAGGAAGCTGAGAAGAAACTGAAGACCAAGAAGATTACAGAAACAACTTACGAATGGGAGCTTTTAAACGACGTGAAGGCCATATGGCTAAGGAATCCGAAGGAAGTAACTGATGAAGAGTACACCAAATTCTACCACTCTCTTGCTAAAGTAAGTCATCGTGTTCTATCTATTTGATGAAAGTTCTCTTCTTCCCAAGTAATACGGTGTCCTAATGTTAGTGCAAATCTTCGAATACTTGCAAAATCCTTGCAACTGGGTAACCACAAAATCTCAGGTGTTGAGGCCGTGTAATCACTTTCCTTAAAATTTATTTAGTATATGAAATATCCTCAAGGATACAACAACAACCAAATGATGAAGTAAGAGTGTGTAAGGGGAGAGATTGAATGAGATATAGAGAGATTGATGTTTGACAAACTTTACTTGATTTCAATAACACAAGAACACAAGAACTCGCAAAGTTCTTTGCAAACTCTTTTTCTCTCTTTCTTTTTTGATGCAATTCAAGTGTGAAACAAAGGGGGAAATATACGTGTACATGTAGAGGGACAAAAGAAATGCCAAAAACCGGTAATAAACCGCGCAATAAATTGTCAAAACCGACCTGTGTGTAGAAGCTGTGTGTCGACACACACATTGACACACAGGTTACTATAGACCTGTGTGTCGACATACAGATTTTGTCCGTGCGTATCTGCAAAGGGCTGTGTGTCGACACACAGGCCATGTGTGTTGACACATAGCTGTTCCCCTGTTGGATTGTGTGTCGACACACACGGTCCATGTGTTGACACACGCCTCTAACAAGCTTTAAACACTTAAACAAGTATCGGGACAATCTCAAACACATTTTATATACATATTAAACAAGCATTTAACGTATTATTTTTTACATATTTTGAAAATACATCAGCACCTATGATCTTAAATTTTGCATCATGCAGGATTTTGGTGATGAGAAGCCTATGGCATGGAGTCACTTTACTGCTGAAGGGGATGTTGAATTCAAGGCTGTACTCTTTGTTCCTCCAAAGGCTCCTCATGATCTTTATGAGAGTTACTACAACACCAACAAGGCCAACCTCAAGTTATATGTCCGACGGGTGTTCATCTCTGATGAATTTGATGAGCTTTTGCCCAAGTATTTGAGCTTCTTGAAGGTAACAAAATGTTTCTCCTGATTCTACTGCAACTTTGTAAGATTTGCCATTGATGATGCATGATGTTAATGTTCGGGCACATGGCAGGGTCTCGTTGATTCTGACACCCTCCCCCTCAATGTGTCTCGAGAAATGCTTCAACAACACAGCAGCTTGAAGACAATTAAGAAGAAATTGATCAGAAAAGCCCTTGACATGATCCGTAAGATTGCAGATGAGGATCCTGATGAATCAGCTGAGAAGGAAAAGAAAGGTATGCCGTTTTACCGTTGTTTTTCAGTTTCAGGGTTGCATTTAATGTCCTGTGGTTGTTTCAAATTTTCAATTAGTAATACTTTCTCGCTGCCAAAAATTATCATCTTGTTTCTCCCGAGGTTCAATTGTTAATCTTGTTGGGTGCAGATGTTGAGAAGTCTGGCGACAATGATGAGAAGAAGGGTCAGTACGCAAAGTTCTGGAATGAATTTGGGAAGTCAATCAAGCTTGGTATTATTGAGGATGCTGCCAACCGAAACCGTTTAGCCAAACTTCTAAGAATCGAAACGTAAGTGGGTTGAGTATAGTGCCCTCCTTTGGTGGCTCATTTTCTTGATACATGTCTATACAAAAAGTTAACTTTCTCTTGATTCTTCCATTCTTTTAACAGCACAAAGTCTGGTGGCAAATTGACATCGCTTGATCAATACATCTCAAGAATGAAGCCAGGGCAAAAGGATATCTTCTACATAACTGGAACCAGCAAAGAGCAGCTGGAGAAATCTCCATTCCTTGAGAGGCTTACAAAGAAGGGCTATGAGGTAACCTAAGCAATATGTCTCCGAACCATAGTACTTTCAACTCTCCATTTCTACCCTTAGATACCCATGTCAGATAATGATATGTTTATGTGCTAGTATACCATTTAAACACTTCAAATTAGACCAAAAACATGGGAAAGATCTTAGAAAATTGTCGAGTCTGGCCTAGAAATGTTCATAATCAACATGTTTACCATTATGACATCTTTTTGTTGGGTAAACATCACATCTGCAGGTGATTTTCTTCACTGATTCGGTGGACGAGTATCTGATGCAATACCTCATGGATTACGAAGACAAGAAGTTCCAGAATGTGTCAAAGGAAGGTTTGAAACTGGGGAAAGATTCAAAGGACAAGGAGCTCAAGGAGTCATTCAAGGAGCTAACCAAGTGGTGGAAGGGCACTCTTGAAAGTGAGAAGGTGGACGACGTCAAAATCAGCAACCGCTTGGCTGACACCCCTTGTGTTGTTGTGACATCGAAGTATGGATGGAGTGCGAATATGGAGAGGATCATGCAGTCGCAAACACTGAGCGATGCAAGCAAGCAAGCTTACATGAGGGGTAAGAGGGTGCTCGAGATCAACCCAAGACACCCGATCATCAAGGAGCTTCGCGTGAGAGTTGTGACTGATCCTGAGGTAAAGTCCTTTATCTGACACGCTTTGTTCGTTCTTTTCTTTGCTGTGTGGAGGGGGTTCTGTAGTAGTTTGTCTTATGAAACGACCATCGTTCACAATAACCTCCATTCCTAATATTAGTACGAGTTCAATATGAGGTATGGGATGAAGACGTGTACTAACCATGGTTTAAGACGGAAATGTTAAAAGTGCATAATTATTTATGGGTGTTCACCTAACATGATAAGTTGTTTGGACAGTTGGTTCTTTGACATGGTATTAGAGTATTTTTGGCTAAGAGCTCTCAAGTTTGAGTCCAATGCCCTCACTATTTAAATCTAACATATTTCAACGCTGAGTATGAGATGAATATATACATTATTTATACTTCCAAGCAGGATGTGAATTCAAATGAATGGGTGTATGTTGAGATTACAAGATCAATTTTGAGTCATCAACTTAAGCTTTTGGTTAAGTTGGTTCAATGACTTAATATCAAAGCCTCTTTGATCTAGATATCCAGTGTTCAAATCTCAAAACAACTTTTCATGTTAATATAACTGCATGTAAGTTATAGGATGTACAAGTACAATATCAATGATGCAATCCCAATATATACTTGCATAAGCCCACATTACTAAGTATAGAACACTCTGTTGGCTAGCTTAACTTTTTGGGATATTTGATTCCTTGACTACCTCAGGCCCTTCTAATACTACAAAATGCGCCCTTTTATGGACAGGCTGAGAGCATAAAACAAACAGCAAGACTAATGTACCAGACAGCCTTGATGGAGAGTGGGTTCATACTAGATGATCCCAAGGACTTTGCCTCCCATATCTACAACTCGGTCAAGTCGACCCTCAAGATCAGCCCTGATTCAACAGTAGAGGAGGAAGATGAACCCGAAGAAGAGCCTGAGACTGAGTCAGAGTCAGAGTCAAAGGAGTCCTCATCAACCGAGACCGAACCCGAGAAAAAGGACTTGGACGCTGATGGATTCAAAGACGAGTTGTAGAAGGAATGGCGACTTAAGCCCAGGTAACCCAGCGGGTGTTTAAAAATTGCATTGTTCATTATTGGAGGCTCACTTGCTGATCCCAGAAGGAAATTGTGACATGGGGTGTCTGTAGAAGCATAGTTTTAGTTGAATTTTGTGCGGTGTTTTCTTGGTTTTCGTTACAACAAGCAGCAGAGAATGTTTCTTTTTCTTTTTAACCTAAGGTCTTTTGACCATATATTATAAGAGAGCTAATGTCTAAGGTTTTTCTTGCTAAAAACAGTGAGCATGACTGTGAGACTAATAGCCTTTTCTAAGTTCTCTGTTCCAAACATTTCCTGGAAATTCTTTTCCCCCGTTCCTGCTCGACCAAAAATTGTGAGACAAATAGATAGGAGAGGTCTTGCTTGCTACACTCAAATCTAGATCTGATTCTCCACAAAAAGTGTCATGATTTTGTCAAATATCCGATCGACCACATGTATATCCGATCAATTAGAGCAGCTTACACAGAGTTTTTGTTGGTATCTAATTGATCAAATACCTACCCGATTGATCGGATATTGATATAATAATTGACAAAAAGTAAGAAATTTTGCTTATTTCGACCAATTGTAGGGCTATTGGTTCTTTCCTCAAACTACCGGATACTGGAATTTCTATTAGTGCAAGTACAAACCATTAGAAAGGTAGTGATGATCTCTCACATGCTAAAATGTGGGTTCATTGGTGTGAGCCAATGGAACATGTGGTGAATTCTGAAAGTTTCTTTTTTTTTTTTTTTTTTTTTTTTTTGTGGGAGAAGCTCAATTATAAAAATGCTTTCAGTAAAGATATTTTTGTTCGAAAATTTCTAGTTTTGCTTTGTTTCTACTCTAAACAAAAAATTCTTTTTATCTAATTTAAGCGCTTTTCTTATCAGGACAAACATCTTTAAATTTTAAAGAAATGTTTAACATTTTTTTAGGAAAAAAAAAAAGGAGACTTTTATGTTGGATGTCCTTCACAAGAAAACATTGCCAGGCCCATTTAAGTGATTATAGTGCCAATTATTATTATTTTTAAGGCTCGAGCTTGGTTTGAAGTTTGACAAGCCTGGAGGCCTAAGGCTTGAGCTTATTTTGGCTCGGTGGAGTTCAAATTTAGACCAACAAGCCTCGGACTAAGTTTGCAATTTTTGAGGTTCATCTTGTTGTAGACTTATTTACGCTTCATTAAAAGCTTAAAATAGACTCATTTAAACCTAAAACTTTATTTCATTGAGTACATATAGGCTCATATTATATATTGAGATTTAAACTTTTCGTACTTATTTGAGGTTCGGGAACCTTCAAGCTCGGATTTTACCAAGCTTATGTTCAACCATTTAGTTAAACAAACCAGTTAGAGCTGAAAACGAATGAAACTTCTTAAATTGTCTGATCAATCATTTTAGAAAGATTCACAAGTTAGTTCAACTCATTTACGCTCTCGAGTTCCGCCCAATTTGCATAATATGCTTTTGCCCCCCTCTATAAGTAATTTATTAGTCATCAATTATAATAAATTTCAAATCTTATCCAGCTTTATTTGGAGCCAAAAGTCAAAATTATGTGCCCTTATCCGTTGACAAAACACACAAACTTAAATTTGGTGGCAATTAGAGTTCAATTTGGCATCCTTCATTTGACCACTAACACGTCATTCCTTTGTGTTTCTGAGTCATTTATATTTGAATTTGTCTTCTCAAAAATTAATCAATGAATATAATGATACATAAATTAAAAGATTTTCTTAGTGTTTACACTATGTGATGCAACAATTCTCGTTGAGAAGGAAATGTAAGAAGCGATTATAATTTAAAGTTAGATGTACACTGAGGAAAAGTCTCCATATATATGTTATTAGGTCTCGTTTGGCACGCGGGAAGTAGACGAGGGAAGTTTCAATTCATGAAAAGTGTCGTTTTTAGGTGTTGTTTGGTATGCGAGAAGTAAGTAGGATGTGGGAAGTTGAAAATGCTAAGTAAGTTCCAATTGTTTTAAAATGGAGGAAGTACCTTACCTAGCCCCCCAGGTAAGTTCTAATTTCTTCACGACCTTTAATCTATATGAAAATTCTATCCCTTCTAATTTATGATTATGACAAATTTACCCATTACTTCCTCCATTTTAATTCTATTTCTTAGGAAGTGTTGCGTCAATCAAATAAAATATAGGAATTGAATTCCCAGGAGTTTCTTTTTTTTTCCATATGGGCAACCAAACACTTTTATACTACTTCCTGAGAAGTGGACAAGGGTAGTGAATTCTTAGGAAGTACGACTTCTTGTAGGAATTCAATTGCTTTGGCAATCAAACGAGGCCTTAAGTATAAAACAATTCATGAGCTTTCATTTCACTGATTCAAACTTTTGAGACAATTAATTTCTTTATATATCTTTTTTTTTTGGGATTAAAATGGCAACATAAGAAATGAAGTGCCATAAACAAGATTGCGAAATGCTTGACCCACAACTTGCTTGCTAGGTTGGTAGGATGTAACATCAACTTAGTCTTCATTGATTTATTTTTGGTAGATACATGGACTTTTTTATTAAACGATCTCGAAGAGCATATTCGAATCCCACTATATGCCAGCTTGTGTGTACAAAGATTCGAATCTAATGTTTTAGTAACCAAGTTAAAACCGACATGTATTATAATTTCATTGATTTTATATATAACCTAAGCAAAATCACATAGGTAAACCAAACAGAATACTAACAACGTTAGTGTAAGTAGTTGATTGAAAATGTTTAAGGTATTAAGGTGGTTTTCTGAAAAATCAAAAAGTTGTGAGTCTTAAGTGAAAAAGGACTAATTTTGAAAGCGATTTTCTTTTAAAAAAAAGGCCATAACTTACTAATTAGAAAAGAATGTCCTCACTGTATAAATTTGACCATATCGACACCATATTTAGTCATAATTTGACATCATATTCATTTATATATATTATTATAATCATACATTATACGATATAAAAATATAGTTATTTTTTGTGTCTGAGATTTGATCAACCCACAAATGATAGTTGCATCACAAATGGGCTCAAAATTGTGAATATCCGACCCATGTGACTTAATGGCTTTTTGCACGTGTGCTTTTTAAGTTCACCATAAGCTTTATACCATTCCTTTAACGTGGTCGCCACCTTGTCATTTTATTACTTGAATGCCTTCCAATTGCTTCTTACAAAAAGTGTACACAACAACAACAACAGTCCCAGTGTCTCAAGGGTTTCCATATAAGTGGGGTCTGGGAGGGGTGGATATACGGAGTCTTACCCCTTCAGGGTGCAACCTTGTCGAAAGGTTGTTTCTGAGGACCTCCAACTTTATAGGGTTGGCAACACGAGGACTTCCGCAAAGGTCATCCATCCTGATACTACTCTCGTCCAAGCATGCTTAACTTTGGAGTTCTAATGGGGTCCGGTGTATTAGTGCCTGGTAAATCAATGCTTACTTTCTCATATAAAAAATTAAAAAGTTTGAGCTCAATATTAATATCTCTCGCTATTATTATACGAATACAATTGGTAAGAAAAAAATAGTACATTATACTGTTAAACTCAACGAGCAGTCCTATGAGAGACGTCTGCTAGTATATAATTGTTCCTTTTTTTTTTTGAACACCAAAAGGCCGGAGGGCTAAGACAGCATTACTAACCGATACATTGTTCTTGTTTGTTTCTTCACAAAATATGTTTGTCAAAAAACCAACCATATCAAAAGCATAGGCGGATGAGTGAAGAATCATGAATGATTTTATCAAGTAACCAATTGTCTCAAAAGCTTAAGCTAATGTGTGAATGCTCATGATTGGTTTTATACTCTAACATGCCTCGTCATACAAATGTTCATTAAGCTTAAAGCGTGAATATTGCACAACACCACTTTATATCTTGTGTTTAAATTATGTTGATACTATATCAAGTAACCAATTGTTCCAAAAGTTTAAGTTGATGGGTGAATTGTTATGATTGACTTTATACTCTAACAGATTTCATTCTCTTTTTTTGATGATTAGCGACAAAGTCGTGATATAACCAAAACTTCTAACAAATGAGACCTGATTCAACTCGTAGCAAAACGGGGAACAAAACAAAGATAATAAAAAAAATACAACAGATCTAAGAAACAAGATTACATGACAAAACATAAGCAAATAACTAACCGACACTAATAGGGATTTCATTCTTTAATATGCCTCTTCACGCGAACGCCCCGTTGGGTTTGAAGTGTGGATAATTCACAAAATGACCTCATACTGTTTGCTGGAATTATATTAATATTGAATGTAGGGACTTTTGGGATTAAATCTTACAACCTTTCGATCAGACAAAGATCTCATGACATGTCAAGAACCAATTACAATTCATTATGGCTCCGGGGGGGGGGGGGGAATGACCCTTCGTCCTCCCCCCCCACGCCGCCCGTCCTAGGGCCCCCCACCGCCTAGACAACGGGTGTCGCCTACTCGGGCCACCCACCGCGCTGACCGTGAGCTCCGCTGCCTCGGGCCCACCCACCACCAGAATCGCCTGAACCTGGTTCCATCCACTTCACGTCCCAGTCCAGCGTTGCATGCATCGGTCATATTCGCCGCCTTGTCCCCGCCCACCCCCAGAACCGCCTGAACCCAGTCCCATCCACCTCCAGAATTTTTGCCCCTTTTGACCCGGTCCAGACTACCTAGCCATGGACAACACCATCCCAGTGCCAGTGCCAGCTCTTCCCTCAGAACCGGTCTAGTAGGGTCCGGATGCGATGTCCCTTTGATGTGAACCACCTGACCCACCTACAGTTGGCTTTGGACGATGTAATACCTCAAGAGGCTTCCAGGCAACCGTGGTCTTTGACCCGCCAACTCGGGCTTTCTCGCTCCTTTCCTGTGTTGTTGGCTCGGTACCCCTCCTGTCTGGCCCCATCCTGCCAGGTACCTTGCTAGCATCGCGGGGGAGGGGGGATTTCCCCCTCCTGTCCTTCACCCTCTTCTAAGTCTTCACTTGGTATTCTGTGAGGTGTTTCTACTTCGAATCCGTCTGTTTCCCTGCTAGTTTTGGTCTCTGCTTTTTTTGTTTTTGTTCTTTTGGTTTAATGGTGTTGTGATGCCTTTTCCAGTTGTGTTTTTTGTTTTCCCTGTTTGTTTTGGCTTTTTTTGTACCCACTACCACTTTTACATGATGGCTCAAGGCTCGCTCTGTCGAGTTGTTTGCTTGTACTTCGGCTATGCCGTTAATTATCACAAAAAAAATAAATGTCAAGAACCAATTATTCTCAAAACTTAAACTTATAAGTGAAAGTCCCATAATAATTTTATACTTTAACAGCTTAACTTTTGAAAAGAAATTCCCCTCCCCTCCCCCAAAAGAATGATCTTGTGTCTCCTCCTTTGTCACATTAGAAAACATTATGACATTCACAAAGTTTTTAGGACATGCAATAATTGTAAACAAGAGTAGAGTATAATTGAAGAATAGTTAGGCAAAATATTTGAATTGTACCAACTAACCGAATAAGGATGGACCAATGTTTAATTATGTGACTTTCACAATTCGTTTTTGTTACTTTATTCTGCTGTTTTTGTGCCTCAACTATATGTAGACCACTAAAATTGTATCATGTCACATTCAATTCTACCATATTCGCCGCGCTCTTGCGCCTTCTTGAATTTTGTACTCAATTATGAGAAAACAAAATTGACATCCACCACTAGTTATGCCATGTTTTAGATGCGGCCTCTTTGGTCAAATTTTATTTTTGGAAAAAAAAAAAAAGTATTTTTGTTAGAGAAATCAAACGCTCATAATTTAAGGCTGTTTGAACTGAAAATGAAGTGTTTTTAAAAGAGAAGTCGAAGTTATTTTAAGTGAAAATGAGAAAATAGTGCTTCTCCTTTAAATTTGAAGCATAAATAAAAACTTATAACTTTTCAAACAAGAAATACCTTACTAAAAACATTTTTTTTTTTAACAAAGATACTTAGGCAAAAATACTTTAGAAATTTTTTTTTTTTAATAACTTGACTAAACAGACCAATAGCGAGTTTGTTTGTTTTATAAGAAATTGAACCTTTGTTTTACCATGGAGTTGTACCTAAAAATATTATACATTTACTTTCTTTTGCTTTTCTTGATTATTTACGGTATTAGTCCTTTTAAAAGGACCTTTACATGGAGAGACAAAATGATCTTCATATGGTTTTTATTGATTTAGAGAAGGCATATGATAGGGTGTCAAGGGAGGTCCTTTGGAGAGTTTTAGACAGGAAAGGCATCCCCGTGCCATACATCCGAGCCATTAGAGACATGTATGAGGAGGCATAAACTATGGTGCATACAGAGAACGGGGAGACAGACGCTTTCCCGATAACAGTAGGGGTACACCAGGGGTTGGCTTTGAGCCCCTACCTGTTCATTTTGGTTCTGGATGAGCTCACTGGGCACATCCAGAGATGTGTACCTTAGTGCATGCTTTTTGCAGATGACATAGTGTTGGTGGGGGAGTCGTGGGAAGAGGTAAATGAGAAACTGGAACGGTGGAGAGGGGCACTAGAGTCGAAGGGTTTACGACTAAGCAGAGCCAAGACCGAGTACATGAAACTCAAATTTGATCCCTCCACCACGCCGAGCCGGGAAGATGTCAAGATTGGATCTGAGGCCATAGCGAAGAAGGAGAGTTTCATGTACTTGGGGTCCATGGTACAGAACAACGACGAAGTTGACGAGGATGTCAACAACCGGATTAAAGCGGGATGGCATAAGTGGAGGTTGCCCTCCGCGGTACTTTGTGATAGAAAGTTCCCCTTGAAGCTAAAGAAAAGATACTATAAGACGGTTGTGAGGCCTGCCATGACGTATGGGGCGGAGTGCAGGGCGATGAAATAACAACACACACAGAAGATGAAGGTGGCGGAGATGCGAATGCTGAGGTGGATGTGCGGACACACAAGGAAGGATAGGATCAGAAACGACGTCATAAGAGACAAATTGGGCGTAGCCCCCATTGAAGATAAATTGAGAGAGCAACGTTTGAGGTGGTTCAAACATGTTAGAAGGAGACCGGACAATGCTCCAGTAAGGAGGTGCGAACAGCCCCTTACTACACTAGGCAGGAGACAAAGAGGCAGGCCAAAGAAGAGATGGATAGAGACGATCCGACAAGACCTCACTCACCTGAACCTTCAGGAGGAGATGACCTTAGATAGGGCCCAATGGAGGGCTAGTATAGGGGTTATAGATGCTCCAGTTGGAGTAGGGTAGTCTAGCTTATTATTGCTAGACCGTGTTATCCTCCTGGCGCACTTAGGTTGTGCACTTGCCCCCATGAGCTACTACATGCATGCATACCTGCATACCTATCCTTTGATTTCTGCTTGATGTGGCTTGCTTGGTGTCTGGTGTCTTGTGTGCTTTGTGTTTGTTATCTTGATCGCTTTATTGCTCTCCTGTTGCCAGGTCACATGCTCTTAGCGGCGGACCAGTATCTCAGGTTGGGGGTCCTCGGAAACAGCCTCTCTTTAGGGTAGCCCCCTGAATGGGGAAGGCTACGTACATCTACCCCTCCCCCCCGACCCTGCTGTTGCGGGAGGCACTGGGTTTGTTGTTGTTGCTGTTACGATATTAGTCCTTTTACTTACCTATTGTATTAATTTATTAATCTCTAAACTTTTAACTGTATAAATTTAATCCATATACAATTAGAATTGTTTCATCCACAGTTGAAGTTAATATTAATTTCTGATTGAAAACATTACATTATTCAATACTTGCACATATTTTTCAGGTCAAGGAAACATGCGTCAACGTTAAGATAAAGTAAACATGCATTGAACTGCTAATTAACATTACAGTTGTTACATAATAACATAAGATTGTTGATAGGCACAATAACATATAGGTAATTACACACCAAATTTGGTGCGTTGGAAAGGCAAAGTAACTAAAAGTACTTTGGATTAATATTAGTTAACAATCATACTCTAATCATAACCACAACAACAACAACAACAGCAGCAACAGACCCAATGCCTTAAGGACTTTCGCCTAAGCGGGGTTTGAAGGGTGGATGTACGCGGCCTTACTCCTTCAGGGTATAATGCTGTCAAGAGGATGTTTTCGAGAACCCCCAACCTTATAGGGTTGGCAACACAAGGACTTCCCAGGTGGTCACTCATCCTGGTACTACTCTTGCCAAAGCACACTTAACTTCGGAGTTCTAATAAGATCTGATGTATTAGTGCCTCGTAGATAAACCCTATACTTTAAGCATAACCATTATCATATTATTATTATCCTTTTAATTATCATAATCAAGTTGGCATCCACAAAATAAAAGAAGACAAAAATTATAATATAAATAAATATGAAATGCTCTATAATCTAAATTTAATAATTAAAATAATATTTTGTATTACAAACTATAATCTCTATCCCTACTTCTATCAATAATTGAATACTACTACCACCACCACCACCACCACCACCCCCAATCCCAATTTTGAATTGAAAAAACACCCCCACTCCACTAACGTATGACGAAGGGCGAAATGGAGATTTCACTGCCGAGTCCGATATGGATCAATAGGCCAGGATGACGTCACTGATGGCCCATCTGGGAGTACACGCGGTCCATCACCGGCCCATACCATATGGGGTCCATTAACCTAAAAAGGCTCTTGGCCCACATGAATGCCACATCACATAGAAGTTAGGCGCATAGAAAGAATTAGAACAGGAACTGACAGATGGCTGTCAAGATCAAGAGGGCACCGGCAATGAGTGGCGAAAGCGGGACGTGTGTCCACGTGGACGGTGCAGATGAAAAATCGGAGGAATCTCCAAGCGCACCTTCGTAAATCATAGTGCTGTTGATCAACGGCAACTGTCCCGACGGTGAGGCTGGTCCCTCCGATGCCGACGCCTTTTGGCTGTCACATTTCACAAGGTAACAGTCAGTGACTTTAACAGTCAGTGCTGTTGAGTTCTGATTGGTGGGTCCAGGCTGTCCCTTGGATTTAGTAATTGGACCGTTACAAAAATAATCTAACGGTGGGATTTGGAAAATAGTGCTGGGTTTCTGTAACTCTGTGTCAGGTGCATTTGTCCCAAAGCCAATGAAACCAACTATATGAAATTACTTTGTTACCCTTGCTCCATAAACACTTTACGCAAGCTCATACAATTTTATATATACCGGAAGGAAGGAAGAAGCATACCCAGTGCTTTAAGGGCTCCCGCTCACGCAGGGTCTGGGGGGGACGGATGTACGCAACCTTCCTTCTTCAGGATGTTAACCTGAAGAGAGGCTGTTTCCCAATGCCCCCAACTTGAGGGTGAGGACTTTCCAGAAGGTCATCCATCCTGGTACTACTCTCGCCCAAGCACACTTAACTTCGGAGTTCTAACGGGGATCCGAAGACGGCGTGTTGGTGCCGTCTTTAGTAATTTTATATATACTGCATTTGTTAAAAATAGAAACACTATGCACTATCGTAAGATTAATATATACAACATTATTTAATATAATAAGATATGGTGTATTCGATTTGACCAAAAAATACATGGTGCATTTACTGTATCCTTGTTCATAAAGACAGCACGATCTGAATCAAAAATTAAGATGAACCAACTTGTAACTAGCTCGACTCAATTTTAAAGCTCAAGCATGATCTGGCACTCGAATTAACATTACCCAAACTACACCTTTTTTGTGATATGATAAGAAATCTACATAGAATGTTCCGATAAATGCGGGAATCAATTCTAGATGTTGAATATTATCTCGAGATACTTTATTGACGAATATAACGGGCACCTTTATCAAGCTTGACCTTACAAAAAAACTAGGGGTGCAATTCGTGAAGAAAAATACGTCTTTAACCTTGCTCAAATTACACGAAAAGGCATAAAATTGTCAAGTGGAGGACTTAACTTTTACAGTCACTATCACAAATAAAAATCAAGCTCAGATTTTTACGGTTCACTGTCGCAAAATGGCAAGATTATTTTTCCAACGGTCAAATTGCCAGCACAAATAAATAAAACAAGTACTATTATAATAAAAATATTAGAGTTATTTATACTAAAGGTCTTTATATTTTATCTATTATGTTAATTAATTTTTATATTTTTAATTGTATCAATTTAGTCCCTGTAAAATTTAAAATGTATCAATTTGGTTCTTAGAGAAAAATTAAATTACGTTTTTAATGGTTCGACCATGAATTGGGATAAATTGAGCAAATGATTAATAAATCGCTTGTATCTAAAAATTAACTTAACTTAAATTTGGCCAAAGAACTAAATTGACACATTTTGAACGGTTCAGGAATTAAATCGACACAATTAAAAGTACAACGACCAAATTAACGCAATGAGCAAAGTAGGGGGACCTTTGGCATAAATAACCCAAAATATTAATATCTGATTAACTTTACAAAAATTTATGGTAATTATTTACTAGAAAATACATTACTTTTGGCAATAGTCTTTTTAAGATAATTTTATTATAAGAGCAAGTTTGTTATTAAAACAAAAGCGTTGGTTTTAAGACAAATTTGCAGATCTCGTAAATAAAAACATTGCTCCAACAACAACAATATCGGACAATAATCGTCTGTTTTCTATCCTAAGAATAAAAAGACGCAAAAGAATCCTTAGTAACGCTTATTGTGAAACAGTGATGTCAAAAATGGCATACAAGTGTAACATTACCTAATTGACATAAAGTTACGTGGGTGGTGTCAACTGTAATATGTGATAAAAAAAAAAAAAACACACTTGAAAACAACATTTCTTACTTTTATATTATTAACTGCTTAAACATTCACCAAAATCTCATTTGTTTACATGAAAATCTAACTAATCTTACTTTTTCATCACTAATCACATATTCATAATGCTCTAAAGCATCAAAGAATAGTAAAATCATTTTTTTTTTCAAAATTTTAAAATAATTATTCTCTCGATATGTGAAATCCAGTAAGTATCTACACAGGTAAAAAGAATTTTTATTATCAAAGTAATGATATTATTGTTAAAAATAATAACTTAATTTATATTAATAGTTACAAAATTGGACTAAATTGCTCATATTACCCAAAGAAAAAAAATGTGATATTTCAATGTACTTTAGGTCTGACTTAAGAAATTAATAAACGAAATTCTATCGTGCAATCAAAGTCAAATAATAATTTTCAAGATAAATTTATAACTTTTATTATTTATAAATCAGATAATTATTTTGACATTAATAATTTTCGAAATCAAACATTTTTAACACAAAATTTCAGAAAATGCAAAATTTAAAAGTACCTGGTGGTGGGTGACGGACAGAAGGTGATAGTATAATCAGCATTTCCACCACAAGTGAAAGTACTTGTCTTGTCATCATACGCGTAGCTATACGCGCGTGGGCATGCTCTCTTAAACACCTCCGAGTAGCTCGACGGCTTACACGTGTCCGGACTCGCGTACGCGCCGCTGCAACAATACTGCGGCTGATTAAAGGCGTCACACGCGCTTTTACACGCCACGCGCTGACCCCCATCCTCACTCATAACCCTCAGCTCCGACGGGCACGCGCCGGCGAGGTCAGTCACGCACCCTGTGTACGTGCAGTTGCCCCCGCTCCCTCCCACGGGAGTCACGAGCATAGGGAGGTTGTACCCGTCGACGAGGCTGACGTCGAAGAAGTCGAGCCCGCCATCGCCATTGAGGGTGAACTCGGCTAGTGTCGCAGGCGGGGTGGCGCCAGCGCCGGCGCATTGGATGTCGCTGGAGCCGCAATCCCCCGTTTGGCAGGTGAATTTTCCGGAACTGTCGGTGGCGCAGAGGGTTCGGCCCCAGAAGCGACCGCCCCATTTCGCAGCAGGGTTAACCGTCTTGGATTCGCCCTTTTCGAGGGCGAATCCGGTGGGCGATAGAGGCGGGACGCCGGCGTTGGATAAGATACCCGCCCACACTGTATAAGAGCATTTGTTCACTATTGTGAATGTTGTTGCTTCAGTTTCTGCAAATCAGACACAAATTTAAGAGCTCGATTAGTAAATAACCAACTATAGAAAAGCTTAAACTGATGTGTGAAAACTAAAAAATGGATTTACACTTAATGCGAATGACAATTAGGTTCAAAGCGTAATAAATTACGATAACATTAAAATTGGGGCCGTTAACATTTGAACTTGTAACCTCTTAGATACCATATTAAGAAATCAATTATTTAAAAGCTTATATTGATATAAAAGCTTAGAAATAGTTTAAACGATAAATGCCCCTCCAGGTGAATGTCAATCGAGCTTACAATTAAAAGTGGAAATCATGGATACAAACTCATTGACATTTTGGTAAACAGAGCTCTAATACCATATCAAATATTCAATTATTCCAAAAGCTTAAGTTGATAGGTGAAAGATTGAAAAAGATTTTATTGTCTAACAAGCATTTCAGATCCAGACACAATTTTTTTTTTTTTTTTTTTTACACTGAATCTTGTTATAATTAGAAGTACCTGAGAAGAATAGGTGATGAAAGCAGAGCAACAAGAGAGAGAGTAGCAGGGGAGATGTCGCCATCGAGTTCTGATATCGGAGCAGCCGGAATGCGGTGGTTGTTGCGGCGGAGAAGAAGAAGAGGGGTAATGACGATTAGGTGCTGTAAAGGCGGCGAAGATAAACCCCCCCTTTCTTCTTCTTTGATTTTACTTTTGGTGTGGGGAAATGAGAATGAGGGAGTTAGTGGACGTGGCCTGGGTACGGTATTTATAGACAAAAAGTTCCATTATTTTATTTTATTTTTTTGGAATAAAGTCACTATTTATTTTGTTTAGCAACAGAGTAAGGGTAATGGAGTGTAAACAGAGTAAGGATAATCGAAGAGTAAATTGTTACTTTTATTTGGCAAAATGTGAAGAGGAGTAAAGGAGGATAATAAATGTTAAAAACTTACCCTTATTTACCCCCTATTATTCTTATTTTTTATGCCCAAATTGAGGGATATTGGAAAGTAAGGTAAATTTTAAAAATATTTTGAACAATTTTATCCTTATTTTAACTATAACTTTCTTCACCCTTAACCCTTTACTTAATTGTCAAATAAGGTTAACTCATTTACCCCTCTTATTTTAATATATCCAAATAAAGGTAGGATCTTACTTTATATTTTTCTTCTTGACCCCTATTTACCCCCATTTATCCAATTACCAAAAAGCCATTAGACTATTCCCATTTCAAGCGCTGCTTTTAAAGCCTTATTTTTGACATATTATTAAAAAGCGAGCTTTATTTAAAAATTGGGTTTCTCTACTCAGCCTACAACAACAACAACAACAAACCCAGTACTTCTAAGGGCTCCCGCCTAAGCAAGGTCTAGGGGGGTAGATGTATGCAGCCTTCCCCCTTCAGGGGGCTACCTTGAAGAGAGGCTGTTTTTGAGGACCCTCATCCTGAGAAGCAGGTCTGCCGCATAGAGTATGTGACCTGGCAGTAGGAGAGTAACAAATGAGTAGGGCAAAATACACAACAAGCAAAATAACAAATACAAAGCAAGCCACATCAGCAGAAATCAAAGATAAGATAAAATAGAGATAAGGATAGAGATAAAGACAAAGATGAAGATAGGATAAAGATACGTAGGTAAGTGGCGGCCCATGAAGCAAGTACACAACCTACATGCGCCAAGAGAATGACAAGGTCTAGCACTAGTAAGCTCGACAACCCTACTCCAACTGTAGCCTCTATTACCCCTATGCTAGCCCTCCATTGGGCCTTATCTAAGGCCATCTTCTCCCGAAGGTTTAGGTGGGTGAGGTCTTGTCGGATCGTCTCCATCCATCTCTTCTTCGACTTGCCTCTTCCTCTCCTATCTAGTGTAGTAAGGGGCTGTTCGCATCTCCTTACTGGAGCATTGTCCGGTCTCCTTCTGACATGTCCGAACCACCTCAGACGTTGCTCTCTCAATTTATCTTCAATGAAGGCTACGCCCAATTTGTCTCTTATAACGTCGTTTCTAATCCTATTCTTCCTTGTGTGTCCGCACATCCACCTCAGCATTCGCATCTCCGCCACCTTCGTCTTCTGTGTGTGCTGTTGTTTCATCGCCCTGCACTCCGTCCTATACGTCATGGCTGGCCTCATAATCGTCTTATAGTATCTTCCCTTTAGCTTCAAGGAAAATTTTTTATCACAAAGTACCACGGAGGCCATCCTCCACTTATGTCATCTATACCTTATTTTTATATTTTTTTATTATTTTAATAGTTAATATTATTTATATTATTTTAAGATAAAAGGTAAAAATAAATTAAAAACAAACGTAATTAAAAAAATAATTAATCACATTAAAAGAATGAATTAAAATTATGAAACTTAGAATTTATGTTTTTAAAAATTAACTTACTATTAATAGTTAGATAGAACAAATTACTTAAATTTAACACGTAGAAATTTAATAATATTTAAATATTTTAAAATAAAATTTAATATATTTTATTAACTAAAGATAATAAATAAAAATAATAATAAAATAGTTTTGGGGATTCCTATGGGGCTCCCATTAGGGATGACCTTATAAATTTGTTTTTCTAGCTCTCTTTTCTATTTAATCTTTGTTGCAAGATTTAAAAAAATTGGTGCAGTGGTAAAATTTGAGGTTTTGTTTATTGTTAATTTAACAAGTGTTAAAGATAGGGTTACAAGTTAGCCAGGCCGTCTAGTGAGCCAGTTTGACGTGGATAGGTGAAGCAGACTAGTGAAGCAGCTCGGCTTGTTTAGGGGCGGCTTGTTTAAATAAATAAGCTAAATCAAATCGAGACCGACTCGGCTAGAAAGGATCACAAGCCAGCTCGTTTGTCAGCTGGCATGTCAAGATCGCGCCATAAAACGCTTCCTCCACCATTTATTATATGTTTTTGTTTGTGTACTTAAATATCTTTTAGGATTTTTGACTTTTTAGACCGTAGCCTCACTAAAGAAGAGAGAAAATCAGAGGAGAAATAATAAAGAGAAGGAAGAAGATGGAGCTAGTGAGTCGATTGAAGGAGGAGCACAATTCAAGTTCTCCTTTTTTGATAGAGCTCGATTTTTTGGTACTCTTCTTGGTCCTAACATTGATCATAAATGAGTCTAACAAGTCTGATAAATGAGCCTAATGAGCTTAGTAAATGAGCTCAATGAGCCAACGTGTAAATGAGCCTACAAAACTCAACGAGCTAGCTTCTCAAATAATCAAGCTTAAATGATACCGACACTGAGTCGATCTCATTTATTTAACAAGCCAAACCAAGCACAAATATGCGGCTCAATGTGATAAATGATACTGAGCCCTAGTTATAGATAGTTTTATAATGTAACTCATAGTGAATTATAGGATTTTATTAAACTTCTCTTACAATAATACTTTTGTATGGTAATAATATTTCCATATAAATTTTTTCGGATAATTTATATTACTCATTTTTATATTTTTTTTATTATGTTAATTTAGTTTTTTAAACTATGTATAATTGAAACTTTCAATGAAAAACTAAAAATATAGTTTTCTAAAATTATACTGATTAAGTGAATAATAATTACTTTCAAAGTTAATTTAAAAAAAAAAACTCCTAAATTAATTAGGATATAAATAATATCCTAGTTCACAATGAGTCAGTTCCCAAAATAATACTGAAAAATAAAAAAATAAAAAAAATAATGCCAAAAAATAAATAATTACCAATCTACTGTTGAACCGCGTTTAGAAAACGTGGTTCACTCCAAAAATAACCGAATTTATTTTTTTCAGTTATAAAACGCGTCTTAAAGACGCATTTTATGTGAACATAAACCGCGTTGGAGGTTCATTTGAAGATAAACCGCGTCTTTAAGACGCGGTTTATATGTGACTAAAACGCGTCTTAAAGACGCGGTTCATATAATTGTAAAAGACAAGTCTTGAAGTCAAGGACGCCCACGCTTGAAACGAATTCAAAATGAAATGGATGAAATGACTATTCACGAAGGGTCACACGTGGATTCTGTAAGAGAAAATGTCATAATGTATTGACATGCAAGATGAAAAAGGAGCACGAGGCTCGGTTAGCAGCTAGTAGCAGTGAAATATATGACGGTAATATTTATTTATGTTTTATTTATATTATTTTTTATATAGTAGTTCGTTATTTATATATATCTATTAGTTTATTATTTAGGCTGTTTAACTCATAAAGCATTATAACCGCGATAGTAAACCGCGTTTTATAAACGCAGTTTATGCTTTATATAAATTTTTGTTCTTGATGCTGTTATTTTTACATATAACCGCGTTTATAAAACGCGGTTCAACAGTAGATTGGTAAATATTTATTTTTTAGCATTATTTTTTTTATTTTTCAGCATTATTTTGAAAACCGACTCGTTCACAATTGTACAGCTCCAAAAGTGGGAAAAGGATTCAGGGGAATTCAAAGTGACCCAAAAAAAAAAAAAAAAATTGTAATAATAAATTTATACAAGTAGTCTGTTTGAGTATATATCTTTTTTAAGTGCATATTCTATGAAATTATATACACTTTGCGTCTTAGACTTTATAATGTTAATCAATGCTATATGTGCTTATTAATTGGCCGGTTTAAGCATCCCAAATCTTTCTACACGGAATTCTGCCCTTCTATGTGAACGGTGGTGGTGTTTCCATGTTGAGAATTTGGCCCTTTGAAAAAGAATAATACAAGGCAAATACGGACCAAACTAGTCACTTTTTCTCACTCCACCTATTGTGACATAGAAGGGCATCTGGAGAGATATTTGCTCAGTTTCAAATAATACCGACCCAATTAGCTACATCATGACATCAAGATTGCGATACCCGATGGTTGCAACATGTTGTAGGACAAAATAAATTAATCACATTTTAGACGTATGATTAAATAGCATTTTCATATGTAGCTTTATTTTAAGATAATCTTAGATATTTTCCCTTTTGTTACATAAGGTATTAGTTCGTTATCAAACTGTTCGCAAATATTAATGAGCCGAGCACCCCTCTATTCGAATTCGGCTCGAAAATTTATCGAGCCCTCATAATGAACATGAATGGATCCTAAATAATTTTGAACATAAGTAGTTTATTGAACATTTGGTTCGTTTACAACCTTACTTGGAACTCTTTAATCGATTGTCCTTTAATTATTAAAAAAAAAAAAATGTCTAGTGACATATGCCAGTCTCATGTATTTATAATATAATCTACATAGTGAAATTAGAGTAAAACATATATCTATCAATTTTTTTGGAAACATAATGTTAAATTTATACAATTAATCTTGGACTAATTTTTTAGGTATTGATAAAAATTGGCCTCCTTAAATTCTTATTAAGCCTTGTTCAGCCAAGTCATTAAAAACTATTCTGTTAAGAATATTTTCTCCAAAAATATTTTCGTAAAAATTATTTGTAATAAGAGTATTTTTGTCATAAGAAATATTAGATTTTACTTCTACTTTTACATTAAAAAAGAAAAGAATATTTTTCTTTTTCCATTAAAAAGTATAAAAATATTTTTTATTTCTATATAGAAGAATTATTTTTCCAAAACAAAACACTTTTTCCCCCAAAAACAACTACAAAAAAACACTATTTTTTAAGTAAAAAAATTTGACTAAACAGACTCGTACTTGCATAGTAATTTGTCTCCTTAATTTTCATATAGTTTTCTTATTGACAAATGTTAAATATACTAAAAGAATTATCCAATTATACAAACTCAATAAACAATATAAACTTATTACATTACAAAAGTAATAGTAAATATGTAAGTAAATATATTTTTTTGTCCTTGTAATAATGTAGCTCTTATTTATTTTGAAAGCATGAGGTTAATATGTCGGCCTCGCGACATGTTTGGTGGCTTTGTTTGCCCAAAAATGGACACTTCACCTTTTATTTCACCGATATACTAGTTGTTTTCCGTGCGATATATGGTTGCTAAAATTTATTTGTTGATTTAATTTTTACAGTTAAAATCTATCCATTCTTATTTAGTTATAATAATTACAATAAATTTTCTTAATTGTTGTACTTATGATGATTTCTATTATAATAACATTCTTCTTCTTAATACGAAGTTGTTATAAAAAAAATTATGTTTCGGTATTTTTTATCACTAGTTATATTTTAACATATTGTTGAATAATCAATTTAAATGTATATGTAAAGTCGGTTTATGAGCCATTTTTTTTTTTTTTGGTTGAAGACGAAATTAAAAAATGCAAATAAGAGAGATGGGGGTAGTTTAGAAATTGTGAAAATAGAGCAGCTTATCATTAATTTGCACTGTTCAACTTAATTAGGAGTGTCATTTGAATTGGGTAATCCAAAATTATAAATTAAAACTTGTCATAATAATATAATTATCATGTAAAGCGTCGTTGAGCAACGTTTTTTTTTTTTCCCCTCTTTGGTCCTTTTTTTTAATTATGATGTCGCTTTATTTTGTCCTTTTTGGTACCCTGTTTTATACCAGTTGGCTTAGACCCCACTCTTGTAGGTGTGACTGTTTTGTATTGTAACTTTTGTCACTAATCATCAAAAAAAAATTTATCATCATGTGAATTCTTTTTTTTCCTTCTCGAGGTGGCCAAAAAAAATGGGGAAACATCAATTAATTGAATTTCGTTAGAAATAATAATTTGTGTCAAATTCGTCCTTAAATACATCCTTATTATTTTAATATCGTGTTTTCATATTATATTAGATTTTAGTAATTCTGTTAAAAGTTATGTCAACCTAGAATTTGCTTAAAACTATTTATAACTTTGATTTTAAATTCGGTCATAAATATATATATAGCAATATTCTCAGTATCCCAAGGGTTCCCACCTAAGCAGGGTCCCGGGGGGGGGGGGGGGGGTGTACGCAGTCTTTTCCTTTCAGGGTGCTACCCTAAAGAGAGGCTGTTTCTAAAAACCCTCAACCTGAGGGGTGCAACACGAGGACTTCCCAAGAAGTCACCCATCTTGATACTACTCTCGCCCAAGCACGCTTAATTTAGGAGTTCTAATGAGATCCGGTGCTTGTGTATTGGTACCCTCTTAGGTATAGTTATATATATGTATATATTATATGGTGGCGTTCTTACGAGAGGGTGAGAGCATGAGAGAAGTGAATCCTGTCCCTCCATTATAATGGACGGCCAATATTTGTTGGACATTGAAAAAGATAACAATTTACGGCCAAGATTTGTTGAGTATTAAAAAAAAGGATAATTTTCTTCGCTTACCCCTTCTTTTTCTTTCTACTCCATAAAGGGGTATGGGCTGTAAATTGTTATTTTTTTTAATGTTCAATAAATCTTGGTCATTCATTACAATGGAGGGCCAGATTTGCCCCTTTCACGCTCTCACCCTCTCACAAGAACGCCACCCTCCACACACACACACACACAACACACACACACACACACACACACACACACATAATCGATAGAGAAGAAGTCTTATTTTTCCGTAAAATATTTTTCTTTTAAAAAAAGTTTTTCTACCAATTGAATCCAGTAATCTAGAGATTAAATGATTGAGACAACGAGTTCAAATATGGTGTGAATTCAATGCATTTGCTACGAAATTTGTCACGCAAGGTCGAAATTATGTAGTAACGAAAAAAATATTCTTGAGATATATTCTTCAAAAGTTTATAGTTTCCGGGAAGGAACCTAATGTATTAGCATAGAATATTAGAACCTAACCAACCTTTCCCCCCTTGATAAAAAGGAGAATATGCTAAAAATTCCAACCAAATAAAAATTTAATACATTATTTTTTATCATAATGATTAGAGAGATATGGATGATCATAATATTATTTTTATTTTTCAAATACATGATGAGAAATGACGTTATAAGGAACAAATTATATGCGGCTCCCATCGAGGATAAGTTGATGAGGCGACACCCATAACGGTTTGGACAGGTTCGGAGAAGGTCGACTACTGCTCCTGTCAGAAAATGTGAACAACTATGTAAGACAAGTTGGAAGAGAGGTAGAGGAAGGCTAAAAAAAGTTGGATGGAGATTATTAGACATGACTTTATCCACCTAAACCTCATTGAAGAGATCACCTTGGATAAGAATGAGTGGGGTTAAAAATACACGTAGTCAACATAACGGTCAGGAGATAAGAGCTAATTGATGTTAATTCATAGTACCTCTAGGCTTACAGTGTCCCCGTGCATACCTATCAAGGATGAGGTTGCTTACTTCTTATCCCCCGAATCTGCCGTGGCAGAAACCTCTATGAGGCACTGCATTTGTCAAGAACTCTACATGTGAGTCTAATATAATTCCACGTAGGAGTTTTGACAGAGAATATATCAATATATAACTCTAGAAAATTACTCCATCTAATGCCAATTGATTTTAGGATGGAACTCTGCTTGAGTTTATATGTAGATTTTATATTTACCAATCCTGCAGTTCGAGCCTAATAGCTTGGTGAAATTTAACGGGAATGTTGTTATTATTAGAGGATGATATCCTTTATTATAGGAAAGCTCATCTTGTATTAGAAGATAGTATCCTCCATCCTATGCAATCTTATCTAGGGTTTGCATTATTACTGATTTGCCCTTAGTTCTCATGTAAACTAGAAGGACACCTTTGTTTTTATGTTTTTGTCTCCAGCTCTATAAATAGAGCATGTAATTCTCTTTGTCAACCATTCAATTCAATTGAGTCATAGCCTCACTATCACATGGTATCAGAGCCTCCAAAGGAAACTCTCTTCTCTTCTCTTCTTTTTTTTTAAATTCATGTTTTTTGCTTGAATTATTAGTATCTTGATTGGCTATTATTTTCTTTCTGAATTAATTCTACCTTATCTTTTCCTTTCGTTGTTTTGCTATGGCATCTAACCCTAATTCTTCCCCCTCCCCACGGCACCTCAAAGGGTTGCCGCCACTCCCCTGGTGACCAAGACCGGCTCGCCTCATGCCGGTTCCTCGGTCAACCACCGGGATGTGACATCTTCTGTGGCTATGACCGATTTTTCCCATATCGGATCTATAAGCTCAGGTCTATTCCTCAATGGACAAATGAATGCCGGAGCCGCCATCCCCACGAGACCACAATTTTCTCATTTTTTTGGCTCGGGCATCCCCCCTCTCCCCTTACTGCCGATGGCCGGTGCCACCATGCCCATTGGTGGTCACTGGGCTCGTATTGGTCACACCTCCGTCCCATATAGCTCTCTCGCCCTTCCCTCCCTCGGCTTCCCCACTGGTGGTGGCACCAACACCACCCTTGCTGGTGGTCTGATTTCTGACGCCCCATACAGCCACCAGGTACCAAGTGGTGCGCCGGTCCAGCCCCATGGCTGTGGCGGCGTCACCCCAAAACCCCCATTTAACTCCAACCCTAATTTAAATAACACAACTACAACTCCCCTCTTACTCCCTTTATCTAGTATCTCTAATATAATCACCACAAAATTAGAACACGCTACTGATTATACAACTTGGTGAGAACAATTTCACATGCTATTAATCTCCCATCAACTTATGGGCTACATAGACGGTATTTTTCCGTGTCCCCCAAGCCATATAACAACCAACAATGGCTCTTCCTTCCCCAACCCTGAATATATAAACTGGGTCCGCACTGATCAAAGCCTCCGCTCTTGCATTTCCGCTACCCTATCCCGCTGCCTCCTAAACGATATTGTCCGTGAACCCACATCAAAAGCTATGTGGGATGCCCTTGTCAAAAGATTTCGAGATCATTCGCTGGCTAAGGAATTTGATCTGAGATCCCAACTTATAAATCTCAAAAAGGATGGCAAAACTATGCAAAACTATCTTTCTGAGTTAAAGTCGATCGCCGATGACTTAGCTGCCATAGACTCACCAATAGCCAATCGAGAACTAGTTCATTATGCCGTATATGGACTTCCAATCGAATACGCTACTTTCGCTACTCTAACTCGCAACACCTCACCAACCCCTTCTTTTGAAAAATTAAAAACTGATCTTCTAAATGAGGAAAGCGCCCAGATTCGCTATCAAGGTCGCCCCTCCTCCGATCAACAGCATGCTTTGGTTGCTTCAAATGCAGGTTCTCTAGGATCTAACCCCAACTCAGGTCGTGGGGGACGTGGTAAGGGTAAAGGACGCAACACAGGTCGCCGTGGCAATCGAGGGGGCCATAACGGGGGACACCAACAACAACATCAACATCAATCGGGACCTCATGCCTCGCAACCCCAACCACACCACTCTCGGCCGACTGGTAATGCTCCACCCAACCCCAACGGCATTCTCGGGCATGGACCTAAAATCTGTCAGATCTGCAATCAAATTGGTCATAATGCTCTCTCATGCCCACATCGGCTCGACTTTTCCTCCTATCCCGATCCGTCTCACTCTTTCGCTGCCATGTCCGTCCAAGACTCACAAGACTACAGTTGGTATCCCGACTCCGGTGCCACTAACCACATGACACCCAACTCAGGTATGCTTCGCTCTCTTCTTCCCTATCATGGCCAAAAACGAGTTTTAGTTGGGGATGGAGCTCTCCTCCCTATCACTCATATGGGTTCTACAACTAACAAACGACAACTTCACCTTAACAATGTAATGTTAGTACCCCAACTAACTCACAACCTCCTGTTTATAAAACGACTTTGTCGTGATAACCTATGCACTGTTGAATTTGACTCTGATTTTTTCTGTGTCAAGGACAAGGCTACGGGGATACCTCTACTTCGAGTTCGCAATAATGGGCCACTTTACAGCTTCTCGCCTCACTTACTTGGACATATGGCACAAACCTTAACAGGAGATCTTTGGCACCGGCGCTTAGGACATTTAGGACGCCCCATGTTAGATGTACTTTGCTCTCGTAAACTTATACCTAGTTCACGTTTTACTGTTTTTTGTCAAGATTGTAGTTTGGGCAAGTCTCATTGACTACCCTTTCAACGTGTTTTGCATTTTGTTTCTGCACCTTTGCATTTAATTCATTTAGATGTATGGCAATCGCCTATTTCATCAAATTCATGCTATAAGTACTATGTTAACTTTATTGATGACTATACTCGGTTTACATGGCTCTACCCTATGAAACAAAAATCGGAAGTCTTTGAAATCTTTGAAAATTTTAAAATCTTTGTTGAAAACCAATTTTCCACAAAAATAAAAATTTTTCAAAGTGATGGTGGCCGTGAATTTGACCATCGTCGCATGCAGGCCCTGTGCCGTCAACACGGCATCCATTTTCGTCTTTCATGTCCTGATACCCCACAACAAAATGGGGTAGCGGAACGAAAGCATCAGCACCTTATTGAAATGGCACGCACGCTTCTTATTCAGTCTCGCCTCCCTTATACTTTTTGGGATGATGCTGCTTGTACCACATGTTTTATTATAAATCGCCTTCCTACACCTGTACTCAAGAACTTGTCCCCTTTTGAAAAACTTTTTCAACGCAACCCGGACTACTCTAATTTTCGGGTTTTTGGGTGTGCATGCTATCCTAACCTCACACCCCGTGCCCCTCACAAATTAGCACCACGGTCCAAACCTTGCATCTTTTTAGGCTACGCCTCACGTTACAAGGGCTATCGCTGCCTTAACCCTCAAACCAGTAAAATTCATACAAATCGACATGTTCGATTCAACGAAACTCATTTCCCATACTCTGAATTGGCCAACCCGTCTTGCACCCCAGACCTAGGTAGTACAGGCCGTATCGTTGACTTGCCCTTCCCCCTTGTAGTCACCAGTAGCTTGGGTTCTCCACACCTAAGCATACAACATGTGCCACCCGCAACTCCAAGGACTACGACTCCCCACGACAGCCCAAGTCAGCCCACACCAGGTCATGACAGCCCTCGTCTTGACCCTGCTGGCGTCGGCCACGAGGCTACTGATCAGCCCACGGCCCCTCCCGCTGCACAGCCAAGTCCTCCCCTAGTCCATACCCATCCCGTACCAAACAACGAGTTGCCCCCTACCTCACCCAACCCTACCCCGACCACCCAACCCCACCGTGCAGCAGCACCCATCCCCACCGAGCCCTCCGACCTGCACAGCACAACAACCCAACCGAACCAGGACCCAACAGAACAGCACAACAACCCCAGTGTCCATCCAATGCGAACTCGACTCAAGGACGGTATTCAAAAACCGAGGTATCCCCTCTCCCTTTCCTCAATAATAGTCATACAGGAACCTACGTGCTACTCTCAAGCGATTAAAAATCCCAAATGGCAAGAGGCCATGGCGGACGAATTCAATGCTTTAATACTCAATAACACTTGGGAACTTGTTCCTCCCAACCCCAAACTCAACGTTGTAGGTAGCACTTGGAAATATCGAGTTAAATATAAAGCGGATGGCTCTGTTGATCTCTTTAAAGCTCGCCTTGTTGCTCAAGGTTTTCACCAACGTGAAGGCATTGACTTCAAGGAGACCTTTAGCCCGGTGGTCAAACCATCCACTATACGATTTATTCTCACCCTCGCTATCACACACAAGTGGCAAATCAAACAACTTGACGTTAAAAATGCTTTTCTACATGGCCATCTTACGGAAGAAGTCTACATGAAGCAACCTAAGGGTTTCATCCACCCTAAATTTCCCAACCATATCTGTCATCTTAAAATGGCACTATATGGTCTAAAACAAGCTCCTCGGGCTTGGTTTCATCGCTTCAACACCTTTCTCTATAGCCTAGGTTTTACCTGTTGTCGAGCTGACCCGTCCCTCTTTCTCTTTCGCAAAACTAATGACATCATTTGCCTTCTTCTTTACGTTGATGATATCATCCTCACTGGATCCAATCCCTCCTCCCTTGATGCCCTTATCCATGCCCTCTCGACCCAATTTGCCATGAAGGATCTCGGTCCACTCCATTATTTCTTAGGAATTGAGGCTCACCGTACAAAATCCGGCATGTTTCTATCCCAACATGGATACACCATCGACCTTCTCCACAAACACAACATGCAAGATGCCAAACCAATCAAAACCCCTCTACCAGCTCGTGTTCATCTGTCCTTCACTGAGGGTGACGCATTACCTGATCCTACGGAGTACCGCAGTGCGGTTGGGGCACTGCAATATCTTACCATGACTCATCCCGATATATGTTATGCTGTTAACCTTGTCTCTCAGTTTATGCATGCTCCCAGGTCTAGTCACTGGCAGGCTGTGAAGCGGATCCTCCGATATCTCAAAAGCACCCCAGACCATGGGCTTACGATCCTTCCAGGCGCCTGTACCTCTGTTGTTGCCTATGCTGATTCTGATTGGGGAGATTGCCCTGATACCCGTCGCTCCACCACAGGCTATGCTCTCTTTCTCTTTTCTACTTTCATCTCTTGGCGAGCCAAGAAACAAGCCACAGTTTCTAAATCCTCCACTGAGTCTGAGTATAGGGCCATTGCCCAAGCTGCTGCAGAGGCTGATTGGATTCGCTACCTCATGCGTGACATTGGTCTTCGACATTCTGGACCAATCATCATCTATTGTGACAATAGCTCTGCGTCATACATTGCCGCCAACCCAGTCTCCAATGACCGTACCAAACATGTAGATGTTGACTTCCACTACGTTCGGGAAAAGGTTCTCAAGGGTAATCTTCAAGTTCGCTACACTCCCACTACTCAACAGATAGCTGATATCTTCACCAAAAGCCTTGGGGCTACCTTATTTCAATATCACAAGAACAATCTTCATGTTGCTGCTCCTCCTTCAGATTGAGGGGGCCTATTAGAGGATAATATCCTTCATTATAGGAAAGCTCATCTTGTATTAGAGGATAGTATCCTCCATCCTAGGCAATCTTATCTAGGGTTTGCATTATTACTGATTTGCCCTTAGTTCTCATGTAAACTAGAAAGGCACCTTTGTCTTAATGTTTTTGTCTCCAGCTCTATAAATAGAGCATATAATTCTCTTTGTCAACTATTCAATTCAATTGAGTCACAGCCTCACTTTCACAGTTATTGTTGGATGAAGAGAAGCATGATAAGCTGACAAGATGTTTGACTTCATGTAATTATACTTTAGCTGACGAAGTAGTTAGCATAAAATAAATATAAATATAAATTTCATTAAAATGAATCATAATAATGTCTGATATATAATAACTATATTATAATTATTCCTGTTCTTCTCCTTTTTTTCTAGAAGAAAGCTACATTCATATTTAAAAGATTTCTCTTCTAATAAATATTATAATTTTTGGAGAAATGAATAAATTAGTGGATTGTCGTAAGAATCTTGAGCAAGGCATAACCTAAGATCAAATAATTTTAACAAATGGTAAGTAAATTTACAATTAAAATAAGCTACAAATCTACAAATGCAGTGAAAATTAAAATAGAAACGAAATGCTTGTCTGTTTGTCACAGTCAACTAATCAGAAAGTAGGTATAAATTATGGTTGCCGTAGTTAACTCTTCAGGAAGTAGGTACAAAGTGTTTGCTTGTCCGGACGAGAAATAGAACTTCCTTGGCGGAGCTAGTTAAAAACAAATGATTTAGAACTTACCTGGGGGCTATATAAGTTAATTTCCGCATTTTGAAAATATTAAAAATTGCATAGTAATTTCCACCTTCCGTATTGTGTTAACTTCCGCACAACCACACAAGAGGCTAAATTCCTACTTCTCATTAATTCGTACTTTCTACACGACAAATAAAGTCCCTAAAGAATTTACCATAATTTTACCATCTTTGTTCTGCCATACACTAATAAGCCATCTGAAGGTCAGAGCAACTTTTATGATCATCATCTGCACTTTATAGCACGTAAAAAGAAAATATATGCCCTAGTAATAACGAAATCTGTTCAAAAAAAACTAACAAAACCGAAACCGACCCTTTTTAAATTTTTTTTTTTTGGCATGTTAGGGAAGGATGGTGGTGACAATTTAGGCAAAGCTTGATGGTGATGATACAGCAAATTATGTTTTCAAATGCAGTTGAGCTATTAATGAATTTGTTTATGAAAAGCAAAATTGAGTCTAAATTAGGACAACAAAACGGCCCCCACTTATATAATTTTAATGCTAATTAAATTTGATTGGATGTTGGCATGTCTTTTTGGTGGAATGATGCATTGGCATCAGTGTTAATTAAGGATTTTATATGTGAATCTAGTAATAATTTTACATTATAGGTACGAAAAAAAAATGATTAATATTTAATTTATAGGCTTATTTCACCTAATATTAATTACTTTTGAGGTAAATTCTTACTTGGATTTATATATAAATTTTGCGTGTTTCAATTTCATGGATCAAACTTGAGGCCCGATGAGATTTAATAAGTGAAAATCCATCACCATTGGATTCCCCGTTTGCCAAAAAAGGCCCCACCTACACTTGCTATGCTTCCCCCTTTTATATGACAATCTATTGTAAAATTAATCATTTGAATGTGACGGAGATTATAACATTAAATTAAATGAAATATAAGTAATCAAAATCTATTATTTATATACGTGATTGTTGACCTACTAAGTCTTACCGGTAATTAAGACTGAGATACGTTTCTTATCACCCACAATGACATCCATCCACGGGAAAAAGAGAAAAGATGAGAAAGTTTTATAAAACTTCCTTTACCTCATGATCAGGAGAGAAAAATAAATAATAATAGTTAATCATCGTTGTAGGGAAGGGATGACATCCTATATATAAGCAAATATTCGAGTCTATCCATCACATGCCCGTACCACCATAAATCCAAATGTCATAATGGGACCAACATAATACGTAATTAGACTTAGATGTAGTTTATATTATAATAGACCGGACTTTTATTATTATCTTCTCCGGTTACCGCTATCAGTTAAGCCCAAATTTTTTCTTTTTTAACATAAATGTCAAACCCTTAGAGTTGTTTAGCAATGCTATAAAACTATTACTTTTTATAACAATTTTTTTGAAAATTAGTTTTTTAAATGAGGTGAAGTTATTTTGTTTAAAATCTTTTAAATTTTTTATTTTGATTCTACTTAAGGAAGAAGTGCTATTTTTTAATCTCTGTTTAAAAGTGAAAAATAATTTTTATTATTATTTAAATACGCTTTTTTATATGGACTAAACACAAAATTTTTTATAAAATTTTTTTTCTATTAAAAATGTAGTATTTTTTCTTGTCTATAGAACAATGTACTACTTTTACGACATAACAAAAGAGAGTACTACTTTTAATGCATTTTTTTAAGGCCAAATATCATCAACAGGAGGGACCTAGCAATAAATTTATGTTAAATATAAGTAACTTATTATACGATTTCTGAGAACTACTACATGCCTGTGCCGTTTGGGGAGGGACCTAGATTAACTCGGAGGAAAAATGGGAAATTGCAGACGACAAAAAGGGGGAGGCGAGCCCTTAAGCGTAAGGCGAAAGAGAAGGAGAAGCGGGAACTTCAGGAATTTCTGAAGGACATGTTACCCGGTAGTAACTCGTAGAAGCGGACAGAGAACACTAGAAAGAAGAAGAAGAAGAACTTGGTGAATCGGGGCAACCACGTCACTGATGCTGGTCAAACCGAGGAAGCAGTTCGAGTAATAGAGATGGGAGAAAGATTAGGCTTGGATTTTTAGGGTCGATCCGACTATGGTGAGTGCTATTCTTCATGAAGGCTGTGATGGGTTTTTTTGGCTTCTTGGTGCCTTGTGTTCAGTTTTCGATTGTGAGTGTCCTGGTCTTCAACTGGTTTCTGTGCGTCGGTTTTGCTCCTTGTCCCTGCTGTTTGATTGGTTTTTTGATTTCGTTGTTTTTGTGTGCCCGTGTTTGTAGTGCATTTGTTTTCCCTATTTTTTTTTTCTTTGTGTTTTTTTGGTTGTCGCTTGTTTTCCCCGCTCTTGTTCGAGTGGGTTCAGGTCTGGCATTGTCGAGTGGCCTGCTCGTTCCGCGGCTCTGTCACTAATTATCAAAAAAAAAAATCAAATACTTAAAAAAAAAATTGGATTATTTACGCTAAAAGGTCCCTGTACTTTGCCCATTATATCAATTTAGTCTTTATATTTTAATTATATTAATTTAGTCCTTATATAATTCAAAATGTGTCAATTTAGTTTTTTGTCAAATTTTAGTTAAGTTAATGATGTAATTTTGAACGAAAAAATTATGTTAAATGCAAGTAACTTATTATAAATTTATCCATACACTCAATTTAACCCAACTCACGGCCGATTCATTAAAAATTTTATTAAAAACTTAACATAAATTTTTTTAAGGACCAAATTGATATATTTTGAATTATATAGGGACTAAATTAATATAATTAAAAGTATGGTGATTAAATTGACAACTATTGTATTTTTTTTTTCTAAAAAATATTTTTCTCAGAAAAAATAAATTGACCAAACTGGCTCTGATGCTTATCCAAAAAAAAAACGAATGTACTACTTCCGAAGTAAATTGTCAGTACGGTGTACCGCACTTGCCAAAAATACCCTCATAATATTACGCGCATTGGCAGATCAACCAAATATTCATGCATCATGATTAGGGGCGGAAACGAGCTGAGCAGAGCCAAGCACCTCCTTATTCGAGCTCAAGTTTGATAAAGCTTATTAAGCTCGAATTTGAGTCAAGCTCTTATCGAGCATTTCTACCCCTTGTTCGAACTCATTTCGATAAGAATATAGTGTGTTCAATACTAGGCTTGGCTCGTTAGACTTATAGAGCCGAGTCGAGCTCGTTATCGAGTAGAGTTGAGCTTGTTATCAAGTCGAGTTGAGCTCGTTATCGAGCGCAATTGAGTTTAAAACCGAGCCAAGCTTGCAATTGAGTCGAGCTTACTAACGAACCGTGCTTTTTAAGTTATTATCAAACCATTTTTGAACTAGTACCAACTGTTATCGAGCCCTTAACAAGCTGATATTGAGCATCTTATTGAGCTCTTATTGAGTCCTTATCAAACTATTTGTGAACATTAGCGAGCCGAGCACCCTCCTGTTCGAATTCGGCTCGTTAAGCTTATCAAGCTTGCTCAAACTCAGCTCGATAAGCTATCAAGCCCTCCTAATGAACATGAACGAGCCCTAATCGATTTTGAATATGAGTAGTTCAACAAAGGCTTCGTTAGTTTACAACCCTAATCATGACTCTTATACACCCAATTTATCATATGAATTTAATGTGAAAATTATAGCTCTAAACTAATTTAATTTTTGATTAACTACTTATATTTGAAACTGGTTAATATTTGCTCATTTTGTTTTGGATATCCATAACAAGTAAGTTGAGTGATTTTTGACTATGTTCGATAAGTTTAACTAGTTAAGTTTAAAGATGGGTGCTTATACTATTAAGTGCTTGTTTAAAACTCACTAATGGGTCTTTAGAGCTATTCATAATCAGCATTAGATCATGAGTAATGTGTCAATGTGACTCGCTGGTATCTTGATTAATTGCCTTCATTAGACCATTAAGTCGAGTGTTAAACATATCAGTGTTTTATCTATCTGAATTCAAACAAATATTTATATTAAGGACTTTACGTGTAAGTCTCAAAATATAGGAGTTACATATGAAAGGAAAAAGATTAACATATGAGTCTAGTAAATTACTTTACCTAGTACCAATTAGTTTTAAGATAAAAACTCTATTTAAACTTATATGTGAATATCATTTATGCAAACTCTGTGAATTGAGGCCAGGGCTTGGAGACATTTAACAATTTTAAAACTCATTTGAGCTTATAATGTAAAATATAAATATATATAACACAATATAAGCAACATTTGCCGTGCCCCAAGGGCTCCCGCTTAAGCAAGGTCTGGGGGAGTGGATGTACGCAGCCTTTACCCTGAAGGGAGGCTGTTTTCGAGAACCCACAACTTGAGAGGTGCAACACGAGAACTTCTCATGAGGTTACCCATTTTGGTACTACTTTCGCCAAATAAATTCATCAATTTACTTAATTTAAACTCGTAGATCATCCAAGGATTGAAAATTGTAATCAACTTAATATCAATTTTAATCTATAACTTAATTGGCACAAAGCAAATTATACATACGTTAAATTAACAAAATTAGGAATAAAAGGACTAAATTAACACAATTGACAAAATGCAGAAACTCTGCGTGGAAATACCCTGAAAATTATTAAAACAATATAAAATAATGGAGGGCTAAAGGGTCATTTATGGCCTAGCATGATTTTTCTACTTCCCAACATGTCATATTATGTATCGTATTAATTTGGTTGTTTATTAGACAAGGACTATACGCTATGCAACTAGACCACTTTCTAATCCATATGCAAAAATCTAACTATATCTATCTAATTTTATATCCAATAAATATAATATAAAGTTATTAAATTATAATATTTAGTAATTGTATTTTAATCATTTTATATTATATTTTAACTATATATTGCTAATCTTATAGGGCTCTGTTTAACATATGAAATTGAAATCAAATTGTGGAATTATAATTTTAATTTCAGTTCTAGTGGAATTGGAATTTTGATTGAATTAAAATTTTATTATTTGGTTCATAAAATAAATGTGAGGTTGGAATTGTAATACCATTAAACTTTGAGTCATTACGGGTTTTCGGTCAATCAAGTTGAAGTATTTCGAGTTTTGAATCAGTTATGATCAATTTTTGGTTGGAGCAGTTCACAGTGCGTACGAGTTATCATAATTGGAGCAATTCACTTTGAGTTTGTTTGAGTTCTTATCAAGTCAAGTGTGGTGTCAGATCATTCAATGTTCAAGTCATCTCGGATTTTTAGTTGATCAAGTTAGGTCTGTTTGTAATTAAGGCTAGAATTGATGAAGTTTGGGCCTGATTCATGTTAGTTCTGGGGCAAACGGGTTGTGTCATTTCAAAGTACAAGTAATCTTAGATTGAGTTTGAGATGAGTCTAGTCATTTTGGCTTGACCCATATTAAGTTTTGGGTCAACTTGGTCGGGTTATTTCGACTTTAGCTCAACTTGTTCACATCTTATTCAAGTCAAGTAGTTTCATTTTTTAGATTTTAGTCATTTCTAGTTTCCAGTCAATCAACTTGTGTCATTTCGGACTTTGAGTTAAGTTTTGGTTATTCGAGTTGGGTGATTTCAAGGGTTGGGTCAAATTTTAAATTGTGTCTAAATTTTTTGATTTTGAGTCATTTTGGATAAGGACATTTTGGGTTACAAGTCAATGAAATTAATATGGAATTGCAATTCCTTACCCAATCCCAAAGAATTAAATGTATAATTTTCAGTTAAAATTTAATTTTATAAAATTGGACAGTGAAATTATAATTCTAATTACAGCATGTGAACCAAACTATAAAAATGAAATTTTTGGCCCCAATTTTAATATCAACTTTAATTCCGGGCTCCAATTCAATGGTTCAAATACGAACTTAGAGAAAATCTTGAGGGGAATCAAACATGACTTCTATGGCATTTTAACTGACCCATGCTGTGACGTGAATGTAGAAGGGATCACAAGCAAGTAGCTCGTAGCCTAATGGTGTGGTTTTCGGTCGCCTATGTGAGAGCGCCGGGGTTCGAGCCCCCACTAGAGCACCCCCCTCCCCTGGATTTACCATGATAAAAAAAAAAAAAAAAATGCAGAAGGGATCACAATAATAATAATAGCAAGGTTGTTAGAAATTGAGATTCTACTTGAAATCGATGGGGTCTTTTAGAATTTAAATTATAGAATCGAATCAAGAATCGTAAGACTCTATTAGATGTATAGTACAATTGTTTTTAGTATTAATATCAGTTATATAGTCCAAAAATTATTAATAAGACCTCAACTTATATGGATATATATAAGCAATATAATCAAGATAAAAATATTATCGTGCAATATAAATGTATCATTTTATGCTACAATAATCATGAGAGCTTTTAAGATATATGCTGCCAATCGAACTTTATGTTAAGATTAAAACATAAAATAAAACTTAATTAAAGTTTATTGAATGTATATAAATGCTTAATTAGCCTTTTTTCACTTCAAGCTAATAAGGTAAGTTCATTATAATTATCAAAAGAAAAAGGTAAGTTCATTTATAATATATGCTTACATTTTTAAATTTTTATTTACATATCCAAGTAGAATCGAGGTCGGATCGACATAATCGTGAAATCGTGTACAGATCCTATTCATTAATTTCATATAATATTAATGAATTGTACGATTTTACAAAATTAAGATTCTACTTATGATTTAGATAAGTCGACAATTGTAAAATCATAGAATTGTAATATTTTAATATTCGAATCAGGGTTTAATAACCATGATTAATAGTTGAAGTATCACGTGATTTTATACTATGATTTTTGTTTTTTAAACAGAGAATGACCTTTAAATTTAGCCTTTTTCACTTTAGCATAACTTTTAAATTTTTCAATCAACTACTTGTATTACGATCATTAGTATTTCATTTGGGTTGCATGTTTGATTTTACTTAGATTATAGGTGAAGATATATGTCAAAATATAAAGAAAATATATAACACATATTAGTTTTAACTTAGTTGGTAAAATATTACACTGTTATGCTGGCTCTATAGATAGATTCGAATATGAAGCAAGTATGTAGTGAATTCGAACCTGCGCATAGAGACTATTTACATGTATATTTGTTTACCAAGCAAGTTGAGACCAACATGTGTATTTATCTCTTCATTCTTTATATAAAAAATATAAAATAACACATGTAGTCTCAATGAAGAACTAAAAACATTAATGTGTGGTTGATTTGGAAAAATTAAAATTTTGAAGGTAAAAAATTTAAAAATTTGTTTAAATGAAAAATTTGTACTTTTAGAGGTGGTTTACTGTAAAAAGTCATTCATATAATGCAATAAATATTATAATCATGATAAATACGGATATAATATTTTATAAACTAATTTTGTCTTAACTTTGTGATTTAGGATATCAGTTGTTTTCCCTACATATAGACCTTAGTAGCTGATTTTTTTTTTCCTTTTAATAAGTGAAATAAGTCGCGCCATCATTGTAAGACATCCACTAAAGATCACAGCTCGGTTGCCATATCACAGCAATATGAAAATCGAACCCAACAAAATAGTCGTCAGGACCCCTAAAAGAAAGGAAAAAATAAAACAACTAAAAAATTGATCTAAGTACAGTTGAAGATCAACCAAAATGAAGAAAGATTCAAAGAGCTCTTCGAACTTACGCACTAAACAAAAAGCGAGAATGCGACAAAGACCATGCCAAAGGCCTCTGGTAGTCGCCAGAATCTAGCTTCCTGCTTCCACCATTGCTTCCATGCAGAATGACCTTACCATATACAGCCCCATAGAATCGTATATATTTTCAGACAATTCGGTTATTTCAAAAAAATTTCGACACAAACGCCAGTATTTTCTCTCTTAATTCTCAGTAGATTCTAAGTTCCTTCGATTTTAACATATCAAACATCGAGTTTCATGTTTCCGTTCTCCATTACCGAGGCAGAAGACAAATCAAGCTTGTGAGGGGGTCAAAATTAGGGGACTTGGATTGAATTGCAGCTTGTCTTTTATTGGGTAAACATCACCAGCAGCCGCAACAACAGAGACCCATGTACAAGAAAATTAACGTTGCCAGTCAAATCGATAACATTTGATAAAGAAATTAAATGACAAAACGTCAATCTAATCTTTGAATTTAATTACTCCGCACCAACAAAACGCTAAAAAATTAACGTTAATCGAGTCCAAAATGGCTGACTCCCATCCTACATAGTGGTGGCCAACGGGCCGGGTCGGCCCGGAAACCGGCTTGGCCCGGCCCGGCCAGGCCCGCACGGCACTAGAGCGGGCCGGGCCGGGCACAGGCCCGAGGTCCCCTGGGCCGGGCCTCGGGCCTGGGCCCGGCCTGGCCCAAAAGAGCCAACGGCTCTTTTTTACAAAAAAAAAAAAAAAAAAAATTATATATATTTTTTTCTATAAATACTTAAACCTCCCCAACTCATTTTCTCACAAAATCTTCAATTCTCTCTTCTCTCTCTATACATTCATCATCTCCCATCTTCTCTAATTTGTTAATTGCAAAATTATGCTCTAAAGTTCGAAGTTCGTAAAGTATTTGGCTGAAGTGTGAATTTCATTGTTCTCTCGTTTCGGTAATTTTAGTATCGTAAATTTTTTGAATCGCATTTTTAGTTATTTAATTTGCATTACTACTTACATTTTATAAATAATAATCATTTATACTAATATGGCACACAACTCTTCTCGGCCACCCAGAATCCAAAAAAGGACTAGAATTGTCTTACTAATACTGAAAAACGAGCTTTTATACAACCAGATCCAACACCCCAATACCCTGATGATAGCATAGATTATAACTTTTCACAACCACAAGATTATCATGAGTCAGGTAGTGGTGGGGTTAGAGACTCACAAACTGATGAGGAACCCACCTCCACCATAGATGCCCAGCCTGAAACTAGTACCTTGACTAGTAGGCGTACAACTAGTGGGGTATGGAAGCACTTTACCCTTAATAAAGCAACCTGTAAATTATGTGACCCACCCAAGAATTTTAGCCATCAACCCGGCAGTGAGACGGGCACACTAAATAGACATATACTTAGGTGCCACCCCGAGCAATTCCCGGAAAAGAGCCATCAACGTTTAGTACAGCATGTGACCGGTGCACTTGCTAATTTTAGGTTCTCTCAGGAGAGCAACCGTAGGGGGCTAGCTAAATATATAATTTTGAGTGAAAGGCCTTTTAGTACCGGCGAAAACCCACATTTCGTCGACTACCTCCAACGAAATGTGAACCCCGCAATTGTGAGGATTCCTCGGAACACCGTAAAGCGGAACGCTTTTACGTTGTACCACAATCTTAAAATTGGGATACATACACTTTTTGCGACGAACACGAGCATGTTCTCGTTGACTTCGGACGTATGGACATCCAAACCCGGCCAACCTTATATGTGCATAACGGCACACTGGACCGATGAATCCTTCATCATCCAGAAGAGAATAATTCATTTTGGGCTTTTAGATTGCCCCTATACTGCCGAGGTAATTACGGGTGCGATTATGTCTGCAGTCCGCGATTGGGCCATAGAACAACGTATCTTCAGTATTACGTTTGACAATGCTTCCAATAACACTGCATCCGTAGCACATTTAATTAGGAAAATGAGACCCATGTTAGGTGGGAAGTGTTTTCATATTCGTTGCATCTGTCACATTTTGCATTTAATGGTAATGGATAGTTTAGATCTTATAGACGCATCCCTTGGCACCTTAAGATCTGTAATAATATCAATTAAAGCATCCGTCGCTAGGAAAAAAACATTTAAAAATGTATGTAGGTTGTATAACATAGAATATAAACAATTTAAATTAGATTCCAAGACTAGGTGGTCGTCTACGGTAGTAATGTTAGAGCGCATTCTACTATACAAAGACGCTCTGATGGAATTCGCCCAGGAAAATCGTGTAGATGGCGCGATTACAACCTGGACGGTATACATTGGGAGACAATAGATGAAATTTGTAAATTTTTTATCATGTTTAAAGACGCGACAACATTTTTTTCGGGTTGCTACTATCCGACCATGCCTTAAGCAATATCAACATTGCTTGATATTGTAAATTGGATGGTGGGTAATCAATCCAACCCCATTTTGTTCGGATCGATTGCGGCAATGAAAGAAAAGCTTGCCAAATATTTTTCTGAACTACCTCTTACTTACTGCTTTGCAACTATTTTAGACCCTCGTTGTAAACGCTCAGGTTTCAACTTGTTTTGCCAACATTTTTTCACGTATTTGAATCCTTCTCTTAATATCGACACTTTCATTGCCGATTTCGATAACGACTTGCATAGTTTATTTTCTCAATATTCCCGTCAATTAGCGTCCAATAATCCTAGTACTGCTGTAGTAGGATCTTCCACATCTAGTGGAAGTAGTTCACACACGTTATATTCGTGGAAATTGTTGGAGCAATTTACGCCCACAGCAGCCCCCACATCATGTGACGAGTTAGATTATTATTTGCGGACACCGATGGTCCATATTTTCGGGCCGCCGGCCAACCCGAATTTTGATTTGTTACAATGGTGGAACACAAACCAAACCCAGTATCCCGTGCTTTCCACCATGGCACGTGATATACTAAGTTGTCCGGTGTCTTCAGTAGCATCGGAGTGTGCTTTCAGTCTTGGTGGCAGGTTGATTGGAACGAAGAGGGCGAAGCTATCGCCGTCGAGCTTGGAGATGTCCGTGTGTTTGAAGGATTGGCTGCTAGCTGAGGCAAGAGATCAACAGAGAATGAAGATGGATTCATCGAGCGATGAAGAAGACGACCGCACAACTGATACGTCAAATGATGGCGTAAAAACCCCCCGATATGACTGATATCAAGATTCAAGACTTTTGTATGTTAATTATTTACTTTCAAATATTTACGTCAAAAGATGACCGCACACTCCATATGTCAAACTTTATATTTTTTGATAAATAAATTTGTATTTTTAAATATTAGGTCCCAACTTTGTATTTGTAATTGATATGTTATTTATTTACTGATATTTTTTTGATAAATACTTGTTGTATATTGTATTTTATTTATTATATATATTTAGTATTATTTTTTTTGAACATGTATACTTGGACTCATATTATTTATCAATGAATTACAATAATTTTAGTACAAAACGACTATGTATTTTTTAATTTTTTTTTAATTTAGTTAAAAAGGCCGGGCCAGGCCCAGCTTAGCCCGGCCCGCCCGCACTGTGGTTGGCTCGGGCCTGGTCCCGGGCCGGTCCCGGCCCTGGAGGCCCTCGGGCCCGACCTGGCCCGACCCGGCCCACAGCCACCACTAATCCTACATCACAACACAGTTGCATTTCCATCTTTTCAATTTCCGCCGCCTCTTCGCAGCCTTTTTTTCTGGGAGTTGTCGTTGTCCGAACAAAAATTGTTACTATCAAATCGATGATACGTCTTACAAAAAATAAAAGCCACTTTGTTCTTTTGGATATTTAATGATAAAGTTGTAATGCAAAACTGACAACTAGTACAAATAAGACCTGAGTATCAAAACAAAGACAAAAAACTATACAGTATACAAAAACAAGATTACAAGACATTTACAGGTAAAAAACAGTTGCTACAGGATCACAACTATCACCGGAGAGGGTGAACCAGGAACAAGGGAAATAGCCAATGTACCAAAAAGCTAGGAGTAAGGTTGACAAAGAGTTAGGTCAACTAACGCATTAAACCATCAATGTAATATGCTCAACCACAATCGTTTCATCATCATCAAAACTTAGTCCAAACTTTTTCCCGAACTAATATGCATACTCCGCTACAAAAAGTTTGTCAATATCTGTCACGACCCTAGCCGTGACAAGGCCCTATGCAGCAACCAAGAACGCCAAGGAGAGAGGTTCGAGTGTCAGGGTCGGATGTCCATGGCTCACAGCAGGATTCACGTCCAGTTCGTGTCACGACCCTAGCCGTGACAAAGTCAAGAGAGGCTAGCAGCCGAGCCAAGACGGTACCAAGGTTCACTGCCGGGTCCGTGTCGTGGGCCGCATGTCACGGGCACAAGTAGATGTCAAGGACCGGGAGGCTCAGCAAGACCTTGTCCTAGATCACAGTCAGGGCCATGTCAGGGCGTAGTTAGATCCGCGCCCGCCTAGTCCAGGACCGTGCCAACTCATGTCATGACAGGGTCAGGACCGTGCCAACGCATGGCATGAGAGGGTCAGGCCCGTGCCAACGCATGTCATGACAAGGGCAGGCCGTGCCTAGACCGAGCCAGCGATATAGCCAGCAGGACCAAGGTCGTGCTTCCTAGCCGGTGGTGCCGGTAACCGGTAGCACAGCTCCAATACGCGCCCAAAGGCGGGGCCCAGCTCTAGAAGCTTCCCAACCACCTTTCCCTCTCTTATTTGAATTCAAATACTTTCCCTGCTTTTATGTTTCCCACCAATTTTATTGTATTTTGAGATTTAGGATTATTTTAGAAAGATCTAGATGATACTTAGCAATTACTATAAATACAAGAGTAATATCAATGTAATAATCATGCAATCAAATATGAATGAAATTAAGAGTTTAACTCTTAACTCTCTCATCTAATATTTCTTTCTATTTCTGTCTCTCACCTAAACTCTATTTCTCTTCTCATCTACAATCTATCTCAATTCTTTCTCTCATCTTAACTCTAATTCTATCTCTCATCTTAATTCTTGTTCTTTTCTCATCTAAGTCTAATTCACCTTCTTTCTCATCCCAAATTCTCTAAAACTCTATCAATTCTCAATATCAATCAAATCTCGAACCACTAACTCGAGGTCACGAATCTTAGGCTCGTGACAATATCTTTAACATCTTCACCCTTCTTCACCAACTTCTTCTTTTTTGTTCAATAGATGGCTTGACCGGTCTCTACGATAGCCATATAATTGCCTTAAAATGACGGTTTTGGTCTAACAATAACAATTTCACCATGTTAATAATTCAATAACTTCAACTTTTTTTTGGTAGGTCAGCCAGGGGAAATACACGTTAAAATCTCCGTAAAGAAGAGTCACAAATACTGTAATGGGGATTCAAACCCGAATGACGTGTAAGACCATCGTTGTTCTCTATCACTAGGCTATGTCCGCAGGGAACTTGATAACTTTAACGTGGGTGCTTTTAACGAGAATTTACATTTGTAAAGTGGGTCATGCTGACATGGTCAAGAAGGGTTCAGATAAGTCATGCAACTTATATTGCAAGCTTTTTATATAAAATCACCATGCTAATTACTTTTTGATGCAATCCCGCCTTCGACTTTGGCGGATAGCTTAACAGAAGGGTCTTGATGAGCTGGCTAAGATGGCGGAAAGGAAGACGCGCGGCAGAAGGTTGAGGAGTTAGAGTTTAACATTAATTAGGATAGTTTAGATTAGTTAATTATCTTTGTATATTTTTTATTTTAGTAAGATCACACAGATTATACAGTCTCTCTTCAGGTTGACCTTGCTTTTGCGAGAGCCCTTAAGGCACTGGGAATGTTGTTGTTGTTGTTGTACACAGATTACTAGATGAAGCACACAGATGGCGATCTCGACCATTGATCTTAATAAGAAATTTAATTTAAAATTTGTATTAGTTTGAGTTGAGTTAGAAAAGCTTCTCTATTTAAAGACGAGGATAGTTAGGGTTTTATTCATTGAATTTTTCTAGATTATTTTGATGAGTAGTTAGATCTTTCTATTCTCGGGTATGAAAATTAGAATATGCTTTATTTTCTTATTGTTCTTTATTATTTTTCATAATATGAAATTAAGGAAATGTCGTTAAACCTTTCCTTTCCCAAATTTTTCACTTACACGCTGTATTACCTTTTTTTTCCCCTTAGAAAGTTCAAACTTTTTATTTGGTAAAATATTTTATAAGATAATGTTTTAATGTGTAACGTAGGCCCTTTAATAAAGCTAGATATAAGATAACCACGATTTATTTGATTTTACAAAAGGAAAGTAGATTGAAATGCTGTAAAATAAGAAAATGGACGTGTATTTTACACTACAAGCTTAAGCTTATCCCTATTTTAGCATTACTTTATATTTTTTAGTTTATAAATTACAAAGAATAAAAATGATGTTTTGAACTTAAAACATTTTGACTTTATAAATACTCAATAGAATTAACTTTTAAAAAATCGTTAACTAATTGACTGCTTCAGATTTTAACTGGTCTTAGGCCTCGTTTGGCTGCTAAAAGAATTAAATTCCTACAGCAAGTCGTACTTCCTAAAAATTCACTTCTCTTGTCAACTTCCTGAGAATTCGATTCCTATGTTTTGTCTAGTTGACCCAATACTTCTCATAAAATACAATTAGAATAACCATTATGCCCGTGTCCAATGTTCCAACATTTTTAATTGATGGAATAATGGATAAACTTGTTATAATCACAACTTAGAATGGGTAGAATTGTAATATGGATTAAAAGTCATGAAGGAAGTAAAACTTACCTAGGGGACTAGGTAAGTTACTTCCCCTATTTTGATACAATTGCAACTTGTTTAAAAATTTCAACTTCCCACATTCTCTTTACTTCCCGCATTACCAAACAAGACCTAAAAACGACACTTCCGATGAATTGAAACTTCCCTCGTCTACTTCCTGCGTACCAAACGAGGCCTTAGTTTGGATGCAAATCATACAAATCTTGATCTCTCCAACACCCCTAAGTCCTTACTTTCACCAAATTAATAAATCATTGTCACGCTCTAGGGACTGCTTAGACCAGGCAATCAGGTCGAGTTGGATCGGTTCTGGTTGGTTTAATTTCACACTGTGTCTATCTTGGGTAGGGTTAGACTTGGGTCGGGTCATCCTTGGGTTAGGGTTGATCTCGGTTTGGTCAGTCTCGTGTTGGATTGACATCGGATTGAGTCAACCATGAGTTGGGTTAACCTCAGGTCAAGTATTCTTAGGTCAGCTCAGAGTTCAGGTTGTCCTATTAGGCTATTTTGATAATATATTTATTCAATCTTGAAAGTTGTAATTAAAACTATAAAATAAATGAGTATAATTAGCATTTTACTCAGATTTTATGATAAAATGGATTTTTATTTGGGTCATTTCAAAATATAGGACGGCTCTAGCTCGGGTCTTAGGTCATTTCGGGTTTCAGGTTAGCTCGGGTCAGGTCAAGTTAGGGTCAAGTCGAATTCGGGTCGGTTCATTTTCAGGTTCGGATAGCGGGTCAAATGGGTCAGGTCACATTTTGCCAGCTGCTGACCAGAATTATTTTTGGTAAAAATTATTTTTCATAACTTTTTTTTTAACAAATTTTAACGGTGTGTGAAAAAATAAAAGTGTTTTTAAAGAACAGTAAAAACTATTTTTCTACTTTTAAAAATAAATAAGAAAACAATCATTCTTGTTTAATGCAATAGTAAAAAGTTAGTGATTCTTGTTTAAAGGAGAAGCAAATAGACCTAGCAATCAAGTCAGATTGGGTCGGGTCAATCTCGAGGTCGGTCGACATCAAGTCGGATCATCCTTGGGTCGAGTTGGATTTCAAGTTGATTCATCAGGTTCTTTTGATAGTATATTCATTTAACCTCGAAAATCATAACTATTCATTTAACCTCGAAAATCATAACTAACATTACAAAATGAATATAATTAGCATATGATAAGTCGGATTTCTACTTGTGTCATTTTGAGTTATAGAACAAGTCTGCTCATGGTACGAGTCATCAGAACTAGGGTCAAATTTGGGTTAGGTCTAATTGTAGTCACGTTGTCTCGGATTTCCCAAAATTGGGTTGGTTCATTTTTGGGTTTGGGTCCAAAGAAACTTCAAATTTTCGTATTAAAATCGTATCGGATAGCGGGTCAAATGGGTGCAGTCATAGTTTGCCAGTTCTAAAAGCAAAAGCAAAAAGCAAATCCTTTTAAGCAAAAATACCTGTAACGAAAACACTTCTTAAATAAATATTCATACAAAAAGTGTTTTTGAAACAAAATAGTTTTTCAGTGATTGGCAAATGGCCCTTGGATATTTAAGTACATTGGGTTAGTTATTTAAGGTTATCAGATCTTGTTTATGCGCCTTGAGACATTGATGTGAGATTATGAGTTAGTGAGTATATCCAATAGGATAGTTGAGGCATATATTTATAGTAATAAGAACATGAATAATTATAGAATATTTGCAGAATAATATCATGATAATATCATAATAATATCACTAATACGCCCCCTCAATCTGTGCGAGGGGGACCAATGTGCAGATTGGCTTTATGGTAGCGGAAGCGAACAGTAGCCAACCCCTTGGTAAATATGTCAGCAACTTGTTTGGTGGTAGGAGTGTATCGAACCTAGATATCACCCTTAACAACCTTCTTACAAACATAATAAAAGTCAACATCAATGTGCTTGCTGCGGTCATTAGAGATAGGATTTGCAGCCAAGTAAGTAGCAGACACGTTATCACAGTACACAAGAATCAGACCGGAATGGAGCATGCCTAAGTCACGCATGAGATATCGTATCCAATCATATTTAGCAACCACCTTGGCAACATCGCGATATTCAGACTCAGTGGAGGACTTGGCAACCGTTGGCTGCTTTTTAGCACACCATGAAATAAGGTTGGGATCTCGAAACAAAGCAAAACCCGTAGTGGAGCGACGGGTGTCAAGACAGCCACCCCAATCAGCATCAGCATATGCAGTAACAGATGTGCAAGAACCCGGAGCTATGGTGAGACCATGATTAGGCATGAGCTTTAGGTATCGAAGGATGCGTTTAACCATCTGTCAATGAGAAGTAGTGGGAGCATGCATAAACTGAGAGACACGATTGACGGCGTATGCAATATCCGGAAGGGTCATGGTGAGGTACTGGACCGCACCCACCGCACTACGGAAGGTGATCGAATTGGGTAGAAGAGACCCATCAGCCACAGAGTGTTGTACAGGTTTTGCCTCAAGCATGTCATGCTTGCCTAGTAAGTCAAGGGTGTACTTATGTTGGGAAAGAAAAAGGCCATGTTTGGTGAATGTGGTCTCGATGCCTAGAAAGTAGTGAAGTGGGCCTAGGTCTTTCATGGCAAATTGAGTGGAAAGAGAAGCAGTGAGACGAGTGAGTAAAGAAGGGTCAGATCCAGTAAGGATAATGTCATCCACAGACAGTAAAAGGCACACAATGCTATGAGGCGATCGATGTATGAAAAGAGAGGGATCAGCCTTACTACAATCAAAACCCAGGCTGTAAAGGAACGTACTACACCTATGAAACCAAGCTCGAGGTGCCTGTTTGAGGCCATATAGAGCCTTACGCAGGCGGCATACATGCGTGGGAAATTTCGGGTGTATAAAACCTGGAGGCTGACGCATGTATACCTCTTCATTGAGAAATCCATGTAAAAACACATTTTTGACATCCAGTTGGTGAATGGACCACTTGTTAGTGATAGTAAGTGCAAGTATGAACCTGATGGTGGTAGGTTTAACCACAGGGCCAAATGTTTCAAAATAATCAAGGTCCTCACGTTGGTGAAAGCCCTGAGCAACAAGACGAGCCTTAAAACGATCAACAGTGCCACCAGGTTTATACTTGACTTTGTACTTCCAAGTACTACCGACTACATTTTGAGAAGGAGAGGCGGGTACGAGGTCCCATGTCTGGTTTTGAATAAGTGCATTGAATTCCTCAGCCATGGTTTCCTGCTACAGAGGGTTTTTAACAGTTTGTGAAAAACATGTCGGTTCCTGAACCACAACAACAGAGCTAAGAGATAGAAAGTGCTTGGATTTACGTACCCCATCTTTAAGGCGGGTACGCATGGGATGGACATTGACGGTGGCAGGAGCAACCGTGGGCGTGAGGGACGGCCCGGGGTGACCATCCGAGGAGATCACAGGAGAGCCGATTGGGGAAGCCTAGCGTGCGCCCTCTTAATAGGACCCGTCCCGTCCATGGAGACCACAGTGGCGGCGCATGCATTCTAGACACGATGTCAGGATAAGGAAATAAATGTTCTACAAAATGTACATGACGACTACTATATACACGATCAGTAGTGGGGTCCAAGCGCCGGTACCCCTTGTAACGTCCTACATACCCAATAAACACGCATGGGATAGAACGTGGGGCCAATTTATGAGGAGTATGGGATGTGATGTTAGGATAACAAGCACACCCAAATACCCGAAAAAAGTTGTAGTCTGGCGCCTTTTTAAACAATTTTTCAAAAGGTGTAAGATTTTGTAAGTTTGGAATGGGCAACCGATTTATAATGTAACACGCAGTGTAAACAGCATCGGCCCAAAATTTTGAAGGAAAATGCACCTGAAAAATTAGAGTCCGTACCATTTCACTTAAATGTTGATGCTTTCGTTCTACCACCCCATTTTGTTGTGGCGTATCAGGACAGGATAGGCAGAAGTGAATACCGTGGGTACGACAAAGGGTGGCCATGGGCCTGTTGTCAAACTCACGACCTCCATCACTTTGAAAACATTTAATTTTAAGATTAAATTGATTTTCAACCAAGGCCTTAAAATCAGAAAAGATGGAGTACACTTCATCGTTCCGTTACATCGGGTAGAGCTAGGTGAAGTGAGTGAAATCATCAACAAATAGCACATAATACCGAAAGGCAGAATCAGAAACAACAGGCGATTGCGAAACATCTGAATGAATTAATTGCAAAGGTAAAGAAGTATTATGTAACATGCGTGAAAAAGGTAAACGACATGACTTTCCCAAACAACATGCAGAATAATGTGTTATTGTGCTAGAGCGAGAAACACCAGTAATCGAAGAGCGAGTACGTAAAGTGTTCAAAACATAATTCCCTAAATGACCTAAGCGACTATGCCATAGCTGAGCCGTGACTGTCCCTGCAACAAGTCCAGTAGGATGAGGAGAAACCAGTACAAGGGGCCTTCACTGCGTATCCTGAGAAGTGGCGTCCCTGTAGCCTTGTCCTTAACACAAAAAGAAGAAGAATCGAACTCAACAACACAGTTATTATCACAACACAACTGTTTAATAGACAAGAGATTGTATGCAAGGCCAGGAACCAACATAATATTAGGAAGCAACAGGTCACGAGTTTTAGTACGAATTTTCGAAAAAGCAACATGTGTAACCGGTAATAAAGACCCATTGCCAACTTGTATTAATTTTGAACCACCATGAACATTGTGTTGAGTTAAAATACCTGCGTTGGAAGTCATATGATTGGACGGCCCAGAGTCCGAGTATCATGTAGGATCAACATGATCAGTGACAGACATGGCCGAGAGGGATTGGGAGAGGTCAGAGTTGACATAGCGGTGAGGGAAAAGAGAGGCAGCATGACCAACTTGATGACAAATCTGGCAAACTAAAGGACCAGCATCGAGTATACCATCATGAGGCGGACGAGGGTTCATACCTGCAGAACGACCCCAGTTCTGTGGATACGGAGGAGGAGCACCAGTAGGAGCCATACCTGTACTAAGAGACTGTTGGTGGCCTTGACCGTGCGCACCACGACCCCCATTATTCCCATTGCGATTGTTATTGTTGCGTCCACGACCCTTACGACCACGCCCTCCACGACCCCGACTAGAACCTGAATAGTCCAACGGCGCACCACTCGCAGCAAGGGCATGACCGTGATCAATGGAAGAGCGTGCGTGTATGCGAGAAAGAGCAGCTTCCTCATCTAACAATGCAGTCTTGAGTTGCTCAAAGGGGAGGTTACGAGATGACTGGCGAGTGAAGTATTAAACGCGGCATACTCCGGAGGAAGACCAAAGAGGGCATAGTGGAGGAGCTCACGGTTTGACACCGGTAAATCTATAGCTGCCAAGTCATCGGCTATGATTTTAAGTTCAGTGAGGTATGCAGTCATGGTTTTATTGTCTTTACATAGAGTGACGATTTGGGAGTGTAGGTGAAATTCCTTAGCGAGGGAGTGGTCACGAAAGCATTTGACTAGTACATCCCACATCTCATGAGAGGTGGGATGATGAATGACATCATTGAGGACCGGGCGGGCTAGGGAAGCAGATAAGCATGCCCTAATGCTTTGGTCAATGCAAGACCAGGTTATGGCATCAGGATTAGGGATATATTGACCCGTGGGTGTAGAAATTTGATTGAGGGGACAAGGATTTGAGCCATCGACGAAACCCATGAGTCGATGGGCACGAAGAACCATAGAGATTTGTTCACGCAACGTGGTATAATCTGTGGGGGTTTCTAGTTTAATAGTGACTAGATTTGTAATAGAGGAGGGGGGAAGAGGGCTCACGTGGGGAGAGAGAGTCGCGAGGGGCGGCGCCCCGAGCATGGGAGGTGTAAAGTAATTAAGGAAATTGAAAAGGGAGTAAGGAGGACCGAAATTATACCCAGAGGAGGACATACCATGAGTTGTAGGGGACGTGACCGAATCAACATGTAAGAGGGGAAGAGTAGGAAGCGGGAGCCCATGATTGAACCCGGAAGGAGAGAAGGCTGACGCAGGCCAAACGGTCAGCGCCGGTTGTGACGGGCTGGGTAAGGCGAGCCAATGTGGTGGGGGCGGTCTGTTGACCGCAGCCAAGACCGGAGATAGGGGAGGGAAGGCATCGGTATTGAAAAGGGAGGGAGAAGAGGAGGAGGCAGCCATAGGTTCACAAGCTCAATTGCCAGAGACACCACACGTGAGCGACAGGAGGAGAGGGGCGAAGGGCGGCGGCGGCAACAGTGAGCCCGGGCAGCGGCTTGGGTTTCGTGAGAGGGAGTGAGAGAGAATTTTTGTTTTAGGGTTTGGTATGCTCTGATAACATGTGAGATTATGAGTTAATAAACATACCCAATAGGATTGCTGATGCATATATTTATAATAATAATAACAAAAATAATTACAGAATATTCGTAAAATAATATCAGAATAATATTATAATAATATCACTAATAATTGGGTCTATTATTGTTGGTTGTTGGGTTAGTTATTTAAGGCAGCTAGCTTTATTTTAGGTACATAATAAAAAAAATGGTTTAAACGTGCAATATTTGAGGGATTTGCAGGTCATTTTTGAAATCCTAATTTTTTTTTTTTTTAAACCAACTTTCATTACATGTAAAAGCTCTCCATTATTAGTGAGTTAGCATTAGTGGAAATACAAATACATTGCATGCCGTCATTTTATCTTGTTAAATAATATTCAACTAGGGTTATCCCATACGATATACGGAATTATTTATATTTTTTAAAAAAATAATTTTTTATAATTATTACATTGTAATTATATTAAGTCTTTCTTTTTTATTTTATCAGTTATATTTAGTTTATAAGTTTTATATTATGTGCATAAGAATTAGTGCATAAAATAATAATTCATATAGATCTTGGACTTCATGATCTTTGCATATTAAGATTAATAACTTAATAACAATCCTTGATTAGCTATTGAGTATGCACAGCAAAAAAATCTGATTTCTCCCTTTTAACCACTTTCTTTAATACACAATATAAGATGAAGTACCATACTTTTAATTATCCCTTATATTTATGTGTTTATATGTTATAGTTGAGACGACTAGACTCTTATTTATAAAGGAGAAAGGGTGTCTTCTATGGAAACAGTAAGGATGGTGTCCTTTTATCAATAGACACGTGTTTTATTAATAGATATGTATCTTCATTAATATATGTGTTTTTTCACTAATAAATATTTTATTAAAAAACATATCAAATAGACATACCTCTTTAAAAGACATGTTCTTTTATCAAAATATGCGTCTTTTCCTTAAAAGTTTCATTAAGAAGTACACCTCTTATAAGGACCAAATTGATAGTACAATTTCAATAATACTGGGACTAAATTAATACAATTAAAAGTATAATAACTAAATTGACACGATGACAAAGTATAGGGACCTTTGGTGTTAATAACTCTATATTAAATTAGTAGTTTTTATATATCTATAATAAAAATTTATTAGCTTACAAAAAAAATTACTTCTATTGATTAATTTTCTACCATATTTATATAATGTTTTTTTATTTGATTTTTGTTTCCTATATATATTTAAATTAATGGTCTCATGTGAGATTTGTGGCTGCTATATGTATAGTTGTAGGGAGAGAGAAACAGAGCAAGTATTCAAAATGAACACTACCTTTGACTTTTGCAAACTCCTTCTATATATATTTAATATTTTATCGTATCTAAACTTAGCTCATTTCAAATTAGAGACAACACAGAGAACTAATTATCTGTAATATAATTATTAAAATTAATAAAATTTACGTACATAATTTACATTAAATCACAACATCAATAAATCTAGTGCCTTAAAGAGTTCCCACATAAGTATGGTCTGGAGGTAGATGTACGCAGCCTTCCCTCTTCCGGGAGCTACCTTGAAGGGACGCTGTTTCCAAGGGCCCCCAACCTGATAAGCTTGTCTGCACCATTGAAGCATGGCAGTAAGAGAGCAAAAAAGCATATGCAAAGCAAAAGCTAGGTAAATTACATAAAATCACTCTAAAAATTAATTAATTTTGAGTCAATCACCATGAATTTTATATTTTCATATAAATTTTTTCAATCAACCTCCTTTATCTATACCATTGATATCTAAGATTAATCTTTGTCCATGATAGAGATTCCTATGTACTTTGCCTACATATTGAGGCCTCCTATGTACTCATTTATTCATTCAAACATAATATTTCATGTGGTATCAGAGCCATAATACCCTCTTCTCTTAAAAAAGGGGGGGAGTGAAAAACAAATCGGGTATCAGAACCCTAACCCCTCTCGCCCAGGCGCCGCCACCCTCCCCATCCTCATCCTCCTCTCTCCACGCACGGCGGCCGACCCCTGCTCCGCCGCACGTCCGTCCGACCTCTGCTCCTGGGTCGCGCCTCGCCCTCCTCTCTCCCCCACGAACGGCCTCGCGCCGCGCCCCCCCCCCCCCCCCCCCCCCCCCCCCCCCCCCAGCCCTCTCTCTCCCCGGCGCCCGCCTCTCGCGCCGCCCTCTTCTCTCCTGCACGACAGTCCCCTGCTCTCCCGACTGTCTCTGCTCGGTGCTCGCTTCTCACACCGCCGCAAGTCCGTCCGGCTCTGTTCCTCGCGCGACTGCTCCTCCCCTGGCTCTAACTCTCCTCGCTTCCGTTGTTCTCCTTTATCGTTTGTCGGCTTTTCTTTCTCTCTTATACGTGTGAAGTGTTGAAATCCCTAGTAAGTCCCTTTTTTCCCCTCATTATTTCTGATTTCAAAACTTATTTTGAGTAATGGCAACTAATCCGAATCGATCATATGCTAATGCCCTAACCTCCCTCTCCTCCTCCCCTCCCAGCGCCGACTCTATGGTGGCTGGCGGCCTCCCTCACGGCGGCTCTCTGCCTAGCACCATGGCTGGTAGCCCATCGAGGGTGGTGGCTGACACCCATCTTGTCGGAACCACCACCACCGATGTTCCTTTCCCTTGGTCGGTGGGTTCCGGTGTCGCCATCTCCTGTACCCCACCACCACTTGGGAGGTCATTATCGACCCCGTCACTTAATATTGGCATCCTACCTCTACCGAACCCCTTCCCTTCGCTCGCCTCATCCACGGCTGGTTTAGCCGGCCACCTTCTGTCTGGGGGTTTCCGGTCGGTGGACAGTGGTGCCGCCCCACTCCTCCCTCCGGCCCTCTCTCCGGTCGGTGGTGATGGTGCGGTGCCGCCCGCCTCTACCCCACACCATCTCAACCCTAATTACTTAAACCCAAATTATTTACACCCTAATATTTATAATCATCCTACTTCTCCAATTGTTCTCCCTTTATCAAGTATAACTAGCATTGTTACAATCAAACTCGAATCAACTGTCGATTATCCATCATGGAACGAACAATTTAACATGCTACTACTTGCGCACCAACTATTAGGGTTCATTGATGGGTCTTACCCCTGTTCCCCTGCCCAAATAACTCTCCCCACAGGATCGACTTATACTAATCCGGATTACATTACATGGCTCCGCACAGATCAAAGTCTCCGATCTTGCATAGCCGCCACACTCTCCCGCCCTCTTATTAACGATATTGTTCGTCATCCAACTTCTAAAGCCATGTGGGATGCCCTGGCTAAGCGTTTTCGGGATCACTCCATGGCTAAGGAGTATGACCTCCGAACTCAACTCATAAACCTACGAAAAGATGGTAAAACTATGGATGCATACCTTTCTGAACTTAAATTAATTGCCGATGATTTAGCTGCCATTGACTCATCTGTGTCTGCTAGGGAATTCCAACACTTCGCCATTCATGGGTTAACCCTTGAATATGCCGCCTTTGCAACTTTTACCCGACAAACTTCAAAACTGTATTCGTATGATGAGTTAAAATCTGCTTTACTTAATGAGGAAGGTGCCCTAAACAGAAACAATGGACATACCAACCGACCCAACCCCACGGTGGCCGTGGCCGTGGCTGTGGTCGAAAAGGTAAAGGGGGCCGTGGTGGCCGTGGGGGGAGGGGCCGTGGTGGCCGTGGGGGGCAGCCGCCCTCTACCTGCCCACTGTACGGTACCCCTCCCGGGCAGCGCCCCCCTAACACTTCTTATTCTGTTCGACCTCCGGTTGGTCCCCCTTTTCACTCAATTGCAGGTGTACTCGGTCCCGCTCCTCAATTCTGCCAGATTTGCTCACAGACAGGTCACGTTGCTGTCGCTTGCCCTCATCGCTTTGACAATTCCTCGTTCCCGGATCCCAGCCAATCCTTTGCTGCCATGACGATAGGTGAACCACATGACTACAACTGGTATATATTTCACAGTCGGAACTACCATTAACATTCACGATTGTCGAGCTATAGTAAGTGTTACCGACGATATCGACAAGGATATCGGTCAATTGCGTGAAGAGAATATGAGACAGTTAACCTAACTTCTCTTGAATTATAATTAGAGCGAAAGGATTAATTTACATTTTAGGGAGAGGGATGGCTTAAATAGGATAACAAACGAAGATTATATAGGCAAATATTCAGACTTATTCATCATGGACCCATACAATGGGGAGGATCCAATGCTGTGGCAGTGTGAGATTTTTTTTATTTTAAAATTTAAATTATTTATATAAAATAATTTTAATATATAAATTTATTTATTTAATTATTTATTATTTATATATTTGTTAAATTTTTATTAAAATTATTAAAATAATTCATATAAATTATCGTTTTATTCACTATATTAGCATATTTTACTAAATTATTCTAATACAATGAACAATAATATATAATATATAAATTTGTTTGTTTGACTATTTATTATTTAAGTGTCCGTTAATTTTTTTTGAAAATATCGAAATAACTTGTATATATAATAGTAAATAATAACGAGAATATAAACCAATTATTTCGATATTTTTAATAAAAATTTAACAGATAAATAAATAATAAATAGTTAAACAAATAAATTTATATATTAAAATTATTTTATATAAATAATTTAAATTTTAAAATAAAAAAAATCTCACGCTCACCCCCCCTTTCCCAGCAACAGAATTAGCAGCGATACTGCCACAAGCACTGGATCCTCCCCTCCTACTATATAGAATTTTTTACCCAATTAGCATAGTTATAAAAAAAATTATCAAAATAGCATATTTTTAAAAATATTTACCATAATAGCATCATTTACTGTAGCACATTCAACGTACGCCGTTCAACGGCGTACGTCCAGTGAACTTTTTTTTTTTTTTAACGGAAGTACAGCTAATTTGTATTATAAAAATTATTGCATTAAAACTATTTTATATAAATAATTTAAAATTTTAATAATTTTTAAATTTTAAAAAAAAGTATACTAACTTCATCATAATATTATATGTGTCATTTTTTTTATTGTTACGTCATCTACCACATATTCTTTTAGGTTGTCATGTTATTTTTTCGACTAATTTTTCTGGTCACTTATAAATAGTTGATACCTTTCATGGTCCTTTTCTAAATAATACTTTTCTTCTTGGTCGTAAAGTATGTTGCCCTTACTGTGTACGATATCATTTTTGAAAACTTTCACCATTTATGTTTTCATCCAAAAAGTAATGTATAATTTTCATGTATATAATATTGGCTCAATAAAAATTTAACGAGTACCTAAATGATGAAATAACCCGTATATACTATCGTTATTATTTACTGTATTAAATATAGTAAATAGAAAGTAAGATACATTCCCAATGTCTCAATAGTACCCCGGAGACTATATTTAATAGGAACATACCAAGTGCCTCAAGGGCTCCCGCCTACGCAGGGTCTGGGAGGGTCGGATTTATGCAGTCTTCCCCTTCAGGGTGTTAACTTGAAGAGAGGCTGTTTCCAAGTGCCCCCAACCTGAGGATAATGACTTCCCAGGAGATTACCCATCCTGTTACTGCTCTCGCCCAAGCACGCTTGACTTCGGAGTTTTAACGGGATCCGGTGACGGTGTGTTAGTGCCCTCTTTGGTTGAAGACTATATTTAATATAGTGAATAATAATGATAATATATACAGGTCATTTCATTATTTAGGTACTCGTCAAATTTTTGTTGAGCCAGTATTATATACATGAAAATTCATTACTTTTTGGATGAAAAAATAAATGGTGAAAGTTTTTAAAAATGATATTATACACAGTAAGGGCAACATACTTTGCAAAAATAACCAAGAAAAAAGGTATTATTTAGAAAAGGACAATGAAAGGTATCAACTATTTATAAGTGACCAGGACAATTAGTTAAAAAAATAAATGACAACCAAAAAGAATACGTGGTAGATGACACGACAATAAAAAAGAAGACACATACAATTAGAGCTGGCAAAATGTGACCCGACCCGATAACTCGACCTGTTTGACACGCCACCCGACCAGCTCCTAACCCGAAAAATTTTCAATTTGTTGGGACCCGAACCCAAAAATGAACTAACCCGAATTTGACCCGACCTGAACTTGACCCGACCCAAGCTAACCCAAAACCCGAAATGACCTGACCCAAACTAGACCCGACCCAAGCTAACCCGAAACCCGAAATGACTTGACCCAAACTAGACTCGACCCAAGTTTGACCCAACCTTTGATGACCCAAAACTTGAATCAAACATGACCTATAACCCAAAATGGCCAAATAGAAGTCTAACTTATCATTTTTAGTTATAATTTTCAAGATCGAATAGATATATCATCAAAATAACTTGATAAATCAACTTGAAAACCGACTCAACCTGAGGATGTTCCGACCTGAGGTTAACCCGACCCGAGGTTGACTCGACCTATTGTCGACCCGACTTGAGATTGACCCGACCTGAGGTTGACCCGAACCCGAGGATAACCTGACCGGAGCCTGACCTAACCCGATTTTGACCCGACCTGAGATAGACCCGACCTGACATTAATCCGACCTGAACCCGACCCGACTCGACCCGACCCGATTGCCAGGTCTACATACAATGTCATGATGAAGTTAGTATACTTTTTTTAAAAAATTTTAAAAATTAATAAAATTTTAAATTATTTATGTAAAATAGTTTCAATGCTTTTTAAAATACAAATTAGCTACGCTTCGGTAAAAAAAAAAAAAAAAAAATTATTGTTCAATGGACGTACGCCGTTTGAACAAGCTATAGTAAATGGTGTCATTTTGATAAATATTTTTGGAAGTGCGCTTGGTTAAAAAATTCTACTATATACACATAAGTTCCGCAAAGCAGACAATAACTAGGGTCTTAAAATCTCAAAATGGAGGATAAAAGTTAAACTTCGACAAATTACGAAGCAAAAATAATTGAGATACACTAATTTGATAATATTATTTGTGTCCGTATGTTTGTGTATATATGTATATATGAGTTTTTTTTTTTTACTAAAAACTACTTGTATTTTAGGTGTGTAGTTTTAAAATTTTATAATTTTTTATATCACGTGCCTAAGCTTTCTAAAATTTTTAAAGTCACACCTTAATGTAACGTTGTTAATATTACGTTAGGTTTTGGAGATGTGGCATTTTAAAAATATATTTTTAAAACATATAAATTATTTTCTAAATATTTACAACTTTTTTAGATATTTGTAATATTTTAAATGTAAATTTTCAAACTTTTTTAATTATTTTCTCTTTTTCTAGAATAACTCGTCATCAAAAACTAATGGGATGTTAATGCCGTTATATTAAGGTGTGATATTAAAAATTATAAAAAATTTAGATGTGCCATTGAAAAATTAAAAAATTTAAGTAATTTTTATAACTGTGCCTACAATTTAGATAATTTTTCAATGAAAAATCAAGAATAACAAAAACAACAACAATCCTAGTGCCTTAAGGGCTCCCGCAAAAGCAGGGTCTAGGAGGGATTGATGTACGCAGCCTTCCCCCTTTAGGGTGTTAACCTGAAAAGCGCCTGTTTTCGAGGACCCCCACCCTGAGAGACATGTCGTCGTCGTATCATGGCAACCTGTGAGCACTAGGGCATCAATGCATAGGAGTAAGCTATAGCATAAAGTGAGTAATACAAATCATAACGCCCTAGAGGAGACTTCAAGGCAAAACCATGCCCCTCAAAGCAACAAAATAAGCAAGTAAACAGATAAATGAATAGGTAGATAAGTGCACCCTAATAGGCCTATATGCCCAGGAACACAAGTATAGCAGAATAAGCAGAGGTGTGAGGCCGCTACATCTGCTACCTCTATATTAGTCCTCCATCGAGCTCTATCTAAGGTCATCTCTTCATGTGAGTTTAGGTGGGTGAGGTCTTGCCGTATCAACTGCAATCATCCCTTCTTTGGCCTACTTCTTCCTCTCCTGCCTAGCATGGTACAAAGTTGATCGCATCTCCTGACTAGAGTAGTGGTTCGTCACCTCCTAACGTTCCTGAACCACTTTAAACATTGCTTCTTCATTTTATCTTCTATTAAGGCCACGCCCCACTATGCCTCTTACCACATCCCAGATGACCGCCCCTGGGAACACTAGTCGCCAAATTGTGGTATGTCGTGGCACTAGATCGAGCTTACGAGTGGTCAGATGCTCCTACCCCGCTACATCAGATACACCTATCCTAATCCTCCACAGAGCTCTGTCTAGAGCCATCTCTTCATTTAGGTTGAGATAGATGAGATCCCGTCGAAATGTCTCCATCCAGCTCTTCTTTGGCCGTCCTCTCCCTCTCTTCCCGTCTGTTATTTGGAGTTGTTCGCATCTCCTGACAGGGGCAGTGGTAGGTCTCCTTCTAACATGCCCAAACCACTGTACTCATTGCTCCCTCAACTTATCTTCTATTGGGCCGACACCTAATTTACTTCTTATGACATCATTTCGTATCATGTCCCTCCTTGTGTGTCCACACATCCACCTCAGCATCCTCATCTCCGTCACCCTCATCTTTTGTGTTTGGTGACACTTTACAGGCCAGCACCCTGTCCCGTAAGACATAGCTGGCCTCACTACCGTCTTATAGTATTTACCCTTTAATTTTAGCGGGAACTTCCTATCGAACAATATCGCCATGGCTATTCTCCATTTGTGCCGACCCACTTTAATCCTATTGTTGACATCTCGTCCACTTTGCCATCTTTCTGCACCATGGAACCTAAGTATTTAAAGCATGCTCTATGAGGTATGTGCTCTGATCCAATCCGAACGACTGTTGCGCTTGGCATGGTATTGGTGCTAAACTTAAGTTCCATATATTCTGTCTTAGATCTAATGAGTCATAGACCTTTAATTTTTAGGGCCAGCCTCTAAGGTTCTAGTTTTTCATTCATCTCTACTCTAGACTCTCCCACTAGAACTATATCGTCTGCGAAAAGCATGCACCAAGGTACATGCTCTTGGACATGCCCAGTGAGCTCGTCCATCACCAAAATGAATAGAAAGGGACTCAAGGTTGATCCTTAGTGTACCCCTACTGTAACATGAAAAGCATCTGTCTCCCCTTTTGTAGTGCGCACACTAGTTTGAGCGTCTTCGTACATGTCCTTGATGACTCGTATGTAGGACTCGTGGATGCCTTTCCTCTCCAGGACCCTCCATAGAGCATCTCTCAGTACTCTATCATATGCCTTCTCCAAATCAATGAAAACCATATGAAGGTCCTTTTGTCTATCTCTATAGTACTCTATGGACCTCCTCACGAGATGGATGGCTTGTATCGTTGATCTACCTGGCATAAATCCAAATTGGTCCTCTGAGACTCCTGCTTGATGGCGAAGCCTTCCTTCTATGACCTGCTCCCAAAGCTTCAAAGTGTGGCTCATTAGTGTGATTCCTCTGTAGTTGGCACAACTCTGAATGTCACATTTATTCTTATAGACGGGGACTAGTGTGCTCTTCCGCCAATCATTAGGCATTTTTTTCCCCTGGAGGATTTGGTTAAATAATTTAGTCAACCATCTGATACCCGCTTCTCTAATACTTTTCCATGCCTCAATAGGTATACCATCAGGGCCGACTGCTTTACACCTGCTCATCTTCTTCAATGCTTCCCTAACTTCCTCGGGCCTAATTCTAGTGCAGTGATCATGGGACTCGTGCTCTGCTTGTGCTTGTAGAACTTCTGGGGGCGTAACTGTATCTCCCTTCTCATTGAACAGATTGTGGAAGTAGGATTTCCACCTAACTTTAATTTATTGCTCATCCTCGAGCACTTGTTTGGTCGCCCCTTTTATGCACCTTACTTGGTCCAGGTCTCTAGTCCTCCTTTCTCTTGCCTTTGCAATTCTATAGGGGTCTCTAGCCTCCTCATCTGTATCCATCCTTTTAGAAAACTTCTCAAAGGCTTTGGATTGTGCGTCTCTTACTGCTATCCTTGCTTCCTTCTTAGCCTATTTATATTGTTGTCTCTTGCCTTCATCTTTACTTTGATCCCACTCCTTGAAGCAGTCTCATTTCCCCTTAATCTTCTCTTGGACCTCTCTGCACTACCACCAGGTCTCTTTCTTGTTTGGTGCCCCACCTTTGATATGCCTAGGACTTCCCGTGCCACATCTCTGATCTTTTGGGCTGCTTGGTTGCACATGTGGTCTAAATCTCTCTCACAATCCTTTCCAAGCTCAGCCTCAACTCTTTCGTTAAAGACTTGAGAGTTTCCCCCTTTCAACTCCCTCCATAGCATGCATGGCTATGATGGTTTGATGGCTTTCTTGTTCCTTCTCTTGACTCTAACCTCAACACACACTACCCTGTGTTGTGTTGAGAGGTCCTCCCTAGAGATAACCTTGCAATCCTTGCAATATTTTTGAATCCTCTTTCTTAGTAATATGTAGTCAATCTGGGTCTTTGCTCCATCACTCCGATAGGTGATGATGTGGTCCTCACGCTTTTTGAAAAAGGTCTTGGCCACTGTTAGCTCATAGTTGACGGCAAAGTCTAATAGAGCCTTGCCCTCATCATTTCTCCTTCCATAACCAAATCTTCCATGGTGGGATGCATAGCCTTCTGTTTTCGCTCCCACGTGCCCATTAAAGTCACCTCTAATCACAACTTGTTTGCTATGGGGTATCCCTTGTATTGTTAGGTCCAAGTCCTCCCAAAAGCTGGCCTTCTCATGTTATGTATGTCCTATCTGTGGGGCGTATACACTTATGATGTTCAACATCTGCCCACCTAAAATTAACTTGATGCTAATAATCCTATCGCTAGTCCTAGTGACCCCTACTACTTCATCCTTAAGGGAGCTATCCACCATAATACGCACCCCATTTCTCCCCCTTACTTGGCCCGAATACCATAATTTGTAACCTAACACAACCCTTGCTTTTGTGCCTACCCATTTAGTCTCTTGGATGCACAGGATGTTAATCTTTCTCCTAACCATCATTTGGGCCACTTCAAAATTTTTCTTGGTTAGCGTGCTAACATTTAATGTCCCAATTCGCAGTCTCTCCTCACCTCGTGAACTTTTTCGTTCCGTGCCTACCCCATTTAGAGATGGCCTCATGTTTTGAGCTCCATTGTTGATAAAATTCATAAACTACCTATCCCTAGTCACGATTATTCACGCATACAATCAACCGAGACAACAATATACCAAATTCAACACAAGTAATAGGAACAATAATGAGGAGCACCTAATAAAGAAAAGGTCAGGGATTCGAACCTGAGGCCGATCGATTTTACTTACTTGAACCTGTCGGTTGGCTGCAGTTTGGTCTTAGGGAGGTGGCGGGCAGGGCGGCCTTGAGGTGGGGGAAGAGAGGTGATGTTAGTGGTGCTGTGGCTGTTCAGTGGTGGGGTGGGACAGGGTGTACGGAGGAGGGGTGGGGTGGGGCAAGGTGTACGGAGGAGGGGTGGTCGGTGCTGTGGGTATTCAGTGAAGGGGGGTGGGGTGGGGTGGGGTGGGGTCCGGTCAGGTAGGGTGGTACGAAAGTCGGTGGAGGTCGGGGGGTACGGAAGTCGGGGGGTGTACCCGGGTTGGTGGTAGGTCCGGTTGAGGGTGGGGTGAAGGTGGCGGTGTCTTGGTGGTGGCAAGGCAAAGGCCGGGAAGGGGAGGAGAGAGGAGGGAAGGGGGGTGTAGAGGGTGGGGGAGCTGCTGCGTGCGGTGGGGAGGGCTGGCCGGTGTTGCAGTCGCACCATCTTGGTGCTGCTGGTGGTAGTGGTGGTTAGGCGGTCGGCGAGGTGACAGACCGCAATTGTGGAGCCCGGCTAGCTAGCCGTTGAGGGGATAGGGGGTGATGTGCATCAGTAGAGAGAAGAGAGAGAGTCAGTAATTTTTCAATTAAAAATCGTATATATATATATATATATAATGACGTTCTTGTGAGAGAGTGAAAGCGCGAGAGAAATGAATCCTGACCGTCCATTGTAATAGACGGCTAAAATTTGTTGAACATTAAAAAAAATAATAATTTACGACCTAACCGTTTCATGGGACAGAAAGATAGAAAGAGTAAGGGAGTAAAATTATTTTTTCAATACTCAACAAATCTTAACCGTAAATTATTATTTTTTTTTATGTCTAATAAATCTTTACCATTTATTATAATAAAGGATCATAATTTATCATTCTTATACTCTCACCTTTTCATAAAAATACCGTATATATATATGTCAACTCTATGTTTGCAGGAGAATTAGAAAAGCATCAGTGGGGGGACCCACCCTGAGGATTGTATAAAAGGGAAAACGCCAAAGCCTTCTTCACACGGTTTGCAGGCATTTTTCTCATTTATATATTATGTAGTAATAATAATAATAATAGCTGGCCTTATGGAACATATTCACTTGAAATTCAACCCCCCAAAAATGATATTTTATAATAAAAAATAATAATGAAATTAAGCGCAATATGACCCACAACTTGCACACCCTCCACATTCCAATGCATACCTCACTCATTTTGGCAGAACATGTTAGAAAATATAAAATATAATGCACCAAAAATTCAATAAAAATTATAATAAAGTAAAGATGCTCAATAAAACACAAATAATAATAGCAATTTAAAGACAATATAAAATATTTGATTTAAAAAAAGATAATATAAATCAAAAAGAGTTAAGAAACACCTGTACTGAGTTGAGGCACGAGAGAACGCTCTTCTTAGAAAGGAAACGTCCCTCCTGCACGAGTATTGTATTTGTATACGCTCCTTTTCCAGGATTCAATAACCCATCGGACCTCTATCAGTGCAGCGATGAAAGATCCCCGAGCAATAACTAGCATGCTCACTATTTTTTGAAAGAGTGTGAGAGATTGAAAGAATAAAATATTTTTTATTGTATATATTTTTCCACCATGCCTAAAATCCATAGTTAATTATCAAAAATTCCAACGTTGTGGCTGCTTAATTCCCACCAACGGCTAAAACATTTTCATGATTGATTATTGAAGTTATTGTAGTATTAGTGGCTGCTTAATTCTCTCCAACGGCTAAAACATGAAATGCATTGACTATTGAAGTTATTATAATGTTGAATAATTTATTTTAAGGGTTATTTATATTTTACTACCCTGACATTTTTGGTAATTGTAAAACGAACTCTGACATTTTGGAATTATTAAAAAGGACCCCGAGAATTTATCGTATTAATAAAAAGGACCCTCTCTGGCCATCTGACGTCATTTTGAAAGGTTTGGGCCATATGGTTTATTTCAATTCGATCTAAATTTGCATGATAATTACCGTAAAGATTTTTGGGGCACTCAGAATTATGATTTCCTCGTTTTGGAAGGGAGGTCATTTTTCCTTATTTGCTGGAGAAGGTCTTTTTATTGATACAATAAAACCTCGGGGTCCTTTTTAATAATTTTAAAATGTCAGGGTTCTTTTTATAATTACCAAAAAGACCAGGGTAGTAAAATATAAATAAATCTTAGTTTAATGTTCCATTAAAATTTTGAGGGTTAAATATTTTTAATTAAGGAAAAAGAAACTCTTTTGTAAAATATTCTTTTCACTTGAAAATACATAAAGAGTAAATAATTTTTAAATCAATAAAATACATAATTTTCTAATAGAACAGAAACTAAAATCTACCATGTCAAAAATCGTAGAATAACTCGAAATCTATGGAAAAGAAAAAATAATTAATGGTTTTATATTGAGAATTTGATGAATAAAAAAAACAACCAACTATAAAAAGTTTTTGTAAGCAAAACAAAGAAACCTTAAAAATGTGAAATTAGGAAAATGCCACTAAAATATCCGCAAACTATAAAAGTGGTCCAAAAATCACGTTTAGATGTCGAATTTAGGGGAAATAGACATGTCTAGATGAGGCTACTGGGGTTGCATAACTTGATAGAGTCAAAAATGTTGAGCAAAAAAGACGAGTCACACATTGATGGAAAGCTTAGGAAATGCCAATTTATATACCTAAGGAACTATTGCACCCATTGCCAAATGCTTTTGGGATGAAACCTCCTTTGGCATGTAACATAACTCCTCACAAATTAAAAAGTTATAGTTGTTGAAGTTTCCAGCGCAAATTAGTGTTTCCGTCCTAACCATTTGAGTTTTGGGGGTTCCAACTGCTCTATAAACGCTTTGACTACTCGTCCTACATCATTTGTGCAACAACAAACATATGTAAATTTTTATGGAATATTATAGGTATATACTATGTGATGCAGCGTATAAGTGAAAAAATAGGGATATAGGAAGGTTCAACGGCCTTTTCTTTGATTTTATTAATTACTAATAAAAATAAAAAGGCAAAGATAAGCTTGTTTGCTCATAACCTGAGAAAAGAGAATTAAAATAACAATGAAAGTTTTGGAAAATTGGCTAACGAAAACCCTAGCTATCTCTTCTTTATATAGAAGAGATGTTAATAAGGAAAGAAATCAAACTTATGACAAACAAGGAAAGAAATAATGCTAAAACGGAAAGAAATTATGGCTGAAATCAAGTTCCATCTTTCCCGCTTTGCAACTCTCCGCGTCCCCTTGATCCGCCTTGAAACCCGCCTATGCCAAGACCTCGGTTGGTCATCTGCCAAACCTTAGAGGGCTGCATGATAAGAAATAATTTATAAAAAAATTTTGAGGATATATATATATATATATGTCAGGAGCTGTTGTTGTTGATAGAATACTAGCTCAGTCTAGAAGACAACTACAAGCAAGAATCCATCCCTCGATCATACTTACAAACCACTTTTCCTCTCATTTTTCAATTTCTTTATAATAATGTGCAATAGAGCAAATTATCCCTCTTAGCTACTTTTTATAACTAGGGTTAGGGTAAGAACTACAAGAGCTTCTCATCAAAATTCATCTTGAATTAGTTTTACATTTTACATACCTCACTATTAATTACATAATAAGCTAAAACGAACATAGACCGGTACTTTAAGGATCACCTTTTTTTAACTTGGCTTTAACGACTGTCGCCTAACTTGCTTTATAAACAAGAGCATAGGCGCAATCAATAGAACTCACTTTACAATATAATTTCACCAACTAAACTCTAAAGAATAAAATTAATAAACATTAAATTATTATAATAAATTAATTATCGGCATATGTAAACACATTTGTCCAAATAATATCAAGCTTAATTCAGATGCAACATGGTGTGTTAATAGAAGATCAACTGGTGCAGTCGTTGCTCGCAATCATAATGGGTTAATTGTAGGTGGATAGTGCTGTTCATTTAAATCCCAGGACCCAATGGTAGCCAAATTCCAAGCAATTTGTGGAGCTTGCTTCCTAGCCTTAGCTTCTGTCATGGTCATGTCACTATCAGGCTCTTTGACAATGTCTTGGTACTAGGTGAGGATGATCAAGGTTGTCATGAGGACCGTGTCCTAGGTCCGTGCCCTAGGTCCGTGCATCGCAGTGCCCAGCATGGTCATGACACTGTCCAGTTCGCTGCCAGGCCCGTGTCCCAGGGTTGTCATGACATTGTCCAGTTTGCTGCCCAGGTCCGTGCTTCTCTTTTCAAGTTCGCTACCCAGGTCCGGGCTAAGTTGTCAAGGCCTGAGCTCCCAGCGCCTGTCCCAAGCCCGTGTCCAGGACCCGTCCCAGTGTCGCGTCACAGCAAAGCTGAGCCCAGGCCCGCGCCCAGCTAGCCGTTGGTGCCAGCTATACTAGTCGTTGGATTTGATCCTTTTTCCAAATTTTATTCTAGATTTAATTAATGTATTTTGATATTTTAGATATTATTAGATATTTTAGATATTATTTGATATTTTTAATATTTTGATTTATGATCTATAAATAGAGTGTTCGTAATTCATTTTGGGATTATCCAAATGCAATCAATGAAAATTCAATAAATATTCTTACTCTCTCAACTCTCTCTCTCAACATCTCATTTTATTCTAATTCTTTCATTTTACTCTAAATTCTAACTCTTTTCTTATCTAAACTCTCTTTCTTATTCTTCATACTAAACCTCCGTTGTCATTACGGGCATAAGTTGGAGAACTTTGGCTGTCACAATGGAGGAAAGTGTTGATCGAGTCAAACTGCTTGGAAGTGGTAAATATTTCTGATCAAAAATCTACCGCCCCTTGGATGATCCTCTCAATAGTGCACGATATATCCCAAGTTATTAGGAGTAATTTTGTTCCTTTTTGTTTTTGTTTTTGTTGGTCTTTTTGCTTTTTTATTTCTTTTTGTTCTCATTTTTGTTGTTCTCGAGTCCCTGATTTTTGGGATGTCGATCTGTATTGAGCTTCGCTCTTCATTATGGGAAAAAACATATCCCAATTTAGGAGTAATTTTGACTGTATTATTTTTTATTGGACTCCATGTGTATGTAATCGAGTAGCCCATGCGGGGGCCAAGTTTCGTTTTGATCACGGCTGTAATCATGATTGATGAGCAAATCCACCCTGAACGAGTTGATGTAATTTCGCATTATGCTATTTAATTTTCTTCCGGCCTATTGGCTTTTGGTTGATCCAAAAAGAAACAGAAAGTGTCGTTATCATGAGAGAACAAATTCTTTAGGGAAAGTGAAAACACTCATGTTTGTGCTTCAACTTTCAACCAAGAGAACAAAAGAACCCTTTAAAATGCTAAAGAAATTGGGGAATTACAGCTGGAAAATTAAGGGGAAGAGAAATTAATTATTATCTGGTAATGATCAAAGATGACGAAGATTGCTGTCGTGTAGTGAAGTCTGTGCTGCATGAAAGTCGTTTATTCACAGATACCGGTACAAACGAAACCAAATGGCAACACAACCCCAGGGTTAATAAGATGCTTGAAGCACCGTGTATTCGAGGATCAGTGGATTAGAATCCGCTCCAATACTACTCAGTTATAACATGGAGAGAGAGAGAGAGAATTTTGGTGTGTATCTTAATCAAGAGAAGATGGTTATTATATAGGCTTAAACTAGCCTTATGTACCGGCTAGGGATTGATGGAAATAATTCAATGACACATTATGGCGATAACTAATATAGGGACTAATTCAATGTTCACAACAGTCAACAAGGGTCATATAGAAATATACCGGATTACCAATTATTACATGAGACGACCTTCGCGCGCTACAAGTGAAGCTTATTGAACAATTACTGAAGATAAAAACTTTGAATTTTCACTTAGGAGTTTCTTTATCACAGTCAATTGAATTCAAAATTGACATTGTCATGGAAACAATTATCTCAAAAGTTTAAACCGATTGATAAAGGCACATAAATAGTTTTATACTCTTACACAGCCCCCTCACATGAATGCCTATTGAATTTAAAACGTGGATATTACACAAGTAAGTCTTATACCTTGTGCGTAAATTATGTTCATATTAAAAAAGTTGGGGTTATTGGGATTGTAACTCGTGACCTCTTTGTTAACACAATTGTTATATCATGCCAAAAAAAATCAAATATCTCAAATTTTTAAGCGGATAGATGAAGATTGATGAATCATTTTGTACTCTAGGACACAATTTGAGGGGGACAGTAATTAACTTTACCTAATAATTGACCGATCCATTACTTGTACAATCGAAAGATGTCGGAATGAAATAGTGCAAAGGCTGCTTTCATTCGTATTCACTCATCAGCCTAAGGCTAGACATAACTCCAAACAGCCATAACAACTACTTGGGGTCTCCAAATTTTAAAAGCCCCGTAATTTGGAGGGATAAAAGTCTTAAGTGCTAATATTAATAAATTTTATGATTAAAATTCTTATAATTTATTGTATTATTAGGAGAAATATAAATATAAACGAGGGGCCCCATTTATGCTGTTTGCTTGAGGCTTCGAAATTATCAACGTTGGCCCTGCCTATAACATGATGCTCAAGAATGCATCACAACGATTAAAAAAGAAAACATTGTCCATAAAACAACATGAACAATATTAAGTGTTTTCTCCTATATAAGCTCGACTGTATGAATTGAAATACGCCATTGCGTGCGAAAACTGATTTGAGCACCATAATCATCAAAAAAATAGCCTATCGATAAATTTTTTTGGACCCCTAAAATTTTAGGGTCGGCCTAATTGTATTGTTAACATCCAATAAAACAACTATATCTTCTTGGTTCTCGATCTTCTAATCTTTGCACCAGATAATGTTAAATTGGGCGCACATAGCCAAAAACGAATCCATGATTGGGTGCACATCTTGGATAATGTTAAATTGAGGGTTATTACTTGGTTCAACGCACTCTTTGGCTGCACCTGCGTCTCCATCCATCACCGCTTGAAGAATCCTCGAAAATTGATATCTGCAGCTACTACCAGCTCGAGGAGTTCTCGTACTCATACTCATTCAAGATGACAATAGCTACCACCACCTTAGATTCCCTAACTCATTCACTTCATTTTGAGATCATCAGCATCATTTACCTTAACACTTCTCTCTGCTCCCTCATTCAGATTTGACACAGACCATGTTAAAAGACGAGTACTTCACTGTACTTTGATCATGATGCGCAATTAGGCTTGGGATTGAAGATTTGTAGTTTTGTTTTTACTTTGCCCTTTTGCCTTTTCTTTTAGAAATTCTATATATTTACAGGATTCCCTTCTCTCAATTATCAAAAAGAACACGACTAATTTGTTTTCAAAAGGGCATTAAAAAGTGACGCAATGCGTAAACGTGGGATTTAGGAACGGGAAGGTTTAGCAGCTTTTCCTTTAATTCTTATTACTAAAATAACAAAAACAATGAAGAAATAGTTGCTCAATTTCTCACAATCTAAGAAAGAGAAAAAGCTCTAAACTTATGGAAAATAAAATCTAAAAATTGAATACTAAATTAGTCCTAAACTTCCTCTTGTTTAAATAAATAAACTAATTCAACTAAACTAAAAGACTTATATATTTTAATTGTCCAAACAACTAATAATTATATCTTAATCTAATCTAGGCTAAAGTCTCCTAATTGATGTTAACTTTCTCAATCCGGTTCACCCTTTCACATCTCTCCCCTCTATCCGCGTCTCTTTCATCCCCATCAAGTAACCCATCTCTCCTAGAATTCGATCTCCCAAGATACTTGCTGCATCAATAAGTCTCCTGTTCACACGTTAATCTCAAACCCTAAAAGAACAAACAAACATGAAAGAGAATTTTCTTTCCATATCAAATTCATACATCAAGAAAGCAATAATAGTGAAAAGGAAACTTAACAAATCTGATATGCTTTGATACCAATTTGTGCGGAATTTGTTGGGGAAATTTAGATGCGAAAGCGGAAACCCTAATAGCTTAATTCGATTCAAATAATATGACTCACACAAATGAGAAGTAAACAAGTATATGGAGAAAGAAAGAATAAACAAGAACACACAATATTTACGTGGAAACCCCTTTACAATCAAAAGGGGAGAAAAACCACGGGCGGAGATGGAGATTCTTTATTGATACTGAACGGAAGAATTATAACGTCACTTCCTCTGAACGAGATCTATGAAAAAATTACAATCACTTTCTCTAAACTCTCGCAGCACTCAAATATCTTGGAGGAATTACAAAATCACCTCATTTCTTAATGGCGTCGCCTCACTCTTAATTGGGTCGCAATTGTGACCTAACCCTAGGTCCTAATTTATAGGCGCAGGTCTGGGAGTCCCGATCGATTGGAACAGGCCGATCGATCGGCCCTCTAACTGCCTAAAAAATCCTGAAATTTTCTTAAATCACCCGATCGATTGGGCTTCCCTCCCGATCGATCGGTGACCCTACGGCAACCCCATAAAACTAAAACAAACAATTTGAGACATAAACCTAACAAATCTCCACCTTGGCTCAAATTACATGCATAAAAGAATTTCCTCCACTTTCTCCACTAAACACCCCACACACGGGGTTAACTCGACAAAATTGAAGTGAACATATATGAGAGGTTATCAGCAATGCCAATCTTCTTCTCTGAATTGGCTCTTGACACATCTTCTGAAACGGCCACCTGCTGCTGAACTGTGTTACTCAACTGAACTCCCTCTGGCTTACACACTTGACTTGAATCACAAACAACTGATGACATCTTCTGTGGAGATAGCAATGAAGACTCACCAAATGTGACACGTCTACTCGTTAGGAATTGCTTGAAGCGAAAACCTTTCTGCTTCCCATAAAACCCTGTTCACAAACTAAATCTCCCTTTCATTGTGCTTTTGTCAAATTCTCTGGATTCTTTTCTTTCCCATCTAAAGCTTTCTTCAAGCCATTTTGAGTCCAGAGGCCCTTAACGTGAACCTACAATAAACTGAAGCTCTCTTGACCACCAAACTTCTCAACTTCGGTCTTAATTGCGGACGTCATATTACCAAATCGAAATAAACAGGGCTCTGATACAAATTCCACCCAAGGCTCTGAACCTAGCTCTGATACAAATTCCACCAAAGGCTCTGAACCTGGCTCTGATATCAATATGAAAAGGAAACTTAACAAATCTGATATGCTCTGATACCAATTTGTGGCACAAAACTGGAACAAACTTGATATACTTTGATACCAATTTGTTGGGAAAATCTAGATGCAGAAGCGGAAACTCTGATAGCTTGATTCAATTCAAATAATATGACTCACACAAATGAGAAGTAAACAAATATATGGAGAAAGAAAGAACAAACAAGAACACACAATATTTACATGAAAACCCCTCTACAATCGAGAGGGGAGAAAAACCACGGGCGGAGATGGAGATTCTTTATTGATACTAAACGGAAGAAATACAACGACACTTCCTCTGAACGAGATCTATGAAAGAATTACAATCACTTTCTCTAAACTCTCGTAGCACTCAAATATCTTGGAGGAATTACAAAAACACCTCTTTTCTTAAATGCGGCGCCTCACTCTTAATTGGGTCGCAATTGTGACATAACCCTACGTCCTAATTTATAGGCGCAGGTCTCGGAGTCCCGATCGATTGGCCCTCTAACCTCCTAAAAAACCCCGAAATTTTCTTAAATCACCCGATTGATTGGGCTTCCCTCCCAATCGATCGGTGACCCTACGGCAACCCCATAAAACTAAAACAAGTAATTTGAGACATAAATCTAACAAATAGTATACTTTAAGCAACAAATTGTCAATATGCAAGTAACATCAGCTGATGCAAAAGTGTACACTAAGTAATGGTGGAAACGAAGGGACATTTATCCACAAGATAAAGAGATTTCATAGTTTATGCATTCTTTTTGCATTCTACACTTTAGTTCACGACAAAATATATTGTCTTCATGTGACATCTTGGCCCCAAACTCTCATCACTATGTTATAAATATATACACATCAATGCAAATTGTACAAGCAACAAGCTTACGTTAGGAAAACAGAACATAGTGTGATGTTCGTGAGATATCAACAACTAAATAATGCAGTGAAAAATACTTCTTTTTTGGAAGGTTTAGTCTCGGTTTCTCAATCTTGGAGGTATTTTATCATGATAAACTAAGGCTTGATTGGTATGATGTCTATGTCACCTCGTTTTCATGTGATAAACAGCAGTGAAAATAGTACACGTAATAGTTTTTTCGATTTTTGGTTTCTTAAAAACTTAAAACTAGGTTTTAGAAATAATTTTTTTAGTATCTGATTTTTTTTTGTTTTCAATTTCACTCAAAAATTAGAAAAAATTGAAAACAAGAAACCAAAAATCAACGAAACTAAGGCTTCATTGGTGTAGTCACAGTCGGTCTAGTCTTGGTTTCTCAATCTTGGTAGTATTTTATCACGTCACGATAAGTTAAGACATGATTGATTAGATGTCTATGTCACGAAGTTTTCATGTGCTAAAAGGGCAAACTTAGAGAATACAAGGGTTCTACCAACATCGTGTTTCCTTCTTTGTTTTCCGGATCAAGCGGTTCCTTGGGAATAAATAGAGTATTATGTATAAAACTATTCCGAGCCTTTTATCAGATAATTAAGTTTTTCAAATAGATGTTTTTTTAACATAGTAGAGGAATTCCGTGATACAAAGATATTAGGTTCAAACCCCAAAATTCGCAATTTAGATTTTTTAACATGACTGTAGCCAAGTTGTAACATGAGTGGGCATTTGCATCACCCAAACATACAGCATACGTGCCACCCAGACAGTCAAACACCAAAAAGTTTGAGAGGGATTGAGAGAGAAAATTGAGAAAATGTTGATCCACTTGATTAAGAAAGCATAAAGAATCAAGATTTAGATTGAGGATATTCACTGATAACTTGAGTTGTAAATAATTGGAGTGCAAATCCCAAAAGCACAACAGTGCAGGACAGGAACGGCAAAAAACAAACCACAGCTAAATACTCCAATGGAAAACCACCACCTAAAAGAAATAATACCGCTCGGAACCAAAAAAGACCACCCACAAACCACATAGCAATAAACTTAAAAACAAAAGCATCCAAAAAAAAGAAGACCAACCTCAAAACAAAACCCTCAAGTAAAACACCAAAGGAGTTAGTTGTAAATTCTATCTCTTAGGATATAGTATGAATAAAGTTAGGATTAGAGTTTTACTTTTATTTTTTGTTATAATCAGAGTTTCTTTCCAATTAGAATTTCAGTTTTTCTCTATAAATATAGATGTATTCGAAGCCTAAAGCATATGGATACTTTCTTAGGAGATACTTAATTGATTGGGCATATAGCTACTCAACCATCCACCTAGGCATAAGGATGCATAGGAATCTCCTCAATCAAGCATATGAATACTTAATCTCTATTACTGTTTTTGTGGTGTATGTAAGCAAGAATACACGATACCCGGTCATAGCGCTAGCTCTTGGAAGTTGAGAGATAATGTGATTGAAAGATTTCTTGCCCGAATTCGATACAATTACAGATCTTAAGTCTTGATTTCAAGGGAAATTTGAGTTAGGAAAAGCATATGAAGCCATGCAAATCGAGCAGCCGGGTTGATTGTCATTAGGCGGAATAGAACAGGCCTGGTGTTCAGCAGTACTTGGTGGGTGTTATGTTTTCACTAAGATATCTACTAAATCAAAAGCGTATTCAATGTGTTTGCAACATTGGACATGTTTTGATATACGTAAAGCATGTCTAGAATTGATTCGTGCCAAAATTAGTTATATAGGCATAAAGTAATAGGATAATCTAATAAGAGATAGAGCGAGCCCGGCCCAAGAAGGGGACAAACTCTATATAGTGGTAGAGGGTTAATGAAAATCATGTCTTCTTTATCTCTTCTTCCCCATCTCTCTAGTTTAATTTCCGACTCTGTCAATTTTAATTTCGGTTCGTACCAAATCCATGTAGCCAAAACAAATTTGCTGAAAAGGAAGCCATACTCTAATTTGCATAAGAATGACAAGTATTTAATCTTAAAAAGAGAATCATTGGGCCAGATTTAGGTTCGGGAATGAGTGGGCTCTGAGTATGATTTAATAAGGAATGGGCTATAGCTCCGTCTGGTGTAGTTAACCCACGGCCCAAGGCCCAATAACTTTGTCGGATCCTCATTAAGGCATAAAGCTCGTTAATTGTAGAAAATAGGGCTGACAAAATATAACACGACATAGTAGGAGTAAAACAAGAGTTGGATAATATATAATCATCCTCGGCTATATCTCTCTTGCCCTCTTCTACCCAATTGCTTAACAAAACCCAAGAGACCGTGGGTTGAAAATTGGGTATGGTTGATTATAATGTGGAAAAATTGCTAACCCTTAAAGCGTATTTGAATACTGTTTGAGGATTGTTCTTAGATTAAGCAAGTATTCCCCCATGATATAATAAGCCTTTTTGAATTTTATGAAAAACGACCAAAAAATCTTCTATACTCTCTTAGAAAGAAGAAGAGAATAAACGAGGAAGATAATTCTGAAAAAAACTGACTTCTATTGATGGGCACGAGAAGCATTATATAGAGACGCTATATTTAAGTGGATTCAGTTCACTTAAAATTCCGTATATTGAAGTTTGAGAGAGAAGAATAGGATTGTAGAGTAAGGTTTCCTCTGCATTTGTACAAAGAAAAGAAAAAAGGAAAACTACATATACAAGAGGCCCAATAACATGAGAACGGCCCAACATGAAGAATAACAACCCAATAACAAGAACAAAAAAATATAATAAATAAAATATAATATAATATCAGAAACTGTCAATAACCAATTTAACTATATTTAATCATTCTTTATATCTTAATTCAGTTAATAATAATAAATAAACAAGAGGTTGTTATTCTGTACGGTATAGTCCTCACCAAGCCTCCGCACAAACTGTGAACGGTCAAATACCTCCTAATAAGCAGCACCGTGAATGAGCCTAAATTTTTAGAATTCCTCAAGCCCACAAATAGCAACAAGAACTCTTAAGTCCATAACGAGCCCAATAATATAATAGTCCATACGAGACACACTTTTCCGATGTGAAATATATTATCACACTTTTACATAAAACTCTATAATGAAGGAACATACCCAGTGCCTGGAGGGTTCCTGCCTACGCAGGGTCTGGAGGCGGATGTACGCAACCTTCTCCCTATGATGCAATCACTTGTGATGCATCCAAAACTTAGGGAGAATTAGAGAGAATTAGAGCTAGAGATGAGTAGAGAAGGACAGAGAGAGAAGAACTAGGATTAGAGAATTGGGGGAAGGGGAGAATCGAGAGAGAGATAGAGAAAGAAGAGAAGAGGAGAGAGAAAGTTATAGTTTTGTTATTTTCCTAAAATGAAGTCATTACAAGGTATTTATACTCACACTTAGACTTCACTAATTACATCTTATCTATCACTAATACATGTATCATTACTCCCTCCATGAGAACTTCCTTGCCCTCAAGGAAGAAAGTCTAAAAAACGAAAACAAAACTCATAGTAATCCTCCCATATGGCGTTTACAATGGACAATCAAACTTGGAAAGTGGGCAATCAAACGGCAATGACTCGTAATCTCCTCCTTCGTCACAAAAATTGAGTCCTTATAAACCCTTAGAGGATCCAGATGGGACTTAACCACAAGATGTTCAACAGCGTGGGACATGGAGCTGAGCAATTCCTCCACCGAATCGTCTACAGGATGCAAAGTCCCCAGTGCCACAATCGCATGGTTGCCGCTTTGATCGTGTTTGGCATCGTTGGAATTACGAATAGAGGAAGACAGTCCACACAACACCCGTTTCTTGCCCATGTCGTAGACTCCCAAAGCAAGCAAAAGGACGGCACTATCAAACTTGCTACCCTGAGCACTCCAATCAAAATCAGTACATATAGCCGAGCAATGAATCCAATTTCTATCTGCCACCACAACTGCAATACTGGGATCGAAGTGACCACACACCAAAACCCACGGGCCATAGTAGAACCAATGAAATTATGTGTACTGCCGCTATCCAAAACATGACAAGATATTGGCGGACTATCCTCCATCGATGGGTCACCCGGATCTAGTAACAGATCAATAGGATCTACATAGGCAAAGTCCTCGGGGTCGCCGAAAAGCATTTTTAGTTGAGCAGATTTATCATTACAAAGTTTCATATAACCCCGAGTAAAAGATGCATTGCAAAAGAAACAGAGGCCTTGTTCTCGGCAAGGATACTAAATTGGATCGTTTAACCCGGACATAAAGCATGAAACGAAGTGTTCTTTAGCACGACTCAAGCGAGGCACAAAACTCACAAATTGCGGTTGATACTCTATCACACTCCCAGTTTTACGCAATTTCATCAACTCGGCCATTGAATGTTCGGAAACGTTACCAAATCGTTCAGTTAAGAGAGACGAATAATCGAACCAAGAAACCTCCTCGATCGGTACGGTTAGGGTTTTAAGGTATGCCCGATGCCATTCAAGAGCATCATTCACAAGATGCATAGACGCTAGGTTAACTTGTGCCCAATTAGGAGTATTATCAAGTGCAAAAAAATTTTCTACTTCCAACACCCAATTCTTGATGTTAATTCCACCGACAAAGCGAGGAAATTTGATTGTGGACAAGCGAGTATGAAATTGATAACAAGAAGTGGCCGAAAAAGATTTACCAGCACCGGGAACCGAGGTGGTTACCGGAACGAGCGGCGGCTCGGTAGGGCAGCCCAAAATACCTTCACCAGGGCAAGAATCGGCTGGACGAAGCTCCACCGGTCGCATCTGACTCTGAATTTCGCGCAGGATCTCCATGATTTTGCTTTGTTCTTGCTTCAGCGAAGATATGTCCGATTGCACACGATTTTCGAAGTGTTGGAAGCGCTCGTCCATGGAACGCATCACACGAGCCTCAGTATTCTCCAACCGAGCCTCAAAGCGTTGCAAATCCATGACACTACAGGTTCCCTCAGCCATGATCGAACAAGAAAACGCAGCACGAACCTAAATCTGATACCAATTGATGCAATCACTTGTGATGCATCCAAGAATTAGGGAGAATTAGAGCTAGAGATGAGTAGAGAAGGAGAGAGAGAGAGAGAGAAGAATTAGGGTTAGAGAATTGGGGGAAGGGGAGAATCGAGAGAGAGATAGAGAAAGAAGAGAAAAGGAGAGAGAAAGTTATATTTTTGTTATTTCCCTAAAATGAAGTCATTACAAGGTATTTATACTCACACTTAGACTTCACTAATTATATCTTACCTATCACTAATACATGTATCATCCTAACCTAAAGAGATGCTATTTTCTAGTGCTCCCAACCTGAGGGTGATAATTTTTCATAAGGTCACCCACCTTAGTATTACTCTCGTCTAAGCACGCTTACCTTCGGAGTTCTAATGGAATCCGGTGACGCAAGTAACTATGTATACGAGCAACATGGATTTAGCACAGTGACCAATTCGCTCCATCCTAGACACTCATGTGAGTTTAAAGTCTATTATTTTATCTTATACTTGCCACATATGTATCATATAAATAATATTTAACAATGCCCTGCATATATAATTTAGAGTTATCTACGCCAAAGATCCTTATATTTTGTCTATTATGTCAATTTGATCTTTATACTTTTAATTATGTCAATTTAATCCTTTGATCAAATTTGAATTATGTTAATACTATAATTTTAAACGGTAAAATTATATTAAATACAAGTAACTTATTATAAATCCATCGGTTTACTCAATTGAATCAAATTTGTGGCCAAGCCATTAAAAATTTCATTAAAACCATAACATAATTTTTTTTTCTTCTAAGTACTAAATTGACACATTTTAAATTGTACAGACACTAAATTAATATAATTAAAAATACACAAACTAAATTAACACAATAAATAAAATATAAAAATCTTTAATGTAAATAATCGTATAATTAAATAGAAAAAACGACTTAGATCTTACCATTAAGAGATTGGAAACAGAGATCCATTTTATTGAATAAAACAATATAATTAATTAATTCCTAGACTTCACGTAAGCGGGAGCCGTTATGGCAGTATTGTATGTCAGGCTGCTAAAAAATATTAGCCTCACAACAATTTGTTTTTTTTTTTTTTCCTAGTTATATACAATGTACACTAAACTGGTCGGTTCTCACCGACGCTTACAACATTTTTAAATCCTAATCCAAATAAAAAAAAAATACATTTTTTTTAAATTTAATATTTTCTACCAGCACTGATCTGTCTCCCACGTACTCCGCGTATAACCAGAAAATCGCGAATACGACGTCGTGCCACTCCCTCCAACCGAGTACAACGAACCCCCCAAACGACGTCGTCCCACCATCAACTTTCTATCATAGTCAGCTCTCTTACACGGGTCGGACAACGTGGCATACGCCTGGTGGACCCGCTTGAAATCATCCCCACCATCCGCCACGTCACCACTACATGACGTGGCACTGACGTCAGGGTGGACCACTTTAGCCAGTCTTCTATACGCGGCCTTGATCTGCTGACACGTGGCACCATATTGGAGTCCAAGTACTTCGTAAAACGACGACGTTGCTGTCTTCTCAGGTTGAACGGTGGCGGTGTAGGCGGAGACCACCGTGCGGGGGTGGCGGAAACTGACACATGGCGGTGGGGGAAGGTGTCTGGCGGTGGAGGAAAAAGAGTGAGAGGAGAGAGAGAAAGCCATTGTTTTTGTTTTGTTTTGTTTTGTTTCCAGAAGGTGTTGAGTTTGCTTTTGACAAGAGGCGTGCGGTTAACTGATGTGGATTGAGGGGGGTATATTTATAGAGAGGGGGAGGGGTGGGGTTAAAGTTAACCGTGGTTAGAGGAGGATGGGTTTAAAGTGGATAAAATGAAAGATGCTGAGTTGTCGGTGAGAGGGAGCCGCTGTGCATGTGAGTGGTCAGATGTTCCCCTCCGTACTTTTTGGAATCTCTGCGCGTATTCTTTTAATAAATTCAAAAGTTCAAGCTAATAAATACAGTATAAAATTTATTTTATACTTTAATAATTATATTTAATTTTACTCAAGTGTATATGTACATATATATAGTGTCTAAATAAGATTGGAAATGAATCGAGTCAAACATCTCTTATTAAAATTTGAGCTCATGTCTTATTGAATTATCTGCAGGCACTCAACTACTTCAGGTTGGAGGTCCTTGGAAACAGTCTCCTTTCCTGACGGAAGGGGTAAGGCTGTGTATATCACCCCCCCCAGACCCTGCGTTCTGCGGGAGCCGCAAGGCACTGAGACTGTTGTTGTTGTTGTTGTTGTTGTTTGTCAACTTATAGGAAGTAAGTAAAACATATTTGGTTGCCATGAAGGGAAGTACAACTTTCTTCGAGATGTTAGTTAAAAACAAAGGAATTAGAACTTACCTAAGGGGCTAGGTAAGTTACGTCCTGTATTTTAAAGGAATTGGAAATTGCTTACTACATTCTACCTACTTCTTGTTAACCAAACAAGAGTTGGAACCCGTACTTCCTATAAAATTATACTTCTTGTGTTTACTTCTTACATATCAAACGAGACCCTCGTTATTAAATATTAAAATATCAGAGTATTTAAACGATAAATGACTTGGGCTCCGTTTGTTTAGGGGGAAAATCATATTCTAGGAAGTGATTTTCCTTCTTTCCGTTGTTTGGCACAAGATTAGTGACGGAAAATATTTTCCTTCAAAAGTGGGAAAATGACTTCCCTTTTAAAAGAGGGGAAGTCATTATTTTGAGTGATCTAGAAATATGATTCCGACAATAAATAAGTAATTTCATTAGATTTTTCCTAAAAACTGCTAACACGGCATATGATTTCGGCAATATTTAGGTAATTTTTACATCAATATACGATAAACTTTTTATCGTAATTTGCTAAAAATATTGATATGACTGGTAAATATTATAGTAATTATGTATTATATTAGCATATTTTTATTTGATTAGAGTCTTACAATAATTCATCAAAAGGCTTAGCTCTGTTTTTGAACACTTATTTGAATATTTTTCATATTGTTCAATGTGACATTGGCATGTTCAATACTTACCTTGACTTGAACTGTTCACCTAATTGAGCAAAGTCGAGAATATTAGGTTTGCTATGAAACTGAGCTTTTTGAGTTATTATCGATTCATCATTGAACGATTTTTACACTAATATCAATAGCTAACGAGCCATTAACGAGCTTCTATTATCAAGTAGGTATCAAATTGTTTGCAAATGTTAAAAACTCGACTCATTAAATTTATCAAGCCTCTTTGATCCCTTATTGATTCCATAGAGGAGCAGTCCATCAAACACTTGTTTATTTACGCCCGTAAGTATAATTCATTAACAAACAAAAAATGTAATTAAAAGCAAAAACTCTTTGTGACCGAGTATTGTGTTTTGCCACATTATTGAACTTTAAGTTTTATTAGATGTTTCATTTTATTCAAGTTTCTTTGTAACACTATATGTACTTGTATTTTTAGTTCACTGATGTATGTTGTGCAGACTACTCAAATTTCTCGTTACCTTCCGAGTTCTCTCCAAGTATATTTAAGCTCGGCTATGTATTATTTATTCAAGCTCCAATAACTTTAAATGTAAGTTATTCTAAACTTTATTTAAAATTTGGTTGTATATTTTATGCTTATCTGAATTTACTATAATCAAAATGTTCAGAAGGCCTATGCGAATTAAAGTCTTCCTTACTATATTTCCGGTCAACCGTCTACTCACAAGGTTTACCTTAACTTTCCTAGAGCTTATATTATCTTTCGAGACATGGAAACTAGTCACTTAAAACATCCAGTCAAGGCTAGTCTTATGGAAATCCTCTCTCTGTAAAGGTGGTCGGCTCGCACTGTTCAAATTTGTCTTCTTTAGCCTTCCATTGTATTACCTATCCATTTTCACAAAGCTATCCAAAATAGCAAAGAAACACATCTATCTTGAGTATCACTTTTGTCGGGGATGCTCAATCGAATCCACTATGTTGGCCTTGGTCACCTGGACTACACTAGAGCTACATACCTCGACAATCACAAGACATAGGCATCCCAAATGTCTCATCATAGGAACTTTGACCTACTTTTTAAATGGTGGTAACAATTTTTGTCGAGGATTAACCCCTTTGAAAGAAAGTAATCCAAACTAAGTACGGCTTTCCACAATTCCCAACCCTTCTTCACCCATGTATGGGTTCAAAGCTCATTCCCTCCTCTATTGTGTCTCCTTACTTTATTTTTCAATAATTTGAATACAAGCTCGAGAAAATACAAAAGTGCATGGTAGGGCCCGAAACGCAAACAATAAAGAACACCAAAAGCACCCAAGATAGTGAGCTGCCCACAACCAGGACTCCAAAACAAAAGAAGGCCTAATTAGGGACGAGGGCAGACCTAACCGCTAATGACGCCATGACTAACACAACAACACGGCAGAAAGAAGCGACCCTAATAATACACACCCTAAAAGACCTACCCGAATGATATTTGTACCCCCTCACTTTGTCAAAGGATCTGTTAAATTGAACTTGATTTATATTTGGGAACAAATAAGATGGGCTTGGGCCCGGCCTAACTGCCACAAAAATTTGAAAAACTGAAACCATGTGGATAAGACTTTACTAGCAGCTCCCCTAGAAACGTCAAATGAGTAGTTAATACATGTAAAATTGTTAACTAACCATATCTAAGTACATTCAAATTTCAACTATATATTTCACCCGCAAGCAGCGGGACCAGTCATTGTATCCCATAATTTCTCACAAAATTTCTCTATAATATATAACGAATGTTATCCCGTGTGATATACAGAGGTGTTTATATTTTTTTATTTTTTTATATTATCATATTATAATTGTATTATGCATAAACATTAGTGCATATAATAAAAATTACGATAGATCATGAAATATTTGATTTTCACATATTAAGATTCAATACGTACCTTAATTGATAGCAATTCTTGATTGACTGTTGAGTATAAACACCTAAGGAATCTGATTTCTCATTTTTAACCACTTTTTAATTATCTTTTATGTTCATGGGTTTATATGTTATGGTAGATAAAAAATCAGAATCTTATTTACAGAGAAGGAAGGGGTGACTTTCATGAAAATACCAATAGTCGTGTCCTTTCGTTAAGAAACACATCTTTCATTAATAGACATGTCTTTTTCGCTAATAAATATATCTCTTCAGTAAAAGACGTGTCTTTTTACTAAGAGACATATCACTTTGTTAAAAGACATGTTCATTCATCAAGAGATATGTCTTTTACTTAATGGATACTTTAGTTTTTTTTTTTTTCTCCTTTGATAAAATAGAGAAAGACCCCCTAAACTTTGCAATTAATCACAATACACCCCTTGCACATTCGATTTCAAAAAATAACCCCTGAACTTTGCATATTAACACAACACGCCTCCTGTACTTTTAATTTCATAAAATAGCCCTCGGACTTTGCAAATTAACACAACTCACCCCCTGCACTTTCAGTTTCATAAAATAGGCCCCTAAACTTTGCAAATTAACACAAAACACACCACAACAAGAACAACAACAAATCCAGTGCCTGCAAGGGCTCCCGCAAAAGCAGGGCCTTGGGGGTGTAAATGTACGCAGTCTTCCCCCAGGGGGCTACCCTGAAGGGAGGCTGTTTCCAAGGACCCCCAACCTGAGAGGCTGGTCCACAGCAAAGAACATGTGACCTGGCAGCAAGAGAGCAACAAAGCATGAGTAGGGCAAACACACCGCGAGCAAGACAACAGACATAAAGCACCCAAGACACAAGACACAAAGCACATGACACAACGCACAAAACACAAAGACACAAAGCAAGCCACGTCTTTTCATTAACAGACATGTATTTTTGTTAATAAATATGTCTCTTCAGTAAAAGACTTCTCTTTACTAAGAAACATATCACTTTGTTAAAGACATGTTCTTTCATCAAGAGATATATCTTTTCTTTAATGGATACTTTTTTTTTTTTTTCTTGGGCAAAATAGAGTAAGACCCCCTGAACTTTTCAATTAATCACAATACACCCCTTGCACATTTGATTTCAAAAAATAACCCCTAAACTTTATAAATTAACACAATACACCCCCTGCACTTTTTATTTCATAAAATAGCCCCCGAACTTTGTAAATTAACACAACTCACCCCCTGCACTTTCAATTTTATAAAATAACCCCCTAAGCTTTACAAATTAACACAAACACACCCCTTCTATTTTTAATTTCATAAAATAACCCCCCTAAACTTTATTATTATATACAACTCACCCCCGAATTTTATTACTAAATATAACTCATCCCTTAGAAATAATTAAATTTAAAATTTAAAAAATATACAAAATTTAAAAATGTAAAACAAATTATGAAAAAATTTTGGAAAAATATTGAAACTTTAATAAAAATTAGAATAATAAATTTAAAATAAAAAAATCTATCAAATTTAAAATAAGGGATTTTATAGTTTTATACAAAATATGGAAATTTATATTTTTAGACTAAAGATAAGAGCTTTGTATTAAATTAAAAATGTGAGATTTTTTAGTTTTATATAAAAAATAGAAAATTATGTTTTTGGACGAAAGGTATGAGCTTTATATTTCTAACTAAAAGATAAGAGGATTTTTTTGATATTTATATAAAAATAATTATTTTAATTAATTCAGTACAAATATTATAAATTTAGAAGATAATAAAATTTTTTTTTAAATTTCCACAAAAAAATACTTTAAGAGAAATATAATATTTTTTAAAAAATAAATTCTAAAATTATATTAAAAATTTGTAAATACTGAAAAAAGATTATTTTTAAATATTGAAAAATAAAATTTAAAATTATTATTATATTTTTTCATACTTTTTCCAAAAAATATCTTTCACAATTTATTCAAAATTTTTAATTTCATACTTCTTTATTTTAAATTCTTAAGTGGTGTTTTATGTTTAGTAACAAAGTTTGAGGAGTGTGTTATATTAATTTGTAAATTTTTCTTTTTTTCTTTTAACAAAATTATTTTGCAAAGTCCAGGGAGCTATTTTATGAAAATTGAAAGTGGAGGGGGTGTTGTGTTAATTTACAAAGTTCAGAGGGCTATTTTTTGAAATTTAAATTACAGGGGGTGTGTTATGATTAATTGTAAAATTCATGGTGTCTTATTATATTTTGTCCTTTTTTCTTTTTGGGAAAAGTCACTTTATGATGAATATGTTAGAATTGTAGGATTATTAGAATGAAGAATTTTAAGAGGGTTTATGAGTTATGAGAATTTTGTAATAATATAATAGATAGATTTTGTATATAAGTGCTCAAAACTCAGGGTACCCCTGAAAGATATGTTATTAAACCATAAGGTACCTCAACCAAATTTTCTCAAAAGCACATTACCTGAAGTTTAAGTATTTTATCAATTTGAATATTTTAAATGATAAGTACTCTATTCATTTTATGATTTTTGTATATACCGAATATAGGTATTCAATGAAGTTAGGTGAAAAACAAAGCAGACCTTATCAATTAAATATTATTGGATTATGTATAGAGCCTGGTTGTATTAGGTCGGATTTATAAGAATAGGATTGGATTAATCCTACTGAGGCCCATGTCTTACGAGGGTTACAATTAGGGTTGAGAGTTAATGATATGAGACAATTGAGAATTGAGATGTCTCATGTAAACTCTAATATTATAATAAAATTATTGTGCTCCCCTCCATAGACGTAGGCTTCAGCTGAATCACGTAAATTTCAGTGTTCTCCCCATCCCCCCTTTGTGTTTGATTGTTACTTTGATTTATGGTTCGGTATTTCCTATGGGTGATTTTTAATAGATGTGTTGTAAATAATGCAAGTGATATGGACACAAGAAAAAATATAGCTAAAATAAGCTGAAAAATACAGCAAAATTACTGCAGAAATATACTGTAAAATTCAGCAAAAATTAAGTAAAAAAATTCTGCAAAAATTCAGTGAAAAATACTACAGAAATTTAACAGGAAAATATAGTAAATTGCAGGAAAATGAAGATGTGAATTGCTGTGAATTTTCAGTGCAATACCAGATTTATATTTCAGTAAAATGCTGTAATTTCCAGAATAATAGTGCTATAGATTTAGTATATTATAGTTGGCGAACTCAATAACGCTTGAACGAAACAATATGTAAACACAGCAATCAAATTAAACCGAAAAGAGGAAGAGTAGATACGAATACCGAAGATACCGTGCTGTAGAAAATGCCACCGTCCTAAAAGACGATTTCACCGCTACTCTGGTGCAGACAGTCGTATCAGTTGCCGTCCTCCAGGGTTAACACAATTCGATCATTAACGTGCACTCGTTAGCGATCGGGTAGGACAGCCTCAAGAACTTTGCCCAGTTAATCGAGAGAGAAGACTTAAACAAAAGAAGATGATGAGACGTTTTTTATGACTGAAAAAATGGAGAGAATAAGCCCTATTTATAGTAGTATTAAGGCCAGGGTGTTGCTGTAATCAAAGCCCTAAAGATCAGCCATATCAGAGATACATGGGAGAAAAAATCATTTTGCTTAACCAACCCCAACGTTACAGTAGCCGTTTTATTTTTTTCCGCAAAATAAATATACCTGGTAATAAAAAGACGATCCAAACCCTCGCCCGAGCACGGCACGATGGGTGGCACGCGTGTGTGGTTCCCATTCTCATCTATGACTTGATTTAAATGGGAGGTTTACATATATCTATTTAAACTCCACAATACTTTCTTCTTTTTTCAATGTGGTATAGCACTCTATTTTTCAGATATAATTGTAATTTTTCATAAGACTTAAGTTTAGCTTGTATCATATTTCCAACAATCCCCCACAAAGGATACAAGCGGAAGAGAAAAGGAAAGAATAGACTGGGCAAAGGGAGTTTAGTTTTTCAGTGCCGATGTCTCACGACTTGAATCGTCACCTAGTGTAACACAAGTTTAAGACCAACATCTTACAAGGTGACTTTCTTCTTGAACCTTCCAAGGGGTTGTATAGTCTCTCACTTGGACACATACCAAACTCCAGATCTCGGCAACTCCTATAATTTGGCGCGTTTTATCGGTCATGTGCTCATCCGGGATATTTATAGGCGCTCTAAAGGGTAAGTCTTAACCTTCATAGGGAGCGGCCACACTCCCACACCTACATTGGTGGATCCCATCAAGTATGTGTTATTGCACATCACCAAACATATGGATATGGGTCCATTAAGAACCAAAGCTCAACCTAACCCTTTGTTAACATACAGGCAGTGTCCATCAAGTGCAAGCCTTGCTTACACCACCAAATATATGGCTATGAACCTGTCTCTACACTATCACGCCATAAAGAGGGACAATATAAAACACAATGCATTTCTAAAATGAAATTATGACTTCACATTGAACCTGTTAAAACTAGGTTGGATACATCACAATTTATTCATGTGAAGACTTTAATCCCATCCCCCTCAATATTTCTACAATCATTTTACGATAAAAGCCTTTTATCAACAGATCTGCAAGATTCTTTTCAGTCTTTACATAATCCAGTGATATCACTCCACTCTCTAGAGGATCCTTCACGATCTTATGCCTGAGAAGAATGTGTCTCCTCTTAGCATTGAAAACCTTGTTCTTTGCTACAGTAATTGCAGCTTGACTGTCATAGTGAAGTGATACTGACAGAGTTAGAAGCCCCCACAATGGCACATCTCTTAATAAACTTCTTAGCCACTCGGCTTCATGACCTGCCAACTCTAGAGAAAGGAACTCATATTCCATTGGTTACATAACAGTACAAGATTGCTTAGACGATTTCCGGGATATAACCCCTCGAGCTAGTGTGAACATATATCCACTAGTGAAATTAATTTTATCATTATCAGACACCCAATTGGCATCGTAATATTCTTCCAAACAGCGGGAAACTTTCCATAGTGAAGTCCCCAATCCATAGTTCCTTTCAGATATTTAAGCAATCTTTTTAATGTGTTCCAATACTCTTGATTATAGGGTTATGTGTGTATCTACCGAATCTACTTATAGCATATGCAATGTCAGGTATTAATACAGTTCATTATAAACATAACACTTCCAATTATTTTAGCATACTTAGTTTGGCACATAGCAACACCTTTATGTTTCATTAGATGTACACTGGGATCATAGGGTGTTCTTACAGCATCAACATTAAGACTGTCAAACTTTCTAACTATCTTCTCAATATAGTGAGACTGATTTAGGCTTATGCCTTTAAGAGCTCTCACAATTTTAACTCCTAGAATCATGTTTGCCTCACCCATATCTTTCATATCAAATTTGGAGCATAGAAAGTATTTCGTTTCATTAACGACATTCAAGTTTGTGCCAAATATCAACATATCATCAACATATAGACAGACTATTACGTAACCATTTGAATTAGTCTTAAGATACACACAAGAGTCTCCATTATTTACACGAAAATTGTTAGCTACTAGTATGCTATTAAATTTTTTATGCCACTGTTTAGGTGCCTGTTTGAGACCATATAGAATTTTATAAGTTTACAAACCTTCTTTTCATTACCAGGAACAACAAAACCCTCAGGTTGTTCCATATAAATCTCTTCGTCTAGGTCGCCATTGAGAGAAGCGGTTTTAACATCCATTTGATGCACTACCAAATCATGAACAGACGCAAGGGCAAACAAGGTTCTGATCGTGGCTATTTTAGCGACAAGTGAATAAGCATCGAAATAATCTACCCCCTTCTTCTGGGTACAACTCTTAGCCACTAACCTTACCTTAAATTTGTCTATTGTCCCATCAACCTTCATTTTTTTTTTTCTAAAAACCCATTTACAACCTATTGATTTACATTCTCTAGGAATGTCTACCAATTCCCACGTGTGACTGTTTAGAATTGACTCTAGTTCATTATTAATAGCCTTTTTCCAAAAGGTTAAATCAACCGACCTTATAGCCTCTTCATAGATTTTGGGGTCTTCCTCTAACATATAGACACTTACTATTTCTTCATTAATGGAGTTTTCTTCTGTGAGGAAAGTGGTAACAAAATCGGGCCCAAAGTTGGTTTCTTTCCTAACTCTTTTACTCCTTCTAATTTTAGGAGTGTCTATATCATTAGTACGATCATGGTTATCAGTTATAGTGTGAGAAGACAAACTTGTAAGTTGTGTATCATTATATTTCAAGGGAAATATATGTTCAAAGAATTCAGCATCTCTAGATTTAATAATACTACCGCATGCATATGAATTGTTAGATCTCTTGATCAAAAACCGATAAGCAATACTATGATAAGCAAACCCAATAAAAATAGAATTAACAGTCTTAGGTCCAATTTTACTTCATTTAAAGTCAGGTAATCCAACCTTGCTAGGCACTCCCACACTTTCAAGTATTTTAATTTAGGTGCATGACTTTTTCATATTTCAAATTGGGTTTTATCTAGCTTTTTATTAGGAACCTTATTCAGCACATGACAAGAAGATAGTATTCCCCCCCCCCCCCCCCCCCCCCCCCCCCCCCCCCCCCCCCCCCCCCGCCCCCCGCCTCACATATTATCAGGTAGTCTAGAACTTAAGAGCATAGCATTCATCATATTCTTTAAAGTTCTATTTTTTCTTTCAGCGATGCCGTTAGATTGTAGACAGTAAGGAGGGCTTCGCTCATGTATTATCCCATTTTCCTCACAAAATTTTTCTAGAGAAGTTGGATCATACTCTCCTCCTTTACCGAACCTAACTCTTTTTGATAAAATGACTTAAACAAATCTAGTATGCTCTGATACCAAGTTGGACCCTGATAACTTGATTCGATTCAAATAATATAACTCACACAAAACGAGAAGTAAACAAATATGGAGAAAGAAAGAACAAAACAAGAACACACAGTATTTACGTGGAAATTCCTCTACAATCGAGAGGGGAGAAAACCACGGGCGGAGATGGAGATTCTTTATTAACTGAACGGAAGAATTACAACATCACTTCCCAAACGAGGTATATAGAAGAATTGCAATCACTCCCTCTGAACTCTCGTAGCACTCGAATATCTTGGAGAAATTACGAAATCACCTATTTTTCTTAATGGCGGCTCACCACACTTTGATTAGATCTGAATGGGAGAAACTTCTCACCAAATACCGAAACCCTAAACCCTTATTTATAGAAAATAATTAGGCCCGGCAGAAAACGACTCCCGATCGATCGGCCCCTTTACTACCAAAAATCCGATTCCTTTCCTTTAATCACCCGATCGATCGGCTTTCCCTCCCGATCGATTGGTGACCACACTGCAGCCCCATATAAAATAAAACAAGTAATTTGAGACATAACCTAACAAATCTCCATCTTGGCTCAAATTGCATACATAAAAGAATTACCTCCACCTTCTCCAAAACCCCCACACACGGGGTTAACTCAACGAAGTACGAAACCTAACCGTGCGAAGCTTGAACTTCCTATTAGGTAGAAACTGAGTGAACATATCTGAGAGGTTATCATCAATGCCAATCTTCTTCTCTGAATTGGCTCTTGACACATCAACTGAAATAGCCACCCGCTGCTGAACTGTGTTACTGAACTGAACTCCCTCTGGCTTACTCACCTGACCTGAATCACAAACAACTGATGACATCTTCTATGGAGATAACAATAATGAAGACTCACCAAACGTGACATGTCTCGTCAGGAATTGTTTGAAGAGAAAACATTTCTGCTTCACATAAAGCCCTTGTTCACATACCAGCAGTCATCTGGACTGACCACACAAAGAGCCCCTTACACTGTGCTCAGACAGACACCTATCACCTGAACAATCCAATCTCAAACGTCCTAAATTTGTGATATCTGGTTTTGTCAACAACAAGGATGATGAAGATACTACAACAGATCTAACAAATGTGGAACCGACAAGCTCATACAACGTACCTGACCTTTTGCCCTTCATAACTGTCAATGCACCCTTAACGACCTTCAAAACTCCACCTTCAACTGTGTACCTGTACCCTTTAGATTCAAGAGTACCCAAAGAGATGAGATTTTTCTTCAAATCAAGAACATGGCGAACATCGCCCAAAACCCTGATAGTGCCATCGAACACCCTAAAACGAATTGTTCCTATACCCAAAACTTTGCATGGATTATCATTACCCATCAAAGCAACTCCACCTCGAACGGACTCGTATGTGGAAAACCAATCCCGGATGGGACAGACATGATAGGAGCAACCCGAATCCAAACACCAACTATCTTTCAAGTTGAACTGAAGTTCAAACACGGACAAAAGAAAATCTTTATTCTCAACACTAGCTGCTATGGATCTTTCGTCAGACCTGTTATCTGCTTCTAATTTTCTCTTAAGCTTGTAACAGTCTTTCTTAATGTGCCATTTCTTACGACAGTAGTTACAGGTTAAGTTTTGATACCAAGACTTAGACTTGTTTCCACTATGATCACACTCGGTTCTCCCCCTCACAAATAAACTACTACCTGAGTTATACACAGAGTCAGATAATTCCCTATCTACTCGTTCTTTACTCAGTAGGCTTATTTTAACTTCATCAACAGATATGGTTTGTCTACCCCCATAAATCATGCTTTCGACAAAACCCTTATATGAAGTATAGAGAGAACATAATAACAACATTGCCTAATCTTCATCCTTAGGAACATCATCCAATTCTTTCAAATCTTGAATAATTGAATTAAATTCATTGAAGTGGTTCTTAAGTGACATACCTTCTGACATACGAAACGTGAATAACTGACGCTTAACTGCGAGTTTGTTGGAGATAGACTTGAAATAGAACATATCCTGCAATTTCTCCCACAACTCCTTAGCGGTCTTCACTTCCAGAACTTCGTTCAAAACGTCATCGGTAAGATACATCTGAATTGCTGTGAGAGCGTCTCATCCAACTCCTCCCATTGTGCTTCTGTAAGATTCTCTGATTTCTTCTCTTTCCCATCTAAAGCTTTCTTCAAGCCATTCTGAGTCAAGAGGCCCTTAACGCGAACCTGCCATAAGCTGAAGCTCCCTTAACCACCAAACTTCTCAATTTCGGATCTAATTGCGGACGTCATATTATCAAATCGAAATAAACAAGGCTCCGATACCAATTTGATAAAATGACTTAAACAAATCTAGTATGCTCTGATACCAATTTGTTAGGAATAAAACTTGATGCGGAAGCGTGAACCCTGATAACTTGATTCGATTCAAATAATATGACTCACACAAAACGAGAAGTAAACAAATATGGAGAGAGAAAGAACAAAACAAGAACACACAATATTTACGTGGAAACCCCTCTACAATCGAGAGGGGAGAAAACCACGGGCGGAGATGGAGATTCTTTATTAACTGAACGGAAGAATTACAACGTCACTTCCCAAACGAGATATATGGAAGAATTACAATCACTCCCTCTGAACTCTCGTAGCACTCGAATATCTTGGAGGAATTACGAAATCACCTCTTTTTCTTAATGGCGGCTCACCACACTTTGATTGGATCTGAATGGGAGAAACTTCTCACCAAATACCGAAACCCTAAACCCTTATTTATAGAAAATAATTAGGGCCGGCGGAAAATGACTCCCGATCAATCGGGGTCCCAATTGATCGGCCACTGCCGATCGATCGGCCCCTTTACTGCCAAAAATCCGAATCCTTTCTTTAAATCACCCGATCGATCGGTGACCACACGGCAGCCCCATATATAATAAAATAAGTAATTTGAGACATAACCTAACACTTTTTATTTTCCTCCCTGGTTGATTTTCTACTTCAGCTTTGTATTTTAAAAACATCTCTTCTGCTTCATCTTTAGTACTTAAGAGGTATACCATCGAGTATCTAGAGCAATCATCTACAAAGGTCATATAGTATCGTTTTCCTCCTCTACTCATTTGGCTTTTAAAGTCTCCTGGGTCAGTGTGAATTAGTTCAAGAAGTTTAGATTGTCTCTGATAGACTTAAGGGGTTTTGTAGCATATTTAGCTTCTACACATACTTCACATTTACTAAAGTTAGTACCACTGAAGTTAGAAATCATGTTCATCTTCTTAAGTAGTTTAATTGACTCAACATTTATGTGTCCTAAGCGAGCATGCCACAATTCAAGAGATTCAACAGTATAAGCAGAAGAGGTACCATCATTATTATTCAGGCAAACAGCATCAAGGACAAAAAGACCACTGTTACAAAATTCGTTACCCATAAATTCTCTATTCCTAATTAGGACTAATTTGTCTGAATCAAATGACAACTTCAAACCTGCTTTAATCAACAGACTACCCTAAATCAAGTTCCTACGCATTTCAGACACATGCAGCACATTCGTTAAAGTAAGAAATTTTCCAGAATTGAGTTTTAAAGAAATCTTCCCTTTTCCGAGGATAGGTGCTGCTGCAGAATTGCCCATGAAGACTACCTCCCCATCGGAAATTTTCTGGTATTCTTGAAACATGCTTCGGTTTATGCAAATATGCCTGTAGCCCTAGTGTCCACGATCTATTCAGTCATATTGTTCACTAGGTTTACCTCTGATACAACAGTTACAATGTTCTTTGTTTCTACAAGATGAGCTTTGTGCTTTGGATCCTTAGACTGGTTCTTTTTTATTCTGTAATCCTTGGCCATATGTCCGTGTTTTCCACAATGATAGTAATCTCCGAGAAATTTGTTATTTGACTTTTGAATCTTTCCACCAGGTTTGAAGTTTAAATAATGCTTTCCTTTATTCTTAAACATGTCAGATGCATTGGTCCTAGCCTCTACAATATTAACTTTAGAAAGATCTGAGTAAGAATACCCCATGTCCTTAAGCCTATTTTCTTCTTTGATTTTTAAATGGTTGACTAACTCCTCTAATATCAGGCCATTCTTTTTATGCATAAGCAAATTTCTATAATCCTTCCAAGAAGGTGGAAGTTTTTCAATTAAAACAAAGGCTTGAGTTATTTGGCAAATTTTAAAGCCTTCTGACAAGAGAGTAGTTACTATATTTTCATATTCATGGGCTTGGTCAGTTATTAATTTATTGCTCACGAATTTGAAATCTAGCCACTTAATAACCGCATATTTTCTAGTTTCTACATCGTCACCCCCATACTTTTTTTGTAGGGAATCTCAAATCTCTTTCGATGAGTCTAATTTTACATAAATGTCAAAGAGCCCATCACTTATGTAATGTAACAAATTTCCTCTACAGGTCCGATCATCTGCAGTGAATTTTTCTTCATAACCCTTTTTCTTATTTTTACCCTCAGGTTCCTTGTTTTTGTGGAATACATAATCTATACAGACATATTGTAGAAAAAATAAAATTTTTGAGACCACCTTTTATAATTTTTCCCGTCAAGAGGTTCAACCTTAGACATATTGGAAAGAGGTAATTTGGTTGCCACGTTTAAATATAGATTATGTAAACAATAAAATCGTCTTTTAGATTGTTGTAAATAATGCAAGCGATATGGACGTAGGAAAAAATATAGCTAAAATACGCAAAAAAAAATACAGCAAAATTACTGCAAACATATACTGTAAAACCCAGCAAAAATTTAGTGAAAAAATTCTGCAGAAATTTAGCGAAAAATACTGCTGAAATTTAACAGGAAAATATAGAAAATTGCAGGAAAATGAAGATGTGAACTGCTGTGAATCTTCAGTGGAATACCAGATTTATATTCAGTAAAATGCTGTAATTTCCAGAATAATAGTGCTATAGATTTTGTATATTATAGTTGGTGAACTCAGTAATGCTTGAGCAAAACAATATGTAAACACAGCAATCATGTTAAACCGAAAAGAGGAAGAGTAGATCCGAATACCGAAGCTACTGTGCCGTGGGAAATGCCACTGTCCTAAAAGACTATTTCGCCGCTGCTCCGGTGTAGACAGTCATATCGGCGACCATTTTCTAGGGTTAACATGATTCGACCACTAACGTGCACTCGTTAGCAATCGGGTAGGAGAGCCTCAAGAACTTTGCCCAGTTAATCGAGAGAGAAGACTTAAACCGAAGAAGATGATGAGATGTTTTTGATGATTGACAAACTGGAGAGAATAAGCCCTATTTATAGTAGTATTAAGGCCAGGGTGTTGCTGTAACCGAAGCCCTAAAGATCAGCCATATCAGAGATACATGGGAGAAAATAAACAGCCATATCAAAGATACAGGGGAGAAAAAATCAGATTTTGCTTAACCGAACCCAGCGTTACAGTAGCAGTTTTATTTTGTTTCTACAAAAGAAATATACCCGGTAATAAAAAGACGACCCACACCCTCGTCTGAGCACGGCACGGTGGGCAGCGTGTGCATGTGGTTCCTATTCTCTCATCCACGACTTGATTTAAATGGGGGGTTTACATATATCTATTTAAACTCTATAATACTTCCGTCGTTTTTCAATGTGGGATAGCACTCTATTTTTCAAATACGATTGTAATTTTTCATAAGACTTAAGTTTAGCTTGTATTATTTTTCCAACAGGTATCAGAGCCCATCAAACATGAAACTGAAGTCAAAATCTAATCCATAGGGGATTGAGAAGGTTTCGGCCGATAGTCATTTTTTTCCCCATTTTCCTTTCTGTTTCAAAACGAAAATTGTTTTCCTCAAACTTTATTGTAAAGTTTTAAAATTTTTCATTGTATTTTTTTCTCTCCATATTTTCCGTGTATTCTAAAACACGGGAAAATCACTTTCCTCCAATTTTTTTCTTTGTCAAAATTTTCTCCGTTCTAAACAAACCCTCAAGGTCCTAATTCCAGACCACGTGATTGCCTTTTTTTTTTTTTTTTTTTTTTTGTAACTCAAGTTAGTTTCTCTGATGGTATTAAAGTCATATTTTTGGTCTCTCATTATCTTTATTTCTCAACAAAGAGAAATATGATGTAGTGTTGTTGAAAATTACGAGTTGTAAACTGACATTGAGAAGAAATTAGTTTCAAACCTAAGAATATTCAACTCCCATTTCGGACATCAAATCAAGCAGAGTACACTTCAGTAGGGGATTGTTAGACTTTGGGGGTACTTCGATTTTGTTTAACACTTCTTGTCCCGCGTAAAAAATAAATTGAGGGTAAGTAACTTTATATACCCTGTTCTACCAACTATGTAAAGTCTTGTAAGCCTAAAGTGGGTCTTAAAGAATACAAGTTTGTGCGTTGTCACGGGATGACAAATCCCCTATGTCAAAACCGTGATGCCCCTTGACTTCACTCCGTAAGTACCTCGCCAAGGTCAGGCAAACCCCAAACCCAAATGTATGAGCCCCGGTTTTAAAGAGAAAATATGGAAAGGAAAGAGAGAGAAAGGCATGGCTAGAGAGAGAGAGAAATGCTAAAGAGTTTAAGTGTTTGGAAGTGGATGCCTTGTGCTTGGCTCCTTGTATTTATAGGCAAAATAAGAGAGCACTCTAAAGAGAGGCACTCCCTTTAGCCGTGCATTCTAGAGGCACACGGTTGGGAGGCTTCTCATTTAATACATGGCATGCTTACATAATTAATTACTTTGGCGTGCTTGTTACATTAAATGTATTACTTGGGGACAAAGGCATGAACAACGGTGTGGGCATGCTCACAGTTTGCCCCCTCCTACTTTAATGCTTACATAGATTTATCCTAAGTACATTCTAGCACAAAATACAAAATGTAACTAAAACGAAAAAAATACATAAGTAAATATAAAATTAGACGATGGGTGACATTCTCCCCCACCTAAGCCATTGTCGTCCCCGACAATGTCTAAGTGGCTTTGAACGTCTGGATCGCATCCTTGAACTGCCATAGATCTTCTTCTTTTTCCCAAGTAGCTTCGGTTTCGGCTTGTCCTTTCCAATGCACTAAGTACTCGGTGTACCTAGGCACTCCTCTTCGTCCCACGGTTCTCTCAGCAAGGATGGCTTCAACGTCTTTGTCAAACGATGTCACCATAGCGGTTGGGGCACAGCTGGACTCGATGGGCTCCGGGTCTTCCTTGTCTTCATGGAACGGCTTGAGGAAGCTAACATGGAATACTGGATAGATCTTGAGTCTCGGTGGCAGCTCAAGTTTGTAGGACAGTTTTCCAACCTTGGCAATGATGGGAAAAGGTCCCTCATGCCTTCGGATGAGGCCTTTGTGTACCTTGCGGAAGGACTTGAATTGTTGTGGAAGGAGCTTCACCATGACCGAATCTCCCACTAGAAACTCTAACGATCTTCTCTTCAAGTCCACCCACTTCTTCATCTTACGTTGGGCCTTGTCTAATTAGGCCTTCGCAATGTCAAGCTTTTGTTTCCACCCTTGGGCTGCATGGTATGCGGTTGGGCTGCTTCCTGTATTCCCGGTTGCTATGGCTTGCGGTGTCAGGGGCTGCTGTCCGGTCACAAGCTCGAAGGGACTGTGGCCTGTGGCCTCAGTTCGCTGCAGGTTGTAGTTGAATTGGGTAATGTCAAGGAACTTGGTCCAATCCCGTTGATTTGCACCGACATAATGCCTCAAGTCGAGCTCAAGAAGTGCATTCACCCTCTCGGTTTGGCCATCGGTTTGAAGATGAAAACTGGTTGAGTAGTGCAAGTTGGAACCCATCAACTTAAAGATTCTCCCGAAAATTTTTCGGTAAATCGTGGGTCTCAGTCACTAATAATGCTACACGGTAGTCCCCAATACTTGACAACATTCTTGAAGAACAACCAAGCGGCTTCCACGGCATTGCAATCTTTAGGAGCGACAATGAAAGTCCCGTATTTTGAAAACCTGTCCGCGACCACCAAAATAGAACCACAACCCTCGGATCTTGGTAAGGCAGAGATGAAGTCCATGGAAATGCTTTCCCATGGGCAGCTCGGCATAGGTACGGGCTCTAACAACACTGCTGGTACCTTGTGTTCGATCTTGTGTTGTTGGCAAACGAGGCAAGTCTTGACATACGCTTCAACATCATCTCGCATCCTTGGCCAATAATAATTTTCCTCTAAGAGTGCCACAGTCCTTTTCATCCCCGGATGTCCGGCCCAATGTGAGTCATGACATTATTTGAGAAGGTCACGTCTCAAATTATCCCATCTCGGAACAAAAATCATGTTGCCCACCGTGTACAAGAGTCCCTCATCAACCCAAAATCTTCGAGTCTTAACTTCGGCAGCGAGTTTCAACAGGTTCTGAGCTAGGCTGTCCCGTGTCATGCCCTCTTGGACCTTATCCCGGGCTGTCCCATGCGCGACACTGACATGGGCGAGCATGCCTTTGCAGCGGAGTGCATCAGCTACGACATTGGTCTTGCCCGGCTTGTATTCCATCCCATAATCAAATTCGGCCAAAAGGTCTTGCCACTGTGCTTGTTTCGGACCCAGTTTCTTTTGATTCTGAAAATAACTTGCGGCAACGTTGTCCGCCTTGATGATGAATCTTGACTCGAACAAGTAATGACGCCAAACTCTTATGCAATGAACAATGGCTGTCATCTCCCTGTCATGCGTACGATAGCGCTTTTTAGTATCATTCAGCTTGCGGGACTCGAAGGCAATGGGATGCTTCTCTGGCATAAGCACACCCCCAATGGCATAGTCAGAGGCATCTGTGTGAACTTCAAAAGGAAGCTCAAAGTTGGGCAAGCGTCGGACCGGCTCTTCTATCACTGCCTTCTTCAACTCTTCAAAAGCTTCTCGGCACTTTTCAACCCAATGCCAAGAGGTCTTCTTCTTCAATAAATTGGTCAGAGGCGTGGCTCTGGCCGAGTACCCCATGATGAACCTCCTGTAGTAGTTGACTAGGCCCAAAAAGGACCTTAGTTCAGCAACTACCCATGGAGGCTTCCACTCTTCAATGGCTCGTATCTTGGCTGGATCCATGCGAATCCTCCCTTGGCCTATACGGTGGCCAAGGAAAGAAACTTCTCCCTGTGCAAAGGAACATTTCTCCTTCTTGACATACAATTGGTTCTCCTTTAGTGCTCGAAAAACCTCCTTCAAGTGTTCAACGTGCTCTTCTAATGACTCGCTATAGACAACGATGTCATCAAGGTAAACAACCACGAACCTGTCAAGGAAAGGCTTTAGGACTTCGTTCATCAAGGTGCAAAAGGTTGCAGGAGCGTTCGTCAACCCTAGTGGCATCACTAGGAACTCATATGCTCCATAGTGTGTCACGCAGGTGGTCTTGGGCTCATCTCCAGCTGCGATCCTTACTTGCCAATACCCTGACCTTAGATCAAGCTTCGTGAAGTAACGGGCCTTCCCAAGTCTATCAAACAAATCAGCAACAGGAGGGATGGGATACTTGTTTTTCATGGTTACCTTGTTGAGAGCTCAATATTCTATGCACATCCTTAAAGATCCATCATGCTTCTTTTGAAACAAAACAGGGCACCATAAGGGGCCTTTGAGGGCCTTATGAATCCAGCGTCCAAGAGGTCCTCGAGTTGTCTTTGCAACTCTTCCAACTCCGGAGGTGCCATGCGGTATGGTGCCATGGTGGGTGGCCTTGAGCCCAGCTCAAGTTCTATGTGATGATCAACTTCCCTTCTCGGCGGAAGTTGCTTAGGTAGTTCGGGTGGCATGACATCATGGAAGTCTTCTAATACCTTGCGCACTTCTTCGGGAATCTCTCCATACACGGTGTCTTCTTCCCCTTTTAAAGCAGCAAAGGATGTCACATGCTTTCTACGTACCCCCTTCTTGTATTGAACTGCGGAAAGGAGCTTGGCTTCAACTTTCTCCCTCAATAGCGGAATGGTATAGGACTCACGGTCTTGGGTTATCTCCATGACATTGTCCTTAGGGAAGGATAAAGGCTTCACCGAATCAAGGAACTCCATCCCAAGAACCATCTTGAAGTCGTCCATTGTCACCACGGTAAGGTTCACCACGCCCTTCCAATCCCCTAATTGAATGGGCACTCCCCTAGCGATCCCGTGGATGGGCTTGGATGAGGCATTAACGGTCTTCATCCAACAGGCTTCTTTGGCAAAGTCCAACTTCAATTTTTCTACTTCGGACCTTGTACTGAAGTTGTGAGTGGCGCCTGTGTCAACCAGTGCCTTGACATCACACCCGTTAACCTGTGCGTTCACGTACATCAACCCCTTCCTCTGATGCGTCTTAGGTGCCCCCCGTTGAGCACCCCCTTGGGCATCATTTAGGCCTGAAGGGCCCTCCAAGGCATAGGTCCTGCTGGTCCGGGCCTCCTCCCGAACCTCTATGTGCATCTGTGTCTTGGTCTGCTGGGACTGGGCCTTCGCTGTCCCTAGGGCCCATGTCTTGGTCTGGGCTTCGGCGCAATATGCACCCAGTGTGCTGTCAGGCGCACGGCTGCGCCTGTCCTGGGCCTGGTCAGTAGCACGCACCCCCTGGGCTGCTCCCAAGAAACGCATCAATCCCAAGCTTGCTCCCTCAGTCTCTTGCTCGTGTGCGGCTACAATGGCATTGAGTGCCTTGCATTAAGGGCACTCCCGGACATAGTGAGGGCCCCGACACAAGAAACACTCGGTGCGTCTTGTCTTGTCGTGCTTGCCTTCATATGGCTTCCCCTTGTCTTTGTGATGGAAGGGCTTGTGAGGCTTCCCTCCCCCACCATTGCCCTTGTTCCCCTTGTGATCCTTCTTCTCATTGAAGTCCTTTTTGAGCTCCACAAGGTTTTCGGCCTCGGAGATAGCTGCGGCAAGATCTTGGACCCCTCTTCTCTTGAGTTCTACTTCGGCCCACGTTTGCAAACCGTCCATGAAGTAAAACAAACGAAGTGATTCAGGCACTTCGGTAACCTCGAGCATGAGTGACTGAAATTCGGAGATGTAGTCTCTAATGGACCCGGTATGCTTGAGTCCACGGCGCCTCTTCAACGCCAAGCCTTCTGCATTTTCTGGGAAAAAATGTTTCTTGAATTCCCGAACAAAGTCTTCCCATGTGTCAATGGTACAAATCCCACGGGCTATGTCCACATGACGTCTCCACCACCACAACGCTGCATCGCCCCCTAGATACAACGTGGTTGTGCTGATTTTTGTTTCGTCTTCTTCAATGGGAAGGGCCTCAAAGCATCTCTCTAAACTCCACAAGAAGTTGTCCACTTCTTTGGCATTATGTTTTCCCCCGAACACCGGAGGGTCCGGCACTTGCACCCATGGTACCGCACTAGCGCTTGCACTAGCACCACCCAAATACACAACCTTGTCACATCAGCCTTCATGTTGTCCAGCTCCTCCCTGAACAAGAACAAAGTCGAGGCCATCTTCTCAAGTTGTTCCTCCACCCCGAACTTGACAATGTTAATGGATGCAAGGGCCTTGTCTTCAAGCTCCGCTACACTATCCTCCATAGATGCAACAGTATCCAACTTCTCATGGCAATCCCCCATTGCCAACTCTAACCTAGCAATTCATGCTTCCAACCTCGCAACGGCGTCCCTTGACACAGACGGATCCTTGTTTTTGGGCTTCCTCGCACGAGTCTCGGGTCTCCCCCTGTTCTCCTCCACCACGTGAGAAGTGCTAACATTCCCTTCTTCCATTGCGGTACTCCCAGCTAAAAAGTAGTAGGCTCTGATACCAAGTTGTCATGGGATAACAAATCCCCTATGTCAAAATCGTGATGCCCCTTGACTTCACTCCGTAAGTACCTCGCCAAGGTCAGGCAAACCCCAAACCCAAATGTATAAGCCCCGGTTTTAAAGAGAAAATATGCGAAGGAAAGAGAGAGAAAGGCACGGCTAGAGAGAGAGAGAGAAATGCTAGAGAGTTTAAGTGTTTGTAAGTGGATGCCTTGTGCTTGGCTCTTTACTTGTATTTGTAGGCAAAATAAGAGAACACTCTAGAGAGAGGCACTCCCTTTAGCCGTGCATTAGAGGCACATGGTTGGGAGGCTCCTCATTTAATACATGGCACGCTTACATCATTAATTGCTTTGGCATGCTTGTTACATTAAATGCATTACTTGGAGACAAAGGCAGGAACAACCGTGTAGGCATGCTCACAGTCTGCCCCCTCCTATTTTAATGCTTACATAGATTTATCCTAAGTACATTTTAAAACAAAATACAAAATGTAACAGAAACAAAAAAAAATACATAAGTAAATATAAAATAAGATAGTGGGTGACAGCGTGCCCACCTCCTCTCACCAAGGCGTCTTGTCATGTTACTGTGCGGATTTTTTCCAAATCGGACTTTTCCCTCCTCTCTTACTACTCCTTGTTTCTCGAGGTTCCTCTTACTTGCTAAATTTCATCGAGCTTTTAAGCCCCGATGTACCGAGTTGGCACATATAAGCCCATATGGAGTTTCTTCCTAAAATCAATTGGCATTAAATGAAATAACTCACTAGACTTATAAATTAATCTCTTCACTCTTATAACTTTTATGTGAGATTTTTACTACTCATATGTAGAGTCCTTGAAACTACGTGAGTGTACTACAAACGCACCACTAGCCTTCTCCTATCTAATTGGATCCAACCATTAGAAAAGTCCTTGGCGCAACAAACTCATTTGCACCCCTCTTCATGAGGACAATGTGCGTCGATCAAGAGTTCGAGATCATCTACCCATTCTAATACCTTGTTAAATTTCGCCAAGCATTTAGAACCAACATAAGAAGTTGGCACACATAAATTTCACATATAAGTCCAAATAGGGTTCCATTCTAAAGCCAACTGACATTAGATAAAATAACTTAAATAACTTATAAATTGATATCTTTATTTTTTCAACTCCTATGTTAAATTTTTATTAGACTCACATAGTCCTTGACATTACCCTTCCACCACTTAGCAAAATGGGACATATACTCTAGTCCACCACTAAGGAGCACACGTTATATGTGAACATCGTGCTAACCTTAAAAATTGGAGTGCCAATTGATCCCTTTATGTTGGTGTAGTGGCACAAATGACTTAAAACAACGGCGGCCTACATGGCGCATCAATTCTTTGGTTTGATTCTCCTTCCCCACTTCTAGTTTCATCTGCTGTTTAATTGTTTTTATTTTTTATTTGCAGTCGTGTTTGAAATTATTTCAATCTCGTGTTGGTTCAGTTCTATATCATTCTGTTCAAAGACGATAGATTAATCAATATCCGTTTTTGACTTAGCCCTTCTGAAGCCAGTTTTTGTATGTCTTGAATTTGAATCCAGATTGCTCAAAAGCATTGCGTTCCTAACATCTCTTCCTCTTCGATCCACCAAGATGTTCGCACCTCTCTACTGTTTGGCTATGCCATTTGACATCTCTCTCGGTTTCGCACCCACCGCCCCCTTTTGGTCCATTTTTCTCCCAGTCTCACTCCCATGGTCCATGGTTATTAGAATCACCATTCACATCTTACAATATTAAGATTCTACAATTTAATTCAAATCTTATAATCTTACGATTCTAAGATTCCATAATTATCGATCAACAACAGCAACAAACCCAGTGCCACCAAGGGCTCCCACAAAACAGGGTCTGGAAAGAATAAATGTACACAACCTTCCCCCTTCAGGAGGCTACCCTGAAGGGAAGCTATTTCCAGAAATCTCCCACATACAAATAAAAAGTTAAAATATAAAAAAAATCAAACATCTATTGCAAACTTACTTTATTAGCTAAAAATAAAAAAATTTAAATAAAGCTTTGATATACCCGCAAGAAATCCAAATTAAGTTTAATTTTACGTTTTAGCCATAATATAAAATTCGATTAGCATATCTTTTAAAAGATTTCGTGATTATTGTAACATAAAACGATACATGTGTATTATATGATAATATTTTTATCATATTTAATCATATTTCTTATATATATCAATATAAGTTAAAATCTTATACAATAATTTTGTCAACTATATAACTAATTCTAATACTAAAAACAATTACATTATACATCTAATAAAATCCTATAATTCCCGATTCAGTTATGCAATTCCTATTCTAAAAGCCCTTAACGATTCGAAGTATACTCCCCATACTAACACACTCTCTCTCTCTCTCGGTGCCTCTCTTTTACTATAGCACCATTTGTTAAAACACCGAAAACTGGTCTTTAAAACTAGTAAATCAAAAATACGAAACAAAAAACAAAACCGAACAAACCCATAAGTTCCAAGAGACAATTTCTTTGGGATAACATGCCCAATTTATTTAACCAAAGCTAAGCACCAACCACATCACTATTTTCACAAACTCACCAACGCATTCACACACATTTTCTTTCCCCCCATTCCTACAATATTATATATCATCTATTACTTCGGCATGAACCGTTAAGAAACAACAAAATCTAGCTGAGCTGACCACAATCCGCGATCGCAACCGGCTTGGAAGTCCGACCCGAACTCGATCCAACCTTCTCGATTGCCCTCACCACATCCATCCCCTCCACCACCTTCCCAAACACCACGTGCTTCCCGTCCAACCACTCCGTCTTCTCGGTACATATGAAGAACTGTGAGCCGTTCGTGTTTGGCCCCGCGTTTGCCATTGACAGTATCCCTGGACCTGTTACGTTCCCAAAACATCAGATTTGATGGATATTGGGTATGTTAGAATATATTTTACTGCATAATTTCCATACAATCTGATCCTAAGCGTTGTTTGTTTACCGGAAAGTAAAAATTGGAATTCATAAAAAGTGAGAATTTAATATTTAATTTGGTTACCGAATAATTGGCAAAAGATGAAAAGTGATAAGTTCTCAGCAAATTATAGTTCTTTCGGAAAGTAACTCACCTGCATCCCCTAAGTAAATTCTAATTTTTTTTTATTTTTTTTTTTTGTCTTAAATGTAACCCTCTAGAAACTGTTTTTTTTTATCTGAACAACTAAATATTTTGTACTTTTGGAGAATTCAATTCATACGACAATCAAACAAAATCCTAATGAATGTTTTAGTTAGGCCTAATTTGGTAGACGCGGAAAAATTCACGTGAACTAGTAATTTAGGTTCTTATTTGGTTCACACTAAGTTGGTCGAGAACTAAAAATTGTTATGCAACGTCCATTTTCTGATGAACACTAGAAGTAAGTCCTAAATTCTTTGGTTTTAAAAAAGAACTTTTAAAAAAAAATTATTTCTTATTCTGGTAATTAAATATTTTTTTACCTTACTTTAAGAGAAGAACACACAGAAAATAAATTTATGAAAAATACGACTTTTCAAATACAATTAAAGTGGCAACAGAATGAGGCCTTATTATTTTAGACCGTAACAGTACCTGTATGCTTCCTACTGAAATTCTCATCCTCAAACTTCGCCCCGTAGATAGATTCCCCGCCGGTGCCGTTTCCGGCGGTGAAATCACCCCCTTGGCACATGAATCCTGGGATCACACGGTGGAACGCCGATCCTTTATAGTGGAGCGGCTTTCCGCTGCGACCGACGCCTTTCTCGCCGGTGCAGAGCGCTCGGAAGTTCTCCGCCGTCTTCGGCGTCGTATCGGTATACAACTCCATCACTATCCGCCCTGCCGGTTGGCCGCCGATTGCCATGTCAAAGAACACTCTAGGGTTCGACATATTAAGCACAGTGATTACAGTGCTGCTCTGTTTACGGTGGGTTTAGTGGAGTTGATATGTGTTTTTGGTTGATATGGAGGCGGGGGGGGGGGGGTTTGGTTTATATTTATGTAGGGGGTTTGATCCGGCGGTGCTCAATGTGGACACGTGGCAGAATGTTCGAGAGGATAACGTAGATATTTAACTCAGAGGGATTTGATTGTCTGTATGTAGATGCACCGATTACTGAAATTTTCACCCGTTCGATTGACCAAGGCCTGTTTAGAATTACTGTAGAAAATTATTTTTTATAAAAGTACGTTTTTTAAAAGTAATTTTATAAAAAGTGGTATTTTAAATAAATAGTTTGTGTTTAGATAACTAATAAAAAAGAACATATAATATTATAATAAATGTTTGATCAATGTTAAAAAATATTTTTTTCCTATAAAATAGCATAAAGGACATTGATAGAAATATTTTATTATTGAAAAAAATCGTCCATAAATAATTCTTAATATTTAATATTTTTTAAATATTTAAAATATTTTCTAAATATAAATATTTCTTAAATATTTACAAAAATTAAAATATTTCCAAATATTTAAAATATATTTTAAAATCATAAATATATTATTTAATTATTAAAATATTTTTATATTAAATAAATTTTTTAAATATATAAACTATTTTTAAAATATATAAATTTATTTTTAAATATATTAACAAATTTTAGGGTATCTGAAATAAACTTTTTTGATTGTTTAGTTTTTACTTGTGCTTCTACTTAAAAGAAAAAGTATCAAATTTTTGTTTCTACTTAAAAGTAGAAAAATAATTTCTGTTTTTAATAAAAAGTATTTTTTTACCATTGTTAAATACCTTCAAATTTTAAAAAAGTACTTTTTTTAAAAATTTTTTTTTTTTTTCTGAAATAAGCAATCTAAAATAGGCTCTAAATCATTTTCAATGAAACAATATTTAAATATAGACATAACTTAATATTTCGGAAAATAGAAGTTTTGCCAACTTAATATTTGTTAAAATGTAATGAATTTCTTCTATAATTGGATAAATTTTCATCTCAAAACATAAATATATGTGAATCATTTTAGTGTTTAAATTCTTTAAATTAAGTGTTATGAACAAAAAGGTCGCTGAATTACGACATAACTTATTGCATTCATACCAAAGAGACACATAATTACCAAATTATAACTATATTTATTTAAATATATTTGTCAAAATTATGTTTTGTGTAGCGTCTTTAATTGATAAAATTTTAAAGCTTATGGTAACCTTTTTAATCAAATTTCTAAGTTTTTAAAATATTTTATTACATATGTCAAATCTTTCTATTATATAATTTTCAAATCTTTGCCTTTTCACAAGCTTTAAAAATCTAAATTATATATTTCTAAAGTTCTACTAAGAAAAAGATGTCTCTTAAGGAAAATACATATATCTTGATGAAAAAAACGTTTCTTTAATAAAAAGACTTGTCATTTTAAATATGTTTCTTAGTAAATAAACATATCTTTTAGTGAATAGACATATCTATTAATGAAGAAATATGTCTATTAATAAAAAAACGTGTCTACTAAAGAAATGACACGACCATTGGTGTTTCGTTGGAAGACACCCCTTACTCCTCTATAAATAACAGTCTGCTTCTCTCTCTATCACAACGTATAAACACATTAATATGAAATATAATCAAAAGTACGTTACTATATTGTAGATCGTACATTAAAGAAAGTAGTTAAAATGGAGAAATCAGATTTTTTCGGTGTCCATATTTAATGATCAATTAAAGATTGCTATTAATTAAGGTATGCTGTTAATCTTAATGTATGCAAATCAAGAAGTTCAAGATCTATGAAAATTGTTATTTTGTTTTTAATGTTTATGCATATAATTTATATTTTTTATATTTATAGTATAATATAAAACTTAAAAAGTAAATACTATTGAGAAAATAAAAAACAAAAATAGCTGTATTTAATATAATTATAATATAATAATATAAAAAATTAAAAAAATATAAACACCTCTGTGTACCGCGTGGTATAACACTCGTATTTTAAATAATAAAATAACAAATTTTAGAGTCGGTTCTCAAAATAATGCTAAAAAATTAAAAAAATAATGGTGAAATTTTTTTTTCCAAATCTACTGTTGAACCGCGTTTGCAAAACGCTTTTAAATTTTAATAAAATCGGATAAAAAATACGGGTTATATCAGTATAAACCGCATTTAGTAAACGCGGTTTACCGCTGAACCGCGTCTATTAAACGCGGTTTATCCCTAAACTGGGTTTACAAAATGCGGTTTAACGTCAGGAATCCAAAATCCCCTTTTTTTCACTTATACTTACCATTATGCCGCAATTCTTCACTTTTTTGTTCGTTTATAGTTTTTATTATGCCGCAATTTGTGATGATTATCATATTGATCCCATGTCTCTCTTAATGAAGCTCCAACATCATAAGTGGAGGTCAAATAACTCCGATAATAGTACTTGAAAGATCTCCAGTGTATAAGCAAAAGAAAGGAGGGGGCGAACGACGTGACTGGTAGTGGGTTAACAAGAAAGAGGCAGAGAGACGGTAAAAGCAGTGGAGAGAACACGCACCTAGTAAGCCGGGTTATAAAGACGCAGTTATAACAACAGAAAACCGCGTCTTAATAACTCGGTTTTATTAATATAACCGCGTCTTCATGACGCGGTTTAATAGATATAACCGCGTTATTAAAACGCGATTGATGCCAATGTTAAACGCGGTTTATGGATGCGGTTTATCAAAGCCGCATTTAGTAAACGCGGTTCAACAGTAGATTTGAAAATATATTTTTTTAGCATTATTTTTTTTTTTAGCATTATTTTAAGAACCGACTCCAAATTTTTGACGGACAATTCTTTTTTTTTTTTTTTTTTTCCTCAAAGAAAAATACACTTGCCCGCACCTGATTACTGCCTTGGCGTAGTGTCGCCGCGACAGAACACGTGGTGAGGGTGAGGACAAAAAGGACAGATAAATATCAAGAGGGGTGGGGCGCGGAAGTCTCCACGTGGCACTCATGCATAACAGTGGATTGCCATTTGTAGCCTTACATTAGTGATGGCCAACAGGCCGAGTTCTTTTGAGCCAGGCCCAGTGAACCATTGGGGTATGATTAAAATAAATAATTTATTTTTATTTTTTAAATATTAACTTTATTTTCTCATTTCAATCCATAATAATATCTCTAATTTTTGTTAGAAAAATGATACAAATTAAAACTAAATTGGTAGAAAAGTTGTATCTCATTTGGTAGAAGTGCCATTTATATGCAAAACAAAGTCTCACTATCCCACATTGATAATTTAAGACGAGGTAGTTGGGTTTATAAGGGAGAGTATTTTTTAGTCTTTTGAATTAAGCCTTGGGTGAAAGAATGGAGGGAACCACGAGCGCGCGCGCCGCCCGCCATGCTCGGGCGTGGGTGAGGGTGAGTTTTTTTATACCGGGTATATTTATTTTACAGAAAAATTATTTTACTGCCACCATCACCGTTCTGATCTCGCTATTAAAAACATGACTGTTGACAATTAAAATTCAAATAAACATTGCTGTTAAATATAATTGTAATTACAAGCAACCGTTTAAAGACGTTGCAATTTGACTGTTAAGCATCCCTTAAATACATATCTCTTTTTCTGGGCAAGGTTCTCAATCTTTCCTACCCAATGTTTAACGAGTGCACGTTAAAAGTTGGACCGTATTAACCCTGGAGGACGGCTGCCGACATCACTGTTTGCACCGGAGCAGCGGCGAAATCGTCTTTTAGGACAGTGGTATTTCCCAGGGCACGGTGTCTTCGGTATTTTCTAATCTGCTCTCCCTCTTTCGGTATGTTCATCTATTTGGTTGCTTTTGTATGGTACGCTTTCGATGGAACTTATGCTGCATGTTACCAGATTTAACGCGAATTTTCACTGTTTTCGTTGCTTAAGTTACTGTAATTTCCAGCTCATTTAACTGCAGGTTCTCGGTTTTCTCTTTTCTGTAATTTTCCAGCAGCAATCAGTTCATTATTTCGCTGTAACTTTAGGGCAAAACTCTGATTTATTTTCGATTAATTTTTCGGCAGTATTATACGCGATATTCATGTAGTATAGTCGTTGTACATGCAATAATTCCAACAATTTTTTCTTCTTTACTTAATTATATATAATTATTTTATTTTACTCTCAGGTTGGGGGCGCTGGAAAACAGCCTCTCTTCAGGTTAACACCCTGAAGGGGGAAGGCTGCCTACATCCGCCCCCGACCCTGCGTAGGCGAGAGCCCTTGAAACACTCGGTATGTTCCTTTTCTATAATTATTTATTCCAAATTTCTCAAGTTCGAAGTTTCAACTGTGTTCTGCTTGTAGACGTTCAAATTTCAGTTTTTGCTTCGATAAATTTGTATCGAAATTTTATTTACTTGTCATTTTTATTTACCTAATTTGCATTCTTACTTATATTTTATAATTATAAATTAAAAATATAATGGCTCATAATTCATCTTCATCTAAAGCGCTGGTCGAACGGAAATTTTTGAAGTTACGAGCAGGATCATTCTGAATCGGGTGGTCTAGAGTAGTTCAGCTTAATACCCAGGAACGAAAAATTTTAGAAACCTGTCCGTCACCTCCATACACAGACACCTTAAGTTGGGAACAAAAGCAGCTACGAGCAGGATCATCCTGAATCGGGTGGTGCGGGAGGTTCGCTTACCCGCACCCACCACAGATGAAACTGAAACTCACACCACTACTAGACGTAGTACTCGTAATGTATGGACGCACTTCACACTAGATCGTGAACATAATAAAACATATTGTACATTATGTAATCCCTAAGAGTTTTTAGTCATCTACGGGGTAGTGGGACTGGCACTCTAAACAGGCCCCTACTAAAAAATTACCCCGAATTAAATGCAGATAAAACACAGCAAACTCTCATATGACAAGAGACTGGTGCGCTTGCTAACTTTATGTTTACACAAAAAACTAATAGACGAGAATTAATGAGATAACGTCATTGGGGCTGAAAGATCGTTTACCACTAGCGAGGACATTAGATTCGTCCGATACAGTCAAAACGCATTAAAGCCAGCCGCTCTAATAGTTCCTCGGAACACTTTGAAGCGGAACGCATTTAAAAAATTTGTAAATATGAAAAATGAGCTTCAAGATATTTTAAAGGCCAACACGAGCATGTTGATGTTGGACACGTGGAAGTTGAAAGCCGTTGTGCCTTTCTTGTGCATAATGGCATAGTGGATTGATTTTTCTTATATTATGCAAAAATGAATAATTTATTTTTGCATACTTGAATATCCTTACTGTACTCATGTGATCACGGGTGCCACTGTGGAGGCATGCCGTGAGTGGGGGATAGACTGCAAAATTTTTAGCATTACTTTTAATAATGCTACGAACAACGATGCATCGGTTTAACAAATAATTAGGCATATGAGGGCCGGGTTAGATGGGAAATGTTTTCATTCACACTGCATGCGTCATATGCTACATTTAATGGCTATAGATGGTTTGCAGCTTATACAGGATTTTTTACGTCTTTAAGGAAAGTAGCTATTCGAATTAAGACATCTGGAACTAGGCAAAGATAATTTTTAAAATTTTTTGTGACACATATGGCATTTCTTTTAAAAAATTTAGATTAAATATACAAAATAGATGGTCATCCACATTAGATATGTTAGAAAGATTAATGTCATACAAAAATGTCTTCATTGAATTTGTACAACAAAATCCTTCAGAATTTAGTTCTTTTAAATTCAACTTTATAGATCGGAAAGCAATTAATGAAGTCTGTAAATTTTTTGTTATTTTTAAAGATGTTGCGACATTTTTTTGAATGTTATTATCCATTAATTACACAAGCAATATCTATACCGATAGATATTGCTGCTTGGATGGTAGAGAATTCCTCCAACCCTGTGTTGTAGACCTCTATTTCCGCCATATGGCAAAAAAATTTTAAATATTTTTTTGAATTACCACTGGCATATTGTGTTTGCCACCATTTTTTATCCACGCTGTAAACTTACAGGTTTACAATTATTCACACAATATTTTACAAAAAATTAATCTAATTTATGATGTAGCATTTTTTATTGCGGAAGTTAATAAAAATTTAGAAAAGTTATTTTCCGCATATGCTTGAAGATTATCATCTAATAATTCAAATTCTTCAACATCATCTTTTTCGTCAACTTCTAAAGGAAAATCATATGCGTGGGATATATTGAGCCCATTAAAGCCCAGACAAAGTTCCACGTCATATGATGAGCTAAATTTATACATGCGTTCGCCTATGCTCGACTTTAACCCAACAGAGGCGAATCTAAATTTTGATATTTTGCAATGGTGGTGTTCTAATAAAACTCAATATCCCTTGCTTTCCACCACGCCACGCTTTACTAATGTGTCTGGTGTCTTCAATAGCACTGAAATGTGCTTTTAGTACAGGTGATAGATTATTTGGAACAAAAGGAGCGAAGCTAGCTCAGTCCACCATAGAAATGTCGGTGCGCTTGAAAGACTGGATGACTGCAGCGGATAAAGATCAAGACCGGCTGAACTTAAGTTGATCAAGCCATGAAAAAGACGACAGCACAGTAAGTCTCGCACAAACCGCAGCAAGTTTAGACTAAGTTATTTATAAGATTATAATTCTATTTTTTATAATATAAATATATTTTTTACAAAATATATTTGTAATTTTAAATAGTGGTATCATATTATTATAGTTGTATTTTTTAACGATTTATGATATATTTTATTTTATTAAATATATTTATATTTATTATTGTGTTGGGGGTCCTCGAAAACAGCCTCCCTTCAGGGTAACTCCCTAAAGGGGTAAGGCTGCGTACATCCACCCCCTAAACCCTGAGTATGCAGGAGCCCATTGTGACACTGGAACTGTAGTTATTGTATATTTATATTTATAATTGTGTTGTATTATATGTTATATTATTTATCAATAAATTATAATAATTTTTTAGACTAAATAGTTATACATTTTTATAATTTTATAAGGCACTATTATAATTATATTATATGTTATATTATACATATATATAATATTTATATATTTTTATTAAGAAAAGGTGGGCCTCTGAGCTTGGGCCAGGGTGAAACCCTGGCCCGGCCCGGTTCTGGCCTGGGCCTGCGGGCCTAGGTCTGGACTCGGCCCAGCTGGGCTCGTGGCCACCTTTACTTTACATATTAGGGATCTCGAACATTCGTAATAGTTAGGCCGGGCTACTTTAAATATAATAGGCCTCTTAGAACAATCAGCCCATTATGGCACTTTGGTGGCCCAGTTCATGAGCCCGTTATTGACACCCAGTTTATTTTGCATTTTTAATTTTCAGTGAACTGCATGTGTCATATGCTACATTTAATGGCTATAGATGGTTTGCAGCTTATACAGGATTTTTTTTTACGTCTTTTAAGGGAAGTAGCTATTCGAATTAAGACATCTGAAGCTAGGGAAGTAGTTATTAACACCCAGTTCATTTTGCATTTTTAATTTTCAGTTCCCACCCACACGCCCCACCCCACCGCCTTTTTTTTTTTGGCAAAACAGATTTTAAAGTGATGCCAATTTAACATTTTTCTAATATTTTAAAAATTGAAAACTACAAGCGTAAATAATACATACAAATCTCAAAACTCGATTATTTGATTTGCACCCAATCCGAACTATTAGTGTAATTAATTAAAAATAATGACCAGTTTTAGTATATATGATCCATTTTTCAAGAAAATTGAAAATAATAATCCCTAAGTACCAGTGATGTTTACCTTAAGAAAAACTTCTTCTACTTTGTATATTTAGTACGGTTGTACTCGTACACCTATATCTCAACTGCAAAAGTTGATAGGTATTGGATAGACAATGACTGTAAATGACCTGAATCAAGCTAGGGCTTTTGAGGCTGCGGGTTGTCTCAGGTTAAGCTTGGCTTAAAGCTCGATCAACCTCAAAATTTTGTGGCTCATCAATTCGGCTCAATTGAGCTTGATCTTAGCTCGGAGCTACGCTTGCATCGCTTGGACTTATTTAAGCTCAATGTAAGCTTGTTAATCTTGATAATGCTCATGCTATGCTCATTCAAGGCCGAACTTGGCTCAGCTGAGTATATTTAATTCATAATTTATATAAAAGTTGGCTCATTTACACTTATTTAAATTTGCAAGCCTTTGCCCTTATGTATTACTATCTAGGCCAAAGAATAAGCTAGCTTGACTCAACTCAAAGTCATAACAAATCAAGCCTTTTGACCTTCTTGTAAAGTCAACAAACTCATTTATACCTTAGGATGAACAATCTAAGGAAGTTACCCTCAATCAGAAAATGATTAATATATATATATATATATATATATGGTGGCATTCTTGTGAGAGCATGAGAGGGAGCGAATTCTGGCCCTCCATTGTAATGGACGGCTAAGATTTGTTGAATATTTAAAAAAATAATAATTTACGGCCCATACCTCTTTATAGGGTAGAAAGAAAGAAGGGGTAAGGGAGGAAAACTATTATTATTATTTTTTTAAATACTCAATAAATCTTGGTCATAAATGTTATTTTTTAATGTCTAACAAATCTTAGCCGTCCATTACAATGGAGGGCGGGATTCAGCCCTTTCACACTCTCATAAAAACGGCACCATTTATATATACATAGTGTATCATTCTTATGAGTGGGTGAGAGCGTGAGAGGGGTGAATCCCGGCCCACCATTGTAATGGACGGCTAGGATTTATTGAATATTAAAAAAATAATAATTTATGGCCCATACCCCTTCATGGGATAAAAAGAAAGAAGGGAGAAGGGAGAAAAATTATTATTTTTTTCAATACTCCATAAATCTTGACCGTAAATTGTTATATTTTTTTTTAATGTTCAGTAAATCTTGGCCGTCTACTATAATGGAAGGTGCTCCTCTCACACTCTCACCCTTTCATAAGAATGACATTATATATATATATGTATATATTGTTTATGAGATCATTTGTTTCTTGGTAGCATATATGGACTTCGACCAAGTACACAGATACACTCTACAAGGACATAATGTCTATTATATAATAATGTTTATTATATACAAAGTAACTATCTTAGGAAATGACCATTAAGAGTAACATGTATTTTTAAAAAGGCTAGGAAACATATTAACTTAATTAATAATTATCATTATCATTTGCCACGTTATCTTTTTAATGACATATTATTTTTTTAATTGTCACATTATCTTTTTGCTTATCACGAAATTATTCCAATTACCTACAGTGTGGCTAATGCCCTTCTTCTTTTTATGAAAATATATTTCCCTTAATTTTTTGTCTCATTTTAGACACCATCTTTTCTTATATATATAATAAACATTATATTTTGTTAATCCTTTTTCCGAGAGTTATGCTCCCTTGAAGTTTTTCTCCTAAATGTAAGTGGATGTTAGAATATAAAACCATTATTGGACCTTCACTCATGAGTTTAATCTTCTGGAACAATCGGTTCCTTAACATAATATCAAAACCTTGTTAACCGAGAGGTCATAGATTCGATTCCTAGCGCTCCAACTCTAAATATTAATGCCACTTGATATAAAATTTTGCATAAGCAGACATATTATATATAAAATTATTATTAACTTTCACTTATTGACTTAAACTGAGATCCTCCTTTGCAATTTTTTTCCCAAAATTAATTTAATTGACAGATAATCCAAAAAAAAAAAAAAATTATTTCCAACTCAAATCAACAAAGAAAAAAAACCCCAAAATAAGCCAATAATACCACGTGGACCGAACATGGTGGGCCTCGGCCCACCCATTTCCCCTCACATTTCAATTTACCATTTTACCCCCCATCAGGCGGTTACTCTTCGATTGTCCAACCGTCATCCCACTGTATATATATACCCCCTCTCTCTCTTCCCCCTCCACATTTCAAATCTCTCACAATTTTCCAAGTCTTCGATCGTGAAATTCACGAGCTTTCTTCAAAATCCGAAGATGAGAGAGATTTTGCACGTACAAGGAGGCCAATGCGGCAACCAGATCGGATCCAAGTTCTGGGAGGTGATCTGCAACGAGCACGGGGTTGACCGGACCGGTCAGTTCCAGGCCGACGGTTCCTCTGATATCCAATTGGAGCGGATCAATGTGTACTTCAATGAGGCAGCCGGTGGCCGGTATGTACCGCGGGCGGTTCTCATGGATCTTGAGCCAGGTACAATGGATAGTATCAGATCCGGCACGTTAGGCCAGATTTTCAGGCCTGATAACTTTGTGTTTGGTCAGTCTGGTGCGGGGAATAATTGGGCTAAAGGTCACTATACGGAAGGTGCGGAGTTGATTGATTCGGTTCTTGATGTTGTGAGGAAAGAGGCGGAGAATTGTGATTGTTTGCAAGGTAAGATGTTGTTGATTTGATCAATTTGGTGGTTCTGTTTGCATATTTTGATGTTTTCGTTTGATTTTGAGGATCATAACTGTTTGCGCAAAAAGTTGTTATTTGAGTTAAGTTACATTGTCATTCATGATATTGTATGCAGTTGAATGCCTAAATTGTTGTTATTCGACTTATATTGCGTTGTGATTCACGAAACCGTATGATGTTGTGATTTGCTTAATCGGTTTTCCTGTTTGAATGTTTTGATGATTGTGTTTGATTTTGAAGATTATAACTGTTGTCTGTGTGAAATGTTATTTGACTTCTATTGCGTTGTGATTCATGATATTGTATGGTGTTGTTGATTTGCTTAATTGGTACTTTTGTTTGAATGTTTTGATGTTTCGTTGTTTGATTTTGAAGACTGTAAATGTTGAATTCGTGAAATGTTATTATTTGACTTATATTGCGTTGAATTCATGAAATTCTTTGTTAATTTGCTTAATCCGTGTTTCTGTATGAATGTTTTAATGATTCTGTTTGATTTTGAAGATTATAACCTTTGATTGCCTGGATTGTTGTTATTTGACTTACATTGCATTGATGATATTGTATGTTGTTGTTGATTTGATTAATTCGGTGTTTCTGTTTGACAGTTTATGGTCTGTTTGATTTTGATGATTATAACCCTTGATTGCTTGAATTGCTATTATTTGACTTTACATTGCGTTGTAATTCATGACGGTTTTTTAGATCCTACAACTTAATGAAATTATGGTTTTGATGTTTGATTTGTGATCATTTGCTTGGACCATGTTTTCATTGGCAGATTTGTTTCGTAGAGATCTTAAAGAGCCCTAGTGCATTATGAGATAGTCTGATAACTGTTAAATATCCGACCCATGGAGTTGGAATATACGAGATCCATATATAAGCCCAAGTGGGGTTCCATCCTAAAACCAATTAGCAATAGGTGGAGTAACCCATGAGGCTTATAAGGTGATCTCTTCTCTCTCACAATTCCAATGTGGGATTTTAATTATTAGGTTCACATGTGGAGTCTCAGCAATAACTTTGATGTCAAATACGAACAATGTATTAATGTTCATGTTTGTCTGATGATATGATAATTGAGATATGATCATTCATGTGCAACTTAGAGTTGTATTATGAATCTTCACATCAAACGTTGAATTTCAAAATGCTTGACGGCTTTGACATTTTAAAGAATGAGATAGTCTTTTTAGTGGTAAGAGGGAAACGAAAGCTATGGATGCAATGAAACATGCTTCAGACATTGTTTTGTGCTGTCTCGTCCTTCCTTGTTCGGCATCTTGTCAGTCACAACTGGCTGCCAATTTTGTTTTGTTTCCCTTTCTATGGGCAATACTAGAGGAAATGTATTTGCTCCATTATCCATATCTTAACCAGATAGGAGCAATTGGGTTTAGTGTAATGGTTAGGCTACTCACTCTCTCAGCGTGAATCCTTGGGTCCAAGGCTCGTTTCCCCCTCCCCTAGTTCTTGATAGCTCTTATTAGGACGATGTTGTACTCTTTACTATCTAAAAGAAAAAAAAAAAAAATCTCAATCAAATAGAGAAGAGATTCACAAGCACCCTACTTCAACAATTTTAGTCTATTCTTGTTTGGTTTTATTATCTGATCCTATTATCATATTTGTTTTGATCTGGTTTATTGTATTCAAGCTCTTGATTTGTATCTACAATATGAATGGTTGCAAGGGGTTAATTGTCAGCCCCAATTATACTTCGTACACTGTTCTCTTTTAGGCAAACAGTCCCATACTACGCTAGGCAGAAGAGGGAGAGGTAGGCCAAGGAAGAGAAGGAGGGAGACGATCCACAAGACCTCACCCGCCTAAACCTATGGGAGGAAATGACCTTAGATAGAGCTCGGTAGAGAGCTAGCATAAGGGTAGCCAAGGTAGCAGCTTAGAGAAGTGGTGCTTAGAATTGCAAACAATAGTGTTTCTAGGCGTATCTGACTTCCTCTTTGGCTGCACTTATTTGCTTATCTGCCTACTTGCCTATTAGTTGCCTTGCAGTTGCCTTTTATTGAGTTTTGCTTCACAATGCTTGCCTTGTGCTTTGTCCAGCTCTTATGCTTGCTTGCTTGCTTTTATGCTTCCAGGCTGCCATACTTTCACGATGCCGTGCTTCTCAGGTTGGGGGTCCTCGGACATAGCCTCCCTTTTGGGTAGCACCCAAAATTGGGAAGGCTGCGTACATCCACTCCCCAGACCCTGCTTAGGCGGGAGCCCTTGGGGCACTGGGATTGTTGTTGTTGTTGTTGTACACTGTTCTCTTTTAGGCCCATGATGATCTTGTAGTGATAAGTGGGATCAAAAGGACTTGTACCTGCAATGTCTTGTGCTGCTGTTTTTAGTAGTGTTTTACCACAATAGAATCAGAGCTTCCATTGCAATACATCTAAATCTCTTAAGGATTGCTTGTTGGATTTGCATCTCAGGTAATATGTTAGAGAGGGAAAGAACAGGAAAAATCACTAAGATATTCAATTGTTGGATATGCTAGCATACCATATTGTGCAATGCTTACAATTCTTTTGCAAATTTGAGATCGTCATTTTTTGAGTTTGCTAAGCACTACTACCTTTGATTTAGAAGTCCAAGCCAATAGACATTTCTTGTTAGTCCTATGAAAATATGCCAGTGCGGCCGTGCACATTATTGGCCTCTAAACAGGAACAAATTTGAACAACCAAGTTGATACAAATTCTGTGTTCTGTTATCTAAAACAGGTTTCCAGGTATGCCATTCACTAGGAGGAGGAACGGGTTCTGGCATGGGTACCCTTTTGATATCAAAGATCAGAGAGGAATACCCAGATAGAATGTTGCTCACATTCTCCGTTTTCCCCTCTCCCAAAGTCTCCGACACTGTTGTTGAACCTTACAATGCTACGCTGTCAGTGCACCAGTTGGTTGAGAACGCTGATGAGTGCATGGTCTTGGACAATGAAGCCCTCTATGACATTTGCTTTAGGACTTTGAAGCTCAGCAACCCCAGCTGTAAGTGCTATGTGTTTTACTCCTATTATCATCAACAATACTTTTCTGTTTAAGAATTTTTAAGTGTTTAGAATACTTATGCACCTTCACCTATTAGCTGAAGATTTTGGGGCTGTTGGTTCTTTAACCTGGTATAATTGTCTTATTGACTGAGAGATCGCCAGTTCGAATCTTTGCAGCCCGGATTTCAGCTCTAGGTATGAGATGCGTCTATGTATTATCCATGCTTCAGACTTAATGAGCATTTCGGTGAGGGGGCATGTTAGAGTATAAACTATTCCTGAGTTTTCACCCATCAGCTTAAGCTTTTAGGATAGTTGATTCTTTGACATAATCAAAGTCTTGTTGACAAAAAGGTTGCAAGTACGAATTCTAGCATCCCCCACTAAAAAAAAAAAAAAAAAATTTTGAGCATATGGGGTATGAAGTGGGTCTGTATATTATCCACGCTTCAAACTTAACGCGCATTTGCGTGAGGTGCATGTTAGAGAATAAAACCATTTATGAGCCTTCACCCGTCAGCTTAAGCATTTGGCATAGTTGATTCTTGGATATTAACTAGTGTTTGATAATCTCATTTTTGCGTATTGCATTCAGTTGGTGATCTGAACCACTTGATCTCTGCAACAATGAGTGGAGTTACTTGCTGCCTCAGATTCCCGGGCCAACTGAACTCTGACCTAAGAAAGCTAGCCGTGAACCTCATCCCCTTCCCCCGACTGCACTTCTTCATGGTGGGATTCGCCCCGCTCACCTCTCGTGGGTCCCAACAATACAACTCTCTCTCCGTCCCAGAGCTGACTCAGCAAATGTGGGACGCCAAGAACATGATGTGCGCAGCTGACCCACGCCATGGCCGCTACTTGACCGCCTCAGCCATGTTCCGAGGCAAGATGAGTACCAAAGAAGTGGACGAGCAAATGATCAACGTACAAAACAAGAACTCGTCCTACTTTGTCGAGTGGATCCCAAACAACGTGAAGTCCAGCGTCTGTGACATCCCTCCAATGGGACTGAAAATGGCATCGACATTCGTGGGTAACTCGACATCAATCCAAGAGATGTTCAGGAGAGTGAGCGAGCAGTTCACCGCTATGTTTAGGCGAAAGGCGTTCTTGCATTGGTACACGGGAGAAGGGATGGACGAGATGGAGTTTACAGAGGCGGAGAGTAACATGAACGACTTGGTTGCCGAGTACCAGCAGTATCAGGACGCAACCGCTGAGTTCGAGGACGAGTACGAGGAAGGCGAGGAAGAGGGTTATGAGGGCTAAAGATACTAATTTCGACGCCATTGTTGGTCTTGCTATTATCTTGAGATGTTGGGATGAAGATGAAGTATGTTTGTTAATCTGTTTCGTATTGCAAGGATGAATCTGTTTGTGTAAGTTTGGAATTTGCATATCTTTTATTGGTTTAATGTCATTGAGTTTATGTACCACAATGTGATTTATCTTTCGTTAGTTGATTTGCATATAATGAAATTTTAATTGATTACTCTAGATAACACACAATCCTTAAAATGCGGGAAAGTTGTTAGTTCTTTTATTATACAAAGAAATCCCAATAGAGATTAAAACAACCAATATTTTCACTCTAGATTACATAAAATTCCTTAAATGCAGGAAAGTAATTAGTTCTTTTGTAACACAAACAAATCCTATTAGGGATAAAACAATCAATGTTCTCACTCTAGATAACACAGAATCCCTAAAATATAAGAAAATAGTTAGTTCTTTTGTCACATGAAGAAATCCCATTGGGATTAAAATAACCAATATTTTCACTATAGATAACACAAAATCCCTAAAATACGGGAAAGTATTAGGTTTTTTGTCACACGAAGGAACCCCATTGGGGATTAAAACAATACTAGTATCAGCTGTTACTTCCCATTATCCCCTCTAACTACATCAGTTATTTGGCATTTATATACTGATATTTATATATAATACATATATACACACATATATTTTTTTGATAAATATCGCCATAGCCAAGGTACAAACAGGCAACTCAAAAAGACGAGCCCGTATATTGCACATATATAGAAGATAACAATCTCATAAAGTGCATATTTTCTATATCCTAGTAAGTAATACTAGTAACTGCCCGTGTATTGCACGATCAAGTTTGTTAGGAAGTTGATTCTTTATTAGACCTAAAATGATATAGCCAAAAAACAACATATTATCCAATTTTTACGTGATTGAAGCTCTTATATTTCGAGTCTATTTTGGATCAAATGATAGTGAAATAAAATGATATCGAGTAAAAGTAATGAAAGGATGGACTATGAAACAAACCAGATTTAATTTTTGAAAGAAATAAGTGGAAGAAAATTGTATAAATTACACAATAAGAATATTAACAAAGAAGATTTTACAAGCTCGAAAGTCATACAATGCTCGCGCCACGTCAGTTCCGTTGCCACCTCAGCCCTAAAAACTCCCATCCCATGACATCTCTCTATAAATAGCATAGTTAGTTAGAATATTATTGTCATGCTAAGTGTGATGTGCTTATTCTCTCTCTCTGTCAAATTCTCTCTTATCCTCTCCCCTTTCTTCTAATTCAATATCCCCACCCACCCCCCCTCTTCCTTATACTTGTATCTAAATATTTACTATCAATATAAAACCAAGATAGCAACGTAGTTACCATTATCGGATTGTGTGATTGGATTATATGTTTGGATTGTAGTTCGATATTGATTGATTGATAGGTTGGGGTGTCATTGGATTGATTGATTAGATAGGATCTCATCTTGGATCCTAGCAGAAAGCAATCAGAAATATACTAAATAATAACATATTACCAAAAGAGATTATAGAGAAACAGAAACAAGTTCCATTTGTTGGAAAAATGACTTAAACGAGTGATCAAAATATAACTCTTGTTACAATAAAAGTGATACTAAGAGTTACAAAAATCGATGGTAAAAATGATTCAATAATAAACAATAGAAGGGAAAGAATTAATCGAAGAATTGCTATGCGGTGGAGATTCGACTGCCCTAAGTTGTTTATGCCCCACAGAGTTACAATTGCATAAATGGCACTCCGGTAACACAACACCCACCTCAGCAGTGTATTCCAGGAAGAAGGGTTGGAGTACGCCCAATTTGCTTCGAAAACAAGTTAGAATTTGAAGAGAATAGAGTGGAGAAGGAGATTTGGTTTGTTAATTTTAAACGAGGAACCATCAAATTTATACGGAAAAATGATAGTCGGTGCTTGCTCCCACTCCACCCATAAAACTTGTTCCACCACTAAAAAAATACTTGGTCTGTATTCCATATAAAGCAAACAAAAATTGAAGCATTCTCTAACACGAAGAACATCGGCAAATGTAGCACTCAAATCAATCACACCCAAACTGAAACCCATGGATACTACAATTAAATCTCACGCTAAACGATATCAGAAACTCGATCACAAAACCCATTGTATAACCCTCAGAAAACACCCATGAAACTAAAACAGTCAAGACCTTGTTAAACCACAAATACCTAAACGCATTGCCTTCAAAATCTCATCATATTCTCAAGACACTTTGTTGTATGAAAAGCAATTAGACATCTTAAAACCCGAAGTTGACCCTCAACATGACATCAAGGCTTAATTTTAACGCACAATGGGCACTAACATGCCGTTACCGGATCCCATTAGAACTCCGCAGTTAAGCGTGCTTGGACGAGAGTAGTATCATGATGGGTGACCTCCTGGGAAGTCTTCAACCTCATGTTAGGGACATTGAGAAACAACCTCTCTTCAGGTTAACACCCTGAAGGGGAAAGGCTGCGTACATCCGCCCCCCAGACCATGCGTAGGCGGGAGCCCTTGAGGCACTAGGTATGTTCCTTTTCCTTTCCTTTTATTTATACAATATCACAATATCACATTATCGGGTAAAAAAAAATAATAATAATAATAATTTAATAATTACTCAACAAATTGACAACCAAAAAAATTAAAAACAATTTCAAAGGGTAAAAAAATAATAATAATTTAATAATTACTCAACAAATTAACCGCCAAAAATTCAAAACAATTTCAAAGATTGGGTAAAAAGAAAGAGGGGGGGGGGGGAAGCAACATTAGCTTCCAAATTTTTTTTATATTTAAAAAATATCCAGGGTTAATTTACCTGGTACTAATGTACCGCATCCTATTAAAATTCCGAAGTTAAGTGTGCTTGGACGAGAGTAGTACCAGGACGGGTGACCTCCTGAAAAGTCCTCGTGTTGCCAGCTCTATAAGGTTAAGGGTCCTTGAAAACAGCCTTTCGACAGGGCTACACCCTGAAGGGGTAAGGCTGCGTACATCCACCCCTAGACCCCGCTTAGACTGGAGCTCTTGAAGCACTGGGTCTGTTGCTGTCCAAAATTGATTTTCCCATCATTTGCCATTTATTTATTGGAAAAATGCTAAAGGTAACCCCAAAAAAAAAAAAATTAATTGTGTACCCAATATATATTCAATTACATAAACTTAACTGTTTACATAACTGTTAGGTTTTAGGGTTCAATATCTAAAATCCTTGAAAATTCGGATATCCATGCGCCAAAAACTACAGCAATAGAAACCAGCAACATCGAAAAATCCCGAAATAACCAAAATGCGAAACCAAGAAGAAAAAAAAACGTACAAGGTTCAGTTCCTAAATGAACCCATGTCCACGAGCTATAGTTTTTAGAGTAGTCATTCCACTATGGACATATTACATTTTACGATTATAGACGAGCATCACGTTTGAAATTAAAGGTTTTGGAATCCAGATAACCCTAACAATGCTAACAAAAGGGGAAAATAACTAGAATGAAGAGAGAGAAATTCACATAGCAGGCATTGTGGTCAAAGTTATTAAAATTGAGATTCTACTTAGTGTTAATATCAGTTATATAATTCAAAAAATTATTAATGAGACCTCAACTTACATATAATAATTATAATCTAATATGGTAAAATTATTATCATGGTATAATAGTCATGAGAGCTTTTACAATATATGCTACTAATTAAACTTTATATTAAGGTTAAAAATTAAAACAAAACTTAAAGTTGAGTTTCTTCAAAGTATATAGACGCTTAATTAATTTTTTTTCACTTCAAGCTAATAAAATAAGTCTGCTTATTATATACTCTTATTTTTTTTACATTTTTAACTTTTTATTTGTAAACGTTGATAGAATCAAGATCAGACCGGTAGAATTGTAAAACCGTATTACGATTCCAGCAGTTAATTTCATGTAATATCCATGAATTATAAGATTTTACAAAATTAAGATTTTACTTAAGATTAAAATCGGTCGACAATTGTAAAATCATAAAATCGTAAGATTCTAAGATTCAAATTGGGATTTTAACAACCCCGATTGTGGCTCAAATGACCTCATAAATTTTTTTTTGACGTCATAATTTGTTGATACGTTATGATTTAGTTGATGTTGTATATATAGTGCTTTATCATAATCCCAAAAATCAAGCAAAGTTGTTATTGTTTTATGACTGACTGGCTTAATCTCTTCAAGATTACACCTTTATCTCTACTTCTAACTACCTATTATTATCCTCTTATGCTACTACTTTAATTAATTTATGCATTATTAGTCATGTGTTTTGCAAACAATATTAATCTAATTCTCGTATTTTTACTTGTGTTAATTTTAGTTTTTGTACAGGTTTTATTTTGGTCGTTGAGTTTAATTTAGGGTAAATTACATATTAGTACCATGATGTTTGGTATAATAATTGTTTATCTCATAAACTTTATGAAATAATTTATTAGTGCACAATTCGAGTAAAAGCTGACATGTAAAGTTAAAGAAATTTAAGAAAAGTATTAAATTCGAAAAAAAATGACAACATTTTGAATAAGGGTAAAAATATTATTCTATCTTTCCGAAACTTTATTTTATCTAAAATTGGACTAATAAATATTTACATTAAAAACTTGTGGACTAATAAATTATTACACAAAATTTGTGGAGTAAAACTATTACTTCAAATCTCAGGGTATTAACATGTAATTTTTCCTTTAATTTATGTTAAATTGGGTGATGAAAATTTTAATAGTCGGATCATGGACTAATAATACTTTCTTAATCATAACAAATAAATTAAATTAAATTATTTATTAAATATTTAGATAAAATTTGTATATAAATAATTTTATTTAAAATATAATAAAAAATTTAATTTAATCTATTTACTATAATACATAAAATATTATAAATTTTAAAAATTATAAATATATTAAAAATAAAAAAGTAAAAAAAATTTTTAAAATGATGACGTGGATGCCATGTGAGGAAATAATTTTTTTAAAGAGTTAGTTTTGGAAATTTTTTTTTATTTTTGGATTATTTTGGATAATGGCTCATAGTAGTTTTGTATTAGAATATTTGAATCTAATATGATTGCATTGTTAAAAATTGTGTCATATAATTGACTTTAACTAGATCATAAACTAAATTGATACAATATAAATTGTATAGGGGCTAAATTAAAATAACTAAAAGTATAGTGACGAATTTGGGTAGGGAAATTATAGGGACCTTTAGTGTAAAAAAGCCTTAATTTACATAACGTCTTAATATAAAGGGTAAATTACATTTTAGTACCTCAAGGTTTAGTGTATTAATTTTTTAATCCACAAACTTTGTGAAATAAATTTTTAGTGCAAAAAGTTATATGTATTTAATACAATAGTCCAAACAATATTATGAAAGAATGAAAGTGGGCCCATTTTGTATCTACACACATCGCTATTTAGACTATTTTATTAAATACATGTAACTTTTTTGGATTAAAAAATTATTTCACAAAGTTTGTAGACTAAAAAAATTAATATATTAAATCTCAAGATTTATATATATATATATATATATATATATATATATATATATATATGTATTGGGTATGTATGTTAACATTAGAAATGGTAGAGGGTTGAGACGTCCAATATAATCTCTTAAAGATATAGTAAAATTATTATGGTTCCACGATATACTTAGAATATTCCTTAGTCTCCTTAAATATTCTTCAGGGTCTCTAATGTAATTTTCTTGTATTTCTTTTTCTATATAATTCACCTCCCTCCCTCTCCACCACCACCATTAATGCTTTGTTTGGCAACTGGGTAAAAAGGGGTAAAGAGGGGGAGGGTAAGGTAATATCTTACTTTTGTTTGAATATGTTAAATTAAAAGGGATAAGAGTAAAGAGGGGTAAATGAGTTACTCTTGTTTGGCAATTGGGTAAAGGGGTAAGGGTAAAAAGAGTTATAGTTAAAATAAGGGTAAAGATATCCAAATTTTTTTAAAAATTACCCTTACCCACCTTTACTCCCAATTTGGGATTAAAGAAATTAGGGGTAAAGGGGGATAATGGAGGGCCTACCCCCTTTACCCCTCAAACAAATTTGCCAAATAGGGATTAAAAATTACCCCTTTACCCCTCTTTACCTCGTTACCAAATAAGGGGTACAAGTCTTATAACAGTCAAACTTAAGGCACCCATCGACTATCCTAGATGGTGTGAGCAATTTTCAACGATTCTTAGAGACTACTCGAATCATGGGCTGCGTAGATGGAGCTTTCCTGTGCTCTCCCCCCAACTCTGAATTCCTAATGGGTCCTATATTCTCAATCCTAACCATCTTGCCCGGACTTACACTGACCAAAGCATTTGTTCATACCTATCTCCATCTTTGCTCTCTATGACGTTATTCAGTATCCCACCTCTAAAGAGATATGAGATGTGTTAATGTTACATATCAAAGGAGGTTCCATCCTAAAACTAATTGACAATGGGTGGAATAGTTCCTATAGTATATAAGTTGGTATATTTCTTTTCTACTCACCGATATGGGATTGTATTAGTTAGCCAAATGTTTTCATGAGAAAGTAATTAAGGGTGATATTGACGTTCGATTCGTTCCTACTACCAAATAAATTGTTGATATCTTTATCAAAGGTTTGTCCACTGATCGCTTCCCTTATCACAAAGGCCAATTTGACGTTAGTCCCCTCGTTTAGATTGAGGGGGGCGTATTGGTGTAATATCACAGGTTATATACTTAGGATATTCTCTGATCTTTGGTAATATTCTCCAGGAACTCTATTGTAATTTTCCTTGAATTTCTCTTTCTATATAATGATACATCAGCAACCGTATCGCACATGCTCCTCATAGTAAACATTTCACAAATCCCTCTGTCGATGTAGATTTTGGCTGAACCGCGCGAATAATTTCCCATAAAATGGGGGTAATAAACTAGAAAAATCATTTACTTAACTAATAATATTGTCCTTGTATGGAAATATTTACTTACCATATTGGATCTATATATGCTATGTTACCACTTTTTTGCCCTTCATTAAATCTAGATATTCGATCTAAAACTTATCAAAATATTTGAAGATTTAAAAAGATATTAGTGCTTATTATTTTTTGATCGTCCTTGCATGTTGGTGAATTATTGAAAGTAACTAAATTATTATGATTTCTTTTTCAATTGCGGTAAGGCGATTACATACCGAGGGAGGAAGGTGGCTTGAACCCTGATTTTTGAGATGGCATAAAGTATCCTCAATCACTAAGGCATAACGGAGTTGTGTGATTCAGTAGTTGAATACAAGACTAGACATGATCCCAAGTAGTTGAAGCAACCACTTGGGACCCGTGAATTTTTAGTGTTGTGAGTTTTAAACTACCAATTAATACAATAAGTTTATAATAAAAAAATTTTGTACTTTATTGTATACAAAGGGGCTCACTTAAAATTTTCGCTCGGCTTTGGATTGGCGGGATGGGATACCAAGCCAAATGCTACCCACAAAGTCATTCAAATATAATATAATATTTGAATGACTTTTATACATATTTTTATGTGTATACATGGCATGTTTATTATGGACATAGTTTAGTTGTAAAGAATATCAAAGGCTAAGTATATCGCCACTTCCAGGTAGTTGTAAAGAATATCAAAGGCTAAGTATATCGCCACTTCCAGGCCCGCCACCTCCAGCAACCACCATTTGGCCGCCGAGTCTCAATCTCCACTGCCGAGGCTCATCTCCGCCGTCGAGTATCCACCCAAGTACTGTAGCAGGTCTAGTCAAAACATCCCTATGCCAGCACCTCTCTTGTACCCGTATCAATTTTGTTTTCAGACTAGTCTAGTAGGGTCTGGTTGTGTTTTCGCTGATGTAAACCACCTGCTACACCTAGGTTTATTTGACAATGTAATTCCTCAAGAGGCTTCCTGACTTTACTCGCCATTCTGGATTTTCCTTCCCCTTCCTTGTGTTGTGGGCTCGGTACCCTCCCTGTCCGGTCCCACGTCTGGTACCTTGCTTGCAATGAGGAGGAGGGGGATTCCCTCTCCTGTTTTTCACCCTCTTGAGGCTGCTCGTCTTTGACTGGGATGTGTGGCTGTGTGTGTGCCTGCTTCGAATTCAACCGATGCATTGTTAGCCTCTGGTCCTTTCTTGTTTGCGTAATATTGTCCTGTTTGTCTTTGGTGTCTGATTTTTTCTGTTTTGATCTGGAATTTTGTATCCATCTCCATTTATGGGATGGTTTAGGTCTCTCTGCGTCGAGGCTCGGTATGTACTACGGCTTTGCCTTTAATTATCAAAAAAAATCAAAGGCCAAGTATGTCAATCAGGTTCGATCCTCACCCGAACAATGCTGCTTCTCTTTCGAGGGATTTCCGCCCTCTTAAAAGGCTTTTAAATTGAATTTCTAACTTCATTTTGCATATTAAGAATGGTAAAGTTTTCTTAATTGTTTCCAATTTTCTATGAGATACGCCATTTGAGTGGATGGCATTAAATATTAAACAATATCATTAATACTCAATAACAAGTATTAATGGTACATTGATGTACTCATTGTTTTTAAAATTAAACAGTACTCGTAGTAGAAACAATCAATTAATTTCAGTAAAATCCAGTTAAAACTCTACAGTAGAAAATAAAAAAAACAGTGAAATACTGCAGTTAAATACGCAGTGAAATACGGTTGAAATACTGCAGAAAAAATACGCTGAAAAATGCAGTAAAATTACGCAGTAAAAAAAATACTATAAAAATATGCAGTAAAATATCAGCAAAAATTTCCAAAAATAAACGCGATATAACACTGTAGGTGATGGTGCGAATTTAACGCAATATATCTAAACAAAGCAATCAAAATTAAAATATTGAGAGATTGAATACAATACTGAAGACACCGTGTCGTGGGAAGTACCACTGGCCTAAAAGATAATTTCGCCGTTGCTTTGGTGCAAACAGCTGTATTGGCAGCCGTCCTCCAGGATTAACATGATTCGACCACTACCGTGCACTCGATAGCGACCGGGTAGGAGACGCTTAAGAACTTTGCCCAGTTAGTTGAGAGAGAAAATTGAAGTAGAAGAAGAAGAAGAGACGTTTTTTTTCAATGATGAAAACTGGTGAGGAGAGGCCGTATTTATAACAGTATTAGAGCCACGGTTCGCTGCAACCGAAGGTCTAAAAATCAGGTGCTAACCGAAGTCCTAAAAATCTGCCAGACCCGGTCTTTGCTTTGAACGTTGTAACAGCAAGCTAATTTCGTTGTATCCAAAAAATAAATATACCCGGTAATAAAAGGACGACCCACGCCCTCGTCCGAGCACAACGGCTGGCGGCGCGCACATGTGGTGTCTATACTCTCATCCATTAATTAATTCAAAGCGCAATTTCTACATAAACATATATAAATCCAAAAACCCCCTATCTTTTGTCTATGTGGGATGTGGGAATGAGTGCTTGCTACCTCACTTGTTATTGTTATTTTTATCCTAATTTTCTTGTATCATTTTTCCAACAATTCCCCACAAAGGATACAAGAATAGAAAAAGAAAGATAGATTGGGCAAAGGGAGTTTAGTTTTTCAGTGCCGATGTCTTGCAACTTGAATCGTCACTTAGTTTACCCAAGTGTAAGACCAACATCTTGCAAGGTGACTTTCGTCTTGAACCTTACAAGGGGTTGTATAATCTTTCACTTAGACACATACCAAACTTCAGATCTCAGCAACTCCTGCGATTTGGCACGTTTTATCGGCCATGTGCTCGTCCTGGACATTTATAAGCGCTCTAGAAGGCAAGTCTTAATCCTTCATAGGGAGCGGCCACACTCCCACACCTACATAGGTGGATCCCATCAAGTGTGTGTTACCCCACACCACCAAATATATGGATATGGGTCCATTAAGTGCTAAAGCTCAACCTCACCCCTTGGTAACATACAAACAGTGTCCATCAAGTGCAAGCCTTGCTTACACCACCAAACATGTGGCTATGGACCCGGTTCCGCACTATCACACCATAGGGAGGAACAGCATAAAATACAGTGCATTTCTAGAATAAAACTATGACTTTTCACATTGAACCTGTTAAAATCAGGTTGGATACATCACAATTTATTCATGTACAGACTTTAATCCCATCCCCCTCAAAGTTTCTACAATCATTTTATGACAAAGGCCTTTTGTTAACGGATCCGCAAGATTCTTTTCAGACTTTACATAGTCTAGTGATATCATTCCGCTCTCTAGAAGATCCTTCGCGATCTTATGCCTGAGACGAATGTGTCTCCTCTTGCTATTGTAAACCTTGTTCTTAGCTACAGTAATTGCAGCTTGACTGTCACAGTGAAGTGATACTGATGGAGCTGGAAGCCCCCACAATAGCACATCTACCAATAAACTTCTTAGCCACTCGGCTTCATGACCTGCCAACTCAAGAGCAACGAACTCAGATTCCATAGTAGACGTAGCAGTACAAGATTGCTTAGACGATTTCCAGGATATAGCACCTCCAGCTAGTGTGAACACATATCCACTAGTGAAATTAATTTCATCATTATCATACACCCAATTAGCGTCACAATATCCTTTTAAAACAGCGGGAAACTTTCCATAGTGAAGTCCCCAATCCAACGTTCCTTTCAAATATTTAAGCAACCTTTTTAATGCGTTCCAATGCTCTTGATTAGGATTATGTGTGTATCTACTGAGTCTACTTACAGCATATGCAATGTCAGATCTAATGCAGTTCATCAAAAATATAACACTGTCAATTATTTTAGCATACTCAGTTTGGCACATAGCAACACCTCTATGTTTCATTAGATGTACACTGGGATCATAGAGTGTTCTTATAGTATCAGCATTAAATATGTCAAACTTTCTAAGTATCTTCTCAATATAGTGAGACTGATTTAGGCTTATGCCTTTGGGAGTTCTCACAATTTTAACTCCTAGAATCATGTCTGCCTCACCCATATCTTTCATATCAAATTTAGAGCATAGAAAGTTTTTCGTTTCATTAACGACATTCAAGTTTGTGTTAAATATCAACATATTATCAACATATAGACAGATTATTACACAACTATTTGAATTAATCTTAAGATACACACAAGAGTCTCCATTATTTACATAGAAATTGTTAGCTACTAGCATGCTATTAAATTTCTTATGCCACTGTTTAGGTGCCTGTTTGAGACCATATAGAGATTTTATAAGTTTACAAATTTTCTTTTCATTACCAGGGACGACGAAACCCTCAGGTTGTTCCATATAAATCTCTTCGTCTAGGTCACCATTAAGAAAAGCGGTTTTAATATCCATTTGATGTATTACCAAATCATAAACAGATGTAAGGGCAATCAAGGTTCTAATTGTGGCTATTTTAGCGACGGATGAATAAGTATCAAAATAATCTAACCCCTTTTTCTGGGTGTAACCCTTAGCCACTAACCTTGCCTTAAACTTATCTATTGACCCATTAGCCTTCATTTTTCTTCTAAAAACCCACTTACAACCTATTGGTTTACAACCTCTTGGAAGGTCTACTAATTCCCATGTGTGATTGCTTAGAATTGATTCTAGTTCGCTATTAATAGCCTCTTTCCAAAAGGTAGAGTCAACTGATCTAATAGCCTCATCGTAGGTTTTAGGGTCTTCTTCTAACATATAGACACTTACTATTTCTTAATTTATGAAGTTATTTTCTGTTAGGAAAGTAGTAACATAATCGGGGCCAAAGTTAATTTTTTTCCTAGCTCTTTTACTCCTTCTAATTTCAGGAGTGTCTATATTATTGGTATGATCATGGTTAATAGTCATATTATGAGAAGGCAAACTAAATGGTTGTGCATCATTAGATTTCAAGGGGAATGTATGTTCAAAGAATTCATCATCTCTAGACTCAACGATACTACCACATACATATGAATTGTTAGACCCCTTAATCAAAAAACTATAAGCGGCACTATGATAGGCATACCCAATAAAAATAGAATCAACAGTATTAGGTTCAATTTTACTTCGTTTAAAGTCAGGTAATCCAACCTTGGCTAGGCACCCCCACACTTTCAAGTATTTTAGATTAGGTGCATGACCTTTCCACATTTCATATGGGGTTTTATCTAACTTTTTATGAGGAACTTTATTTAGCACATGACAAGCAGATAAGAACGCCTCCCCCCACATGTTATCAGGTAGTCCGGAGCTAATTAACATTGCATTCATCATGCTCTTTACAGTTCTATTTTTTCTTTCAGCGATGCCATTGGATTTTGGACAATACAGAGGGCTTCGCTCATGTATTATGCCATTTTCCTCACAAAATTTTTCTAGAAAAGTTGTATCATATTCTCCTCCTCTATCGGACCTAAATCTTTTTATTTTCCTTCCTAATTGATTTTCTACTTCAGGTTTATATTTTAAAAACATTTCTTCGGCTTTATCTTTAGTACTTAGGAGATATATTGTTGAGTATCTATAGTGATTATCTACAAAGGTCATGTAGTATCTTTTTTCACCTCTACTCATTAGGCTTTTATAGTCTCCTAAATCAGTGTGGACTAGCTCAAAAAGTTCAGATTGTCTCTCGATAGACTTAAAGGGTTTTTTAGCATATTTAGTTTCTACACATACTTCACACTTATTAAAACTGGTATTACTGAAGTTAGCAATCATATTCATTTTCTTAAGTTGTTTAACTGACTCAACATTTATGTGTCCTAAGCAAGCATGCCACAATTCAAGTGATTCAATGATATAAACAAAAGATGTACTAGCATTATTATTTATGGAAATCGTATCAAGAACAAATAGACCAGCATTACAAAAATCCTTGCCCACAAATTCATCATTCCTAGTTAGGACTAGTTTATCTGAATCAAATGACAATTTCAAACTAGCTTTAATCAAGAGACTACCCGAGATCAGATTCCTACGCATTTCAGACACATGCAACACATTCGTTAAAGTAAGAAATTTTCCAGAAGTGAGTTTTAAAGAGATCTTCCCTTTTCCGAGGATAGGTACTGCCGCAAAATTGCCCATGAAGACTACTTCCCCATCGGTCAATTTCTGGTATTATTGGAACATACTTCGGTTTGTGCAGATATGCCTGGTAGCTCCGGTGTCCACGATCTATTCAGTCATATTATTCACCAGGTTCACCTCTGAGACAACATCTACAATGTTCTCTATTTCTACAAGATGAGCTTTGTGTTTTGGATCCTTAGACTGGTTCTTTTTTATTCTGCAATCCCTGGCCATATGTCCACGTTTTCCACAGTGATAGCAATCTCCGAGAAATTTGCTGTTTGGCTTTTAAATTTTTCCACCAGGTTTGAAACTTGAATAATGCTTCTTTCCTTTATTTTTAAACATGTTAGATGCATTGGTCCTCGCTTCTACAATATTAGCCTTAGAAAGATCTGAATATGAATACCTTCTGTCCTTAAGTCTATTCTCTTCTTCAATCTTCAAGTGGTTTACTAACTCTTCTAATGTCAGGTCCTTCTTTTTATGCATAAGTAGGTTTTTATAATCCTTCCAGGAAGGTGAAAGTTTTTCAATTAAAACATATGCTTGTGTAATTTCACAAATTTTAAGACCTTCTGATAATAGAGTAGTTACTATGTTTTCATATTCATGGACTTGATCAAAAAGACCGTCACTCATATAATGTAACAAATTTTCTCTACAAGTTCGATCGTCTACGGTGAATTTTTCTTGATAGGCTTTTTTTTTCTCATTTTCACCGTCAGGTTCCTTTTTTCCATAGAGTACGTAATCGATACAAACTTGTTGAAGGAAAAACAAGATTTTTTGATACCACCTTTTATAATTTTTTCCGCCAAATGGTTCAACTTTAGACATGTCGGGAATCGGTAATTTGGTTGCCATGTTTAAATATAGGTAAGCAAAATCGTAGCACTGAATTACAGCGACAAGACTACAGTAAATTATAGCAGAAATAATGCAGTAAAAAATTTTAGAAAAATAAGCGAGCACTTTCCGTAGGTTATGTAATGCGTACAAAATCATCTTTTAGATTGTTTTTAAAATTAAAAAATACTCGCAGCAGAAACGATCAATTAATTTCAGTGAGACCCAGTTAAAACTCTGCAGTAAAAAATATAAAAAAGTCAAATACTGCAGTTAAATATGCAGTGAAATACGGTTGAAATACTGCAGAAAAAATACGCTGAAAAATGCAGTAAAATTACGCAGTAAAAAAAATAATGTAAAAATACGCAGTAAAATATCAGCAAAAATTTTCAGAAATAAACGCGATATAACACTGTAGGTGACGGTGCGAATTTAACGCAATATATCTAAACACAGCAATCAAAATTAAAATATTGAGAGATTGAATACAATACCGAAGACACCGTGTCAGTACCACTGGCCTAAAAGACGATTTCGCCATTGCTTTGGTGTAAACAGCTGTATTGGCGAAAACTAGTGAGGAGAGGCCGTATTTATAACAGTATTAGAGCCACGGTTCGCTGCAACTGAAGGCCTAAAAACCAGGTGCTAACCGAAGTCTTAAAAATCCGCCAGACCCAGTCTTTGCTTTGAACGTTGTAACAGCAAGCTAATTTTGTTGTTTCCGAAAAATAAATATACCCGGTAATAAAAGGACGACCCACACCCACACCCTCGTCCCAGCACGGCGGGGGCCTTGCGTGTGGTGTCCATACTCTCATCCATAAATTAATTCAAAGGGCAATTTCTACATAACCATATATAAACTCAAAAATCCCCCATCTTTTGTCTATATGTGATGTGAAAATGAGTGCTTGCTACCTCACTTGTTATTGTTATTTTTATTCTAATTTTCTTGTATCATTTTTCTAACGCTCATTAATACTCAATACCATTACGTAATATCGATATACTCAATATCAAGTGTAGCTTAGTGATAAGCAGGTTACAAATGTCACTTGGAATCAAGATCCACTAGTAGTAAAATATCTCACCCCCTCCTTACCAACCTAAAAAGAAACAGAAAAAATAGATATTACTCATTTGTACACTAAACTTATATATACCCAAGATTTTCCATAATGTTTTCCCAATAATTAGCAAGAAGAGCCGCAATATAAAACAAGTACATTAGCGAGAGCGAGGCCTACCCACGAAAAAGAACACAGCAAAAATGGATTTTCCACAAATATATCAAGAAAGAAAAACTAATTAATCTTCATAACCAACATAATTTGAATATTAGCTGACAAAAATATCTTTATAACTCTCGATTTCCTTATCTTAGACTTCCTCAATTTTTGTCAGAAAATCGTCATTGAAATCCCCTATTATTTATCCTTACATTTAAACTCCCCCTTTTAGTAAATATTACCACAGTTTAGTAAATACTTCTCGTAAAACACTTATATAACACATTATTCCAGTAGTATATACTATCATTATCATCGAAGTCATATGCAAAGTCAATATTTTCCAAAAAAGCTTCACCGAACTTTAACAAATATTATCTATATACGAACGAAACTATATTTTATACACTAACAGAGTATTTCTAACCGATGAAAATTTTAAATTTGATAGCACCTCATTTTATAGATAACTGATAAAATTTCCTTTACTTGATACAATTCCTCCTAAAAAAAACAAAAAGCTAATATAATGTAATCCCACTTGAACCAATGGTGGGATAAATGTAAAATAAAAATATAAAATAAAGATAAATTTTTTTTAAAAAAATAACAAAATCAGATGAGCCTCTCATCTTCTGCCACGTGGCATCTTCTTCATCTTGTTCATCGTCATCCGCCTCTTCCTTGCCAACGCGGCGTTTGCCCTTCTCATCATCTTCATCTGAATCTCATCCAACGGCTGGATTTGCACGGCGCCCTCCTCCGGTGAAATCTCCACCGTCGAAAGATTCAAGTCTGGGATGCCACGAAACTCATTCTCCGCCGTTGGATTTACAAATAACGACTGCTGATGAGCCACCACAGGAACTTCACGGTGGACCTGCGCTGTAGAGGATTGGGTATTTTCGGGCTTGTTCTCCTGCTTTAGCTGTAAAAAATAAAAATAAAAAAAAGAAAAATAATGACGACCCACTTCCATGGAATGCGATAAGAAAATAAAAAATAATGATATATCTTGAAGATAATTAAAGATAAAACAATAAAAATTACCCCATAACTTCTGGTTTTTAAATTACATACAAATAAGTTCACAGTATACATATACTAACTGTACTTGAAAGCAATAACATATGCACTAACAGAGCCCCGTATAGGTAAAAGTGGGCAATAAATTACTAAAATACATTAAATTTGTGTTCTATAATTACTAAAATAATAGTTTCTATTATAGTTAACCCACCGGTTTCAGGTCTAGCCCCGCATAAATATATGATTTGCAGATATTTAAATATACATATTCGTTGTGCAACACATCGGGAATTACTAAAGAAAATATAAAAAAGATAAATCTGAAAATAATAGAAAAGAAAATTACCCGAAATTTTATTTTCAGGGATTTTAATTTTGAATTGTTATCCTTGAGCTCCTCGTAGCACTTCTTTACATTCTCCACTCTCTGATTTATCATACAGAAGAAAATGAGATTCATCAGAAATTATTTATTTTAATATAATTTTCCAGAATTAATTTTATTTTCTGGGTTAATTTTAATTTTAATGGAACCAAAAAATTAAATGGTTAAAGAATTAAAGGGGTTACCTGTACGAGTCCGTTTCGGGTCTCAGTCAACTCGTCAATGAGATTCTGCAATTCTTCTTTCGTCTGCAAAATTAGGTCATTAAAAATCTCAAAAAAAAAAAAAAAAGAAATTAAAGAAACGTGGCCCAGTTCATGAACACAAAGTGCAACAAATCAGGAATCCCCATTACCCCAGTATGAAAAATTACCAAAAATAAATACAAGTTAGGGAATTGTCGTTATTAGGGCCAAAATTGTCATTATCGGGGAGATAATAATGTATCTTGCAAGAAAAAATTCACAAAATTACCATCGAAATAACTATTTTACTTTGACAAGTAACATTACCCTTCAAAGAAAGGAAAGAAATTAGAGAAAGAAAGAGTAGAAATTACTAAAAATTGGGGGCAAAACCCGAATGAAACCCAGTTCGGGAGCAGCATAACTGGCTAAAAATAACGGAGTGATGATACTATCAAGACAAAATTGTTAATATTAGAGCAAATTTGTAAAAAATTGTGACTATTATTCACCGAACACCTTATTATTACTATGATAATAACACTTTCTGCCCCGGTAATAACAAGACCCGAATTAACTCAAAGAAAAAGAAAGAAATTAAAGAATTAAGAGAGAGAAAAAATAAATTAGAATTTCACATACCCTTTTGCCACTTCTTCTATGTTGATTCTTCTTCTTCTTCTTCTTCCCATCAGACTCACACCGCTCAAACAAGAACGGAGTATTGGGGCTACTAGTTTCCCGGTCACCGGCGCCGTCACACTCCACCACCGTGATAGGCCGTGGACACGGCGGCTCCGGCGGGGCATCAAGAACCGTCCTCCGCCGCTTCGAACCCCACGAATACGAAAATATGTAATCCGACGATGATCTCGATATCAGATAAGGCATATTCAACAGCGCATTCGCAGCTTCGATTTCGGCTTCATTGAAAGACGAAGTGTCATCTTCTTTACTACTAACCCGTTTCGTATGTGCCATTACAACCACCACAATAATAATAATTCAGTGTGTCAAAGAGGCCCGGGAGGAAATTAGTTTTGAGTTTAGTGGAAAGCGAAGAGAGAGAAAAAGGGGGTGGTGGGGGTTTATAAAGAGGGATGAGAATGAAGGGGATGGTGACACGTGTACAAAGTTGTGGATTGAGAGGGGGTTTAATCTAGGGTTTAACTTGCTGAAAAAGGGGGGTATGGTGTCACCGGGGGGGCAATGGAAATTATATTAACAAATTGCTTAAAATAAATAATAATTTAATTTTAGGATTATTTATACTAATAGTCCCTATATTGAAGATAAATAAAAATTTAATTTAGGGTTATTTATAGTAATAGTTCCTCTACTTTATCTATTATGTCAATTTAATTTTTGTACTTTCATTGTATCAATTAATCAATCTACAATTGATATTGTTTCAATTTTGTCCCTTATATTAAGTTTTTAATAAAATTCTTAATGGTTTGGCTATAGGTTAGTTTAAATTGAGTCAAATGGTGAATTTTTAGTAAATTACTTGGATCTAACATAATTAGAACTCCAAAATTAAGCATGTTTGGGCAAGAGCAGTACCAAGATGGGTGACCTCCTGGGAAGTCCTCACCCTTAGGTTAGGGACATTTGGAAACAGCCTCTCTTCAAGGGTAATATCCTGAAGGGGGAAGGCGGTATACATCCGCCCCCTGAGACCCTGCTTAGGCGAGAGCCCTTAGGGCTCTGAGTATGTTGCTTACTTGCATCTAACGTAATCGTGCTACAAAAAATTACATCAATAACTTAACTTGAATTTGAGTGGAGTATTAAATTAACACAATTTAAATTATACAAGGACTAAATTGACACAACTAAAAATATAAAGACTGAATTAACAAAATAAAAAAAAGTACAGGAATCTTTGGTGTAAATAACCCTTTAATTTAATTTAATTTTTAGGATGATATTTGTATTTTTAAAATTATTGAATTAAGTAAATTTGTTGAAATTTATTGTGTTTGAATCGAAATAGAATTATTGAATTAAGTAAATTTGTTGAAATTTATTGTGTTTGAATCGAAATAGAATTGCACTAGCACTAGGTTGGTACAATGGTTAAAATTTTTAACTGTGTAAGTTAAGGGCCTGTTTTGTTGGTGGGAATGAGGGATGGTCGTGAAGATTGGCAATTTATTCGAATTTTTTAACTATTTGGCATGCCGGAATGAAAATAAAAGGAGAGTGGAATATCTCGACTCTTATATTTCCATACCCAGAGGGTCCTAAATGTGAAAATATAAATTTTTGGACCCACATATTTTGGTTTTTGCTATTTTAATTTTAATTTAGTTTTTATTTTACTTAATTATTCTCAAATAATAAAAGTTTCAAATTATAATAATAATTTTATTATTATTAAAAAAATTATTACTTAGATACCCTGAAGTATTGTTATATATCACCTAGGTACTTTGACATTTCAATACATATAATGAGATGCCCGAGATTTCAAAATTTTATCACTTAAATACCTTAGTCTAGAATTTGGTGAATTTTTGTGAAAAGTCGACATTTTTTATCATAAAAAGTTGATACAATACATGATTATAATAATATGTATGAGCTATAACAATTTTTTTAATGAAAATCAATCATAGTATAAAAAAAAGGTCACTAAATTATGACGGAATGTATTGGCATATTAGTGGAATAATATTGTATGTTAGCATTTTATTATAGAAAATTATAATATTTTGATAGAAGACATATATATATTGCTAAAACTATGTCCTATGTTGGCATTTTTTAATAAAAATCTATATAATTTTGAAACAACAACAACAACAATAATATGTACTATACGTAGGAGCACTAGTATAGCAGAATAAGCAGCGGTATGAGAACGCTACATTCACTACTTCTATGATAGTCCTCCATTTAGCTCTATCTCTATCACAGGCCATCTCTTCCCGTAGGTTTAGGTGCGTGGGGTGAGGTCCTACCGTAACGCCTGCCGTCATTTCTTCTTTGGCCCGCTTCTTCCCCTCTTGCCTAGCGTTGTACGGAGCTGGCTGCATCTCCTGACTGGGGCAGTGGTTTGTCTCCTCGTAATGTAACGTGCCTGAACCAGTACAACATTATTCGGATGCTCCCATCCCACTATATCGGATACACCTATTCTAGACCTCCACAGAGCTCTGTCTAGAGCCATCTCTTCATTTAGGTTGAGATAGGTGAGATCCTGTCGAATTATCTCTACCCAGCTCTTTTTTGGCTGTCCTCTCCCTCTCTTTCCGTCTATTATGTAGAGTTGTTCACATCTCCTGACAGGGGCAGTGGTGGGTCTTCTTCTGACATGCCCAAACCACCGCAGTCGTTGCTCCCTTAACTTATCTTCTATTGGGGCGACGCCTAATTTACTTCTTATGACCTCATTTCTGATCCTGTCTCTCCTTGTGTCTCCCCACATCCACCTCAGCATCCTCATCTCTCCCGCCCTCATCTTTTGTGTTTGATAACACTTCAGTGGCCAGCACCCTACCCCGTATGACATAGCTGGCCTCACTACTGTCTTATAGTATTTACCCTTTAGCTTTAGCTGGCCTCATCTTTTGAAAAATGGTATCTAATTTAAAAAAAAAAGTGATAATTGTTTTAAATCTTAAGGTATCTTATTATATATATTAAAAAGTCAGGTACCTAAATAATAAATCCTTAAATCTTAGGATGCTTAAAAGATAAATTCTCTTATTATTATTATGACTGCTATATACAAACAAAATTATGGGTTCTATGCACTTGTTAACATACGCCATTTTTACTAGGGGTGTCAACAAAAATCTGAAATAAAAAAATCAAAATTGATAGAAAAACAAAACCAAAAGTTTTGGTTATGGAATTGGAAAAAACGGTTCTATTATCGAACTGGAAAAAAATCTAGTTAATTTAGGCGGTTATGGTTTGTAAGTTTCTCTAAACCGATTAACCAAATAAATTGATTATTATATTCGAGAGAGCACTGTGACTGTGCATTACAAGCTATATCCTAATGGATGAGCACTCTGACTTTTGTTTTGTATGGTCATGATTTTGATTCCATCAGTTAGCCTGCGTATTGAGACCTTAAACCTAGGGGTGGCAATGGGGGCGGGGCGGGGTGGGTACGGGGGGTGCTTCCGCCATACTGCTACTCGTCACCCAAATTCATAAGCATACCCCCCATTACTTGCTACGGACATGAAGTAGATACTTATATCTGCCCCAGCGCATGCAAGAATACCTATACCTGTCTCATCACCCACGGGTATCTATTGCCTATCTCGTACATGCCTTAAAGTGGGTATAAAATGATTATTCATACCCGCCCATATTAATTATTTAATACTAAAAATTTAATTATATTGTTTTATAACATTGACAACTAATTTGGGTAAATGAATTTAAGTACGTATTTTTTATTTGAAAGTTAATTAGATACAAAATAAATCGGATATGGTGGGTATAAGGTGGGGCAAGATGAGTATGGATGGGGCAAGCCGGGTCCAACATTATACCCGTATCCGTTACCCACTTCACTTATATCTAGACCGGCCCCAAACAGAATGGGTACTCAAGTGTAACCGGTTTTACCTGCCCTATTGCCATTCCTGCTAAAAGCTAAATCATCATTTTATCTTTTGTTACTTGAAACCCTTATTTCTTCTTTTATTTTTTGTTAAATTCACACCCAACCCCAAGCACATTTTGATATTTTGTTCAGCTTACTATCTTCTGAAGCACACATGAATTAGCATAATTTTGGGGCTTAACGGATAAAAAAAATTACTTCAATTTCTTTTTCAATAAGCGGTTAATAAATTTACCAAATTGAATTAACCGATAACCAAAACTCCAGTTAAGAGCTTTTAAATGGGTGGCAATGGCAAAGTTATCAAAATTTCACTAATTTCTTGAATAATTATCGAATAATAAGTTAAACGGTATAATAAACCGATAACCGACTCCCCTAATTTTCGCTAAGAGGATTCTAAGAGCTATGCAAAGAGAGTAATAATAATGACCTTATCGTGGGGGGTTCGTTTCATGGAAAATTTGTCCAATAATTATTTTACGTGTATATGTTTGAAGACATCCTCATTGTAAAGTTTCCTATTTTGGCGCTCCTTTTCTCTTCAGTTCCTTCCTTTTGTTAACGCCAACGAGCAACCCAATTATCCGGTAACGATAAAAAAGTGATGTCTTTAAGAAAATAACTAGCTACAATTGAAGTTTGATCACATATGAAGTTTCTTGTTTTATCTTTAGAGTAATTATTTAAGTATCAATTATTAATAATATTAATCAGTTTATAATTAAAATTTTTATAATTTATTATATTAATATTTTTGTTGACAAAAGAAATTTTTATATATGAGCGGCACTATTTTAAATGTCACCTTGTTAAGCTTTTTTTCTTGTTTTTTTTTTTTTTTCAATCAAATACTTTTTGTTTATAGAGTTAGTACTTAATTATAAGAAATCACATACGGTACACCTAAGTTAATAAACCAAGAAAATATATGATATTAAAACAAAGAAAGCTTGTGTTAAGAAAAAAAAAAAAAAAAGCCAATATTATTAATTTTTAGTATTTTTTTAAAAAAAAAACATTATTTTACTATTCCTATTTAAAAACAAAAATATAACTTCTACTTTTATTTAAAGAACACTTTTCTTCCCAATCGAAGACCATCAAAATATAAAGAACCACATTTCTTCATAAGTGAGGTTTAGACAAATATTTTAGGACTTAGCGAGCATATGCTATCAAGGAGAGTCGAATTCAAACACCCCCAACCTCGGGGACCCAGTCCTCTCCATCATATAAAGAAGACGGGCAGGTGAGGAAATACTTAACCCCCTTGGCTAAGCAAGCGTGGGGCCCAAGGTGCCCGCCTTTATACATATATACATTTTACATGTCTAATTTAGATTCAGTATTTTAATATTCAATTTTATATATTAGCAACTTATTAGTACCTAATTTTATACAGTAATAGTATGGTCATATTTTTCCTCAGCAGTTAATAGTAGTCTGACTATTTATATTCACAACAACAAACACAACCTATATCGACTTTTACCTTTTATACGATTTGTTTTACGGAACAGTAATGGCGTCAACAAAAGACAATTGATCTTTTTACAAGAATAAATACCCCATTAAAAATTTCGCCAGTAAAAATTTTACCTCATAATTTTAACCAACTCATTTTGATAAAAGAAAAAATTGTTCTTCTAGTAACCAAAATGTTAATATCATTGAGCTAAAAATCCATGGATACTACATGAACAGGACCAACGAGCTCAAACTTTCAAATCCTATCTCTACACATCACTACACATTACAACTGAATGAACCCTCCTCATTCACTAATCAATCTCAACTAACCCGTTTTCGTCTTCTTCACCACCTTCTTCGATATGATAAACTCGTCCTCTGAATCTTCATCGGAGCTGTCATTCTTCTTCCTCTTGTTCGACACAACAGTGGATTCGGATGTCTTCTTTTTATTTGAAGAATTTGCATTAGAAGACTCGAGTTTCTTCTTAACAGTCACGGATTTTGAAGTTTCCGTACTCATCCTGGCGGGTTTTGTTGGGGTTCCCATTCTGTTTGGCTTGATTTTCTGTTTCATCTCATAAACCTTCTTTGCCACGTTCTCAGGAAGCAAACCAGACTCCATCATCCTGCAATCAGAGTGAGAATAAATCAACATAAATTATCACAGTAAAAAAACACTACCAAAGTTGAGATCATACGACAAGAGGTTCGATGATAACAGTTCCTAGTTATAGATAGCGAAATCCTAAATCAAAATAGCAAGGCGCAATAAGGGAATGGGTCAAAAGACAAGAGACAAATTTACTTGGTTCGGCTGAAACTTATGTCAATGGAGGAGAGCACAACAATTTCACTATATCAAAGGAAGATTCCAGCTCATAAACCTAGTCAACATGCACAAACATGGTACCTATATACAGCCACACACTAAGTCCGAGTGTGCCATGGTCCTAAATCAGATTGGCTCAACACTTTACTCTGTACACAAGACCCAATACAACCAAACTCCAGATATAAATCCAATAAAACCCACTAACCTAATAAATAAGTAGCAATAAAGATGTTTGCGAGTACCAGCTGCATCACAATATGTAATGACCTAAATCCGTGGTGATGTTTCTCTTTGAAGTAAGCTAAAGATATTAGTGTAGTGGCTTATCTCTTAACCCCCCAAGCAAGAGGTCTAGGGGTTCAAAGCTCATTACCTTCCTCAGCCAATTGTCAGTTTCCACCTTTAAGGAAAGACATATATTCCTTACTAATGTAAAAAAAAAAATTGTTCTCTTTTCAAGTGTAACAAACATATTAACGGTAATTTTGCCAGATTCAAAATGCGGACAATTGAGAGATTTCCTACTGCATGATGCCACAAAGATGTCCACGAACAATTTCAAATAACCGAAACACTCAGCGCGTAATCAACGAGAAAGGATGGCCAAAACCATTTTAAGTTTATAGCTCATCCTATAGGCATAATATAAGAATAAAAAGACCAAATACAGATTTCTTTTTCCCTCGCAATGTTCTTCAAGAATAATAATGCATAATGCAACATGAATAAGTAATTCATAAAACCATCAGACAGGAACGAACAAAGATCATTACATCAACAAATTTTGATATCAACAAATACAAAACATGTTGAAGATGATTAAGATGTGAGGGGATGAACAGAACATCAGAGAGAAGCACCCAATGACACAAGTCATTCCAGTCAAACAACAGCAAGCGGAAAAGGCAACATTTCTTCTCTCTCAATCCCTCGCACAGCTCACATGGCTCCTCATAAGAATTGCAAAAGATATGCACTGTCTCAGGTTAGCATCTGGTAAATCGTAATGAAGTCAGACGAATAGAGCTTTGGCTCTATGCGCCTTTTGGGGGCAGGGTACTCAGTGAAGGGTTGGCGCTTGCAATTGTGTGTGGATAGAACTGAATGACTGACTTAGAGAAAAAAATTTCAGTTGAAGATATTAAGAGAGACTTGCAGTTTGACTTCATATCATAAAATAAAACATGCGAAATATTTAGAAATCTAACACCTTGTAGCTCTGCTGCATATTAGTGGGGTGTTGATGGATGTTTTAACCTGAGAAACCACACTAAAAGATTGAGATGAACTGCACATGCACAACACCTCCACACTACAACAGTCTAGGCAAACCAGACAATGATGTCAAACTCGGTGTCTCACCCAAACAACAAACTAATGGACGATGAAAGCTCCAAGATATTGACCACCCTAAACAAAAATTCCATATTATTAATATCTGAAGTCTGAGAAGTGTCCTTACATTACCCTAGTTAGAGACTATTTGTGATCACACGAAGCATCCATTGCTCATTTCTAGAAAATTTTCCAATCAGCACCATAGAACAATCACCAACCATAACCTAGTGTTAACAATTCCCCGGTAATATTATTCAAGGCAGTCAATTGATATGGAAGCCTTCTCCAACTAGACTCATACAATTTTCTTTTTATATTGGTAAGGAAAATACTACTTTCCCTAAATAGAGACATCGACATTGCTGGAAATGAAGGACCATGAGCTTCACACCGAAGACCACTCGCTTGGCAGGTGGGCAGGTTAACTACTACTAAACCAATTTCAATAGCTCTAGATTTGTACACATGGTATTCGTTTCTTGGAACCACATAGGAGGCTACACAAACACGGAAACAACCATTAAGATTTAACCATAACGTTTGCACAAATTCTATGACAAAAGAGTAACTTATCGTCATGATTGGCTGCAAATGAACACTGCAGTAGTTTGAAGAAGGCATGTTAATCATATCTAGGCATATTTTAGTATCAACAGTTCAGAAGATAAATACATAAATCTACAGGGCTGAAAAAGAGTTTATCTCACCAGATTGCAGCCATTTCACTGTTAGGAACTTGCTTGTACAAGGTCTCATAGAAAATCCTCAAGGGATCCCTCTGCGAAAGACAAACAAATATTTCAACAAAGCTCAAAGTACAATTATCAGAGACATTTGAGAAAATTCATCAAAACACACAACAAAAAGAACAAAGGCATTCACCTCTTCAGGTGTGTCCCTCTTCTGCCCAGGCAAATTATACACCTTTCTCTCTCTCTTCTTCACCTCAACTGTCACCGTCTTCTGCTCTTCTTTCACCTTCTTCTTCTTTCTCTGTGACTGGCAACCCCATCCAGTGTTGGAAAAAATCACTAAAACAACATAAGCGGAAGAGGAAAACAACAAAAACAGAACACAAAAGACTTATGTGGAACTCTCAGTTAACTAGAGGGAAAATGACGGAACCAAAATGGGTGCTTCATTCACTTTGAAATTTACGAATTACTATCATTAATTGTAACCCCAAAACCATTTTACAATCACTATCCCGGTTGTGGCTATTGCATGGTAAGCCACCCACAATCAAACAACATAGTTATGCACGGTAAGCCACCGACCCTCCCACAACGTGGCTATTGCACGGTAAGCCACCAACATCTCCAGAATGTAGCTTTGACAGATGAAATTACAAAATTTCTCTCCCCATTCAATAATCAAAGTACCTAAGCATGAATCCCTTTATACTCGAGTGAATCCACTCAAAATCACATATAAGAACACTCACGGATAAAATACTCCCAGGCACCCCTTAACGATACCCAACACAGTCTACATATTTCCTCTCCACTCTCTTCTCTCATCTTTCTACTACAAATGTGGGCTTCAAGTGTTGATAGTACACAAATTCACTTAATTACCTTATGAATTATATATTACCACAAATTCACTCAAACTCAAAAACTCTTGCTCAAATCTATTACCATGTCAAGGATCTTAAAACCGTTAGGGAAAGTCGGATCAAAAATATTTACACTCTAACAAGAAACAATCATGAATTAGAAAAAGAAATTGGAGTAAATTATTTACACTGTTGCCCCCTTACCTTTTTAAGTTCGTTTAAATTGATCCCTAACTTTATTCAAATTAGTCTCTCATCTTTTCTTTCATTCAAAATTGATCCATCATCTTTTTTTTACTTTTACCTAATTATGGACACCATATGAGGGACTGATTGTGTCGTAAAAGTAATACATTTTAGGGAACATTCTGAAAAAAATAAAAGATGAGAAACCAATTAGAACAAAGTTACAAAGACGAGCGGCCAATTTGAACAAAGTTACAAAAATAAGAAACTGATTTGAACAAACTAAACAAACACGAGCGACAATGGTGCAAATAACTTTAAACAAGTACGAACCTTATCGTCCGCAGAAGCAACCTTTCTAGAAATGGGCTTCTCATAGTCGGAATCAAAATGAGACCGCTCTTCTTTCTTAACCTTGCCGGACTTACCTTCCTCTTTCTTGACTTTGATTGGGTTAGGGCTAACACTATTCGAAGGATTCTTCTTGTTCTTGGCACGAACAACAGAGATGGGCTTATCGTCATCGTCTTCGTCTTCCAATTGTTCCTTCTTCACATGCTTCGAGTCCTCCAATGGCATCTTCGAAGCTACAAGAGATGAATTTGCTGAAGCAGTGAGGGAAAAAATTGAGGGTCTTTCTAGGGTTTGATGGATTTGAAATTTGTTGATATGGGGGAAATGAAAAGAAGAAGAAAGTTTGCAGGTAAGGGAATGGCTCATTGTCACATTCGGCCCAAAAGGTCTTATGGCCCAGTTTGGTTAATCAAGCCCATTATCACAATTTATTCTACTGTTTTTTCTATGCCCAGATTACAGCAGCAACAACAAATCCAGTGCCTCAAAAGCTCCCGTATAAGCGGCATTTAGAAGAGAGGGATGTACGCAGTCTTACCCCTTTAGGGTGTAACCCTATCGAGAGGCTGCTTCCAAGGACCCCCAACCTTATAGAGTTGGCAACACGAGGACTTCTCAGGAGGTCACTTATCCTGGTACCATTCTCGCCCAAACACGCTTAACTTCGGAGTTCTAATGGAATCGGGTTGCATTAGTGCCTGGTAAATAAACCCTTTGATATGTAGGAAGTAACTTACCTAGCCCTTGGGTCTAATTCCTTTATTTTTAAATAGCCTCCCGAAGGAGTTCTATTTCCTTCCAAGCAACCAAATATGTTTTTCTACTTCTTAGAAAATTGACACAGGAACTGAATTCCTGAAAAATATAAATTTTCGTGGGAATTCAATTCATGTGACAACCAAAAAAGGCATAATAATGTAATCACATCAAAATAATCTTTGTTTTTATTAGTCAAAAATTAGAATTTGTAGTAAAAGTGAACCATATGTTGTATTTTGTTGGAATTTTTCTTAACAATTTTGAAGTACTTTTTTATTTTATGTCAAATTTTGCGAATCGTCAAATATATTATCTAGTCCTTGACAGTGGTACCTTGCTTGCAAATAATGCATGAGAATATATTCTCTTCAAAGCTTTACACCAACAAATTTGAGTGTCAAAGCTTTCAAGTATGAGTCTGGTAAAAGATTCGATATTTGAGTTATGAAAAAGAAGATATTGACATATAAATCTAGTGAACTACTTGTATAATATCTATTGGAATGAAATCTCACTTAACCTTATATGTAAATATTGGAGTATAAAATCATTTTTGAGTCTTCAATTATCATTTTAAACTTTTGAAATAATTGATTCATTTATACTATATTAGAGTTTTGTTACAAAAAATGTCACAAATTCGAATTATAGTGAACCCCATTTTAAATATTAACATAAGTTAAGAACAAGATATGGGGTAGGCATGTGTGATATTCACACTTCAAGTTAAATGAGCATTTGCACGATTCTTAAGACTTCGTCTATCAATTTAAGCTTTTAGAACATTTCCTTCTTTGTTAATAAACCTTATATGTGTCAACTTCGTAAATCGAACCTAAAGCCGGGTATGAATCTTTCTAGATGAGCAAGCTGGTCCAAAAGCCTTCACCCAAAGTCGATTCCCCCAGCATTATATACCAAAGCAAACCACAAAAAAAAAAAAGCTAAAATTCACATACCCATTTCAAATCATTAAATACCCACAAAAAATTTACTCAAAATTTTACAAAATAATTCAAATTGTGTGCTTGATGAAAGACACAAGATCTCCAAAATTTGACCTACCCCCTTTACCTTTAATTTTCATATTTGCAATTGTTGTATTTTACCTCTTCTTGTCAACCTATTTCACTTTCAAAGATGAGATGCGCCATACTTTCATTAGCCTAAGGCTCATTCTCTTCCTGTTCCCGGTTCTTTTGATCCTAGCCATGAGAGCCATCAGTCCCGAGGGTCGGTTCAAGGTCCAGATCCCCAAACCGGACCATGACTTGATCCATAGGGCCGGTGGGTCACCGGTTGGGATGGCGGTGCTGGTGTTGGTGCTTCTAGTTATGGTGGCTTACCAAGCTCATTTTCAGTCCAAGTGGTTCCGACCTCTGTGGTATCTTCACTAAACATGAAAGTTAGAAGATCTTTGTAATCTAATCGTTTTGGCTTATTGTTTGGTATTTGAATTTAGTGCTCAAATTTAAATGTTTTGTATTTTTTATTGGATGTTTGTTTTTTTCTATTAGTTTCAATTTTGATGTTTATTTTGTTTAAAATTGTCTCCTAATGTCGTTTTTGATTAGGTCAATTAATTATCTGTCGTTTCTTTTATTATATCGCTATTTTTTGTTTGACAATTGAATAAAGTGGTAGAGAGGGTAAAAAGGGGAGCAAAGAGAAGTAACGAGGATTAAAGAGGAAATGTTACCTTTGTTTGAATACGTTAAATAAAGAGAAGCCCAATGCGAGCTAGAAAAATGCAACAAACTTTCAATTAGCATCACGCATGCAATTAGGCTGCCACGGAAGCAGGGTCTAGAAGATTCTAGAGAAATCTAGCATATTCTTGAGATATTTTTCTATATTTGTTGTTCCTATACTAGTACAAATAAATGTATGTGTAACGGGACGGATTATGAATGAAGTTTTGCTTTACTTTCTTTAGCTAAATTTAGTCTTAATTCTTAAGTTCCAATCTCGATGGAACTTATCAAAATGCATTCAAATGATGTACTATATTAAATTATATAATTGTATGTATTTTTTAAGTAATGCAACATTTGTGTTCTATAAAAAGATGTACTAATAGTCCTTTAGGGAAATAACTTGGTGGTGGAGAACGCTGTCGGCCATATGTGCCACTTAGGTTTGAATCCTCACTTGGGCAATCCCCCCGAAGACATTACTAATATAAAAAAAAGTTGTATTAATAAATAATTTGTAACTGTTTCAGTTGTCTTCTTTTAACAGTTGTATATATCAGAGTGTATCCTCAAAATATACAAAAGATTCGTTTGCTTTACAATTTTTTATCATTACCAATAGCCTGATCGGATTGAGAAAAATTATTGTACAATTTATTTTTTGATAGTTGATATCGAAATCCATACAAAAGATCAAAACAAAGAGTTAAAAACTCTCAATATAGGAAAGCAAGTTCGAAAAGAAAAACCCGAAGGTTGGAAACACAAAAAAATTACCCCAACAGAATAATCTGGTGGGCAGTCCAAAAGACGAACACATAGGTGGATCCTTTCCAAATTCCCAAAGCACTAAACTCAGACAAAAATCTAAAGACAAGTCCCAGATGGGCACCAACCTAAGAAGCAAAAAGTAACGCAACTGCGGTCACCACTGAAAGTATCAAATATACAACTATAACATTAAAAGAACTCCAGCAACTTCAAAAACCTCCTTGCTCAAACTTTAGCAGCTCTTTGAGCTCAAATAACGGGACCAACAACGAAACCAACCCCTCAAATCCAAACAAAAAACATGCGACACACTTGAATACTTAAAGCAATATTCATCTAGAAAAAGGATTTTAACTAGATCTTGATTGTCCAACAAAACAGTTGTTCTAATAATCATCTTCTGATGTCCATCATATCTAAACCCCAACGGAGACCAAAGATCCTAGGTTTTCCTAACTTCTAACATCCCGGCCTTGTTAACTGCAGACAATATAGACTCGTCCTGTGCATTCTTTGCCTGAAATTATGTGTCTAAGGAGTCTTTATGATTGTGACTTCATTTTCCCTTTCGTTCCTTTACGTTTGAGTGTAAGATTGGTCAAGTGGTTGTTATTGATGTGGAAACAATGGCAACGTGTTAGACATTTTATTGTTGTGATTAATGTCTTGTTTGGCAACTGGATAATGGGGTGTAAAGAGGGGTAATGAGGGAAAAAGAAAGGTAATATCCTATCTTTATTTGAATATATTAAATTAAGAGGGGTAAATGTAAAGAGGAGTACATGAGTTACCCTTGTTTGGTAATTGGATAAAAGGGTAAGAGTAAAAAGAATTATAATTAAAATAAGGACAAAATTATCCAAAATTTATTAAAAAATTTTCTTACCGCCCTTTACCCTCCAATTTGGGGGTTAAAGAAAATGGGGGTAAAGAGGAGTAATGAAAGGTAATGAGGGTTAATCCATTACCCTCATTAAAACATTACCAAGCAGGGGTAAAAATTTACTCCTCGTTACCCTTATCCCTCTTTACCCCCGATTACCCTGTTACCAAACAGGGGGTAATACGTTAAGGATTGACAATGTCTCCATTCTTACAACAATAATATCACGTGAAATTTCTTAGTAATACTTATCACATCATCATACATTTTACCTTATATTTACCTTAGATTAATCTTATTTTATACAACAATAATGACAACCGACCCAATACCTTAAGGACTCCCGCATATGTAGGGTCTGGGGGAAGGGATGTACACAACCTTACCCTTTTAAGATGTTACCCTAATGGGAGGTTGTGTTCGAGGATTCCCAACCTGAGAAGCATAAAAGCATAAAAGTATAGGAGCAAAACAATAATAGCTCCCAGACATATCAAGTAAGCCAAACAGGTAAACATATAAGCCTATGGACACTAGTGCTAGCCAAATATGCTATTAATTTTATTTTATAAGGAAAAGGAACATACCCAGTGCCACAAGAGCTCCCGCCTACGCAAGGTCTGGGGGGGCGGATGTACGCAGCCTTCCCCCTTCAGGGTATTAACCTGAAGAGAGGCTGTTTTCCAGTGCCCCCAACCTGAGGGTGAGGACTTCCCAGGAGGTCACCCATCCTGATACTACTCTTGCCCAAGCACGCTTAACTTCGGAGTTCTAATGGGATCCGGTGACGGCATATTGGTGCCCTCTTTGGTTATTAATTTTATTTTATATTTATTATATTTTCTCATGTCTTAGTTGGTCATATTTAAGCTAATAAATTTTATTATGATAAACTTGTAATTCTATGAGCTCGAATTTCATTAGACTCAGGCTTGACTCGATAAGCTTAATAAACCGGCTCAGATCAAACTCAAAATGAACTGATGTTTCCGAGCTTTATCACGATTGGCTAGGCACATTTACACTCTAGACCCAAATTCAAGCTTCTTTCGACTTTTTTTTTGGATCTTTTTTCCATCACAAGACACCTTGGAGGTTTGATATGAGGTCGTTGTGAAGGCGTGAGTCAGAGCTGATGATGCTACCAAAGTGAAAGTGATGTCAGGGCAACTAACTCTCCTTTTCATGTACCTGTACCACTTTTATTTCATCTCAATCCATGTCGTCGGGTTACGCGCGGAACCTAGTTGTATTGAACTTTATTTATAAGATAAGAGATTGGGTCAATCCATCTAGGTTAATAACACACTAGGGTCCATAACATACACGGCGCTCATGCATGGTGACACTAGGGTTGAGACGTCTCATGTAAACTCTCAATGTTATAGTGAAATTATTGTACTCCCCTCCGTAGATGTAGGTTTCGGCTAAACCGCAAAAATTCCGGCGTCCTTGAATTTACTCCTCAATTCCCTTTTGTATGTGATTGCGATTTCGATTTTAGGTCTCAATGTTTGTGTGTGGTCTTAACAAGTTTTCTAATTTTGTTAAGCACTCTGCCCGTGTTCAAGCGAAATGAAAACCCGATGATCATTTCATTCCTAGACTAAAACAAATTATAGTGCAAAGAAAAAACCAAAAGTCATCCAACACTAATTGCATACTAACTATGAATACAGAATACTATACTAAAGAAATACAAAATATAATATGTTTCAATATACGAGTTCAGTAAGAATTCTGTATTGAAATTGGAGTGGGAATTGGTTATTTTTTCCGATAATTAGGATACAAGTATTAAAAGGCATCAAAGTGAGAGACAGGACCCAAAGGCAAATAAACAGCCAAAATAAAAGTAATCCACCACTTATAGGAAAATAAACCCACCTGAAAGCGGAAAAGCCAACTAAGATCACATCACAGCAAAGCAAAAACAACAAAACACCGACATGCAACGCCTATTACTCAAGGGCTAGGAACCGCCATTGATGCCATCAAAAAGAGCTTGATTTCTTCCAGGAAGGTTTACACCACAAGGATCAGGCAAGGGAAGAGGAGAAGGCACTAGAAAATCCTAACTCTCACTTACGTTTGAAAGGAGAAAGGAATGAAGAAAGGTACAGTGCCAAGCACCCTCCCCCTATATATAGAAAAACAATGATCTGTGTGCAACCAAAGGAGACCAAATCACAGCCGTTCTTAAAGATGATATCAACAACTTATATTTGCCCAAACAAACACAAATTGGGCATTCACGATTAAGTCGTGTGGCAAGCTTCGACCCACAGGATCAAAGGAGAAGGACGACATGACTCAGGCAAGAGCAGGAGCCACCAGCAGCATAAAATTCGGAGAAGGGTGGCTAGGGCAGGGGCAAAAAGACCATAACAGTTACAAAATCCTTTTTCAGAACAGAATTAACCCCAAAGTTGAACTTATTTACGATTATGCCATTGACAAGTTTTCCCTTAAGTGAAACGCTGCGTTTTACTTATTTTGTCTATCCACTTAGGTGATTTATTTTGGCCTTGAATTAATTTTATAATTAATATATACATAAACTAATTATCAACAGAACTTGTATATGAACCTATTAGAAGACCTACATTAGGCAAGTACTACTAGGGTTACATATAATGTCTCCTTTACCCTTCTTGCTATGTTAGAAGCCTAACGGCTCTATTTTCATTACTTTGTATGCTCTATATATACCAATTCCAATTAAATGGTTGAAAATTATTGATAAAAAAGGTTGAAAGATGTTCGCAGTCGTAAAAAAAACACTTTTGTACTTATACAATTTTTTTCTAGAATACCATTTTAACGAGTTAATTTTTTGGGAAAATAGTCAATTATAAAAATTTTTCAAACCCTATTTAGGCGGGAGTCCTTGAAGGCACTGGGTTTGTTGTTGTTGTTGTTGCTGTTGTTGATTCAATTATAAAAGTTCAAACATGAAACCTTATGGTAATTTGTAATAAGAATATCCCTTTTCATTGTTGAAGTCAAATTTTGATTAGAAAAGTGCGATAATGGCCGTTACATCCTTAATTTTCCTCAAAAATGGTTATATACTGTTGTGTTGCAGGATTGGCCCCCACAATATATCCCGAAAACTCAAGTAAACGTTACAAATATGACCCTTCATATATATTAGTATTTTTTAATGATACAATACTAATACAGCGAATTATAAATATTTTAATTATAGAACACATTAACATATTAACAATTGAGAGTCTAAAAACTTTAACACCCAAAAATACAGGGCCCTTAAAATTTAGGGGGACACAAGCAGTGTTGTTTGGGGTTATGTTCGGCCTTATTGTGTTATATCTCAAATTTTTTAGTTTGAATTTCGAAGAGCGAGCTTGTGGTGGAATGGAGGAATACAACAACAACAGTGCCTCCAAGGGCTCTCGCCTAAGCAGAGTTTGGGGGGATAGATGTACATAGCCTTCCCCCGTCAGGGGGCTACCTTGAAGAGAGATTGTTTCCGAGGACCCCCAACCTGAGAAATTGGTCCGCAGCAATTGGCATGTGACCTGGGTCGGTCGACTACTAGTTAGTTGTGAGGCGGTGGCTGGCGGCTGCTCAGAGTTGGTGGTCGTGGGGTGGCGTGTTGGTGGGGATAGGGAGAGGGCTTGGTCTTGGTCTTGGTCTTGGTCTTGGTCTTGGTCTTGGTCTTGGTGGGTCCGGGGTATAGGATTGGTGATGCTGGTGGGTCAGGCAGGGGCATCGGTGGTGATAGGTCGTGGTCGGGGTGGTGGGGGTGATGGTATCTCAGGGATCAGGGAGGGCGGGGGAGGTGAGAGATGGAGGTCGTGGTAGTGGTGTCAGGGATATGGGGTCGATGGTCCAGGGGTCGGGGGGTGGGATGGGTCGGCTGGGTTCCAGTGGTGGCGGGTCCGGGGGTAAGAGAGGCGGAAGGATGGGTCATTGTCGGGGGGGGGGTGCGTGAGGGGTGGTCGCTGGTGGTTTAGGGGGGTTGAGTGGTTGAGCGGGTGGCCGAGTCGGGGTTGAGGTCGCCTGCGGTCTTGCTTCGGAGTGGTGCCGGTGGTGGTACGGGGTTTCGAAGGGGTGAGGGAGGAGGATGGGGTTCCTCTCTTGGGCGCCGCTGCTCCGGCGCTGCAGTGGCGCCGTCGTCCTTGCGTCACTGACAATGATGAGCCGGCCGCGTCGGCGAGATTGCCGACAATGGTGGCAGGCGTGGCAGGTGGTGTCGGAGAGCAGAGAGAGACGTCAGAGAGCAGGTTCGTCAGAGAGAGACGTTAGAGAGAGAGACGTTAGAGTGTGGTGGAATGGAGGAATATTACCTTTTTTTGCATAATTGGTAAAACTCGGAAAAAAGCACACAAGAGTGCAAGGGTTAGGCCCTCTGGGCTTGCAATATGGACCTTATATTTCAGGTTGGGTTAGTATACCCAATTTTTTATGGTTTCACAGTATTCCTCTGTCTCTCTATATTTATAAGGCTTTTGCTCGGTGATTAGAAAAAAAAAAATAGAGAGTGACAGTGTGGTGTGATTGCTTGCAAACCTCAAGTTTCAGATCTAGTGAAGTTCTTTACTTTCACCCGTTATTTTTTCTCTTATTTGAAGATTTTTCACCTAAACCACAAATATTTTTTTTCTTGCTTATATTCTTATTTGAAATTCATATTTGATTTTGGTATCAATCGAACTCAGTTCTTTAGGTATTTTCACTTCACATGTATATAGAAGCTTGTTGGAAAATTTATAAATTATACATAATGTGATGAATGCTAAAGCATTTTCGAATTGATGTGGAATGTTTGGCACACCCACTAGAATGCGAGAAAGGAGATGTGAAATAATGCACCAAATTGGTTATCTACCTCGAGTTTTGTCATATGAAATCGAGTTTTGAAACCCTCAGTTATCTTCCATGCAAGAACCTTTTAATCTTAATGTCAATGATAGAATTGATAGGATTTTAGGCTCCGTTTGTTTCGGCGGAATTACTTTTCCCACGGAAAATATTTTTCTTTGGAAAAGGTTTTTCATGAAAAATGTAATCCCCCTTTAAATTTTCTATTGTTTGTTTTAAAGGAAAATATGATCTCATCTTATGATATTCATTATTTGTTTTAAAGGAAAATATCTTTTATCAATCGTCCTATACTTAATCATAGAACAACATAAGTAGCAATATAATATATTTAAAATTATATAGGCTATGAGTGCTTGTGAAAAAGTTATATTTTAATAAAGAAATAGGGAAATCATTACTAAAGTACCTGAGGTTTGACTATTTGTCACATATCCTGATATTTTAATATATACAATGAGGTACCTTAAATTTGAATATTTTATTATCTAGGTACAAATAGTTTTTTGTTGCTTAGTTTGATGTAAACGTTATTTCTTAATTATAGTATTCATCATAGCGTTAATAGATAAAAATCTTTCAAATATAAAATATCATTCAGAAATGAAAACCAAATTGAACCACGTAATTCACTCAAGGATTTAAAGTTGACTAATCATTTTTCTTAAAATTTTTGTCTGACATTATTACCTCTATAATCTAGGATCTAGTCTAGTTATTATTTTGGTCTGATTTATATTCGAACTAACATATACCTTTGAAATTTTTTGTGTTGATTGGAATGATGACTTCCCTTCTTTCAAAATGAATGTCATTTTCCCCTACTTGAGGGAAACGTTTTTCCCTTGGAAAACCTTTTCCGTCATAAAATTCACACCAAACAACGGAAGAGGAGAAAACCAATTCCGGGAATGTATTTTTCCCGCAAAACAAACGGAGCCTTAGAATATTTGAAACTTTTTATCTTTTTCTAAGAGTATCGAAGTCCCAAAGAAAGAACTAGAGTTTTTATAGAGAACGAGCTTTTTGTAAGTGTTATAACGACATGATCCTTTGATTGGAGCATTAATCTTTCTCTTGCTACATGCAGATTCACTAAATTTGGCAAGATCTCCACTTTGAAAACGCGGATCTTCATTTTTTTTATCGACTTTACACGTATCTATTTGGGCTAATATTTGGACATTATGTGGCATAATTTTATTAGGATACTTTTTTGCCCAAATTAACAATTTTAATCCATTTTATGTACAAATTTAATCCATTATCCATAAAAATTACAGAAAACTTTTCTGTCTTTTGCTTGAAAAATAGAAAACTTCCTCACAAATAAAAGCATTTACAAAACCCCCTTACTTTTAAAAATTTATCACTTAACCCTCATGAAACTTTTTTAACCATTTTGTCCCTCAAAAGTGAGGGGGTTAAATGTTTAATTATATTTTTAGAATGGAATTTTATATTATTAGGCAAAAATTAGAAAATTTTATGTTTTTCCTAATAGAATTAAGAAAATTTTATATGTTTATAACATATATAATTGTTTTAGTTAATTATAGTAATGATATTATAAGTTTAAAAGATAAAAAATATTGTTAAAATTTTTATAAAAAATAATATAAGATAAAATATAATATTTTTGTTGATATTATAATGTCACTACTATATAATTAATTAAAATAATAATTTTTATAAATATAAAAAAGGTTCCCTTTTTCTATAAATATGAAAAAAATTTCTTATTTTTTCTCAAAATATAATCCCTACCTAAAAAAAATTTAAATATTTAACTATTTTATTTTGAGGGGCAAAATAGTCAAAAAATTATTTGGAGCAAAGTGATAATATTTTTAAAATGAGGGGTTTATGAGTGGTTTTATTTGTGAGGAAGGTTTTCTATTTTTGAAGCAAAAGTCAAAGAAGTTTTATGTAATTTATCCAAAATATTTTCTATTTATGTAAATTATATAATCCTATACAACTAATCTTCTTATTTATACGTTTGGGGAAAGTCAAAGTCCATTTCAAGCAACTTTTTTATTTTATTTTTATTAGAATGAGAAGCAACACTTTATCCAAGTTGACGAAAATATACTCAAATTGTCATATTTGTGTTCGGTTTTGGTATTTTTTAAAGAGAATTTGTCGAATTTTAAAGGTAGGTATGGTTAATAAAATTTTAAAATTTTAGAGTATTTATGTGATAAAATTTCTCTAACTATATTATACAAATTATTAAATTATAAGAATAGTATTAAATAATTATTTCTATAAATTAATGACAGAGTAATATTTTTGCAAAGTTAGAAATGTTAATGTTAGAGCAAATTTTTAAAAATTAAGGATTTTTTTTAGTGAAAGTCACCTAAATTTTAGGTGTGATTTTAAAAAATGATCAAAGTTTTAATTTTTCAATTTCACATTTGAACATTCCAAATTTTTCAATATGAAACTATTAGCATTCTTTAGTTTTTGCTGACTGAAATTTCTAAAAAAAGAAAATAATTCAAAAAATTAGAATTTACATTTAGAATATTTCAAATATCTAAAATTTTTGTAAATATTTAGAAAAATAACTTATATATTTTAAAAAATATTTTTTAATGCCATGTCGGAAAAAACTAACAGATGTTAACGATGTCACATTAAGATGTAACATTGAGAAGTTTTAAAAATTTTAAGTTTGATATTGAAAAATTAAAAAATTACGAAATTTTTAGTAAGAAAAACCCAAAATTTTTTGACTAGTATTCACTTTAAGTCACATAATTACTTTTACTGTAATTTTTCCTATCATAACAATAATAACACCCTTATAAAACTTTGAATATTACCCTAATAATCCGCATGTTGAAAATGGACCCATTTATCCTCAAAAATTTACAAGCTATATCAATATTTTCAAAAAAAAAATCAAGCGGATTATAAAAGAACAACAATAACAACAAACCCAGTGCCTCTAAGGGCTCCCACATAAGCAGGGTCTGGAGGGGTAGATGTGCGCAACCTACCCCCTTAAGGGGGCTATCCTGAAGAGAGGTTGTTTCCGAGGATTCTCAGCCTGAGAAGCTGGTCCGCAGCATAGAGCATGAAACCTGGCAGCAGGAGAGCATCCAAGCATAAGTAGGGTAAACACACAGCGAGCAAAATAACAAACTCAAAGCAAGCCACATCAGGTAGAAAAAAGATAAGATAAAGATAAGGATAGAGATGAAGATAAGTAGGCAAGTAGCAGCTCATGAAAGCAAGTACATAACCTACGTACCCCAAGAGGATGTCAAGCGGATTATAAAGAAGTTTCACAAAATTATGAAAAAGATATCTACAGATTAGCATAATAATGCATCATTTAACATTTTATGAAAAAAAAACCACAAGATTATGATAAAAAGACACTTATATATTGCTATAATTAACACTAGCCATTTCTAATAAAAATCTATTAAATTCCTGTGAAGGATGCCTAAATTATAAATCTTATAAACATCAGGGTATGTAAATGATAAAATCTTTTAACCTTAGAAAACCTCATTTTACATATCGAAAAGTCAGAATACTTGAATAATAAATTATCAAATCTCAATACCTAAGTGATAATTTCTCAGAAGCTTAATATTCCATTAATAATATCGGGGAAAAGACACACCAGGGTCTTGCCTTATTAGTAGAGGCAAGTAAGGGGACATAATATTACTTTAGGCCGAAAGATTTGAAATTCAATTCACCCCTTGAACCTCTTTTTAAGAAATTCCTAACTTAATTAATTCATGTGATTTATGAGTTGTTATATAAATTATAATTTACCAAATAACTAGATTTCTCGTTAATAAAAGATAATGGAGAGGGAAAGAATGTTGAAATTGGACCCATATCCTTTGAAAGATCCACCTAACACCCAAACCCAACTGCCAACTTTGGCCAGTCAAATTTGTCGCCCTTTATTCTTCCTTACTTGTATATATATAAACCCTCAATTTGCACCCATCATTTCTCTCTCTTCTTTATTTTCCTTCATTTATTCTCCCCTTTATTTCTTCATTTATCCTCTTTACCCGTTTCATTTTCTTCCCCAAAGTTTCAATTTTTAACTCTTTTTTTTTTTTGTATTTTGCTGCTGCTGCGCTGTTTGTTTGAAGGTTTGTTTTCTCTTACTTGGTTTCTTTTTTTTGTTGTTTTTTGTTGATTTTAGCGTTGACATTGGATTATCTGGTGAAAAATGCTGTTCTTAGTTTTACTTTTTCTTACTGGGTATTATTGTATTGTTTGATTTGATGGGTTTGTTTTGTTTAATGAAAATGAAAATAATTTGATTAGGTGTTCCTTAATTGATCTTATATTTGGGAGAATAAAGTATGTTAACAAGTGATGTGGATTTTATAAATATTGTTCTTTTTAGAATCATAACCATTTAAAAATGACCATTCTATAAAGTAACACTTCATAAATCTTGTTTTCATGGAAGCTTTTTTAAGGCATTGATGGGTTGTTGTCATTACAATAAAGTATATTAACTAATAAAATAATGTTAAAAATGGGGGACAGATTTTCTGGGTTTTGCAATATGGAGATTTGACAATTGACTTTTTGGAAACAAACAGCAGGAATCACGCCAGTCCCCAGTACTTTTCATACTTTTACATCTTGCATTACCGGTAAGGATTTCACGGGCGAGTTACTAAAAAATCTCAAAAAGAAGAGATTAACGGGTATAAGTTATAGTATGTTTTCCTCCTAATGCCAATTCTTTAGAATGAAACCCAATGTGGCTTACATGTAAACCTCGTGTATTCTAACTTTACGAGTTTGGTCTAAGTCCTGTTGAAATTTGGCACGTTAATCTCCTAAATCTAGCAATTGAAAGAGCATATTGGGTTTTTCATTGCTTATCTGGGTACAAAAATCAAATTGCCATGTATTTGTTTTCAGGGTTGACTTCTATTTTGATTGAAATATGCTTCTTTCCCTTCAATACCAATCAGAGTTTTGATCACACCCTTCATTTTTGTTCTTGAATTAGATTGTTAGAGCAACAGAAATTCAATAAAAATGTCACCTTTATTGGATGGAGGAGCTGCCACAAGCAACGGTACACTATTTGAAATTGGGGATTCAGAGCGACCAAGACCCATAAACATAGAGAGACAAAGATCTTTTGATGAGAGATCCTTGAGTGAACTCTCCATTACAAAGTCGCCTCGCCCATTTTATAGGAACAAAGAGAACTCTTCATCTAGGGTGTTTGAGCCTGTGGATAGCATTTACTCTTCTGGTGGGAGGTCGGGTTTCGATACCCCGAGATCAGAGAATGGGTTTGAGCCTCACCCTATTGTTACTGAAGCTTGGGAGGCCTTGAGAAGGTCGATAGTTCGGTTTAGGGGGTGCCCGGTTGGGACTATTGCTGCTTTGGATCACTCTGAAGAGAAGTTGAACTATGATCAGGTGAATTCTCTTTTCTTTTCTTGTGTATCTAGATCAAAGTAGTGTAACTTTTGTTTCATTTGATGGAAAATTTTGAAAGTTTTCATTGGGCACAACTCATGGTTATTAAACTCTAATCAGGATCTTAGAATTTTGCAGTTCTAGGATTCACAACATTGTCTACCGATTCCGATTTTATGTTGAAGTTGAATTTGTAGAATCTTACAATAAGATTAAACGAAACTAACGGATTGGATCATAATAGGATTTTGTGATTCTACCAATCCTATTTCGATCTCCAAGAAGAGTTTGTATTTGTATCATGTAAAATTGGTTTTGGGGACTCCAATCATATTTATGGAAACTTGTCGATTCGTGGTTTGTTAAAGACTCTACATGTGAGTCTAATATAAAATCCCATTGGAGGTCTAAGAGAGGAGAGATCAACATATAAGCCTAGCGAGATGCCTTACCTAATTTCGATTGGTTTTAGGATGAAACCTCACTTGGCTTATACGTGGATCTCATATATATCAAGTTCGTGAATCAGACCTGAAATTTTGTGTAGGCAGGCATTGAATTAAGCTGACTTTCGCATATCTATCAATGTAAGTCCTAACATTCTTCATTTCTTAAAGGTTTTCGTCCGAGACTTTGTGCCAAGTGCCCTAGCCTTCCTGATGAACGGGGAACCAGAAATAGTCAAGAACTTTCTGATGAAGACGCTTCGGCTCCAGTCATGGGAAAAGAAGGTTGATCTATTCAACTTAGGAGAAGGCGTGATGCCTGCTAGTTTTAAAGTACACCATGATCCAGTCAAGAAATCCGAGACATTGGCTGCTGATTTCGGGGAGGCTGCAATAGGAAGAGTGGCTCCCGTTGACTCGGGTTTCTGGTGGATTATTCTACTTCGCGCTTACACAAAATCAACAGGAGATTCTTCGCTTGCTGATATGCCAGAATGTCAAAGGGGGATCCGTCTTATTCTGAGCCTGTGTCTCTCAGAAGGGTTTGACACTTTCCCAACTCTACTTTGTTCAGATGGGTGTTGTATGATTGATCGGAGAATGGTGAGTTTCTTACCTGTTCTTATTGTTTCATGATATTTGACATCAATATGTTACTACTGTAGTGTTAGGTAAATTCCCAAGAATTGCGTTCGATTTAGATCCAAAAGAATAAATATGAAACAAATTGAGAACAGAAGAGTGAAAGAGAAAACAATAACATAAACATTTAAGTGGAAAACCTTCAAATGGAGGAAAAATCATGGATGAAGGAGAGAATAATCCACTAATAATCTGAATGAAAAATACACAAGAGGCTTCACACAATTTTACTCAAAAAGGTAGAAAGTTGAAAACCCTACTGGGTCTGATGGGTCGAGGCAACAACAAAGGTTCATACAAGCGCTTTTATGCGGATGCTAGCTGATGTAGTTCTTATAGATATAATCTTGCAGTTATCTTATCTCTGTGTCATTATTGTAGTCATAATATCTTTCTACATTTGAAATCTTATCACTTTTTGCTGTTGATTTTACAAGGATCTTATTCTACTGATGGTCCATCATTAACATCATGGATTCATGAACTTGATAATTGCGTTTGTAGTCTGAGCAACTTGCAACACAGTCTTATTATATGGCATCAAATTAGATACGGTAATCGATGTATGAGGCAAATACCCAATAACTAAATTCAATTTCGATGCAAAAGAATAGATCTAAAAGAATTCTTTCCATTCAACACTAATTATTGACCTCATATGTGTATGCCGGCTTTGCAGGGTATTTATGGGTACCCTATAGAAATACAAGCACTTTTCTTTATGGCATTGAGGTGTGCCTTGCAACTACTTAAACAAGATGGGGAAGGAAAAGATTTCACGGAGAAAATAACCGAACACCTCCACGCGTTAAGCTACCACATGAGAAGCTACTATTGGTTTGACCTGAAGCAACTCAACTCTATTTACCGTTACAAAACCGAAGAGTACTCTCACACCGCGGTCAACAAGTTCAATGTCATGCCAGATTCGCTTCCTGACTGGGTCTTCGATTTTATGCCATGTCGTGGTGGATATTTCATTGGGAATGTGAGCCCGGCGAGGATGGACTTTCGTTGGTTTTGTTTGGGAAATTGTGTGGCTATCTTGTCGTCTTTGGCTACTCCCGAGCAGGCTTCTGCTATAATGGACTTAATTGAAGCGCGGTGGGATGAGCTTGTGGGTGAAATGCCTCTTAAGATAGCGTATCCGGCTTTGGAAGGTCATGAATGGAAGATTGTGACCGGGTATGATCCGAAGAATACTAGGTGGAGTTACCATAACGGAGGGTCTTGGCCAGGTCTGTTGTTGTTGCTATGTTCTCTTCCTTGCTTTTGTTGCTACATGGCACTTATACAAACCATGTATTCTAAAAGCTTAAATTGTTAGGTACAGCTTAAGGGCTACTTTATATTTAACTTGCACCTCCATTTTCAAGTTGGAGCTCGGCTTATTATAGGTTTAGGATAGACTTGGTTGAGCTTGAATCCAGCTTATCAAGTTCTGAACTAAACTTGTCTTAGTTAGTCTCAATTAAGCTTGATCTGGACTAGTTTGAGCTTATTTAGCTCAAGCTTGGCCTTATCTAGGCTCAAATTAGGCTCAGTGGGCATATTTAAGCTAATAAATAGTTCTTAAATATATTTATTTACATTCGTTTGGGTTCGTGAGCTTACTAACTTGAGCTTTACCGAGCTCAAGCTCAACTCAGTTAGCTAAATAGGGCGATTCTTTCGAGCTTTATGACGAGCTGGCTAGCTAATTCAAGCTTGAGCTCTGCTAGATGTAGGCTCATGCTCGGTTCGGTTGAGCTTAAACCTATCTTGGCGGGTTTTAAATTTGGGTTGTCTTATCGAAGCTCATTTAAACTCAGCTTGTTTGAGCTTGTTAGACTTAAATTAGGCTTGATTAGGCATGTTTAAACTAAGAAATACAAACTTTATGTAAGCTCGCTGAGGCTGGCAAGCCTACAAGCTCGAGCCTTGCCTTTCAAATTTTATTACGAGCCTGCTTGCGAGACACCCCCTAGTGACCCAACTACCCCCCGTGCAGTGTTGCTGTGGCTTCTGACAGCTGCGGGCATCAAGAGCGGGCGCCCCCAGATAGCAAGGCGAGTAATCGAGCTTGCTGAAACGCGACTGCTGAAGGATGGATGGCCCGAATACTACGATGGAAAGCATGGTCGGTACATCGGGAAACAAGCAAGAAAGCACCAAACATGGTCAATAGCAGGATACTTAGTTGCAAAAATGATGCTGGAAGACCCATCTCATATTGGTATGATCTCCCTTGAAGAAGACAAGCAAATGACTCCCCTTGTTAAGAGATCTGCTTCTTGGACTTGCTGATCATTTGTCAAGGTAATAAGTGTTATTGTCAGAACAACAATGTGATTCATGAAAGAAACGGTTTTTTTTTTTTTAACAGAATTTCAATTTCAACAGTTGTCATTTTTTTCTGAATCACCACAACTTTTCAATGTTTTAGAAAACTAGTTTCAAAGGTTTAAATATTTTTAATCAATCACCTATATTAACCTTATTGGTATTTCATTTGGATTACATGTGTAACTTTGCTTCGATAATTCGATTAAAATCATGGAAAATTTAATACTTGTCAATTTTAGCTTAGTTGGTAAAGAATTATACGGTTAAGATAGCTCTACACGCAGGTTCTAATCTCTGTACACTCAAACATGTAATGAGATTAAAATTTGCACATATATATCATTCAAGAGTAAATTATTTTACAAAGTGAGCTAATATCAACATGTATGTATATCTTCCCATTTCTATATAAGAAAAAGTAAAATTACACGTCTTGCCTCAATGGAAGCTAACGGCGTTAACATATGTGGTTGATTGGAAAAACTTATACTTTTGAAGGCGGTGTTTTGAAAAATTAAAAAGTTGTGGTGATTAAGTGAAAAATAACTTCTTTTAAATGTGATATTCTATATTTACAAAAAAAAAAAAAAAACCCTATAATTTATAGAACAGAATAGCTACTAAACTGTCTGGCAATGACATTATCACTCATTTTTCACTTGCTTTTCAAAAGGTTTGATTTTTTTTTTTTTTTTTGGATGAAATATTACAACAACAACAACAGTCCCGGTGCTTCAAGGGTTCCTGTCTAAGTAGGGTCTGGGTTTTCAGATGAAAGATTAACTTTGGTTTTTTGGTGTTTTTAACTGATATGAAACAGAAAGATGGGGTCTTGTGATGACCCAGTTTTGTAAACTCAATGTTATATATTGGTGCTACTAAATGATGTATACACATGGTATTAATGGACTGAAGAAGATTTGATAACTCTATGTTGATATCTTGTTTTTATTACCGTTAAGATTATTGGACTTATTTTTATTATTAGACTCTTATTTTGAATCGTCAGACTTTGGAATAATGGTGTCAGTAAGAATGTATAAATTTTGGATGGTTAGACTCATCTCGTGTTAACTACTTATCAAAGGGCGAGATGTGTTGGGTTGAAGCTCAAGAAATATCTCCATGTATAACTATAACTCGGGTCGCGAAACTTGTTGGGTCATTAAGGAGTTGATAGATTAGAGCTTGCAAGCCCTTGCTGAGACAAGCCTGAATGCATGCTAAGCTCGAGGCTCAACTCGTTTGCATTAAGCTTGGGTCGGGCTCAGCTCAATTAAGCTCAATTTAAGCTAGGCGGGTTTCAAATTAAGTTTTCAATATTTACGCTTATTTAAGCTCAACTTCGGCTTGTTTAGGCTTGGGCTTTGCTCATTTAGGTTCAAACATGGCTTGATTTGGCATTATTTAAACTAACACATTATATTAAGAAAGACTTGTTTACGCTCGTTTATTCTCCCTAGCCTATGAGCTCGAGCTTAACTAGGCTCGAGCTCGGCTCATTCAACTGAATGAGCTAGCTTGGCTCGGCTCGAGTATAATGTGAACAAAGCCTTTCGAGCTTTATAATGAGTTGGCTTGTGAGGGGTCTTTGCTGGGCTCATTACTCCCTTAACCCTGAATGCCAGGCCCAATGGATCAAGGGCCTAAATAAATTTTTGAACCCAAAAGGTGATATCATCTAATCATCATGATCCAGCTTTTGTTTTTGTTTTTGGTGTTCATTCAATTATTAAATTCTCAAGTTATGATTGCAACTCTACAAGTAGTTTACCTAAAAATTATATATTTAGTTTGTCTTAGTAAACTTAGACGACCTACTGGACACTTGTCAATGTCATAAAATTCATCCTCCAATCCGAACGATAAAACTTATTTGGTTATGACAGCTATAAACATGTATTAAAATGAGTTAAACTCTAGCAATTAGACGTTCAGATAATATATTCATTCTTTAACTTCTTATTCTAAAATGTATGTACTAGTAAGCTTTTTTTTAGACATGATCCTCATACAAATATACACACCCAAATCTTATATTTATTGTTATTCACGATACCATTGAGAATTCCAAGTAGAGCAATTTCTTCAATAAACCAATAACTTCTTAAGGTTTGTTCAACCAAGATATACATATTATTCAAATTTTAAAGACGTTTAGAATATAAAGAAAAACATTTAAAATTAAAATTTTTTTTTGTTTTTAATCAGAAATTTAAAAAAAAAATTCTTCAAAATAAAAATATCAGTAAAAATTATTAAAAAATTCAACCTAAAAAATCATATATATTTTTTTTGATCAAACAAGTAAAAATGACCAAGATTAAAAATCTTATTTTAAAGGATTAATTTAGCAATATAGCACCATTTAAAAAGAAAATTAGTAATTTGACATGCCAACAAAAAAATTTAACGAAATGGCATATTTTACTCTGCAATTCTTACGCACGCTATTTCATACACTGCACGACATTTGAAATAGGGTACAAAACTTGCACCCTATTTTAATTGAGACTAATTTATAAAACTATCACAATTAAAAAAAAAAAAAAAGTGCATAAAGCATACACACCATTTGAAATAGAGGGCGTAAGCCAATGAATGGAGTACATAAAATGCAGTCCATTAAATGGCGTGCATGTTTTAGTACATAAATGTACTCCATTTGAAATAAAGCGAACGTTTTGTGTAAGTTTGATAAATATTCCTAACTTTTTTCACATCATTCCAAATGATGTGCGTAAAAATTATACAATAAAGAGCATTATTTTTCTAAAATCTTTTGCTATTATCAGATTTTTATTTTTTTTAAATGATTTCATATTGCTAAATTAGTCATTTGAAAATTCCTCTAATCTCAGTACTTGCAAAGTCAAACTCCATTAATGAACAAAACTGCGTTATCAGGATGATCGAAATTAAAGGAGTCCCCTTGAATCGGATCATCAAAACCCAACCGCCTCTTTGACTCGCCAATCCCCTATCTCAATTTCACACTTCCAAACCCTAATTTTCGCACTTTCTAGCGAATTCTATAGAGATAGAGATGAAGGGAGGAGGGAAGAAGCCGATTCAGGCGGCGTCGGCGTGGCTCCGGCGGCAGCCGCCTAAGGTGAAGGCGTTTCTCGCGGTGGTCACCGGCATGGCCGCTCTTGTGTTTCTTCGCATGGCGGTTCATGATCATGATAATCTCTTTGTCGCCGCCGAGGCTGTTCATGCCCTCGGTATCTCCGTGCTTATCTATAAGCTTACAAAAGAGAAGACCTGTGCTGGTTCGTCATTGTTATTTTCTCTCTCTTAGGGATTGGATTGTTTCTCTGTTTGATTGGTTGATTTTTGAGTCGTTTAGGGTTTTTTTTGACGTTTGATTTTGCATTTTTTATTTGGATTTAACTGTTCTTTTGCTGACTTGAGTTGTTTTAACTGGCGAAGGATTAAATTGATTCGTTGTTAAGCCTATGTAGTGATCTGATGTTGAAATTGAGGTGAATTTCTGGATTGATGATGTTGACAAACCGAATTAGGTTATTATATGATTCGGCAATTGCTTAATGGCATTCCTTCTGCTTCCAAGATGCCAACTTTATATCGCGAGGTCCAATTCAGTTCTCTGTTGGTAACGATTTGTGCTTCATAGTTCATGCAATGTGCTGCTTTGCTGTTTTGTAATGCGGAAAAGTTTGCGCTTTTACAGTAATTAGATGTAGTAGTGTAGAGCTAAAGGAAATGAATCATTATTCATATGCTCCTTATTGAAAGTGTTTCTTTGAGGTCAGATTTTGTGTAACAATAAGGCTTTGTTTGTTTTGACGGAAAGCATTTTCTGTCCCAATTCTATTGATTTTTTGCACAACTTTGTAGCAACAACCACAAATACGGAAAGTGTTCTCCTCCATTAAGGGGAAATTGACTTTCCCTCAACGAGAGGGAAAAAATTTTCCTTCGCTTAGGGGAAAACGTATTCCGTTGTGATCTCACTTCAAATACTTCACTTCTACCTCGACTTGGCTAAGCGTGCCAAGTACAAATTTATAGAATGAAACTATTTTCTTTAATTGGAAAGAAAAGAATTTTGAGAAAAAGTATTTCTAATTGAAAATAATTTGTAAAGAAAAAAAATTTTCATTGATCCAAAAAGAGCCTAAATTTATTTTGACCTGAAGGTCACTGTTTTAAGTTTTAGAAACAATTTCTCCATACAAAGTGAGGTTAAGACTGTTGTATGTCTGACACTCACCAAATTCTACTTTGGTGGGAGCCTTTTATGCGTCTTTGATAAAGAAAGTTGCTTTAAGTTCTAGGGGGCACATTTGTATGAATTGTGCGCAGTCGATTTGAATTTAAGCTAAATCTTTGTGCTTTCTGTAAACCGTTGCTGGATCCATTTGATGCTCAATTTTGAAATATCATAACTTTTCTGCTTGTTCATTTCAAGCTTCCTATTCTTGTTAGCTGGACTTGTACTGCAATTTAACACCGATTATAAGCTCACTCCATTGTCCATCGTTGTAGGACTTTCACTCAAATCACAGGAACTTACAGCTATCTTTTTAGCTGTCAGATTGTACTGTAGCTTCGTTATGGAATATGACATACACACTCTACTAGATACTGCTACGTTGGTGACTACGCTCTGGGTTATTTATATGATTCGTTTTAAACTCAAGTCCACGTATATGGAGGAAAAGGACAATTTTGCTATTTATTATGTGGTATGTGTTCGATTGTCTTTGTCCTCTTTTTTCCCTATAAACAAATTTGTAGTTCTTGTATGTGATTCGAGATTATGTCATGAATTTGCGTTGGATCCCTTGGTCCCGGAACAGGTGATAAGTGTTCCATACATGTTTTATTTGAACCCAGTTGTTGGACTCACATGTACGTGTTATGGTATGTGCTTGGTGATGGGAAGTTTCAACTTGGAGAATGACAAATATTTTCTGAAAGCTTGAAAGCTGGAAGCTGGGACCTTGCAATTCGAACTTCTACTGCTCTAGTAATTATAAGTTGATACTATTTTTTTATCGAAAAAAGAAATATATTAAGAGAGAGAATTTACAAAAAGTTAAGAACAAGGCGTCCTTACAAACGTGCAACTATAAAACCATGAGCTAATAACATAAAGCTCTCATATCTTTTTATAAATCAGTTAAAGCTATGTCAGGAAAGCCCTCAAAATTCTTTGTTCAAAGAGCTCCTAAAAAGACTATTTTTTGCATAAGAAATTAATCGGTGTATGCTGGTTTTTAAAAATTCTAACATTCCTTTCTAGTCAAATATGTCAAAGAACTGCAATCTTGGCCGTGGAGAATAGCAATAAAACGTCTTTTCTCTTTTCTATGCCATGGAACTTAATTAGAAGGATACACTCAAATGATCTTGGGCTTACCCACATTGGCCAAAAATAGAGAATAGTTTGTACCGTAAGTCCCAATTCATAGCACAATGCAAAAATAAATTTCAAAAAACAGTAATCTAACCAATTATTACATGGCGTTCCCAAATAAAGTTATCCCTTGTTACATGGTCCTCTTTTAAAGTGCCTCTGAAGCCTTCTTGAAGTTTATGTAAGATGGTTAGTTGTCTTTTTCCCCATGAGTGAACTATAGTTACTTGTTAGTTCTTGTTGCACATTACCTCATATTGAAAGACAAGACCCTTTGACCTTGAGATGGTTCTTTTTAGTGGCTTTGTTTAATCTAAATTACTCGGAAATCTAAATTACTCAAAAATCTAACTGTTGGTTTAAATTAGGAGCTAAGGACTAGTTGAGACCCTCTTGGTTGTTATATTCTGTACTAGAAAGACCTGGAGTTTATGTTTGTGTATCTTGTTGGATCATTTCATATATGGATTTCCTCTTGAGTCACCGTAGTGTGATATCTTGAGCTATCTGATGTTATAGATTGTCTTACTGGCCTTTTGCTTCTTTTTTTTTCTTTTTTTTTTGGGGTTATTTGCGCCAAAGATCCATATACTTTGCCTATTGTGTCAATTTATTTCTCGTACTTTTAATTGTGTCAATTTGGTTAAACGATTTTTATGGTCCTATCACTGGTTGGTTTAAATTGGGTCAGCAGGTGGGTCAAATTTGGTTACTTGCGTGTAACATGATTGTGCTATTGAAAATTACTTCATTAACTTAACTTTAATTTGACCATCGATGTAAATTGTATATGACTAAATTGACACAATTAAAAATATAAGGACTAAATTGACATAGTAGATTGCAGGGACTCATGGCGTTTATAACTTTTTTTTATTTTTGTATTTTGTCTAGATCTTGCATGTAGGATGTAGTCGGATTTGATTCTGTATTGAACAATGGGTGTAGGTGATACCTTGCGCTATTTTGGCTCTTCTTATTCATCCTTCAACTGCCCATAATTTTATCAATAGGATCAGCTGGGCTTTCTGTGTTTATCTAGAAGCTGTTTCTGTATTGCCTCAATTACGCGTGATGCAGAACACAAAGGTACGCCATAGTCCTTTTATTATAATTTCAGTAAGTGGCTGCTTTTGTAGCAAGCCCAAGTTGATGATATACTTAGGGTTGTAAATGAACCAAACATTTGAAATTGATTAAGTCTCGTTCGTGTTTATTTTGGGGCATTCGAGTGGGCTTAATGAACCTAACTAGTTGAGCTTGAATAGGAGGTTCTCGGCTCATTAGCGGTTGTGAATAGTTTGATGAGGGCTCGTTAAGGGTTGACAAGGACTCATTAACTACTCGTTAACAGTCACCAGTAGATTGTAAAGTGGTTCGCTAATGGCTCGATATTAACTTGAATAGCTATCGAACTCAATTCGATACCAGGATCAGCTTTGTTACAAGCTCGATTTCTACCAATAACGAGCTTGGCTCAGCTCGATTGGGCTAACTAGCTAAGTCGAGCCGAGTATCAAAAACAATAATATCTTATCAAACTGAGTTCAAAAAAGGTTCAAAAGCTCGATAAGAGCTCTTTCAAATTCGAGGTCGAGAAGCCTTATCGAGTTCAAGTTTGAACAAGAGGTTGCTCGTCTCAACTCAACTCATTTACACCCCTATTTAGTGAGCCTGCCTGAGAAAAGATTTGCGCTTGTGACAGAAAACTATTGGGAGTGTGGTATGTATGGTACATATTTTGTATAATGGATCAATTCTCAGTAAAATCTCTCTTTTTACAGATTGTTGAACCATTCACAGCTCATTATGTATTTGCTTTGGGAGTGGCAAGGTTCTTTAGTTGTGCTCATTGGGTTCTTCAGGTACAGTCATTCTAATTGCCAAATTTCTGAGGTCAATCAAATACAGTGTGCCTTTTTGTTATAGATCTAAGCTTTTTTATTGACGTTGCTTTTATAATCGGAATGAGATCTTGATAGTTGGTTTAATATTATGCTTCCTTCTTACTTTGTATACATCTAACTTTTATGAACAAGACACGTGCACAATCAACGATTTTCTTTACAGGAAATTTACACTTTTGTCTAGTGAAGAAAATATTTTTCTCTCTTTTTCTGAAGCATATGCCATCGTGCTTAGTGCACACTGCAAGAAAACGTACCATAAGTTTTGGTTGCTATAAATCTTCTGATTAGTCTCTCAGTGTCTGAATATGGGAACCAAATCAGTTAAACCTGCCATTACTTTGTGTGAAATAAGTCTATCTTCCCAAGAAAAGAGCAAAAGAGCAGTTAGAACAAAAGCCAACGAGAAGAAGACAGTAAAAGACTTTTCCTATTTATACTGAAAACAGCAGTCGAGATGGGTAAAAATCTCTCTAGTTCTCCCTAATATCGAAACATAATAAAAAATCTCAAAATTTGACAATTTTACAGAACTGTACTCTCTTCCGATCAAGGGCTGCATGAGATTTTACCATGTAGACGTGTGCATCTGCTGTTTTTTGCCCTTGTAAAACAATTTACTATGGAGTGCAGTGCACTACTTTGATTTTGTACCCAACCCCACAACAACAACAACAACAACAATCCTAGTGCCTCAAGGGCTCCCGCAAAAGCAGGGTTTGGGGGGTTGATGTATGCAGCCTTCCCTCTTCAGGGTGTTAACCTGAAGAGAGGCTGTTTTCGAGGACCCCGTACCCAACCCCACCTAGTGGATAAAGATCTAGATTGTTGTTGAGTGTTCTGTTTATGCAAGAACTAGGCTCTGTTTGTTTTAACGGGATGCAGAAATTTTTCTTTATAAAATATGTTCAATGTTATTTTCTTAAATAAAATGGTTTCTTTCTATAAATTTATATGATTTTCATGCTTGGTCAATTTGAAGTTGGAAGTAAAGCATATGATTTGAGATTGTCAATATTTTCTTGTTATGAAGGAAAATGTTTTCGCCTTTCGTCAAAAGGAAGTCAATTTTCCCTCAACGGAGGAGAACTTTCCTTTACTTATAATTGTTGTTATAAAGTTATGTAGAGAAATAATACAAATGAGACAGAAAAGGTTTTCAAAACAAAGGGAGTCTCACTATTTGCTGTCTTAAACTGGCAGGTATTGGACACTAGAGGCAGGTTGCTGACAGCATTAGGGTATGGGTTGTGGCCGCCAATGGTACTCCTAGCAGAAATTGTTCAGACATTTATCCTTGCCGATTTCTGCTACTACTATGTTAAAAGGTGAGTTATTTATCTTGTTAACTACAATGGTGGACGTTGCAGATGTTGCAAATTGGCTGTAGAGATCACGTTTGGTTTTCCAACATAAGTTGTTATTAAGCCATGTCCGCAAAAAAATTGAATTAATGGTCATACACCTGTTTGGATGTTGGTGGGTCAGCATGAGTAGTGTGTAATCTCTTTAGAGCAACTCCACTGAAGAGTTAAAAACTTGAACCGTTGGGTGGATGACATGACAAACAAATGCGTCCAAAAAAAATGAGCAGAAATGACAAATATTTTAAGGTCAAAGAAATGAATGTTTTTTTTTTTTTTTTTGGGATAGAAAAAAGAGAATATTAAGAGAGAAAGAATGTGGAAAAGGGTTAAAATTACAAGATGCAACAAAAAAAAATCATGAACTAAGATAATATAATGCCCTTCAGTCCCTTTGCAAATAAGCACATTGGCAAAGCCTCCAAAACTCTTCTTTGAGAGAACTGCTAAAAAGACCACCTTCACCCATAAGAAATTAATTAGTGTATGTTATTAGCTGTTTTTAGCACACATTTATGTGAATCATTCAAACAATTCTACTAAAGTGGATACCAGCCCTCCTAACAAAACTACTTGTGCGAACTACATAAGTGCGTTATTAAGTAGAAGCTGCCTAGAAATTAGGATGCAGGAGAGATCGCACCCAAGTTGTAGCACGGGCTTTGGACCTTGGTTTGAAAGAAGACCCAGGCTGAAGAAAGCATAAGCTACAATAGCCTGATTTTATTATTGATTACTGCTCAAACTCTTCAATTAAGAATATATTGTTTAAGTTATATACCTAATAGGAGTCTAATTATAATTATAGTTGTAGGAACTTTTAGTTTATTTGCTCAATTAGAGTTGAGTAGTAATTCTAGTTATTTTAAGACTCTTTTTGGTTTCATATGAAGAGGCTTTCTTCTCATTATGAGGCAGCTTTTGATTAATAAGAATTTGGTATTTGATATTGTTTAGTATTTGTTGTTATCTTGTACTTTTAAAGAAAAAGTAATCGTAGCCCTTTTCATCCGGCATTGCTTTTACAATTAGAATCAACGGGTAAGGAAGGTCTTTGAATTTTGTGTTTGATGCGCTTCCCCCACCTGTGCTGCATCAATTTGTCTCTATGATCTTACTTGTAAAAAAAATGAGTGAATCTTAAAAAATATGGTTGGTGTTGAACAGTTTGGTAGGAGGACAGCTGGTGCTGCGGCTTCCATCAGGAGTGGTGTAAATCTTAGTTCAGATGCCATCCATGCAGCTACTTGAATTCAGGTGCTTTTCTTTTTCTTTCGTTTTTTTTTTTTTCAGGGCAGTGAGTGTCAGATTTTCCCATTTGCTTGAGTATTTACTGTATATCCTCATACTGGTTCAGTATACTCATTTTGAAACCACCACTCACTCTCCCTCTATCTCTCTCTCTCTCTTGCACGCACGCATTGTAAGGTCATATTCGCTTTGTTAGTTTGAGGGGTTCATCTGTCCAAACTAGGATTATTGAATTGAATCCGACCGAAACCAATGAGTGTGCAAACATCAAGTGAAGGATCGGATTGGATAATTGCTGGCTGATCTGATCTTGAATTGAATTATTCTGTCTGGATCTGATTAGACCTTGAACTGAGTTATTCTGTCCCGATGGGATCAGACTTAAGATGGACAAAGGTGCAACTCGGTTTGGTCTGATGGATTTTGGACTTGTATTTGAATGATTGCTGATAAGAGAAATCTTCCATTGCAAATCCTTGATATTTGTATTAGTGTAGAAGTTATATTACAGCTGGACAGTTACAGATACACATGAAGATAGACATTACATAATATAAAGTGCAAACGGGAGATTTACAAATGCAAAGATTGCTCCAAAACTTGAAAATAAGTAGGTGAGTAGGGCCTTCATAAAGATATCAGTATATTGAGAAGAATAAGGCACATGGAGGACTTGAACCTAACCAAGGGCCACGTCATCCTCAACAAACTGAACTCAAATCTCAAAAATGTTTGGTGCGTTAATGTCGAATAGGGTTACTAACGAGATAAGTGGTGCTGACATTACCACAGCAGACAATGGGTGGAGGCCAAGTCATGGAGAAGGGAACAGATCCAAATAGTGTTGCAACAACATTCGGAATTGCACAGTACTCAGCCTGGGTACTAGAGAGAAATGGTATGCTAGTTTAGTAGACCAGGAAACAAGATTGGAACCCAAATATATATATATATATATATATGCTAACCAAAAGTAGAATGACAAGTTTTGGGGCAACCTACGTAATCAGAATCAGTATAGGTAATGAGATAGTCGGTGACTGATGCATTGATGTAAAGTCCATGACACAAAGGTGCCACAGAGATGCTGTAGAGTTTCCTTAATGCCCTTAAAGTGAACCTTTCGAGCAGGAACACCTGTTGAATAACAAAGGTGATGTTAGTTTGAGTGAAGGTAAGACACTGGAACACACCCAACAATGCTGCAATAAAATGACGGATTGAAAACAGGAGAGCTTTCAAACGTAGCTTCATCTTACGATCAATAGGAGTAGTGTTACTCATACCACTGCAACAGCGATCAATCAAGTTGGGGTGTGATTAATAGTGTTCAAATGATATGTGATTGACCACTCTATTTAGAGGACTGATTATATTGGGTTGCGATTGATCGCATTCAAATTCCCATATGCCATTGATCTCACTATTGACCTAATTGACCTTGTTCTAAAATGTTTGAAAAATAAAGACGGATTTAAGTCGCGGTCTAAAAAAATGCCAAAATTGCGGGATTAAATGCATCCTTGTTTAAATTTGGAAGATCATGATAAAGTTTAAAGATTTAAAGTATTACATGCCACAAACCTCCTATAAATAAAAGGTAACTCATCCATTTGAATGTAGTTCTGTCTAGTTTAATTCGAGTTTAGAGTAACAAAAGAAATAGGGTGAATACTGGAAGAACTTTTAGAGTATGAAGGACCTTTTCTTCATTGCAATGTGGCGTGGTTTTTGGATTAGCGCTTGGTGTAGTGATTTCACTTATAGTTCCGAGGAAGTGGTTAGATGTGTAGAGAGTATCCAATGTGGTCTAATTGTTGCACCAATCGAGACATGCCATTTAAATAACCTAATATAGCTATATAAATAGGTCAAGTTATTTGTGAATGGGTTGACTCAATCCAATTCTAAATTTAACTCAATTATTGTAGCATATAAATTGATAGTCGACAAGTCTAACCTCCTGCAATTGACGAAGCGTTTTAGATTAAAGCAATGGAAAAGGGGTCACAGGAACTTTTCATTTCCGTCTACTCCCTCTGTCATCACTCTCTAGTGAAAAGTAGGTAAGAGGCGAGATATACCCAACCCGATCAGGGAAAGCCACAACCGGATCAAGTGCATGACTCGCAACACCTAAATCGAGATATTGATCGACCATTGCCTACTTGTTAGGTTAGATTCATTTCAGGCTTAGATCGTGAGGTAGGAAGTGAACCAGTATGATGTTCAAATGTTTAGAGAACTAAGCTCTTGTCAAAAAGCAAATAGATTTAGGAGGGCATAAATGCAAGTTCGTTGGTCTAGAAAGTTAAAGTTATAAGAGAGGTAAACTAAGTGAAACAATATACCGGTATAAACTTCTCAATCTAAATTTAACTCGAGTTAGGATACCCAATGTGAACGTGCTATCTTGATATTATATTTTTGTTATATCGTGTCAAATTTTAGCAATTTTTGTTAGAAATTTAGGTGAATCATGTAACATCAATATCAAGTATAGGAGACTTATAAAATATAGGATAAAAGTTACTGCATTGTGGAAGACCTTTGCCCTAAAGTCAAATTTGCCATAGTTGTGGTACAATTGGCTATTCAGTCATCGATCCCCAAGGTTAACGTGGTGACTGAAACACCCGGGTACGCAAAAGTTACGGTATGGGAGAGCCTCGACCAATTCCCAGTAACATAAATGGAGTCGAATAGATTTATAAGAGAAAATAACTTAGAGAGAATAAATCAGTTTATTGTTGGCTAGAAAGGATGAGAGAATTATGGGAAAATTGAATAAGCGAACCACAACATGATTTTTCCAAGTATTCTCACAAATCCAAAGTAACCTCTTAGATTTATATGTTAAAATCTTAATATACAACAATGACCATAATGATGGTGAAGAGTAATAGAATTGTAACTTATGAAAGCAGATTAATGTGGAATATTAAGAGTCCAATTTAACAGACTTAATTCAATATCTAAAATGGTAACAAACGGTTATATAAAATACACTGGATGATGTAGCACGTAAAAGTGGGAATTTAGAAAACGGAAGGTTCAACAGCCTTTCTTTAAATTTCTGTTAAAAAATAATAAAAACAAAGGTGAAAATCATTTAACCTAATTCTCTCAGCTCAAAAATAGAGAAAAAACACATAAAAGGATCAATATATCTAAAATAATTGAACTAATTAAAATTTTAAGTCTTTCTCTTATTTAAATAGAGGAGATAATTTATCTAAACTAAAAGACTTAAAAGATAAATTTAAAAACAATTAATAGTTGTCTAAAATAACTAGTAACTATCTCTTAGTCTAACAACTAAATAACATAATATATGTCAATCTTCTTAAGTCATTATCTAGCCGTGTCTTCTATCAACTCGTCAAGTAACCCATTTCTTCAAGAACCCGATCCGTCAAAATACAGGTTCCATCACCGGATTATCTTGATAAATGAGCAACCATCAAACATTCTATATGAGAAAACATGACTTGTCCCTCAGGGACATAGTCGCGATGTTCTCCGATCATCAACAACATGACCCGAGTTCAATTCCGACAAGACAGAAATGGTGTTCTCCTTTACAAGAAATTCATGGGGTTTATTCCCTCCTCGGACATTACCATTATAAAATAAAATGGAAGACAACATAACTTGATACCGAATTTTAAAACATTTGTAACAGTTGTGATCCACTTGGCCGAGTGGGTTAAGTTGTACCAATAGCAAACAGCTGGCTCGAGGGTAGAATGGTAAAGAGACCCACGCAACCCAACCGTGCAACAGCTGTCAGGACTGCTGACTTTGACATTTATAGTTTTGTTTTTTTTGCCAAAAAGCCCAAGTGGGATTATACTATTTGCAAATAGGTCCCTCCACTTTTATGTTATTTCCATTTTGCACCCACCCTCCCTATTACTAGACTTACAGCCGACCCCCCCAATGACCGCACGTGTGCCCACTTCAGCTCACATTTATCCCCCCCAATTATTACTACAAACATAGATATTTAATAATTATTTATGTCCAAGATTTTTATATTTTATCCATTATATTAATTTAATTATTTTATTATCTATTATATTAATTTAATCCTTTTATTTTTAATTATGTTAATTAAATTTTTAAATAATTTAAAATGTGTCAATTTAGTTATTTGATCAAATTTAAGTTATGTTAATAACGTAATTTTGAACAACAAAATTATGTTAGATACATATAAATTCATTCGTTTACTCAATTGGATTCAATTCATGGCCAAACCATTAAAATTTTCATTGAATACTTAACGTAAAATTTTCTTTAAGGACCAAATAGACACATTTTGAATTGTATAGGGATTAAATTGACACAATTAAAACTATAAGGACTAAATTGATACAATGAACAAAGTACTGGAACCTTTAGCGTAAATAACCCTTTAATTTATATATATAACACAAATCGGTCTAAAATTCCGACCAGCAGCCTCAAACCTTGATGATGTGTGGTGGAAGAATAAGGTGTCTATAACCCGTTGATCATATGATGCTAGATTAAGAGGAGTCGGCTAAAACTCGTTGATTCTGCAAATACCCAAGCAATAGTCTAAAACAGGAGCTATGTAATTCTATTAAACTTTTTCAAAATAAAATTACAAAGATCAACTCTAAAACTTGAACTAATGGCCTATTTATAGGCACGCCTCTTTCCAATTAAAGTCTAAAAACAATCATATTTTAATTCTAACTCTAACGATTCTTAATTCAAATTAAATTCTAAAACAATTCTATCATAGCTCTAAACTAATTATAATTAACAAAAATATTTAAAATCATAATTTAAATTAAACCTTAATTAATTTACTCTTCTTTTCTTGTTTCCGTCGGACTATTCTCGTCTTATATATATATATATATATATATATATATATATAACAATTCTTACCCCGTCAAGAACAATTCCCTAAACTTATGTTCTATGTCATTGTAAATTAATGTTTGTAATTTAGTAAACTTTTTGGTCGAATTAATTTAATAAATTTAACGTATTATTAGATATATAAAAAGTGTTGTTATTGAAAAAGCAAAAAATATTATTGTCAATGCAGGAAATATTATGTCTGAGCAACGATGTTATTTGAAGTGATAATAGCCACAAATCTTTAAAAAATTGTTATAATATTAACATTTTTACCCTAACACTAACATCATATATAATTTAATTAGATATATTTAATATTAACAGTAGTTAGGGTAGTACAGTAAGTATCTATAAAACAATGTTAAAAAAAAAGTATCTATAAAACCATATTATTTATTTACATTATATAATACATATTACGTAAAATTATTAAATTATAAATTATTTATAGGATATATATTGCATTCGTATTTATATCTCTAATTTACGTGGCTGAAAATAATTTGTCCTTTTCATTCTAAACCAACTAATATTCACAATAACAAAAATAATCTCACAAACTTATATGCTTATATTTTCTCTCTCATAACTAAGACATATAATTTCCCTTTTTTTTCCAAACAAGAAACTTGGTTAACTCGATAAATCCCGACCCATGCGGCGAGCCATACACCACAAAAGCCAACTAAGTCAAGGATTCCTCAGGGGGATGTTCAAGATGGAATCGAACTCTAAACCTTTTGGCTTAAAGTAATATTTAATCTTCTCATTTGTTTCTTACCACTGAGACAAGGCCCTAATGATAATATAGTAGCATTATTGTATGGCATTTTAGGGAATAAAGATGAGGTTTTGGCAGCTGATACTTGGAATCGAATAGTGGGTGTGAATCAAAGAGCTGGCATTTGCAATATTTTTTTGGCTTTTGTTAATCTAATTGGCTTCTCATTTTTTTTTTTTTTTTTTTTTTTTTTTGTTTTAAGGGGTCACTACCAACAACTATGTCCTACTAATGGACTAGTTTGTTTTTGTTAGGGTCAAACCGATGCACATAACGAAATCCTAAATCGTAAGAAGGAAAAAAAAAAAAAAACCGAGACAATAAATTTATATGGTTTGATTTGATTGAAGCATATCTCTATGCAAAGAAGCACAACAATTTTTCTATGCTATGTTTGGCAAGTAACTGTTAGCTTTTTAATTAGTCAAATAAGTAATAGCGTTGTTTGATAAAAGTTTTGTTGTTAGTATTTTTTGTTGCATTTAGACTTTGAAAAGCAGTTGTTTAATGGCTAAACAATTTAGCTTTTAGATTTTCAAATGCTATGCAATTAGATTCTATTTATCATTTTGTCCATCCTTTTCATCTTAATTTACCAAAATATTACCCATCAGCTAACAGCTATCAGCTAATCATTCAACTAATATATAAGTGCTAAACTCTAACAGTTAACAGTTATAGTCAAATATAGCTTATATATTACATTAGATATCTCAGGGCTAGGAGCTTTTTAACTTGTACAATCTTGGTAATTATTTATATAGCTACACATTAAATCCTAATGCGTCATAGGCCTCAGGTTGGATCAATTTGATCCTCTAGGCTCAATACAGCTAGACCCACATTAAAATCATATACTAATAGTATAAGGCTCGGTGATTTGTTGAAATAATGCATGAAATGTCAAGCCCCATAAACAACCCAATTATTCACTATAATAGTGAAGGAAGCTGCTAACTAACTCAACCAGTAAAATATCTAGAAATAGTACCTGAGTCCGAGCATCGAATCTAGCTTCCACCAAGGGTGTGGAGATTTATGGAGTTTGGGATGGTTGTCCTCGTGTATAACCAATGTGGACTTCTACAGTATGTATAAATAATACAATAGAGGATGCTATACTTTGTTTCTATGGGTCAATCATTTAAGGAGTTGGCACAATGATAAGACGACTCCTAATTCATCGGTTCAAGTTAATCCCCCTGCCCCAATCCCTTGAACTTGTGCCCTATCCGTTACCCCTTTCTCTTAGTTTAATAAATGACCCTGCAGTCTTGCCTCAGTGATAGAAAGTAGGCAAGGGGATAGAGTACTAGTTTTGACAAAAAGGTCTAGAATTCAATACCCCGCACCACTCCCCCCCCCGGAACCTCTCCCCAAGGAATCCCTAACCTAGTTGACTCCTATGGTGTGTGGGTCGCCGCATGGGCCAAAGTTTACTGCGTAACCGGTTTCTCGTTAGCAAAAACTACATATAAGTACGCTAAATAAACATAATGTACAAATTTTAAATATAATGCTCAATTAGATAGAAGAAGTAACATTAGGAAACATAGTACTAGGAAAGAAGAATCAAGTTCAAGTCTTTTTAGTTGGCATGCAATTATTATGGCTATCAACCAAACCCCAATATAAACAGAATAAGAATCTCATTTATTGAAACTGTGTGGCTACAACCTTATGTAACAAAGCACATACATATATAGTCTTGGAGTTGTGGGCCTTGCTTAAAGTATATTTGTGGCATATTCTTACAAACAGATGTTATTATTTAATGATTATATTTTACGGCTACTATATATTAAGCATTTAATTGAGTTTATAATATGTAAAAGTTGGTATAGTGACAAACTATGACCAGAAATATCAAAAGGAACAGATAAGAATAATAAAAATGGGATAAGCGAGTTTTTATCAGTGATTATATATGATTTATATTTGTTCAAAATCTAGATACGAACCCTTTTTCGACAATTAGCGAGAGAACTTGCAATCTCTTTGAAAACAGCCTCCCTACAGCGTAGTATGCTGTAGGGATAAGGCTGCGTATGTAGTACCTCATAGACCTTGTTGCGGTAGGAGCCTCTATGAGGCATTAGGTTGTTATGTTGTTTGTGTTGCTGTAGTGAGTTAAAAGTCAATCCATTCAAATGTCATTTTGCCACTACTCTTTTGTGTTGTTTACTAATCCATATTGTCCCCCCATTATTGTGAAATATTTCTCAAAAATTAATGATATAACTGAATTATGAAAAGCGATTTAATTATTTATCAACGGTTGATTTTTAATAAAAATTTCTATTTGCTCTTTCTCTTAAAAATAATAATAATAATAATAATAATAATAAATATTTTATTTATATTCTCCAACATCAACAAGTCTTTGTTGTCATATTATGGTGTGCCTTAAGTGTTAAGTTCTATCATGTTAGGATTTTTTTTTTTTTTTTGCAACCTTCTGCCCTTGATATTTGGTGTTTCTCTTGTTTGCTTTCGGGTCATATTTGTTGAAGACTCCGCATGTGAGTCTTGTGGAATCCCACATCGGAGTTAAGAGAAAGAAGAGATCACCTTATAAGCCTAGTGGGTTACTCCACTTATTGCAAATTGATTTTAGGTTGGAACCCTACTTTGGCTTATATGTGGATCTCATGTATTCCAACTCCGTGGGTTGGGTCTAAAGGCCGGGTGAAATTTAACATGGTATCAAAGCGGGTTGTTGATCCCGATCTCGTGTTTGTCGCACCTTGTCCTCATGAAGAGGAGGTGCATTTGTGTTTGATGTGCCAAGGGCCTCTCCAGTAGAAGAAATCACCTTATAAGCCTAGTGGGTTACTCCACCTATTGCCAATTGGTTTTAGGATGGAATCCCATTTGGGCTTATATGTGGATTTCATGTATTCCAACTCCGTGGGTTGGGTCTAAAGGCCGGGTGAAATTTAACACCGCACTATTTTATTTTTTCGGACTTATATTCAAATTAGCGGAAAAAAAGTTTCCAAAGACTTAAGTCATTAGCAAACCTACCTTGAACGCGTTAACTTTAACTTTATGCTTTTTAACCTTGCATTGGGTGCCAATCCCTCTCTAGAAGTTATTATGGTACATGCTATAAATTTTAATAATATATTACGTTAAATTTTTGATCTATTTAAAATATATTATTTATATCATAATATAAGAATGATAAATTATCTTTTTACAATAGTAAAGAGGTACTCATTATCCTAAATAGGGCTATCAATATTTGAGAAGGGATAGATAAGTTTCAAACTCAAGACGTCATGTTTGAGGTGGACAATTTAACGACTATATCATATCCACGTGCTCATTTATAGCTCTAAATGCATCTCATTCTATTACTTCTTCGAAGATTTTTATAGATTTTCGTCAATTTAACAACTACTTTACATATTAAATAATGTGATAAAAAGCATCTTATATTATGAAAATGAAATAAAATAAAATAATAATATTTATAATCTATATTTGTGTGTATAGATATCAAAGACACAATTAAATACACATTTTTTTAATGTTTATATTATTACTCGAGTGCCTCTTTGGCCATATTTTCTGAAAAGTGATTTTTAGGAAAAAAATATTCTTTTAAAAATTTGAGAGTATTTGATCCAAAAAAAAATTTATGCATGGAAGCAAAAAAAAGTTTCTCTTTTAAAGTAGAACTAAAAATAAAAATAACTAATTTTCAAATAAACATACCAATATATTAAAATTACTTTCTATAAAATGTATTCTTATAAAAGTACTTCTAAAAAAGGGCACCAATACACCGTTACCGGATCCTATTAGAACTTCGAAGTTAAGCGTGCTTGGGCCCAACCCTGCATTGGGGGCATTCGGAAACAGCATCTCTTCAGGTTAACACCCTGAAGGGGGAAGGCTGCGTACATCCGCCCCCCAAACCCTGCATAGGCGGGAGCCCTTGAGGCACTGGGTATGTTTTTTTACTTCTAAGAAAGTAATTTTTTTTCATAACTTAGCCAAACAGACGGACTCGATTTTTGTTGTTGGTATTGCTTTGGTTGCTTATTGGTCCCATTAAGAACCTCCTAGAAACATACAAATAAGGAACATTTGTGAAGTGACTTGCACCTTCCTTTTTTTTTCACCAAACCCCTTTAATTTTTAATTAATTATTTTTCATTTTTTTGTACTATAAATACGTGCCCATGTAACCCATTATTTTCCATCCCTTGCATGAGAATTAAGAATCCTCTTATTGCATCGTAGCCCTTTTCAAATTTGTCTTTTCTATAAATTTTGTTATTGTTAAAGTTAATTACTCGATATGGCTGCTCTCAAGGCTTTTATTGCTGTACTTTTCCTCTCTCTCGTTGTCCTTGACATTGCTGAAGCCAATGAAATGGTACAGTGTCAATTATGCCGCCTTTCTGTCTTTTCATTTATTGTACTGGATAAAGTAGAAAGTTTTTGAAATTAACTCGGTTTGACCATGTTTGTTTTATATTTAATGTTAGTCATTAAATGGATTCAAAATCCATATGTAAAATCAATATACACGTTGCATGACATGACAATAGATGGATTGTGTTTCACTGGACTTATATAGTATTCTCTTTTATATCTTATTTTTTATTTTTAATATTTTAACTATATTCATATGTGAAATTATTCATTAAAAAATTCTTACTGATTCTCGAGAATGTTTTGTTGGGGTTGCAGATTGACAGCACTGCTGGTCCAAAGAGATCACTCCTCCAGATAAGTATGTATTTTTTTCTTAATTGGAATACTTTATATACTCCTAGAGAATTCCATCGTTATTTACTTATAGAAGCAATTAAACATGTGATGAAGCCAATTCGACAATAATTTAATTCAGATAAAACTTAACTAGAAATATTTTTTGATACGGTGTTGCAGATTGTGGAGCAGCGTGCGCTGCCAGGTGCCAGTTGTCATCGAGGCCGCACCTGTGCAAGAGGGCGTGCGGAACGTGCTGTAACCGGTGCGGGTGCGTCCCTCCCGGCACTTCCGGTAACCAGGAAACCTGCGCCTGCTACTACAACCAGACCACTCATGGTGGCAAGCGCAAGTGCCCTTAATGAATTTCCTTATAATTATTATTAACTAATTACATGGCACTGTTATTGTCAGAACAAAATCGTTAATGTCAGAATAAGTTTGTAACCTTTTGCGTCTATTAACTACAGCGAGTCACATTCTTACCTGACATAAAATTTTTATTATGGCAATAACAGCACCCTAATCATATTGCGGTTTCATATTTATTATTGTATTCTATCAATAAGAATATTTAGTACATGTCATTTTTTATTGTAAAGTATGAATATTGCTGTTTTGTATTTCTCTTTTTCTTGTATTATTTGTAATGATTTGTGTTGCTTGTGAAATAATATGAATAAAGATGGTGGTGTACCATTGTTTTATGTTATATATTCCTTTTGTTAATGTATTGATTACAATGGATTCGAGTGACGAGCTTTGAAACGAGCAGTGGTGTAGTTGCCTTTACGTCAACTTTAAAAGTTTATTATTATTATGCAGATAAACAATAAAAATTCAATGAGAAAAGAAATAGCACGATACAAAATTTAGATGGTTTTGCTAATGATTTCTTCGTAGTATTGGAGTTGAAATTATTTTTACTATTTTTTCAAAGAAGAATACAAAAGAGGCTTACACTAATAGCTGTTTAATTATTTCAAAGAAAAAACACTAATAGTTGTTTGCAATATTAAGTGAAAATCTTTATCTATTTTTTTCTGATAATTATCAGCATAGCCGTAATACATACAGGAACTCGACAAGCGAGCCCTTAGCCACCTATAAGATTACAATGAATTGGACCCTCCCAACAATAAATCGGGCTCCACGTGACCCCAAGATGCAAGGCTATCACACCGATTGTGCCATACACAAAAAAAAAAGGAAAAAAAAAACTAATCTCAATTCAATTTGGAAATTTGTGATTCAAAATGTAAGATTACATCCTGAAATTGCAAGATCGGATAAAAAATTTTGTAAGAACTTATATTTTAATCGTCTAAAATAATTATAACATATTTTGGAGTTATTATGAATGTAAATATTGTTCCTACATCACATAAGTGTACACTAATTACAAGTAATTCGATGCAGTCCACCACCTTCGCCCCGGACCTACAACCTACCACCGTGGAAATGCCTTTACTACCCCATCGGCACCACCATCACCACCAACACTACCAATGTTAGTTGTTCACCACTATCACCATGCCTTCTAGGCTCCTATGACTCTCGCCACTATGTCGATCATCTTTTTCATATTCTTTTCTAGTTTCTATGCAAAATAAAAAATAAAAATCTAAGTAGAAAATATGATAATATTTTCTTACAATCTTATAATTAAACTAGTCATTTTCCAGTTCATAGACTAAATATTAGGTCCGTAATATGATATCAGAGTCTTGTTGACCTAAAGGTACAAGTTCGAATCTCAACAGTATCTACTATAGATGTTAACATACATAAGGTATAAAAAGTCGTTTATGGGATAGTTGGTTCCTTGACAATCCCTACGAATGTCTTTTTATTCCAAATCTAGGATCATCAACCAAGTGACGAAAGAAGTTAAAAGAAAATCAACACTCCATTAAATGCTCGATTCAAGTGAAAAATAAATCTAAAATTAATTGGGTTTGTTTAACATGTATCCAATGGGCATATATTAAAAATGCATTGTTTACACGATAATTATTTTTTTTATAATGTGAAAGATGTTATTATGATTTATAAACTATATTTATTATCTTTTAATTAAAATATAATACATCGAGTACAGTTTAAATTTCTCACAACAATTGAGAGAGATAAAATAGCAAAAACAAATAAAATTAAATGAAATAAAGGTGACAGATCTCTTACTTTTCACCTTCTAAGTGATAAAAAATAAAAAAAATAAAAGAAAATCCTATTGAATGTTGGATTCTAGGAAAAGTGTTTAAAAAATGAAAAAAAAATTAAATGTCAAATGATTTATTGGGTTCTAGATGACTCACTTTTAAATTTCCAATAAGGGGATCAAAAGGATCATGAAAAGAAACAATCCATAGAAAGAAAAAAGGATGAAAAAGGTGTAAGAGTTTCAACAGCAAGTGGGGTTTTTTAGACCCTCTGGTGTTGTTAGTTGATATGGTGTTTTGCCTCATTGCATTTGCTGTGTGGGTTGACGGTCAGCTTTCCTTTGTTCTCCATTGCTTCAGGTTCCTTCTCCCTCATGCTGCTTTGGGGGTGTTTTTGTAGGGTGCTTGCGGCTCGTGCATTTTGCTTGTGTTGGTGAGGCTGTTGGTCCTTTTTCTGTTTTGTCGCGTTGTCTTTTTGGTTTCTGTGGGGTGTTGGTGTTTTTAGGCTCGCGTTTTCAACTTTCAGGAAGTCGGGGTCTTTTCTTTTCTGTCTTGGTTTGGGGGTTTTTATTGGTTGTCTGTTGTTTCTGAGGGTGGGGTTCGTGTGGCAGTCTTTGCACCCCTGTTCTGCTGGTTTGGAGTTGTCGGTTGTTCCCGGTTCACTGTTTGAGGTGTTGAGGTGTCTTGTATATCGTCTGTTACGGTCGAGTCGCGAGTGTGGCTGTTTGCTTGTATTACGTTCATTTTATATGAATAGATTCTCAATTATCCAAAAAAAAAAACTTTTAAATTTCCAAGTGAAAAATTATGAAAGAAACCAATTTAAGTTCCTTTTGATCATTAAAATGGTCAAAAATGAACCCATAAAATAAAATTCCTTTTAGTCATCCAACTAGTTTTAAAATGGACAAATTGGTCTCTCAAGTCAAATTTTAGAAGACTTAGTCACCTAATTCGTAATAGAAGTCTCATTTTATCATCCATGTGATTCAAAATAGACAAGATAGGCACTCAAGTAATAATTTGCAAAATTTTATCATCCAACTTTAAATAACAACTCATTTTGGTGGCTGAAGTGAGTAAAAATGATAAAAAAAAATTCATCCAAATAAAAATAAATAATTTAATTATTTTTTGACTTATTTATTTAATTGGTCCTCTTTTTTTTTTCCAAATTATGTGTTTTATTTGTAACAAATTGGTGTACTTTTGGTTATTAGCATTAGGTTAAAATTAAAAGATTATAAATTAATTTTGATACTAACTAACTAACAAACTAGCAACATTCCCAGTGCTCCAAGAACTTCCGCCTAAGCAGGGTCTGAGGAGCGGATGTTATATAAAAATTGATAAAATATTTTAAAAATGAGAATTTAAGAAATATTTAGAAAAAAGAATCAATAAATATAATATAAGGTGCATTAAAAATAACGGAATTTAATTTGATTAAAATATTTTCTTAGTTTTTATTTTTTAAAATATTTTCTCATGCCTAAAGCAATATCATAATAATTATCAGTGCCATGAGGTTTGACAATTTATCATCATGAGGTTCGTCTGTTCCCTTAGTTCGGGGTTTTGCTGTTTGTGCTATTAGAGTCTTTTTGTCTTTTGGGGGTTTTTAGGTGCTTTGGGGTGTTTGTGTGGGGTGGTGTGTCTTGGGTAGTTGTTTCTGAATGTATGGATGACAAGCACTCATCTTTATTTTATTAATAAATCTTCAACTATAAAAAAAAAAAAATCACATAGGTAGCATAATATTTCAATATATATAATAAAGTAACTTGATATTTAAATATTTTATCATTTAGATAACCTACAGTTATAGAATTTTATCAATCAAGCATCTTTTTATCAAAATGCGATAGATTTCTTTTGAAAAATGTTAAAATTAGAACATTATTCCGATAATATAGTATATTTATTAGAATTTGATGATTTTTATCCAAAAATACTAATATGACATATAATTTTGATAATATTTAAATAGTTTGCATTAATAATTAATGATAAAATATGTTGAACTTCAAATTCGACGTCACGACATCAAAATTGACCAGAGCCCAGAAACTTTGATTTGCTTTGCTCATTGTATTTCATTCAACGGACCCAAACAGCCATACTTCCCTTCTCACAATACTAGGATGGGACCTTTTTTTTTCCGATAAATAGCGTCGGAACGTATCATAAGACAAGCGCAATCATATTCGCGAGACTTGAACCAGCCTTTGGACCTATTCCTGGACGATGAGACTATAGCCTGATGCAGCTCAAATTTAACGGAAAAGGTCTCGGCGGCTTAACGAGCTAGACGGATCCTAGGCGCAGCGAGATAAAGTCGGACACAGCTAGAGTTTGACCTTAATTAAGAAAGTTTAGATTTAAAATCTAATTAGTTAATTTTATTTATATTTTTTGAGTCTTTATTTTAGAAAGATCACATAAATTGCTAAATGAAGCACACGGATGCCAATCTCCACTGTTGATCTTAATTAGGGATTCAATTTAAAATTCGTATTAGTTTGAGTCTAGTTAGGAACAGGGGTGTTCAAAAAAATCTGTGACCGAAATACTGAACCCAAATTCGGTTAACCATACTGAATTTCCTGCTCGGTTAACCGAACCGAAAAAATTTAAGGTACTTCGGGACGGTAACAGTTAATAATTTTGTCTATTTTGGTTAATCGATTTATCGAAATAATATATATCATGTATATATTTCTACATGTTCATAATATTATATTATTTACTAAGTATATTTTTCTACCATATAAATAACTCTTCTATTTTTTTCTTTTGATAATCAGTGACAAAGTAGCGGAACAAAGCAGGCCACTCGATTAAGCGAGGCCTAAGTCCACCCGAAAAGAACGGGGGCCACAAAAGACAACAAAAAAAGCAGAAAGACTAACAAAAACAGGCAAAACACCAGCAAAAATCACGACTCCTCAAGACAACAAAAACAAAACTGGAGCAAACAACGCATTGAACACATTAAAGCACGCGACTCAAGGAAGGTGGATCAAAATCATTGCCATAGATCAAATCAATCTCTAGAGTCACTCCGCTGGGCACTTAGTGATCAGAATCGGTCCATCACAACCTTCTATGGAGCAAAGCACTCATAAGTGGGTTGAAGCCATCAAAATTCAGACCTGGTCTTTTTTCCATCTCTATTACTCGGCCAGCCTCCTCAATTTTACCAGCATCAATAACGTTGTGACCGTGTTTCGCCATATTCCTCTTTTTCTTTTTGCCATGGGCCTTGGCCAGTTTCTGCGCACTTCTCCTAGGTGACATGTCCTTCAAGAAATCTTGCAACTCCGCTTCTGCTTCTCTTTTCTTTTGCATTTGAGAGCTCGCCTACCCCTTTTTGACGTTTGCATCTTTTCCTTCTTCCTTTGAGTTGTACTAGTCCCCTCCATAAGCGGCACTGGCACATGGTAGTTCTTAAGTATATTGTCCTCTATTTGCTAGTGTCTGAGCAATTAAGGGGGTTCGAAACCTGGTGGGAATTCAGGACCTGAGGTTGCAGAGTCATTATCACTAATGGTTTCTCGACCTTCGTTCTCATGCGGTGATGTCTAAGCATGAGGCTGAACTGTTTCATCATTATCATTCTCAACCCACGGCAGAAGAAGAGGGAGAGGTTGATTTTCTCGAACATCCTGAAGTGGTAATCAAGCAACCGGCTGGGGGTGATAAGAGGCCTATGAGGCGGGCAGGCTAAAGCATCCCAAGGCCCAACTTCCGAAGTACTCGCCATCAATATGAATAAATACCTGGCCCAACGGATGCCCTAAGACAATCACGCCTCCATTCGCTAACCTAGGTGGACGAGTTTCAGAATCCTCACAGTCATTCAAGACATTTGTCACCTGCTCGAGAAGAGGTTGAGCCCGTGGGGAATGCCGTGCCAGTGTGGTGCAGTAACTATCTTGCTGTGACATTGATGGAGAAGAGGCCTGCTCCCTTTCCAATCTAGCTGAGATTACGAGGGCAACAACTCTAGGCGAGTAGTTTGGAATCAACGTTGAATTGCCTTCTTTGGCCAGAACCAAACGGGATCCTCCGTTAAACTAAATTTGAATCATCTAGTGAATGCATATTGTAGAGCAGGTGTCAATTAGGATTCTGGCAACGTCAACGCATCTCATAGCAGACATCCTTGAATCTACCCTGACAAACTTTCCCATATTTTCGCAATGTCAGTAAAGCAGTCCTTTGACCAGCATTGGACAGGCGGTCCATAAATCTCAATCCATACCCTTCTATTAAGGGAGCCAAGGATCTCGCCAGAGTATTTATACACTTCTTTGAATTTCCGAAGTAGGGTCTCTTTGCGCGGGCTGAGGTAAGATTCCAGGGTGCCATCAGAGTTGCAAACCAGGATAAAAGTGGTGTTGCGTAACCCTCCAGGGGTTAATCCATATAGGTTGTTCTCCATAATAAATGTGAGGATATCGTCCACACTAGCCTCATCAGCCAAGTGCGCAATTATTGATCGGTTGAGCCAGCCCTCCTCACTCTTATTGGCATTGGACACCAAAATCCTCAGAATGTTCGTATTCACAGCATCCCCTACCCGACTAGTTGGAGTATACCCCTGATCATGATTACCTCCATTGTCTCTGGACTGCTGAAAAAACCTTGATTGAGGTTGATTCCAGTAGGATGAAGAAGTGATCTTCTGCACGGGTTACCCTACTGAACTTTGAGCTTAACATCCACCACCCATCTTCCATTCATGGATGTAATTACCCATGTAGCTTCACTCGAGTCATGAAATTGAACAAAGCCATAAGAACATCTAGACCTCAACCTTTTCTTCACATGAACAATAGTATTATAGATTGTCCTGAATTCTCAAAAAACTTCCTTAAGCCATGAATTTGTCGTCCTTTCTGGCAAGCCATCAATGAAGATGGACACCGTCTCACTAGCTATTGGCATTTCAAAACTGGTTTTGGATATGGAATTGGGAAGAGAGGATGTTGGTAGGAAAGGATGCGCGGTGGTGGATATTGACCGGAGTGGGAAGGTGGTGGTTGTTGATATTGGGTTACGGTGGTGATGGAGCCATTGGTGGTGGTGCGAGACGGGTCGGTGGGGAGAGAGCGGTGGGCTAGAGAGAGAAACGGAGTGGAGAGGAGAAGTGTTTAGGTGAAGGGAGGACGGTGGTTTGTGGTGGCATTGTGGGTGGTTGTGGTGGTCTATGCTACCAGTGACGGTGGAGGGACACGAAGTGGTCGGAGATGATGATGCAGGGGCCACTGTTGATGAAGGTCCCTCTAATGGATTGGAGTAATAATTGTACGACACGAATCGGGGTGTGGCGGAGATTTCGTTGATGCAACGCCGGAGCCGAGATGTTGGCTGATACGCCCTCACGCGCTGGTTCTGTGCAGCATATGGGTTAAAAAGGTAACCGTTTGGGTGCGTGTTTTAAGAGAGAGAACAGAGCATGCCTAAATTGGGCCATCCAGACATGAGAATATATAAATGACTCTTCTATAAAGCTCGATTAACTTTATCTTTTTTCCTAGTTCATCTCCTATTATGGAGTATTTATACCTCATTGTTATATCCCAAATATTAATCAAGCATTACGTTGCCATAATTTAGTGCTACTCGCTTGCTCACATATTCACTAAAATAAGATATTATACGTTTAATTTTTTAGAATTGTATTATAAGCTCATAATTTGTTGAATATTCTTACGTTTAATGTTATTTTTGGAAATGTAAAAACTATTAAGAAGATAGATCGTATAACATAAAAGAGGCATTGTATTACTTTTTCAGTTACCATTAACCGAAATAACCGAACCAAATTACCAATTTACCGAAGTCAGTTAACCGGTCTTTTCAGTTAAGAAAACGGTTAGAGATTTTTGAGTATTTTGGTTATGGTTAACTAAACCGAAATACTTTTTGGGTACGGTTTATCGAACCATAAACACCCCTAGTTAGGAAAACTCCTCTATTTAAAGAAAGGGTTAGTTAGGGTCTTAGACATTCAATTGTTTTAGATAATTTATCCCTTTTATGTGTTTTCTCTCTATTCTCGGGGTATGAAAACCACCCCCACTTACCACCTCCCTTTTTATGCTCATGGGTCGCACACTTACGACTCTCCACTACTATAGTCAATTATTATTATGATTCTTTCCTATCTACTATTATTAGTTGGGTTATATTATTAAGTCATTTTTGTAATTGTAATAGATAATTTTCTTTCTTAAACTTATATTCAAACACTTTGTTTTATAAAATAGATCTTTCTACAATGCACAATCAAGTACTTCACTATAAAAAAAAAAAAAAAAAGCAGACTTAAATGGATAAATATTACGGAAAATGAAATAAGGTGAACCAAATGAACCCTAAATACTTTGACTATCTTCCTTTTTGTTACAAAAGTAAAAGACATTACCTCAGTAGAATCTCACATTAGAGTTGTGAGAGAGAAGAGATAAATATATAATTAAGCCTAGTGATTTATTTCACCTAATGTCAATTGTTTCTAGAATGGAATCCCACTCGACTTATACGTGGATCTCATGTGTGCCAATTTGGTTAGACCTGAGGCCCAATGAAATTTAACAAATAAGTTAAAGATGTTGGTGTAGTAGTTGTTTTAGAACTTTTTAAGCTATAGATCTTGGGTTCAAAATTTGTCAGTCTTCTATTCCTAATGTTGATTTTTCTCTTTAGGCTTACTATTCATAACTTGCTCGTTTGAATAAATGGGTAACCCGTGGATTACCTGTTCAATAATTGGGTTGCGTCAAATTTGAGCGTTCCTAAGCCATATAATAAACCGGTCCAGATTAGATCGACACCATTTTTAGAACCTCTAACATAACACAAATACGAACACGAACATAACACGTTTGCCACCCCTAATCACAATAACATACAAAATCAAAATCAAAGCTAGCTAGCTGTTTGGCACCTTTTTTTTTTTTTATCTTTTGCGCCATTTTATTCTCATTCTCATCCCCCCAGCTGTTACCACCTATCTTTTTGTACTATATATTATATTCATTATACTCCATATAAAAATTTATAATAATCTAATTATTTTATCTTTAGATAGGGTCGGATATAGCTCTAAGAAGCCCCAGTAACTGTATGAGACTCTCAAATTTAAGGGCCCTTTATTTTAGATGTTGTAATTTTTAAACTCTTAATTATTAATATTAATAAATTTATATAATTTTGTGCTATTAAAAAAATATGAATATATATGAAGTGACTCGTTAGCATACTTGTTCTTGGAGAGGAATGAATGTTTAATTAAATATTTAAATTCTCAATAAAAAGTATGAGAGGGCGGTATCAAGGGGTTAAGGGTAAAGTGGTAATATTACCCTAAAATCTTTCGCTATTGTTTACTAATAAAAAACCCGATTATCCAGTAAATTCGGCCCATACGGCGACCAACACACCACACGAGCCAATTAAGTTAAGGAATGCACAAGGAGAAATTAAACTTCATACCTTTTGGCCTAAAGCAACACTTTATCCCCTCACTCACCTTCCATCATTGAGACAAAGCCCCGATGAATCGTCCTTAGCTATTGTTCTAGTTGGTATCTGTTTTGATGGAATCCTCTTATCATTATTTAGAAAAAACTTGAAAAATAATTTTTTACTTTAAGATTTTTGTAATATATATATATATATATATATATATAATGTACTTTGAGAATTTTTCCCCTTAATTATCAATGAAAAATATTTTTTTAATATATAATTAATTAATATGACATTAAATTTATTCTAAATTCATAATATTTTTTTTTTAATTTGCGTTTTGAGCTTGGAGTTCGAGACTCTTTTTTATCACATGAGTTCAAGACTTTAATGACTAGTAATAGATAGCCTAAACTTTATATCAAATTCAAATAGCTTTAAAATATTGCTTAAAGTTTATATAAATATAGGTATTCAAGATAACAAAAAAAGAGTCCTTAGATTTGTAGAGTTCTAATTGGAAATAAAAATTATAGGTGCGCCCTATTTTGTATCCCCAGCTTTTGCTCTAACTTATCAAAAAACTTAACGGTCTTTGAATTGTAGAGTTCTGATTGGAAATAAAAATTATCTACTCTTAGAAAAAAGTAATAAAGAAAATTTCTCTATATTTATTATATATATATATATGGCATAAAATATTAATTTATTAAAATTTTAATTTAATAATTTTTATATTATACATATATTTTAAATATATAATTATATATGTTTGTATATCCGACTTTAACATGATTGTTTTGGGATTTGTGCTTCGATTGGTGTGGTCCACTTTTTCTCGGAAATAGCTTCTCGGCAAGGTTATACCCTAAAGGAGTAAGGCTGCATACATCCACACCTACCAAACCTCGCTTATTCGGGAGCCCTTAAGGCACAAGGTCTATTGTTGTTGTTGTTGTGTGGTCCACTTGGTGTTTTCGTATCCTTTGGGTTGGTGTGATGTGCTTCTGGGCGTCTTTAAATTTTTGGGTCTTTTGTTTTGTTTGTTTTTTTCCGCTCTTTTAGGCTTTCTTGAGCTCCGTTCGATGATTGCATGGACTTTTATTGAGAGTTTTCTCGATATATATCACAAAAAACAAAAGAATTTAACATGAAAATTAACTCTCATTAATATCAAGTTGCAGATTGCTTGAATCCAAGGGAATTTGTGCTTAATCATTTCAATATCACTTCATTTCTTCAATTATTATTGAAATATGAGTGGATCGAAATATCACCCATTATTCCTTGTAATCTTTTGTAATTTATTTTGATATTTTGTAATAATCTTTTGATATATTTTTGTGCTCTAACCTTGTATTATAAAGTATGTGACGAAAAATATAACATTGTTCCTCCTCTTTCGTTGTGAAATATATTTAGCATATTATAAATGGTTATTTACTAAAAATCACCTAAATTTTAGATGAGGTTTTAAAAATCACCTAAAATTTTTAATTTTTCAAAATGACAACTAAAATTTTCAATATCACTCTTTAATATTAATGCCGTTGACAAAATTTATTAGTTTTTGCCAACATAACTTCTATAAAGAAAAGAAAATAATTTAAAAAAACTCAAATTTATATTTAAAATATTTAAAAAAATTATAAATATCTTAAAAATTTGTAAATATATTAAAAATAATTTTATATTTGATAAGACTATTTTTTAAATGTCACATCATTAAAAACTAACGGATACTAACAATATTAATATTAATGTGTTTAATTTAAAAAATTTTGAAAAATTTAGATATAATTTCAAATAATTAAAAATTTTAGATAATTTTTTAAAATCAACGCCTATGATTTAAATAGTTTTTAAGTAAATAACCCAATTGTAAAACAAAAAACTGTAGAATCTCGACAAACTAAATAGATGACATACTAGGAGTTTTTTAGTTTTTTGGCACTTTTTAAAAAAAATTTTAAGTTTTTGGCATAGTTTTAAAAATATTTAGTAATTTGGCACATTTTACTGTAGTAACGTGGTTACACGACGTACGGGATGTCGTGCAACCACGTCGTGGACGGTGCACGTACGGGACGTCATGCAACAAGGACACTGTTGCATGACGTCCCGCACGTTGTGCAACAGTACTCCAATTTTATTTTTATTTTTTTAAAGTTTTACATCTTTAAAATTTAAAAAAAATAAATAAAATCTCTTTTTAATATAAATTATCTTAAATTTTAATTTTATAATTTGAATTACTAAATACATATGCATTTTAAATTAAAAGGTATATGTTTGAACTATTAATAAGGAAGATATAAATAAGGAACACATTTAAATGAGGAGATAATGATATGTATATTATTATTTAAACTATCTCATATAAGAACTATAGTATTATAATACTATTAATAAGAAAGATATAAATGAGGGACACATTTAAATGAAGAGATGTTGGTGTTTTCAACAAAAAATTACGAGTTTACGCATTTATACATTATTATTTGAACTATTTTATTAAATACGTGTAACTCAAAAACTAATATATATGAATTTTTAAAATATATTTTATAAATTATATGAAATAATTTTTTAGTTTTTGAGTTACACGTATCTAATAAAATAGTTCAAATAATAATATATAAATGCGTAAACTCGTAATTTTTTTTTGGAAACAATATCTCTTTATTTAAATATGTCCCTCATTTATATCTTCCTTATTAATAGTATTATAATACTGTAGTTCTTATATGAGATAGTTTAAATAATAATATACATATCACCATCTCCTCATTTCAATGTGTGGCTTATTTATATCTTTCTTATTAATAGTTCAAACATATACTTTTTAATTTAAAATGCATATGTATTTAGTAATTTAAATTATAAAATTAAAAATTAAGATAATTTAAATTAAAAAGAGATTTTATTAATTTTTTTTAAATTTTATAGATGTAAAACTTTAAAAAAAAATTTGGGGTATTGTTGCACAACGTACGCCCTTGTTGAACGACGTATGGGACGTCGCGTACCATCCGCGACATGGTTGCACGGCAACCACTTTGCTACAATAAAAGTTACCAAATTACTAAATTTTTTCAAAATTATATCAAAAAGCTCAAATTTTTTTTAAAAGTGCCAAAAAGCTAAAAAACTCACATACTAGCGGGTGCTTGTCAGCTTCAGTGTTGTCACGTTTTTATTTTCTTTTAAAACTTATAATAAAGCAAAGTTATATGTATCTAATTTATTAATTAAAATTAAAATTATTTTTATTATTTAAATAATTTAGTAGAAATAGTCTTGATATCTAAATTATATAAAATAATATTTCTTTTGCTAACGAGGAACTCAATTACCCAATAAATTTCGACTCATATGACGACCTACACACTGCATGAGCCACTTAAGTCAATGATTTATCAGGAATAGGTTTAAGGGAGAAATCGAACTCTAAAACTTTTTGTCTAAAGTAACACTCTATCATCTCACGTTCTATCTACCACTGAAATAAGGCTGTGGTAAGTTAATAAATGAAATAATATTTAGCATGTTAAGGTTATTAGTATTTAAAAATTATTATTAATTTTTTATTAAATTACAGAAAAGCAGTTAATTTGATATTATTTTGTATAGTGCAATAATTTACTGTTATGATATATCTTCAAGATAAAAAAATTAAGAATCTAAATTAATTAAAAAATTTTAGTATTTTGGTGACTCTGCACTGAAATTAAGAGCAGACAGCCGCAAGTGTGGGTTTTTTATATACACGGAAGGCTAATTAAGGGTAAGATTGTATATATTTTATTTTTTTTAAATTTTGTTTTATTAAAAGTCTTTTTAAAATACTAAAGTATTATTGAAGAACAAAGACAGTCCTTATAAATTTTAACAAAAAAAGGGAGCAAACAAAAGTATTTTCCATTAAAAAAAGAGGATAAAATTCAAACGAAAGATACGGCTTTTAGGATCGGGCAGGATAGTTCAATATATCAATCTTTAGAACCTCACGGTTAGAGGTGTGACAAAGATGCGAAACTGAAAAAAAAAAATTTATTTCAAAAATTTAAACTGATGAATAAAGTTTTAAAAATAACGTCGTACTCTGAACATATTTTCTTGTACAAAGCTGCATTAAATTTAAAGCGTAAATAATATATATTGTTACTCATACTTTTTACTTAAAATATATTAACATTTAAAATATAAGTTTTCAGATCTCAAACTCGTAACTTTTTTATCAACAAAGTTACAATATCACGTCAATTATGGCTGAGTGACAAAGTACCAAAGAATATTTGAGAAATAAATGAGAATTTAAGTTTGGCAGAAAATTATCTATTTATTTACAGCTGGCTTTCTATTTCCTTCCAGCTAAGTCTATTGTTGTAGCTACTCCAACAGTTGCTGTCAAAAAAATTAATTATTTTAAAAGTTTAAATTAATAGATTAAAATTTAATAATAATTTTATACCCTGACATACACCTTCATATAAATGTTCATTGGGTTTATCGTGGATAATGTGTAGAGTTATCTCATATTTTGTGTTTTAATTATATAAGTACTATTAATTAAATTAAAAGTTAGAGTTATTAGGATTGGAACTAGTCATCTTAGTTTTGGTCAAAAGGAGTCTGATACATTGTTAAGGAACTTTGATCCATGGAGTTGAAAATTTTGTACGAATTTACGAGTGAACTCGAATTATTTATACAATTGTAATGAGGAAAACGGGTTATTTATTTTACAAGAAAGTGAGACAAAATTTAATCTTTAATCTTAATTTTATAGGATAATATGTATATATAGAGAAAGGTCGGACATAACTCCAAGCGATCTAAACAATTGTTTAGGGCCCCCGAAATTTTTGAGTTGTAATTTTTAAAAATGTCAATTGTTAATATTAATAAGTTTTGCTATTAGAATTTTTATAATTTATCTTATATAAGAAGCTGAATTTAAAATTTTTACTTAAGACTGTAAAAATGACAGGACCGGCCTAACATAGAAACATATAGTAGCATACTTGAAAAAGAAATCCATGATTTCATCACCTTTTGTTTTGGCTCGAAATTATTATTTGCACATTATTTGAATTTGTTTGGCAAGTTTACAACAACTGGATAATTCAAAGTAATGACTTATTTTATATAATAATAATAAATAAATTGGTACACCAGATATTCCTTACAAGTTATATCCAAAACATAATTCTACATGTCACGAGAAATAACCCACGGAAATTTTACAAGAAGGTTTGGTCAGTGGGTAGGGCACGGCAGGGAACGTAGGCCGGACAAATAAATACTTCGAAAAAAGTTAATCATTAACAACCAATTATATTCGTGCCTCCTTCCCGTGCTGTGTAGCATAACCAAAGGAACATACCCAGTGCCTCAAGGGCTCCCACCTACGCAGGATCTGGGGGGCGGATGTACGCAGCCTTTTCCTTGTTAACCCTGTTTCCCAGTGCCCCCAACCCGAAGGTGAAGACTTCCCAGGAGATCATTCACCTTGGTACTACTCTCGTCCAATTATGCTTAACTTTAAAATTTTAATAGGATCTAATAACAACGTGTTGGTGCCCCTTTGATTGCTGTGTAGCACAATCAATATCGAAAAAACATCCCATTCTGTTTCTTAATAGCGTGCAGTTGACTCCGGGCCAGACCTCTCCCTCAATTATTTTGATATGGAAATTTTTACAATTATCTAAATATTGAATTTAATTAATATATGTATAATTCACTAAGATTTTTTTAAGATATGCCCTTAGGACACATGTTAAGAAATATTTATTATACTAATTTTTTGTATTTTATTGATTCATATAAAAATAATAATATTTTTTTTAATATTTGAATAATTTAGTAAAAATTCAATAAATACAAGTATAATAAATGTTTCACATGTTAGAAAATCCGAACATAATATTATTTGATTGTAAAATTAATAAATTAAATATTTATGTTTATTAGTTAATAATTTTATAAATACAAACTGTGTATATAATTGAATATAAGTTATTTATATCCTAGGTTCTTGTTTTTATCTATAATATTAATTCAACTATAATACTTTTAGCTGTGCTAATTTAATTCAAGTATAATTTATATACTATATCAATTTAGTTTTAAAGTAAAATCAATATTAAATTGGCAATCAAATTTTTAATACGCAGGTCATAAGTGAGTTTATTTGGCTTAAAGCATGAATTTCTACTGGATCGCTTATATCTACATAACCAAGCTGTTAAAGATTATATTATTAACTTCACACTAATTTCAGATCAATGGCATTTAAATTATATGGCCTTGTTTGGTATGCAGGAAGTAAATGTCGGAAGTAGAAATTCATGTGAAGTACGGATTTTGGCCCTCATTTCGTTGGCAGGAAGTTGTCAAAATTCGGAAAGTAGAAATTGCTAAGCAATATTCAATTTTTTTTAAAACGCTGAAAGCAATTTACCTAATAGGTAAGTTCTAATTTATTTGTCTTTAACTAGCCTTTCCAAAAAAGTTATATTTTTTATCTGGTAACCAAGCACTTTATATCTAGTTTTTAAAAAGTTAACATAGAAATTAAACATATAAAAAATGTAACTTCTTGTAAGAATTAAATTCATGTGGTAACCGAACGAGGTTAAAGATTATGGAATGGATGGGGATGATTGAACACACACACGCCCCATTGAGAAACGCTTCACTTGGCCCCACTCCTTTTCTCATTCATCCCCGCATATTGACAATAGAGTAATGCTAAAATTCATGCATATTTTATTAAAGCTTATCTTTTCGGGAATTATATTTTTTTAAAAGTTTAAATTAATAGATGAAGACCAATGAATAACTTTATATCTAATATGATCCATCAAGCGAATGCCAATTGGGCGTACAGCGTGGATATCGCACAAGTTCACCTCATATCTTGTGCTTAAATTGTTCTTGATATTGAGAGTGGGAGCTGTTGAGATTCAAACTCGTGACCTCTTGATCAACAAGGTTCTGATACTATATCAGGGAACTATATTTTTTAGTATGTAAAATAAATTTTTTGGGATAAGAGTATCTTAAAAATTAAAATTTAATATATATATATGTATACATTGTTTTTTGCTAATAAGTAATCTGGTCACCTAATAAATCCTAGATCATGTGATGACTCACACACGACAGGAGCCAGTTAAGTTAAGGATTTCTTAGGGAGAGGATTAAGGGAGAATCGGACTCCAGATCTTTTGGACTAAAGCAACACTACTAAAATCTAATATTGATTCAAATTAAAATTATTAAATATAAATAACCAATTTATTTGAACACCCTCTATCCAAAACTCTCTATAAATACCTCAAGCCCGAAGCTTAATTGAGAGGCATACACCCCCAAAAAAACAAAAGAAAATAAGAAAAACAAAAACAAATAAAAAAAAAAAGAAAAGAAAGGAAAATAATAAATAGAAAGTGGATGGCAATCTCAAAGGCTATTCTTGCTTGTTTGCTCATCTCTCTTTTAGCTCTTCACCTTATTCAAGCCCAAGAAACTGTAAGCTTATAGATGCTCCTTTTTCATTTATTTGTCGTTATTTGACAACCGAGTAAAGAGGGGGTAAAGTGTTATCCTTTTCTTATTTAAATATATTAAATTAAGCAGGATAAAGGTAATGAAGGCGATCTTATTTGACAATTAAAGGATAAAGAGAAATATAATTAAAATAAGAGAAAATTTATCTAATGTTTTCTAAAGGCTTACCCTCTACCTAATATTTGTCAAATAAAGGGTTAAGGATTATTTATACTAAAAATTTATATATTTAATTATTATATTAGTTTAATTTTTATATTTTTAGTTATATTAATTTAATTTCAGTACAATTGATGGCGCGTCACTTTGACCTTTGACGTAAAATTTATGTTTGAACTTTTTATTTATTTTGTCAAAGTACACGGGGCTTTGGGTAAATAATCCTTTATTTAATTTTTTTTTCTTTATCCATGGAAAATATATAAATAAATAAATAATGATTATATATATACATATATTAACCTTGAAATTTTTTTTTGATAATTTATTAACCTTGAATGTTTTCAACCTGGTGCAGGTGAATGGCTATAGTCCTACAAAAATGAGTATGTCCTAAACTTTATTTTCTTTTTCCTCCTTTTTATGAACTGAATTTATTAATATCACGTAATTTAAACATTTATTACTTATGTCCTACGAATTAATAAGATATCTTGAGTCAGAATTCTAATATATATTTATGTATATAATTAAAGCGGTCCTATGCATTATTATGACGTTAAACTTATAATACACATTCGAATGAGGGGGTATATATTGAAGTCTAAAATCATTTTAGACCTTTATATTCTAATTTAAGATTTTAGACTAGCGAATGCTATTGATACGATAAAATTATTAATTTTAGAATAACTTTGAAAAATTGTCATCGTCCTTTGGATAAAGATAATATCTTTAACTGTAGAGTCCAATAAATGAAGGAAGCTCCTATTAATATTCCCCGGCAATAAGTGTGCTTAGGAGTGTGCAAAAAACGGTTTAAACCGTAATTTGAACTGGACTAAACTGTAAATTATGGTTTGGTTTGGTTAATTTGGTTTATGGTTTAAAAAATTATGGTTTGGTTTTAAAAACTTTGGTTATTAGAATTTACGGTTTAGGTTTGGTTTAAAACCAAACTTAAACTATAAACCATAAAATAAAGAATCTAATGATTATTTATATCATCCAAATCATAACAAGTTATATTAGTGGCAAAAATTTACTTGATAACCCGATAAAAATAATTTGGGTATTTATACTAAATGTTTTTGTACTTTTTTGATCTTATCAAATTAAACCTTATACTTTTAATTATGTTAATTTAGTCTCTTTAGAATTTGTATTAGGTCAATTTAGTCATTTGGTCATATTTAATTCAAGGTAATGATGTAATTTTTAACGATAAAATTATATTAGATGCAAGTAAAATTCACTAGGTTGATTCAATTTAACCTAATCTGTAACTGAATCACTAAATATTTCATTGACAATTTAACAAAAAATTTAACAAACTTAATGTTACTGCTGAATTTGTCTAAAAAATGTTACTATTAAATTTAACAAACTAATTTTATGGATTATTCGTAATTTTTGTTTATGTAGTATAGAATATAAACATGTTTATACTATGAATTAGGAAAAAAAGTAAAGTTTTCGTATTTTTAGATGTTTTTGTAGTTAATAATAATTTTAAAATTGATCAAATTATGTTTATATTAGTGTTAAAAACAAATTCTCTATTGTAATTGTTTAAACCATAAACCGGACCGGACCAGACCATAATTACGGTTTGGTCCGGTTTGGTTTGTAAAACAAAATGGTTTGGTTTTGGTTTTGGTTTGTAAAATTATCAAACCATATTTTTACGGTTTGGTCCGGTTTGGTAAGCATAAACCGCCAAACCGGACCGTGTGTGCCCCTAAGTGTGCTTGTGAGCGCAACGGTGTTACACGTACAGAATAATAGCTACAGAATTTCACTAAGTTACCCTAACAAGAATACTTTTGTCTCGACAATGACACTGCCTTGAATGAATATCAGATTGTGGGGCGGCATGCTCTGCGAGGTGTAGCCTGGCGTCGAGGAAGAAGATATGTCTTAGGGCATGTGGGGCTTGCTGCGCACGCTGCAACTGTGTGCCTCCTGGGACATCCGGTAACACGGATGTTTGCCCCTGTTATGCCACCATGACTACTCACGGTGGTAGATTAAAGTGCCCCTGATCCACTGCTGAAACACTCGTGTTGGCGAATATCTTAAAGTGACCTTATATTTAACCAAAGGAATAAAAACGGCATAACTTTTAGTATCTACGTATGAAGTAGATATGTCTTTTGAAAAGGGTAAGGTTAAAACAAGACCAATGTCGCTTGTTGTTTTCTTATATGTATATATTACGTTTTATGTATATTTATTGTACTACTTTTCCGAGGTAATGTTGTGTTTGTGTATTTTTAGTTTGTGGGTTTTGATATATATGTTGAACAATTAATATGTTGTATCTATGTATGTGATGTAAAATAGTATAATTAAAAGATAAAAGAGATTGTAGTATTTGTATATATATTGATATTGATAGCTCTTTAAGACGGGTTTAATTACATTAGGGGTGTAAATGAGACGAGCCTACTTAAAAAGCTTAGCTCGCTTTGTGCTTGAGCAGGTTAGTTTAACTTATTGTATCCAGCTTGAACCTATTGAGCTTGTAGGCTCGCAAGCCTAAGTAAGTCGTTCTTAATATGATATATTAAGTTAAACGTACCTAATCGAGCCATGTTTAAACCTAAATGTGCAGAGTTGGAGCCTAAACAAGCCTAAAAGAGCATAGATTGAGCTAAAATGAATCTAAATATTGTGAGCTTAATTCTAACCTCGTCAATCTTAGATAGAGCTCAACAAGTCGAGCTTAAGTCTTTGACAAGCTGAGCTCAAGCTATGGCTTTTTAAGTTCAGCGATTTTCGAACCAAGCTTAGTATAAATGGAATGAGCCTCAAGCTTAACCAGCTTACCTATAAATAACAAGTCTCCGCTCAAACATGCTCACCTATCAAGGTCTGTCAAAACTGTAAGCACCGCAAGTGCCTATTTGAGGAATTTAAAGATCCCATGTTAGATATTTATATTAAAGTTTTTATATTAATTTTTAATTAATAAATTTTATAAAATAATGTTTTTTGTCTAAAGTTTATATCCATTTATAATCAGTAGTATATAATGGTGTAAAATAAATTTTTTACCGAACTTTTTTTAAAAGATATTGTTACTATATTATCGTTCTTATGTGGGATGATGGAAAAAGCAAGGAATTGTGAATTTACTAAGAAATAATTATAAATATTACCCTATTTCATATATTATCATGGGACTACATATATAATTATTAGATTAAAAATTTAGTTCATAATGATTGTGTGCTAAAACAGGAACATGCATAACTTCACATTCCTAATGCATAATTTGTTCATTTATAAATATAAATTTTATTACATAGTTTATTTAATTGATAAGAATAGTATATATATAAAGAATTATAATAATCAGAATACTAAATATTTATTATTTATAAAAATATATCAATAAATTATCTGAACAATAATAGTATTACTTTAATAGTAATTTATATGATATATATATATATATAAGGTCACTACAATTATCAGGAAAAAAAACACTACTGCTAAAAGAATTTAATATCTTTAAGTTAAGTATTGTTTTATTAATTATTTTGATATTAATATTTTTTATTCTGATAAATAAATTTTCAGTACAAATTATCAATGACCTTATTTTAAAATATCAACTTTTTTTTTTTGTTTTTTTTTGAATAATTGTTTAGAAGTATGTCATGTCACAACCGGAACAATGTTTTCATGGGACTAGTGTTTGATGTGACTCTACTTATGTGGTTGTTGCTGCTGCGTCTTTTTTTTTAACACAATAAAATGTCCAGAATATCAAATTGTAAAATATTTTTATTTTGAGAATAATTTTAATAAAATTGTGTGTCATTATTTACCATAATTCGTATTAATACTCTTAGACCTGGCAGTCGGGTCGGGTCGAGTCGGGTCGGGTCAAAATCGGGTTGGGTCAGGCTCGGGTCAGGTTATCCTCGAGTTCGGGTCAACCTCAGGTCAGGTCAATCTCAAGTCGAGTCGAAAATAGGTCAGGTCGAGACATCCTTAGGTTGAGTCGGTTTTTAAGTTGATTTATCAAGTTATTTTGATGATATATCTATTCGATCTTGAAAATTATAACTAAAAATGATAAGTTAGACTTCTATTTGGCCATTTTGGGTTATAGGTCATGTTTGATTCAGGTTTCGGGTCATCAAAGATTAGGTCAAACTTGGGTCGGGTCTAGTTTGGGTCAGGTCATTTCAGGTTTCGGGTCAGCTTGGGTTGGGTCAAGTTCAGGTCGGGTCAAATTCGGGTTAGTTCATTTTTGGGTTCGGGTCCCAATAAATTTAAAATTTTTTGAGTTAGGAACGGGTCGGGTGGCGGGTCAAACAGGTCGAGTTATCGGGTCGGGTCACATTTTGCCAGCTCTAAATACTCTAGCCACATAACGTGTTGCCTTATAAATAATTATATCCATCAAATTTATGTTATTTTTAAAATAAATGATCCTATAGAGGTATAACGTTTATTAATAAAAAATTTTATAGTTTAAAAATTTATAATATTGCACTATAAGTTCTAAAATTTTATCTCTTTATGCAATTTTCTATCAAAGTCTGCTAAATTTTCTTTTGAAAATGCAAAAGTAAAAATATTTTTGATAATATATAAGAATTTTCACTAAAATTTAATATTTTTTGCCAAAGAATATTGACATAACAAGTGATCTCAATAATATATACGTAACTACATTAAAAAATCTATTATAATTTGCTGAATTTTTATTAAAATATTGACATGATATATATTTTATCTTAATTATGTACCACATTAGTATTTTCTTCATAAAATTGGTTTATTTCTTATGAAAACCCATTAAATTCCAACATATATGACATAAATGTAATTAAATATTTAAATCTCAGGTTACTTATTATATAAAATTGTCGAGGCACCTATATGATGGTTTTTAGAATGTCATTGTGCCTATGTGATAAAAGATCTATATGGATTCTAATACCATTTGTTAAAATCATCCACAAAATATCGAACCCTGAATAAAAATAACAATTACACACAAAATGAGATTGGAGAGAACACCGGAATAAACGTGATTATGCCAATGCTTATATTCACGAAGGGGATAGCACGATAATTTCATTATATCGAATGAAGTTTACATGAGGCGTTTTAACTCTCAACTTTTTTTAAACCATAACTCAAACTTTAATAGTGACATGCACAATCATGTGTATATATATATAGTTACCACACTGCATCTCTAGCGTGTTATGAACCTCAATAGAATTGGCCTAATTTACAGAGACATAATATAAACAAGACCCAATATAATTAGGCTCTATATATAAACTAACAAGATTAAACCTAAAAATACCAAAATAATAATTTTCCATGTTTTGTGATATAATGATTTTTTTAATTATGCATAATATACATAAAGTATGTACCATGTTTTAGTATAACACGACTATTTTTTATTTTTTTATTTTTGGTTTTTTTTGGGGTCAGAAATTTATTTGTAGTTGTGCAAGTGTTTTGGAACTTGGTGTATTGATATTGATTACTATCAAACAAAAGCAAGCCTCTGTTTAAAAGCAATTTATTATACCCTTATAATTTAATTAGTTATTGTTAATAAAATAAAAATTGTCATTAATAAACTAATAATCTGACTTATCAGAAATGAAAGTCATAAGATTATATTGAAAATTATAATTTTATTCTAATAATAATATTACTCATAATTTAAGGCAATATTCATATACAGGGTAAGTTATTAAAAAATTGCTAATATGATAGCAAACATGTGAAATTGTTTTGCTAGAAAGTAAAATACAACAACAACAAACCCAGTACCTCCAAGGGCTCCCGCAAAAGCAGGGTTTGAGAGGGGTATATGTACGCAGCCTTTTCCCTCCAAGGGGCTAACCTGAAAAGAGGCCGTTTCCGAGGACCCCCAGCCTACTAGAAAGTCAAATAAAACTTTGAAAAGTCATGAAATCTTTTATCAAGGAAATTTTGTATTAAAGTAATTTATAGGATACACCTAGTATATAACACTTTTTATTGGCGTGTATACCTAAGAAGATATTAATTTATAAGCACCGTATCCTATTAAAACTCTAAAGATAAGCGTACTTGGACAAGAGTAGTACCAAGATGAGTGATCTCCTAGGAAGTCCTCGTGCATTCCTCAAATTGGAGATTCTGGGAAACAACTTTCCTTCAGGATAGCACCCTAAAGGGGGAAAGCTGCGTACAGCTACCCCTAATAGACTCTGCTTAAGCGGAAGCTCTTTAGACACTAAAAATGTTTTTTTTATTTATTTATAGTCGTGTATTAAAGCGTTTAACATATTAAGAAGCCATCTTATTTTTTTGGTCAATTTTTTTTATTTATTTGTTTAAAATTATCAAGATAATTAGTTATTATTATGAGTTGTTTTAATTCTATGGAAATTTATAAGGTATTTTTTCGCATACACTTTGGAATTTATTTGCAACTTTTTTTGATAAATTGCGAGCGAAGGTCGGAATACATTAAACGGAGTCCCTACACGCATCAATTACAGCATCAAAAAACAAAAAAGAACAATATCAACACCCTTGAACGATCTGTATCACCAAGGTCATCCTTTTCATTGCCATCCAGCCCTATGCGTTCGGATTCCAAGCCTTGAAACATTGCACATCACAAGCAGCATCAACTATCGATTTGCAACTTTTGTGTATTTTTTCTTCAATTATCAATTAAGTAGTATAAGCAAACTAAATTGCCAATTTACTCAAACAGATAATAGGCCTTTTTGGTAAAAGTTACAATTTGGACTTTTTGAACTCTTCAGTTACAATTAACTAATAAGAAATACTTTTTAATTTAGTTAACTGAATCATTAATAGCCCTAATTATACCAAATATGGGAAGTGTTGGGTTGATGATTTTCCTCTTTGAAACACAGGTATGACATGACTTAACTAAATGTTGGTTGAGTCATGCAATCGTTAGTTTCAATATATAAGTTATTAACCCATTAGTTGACTCATGCCAAGTTACAGTCATGAATTATGTCAGTTGCTATCCGTAAGCATAACCCTTTTATAAATAAACATTTAAATTATGTGTACATTAATGTCATGAAAAACACTAAACTTACAAAAGTAAATCTTGCATCCAACTCCATCTCGATTGCTCTCCTAGATTGTAAAATTTTTTATTCTCTAGAGTCTTAATTTTTAATAAATTCTCCCTCCTCCTCCTCTATGCTATCAAATGCTCGGCTACTTGTGATGACAATCTCACTCATGAAGCCAAGTCGAATAATTCCAAATTCAAACTATTCGCTATCGTCGCCATTCTTACCTCTGAGGCTGCCGACATCTGCCACCCCTTTTTTGGGTTGCATTGCCTCCTCCCTCCAACCGAAGAAAGATCATTTCTTTGTTATGAAAGCCTTTGCTGTCGGTGTAAGCCTTTCCATTGGCTTCATTCATATCATTCCCGACGCTTTCAAAAACCACGCTTTATCATGTCTTCGTGACCACCCTTGGAGGCACTTCCCTTTTGTTGGGTTCGCCATCGTATGTGGGGCTCCATATACTCTCATGATCGTAGATCAATAGATTTTGAGTTAGAGGGTCGGTTTGGTCATTCTATGGGAATCACAATTGTATGCTTGAAATTATTTTTTAAAATGTGAACAAGAACATCTTTGGCTCAAAATTTTTAAATTTTAAATTTGCTTCTACTTTTGCTTCTGAGAAAAATCGCTATTTTCCTACAATTATTGAAAAACAAAAAAACCCTCTACTTTTACAAAAGACTTTATATTTTGAATTAAACAAACTAAAACGGTCAAAAAGTATTGCTTCTTGAAGTTAAAAAAAAAACAAAAAAAACCAAAACAAAAAAACAAAGAACGCCTTTTTACTTCAAAAGGCTTAGTCAAATAGGCATTGAATCACAAAGTTATATTCATATCTATAGTGTTGGGCTCTGATACTAATTGTTGGGGCCTTGATACCATTAGTTTAGATGACCCATAAAATGCCGAACCACAAATCGAATTAATAATTATAAACAAAAGAGAATCGAGGCGAATAACAGAATCTACGTAATTCAGTCGAAGCCTACATCTATAGAGAAGAAATTTTATTATATTAATTAGAGTTTACACGAGTCTTTCAACTCTAACAATCAGACTCTACATATAACCCAACATGTAGAACCAAAAAAAAAAAAAAAAAACAAAGTAATTTAAACTTTAATAGGGAATAAAACAAGAACCCCGAAAGTTTTATTTGATCATGTGGAAAAGGGACGGTTGAGTCATGCTTATAATGTGGCATTGGGAGTGGCAAACACATTGTGCATGGCTCTAACCTACAAACACAAGACATCACGTCAATAAAATTAGAAATCTGTTTACACCCCAAACTCGAGAGAGTTGGGATGTTCTACAAATACACGTTTTTTTGCATGAATCAATTTCCTAACAAGCGGGTAACACATAATAAAAGTATTGAGTTTTGAACTACCTTAAAAATTAGTCATTTTTTACTTAATTACCGCAAATAGATTTTTAGAAAATGACCTTCAAAATGTGTTACCAATGTTAACGTCGTTAGTATTCCATTTGGGTTACATGTGTGATTTTGCTTAGGTTACATTTAAAAACAAAAAACCCATAACAGATATTGATTTTAGCTCGATTGGTAAAACATGATACCGGCCAAGGTGGCTCTAAATGCTGGTTTGAATCTCTACATACACAAGCATGTAGTGGGACTCACCCTTCACATAAAGATAATTTAACAGAACATTGATTTACCGAGAGAAATTTTATCAACCATGTGTATTTATCTCCCCTTTCTTGTGTAAGAAAATGTAAAACTAAACGTGTAGCCTCAATAAAAAACTAACGGATTCAACGTAGGTGACTGGATGAAAATTTTAGACTTTTGAAGGTGGTTTTTTAAAAAATTAAAAAGTGATGGTTAAGTGAAAAATGATAACTTTTGAAGGCGGTTTTCTTAAAAAATATATATATTTAAAAGCATACGATTATGTACTAAAAAGAGGATTGATTGATATCAAAATAGATTGGTCTAGCGGTGATGAAGATCAACAAGGCCAAAGAAGCCACCTATAGGGATAGCAATAGAGCGGTTATAATCCGCTAACCGCGGGTACCAGCCCCATTTGGGGTGGGTACGGGCATAAGTAGGGCGGGTTGTGAGTACGGAGTAGGTGTACCCGCCCCGTACCTGTCATGGATACAGGACGAGTACAGGTATAGTTCTGTACCCGCCCGCCTATCTCATACCTACCATACCCGCTTCATTTTGTAAATAATTAACCTTTAAATTAAAAAATATATGTTTAAATTCAATAACCTAAATTGTTTATTAATGTTATAAAAAATATAATTGATTTTTAAAAATAGTATTAAATAATTAATATGAGCTGGTATAGATAATCTTTTTTTACGCATATTAGGGAGGGTACGGGGTAGGTAATGTATGCCCGTTGGATACCCGTGGGTAATGGGGCGGATATGGGTATAGGTTTGTACCCGTCGGGATGGGTATGGGTATCCACTTTATACTCCCAACAGGTAATGAAGTGGGTACGGGCACAAAATTTAGGTGGTGGGTACGAGTATAAAGGACGCATCCCCGTAATTAAATATTTTGTGAATTTAATGTTTTTGGAATAGTAATGGAATATGATGATTGTAATTGGTCATTTGCAGAAATAAACAATTAGTTTCCGGTAAATCAATAATAGTATTATTCCATGCAATGCACTGGACATTTATTATAAAACATTATTTATGTATTATCAGATTGAAAATGTTTTGAATTTGTTTGTATTCCTAGACCCTGTGTAGGCGGGAGCTCTTGAGGCATTGGGCATGTTCCTTTCCTTTTCTAGTATTGGTAGGGAATATGAAACGTGGGTCCATGAGCATTCTTCTTTTTGAGCTCGGAGGTTTTTCTGTTGAAAAAATTTGATATAATATAAGTGAATACTTATAACATCCCATGTTAGAGTTGTGAGAGAAAAAAATAATATGTAAGTCTAATAAGTTACTTCATCTAGTGTCAATTGATTTTAAGATTAAAATCCACTTGAACTTATATGTAAATCTTATATGTACTAACTTTGTAGGTCTGAGCCTAAAAGTCCGGTAAAATTTAAAATAAAGTGCTAAAACATTGAACCATTTATAGATGCCGATGGACGTCCGCTACTAAAACTATTATGAAATCTACAAGGCCAATACTGGGAGTTGTGTTGGGCTGGTCTGTGGGCCAGTTTACAAGAATGGCCCAACCTTTAATTGTCCGTCCATCTGGCCGTTTGTCTTGATCTGATATCTTTTGAATTTGACCCGTTTTGATGGGTGGATCCAAATTTGACCCAAAATATAGGGTTAAGTTCAAACCTGACAAAATTTGACAGAATAGGATAATGACGTACATATGTGACAAGAAGATACCAGCTTTGGTTTAGGGGTTTTGTATTAGGGTTGAGTTTGAGTTGACATATTTAATCCGTTTAGGCATTTGGGTTTGTGTTAAGTCAAACTGTTTTCAACATGTTTAACCCATTATTATAATTATGTTATCTGATTATACATGATATGCAATTGCTATGGCATATATTTTTTGATAGCCTATGTCATATAAGATAAATTAAACTATATTTGGTCATGCTAATTTGACACTTTATTTTTACACTACTGCATACGTATATAGTCATTGTTAGTATCACTTATTAGATGCATTATTGGCGTAATTATAAGCTGACAAATTAGCATATGATAAAAAAGGCATGCACATAATTAACAGGTATCTTGTTGATTACTCGATTATTAAACGGTTCCGTTCAAGATGACTCCTTGTCTAAACCCCTTGTATGATACAACACGATATATTTGCAGCCCTAATTAAGATTGAGATTTTTAAATGACATCGAGTTATCCTAAACCAATCACATAAATGTTGTACACAACACTATTACATTTCTAAAAGGATGAAGTTATAGTACATCTATATGATCACTTTGAAAAACCAATATCGAAATGTTCAAATGTCACGTTTCGTTATCCTCGAAAACAAAAGAACAATCATGACGTCACAGATAATTTTGTCTTATCATGATTTCAATATTAGGTTTGCCAAAAATATTCTTATTTATTATTAAAGAAAAAATCTAAAATATTAAAAAAATAAATTAAAAAAATCAAAACTTTTTAATTATTTTTACAAATATCAAGATATTAAGTAAATAACTTGGTTATAATATATAGGAAAGAAACGGGAGAGAAAGGCGGTGGTAGTCACGCGCTTGAAGGAGGGCGTGAGCGAGACAGAAACAAACAAACTCAACACGCCGCTTATAAAGTACACTCATTCCAAATTTGCAATAACAGCCACTTATGTGGTCCCCACAATTATTCAGTTACAGTCGCCGCATAACCTCTTTTTGTTGATGATAACGATCTGACGGTCCATAATATGCTATGATACTCAGCCGTCAAATCTCAGCCGTTGGATTTAACTTGTTCATATAAGAATAAAATTGTTGTTTTCAAAATAAGATTATAGTTTTCTGAATAATTTTATAAATCTTATTATTTATAAGTTATATTATTAATTTAATAATAATAATTTTTTACTCTGATAATAATAAATTTTAATACTATTGTGTTAAGTATGGCTATCAATATACATGATCGGGGGAGGGCAAGCTTGAATCCAAAACTTTCGATATATGGTAGTATAGTAGTTAATAAGCACCCATGAGCAGTATTCACAATAAAAGAGAAGTGTCAGTTTTAGATAAAATGAATATATACTCTTACTAGAATACGGTTAAAATCTAGTATCTTTAGTGTGAACGAGCTAAACATGAAAAATCGTCACTTCCAATTTATTCAAAGAGGAAGGCTTATTGTGTACGTATAGAAGAACTGAATTCTTTGAGGAAACAAATCTTAAACTAGTGATACTTTTTTGGCATATAATTTATACTTCTAGAAGATTTGAAGTAACAATTAATTCAATCGATTACAATTTTTTTTTTCAATGGTAATGCCTTGGGGGGATTATTATGAACCCACAAATTAATATATTAGTCGATTGAATGTCCAACATCGAGCAAAATTTTGAATGATCGAATTTGAAAAAGTGCCGCCTCCACTTGAGGTGACCATGATGCTCTTAGACGGGAGAGATTTTCGTTCAGCGTGGATGGCATGTTGGAGCCTTTAGATCTAAAAATTGTGACAACTTGCATGATTCTCTGTATTGCAGTTGTATATTTCTTGATAATTAAAACTACTTTACCATATGCACAAATTATTATATTTACTGTTGTTAAGGAGAAAGTACAAGAATATTCTCCGGTAGAGGTCGAGATTCAAATTTTGTCTTCTCCAGCCATGGTGTGTATTTTGAAGAGCTTGATCGCTTAGTGTGGGAGTTTTCCTCTAATCACATACACCTAAGTTGTACAACATAAAATATGTCTAGAAGAAACCCCCATGCCGTAACTCTCAAGTACATGGGTGTTGCGGTTGCCGCGCTAACCTAGGGGTCAATTGTCGGGCAACCAACGTGTACCGAGGACCTGGAGCAATTTGACTTTAAGACAGAGATCTTCTATTATATAATAACTTATATCCTATATTTCATAAGTCTCATTAGCTTAATATTGATAGTACATCACCTATTTTTCCGATGATTCAAAGTCAAATTTGCTCCAACCATTTTTCGAATTTCGCATTAAATATTTTGGATACATAATTTAATAAATAATTAAGTATAAAATATATGTATCAAAAAGATATTAAATCTTAAAAAAGTGTTTATCTTCATTATTTAATATATATTTATTAAATAACTATACTAAATTATATAAATTGTGCATATTATATAATTATACCTATTTCTAAGTTTTACTTTCATTTGAATTTTTTTTCATGTAAAAAATTGCGCTTCCTAGGTTGAAAAACCACTGAAATTGGCCTATTCCGCTCAGGTTTTTAACCAGTCTTTGACTACACCGATCCAGTTTTAATCTATTAGGTCTACGGTCTCATGATTTGAGATAGTTTGATATACAATCCGATCATATGCAATCCAAATCGGTCCAAATCTTAGGTTGATGTACACTCCTATTTGTATCTAACGTAAAGCCGTAAACTACTCGCCTTTCAATCAAACCAACTCAAAATCCATTAAAAACACAATCAAAATGAAATCAAATATTCAGAAAATAAAGAAAATAGTGAGATTACTGTAATTAAATGTGGGAATCTCTTTTTTTTTTTTTTTTTTTTTGTTTTTTCTTTGGATACAATGAATTTAAAGAAGATACACAGGGGGAGTGTGTATTTTGTCGCGAATTCTTCAAGAACCCGATTCTGTCAACACCCTATAAACCTTTTCCCTTCATTATTTTTTGGATAAATTAAACATCAATATCCTCATATTAATTTAATGTATTAATTTTTGAGTTTAAAAGTTACATGTATTTAATATAATAGTTTAAACGGCAGTTTAATGACCTAAAATAAACCTCTCATCCCCTCGGCTTCATTAGTAGTGTAACAACATTAAAGTTAATGTGAGAAACAGGTGGAACAGCAGGGGGATAGTAGGTTTATCAATAAAGAAAAACTAGTTATACACTCTTTTAGATTGTCCGTTGGACTATTTTATTAAGTGTGTTTATATATATATATATATATATATATATATATGTATATGTATATTTTCAATTTAAGATATTATTTGAGAAAATTTATGAATTGAAAAATTGAGGCACCACATTTCAGATTATAATATGTTGTTAGGTTATGCCTTAAATTTTATGTAATTTATTTATAAGTCTCGCCGTAAGCAAGAGGAGCTGCAGAGACTCCGCCGATCTATCGGGAACCCAAAACACGCGTACCCTAGTATGCTCAGTATAAATAGACTTTGATGGTTTCAGTTTTAGGTATCTAAAATAAAGAGAGCAGCTGTCAATTGAGAGAGAGAGGAAGTGTCCCTATAATTCTTCCATAGATCTCATTCAGAGGAAGTGTCTTTGTAATTCTTTCATTATTTTGATCAATAAAGATTCTCCATCTCCGCCCGTGGTTTTTTCTCCTCTTGATTGAAGAGGGGTTTCCACGTAAATCATTATCTCCTTCGTTTATTCTCTTTTATTTTGTTATTTACTTCTCTTGTGTGTAATAGTATTTGAATTGAATCCAATTCTTGGATGTTAAGTTCCGCATTAGGAAGATATTACTTTTTTTACAAATTAATATCATAGCATATCAAATTTGTCCAGATTCCTAACAAATTAGTATCAGAGCATATCAAATTTGTTCAAGATTCACTTACATATGTAATATATAAAGCAACACTTTCAGTGTCTCAAGAGCTCCCGCCTAAGCAGGGTTTGGGGGTTGGATGTATACAGCCTTCCCCTTTTAAGGTGCTATGAAGGGGGGCAATTTTCAAGAACCTCTAACCTGAGGGGTGCAACACGAGGACTTTTCAGGAGGTCACCCATCTTGGTACTACTTTCACCTAAGCACGCTTAACTTCAAAGTTTGAATTGGATTCGGTACTTGCGTGTTGGTACCCTCTTATGTTATAATATATAATTTATCTTATTTTTATGCTTTGCCTTTCCCTTTGCTTTCTCTCTCTGTTTTCCAGCTATTAACTTAAATTTCCATATTCACTATATTCATACTTTTGCGGGCGCTAAATTTATCGTCGTTGTTGTTGTATTATTCATACTTTAAGTTTTGGCTTCTCTTGAAGGCATGCTTTTCCGTGCTAAAATCCTTCATTATTATTATTAACCCCCCATTTACTTTTCCCCATCTCTCTCTCTCTCCCCCCTTCAGTTACTGAATCGCCATCGGTTCTTCAATTCCCCCATTTATTACAAATTCTCCCTCTCTCTTTCTCTTTCTCTCTCTAGCTCTATTTCTATCTCTGTTTTGTGTGTGTTGTGTTGTGTTGTGTTGTGTTGGGTATATGTAAATGCAAATGATATCTGAATCGGAGACATGTACAACTATGGTGCTCCCCTTTCCATCATCAATCATCAGCTCGTCTTCGGTAATATTTTATCTTAGAATCAATTCTCATTAGGTACGGTAACTTATTAAATTTATATATTGATCTCTTTTTTCACATAACTTTAATATGAGATTTTTATTAGACTTACATATGTGGAGTCGTTAACAATTTTCACCGTCTTTTTCCCTTTCCGAAACAATTATTACACGTATTAGAATTGTTTATATTCGTATCTTGGCAAAACTAGGGGTTTTTTGGGTTTCATGGATGGAGAATCATTATTAGTTATATGATCTGTAACAAAATTTTTTTTTTTTGTTTATGTGAAAATTTGTGCTAAATTTTTTACTTTTTTAAACTTGTTTATGTTTGATCTTTAAAAATACAACATCAATAATATACCCAGTGTCCTAAGGGCTCCCGCTCGTGCAGGGTTTGAGAGGGGTAAGATGTACGCAGTCTTACCCCATTAGAGTAAGACCCTAACGGGAGACTGTTTTCGAAGACCCCCAACCTGAAAATATAGTGTATTGACGTATTTTTTATATTTCCAAGAGATTTTTTGTTCTAATTATTTTATTTTTTATTCTTATTTTGAGAAAATTATATTATATGAACAATAAGAGCATTGGAGAAAAAGTTACTAATCAATATATGAAGTAATAAAAATAAATACGCCGTACTTCTACGTTACATTGTAACATTTCATGCAACTTTTAGTTTCTTTAAGAAATATGACCATGTTTTGACAATTATTATTTCTTCTTTATTTTAATTTTTTTACTAATTTAATTTAATTGATAATAAAAGAAATGAACCAAAAATAGAAAAAAAAGTTCAAAACCTAAATTTTAATTTATAAGAAATAAGAAAACATTGAACAAAAAGAATATGCCACTAAATAAACTATAAATGAGGGGCTTTATTATTACCAAAGTAAATATTATTATTGTCGAAGTAATTATATAACTTATAAAAAATAAGAGTTATAAAATTATTTTAAAAATTATAATCTTAGTCTAATAATAATCTTTTTTTGAGTTGATATTTTGTAGTTGTGCTTTTTTTTTTTTAATATAATATATTTTGTTTTGTGCTCCAAAAAAAAAAAAATAAAAAAAAAAAAAATATATATATATATATAATATATTTTGTTGGTAGAATGTTACGGTATATAAGAAATGGGCTTTCTGGATAAAGATCCCCCCTCTTTTTTACCTCCTATCTCGTCTCTCTCTCTCTCTCTTTCTCTCTCTCTCTCTCTCTCTGTCTGTGTGTGTGTGTGTGTGTGTTAAGTTTCTTCTTTGTGATTCGTTTATGGTCTTTAATGGCGGATTTGAAGGGTTAAGCGCTGTACTCAGTGAAGAGAAATCAAAGAAATTGAAATTAAGGCGGTTGAGTGTTGTTGAGAGAGGAAAAGAAATGGGGTCTTTTGTTGATGAACAGCACCTTCTTCTCTCTCCTCCTTCCGTTAACAGCAACAATTTTAAGCTTCATAATTTGGTACTTTTTTAATTCATTCTTTTTTTTATTTATTCTTTGTCACGTAAAATTACGTATTAGTATCTTGAGTTTGACGTACTAGTTTTTAGTCCATAAATTTGTGAAATGATGTTTTAGTTTAAAAAATACATGTATTTAATAGAATAATTCAAATAATGGTGTGAAAGCATATGAAGCTGTCGATATTGGTTGATTTTACGGTGTTATTTAGACTATTGTATTAAATATATGGAAATTTATAGAAAAAAAAGGAGATTTTATAAATTTATAAATTAAAAAATTAATATACTAAATCTTAGATATTAACTGGAATTTACCCATTTTTGTACGTAATTGAGAATTGAATGTTAATTTGTTGCACAGATTTTTGATGATTGTAATCCCGTTGATCATCCCTCTGTTCCTCGGAAGTTACGGTCAGGTATTCTCTTTGATAATGGAAATTTCTTTCTGTCTCTGTTTTCATGTTTCCTATAAATTCTTTTAACTTCTTTGTTCTTCTTCATTGATTCAATTTAGAGTTTTTTTTTTATTGCCGAGGACCATCAAGCGAGTTGGGGGTTCTCGAAAACAACCTCAGAGGGTACCAACTTGCAAGCATCGGATCCTATTAGAACTATAAAGTTAAGCGTGCTTGGGCGAGAGTAGTACTAAGATGGGTGACCTCGTACGAAGTCCTTGTGTTGTGCCCCTCAGGTTGGGGGTTCTCGGAAATAGTCTCTAAAGAGGGAAAGCTACGTACATCCACCTCCAGTCCCTGCTTAGACGGGAGTCCTTGGGGCACTGAAAATGTTGCTTTCATCAAGCGAGTTGGGTGTGGGAAATTGAAGGTAGCACTTGGGACAATGATGGTGTTTTAACTGCGGACCGTTCGAAATAAAGTCTCAATATTCATATTAATATATATATATTAATTAATTAATTAAATTATAAAGTAGAAATTTAGTGATATACGCTAGAGGAGGTTGATTCAAAATTAATTGGCAATGGTATATGTTTTCACATTCTCCCCCTTTAGATTTGTGGGCATGTGTCATTTAAGTCCGGGATAATTTAAAAGCCCTATAATTTAGGGTCTCAACCAGCACAACCTTTAAGCACATCATTGCTAAGTAACAGAAATTAGTGGGGATCGGAAATGTCAAACTCGAATCAACCCCATCAAATTTGAAAGAAAAATCGGAATTCAATGAAGAGAAGAGAAAAACCTGGAATCCGTCGAAGAGTAGAGAAAACAGGGTTTGTTTTTTGGTAAATCGAAGAATAAGCCATACAACAAACCATAACAAGCATTTATAGCCAAACAAGAAACCATAGAACGCCAAAATTACGAAATTACCCTAAAATAAGAAATTATGAAAATGTCCCTAAATCATGCGGAAACATAGAAGTGGCGCGAAAACATGTTTCGAGGCCGAATTTGGAGAAAATAGGTGGGACCAGCGGCGAAGTGACTGGGGTTGCATAGTTCAGCTTGATAGCTTCGTTTTGACAGGTTATGAGCCCCATAACTCCTTACGGATCAAAATATGGCCGTTTGAAGTTGTCAGAGCAAATTAGTGTTTCTGGCTCACCTATTTGGTTTACCAACAGTTTAACTGCTCTTTAAACTCTACTACTACTTGTCTTGTATAAAAAATTCTTTGATTCTATATTGGCAATGGCAGATTTTATAGGTGGGTCATTTGTGTAGTTTCGTTTTGATCTTTAGTTAATTTAATTAAGGTTGAAATACTTCGTGAAATCAAAATATATGATGTAACGAGTTTAAAAGTTGTATATGATACTGTGATTCACTTTGTGAAATCAAAAGTCGATAATGTCACTTTAATTTCAAGTAATAGCGAGTAAACTTTTTATGGTATTTACCCATTTTCTTAATGTGTAGGAGAGCCGATGCTTTACTTAACCTTTCTGTACTTTTTTGCGACAAGAGATTCTCTACAGCCTTCTTTTAACTTTATAACATGCTGGGGCTGCGATTTTCACGTTGATTTTTATTCTTTTAATATTTTTTTTCCTCCCATCGTCTTCTTGAGATGCTGCATTTTCTCTTCCTGAAGTTTCCAAATGTTGCTGATGACTAATTTCGATGAATTGAGTCTCCCCATGAAAAAAAAGAAAGAATAAAAATAAAAATAAAATGAATAAATTATGTGGGTGTTTGATAGTATACATGAATCCACTATTCAAAAAAATTAATTAAGACTCAGGAATAATTTGATACTCTTAACATACCCCGTCAGTTTGGTGCACGTGCAGAGTGAGTAGTGCACTGGTCAATTTATAATATTGAGAATAGGGAGCTCTTGATATTCGAACTTGCGACCTGTCGGTCAGTAAAGCTTTAATACTATGTTAAGGAACCAATTGTTTAAAAAGTTTAAGTAGATAGGTCATGGCTCATATTTGTCATGGCTCATTTTTGTCCTCTTTTTTGCTCAACTTTATAGCATTCCTTTGCATAATATTCTTTATTTGAATGTGCAGCCATGAAGAAGCGAACATGCAAGTCAAACTCAGCACCTTTGACTGAATCAAAGAGGCTAAACCTTTCCGTTAATGGTTTTGATTCGCCGCAATCGGATACTAAGAAGAGGTCCAAACTGAGCACGGTTTGTTTCTTTTTTGTTGTTCTATTGTTTAATGCATTTGTTTAGTGTAGAACATATTTGTAGTTGTATTTATTTGCTTAGAACTGTGAAGGGATGTAAAAAGTTAATTATAGTACATTCATTCAAATGTTTGCATGCTTAAAACTTAAAAAGCAACTTATTTTACCTAAAAGGACCGCTACATAACAACCACGACTTTGCAACTGCAAATACAACTTTTGTTTGATTCCATTCAAGTGTGTCAATTACGAGTAACTGAGATTTATCTCTGCAGCAAAATGGAGGCTTAGACAATTTGCCAATACGTTCCATTTCGGCCCGAGTCTCCAAAGATGAGCAAGAAGTGGCAGAGACACTGTTTGCTTTGGCTGGAATGATCCCGAGCAGCGATTTCAACAGCAAAAAAGAGTCGAAGGGCGAATCATCAGAAGGAAAACAAATGGACCCGTCTAACAAGAGAGAGGATTCATGGGCTGTATCAGAAGGTTTGAAAATCGTTATCATCTTTCTTATGAATCATATTTTATATATGTCTCATATCATTTTTACACATGTAACTCGTATTATGTTTTTCACTGTTCTGCAGTACCAAAGAAGGAACAAGAGATCATTTATGGTACAACCTCATCTGAACGGACTATTCTCGCACCAGCTGCTGACGGGCCAATGAAAGACACTGCAGAAAAAGTTCTCCCTCCTTTCGTCGCTGAGGCCAAGTTATCTGAATCTATAACATCAGTTATGAATGTAAATTCATCTCTTCCACAACAGAATCTTTGGGTATTCTCTTCTAGAAGTGAGATTTCTGAGGAAAAATCATCAAGAAATCTTATCTCGTCCAGCACTTCAGCAGGAGTAAGCGTAGATAATAGGTGAGTGGTCTCCTGCTTCCTCGTCTTTGTTTTATCTTCTTGAATTTAAACCTTATAATCATCATGGGTTTTGTTAACATAGGTCAAATGAGCTCAAACAGGAGAAATCACTACTCTTTGAGCGAAAATCAGATCTTAAATTCAGTGTAAGCTTCCTCAAGGAACATTATAATTTTCATTGATTGGAAAATTTTGATTGAATGTCTCATACACCTTGTAATTTCCTAGGCTGTGGATGTCACTCGTCAAAAAAAGCAGGAGCAAGCTACTTGTTCTACTCAGGAAAATGGTATGTGCATCTTCGTTTCAAATCTTAATTTTGTTTTCTTAGTTCAGTTTGGTTCTTTGGTTTAGTGTTCCTTGTTTACTAAACATCAATGGGCTAGCCCTGACTCGAGAGTTGGCATATGAGATCTATATATGAGCTCAAGGAAAGTTCTATTCAAAACCAATATAGGTGGAGGATTTTTGTTGATCTCTTTTTTCTCAACTCCTACTTGGGACTTTATCAGTATATTATACTCATGCGTGGAGTATTCGATTATTTTGTTTGCAGGCTTGTATGTGAGGGGCGCAGATGGCTTCAGAGTGGATCAAACTACTCTTCAGTAATGCTCTGTTATCTTCTCAATATACAACACTTGACTGACAAATCATGTTTTTTCCTCCATTTACTTATGCAATCCTCTGTTGTAGGCCTTCTACTGCTTTATTTCCCGCTTGGACCAACAATGCCGTTTGTTTATCCAAACAGAGTTCACATGAACATAATAGTATTTTTGGCGAAAAGGTGAATGCATAAGCTGGTCTTTTTTCTCAACTAGGCTTGCTTTTGTCGAAATGACATAATAACACGACATAAAGTTATTCAGGAGACCTGAACAATACATGACTTGACTCAATGTTGAGATGAACCTCACACTTCATTGTCTTTGAGCAAATTTAATTAACATGTTTGTTATGTTTTGTTATGTCTGTAGGGATCGAAGAATAATAGGGGGAAGTTAAGGAAGAGATGCGCAACCCATATGTACATTACCCGCCTCATCCAAGCATTACAAACCTCGGAGGGAAACAACATTCATGCTTCAGAAGCTAACCAAATACACATGGTGAAGAACAGATTAAACGGGACTGTCACTGCTAGTCACTTGTTTGTCTCTCCTGCAGAAAACAATTGTCATGAAGCTGCTCCTGGTTTGTTGCTGCACGAGCAACAAGATCAGAAGCAGGTAAGCATTAGCATTGTCTGTGAAATTTTGATCAGAACCGAATTCAGCCCATGTAGCTGGCCTGCTGAAACTTGAAATCCACATATAAATTCAAGTGAAATTTTATCGTAAACTAATTGGGTATTAGTGGAGTAGGGTGCTAGAATTATATGTTGATCTTCTCTTTCTCGCAACTTTGATGTGGGATTTTCTAAAGACTCACATATGAAATTTTTAACACTATCGGGTTTTGATTTTCATCATGTATGTTGGCTTGTGCTCATCGCAGAGCTTTGATTTCTTATCGTTGTGTACTGGAGTTGGTGATCAAGAAGCAAATGGTGGTTCCAGTGGTTTGGGAATCAATGTAGAGCCATTAGCAAAAGGCTCTGCAGCTTATCTCTATCCAGTTGCACACCAAAATTCATTATACGTGCAACAAAATCGTTATTCCTCAAATCCATACCAGGATCACGTTACAGCGAAATCAGCACTAATCCCCCCTCAGCCGCAGGTGTGGTTCTATCTCGTCAACCTGTTGCTAGGAATTACTTTACACTGAGTTTTTGATTATTTCATTTATTTGTTCTTTCACTTATTTGTTTCTGATTTCATTTATTTGATTCTTTATCAGAAATCGATACAGATTTTGTTGTGGTATATTGTAAATGAAGGGTTTGAAGGGATATTGTTGGATGTTTTCGTTTCATGATTTGTTGTTGTCTCTAGTAAAACCTTGATCTAGTGGTAAAACACTGTCGAAGTTCATGGCTTAGGATGCGGGCTTTTAGGTTTCAAAATCCTTATCCAGCATACCTACTAAAACAAAATATGAATCTAAGGTATTTAACTCGAACGAGAAAGGTATTCCATCCAAATATGTTTTAGTTTTCATGTGGATCTTATTTCATTAGTTCAAATTCAATAAAATTGAATCAATTGTAATGTTAGAAAGAATTGGGCTGCTCAGCATGTTTCCTTGTCACTTTGTCGAGGAACTAATTTCCCAAAAGCTTGAACTCGTGGGTGAAGGTGTAAATGTTTTTTGTACCTAACATGCTACTTTACATGGATATTCATTTGGTTTGAAAAGTGAATATTCCACATGTCCACTTTATAGCTTTTGCTGTAATTATTCTCATTTTATGTTGTTGGGATTCGAACTCGTGATCTCTCGGTTAATAAGATTCCGATATTATGTCCAAAAAAACCAGTTTTTTCAAAAGTTTAACTGATGCATAAAAGACTTGTGAATGGTTTTAATACCCTTTCTGATAGTTACGTTGATCTGTATATCCCTTGGTGCAGGTTCATCTACAGCCACCACCTCATCTGGCCACCCATATGGGAGCTCCTCAGATGAGCACCACAGCAGCACCACCCCATCCACCGCCACACCACCACCACCACCAGATTTGGGCAGCCCAATTAGCAGCTCGCTATAAACAGACCCATCTTGCCAAACCCCACATGCCAAACTGGCAGAATAGCAGGCTGGACCCGCATTCCTCGGTGCAGTACACACAAGCTCTTCTCCCACCACTTTCCCAACCTTCCATGGATGTCCTTGGCCCCAAGTACAATCAAATTTCTCAACAGAAGCAGCAAGTAATGCCACTCGGTTCATCCCGGGTGAAATCTCAGCGGTCCCAACTTCCATCTGGGTGTGAAGAAGGTGGGATTCGATTCAGTTCAGATGGGGTTTTGCCATTGCAGCAGCTGCTATGCAGTGAGGGGCTTTGAACTAGCACAAAGTACCAGGTGGTTATTATTTGTGTTATTTGACTTGTGATGTTGATAATATGTTTGGGTCTTGGTTTATATCATATGATATAAAATGAACGAATGAAATAGGTAATGAAATTGTTAGGAAGAGGGAGTTGATCATATGGAAGATAGTGATGTACCATTAAGGAATCTATCTACCAGCAATTGTAGAAACACATACAGAAATTACATACGTCTCTGCTTTCTGATAGTGTTGACTTTATGTTCAGAAAATTTTTGAGTCTTCATGTATGCATTATTTCCCAATTTAGTTTCAGATTTTAATCTACTCAATTTGCATACATATCGAAAAACGACCCTGTAGAGGTGAGACTTATGGTAGAAAGAAAGAAGCTTGTGGACTCTTCTTATGGACTTCTAAACCTACATAGAATTTTAAGGAATCAATTATTTTAAAAGTTTAAGCTAATAGGTAAAGGTTCAAGATTGGTTTTATATCCTAATATGCCCCTTTACGCAAATCTCCATTGGCTTTGAAGTGTGGATGTTGCATAGTTTTACTTCATAGTTTGTGCTTAAATTATGTTAGTATCGAGGGGGGGTTGGATTCGAATTCATGACCTTTTGGTCATCTAGGCTCTAATACCATGTAAAGGAATCCACTATCTCAAACGCTTAAACTGATAGGTGAAAGTTTAAAATTGGTTTTATACTCTAACAAGAATCATGAAGTCTCAACATCTGTGTATATAACATTACTTTTCAGCTTTCATCCAACAAATTAATCCTACCCTAGGGGACAAATACTTTCTCGTAATTTGTTATCCGAGAGATAGTAAGTTTGAATCCTAGTAACCTCAAAACTTAGGCTCCGTTTGTTTAGGGGGAAAACCACATTTTCCGTTGTTTGGCGTAAGATTGGTGACGGAAAAGGTTTTCCCAAAGGAAAAACCTTTTCCTTCAATGGGGGAAAATGACTTCCTTTTTAAAAGAGGGGAAGTCATCATTCCGAGTGAATTAGAAATATAATTGCAAAAATATATAGTGTTCACATTAGATTTTTCCTAAAAAATGCTAACACGGCATATGATTTCGGCCATATTTAGTAGTTTTTACATTAATATACGATGAACTTTTTATCGTAATTTGCTAAAAACATTGATATGATTTGTAAATATTATCGTAATTATATCTAGAATAGTACTTTTGTATTTGGTCAGATTCTTACAAAAATTCATCAAATTTTGATGTATGATACCCGAGTGATAAAATATTCAACTTCAGAGTACGTCATTATATACATTCAAATGTCATGATATGTAATAAATGCTCAAACCTCAGGGTATCTTAGTAATAATTCTACAATCACACATAAGTCTAAATAATTTTAAATATATTGTATTGCTACTTATATTATTCTATAACCATGTATAAGATGATTGGTCCTTTAAAACAAAGAATATCAAAATGTGAAAACATATTTTCCGTTGAAACAAATAATGGAAAACCTCAACGGGAATAGTATTTTTCATGGAAAATATTTTCCAAAGAAAAACGTTTTCCGTAGAAAAAGTACTTCCGTTGAACCAAACCGAGCCTTAGTGTCATATTTCCTCACAAAGTATAGAGTTTGGTTTGTGTAGTATTCACGCTCAGAACACAATGGACATCAGCATTAGGAGGCACATTATTGTATAATTAAGCCTTTCTAACCGTTCTCTATTAATTTAAGCCAAGCATGAGTGAGAAAGATTTGGGCTGAGCCCATGTTACTGGGCTTAGAAATGGGCCCACTGAAAGCCCAGAATAGAAAAAGGGGGCCCATCCAACCACCTTAGAATACCTGAATTCAAGTGAAGTACCCGCCAAGTAACGAATTTCTACCTTCTGTTTCCCCAATAAACTTTCTTTTTTTTTTTTTTTATAATTATTTTATTATTAATTTGTATATAGGGAAAGGAGTAATACACTTACACATTTCTCCAACTTTGAAGCACTTAGCCAATTTCCTACCTGTAAGTTGTTACCCACCATACCCATTTTCTGCCCCTTTTCTTCATATATTAGACACCAACGAAGCAACTCTGATAACAACTCAAGGGGAGGGCGTTTCGAGCTGCGCAGAATGGAGGGAAAAGGGAGAGCAGAGATCGACACCCGAGCCCCATTTCAGTCTGTTAAAGAGGCAGTTCGTTTGTTTGGCGAGCGTGTTTTGGCTGGCGAGGTCTATGCCTCTAAGCTTCACGAGGTCGCTCTCTCTCTGTCATTCATTCTATCTATCTGTCTGTCTATCTATTTGTCTGTGTTTCTATCAATCTTTCTTTCTCTAATGCGTATGCTGTTTCTGGACTTTTGTTTGTATCTTATGGTTGTTTATCAATTCTAATGAAAAGATTTTAGACTGAATAAATTTCTTAAAATGCGACTTTCTTGCGGTGCTACGTCATTCAATCTATTAGGGTCGGTTCCAAGAGGTTAGGGATCCAAAGTGATTTTTGACCCGTGGCCCCTTATTTTAGTAACAAATGTGTTAAAAACTTTACATGTGAGTTTAGTGGAATCTCATATTAGAATTGTGAGAAAAAAGAGAATAATATATAAGTTTATTGAGTTACTCTATCTAATGCCAATTGGTTTTAAGCACTTTGTCTTATATGTGGACCTCATATATGCCAACTTCGTAGTCGGGCCTCAAGGCCCTTGTGAAATTTAACAAAAGGTGTCCACGTTGCATATACATTATAATACTAGCTAATGTGTGAGTCTTGTATGTTAGATATATGTTGCATATATATTTGTAGTGCACCATATGTCGTTATCTCCAATTATGTATGATAATATGCAATAAAAGTGAAACCATATTATAATTAATTGTTAAAATGAATCATTAACAAACTGGTGCCCCAAGCAACTAGTTAGATCGCTAATGATAGTTTAATTTAAACATGCATAGCAGCTTACTAGAATTATGTATTTTTCTTTTCTTATTTACGTTACTGATACGAGATGTTTTCACTAGACTCACATTGAGTCCATGTCAAATGCACCTCTTGTCTGTTCGATCCAATTGGATATTTTGATGTTCCATAATTGCATATATCATTAATTTGAGAAGCCAAGAGTGTGTCAAATTCAAATGCAACCCCTCACCTTGGCCTGACTCTTTTCTTTGAAATTCTCGATGCAACAAATATTGGTCAGCATAGTTTAAGGAGTTGGTACATGAGGTCTACTCATAAATTTAAACAAACTTGTATTGCAAAATTTATTTACATTGGGAGAGTAGTCGACTATTTATTTGTTATAAGAATAATATGAGATCGTTTTTATGATTGAAAAAAAAAAACAACAAAGGAGTACAGAAAAACCAACCAAAACACTGACAGACAAAACAACTTGGAAGACTCACTAGTAAACAAATATTCAAAAGGATAACAACAACAAAAAATTTAGAACCACTCGACTCGGTTAACAACAAAATACGAGACTGTTACAGGACTCACAGATCGAATCTTTAAACATGTTATTTAGAACCTAGTTTGATGTATACAAGAATAGGATCATGAGGCTTTTAAGAGAGCTTTTCTTATGTCAAAGAATAAAGCAACTAATTAACCTTAATTAAGAATCTTTTATTATATATTCCACTCAACCCACTTACATTTACCAGGGGAATCATCAACTTTGGTCCCTTACAAGAAAGCAAAATCCTAATTAATTTAAATCTCAATGGTCATATAACTTAACAGTAACATAACTCAAGCACAAGATATGGTGACTGCTAGTTTGACGATATAAAACACATGTTACACTGTTGCCAATTAATTTAACCTTTTATGCTTTATTATTATTTAAGTTTGGGAGTTTTTTAATGTTTGTGGAGCTCGTCAAATTTTAAACTATGTGGAGTTTGCTAAGTTTTTGTATGCCTTTTGAGTAGTTTTAACATTGTTTTCTTGTTACTCTCTTCAGTTGTTATCTTTTATATTTTGCTTTATAGTTCTGCTTGGCTTTGAACCCTGACCCGCATATCAGTACCTTTGGACTACTGATTGAATTATAAGAGAAAAGATTTGAACTTTTCAGATAATTAATTCTTTGACACTGTGTCAAACAGATACATACGAGTGAGAGGAGAGAAGAGGATTCAAATGCAGGACGAGTGAAAGAAGAGCTAGAACAAACAAAGCAAAGCCTAGAAAAGGCAAAAGAAGAGACAATGCTTATGGCATATTCAATATCTTCACTTAAAGAGGAACTTGAGAAGACAAAAAGAGAGCTTGATGAGCTGAAGCATCTTGAATCTCATACTATTAAAGATGATGTCATGGATTCGGAAACCGAACACCTCAAGTTTGCTGAGAATTCTCCCCAAAATCCTCCTCATGCAAGCCTTGTTAACGATGATGGCATCGAGTTTCAAAAGAAGAGGTAATTTTCGAGCTGCTAATGTGTAATCATTCATCTATTATTGAGCTAAAATCAAGTAATGAGAAAGCTCTCAAGGAATTCTTAACAAGCTATTAATGGGCCCTTAGTTGCCGACTAATAGAATTCGACTCGCTAAACTTATCGAGCCTACTCAAACTTGAATCTCTAACCTTTTTGAGCACCATACTCAAACAAAATGAGTTTTTTATCAATCCTGACATAAGTATTTTATCGAACGTCTGATTCATTTATACCCCTAGTTGTGAAAGGTTGAGTAGACAATGGAATTGTTCAGAAAAAAATAAAAGTGCAATCCAAACTTTACGTGATTTACCAATTACGCCTTTGTCTATGGAGTTCAAAGAATAACAGAAGAAGGAAGTTTGAATACAACTGCAAGTAGAAGCCCTATAGCATATTTATAAGTCATGCACGAAATCCTAGTGCGTAAACTGACCTAGGGGAAAACGGTCAAATATGGACTCGAATACGAGCCAAAATTTATATCTAAGTTACACCCTTAGACCCTATGGACCCGCCTCTGCTCCAAGGACACGCCCTTTTCCAAATGAAACAAGGCCCCGCATATAAGCTAAACAGGTAACATAACTTAGTAAGCTTTTATATTGACTTTTTATCGTACTAATACTCGTCCTGTGTGAGTTCTACCGTAGGTATGTAACATTTGCAAACCCTGCTTTCTCACAAGTACTTATGGTGCCGGAGAGGGGTTCGAGTCCGGTGTTAGAGAGGCATCCTTCACTAAAGAAGAAGAAGAAGAAGCCATTGATGCCTTTGATTGGAGGCTTGTTTTCAAGGAAGAAGAACTATGAAGTTTCATGCTCTAAGTCTCCTTAGAATTATATGCATGCAAATGGACTACCAATGTGCATACTCTTTTCACATTTTTGTAAGTCAGACCAACAATTCGAAATTTTCAAAATGGCACGCAAAATTTGAAAATTCTTAAAATAGTAAATATAGTTAGTGTATTTTAGTCTGGTAAGTAGGGGTAAAATGGTCCGTTTATAAAATTAAACTAAAAAAATTATGATCCTGTGTATAGCTTAAAAGACGGATCATCTCCATATAATATGAGTGACATGACCCTAAATTTGTAAATTTAATTTTCTTTTTTGGTTTAATGTTACAAATTTACCATTTTACCCCTACTTATGTGGCAATGGCACTGTAACTGAGAGTGCTAGTTTGGAAGTTTTCAATTTTGCGTATTGTTTTGAAAATTTTAAATTTTCACATACTATTTTAAGAATAAAAATGTCTAAAAGGGCTATTTTGAAAAATTACTCAATAATTACCCTCTTAACTTTTGCTTCTTTTCTCCCTAATATTTTCACAACTGTATTTTTGGGTTTTTGCACTGAACTGATGTACTAGAAGTATCCTAAATGTTTGAATAAGAATAAGCATATAAAGAAATGGCAAAAGCTCCCTTGTTTATGATTGAATTAGGACCTTATTTTTGCATTTCTATTTTCCGATAAATAGTGAGGAAGACTTGCGATTTGAATTAAGTTGCAAATCAGATGTAAATAAGAACCACACTTATGCACATCGCTCACTATGCTGGGTCGGGTGAAGGCAAGGGCAGAGACACACTACATGTCAAGAGTTGAATCCCATTAATCTTAAAGTATGGCCGCCGACATTACTATATGCATATTAGTCACGACAAAATTTTCTTTTAGAGTAATGGTTCTTCTACAACACGATGTCATATTAGAGTATATTATCTCTAGGATTTATTCAAATTATTGTACAATCATAATCCCTTGATTTATTCCTTGATTGACTCTCTTATTATATAGAATTAGCTCTATATATAGGTTATGTATTTCTCTTCTTTTATCATTTCAACACAATTGAACATTTCAACTCTTCCACATGGTATCAGAGCCTCCAAAGGAGGCTCTCTTCTAATTCTTCTCTCTTGTTCGTTAATTCTTTTCTTTCTCTACTTTACTAGTATTTCGATTGGCTATCTTCTCCCTCTTCTTATCTTTCTTGTTTTTTTTAACAAGTAACATTTTATTTTTTTTTGCTTTACTTCAAATCTGTGGCAGCTAACAACAACAATACTACCCCCCCACCCACGGCCACCAGTCAGCCAACCACCACCCCCGTCACTGTCGGGATTGGCCACCCTAATGCCGGCTCCCCAGTCGATTTCCGGGTGGTGGGACCCGTGGCTGTGTCCGATTTTCCCCATATCAACTCCATATCCTCGGGTCTAACCCTCAATGGTCTAACGAGTACCGGTGTCGCCATCCTCGGTAGCCCGTTAGCAACCACGAGGCCACAATTTTCTCAATCTTTTGGCTCGGGCATCCCTACCCTTCTCTCCTCCCTACCCCCACTGGCGGCGGCCGGTACCACCACCTCTGTTGGTGGCTACCGCACCTCCCTCCCCTTCGACCCTTCCCACCCCTACCTCACTGTCCCTCCCCTCGGTGCTGCACCAGTCACCACCAGCAGCCCGCACACCAGCAACGCTGGTGGTGCACTAGGGGCCGGTCTCGCTGGTGGCGTAGCTGCAGGGGCCGGGGCGGGGGCGGGGGCGGGGGCTGGGTTCCCTTCCCTTACTTTCCCTAATATAAACCCTATGAAACAGAAATCTGAGGTCTTTGACATTTTTGAAACTTTTAAAACACTTGTTGAAAATCAATTTTCAACCAAAATAAAAATCTTTCAAAGCGACGGGGGTCGTGAATTCGATCATCATCGTATGCACACCCTATGTCGTCAACATGGCATTCACTTTCGTCTTTCATGTCCTGATACTCCACAATAAAATGGAGTGGCGGAAAGAAAGCACAAACATATTATTGAAATGGCACGAACGCTCCTTATCCAATCTCGCCTACCGTACACCTTCTGGGATGATGCTGCGTGTACTGCATGCTTCATTATAAACCGTCTCCCTACCCCTGTTCTTAAAAACTCATCTCCTTTTGAAAAACTCTTCAAACGATTTTCGGATTACACTAGTTTTCGCGTTTTTGGGTGTGCATGTTATCCTAACATCACACCCCGTGCCCCTCATAAATTAGCTCCACGTTCTTTACCATGTATCTTCATAGGATATGCGGCACGCTATAAAGGCTACCGATGTCTTGACCCCACAACAGGCAAAATTTATACCAATCGACATGTTAAGTTCAACGAATCTAGCTTCCCCTACCCTGAACTAGTTAACCCAACTCACGCTTCCGAACTCGGCAGTACAGCCACTGTCGTTGATCTCCCTCTCCCACTCATAGTAACCACGGCTACAGGCACCACCTTTCCAAGTCCGCCAACTGAACCCCTCCCTCTCCGGATGACTACTACTCCCCCTAGCCCTCCTCTCCCCAGCCCTATGGCCCTTGGTCCCTCCACTCATAACCAAGACCCTAGCCCTCACCCCGACATCCCTATTGTCGAACCTGAGGCTGCGATTCTCCCCGAACCCACCTGTACTCCCATCTTGGTTCCTGCCTCAGCAGAATCGTCGGGGCCTCCTCCACCGGACCCTCCTATCCCCTCCCCCTCGGTCCCTATCCCCTCCCCACCCGAGCCCTCACACTCGGCCGCACCCGACCCCAACAACAACCTTAATGTCCACCCCATGCGAACTCGACTCAAGGATGGTATTCGAAAAACTCGATATCCCCTATCCCTATCATCCATTACCGTCATCCAAGAACCTACGTGTTACTCCCAAGCCATTAAAAATCCCAAATGGCAAGAGGCTATGGCAGATGAATTTAACGCCCTAATTCTAAATAACACTTGGGAACTTGTCCCCCCCAATCCCAAACATAACATTGTAGGAAGCACTTGGAAATATCGGGTCAAATACAAAGCGGATGGCTCCGTCGACCGGTTTAAAGCTCGCCTTGTTGCCCAAGGCTTTCACCAACGTGAAGGTATTGACTTCAAGGAGACCTTTAGTCCAGTCGTCAAGCCCTCTACCATACGCTTTGTCCTCACACTTGTGATCACTAATAAATGGCAAATTAAACAACTCGATGTTAAAAATGCTTTTCTTCATGGCCATCTTAAGGAAGAAGTCTACATGAAGCAACCTAAGGGTTTCATACACCCCCAATTCCCCGATCATGTCTGTCGCCTTCATAAGGCCCAATATGGTCTCAAACAAGCCCCCTGGGCCTGGTTTCACCACTTCAGTACCTTCCTCTACAGCCTCGGCTTCACCTGTTGTAGAGCTGATACCTCTCTCTTCCTTTTCCGCTCTACGAATGATATCATATGCCTGTTACTCTATGTTGATGACATAATTCTTACAGGATCAAACCCCCACTCCCTTGACACCCTCATTCGCACCCTTTCCACTCAATTTGCCATGAAAGACCTCGGTCCCCTTCACTACTTCCTAGGGATTGAGGCCCAAAAGACAAACACTGGCATGTTTCTCTCCCAGCATCGCTACACTATTGACCTCCTCCGCAAACATAAGATGGAGGATTCCAAACCCATTAAAACCCCCCTCCCGGCTCGGGCCCATCTATCCCTGACTGAGGGTGACGTATTGCCAGACCCTACTGAGTACCGCAGTGCGGTTGGGGCTCTGCAATATCTCACCATGACTCGTCTCGATATATGTTATGCTGTTAATCTTGTTTCCCAGTTTATGCATGCTCCCAGGACTAGTCATTGGCAGGTTGTGAAGTGAATCCTTCGATACCTCAAAAGCACCCCAGATCACGGCCTAACGATCCTTCCTGGTGCCTGCACATCTGTCGTTGTCTATGCTGATGCTGATTGGGGAGGATGCCCCGATACTCGTCTTTCCACCACTGGTTATGCCGTCTTCCTTGGGTCCACCCTCATCTCCTGGCGAGCCAAGAAACAAGCTACTGTCTCAAAGTCATCCACTGAATCCGAATATCGTGCTGTCGCCCAAGCCGCTGCTGAAGCAGACTGGGTTCGCTACCTCATGCGCGACATCGGTCTCACACACTCCTGCCCTATCATCATCTACTGTGACAATGTCTCTGCTTCATATATTGCATCGAACCCTATCTCCAATGACCGAACTAAACATGTTGACGTTGATTTTCACTACGTTCGTGAGAAAGTTCTCAAAGGAGATCTTCAAGTTTGCTATACCCCCACAACTCAACAGATAGCCGACATCTTCACCAAAGGACTCGGTGCTACCTTGTTTCACTATCACAAAAACAATCTTCATGTCGCTGCTCCACCTTTAGATTGAGGGGGCCTATTAGAGTATATTATCTCTAGGATTTATTCAAATTATTGTACAATCATAATCCCTTGATTTATTCCTTGATTTACTCTCTTACCATATAGAATTACTCTATATATAGGTTATGTATTTCTCTTCTTTTATCATTTCAACACAATTGAGCATTTCAACTCTTCCACATGTCAATCATATATCTTTACATAAAATATTTCTCATTACCTCTTGGTTCTTGTGAAGGATTCTATTGCATGCAGCTGTTAATTTTTCTAACTAGGAGGACATTCATGTTAGAAGAATGCACTAGCAACATTTCCAGTGCCCCAAGGGCCCTCGTCTAAGTAGGGCCTGGAGGAGTGGATGTACACCCGGAAGGGAGGCTGTTTCCAAGAATCCCTGGCCTACCCTGAAAGGAGACTGTTTCCAAGAACCTCTAACCCGAGGGGTGCAACACGAGGATTGCCCAAGAGGTCACCCATCTTGGTACTACTCTCGCCCAAACACGCTTAATTTTGGAGTTCTAATGGGATCCGGTGCTTGCGTGTTGGTACCCTCTTAGATTGTTAAGTACATATGTAAATTTAAAATAAATAAGGTATTATTTTGAAATCAACTCACATTGGATGAAACAATACTATGTTTAGTAGTGTAAATGAGCCGAGATAGCACGTCATAAAGCTCAAAAGGCTCGAGCCATTTAGTTAAATGAGCCAAGTTGGAGCCAATAGGCTCCCAAGCCTAAATAATTCAATTTTGATATAGTTTATTAGGCTAAGTGTGCCTAATCGAGCCTAGTACAAGCCTAATTGGGCCCCACATGCTAAACATCACTAGCCTTGGTCAAACATGCTAGAGAATTAGCACGTAAGGTCTATATACGTACTCAAGTGAAGCTTCATTCCAAAATTTAACATGGAATAGATGAAGTAATAGACTATACTTAGTAATATAAATTAGCTAAGATAGTTGATTATGAAGCTTGAAAGGCTCGGTTTGAGTCAAACTCGAGTTGTGTCGAGCCCAAGTCGAATAAAAACTGAAGCTCATAGGTAGAGGTGGCCAACGGGCCGGGTCGGCCCTGAAACCGGCCTGCGCTATAGCGGGCCGGGTCACTGGCCCATTTTTGATGGGCGTTGGGAGTCCTCCTAATTAAAAAAAAAAAATTTATATTACTTTTACTTAGTATTTTTTGATAAACAAATTTATACTTTTAAATATTATGCTCTAATTGCGTTGTATTTGTACTTGTTACGTTATTTATTTACCATTATTTACTATTACTTATTACCAAAGAGGGCACCAACACGCCGTCACCGGATCCTATTAGAACTCCGAAGTTAAGCGTGCTTGGGCGAGAGTAGTACAAGGATGGGTGACCTCCTGGGAAGTCCTCACCCTCAGGTTGGGGGCACTGGGAAACAGCCTCTCTTCAGGTTAACACCCTGAAGGGGGAAGGCTGTGTATATCAGCGCCCTCCCCCCCCTCCCCCCCATACCCTGCGTAGGCGGGAGCCCTTGAGACATTGGGTATGTTCCTTTGTTCCTTTTTTTATTTACTATTACTTATTATATGTTTTATTTTATTACATATATTTAGTATTATTAGTGCTTGGGATAAAATGTATTTGTATCTCATATTATTTATCAATAAATTATAATAATTTTAGTACAAAACGGCTTTGTATTTTTTAAATTTTGCATTTTTTTTTTAAAGTTGACAAAAAACAGGCCAACCAGGGCCCACCCGGCCCTGGAGCCCTCCAGGCCCGACCCGGCCCATGGCCACCTCTACTCATAGGTTTACAAATTTAAAAAATAAACGAGTTGGCATATAATTTATGAGTCTAAGTGTGTCCAACTAAGTCTACTTAAAGATTTTTAGAAGCCCATATCGGCCCAGTGACTGATATTTACTTAGTCAACCCATCAAAGCCCACAAAAACACAATAAATCCTGGCCCATTCAAAATTTCCACTGTTTTTCAAGCATATAAAATTTCTGTTTTGTTATAATCTAATAATTTTATTTTATTTATATTATATCTTTTTTTAAATATTATTGCTAAGTACTCCCACCCTCAAAAGCCTCTAAATGTCAAACTAAGCAATTCTAAGGGGTGTTAACAAAAGCTTTTAGACTCTAATCTGAAACTCCTATCTAAACAATTCCAAGAGTGCGTCATTTAATATTATAAGTTATAGAAAGGGTAAAAAAAAAAAAAAAAATATTCAAGTTCTTTACTGCGTCATTTGCCAAAGTATATAATGTTGTATCTTGTATAAAATTTAATAAATTCCAATGTGTTAATATATAAATTATATTTAAAAATATGATCTTCCATACATTACACAGGATAACACTAGTATTTAAATTATATAGATAGATGTATTTTTTTAAACAGTCCATCGGTTTGAAAATGTTATCCTTGTATTTGAATTACTTCCATTACCCTTACCTATAACTTATTTGGTATAGTTTTTTATTTACAGTGTTTAGTTTTTAAACAACTGATTTAAATTTTGGAAAAGAATTTTTATAATTTTTTTTATATTTTTATGTTTTTTTTGTCAAGTTTGAGTGAACACAGAAACTAGCATTCAAAAATAAAAATTAAAAATGTACTTTTTAATTTCCAAAAAAAAAAAAATGTAAACATGAAATAATACTAAACGAGGGTTTGGAGAAAATCCCTTAAAAGGAAGTAACCTTTGTCCTTTGTAGGAATCAAACCTAGGTGGATTCTATGGCCTTCAAAGTTCTCTGCCACTAAGTTATGTCCCTGAAGCATAAACTAAGGTTTTTATATGAGTTTAAGTGAAGTTCGAATATAAAAATTGATAAAAATAAGGTAAATTAACTCATAATGCTTATGTTTTGAATTTTTTTTTTTTTTTTTTTTGGGTTACAACTTTGATATATTAAGCCTAGATTCCTTAATACTATATGGCATTTCTATATTAAGTGATTTCTAGACTCAAGCTGACACTAGGAGATTATAAAATTATTTATGAATCTATGTATATCGGCTCAAATCTTTGAATAGTTAATTAGATGATATGACTTTAAAATGAACTATTGAACTGTTATATAAGGTTTGGAAATGCTAACATTCAGCTCCTCTCACTAAACACATCTTATTAAATATGAATTATTACTCATTTAAGCATAAAAATTTTAAAGCATATTTCAAACATCAACTGGGTTTTTTGTATAGTTTTGTGGGTTATATATGTTCATCTTGTTCGATCCACATTGTAATGATGCTGAGTATCAATAACATTTAATTATAAAAAAATTGGGTTTCTTGTAACGTAAGATAATTGCAATATAATGCAGTCTTTCCCATGATCATCATTGCTTCAAAAACAAGAATGTACCTTTAATAAACATGATGTAAGAATATAAACTATATTTATTTTTCCAGCCATATATATTATGGGATAGAAAAGTGATGTTCTCACCGTATAACTGGACTATGTTAGCATTTGTAGTCGATATATGATGCCACAACATGTAATTTCATACGCAACATAGATCATAACAAGTTGTATGTCACGAATTGATACTAAAGGCCCAAACATCATAAATTGGATCTTTTTTTTGGTTAAACGACAAGCGTAAATATATCATTCATCCAAGAAACGCAAATACAGAACTGACTTATCAGAAATAAGAACATATTTCCATTTTATTTTTTACGACCTCCATGTACAATAAACACACAAAACCCTCCAAATCAAAAACAAGAGACTCATCTTTGCTACAAGTAATAAACAACTAACATAAAAAAAGTGGCATGTATAATTTTATTTTATAGGGTTATTTATGCCAAAGGTTCTTATATTTTTTTTTATTGTGTCAATTTAATTGTTGTACTTTTAGCTATGTCAATTTAATCTCTCTATAATTTATAGTGTGTCCATTTAATCCTTTTTATGTTAGGCACAATCACGATCCCTCTACAATTTATTGTGTCAATTTAATCATTTGGTCAATTAAGTTATTAAAGTAATTTTTAATAGCACAATCACGATAGATGCAATTAACCCATTACAAATCCACTTATTGACTCAACATAACAGAACCCATGGCCGAACCGTTAAAATTTTAATTGAAAACTTAACATAAATTTATTTTAAGGATCAAATTGATACAATATGAATCCTACCTGCACTAATTTGATACAATTAACAATAAAAGGACTGAATTGACACAATGAACAAAATAGAGGGATTTTTAGTGTAAATAACCCTATTTTATAAAATGAACCATAATATATAATATGAAAAACATATAAACATAAACATAAAAATCAAACCACAACATTAACATCAGAGTTACGAGCACTACTCAAATAACCATCTTGTGAACATCTGTTGAAGAACTCAATGCAATCCGCTATAGCCTCCGAGTAATGCGAATTCGACGAATAATACGAGCTGCATGAAGTCTTCGCTGGATCCGGCCTCCACTCCCCCGATCTCCGGCGACCGGAAACGGCCACGGTTGCAGCGGACCTGCCGGGTTTATTGGCCGGAAGAGAGAGAATGAGTCTCATGATGATCTTGCGAAAGCGCTTGAATGTCTTCATTGTTGAGAATGTGTTTCTATGAATATGAGCCCTATTATGATACATTATTTTTGAATATAATCTAATATATTTGGATGTTATAATATGATATTGGACTTAGGGCATGTAAGGTTTTGGGAAGTGTAATGGCATGATTTGGGTCTTATGGGGTTTATATAAAAAGAGGAGAGGGGGTAGGTTTTGGTTTTGGTTTTGTTTTGTTTTGTATTTCTTGTGTTATGTCTCAAATTGTTTGTCCAGATTTCGAGCAAAGGTTATTAGAGAATAAAACTATTCTTGAGCCTTTACTCATCAGTTTAAGTGTTTGGAAAAAATGGTTCCTTGATATGGTATCAAAGCCTTATTGATGAAGAGGTCACAAGTTCGAATCTCAACACCCCCACTTTCAATATTAAAACAATTTAAGCACAAAGTATGAGGTGAGCATGTGCAATGTTCACCCTTCAAGCCCAATTGGCATTTGTGTGAGGGGGCATGTTAAAGTATAAAACTATTCTTAGGTCTTTACCCATCAACTTAAGCTTTTGAGAAAGATCGTTCCTTAACAAAGGTTTGTGGTGGAACAGAGGGACTAGGCCGTTATGGACCTTTTATTTCGAGTTGGGTTGTAATTTCTAGGGTTTTTCTCTTTTATGAGGTACTGTATATATATTCCACTCCTTGATTTCTAGGTTTTGAGCCACTCAAACACATAGAAGGAAAAACACACATAGAGAAAGTGTAAGTGAAGAAATTCTCTTGTAATACTCAAATTTGATCTAGTAAAGTTCTCTATCTCTACCTGTAGTTCTTTTTTCCTCTCATTAAGAGTTTTCCATGTAAATACTTGTGTTTTTATTTCTTTTTTTCCCTTTTCTTATTTGTTTTTCAAATTTCTTGTGATATCTAAATCGAATCCAAATCTTGGCTATTTAGCACTGGAACTATGTTGATTGGGGGAGTGTCGTTTTGCGTGTTGGTATGACTTCTTCGATGATAGACTCAGTTTTGCTCTTATGGGTGTATTTGTTAATTTCCCATTTTTACACTTTGCATGTGTCATTCGTGTTTTCTTCAAAAGATGTCACCTTTTATATCGCGTGCTTTTCCTCGCTAGTTATCGAAAAAAAAGGAGACCCGGTTGGTTGAGTTTGTGAAGACTCGATGAAGATATTGAGAATAAAATGAGATGATTAAAGCTTGTTTGTCTAGCTAATAAGCTAATAAAATGCATGTGCCCTAATGATTTTATGGACCTTTCTTGTCTTTATAACTTGTAATTGTTTATTGGGTTGGTTTTGGTGATTTTTATGTGGTTTAATGTTACGGGTATTATTTATTTTGTGCTTCAGTTATGTTGTAGTGTACCTCGAATGTTTAGTATGAATTTCGAAGCCAAGGGACCGAACTCTTTGGTTTGGCGCAAATCATAGTGAAGCTTTCTACTTCTGCCCGTGATTTTTCTTTCATTTCAAGGTTTTCCAAGTAAATCTTGGTGTCATTATTTTCTCGTTCTCCCTGTTCTTTGTATTTTTATTCATATCTAATTCGATATCTGAATGAAACTAAACTTTTAGGATACTTGCCTCAAGATTTCTTATATGATATAATGAACGTCAAAATGGATATTTGTTAATGGAAGACAATTTAGTAATGGGTACATTACATGAAATATTTTTTTCTCGTCTATATATCTTTAAGCAGAAATAGTGTCTTTTATACCTAAACAAACAGGTGCATGCTACAGTTATTATCTTGTTGTCTATCTTGAGAAATTACTCATTGTTCAAGTTTCTCAAGTAACTACCATGGGGTGAGTCACATACTAGCTTGGACGAATGCTCATATTCGATTGAATAGTAATATAGCATACATTTTCTCTCTAGAAAGAAAAGAAAAGATCAAGTTTTGTAAATAAATTAATATAATACACTATCATATCGACTTATCGCTTAACTTCAGCTTGAATGTCATTTCTTCTGCATATTTCTTCATGATCCATTTTCTTACAATACCACTCCCTTTAATTACTAACCCTCACATCTTCAGTACGATTAAAACTCCGAAATTAAGCGTACTTGGATGAGAGTAGTACTAAGACGGGTGACCTCCTGGAAAATCCTCGTGTTGCACCCCTCGCGTTGGGGGTTCTCGGAAACAGCCTCTCTTCAGAGTAGCATCCTGAAAGGAGAAGGCTGCGTGCATCTACCCCCACACCCTGCTTAGACGGGAGCCCTTGAGGCACGGAAATGTTACTTTTATATCTTCAGTACGATTAGGTTAGAAAATCATCGAATCTCATATCGTCGTGGGATAACCACTCAACACTAACATAAACCATGATGCTTATGTTAGATATTGTAAGTAGCAATGCTGGGAAACAAGCCTATACATAAAAAGGATAGTAGACAATAATAAATGGGTATTAATTTTGGCAAACAAGCCTATAAGTTGGAACTTATGGGTGGTAATTTTAGGAGACAAGACAAGACTACAGAGTTAATAACATAAATGAGATACATTAATGAGGTAGTAACTTTGGCAAACAAGTTGATATGTTTGAAAATGATAAAGGGGTAAATGGTAGTAATTTTGGCCAACAAAGACTATGGTTTAAAAGTGAGACATGAAAGTTACAAGTGAAGACTAATATAAGCTAAGAGTAGCTCATTCATTGGCACTAGTCATAGTGGGCATGTGCAATGAAATGACTACCAATATTATGCCAAAACTTCTAGATGCCCCGAGAAAGTGGCTACGAAAATGCCACAAATCGGGTAGGAAGTCAGGTTGGACACTTACGGAGAAGTTGGTCGTTAACGACCTTCTTTTTGTGCGGCCTGCCCTACCCGCTGATCTGCCTGCTGACCTGCCATTTTCATGTGTTCTCCTCTTGACATGTAGCAAAGTTCATATTATGGTACATTAATTCTCAGGGCTGATTCTGACATTTTCAGGGTTTCAAGTAAAAATATTAAATGTGATTTTTTATATACAACAATTATAAAAATTTTGATCACAAAACTTAGTAATATTAGCAATTGATACTTTAAAAATAACAACTTCAAAAATTCTGGGGCCCCAAGCAGTTGCTTGGATCGCTTAAGGTTATGTCCGAGCCTGTTGATTCTTATCCTGTTGTCGTTCTTAAAGAAGCTGATGCAGCTCGAAACGATTCGGAATTCGTTGGATTTGAGAGAGAAACTCTAGGGTTTTTGTTAGAGAAAATGTTGGAATGAAGAAAACAATCAACTGTAGGAAGTATATATAAGAAAACAAGCAAAATCCTAAATTATAAAATTACAGAAATGTACTACACTATTTGCGAAAGGTAAAAGTGGCCGCAAAAACACGTCTAAAGGATAAAATTGGAAAAAATACGCAGAGTTAGCAGTAAAGCCACTAGGTTTGACGGTTGGGTTTGAGAGCTTCATTTCGATATGTAATTGGACTTATAACTTCCTACGAATAAAAAGTTATGGTCGTTTTAAGAAATCAGTATTTCTAACCCACTCATTTGGGGCTCTGGCGATCCAGTTACTCCATTAACTCTTTGGCTACCCAACCTATATCAGAAGGTAAAAGAGTGAAACGCTGAATTAGAATGGAGACTGGAGTGACAAAGTTATTAGAGTATATCTTGATCCTGCATCACGTAGATCTTTATTTTTTTTTCCCCGATAGATAACAATAAAATGCCAAGCAGAACTCGGCATTCCGCAAGAGAGGAACCCGACCCACAAAAGTGGCATGTCATCTAGATTTACATGTGCACTAATTAAATTTATATCTGAAATAGAAAAATCATTGTGTTTTCTACACCTGTGGTGCTTGCAAATTTTTGGAACGCATGATAAGCCCAAAAATTTTAAATTAGACAAAATTTTGGCATTTTTTTTTTTTATAATTAGCGACAAAGTCGTGGAAACAAGCAGGCCACTTGACAAAGCGAGACCTGAGACCACTCGTACAAGAGTGGGGAAACAAGAGACACCCAAAAAAAACAAAACAAAAAGACAATCAAAAATAGGAAGATTACAACCCACAAACACGAAAACACAAGGCAAATGAAAACAACAAAACCAACCAAACGACAGGAACAAGGAGCAAACAACACGCAGAAACTTGCTGGAAACTAGGACTCAGGAAAGAAGGATCACAGCTCTTGCTCAAGAGCAAGACACTCTCATCTGAAAACTCTTCGCAGTGCAATAGAAACCAGAAGCACACATCACTGCCTTCTATAAAGAATAGCACTCACCCAAGTCGGCTCGAGGCCCTCAATTTTCAAACCTAATCTTTTTCCCATCTCAATTACTTGGACAGCTTCTTCGGTTTGACCAGCATCAATGACGTGGCTGCCTGGATTCGCTAGATTCTTCTTCTTCTTCTTCCCAGTGTTCTTCGACAGCTTCTGAGTGTTACTTCCGGGCGACATATCCTTCAAGAAAACTTGAAGCTCCCGCTTCTCCTTCTCTTTTGCCTTATGCTTTAGGGCTCGCCTACCCCTTTTTGTCATCTGCATTTTCTCATTAAAATTTTGGCATATTGTTACAGTTTAATAAACGCTATTTTATATATAGTATTTCTAAGTAGAAAACATATTTTTTAAGAAAATAAAGAATAAATTCAAATACAGATGTTACGGTTTGAACTCAAGCAATTGCAACTAAAGACGGGATAATTATTACTATGTCAATCTTTAGAACCTTTGTTTTGTAGCAAATATATACAGTTACTAACCAGGAACAACACAAAGACATACATGGCAGAAAACGCTAATATTGTGAAATAGGCACACTAAATTTACGTATATACCCTCCTTGATTCCAGAGAAAATCATGAGACCCAATTAGACATTAAAATATCGAGTTTTTTTGATAAGCAACTCCCATTATAAACGATATTCAATACACTTTCTGTTATACGTGAGATGCCAGCTAACTCAAATGGTAAAGTCTTTAAGGAGTGATATCAGAGACCTGTAATTGAATTCCATGTTCATCAGGGCGAGGGAATTTTGATGCAGTCGCCATCCTACTACTGGCGGGTCAGCACAGGTGGGACGGCATCACCATGGCAGGGGCCTTGGCGGGGCAGGCTCAAGGAGCCATATGCTCAAGGTTGGCGGATCCCATGGCGGGAAGCATTAGTCGGGAATTGGCCTTGGTAGGCTTGGCGGAGACAAGAAGGGGAAACATGGGATGCAACCATCAAGGAGTGACGTTGGGCTGGCAGGTTGGCGAAGGCTTAGCTTGGTGAGACAAAGGGTGCAACGCAAAGCAAATCAGCTAAGACACTACAATAAAAAGGGGTAAATCTCGGCACTTTTTTTTGGAATTCTCGGCGCAAAAAAGCGACGAGAAAAAAAAACGCCGAAAAATAAAAGCGCCGAGAATACCGGCGCTTATAAAAGCCGAGAGAATCTCGGCGCTTATAAACGCCAACATTGTCGGCGCTTATAAGCGCCGGTATTCTCTCGGCGTTTATAAGCGCCGGTTCTCTATCGGCGCTTATAAACACCGATAGTTTTCGGCATTTTTTATTGTCGAGATTTTTTGAGTTTTTTAAATACCCTACTTTTACTTCTTAGCATAGACCTTTTGTCTATTTATTTGTGCATATTTTCCACACACACACACACACATATATATATATACAAAATTACTTAATAAAAAAATATCAACTAAACTGATAAATTTTTCATAAGATTCCGAATTCGACAATCAAAATATTACATCATTGTCAATGTACTTCGATAGTTCAAGACAAAATTTGAGATTTTTTTCACTCCAAATATCAACATAATTAATCTAATAACCAAAAAAAAAAATATACAATGCTAACTTAGTCAAGTACATTCTTCACAAATATATCAATCAACCGAATGAGCTTGGCGTGCTTGGAGATGCAAAAAAATTTGGGGGTTCACCGTCACCTGATCCCGATTCATCTCTACCCTGTATAGACAATACAATAGATTTAGTATATCTGATCCAAAATTTTGCTTCACATGGTAAATTCATATAGTTCCCCAAAAGTACCAACCCCAATGCCACCTTTTGTCTCAATCATTCACATCATCAATTTCATTATTTACAAAGGATTAGAAAGGCGATTATTTGCATTATAGTACAAACAAATACAAATTAAATCGATTATCTTACCGGATCAGCAACCGCAGTAATAATTGCTCGACCTTCTGCTATCATTTCATATGATGCTTGGCCAGAAGAAACAGCATCATAGATGGGTAGGAGCCTTCTCATTTGCTGCTTTACATTGGCCAATTCTATTTTCATATTTTATAATTCGACATGATCACCGGTACGGTTGAGTCCCTTTTTCTTTAGTTCACCCCTGACTCCGTATATATCACTCCTCTTCACGCCAAATCCATAGCCTACCGCTCGATAGCCCGGATTTTCCTGTTCATACATTAGCTCTGCAAATACTTCCTCCTCGATTTCTGATCGGGATCTGGAAGAAGATCCAAGTCGAGCCTCAACTATTTCTCTAACTGTATCCTACAAAGAAGAGAAAAAGACATTAAAAACATTTAAATTAAAAGAATGTGAGATAATAATAAAACCCACCATAAATTCTTGTGAAACCGTGTTCTCAAAAAAGCCACCACTTTTCCTGGTATGAGTTTTTTGGTAAAACTCTATACTCGTGGGTTTCCTCCCTTTATTAATTTCCTACAATCAACACGTCAACATAAGTCTTAACTAATTTAACAGGTAGATAGTAATAATACACTAAACATATACTTAAGTCCTTATAAAACTATCTGTTTTATTGGCATAACTTGTTGAACTAGTCGTGTGAAACTGATTCTGCTTGGCACGTGCTTCTTTGCCGCATTTACTCTTCTCCTGACATTGGAAATCAATATCAATCCAAGGAAAACTTTACATTCATAATCAATATCAATCTGCTTCCCCCTTTTTGACCAATCAAAAATTACTTAAAAAGAAATTGTTTTACCTTGCCTTGTGGAGAAAACCAAAAATGTACCAAAGTTATCCATTGGTCACGATCAACTCCTCGTGGCACTGTTGCAATAACTTCAGCCTCAGTTTTGTTCCCTTGGCAATATTGCGCTTTCAAGCTCGTCTTATAACTCCTCCACATTTTTCCAAGATGCTGTAGTATTGATTTATCAATCAATACATCACTGGGCATTGAAAATTTCCCCTAAAATATAAAATCCAACAATAATGTCACAAAAAGGCAAAGGAATAAAACCTTAATTAATACAATGATAAAGTTCAAAAACTTCAGACATACATATTATATCGTATATATAAAGTAAACTTCAGACATAAATAATACTTACTCGGATAACCTCCATAGCTTCTGCTTTGTATTGGTTATTCATTGTACGCCAATCCCTTACTCCGAGCGGACAAAACCGTCCCCTTTTTGCAACCTCTCCAATAAACCGGATCAACAAATCGCCACCCTTTCTAATTGGTTGGCGTAGGTCATTGAACCGCACAATAATTCTTACACCTTCAGGAAGATGCCATACTTCCTTAACTGGTATCGTCCTTAAGGTACTCAAGTTACCTTGGCCATATATTAACGATTAAGATATACCATTACTTTTATAATTGATTGAAAAATTATTACCATAATTAATGCTATAAAATTGAAAACATTTACCGATAAGTTGAAGTAGCTCCCTCTCATCAAATGGCACGTCAGTGGACTAAACACCAGCTTCCCTGACTGGTCCCTCTGCTTCAGATGTTGACGGTCTTGGCCGACTGTCATCACCTCCTTCATTTTCCGGTGTTGCTGTTGAGGACTGAACTGATTTGCCACTTCTAAAAAACCTCCTCATTGTGAATCCACGCTTTTCCAAAAATAAAAGAATTAGTAGATGTATAATAGAACGTACAAAAATAAAATGAGAAGCAAATATGTTCCGTAAAACAATCCTTCAATAATGAAACAAAGATCATGGACAAAATGAAACAACATGTACAAAAGAAAACTAACATACATGGACAAAATAAAACAACACATACAAAAGAAAACTAACATACATGTACAAAATGAAACAACACGTACAAAAGAAAACTAACATACATGGACAAAATGAAACAACACGTAACATTATTTCACAACTCTAAAAAAACAAAGATCAAATCTCGCCTAGATCATACAAGTCCCTAGGTTTAGTCTTAATGACATGATACCATCCCTTTTGCATCTCATCTTGAATATAGAAAACTTGCTTTGCTTGAGATGAGATGACAAATGGATCATCTTTCAACAATCGACCCATATGCATCAACTTAGAGAAGTTCACACAAGCACCATCATTTCTAAATGTTCTTAAGCCCCTATTTATATCTACCCAATCACAACGAAAAATGACAACTTTACAACTCCCATAATAGTCTAGTTCATATATGTCTGTCAATTTGCCATAGTAAACTTGTCCATCAGCTACGACCATGACCCCAGAATTTTGTGTCCTCATATAGCGTTCACGATCTTCTGTATGAAACTTGTATCCATTAAGGACAAAGCTAAACAAGGGATACAGCAACAAAGTTTTATTTTTCCAAATTTAAAAATTATGAAATCGATATCTAATCTCCCTGACATTAACAAATTGAACTCACAAGCACCACCAACACATAATTTTAAACATCAATCAAACACAGTAACACAAGAATTTCGTCAAAACAATAATTTTTTGTATTAATCAATTGAAATGATGAGATGCAACGATAGAATCATTCGAACCATAGCATTAAGGATGCGCATGAAGCAGGGGAAAGTGTGAAACGGCAATAATACAAAACTATAATAAAACTACTTCAACCAACTCAAATGATATAACAATTGTAGAAGAATAAGCAGTCCAATAAAAATAAAAACCGAAACTAGGGCAAGGACATCACATACTAACAGCAAAGCAAGAGCAACTGTGAAATCGGAAGGTGAGGGTGAGAGACGAACGCTGGCGGCGACGGTGAGAGGCGAACCCGGGCGGCGACGGTGAGAGGCGAAGCCGGGCGCGACGGTGAGAGGCGAACCTGGGGGGCGACGGTGACACGAGAACGCCGGCGGCAACGCAATTGGAAATCGGGTGGTGAGGGTGAGAGACGAGGGTTAGGGTTTGCGGGAGGTGAGGGTGAGAGACGACGGTGAGAGCGCGAGGGTTTGTTCGGGGTATTTATACCCCGAGAGAATCTCGGCGCTTATAAACGCCGAGAATCTCGGCGCTTATAAGCGCCGATATTTTTTGCGTCGTTTAAAAACGCCGAGAATTTTCGACGCTTTGTCTCGACGCATTTAAACGCCGAGATTTCTCGACGTTTGTATAAACGCCGATAATTATGCGCCAAGAATTGCCCTGTTTTGTTGTAGTGAGATTGATGGCGTCATTCGCCGGAGATTCAGCCGTGATTTTAGGGACTAGATTTAGTTCCCTTCCGTTTTAATTTTATTTCTTTCTTTATTTGTAACAAATTTGAATTATTTCCTTTTTACTTCTGCTCTATATAAAAGGGATGACTCTAGGGTTAGAGTTAGGGAGTTGATTATTGAGATTTTAAATTGTCATTTGATACTCTTTTCTCAAGTTGTGAGAACTGAGCTTATCTTTTCCTCTTTACTTTTATTATCAGTTAATAAAATTATAGGAAAAGCTGTCAAACCTTTCCGTATCTCTATTTTCCAATTTCACGCCCTGCATCAGATTTATTGGTTTTGATAAGGCTTGCCTTCTTTTGTAATTTAATTGGACTTACCATTTATAAAAAAAAATTTGTTAAACACTATATATTTAAGGAGTTGTTATTATCAGAGCAGTGATGTAATTTATAAACAATAAAAGCCACAAAATTATCTTGAAAACTAGGATCTTACTTTTCTAATAATAATTTTGCTCTGACAATAATATTACCCTTGTGTGAAGATAAGTTTTAAAATAAGAAAGTTAGAAAACTTAACCAAAACAACACAAGTGGTCCCAAAGGTTTGACCATATAGTTCATTATGACAACAATCAAAAATTTAAGATTACCCAATTAATCCGCAAAATTAAAATACTCCCCTCAAATTAAAGGCATTTTATAAATTATAAATTAACTCCAATTCAAAATAATATGTTGGATTAATCTTCCATCTACTATAGAGATTATAACACCGAATTAAATAAAGTATGAACAATCGAAATATATCATTTGCATCCATGATAGTTGATATGTTAAGTATTACAGGCGATTAAACCTCAAACGCAATTCCTTTCACCCGCAATGATATCCACCAATCGAAAAAAGAAAAAAGATGGGAAAGTTCTCTAATATTTTTCTTATTTAATTGATGCATCATAGTCCACCTCAAACCCATATGGTATAATGGGCCCAACATAACAAATAATTAGAATTAAGCTTAGTTTATATTATAAAGGATCAAACTTTCGTCCTTATCTTTTCATGCTAACCCAATCAATTAAGTCCAAAATTCTAACATAACACTCCTTCTGTAATTAAATATTACTCAATTAATTCTTCCAAATGGTTTTACTTCAGTTACTTTTTCATACTTGTTAAGGAAAATGAAACAAAAGCATAATGAAATATTTAATGAGGAAATTTTCTTTTTTTTTTTTCCCCAATATACAGAAAATTACTCTTTTGTTGGCCTTATTTGAATTTCGTTCTAGAATCCCATTTCTTCTTTTGATTTGTTTGGTTGTTTCATTTGTCCTTTTCTAGTCCCCGTTCCTTGACGGGGATCCTAGGCCTCACTCTGGTCAAGTGGCCTGTCTTATATCACAACTTTATCGCTAATTATCAGGAAAAAAAAACCAAAGAATTAGTCTTCTCTCTCTTATTATTCTTAAGCCCAACACATAAGATAAACCCTTAGTGCCTCAAACATATTCTCAGATACGTAAATAAAACCAAGCTCCACATTTGAAAAGCCCACAATACTAAATTTACTCTTCACGTTAGAAATTTGTATTAACAATTTCTCATCGTTACGTGATTTTAAATAACGACTATATATTATTTCAATACGTATAAAGTACTGTTAAATCCCTTTTTTAGGAAAAGTATCAAGTTACTAGAGTGAAAAGTAGAAGCCCAGGAGGATGCACAATAGTGCAAGGTCGGGTCCATAGTTAAACAACCAAAAACATCAAAGCATCCAAGACAAAAGACTGCCTAAAACTCGAACTTCAATAAAAAACCAACTAATCAAATTTGATGTAGAACAAGTAGACAAAAAGTATATGGAGCCGTTGGACCGCCAAAAACCCAAACGGGTAGGCCGGAAACACTAATTTGCTTACCCAACTTCAAACGGCCATAACTTTTGATTTGTGAGGAGTTACGTAGCCCATAACCTATCAAATTGAAACTCTCGGACCGGACTATGCAACCCTAGTCGCATCACCACTAGCCCCATCTATTTTCCTCAAATTCGTTCTCTAAGCATGTTTTTTGTCTATTTTATATTTTGAGGATAGTATAGTGGCAATTTCATAATATTTGCATGTTCAAGGTTTTGTTTGGTTTTCCCTATAAATACTCGTTTCGGGATTCAACAAATAGACCTTAGTTTCCCTTCTCTTTTTCTGAATTCCGAGATTACTCCTCAAATTTTAACATGCTCAAATCGAACCTAACGTTTCCGTTCCGCATTAAAATTATAGGAAAAGAAAAAGGAGCCAAGGAGGACACAAACATATAGTAAAGTTTGATGATGAAATATTAGGGTTTGTCGGGGTAAAGGGCTGTAAGAAGACTGCAATTTAATTTACAAAATTAATATAAATATTATTTAATTAATGCCTTTTGCGCTTGTCACGGTGTCTAACTTATGTGAAAATTTTAATATTAATGACTTAAAAGTACTTTCATTTTATATGCTTATGTTAAATGTCTCATGTCAATGTTTTCACAAAGTGAATTACGATAAAAAATTCATTAAATTTGTATTATATACTGTTTAAATCATGCATTATTTAGCCATTTTTATGACAAAAAGTTTTGTCAACATCATGTTTCAGTTTATCATTTTTTAATATGTACACATTAGGCTAGTTAATCGCATATAAGAATTATGAGAGAACAGATATCAATATATAAGCTACCAATTGGTGTTAGAATATAACACCACTGGGGCATATACATGGACCTCATTTTTTTTTATAAATATCGGCATAGCAGTAGAACAAACAGGCAACTCGAAAAAACGAGGCCTTAGCCACCCCGTAAACGGTAGTGGGAACAAAAAAAGAGACCAGAACAAACAGACACCAAAAGGAAAAACACCCAAACACAACACAACAGACACCAAGCATAGGTCAGACAAGACGCCCCAAAAACAAGCTCAGACAGTGATCCCAAATGAAGTAGAACCAGACGAACAGCACGAGAAACAGGAGCAGGACTGATGCCTCAACCACAAACCTATCCAACTCATTTAGCAAGCAAGTCTGCCGCCATAGGTAGGTCGAAACCATCAAAATTAAAACCTACTATTTTCCCCATCTCTATTACCCGCTCCTCTTGCATGATCATCCCATCATGCTTCACTTCCGAGATCTTATCATATCGATTCCCCCTATTCCTCTTGCATGTAGGTTGGGCTTGAGGTTTTGTAAAATTTAACAAGAAGTGCATCTGATTGATAAATTTTAATCTTCAGTGTTAAATTTTACCAATCCTTTAGGCGCAACCCACGAAATTGGCATATATAAATTTCACATATAAACCCAAGTAAAATTTCATTCTAAAACCAATTAGCATTAAATGAAGTAACTCATTAGCTTTATACGTTGATCTTTTCACTTTCACAGCTCTAACTTGGGGTTGTCAGTAGACTCACAAATAAAGTCCTCAACATTCAATATATCCAAGTAATAAAATTTTCAAACTTTAAGGCACCCCAATATATATATATTGAAACATCGTTATTGAAATATCGTGATACCTAAATAATAAATGATCAAACATCAGCTATTTAAATGATAATATATATATTGTAACTTTTTTTGGGGTCAATATATACCGTTAAACCTAAGAGGGTACCAATATGCAAACACCGGATATCATTAGAACTTCAAAGTTAAGTGTGCATGGGCGAGAGTAGTACTAAGATGGGTGACTTCCTAGAAAGTCCTCGTGTCGTATCCCTCAGGTTGGAGGTTCACAGAAATAGCCTACCCTAAAGGGGAAAGGCTGCATACATCCACCTCCTAGACCCTGCTTAGGCGAGAGCTCTAGGGGTACTGAAAATGTTATTTTTTTATATATAATAAGGTTAAAGCTTATTAAAAATAATAATTATAGAACATAATATAAGGTAATATAAGAAGCAAGCTTGTCGTTGTGAGCCAGCAACCTAGGCTGAAATATGAAAGGAGATGTCAAAGAGAGAGGACATAATTATTACATGCTTCACCAACTTTCACTTACATTGCCACTATGCATGTATCCTTATTATTATTATTATTATTTAATTCCCCGCATATTATATTGTGGTACATATGATATAAACTGTTAAATTTTAAATTTGAATTTAATTCTTTATTTGAGTAAATTAAGTTAAAATAACACATTACAAATAATTTAAAATATTTAATTGAATGTTTATCTCTAAAATATCAATAGATAACTTCTATCATTGAGATTTTATATTTTTTTTTTTCCATAAATGTATAATATTTTATCATTTATACATATGTAAAGAAGCTCGAGTTGAGATTCAATGGTGATGAATCTATTATGATTGAGTAATTTGTAATGATGGACTAGGGCCATGATTGACCTGATAACCTACAATCTTCATCCCCGGCTCCGATGCATAGGTCTCACTTTCTTCCCCCGGATCCTAGCACTTCTTGTATGATTGACCTGATTTCCTACCATCTTCGTCCTCGCCTCTGATGCATTGGTCTCACTTTTCCTCCGATCCCGGCACTTCCTGTTTTATTTTTAGTGGTAGTATAGTTTTCTAACGTATGTTGGCTCCGTATGTAATCTTTTGTAATCTTATTTTTTTGGATTGGGATGTTGTTTTTCCTTTTTTTTTTATTTCCATTTTTATACGGGTTGACTTAGCCGTTGCTTTGTTCGAGTTGCCTATAATGTATTGCAATTATGTCGCTAATTGTCGAAAAAAAATATATGTATGTAAAGCGAGTACATACCCGTTGTGTTAGTTCTTAACTTATTGCGAGAGCTGTTGTTATTTATTACATGGAATAACAAAAATCTATTGGAATTAATACAATGATTAAACTACTTAGTATGCGTTTGGTTCATCTTATTCAGTTTATTAATTTTTAGCTTATTTGTTTCAATAAGATTAGTTTATTTAAAATTTTTATATTTTTACAGTGAGTTGTTTGGTTATATAGTGCAAAAACATCTTTTTAACTTAATAAAGTGTTTGAATATAAGTCTAAAAGAGAATTCATCTAAAAAATACCTTAGTGATATAAATCAATTAATAATAGTAAGCAAGAGTAAATCATAATAATGACCGGTCATGCTAGTAAAAGATGGTGAATGTAGCGACCCACGGAAATAAAAAGGATGGTGGTAGCCTTTTAAAAGCATTTTTCTCAAGTCAGCTGTAAAAAATACCTAATTTTGTATCTTTTCTACTTAGTTATAAAACAAATCTTTCATCTTTGTATTTAAGTTGTGAAAGGAAAGTAAAAAAGATTTTTTCTGCAACTAAATACAAGCTTTACAATCAATCAGAGTTTTTCACAGCTTTAAACCATTAAAAACAACAAATCAAATATTTTACCCACAAATAAAATATTTTTGATTTAGAACCCGTCCATCCATCTCCACGGTTGAAATTGCAAAAATGCTTCAAGTTCATTTTAAATCACAATATATGCGAGTCGGTTCCCAAAATAATGCTGAAAAATAAAAAAATAAAAAAAATAATGCTAAAAAATAAATATTTACCAATCTACTGTTGAACCGCGTTTTATAAACACTGTTATATTAAACTGCATTCATAAAAAGCGGTTATATGTAAAAATAACCGCATCAAGAACAAAAAATTATATAAGCATAAACCGCGTTTATAAAACGCGGTTTACATCATAAACCGCGTTTAGTAAACGCGGTTTACCATCATAATAACGGCGTTTAGTAAACGCGGTTATATTGCTTTATGAGTTAAAAAACATAAATAACAAACTAATAGATATATATAAATAACGAACCACTATATAAAAAATAATATAAATAAAACATAAATAAATGTTCAAAAAAATGAAACATATATTTCACTGCTACTAGCTGCTAACTGAGCCCTGTGCTCCTTTTTCATCTTGCATGTCAATACATTATGGCATTTTCTCTTACAAAATCTACATGTGATCCTTCGTGTATAGTCATTTCATCCATTTCATTTTGAATTCGTTTCGAGCGTGGGCGTCCTTGACTTCAAGACTTGTCTTTTACAATAATATGAACCGCGTCTTAAAGACGCAGTTTAGTTGTATATGAACCGCGTCTTAAAGACGCGGTTTATATTCAAATCAACCGCGAACGCGGTTTATTTTCACATGAAACGCGTCTTAAAGATGCGTTTTAGAACTGGAATAAACTAATTCGGTTATTTTTGGAGTGAACCGCGTTTTCTAAACGCAGTTCAACAGTAAATTGGAAATTATTTATTTTTTGGCATTATTTTTTTATTTTTCAGCATTATTTTGGGAGCCGACTCAATATATGCAACAAAACTAGTGGCATAGCTAGGACCTAAAGCCGGTCGGGTTAATTATAATAGAAATTACTATTTTAGTAATCCAATGTGGCCAATCGGCACTTATCTCTTGTATTATTTATAACTATACAAAACAACTAAATATATTTTAGTACTCCGGTGTAAATAATTGCCCATCTCACTTGTAAGTGGCTCCGCCACTAAACAAAATATCTAAAGTTAGGCTTACCCTAATTTTAAACTCAACATTTAACTTGAATATTTTCATATCTAATCTATTATATTTATAGCTTACTCTAATTTTAAACTTAACATTTAACTTGAATATTTCAAATCTAATCTATTATATTTAAGCTTACTCTAATTTTAAGTTTAATCCAAAGCAACTTAGATTAATTTGTGCAGTTTATCAAAATTAGGTTATAACAATGCTTAACAAATTTTCATATTCTACTTCTCTGTTCTCGAAATATAAACAAATTGTCCATGGGATTTATTTGACCAAGTTGTGAAAATTTTGTTTCTTCAGAAGTAGTTATTGCCAAAATACTTTTTATAAAAAGTTATTTCTATAGGGTATATTTATCTTACGAAATTTTAGTTTTTGCTTCTATTTCTACTTTAAAAGAGAATCACTATTTTTTTATTATGTTTAAAAAAAGAAAAATAACTTCTTTTTAATAACACTTTTCTTTTCAAATCATACACCACCAAATACTATACTTGTTCCTAAAAAATAATATTTTTTACTAAAAAAAAACCTTGATCAAACATGTCCTTGTTCTATCTCCATCGTCTCCGCTAAGATGCTCGATCTGTAATTATTTAAGAAACCAACCCTTTCATGTCAACTTTTAAGGTTATTGAACTTCAAAATAGAGCTTATGTTTTTTTTTTTCATTATTAAATTATTATTAGTTATGAGAATTTTTTTCCCCATATATAAGATATTAATTAATTATAAAATAAGTTCACCTTTGGTATTACTCTTTTTCTTTTTCTTTTTTTTGACACATTGTAAACAAATATGCAATATAAAAGAAAATTGATTGTTAAGTACTCCACATGTGAGTTTTGCATAAGAATCCTACATTGGAGTTATGAGTGTAAAAGGATCAATTTATAAGTATACTGGGTTACTCCACCTATTGCCAATTGTTTTTAGGATGAAACCCACTTGAGCTTATATATGGATCTCGTAAGTTCCAACTTTGTGGGGGTGGAATTTAACATTGATAGTGAGCGACTATTTTTTCTGTTAAAAAAAAAAATAATAATCGCTCACTATTAATTTTTTTTTTTTTTTTAATCTTGCATCTTATGAAATAAAGTAAGTGGGCTTCATTTAGACTAACCCGATACAGATTTATTTGGGCAAATATTCATGGCCCAAACCTGAACTTTGGACCTTTAATACTGCGTTATTGGACTCAAAGTGAGCCCAAAAGGCCCATTCGTAAGACAGAAAATTTTTCTTTTTTAAGAAATTTAAAAAAAAAAATTTAGGATGCTTATCCTAAAAAGAAAAATATTTTTCAACAGAAGTAAAAATTATTTTCTAATTTTAAACAAAATAAAAAAAATAATGCTTCTTCTTTAAAGCTGAAGCAAAAGTAAAAATCGTCCAACAAAAATGCACTATTGATAGCACTTGTTATGAAAATGTTTTTACAAAAAACAATTTTTTTACGGCTTAAAAGGAAGGATGCCAGTGTGATAAGCTACATTTTGAGCAAGTTAGTTGCATTGGTCTCCCACAACCCCGTTATCACGGTTTAGGATGCTCCTATTTTGCTTGCCGCTACTATAGAAATCGCTTTTGCATGAAGCTGCCAAAGGGAGCGGTGATGTCATACGCAAAAAGGAAGAGACTCGTAGAATGGCAAGATGGCTTTTCCCAGATGAAATGAAAATTGGATTCATTGGATGGTTTAGTATTCTGATGATCCCTACCCTATTGACTGCAACATATATGCATAATGAACCACAATACCTAGCTTGTTTTTAGTTCGAGCTAATCAAGTTGGCCGTTTAGCTAGGTAGATTGAGCCGAAGCTCGGCATAGCTCAACTTGATGATTCAAGCCAAAACTAGCTAAGCTTAATTGAATTATGCACCTAATATATCAAGACAAGTCAAATTCGAACTTCAATGAGTCGAACTTGAGCATAAACTAACTGAGATCGTTCATTTGTCGAGATGGGCTAAAGTAATACAAAAAAGCTTGTTGAAATATTAGTGAATCATTATGTTCAAAAAACATTAGTGAATCATGCCTAGTTCAAACAGGAAAGGCAGCAGAGAATATTATAGAGAATAGTTGCTTTTACTTTCCTTAAGCAAGCAAAAAAAATCAATAAGAAAATGTTATATTTGGCTAAAAATCTTTTAGGAGGAACAAGGAACATACCCAGTACCCCAAGAGCTCCCGTCTACACAGGGTCTGGGGGAGCGGATGTACGCAGCCTTTCCCCTTCAGGGTGTTAACCTGAAGAGAGGCTATTTCCGAGTGCCCCCAACCTGAGGGTGATGACTTCCCAGGAGGTCACCCATCCTGGTACTATTCTCCTCAAAGCACGCTTAATTTCGAAATTGTAATGTGATCCGGTGACGACGTGTTGGTGCCCTCTTTGGTTGGCTAAAATCTTTTAGGCTTTGTTTGAAACTTAGAAAACATTGTGAAAGGGAAAAAAAAAAAAAAGGAAAGAAATATTTTCTTGTGTTTAATACACGGGAAACAAAAAGGAAAAAAATTAGATGAAAAACTTCAAAAAAATTAATAGACTTTGAGAAAAATTATTGTTTCTTAAACGGACTGAAAAACTTGGAAAAAATTAAATCACGGCCCAAACTTGCAGCGGCATAACTTTAGCCCAATGCTTGTTCTAGCTTGTCATTTTCTGGCCCTTTTATTTGCAGACTAACAACAACAACAAACCCAGTACCTGTAAGGACTCCCGCAAAAGTAGGGTCTGGGGGGTAGATGTACACAACCTTCCCCCTTCAGGAGGCTACCCTGAAAAGAGGCTGTTTCCGAGGACCCTTATTTGCAGACCATCTTTTTATAACCCTTACTTTTTTCTTTGAAACTTACATTTTTTTCCCCCTAAATCTGGTGTTCTTGTAAAACAATCGTCGAACTAGTAGAAGATTTGCAATGTAGTAAAGGCCCGAATTTAAAAGTGGATGACTTCACTCTATATGGCAATAGGACATGAATGGGTTGTCTAAGTTTCTCCGTGGTTATGTTCTACCCTAGTTTTGGACATTCGAATTCCCTTTCACCTTGTACAAGATTAGTTTTGCCAGAGCTTCGAGAGATAGCAGCTTCGAGATGAAATCAGTAACATAGCTAGCTCAAAAATTAAGTGGAAAGACACAATAGTTGGCATTTTAGATGGCTCTAAGACCTAGACCTTATTCCTAAGATAAATGTTCTTGCAAGACAACTATTGCATAATATTTTGCGCACTAGAAGCGTCTTATCTCATCGTGGCATGCAGTTAGCGACATGTTGCCCCCTCTTGCTCAAAGCATGAGGAAAGCAATGCTCATTTATTTATCCAATGTTGCTTCGCTCAACAAAGTTGGTCACAGATGTGCTCCAAAGAGTAAATTAAACAGGTGGCGTGTAAGGAACACTCAACAAGTAGTTGTGCAAGAGGTTCACAGTTAAATGAACTTCCGTGAGTTAGAGCATAACCTGGTCAAAGTTCTGCTAGAAGTGCGAGTAAAAGACCTGGAGAGAGTTGCATAATCAGATGGACGGGTCTATGGTTTTTCTATGGGAACTTGACAATCGGGGAAACATCATGGCTATTTACATTCAACATTGCCAAACAATGGTGAGGTGTTGAATTTCAATGGGCATAGGAGGCATGACAACCAGTGTGTCATTTTTCATTATATGAAACTACCTTAGTCAACTCTTGATACCAAAGAGGGCACTAACACGCCGTCACCTGATCCCATTAGAACTCTGAAGTTAAGCGTGCTTGGACGAGAGTAGTACCAAGATAGGTGACCTCCTGAGAAGTCCTCACCCTCAAGTTGGGGGCACTGGGAAACAGCCTCTCTTCAGGTTAACACCCTGAAGGGGAAAAGCTGCGTACATCCGTCCTCCCCAAACCCTGTGCAGGCGGGAGCCCTTGAGGCACTGGGTATGTTCCTATGTTCCTGTACCTTGGTAAACTCTTGATGTCCAGATGTCAAGGGGTCAATAATGCTTCAATCCCGGTGACAAAAGTAGTACCAGCTAAAGACGGCCATTCAAAAGTGTATCAACATAGGCTTTTGTTAAGTTCACATTTGACGGTGATAATCTCATTGTTATTAAGGTGATATAGGCGGAGATCAAATCCATGGCAAAATAGCACCATTATTGAGAAAATAAGATATTTACTAATTTTGACACTATTCAAGTCTCTCATATTTTTTACAAAAGGTAATCAGGTTGTTGATCTAGTATCAAATGCAAGTCATCCGTGGCAAGGCCGAGAAAGTATAGGAGGGGAATCATTACAACACCTTCAAAGGTTCTATGTGTTGATGCACTAAGACGAGCTATCTATCAATAGCTCGCCTAGTGTTCTCCTTACCTTCAAACAAAATAATAATAATATACATATGAACACAATATAGAATTAATATCACCTGTAAATAACATGACACAGACCAATTTTAACTCGAACCTGATACATATCATATTCTGTGAAGTTGAAGATCTGGCTAAGTTAAAAAGTGGAATTTTAAGGAGTAAAGCAAGCAGAAGCAGTTGCATGGACAAGTATTCGACAGAGATTGTGTCTTTTACACAGTAAAATACTATTTCTATGTAAGGCCATAATGAAAGCATAGTTTTCTTTAACATATTATACACTTATAATAATTTCATTTAAACACTTTACCCCATTACAAACAAATCTGCATCAGAGAAAGGGCATTTTTTCAGTGTTCGGAGAACTTTGTGATTTGTGATTCCTCACATTCTGTATAGGACAGGTTCTATGTACAAAGAGCAACAGGGAGAATACGGGAAAAACCTAAACGTGCAGTACGTTCTGAACTTGAGCCTAGTGAAGACCGAGCTCTAAGGCTCGCAAGCCTAAGCAAGTCTAAACAAGTCTAAGTGAGTATATCTTAATATAATTTATTAGCTTAAATGTATTCAATCAAGAAAAGCTGAAGCCTTAATGAGCTGAGCTCAAGGCTAAATGAGCTCAAACGAATCTAAATCGAGCTTAATGGGCCTAAATATGGAAAGCTTAGTTCAGAGCTAGCCAAGTTGGGTTCTATCTCCATCAAGCCCAGCCGAGCCTGGACTTTTGATGAGACGAGCTTGAGCTTGAAGTTTCCAAGCTCGCAAAACAGAAGCCTAACAAGCTCAGACTTGGCTCATATACACCTCATATTAACGTTTGAACTCTCTCATACACAGGACCTAACTGCATACAAGATGATCTTGACCCCACCAATGTACCCAGTGGTCATTGTTGTAACCTTCAATAATTTAAAGTTTCAATGATAAAGGATAAGAAAAGAAACTATTGGCCCTACCATAGCTAACAAGATCATGGCCAAATGAAGCAACGAATGGAATTTCGAGCAGATACACAACAAATATACATCAACATCAATAGGCCCCACATGTTTATCTGAGTCCCGCCACCTTAATGTCTTCCCTTTTTTTCAGATCTCAAACTTTATGCTAAGCGCCAAGTCTACCAAACTCCCTAATTAACTTCCCTTTTTTTGGATAATGATGCAACAAACAGAAAGGTAAAAGCTGTACCTGTCATTTCGATGTTGACCTGGCATTCCTCAGCCTGGCTCTGGTGACTCGAATGGCCTCCTCCATGGCAGTTTCTTCAGAGACTGGTGGTGCAAGGGCGGCTGCTTTTTCAGGCTGAGGTGGAACTGGTTCGATTCGCATTGATTCAGACTCCCCGGTGGTGGCTGATTGGCTGGAGCTCTCGGGTGTAGGCATCGAGATAGCTTTCTTCAGTGGGCTCTTGGGGGGCAGTGCAATGGCGGCTGATGCTGATGGGGCTTGTGAAGAGCTCGGCTCTTCATTTTCTTGTAGTTGTTTCTGGAGGTGACTTGAAGCAGTACTAGAAGTGGGAGATGGTGGGTCTTCATTCTGTGGTTGGGTGACTTGTGTTCTGGTAGATGGCTGGCGACTTGGTGGTGCAGTAGCAGCAGTAGCGGTGGGGGCGGCGGGGGCGGTGGTGGAAGGTTGACGAGTTCTCGGATTCTGCTGTTGTGGCTGCAGTTGAGCAAAAAATCAAGAAATGAAATAAATGTCATAAGTAATATCAAGGATTTTAAGTCAGCTATTAAGCAATAAGTTTTTACGTAACAATATTATTCCGATGTTCAAATATGTTATTATCAAAGCAATTATACACTTGAATTCAAAAGAAGTCATTTGGCATTAACTTATTAATGTCTATTCTCCATTTACAGGTTAAAACATGTTTACAAATGTATGTTTAAGGTAAAGACTGTACGTCATGTATAACAGTTAATGATCATATGACTATTCATTAAAATTTCGACAATCTCTAAGCTTAAAAGCAACGAATCCCATCAAAAAGACACAACACAATTGTTATGACCCATCACAGAGTGACAGCCGAATTCCATGACACTACGACTACCACAGAGACAAGGCTGGGAACCGCTTAAATAAACTGCCAATTTCTGACATTGACCGTAAATAGCTCAACCAGGGGAGGAGGCGAGTGAGTAGCAGTTGGCAGATAAACGCCACGCCAGCCCAAGAATATCTACCATGCCATAAACGCAGCAGAGCATGTCCGTTCAAATATGACACGAACTCCCACAAACAAATGAGTACGAGTATTCCAAGACCTGATCCACTTCCTACATATGCCACGGACAAACTTTATCCACACTGAGCACCACTGACCCCTGGGTTTTAGCAAGACTCAAGTACACAGGATTAACACATCTCAACATCACACAGATCTCTCAGAAACAAACGTCAATTAACCTTCTACGTGAGATCTGCAGAATGATTCAGCGTATCTTGTGGTACAGGAAAAGTTCATAGCATTTTAGATAAAAAGTAAATTGTTTACTGCTTATTGGCTAATCACTTAGGTCTTATTGCATGAACCATGAGATCATCCCAAGTATTACAAGGTATTAAACCAGTACTAACCTCAATAATTACTTTCAAAATTTGTGGGCTATGATAGGATCGATAAACAGTGAATAGAAGTAGACTTGAATGCTTGCATAGATGATTCAACGGGGCACAATCACAATGGTGATACTCAAGCAAAAGCCAAAGAGCCACAGGTGATAGAAGAAGAAAGTTGTTATCCAGGCAAGTGTTTACCTGCGCAGAACGAGGCCTTGGTGTCGACTGTGCGGCCACATATTGTAATACCTCGAAAACTCTTGTCTGGCCATAGCTTGCAGCCTTCTGCCAGTACAAAACAGCAATATCTCCGGCCCTGGTCCTTAGCTCCAGCAGACTATGATCAATTTCCATCTCATGCTTTGTAACATAAGGTCTAAAGAAGGAATCATAAACGTATGTCGTTCCCTGTAACAATTTATTGGACACGGTAACAATAAAGGTATGTTAACTGAGTATCTCATGCTTTCTATTTTCTATTTTTCTTGTTTTTAGTTTTTTGTTTTTAATTTCTATCAAACTATGTAAAACTGAAAATAGAAAACTAAAAATCATAAAAGATCGTATGCAAAACCTAGTTTACTAAAAAGCTGCAAATAGAATACGATAACAAACACCCTAACAGTTCCAGCGTTCAAGAGACATACAGTACCTTTGTCTTTGGATGCCATAAGTATATAAAGAAGGCCAGTTTTGCTTCACTATACATCGGAACCCTTCAAGGAAATGATAATCAAACAACATCATAAACCCAGGCAGAGAAATATCATAGCATAAGGAATCTAAGTCCATTTGAGGGTAAGGAATCATACCAAGAAACAAAAGTATCACCAATCCTTTCAAAGACAGTCATTAACGCGACTAAAATCCTACAAACAGAAGCAATGGCTCAATGGAAAACATTATCGTTATGTACCAAAAGACGAACTTCTTGAGAATTAATATTACCAATACTGGCACCAAAAGCGCAGTTGCTCTATCTCGGGTTTATTCTTTTCGACAGTCTTAAAGCACTCATAAGCTGGATATGCATATCCAAAAATCATCCTTCAAAAACATAACATCAAAACGTAATTTCCTGTTAGAAATAATGTCCAACCACATAAATCAAACATAGAAAAGAGGATTTCTGAAGTTGACATACACAAGGCCTCTGGTGAGGAAGTTCCCAATCATTTTCGAATGCCTGAAATGCACAAGGATACACATGAAAATGTAAAATGCAGGGCACTTTTGTCCAGATTTGACAAAATTCAAAATGAAATTATTGGATATCATTAAGAGAAAACTACAACCAAAGAGGGCACCAACACACTGTCACCGGATCCCATTAGAACTCCGAAGTTAAGCGTGCTTGGGCGAGAGTAGTACCAGGATGGGTAACCTTCTGGGAAGTCCTCACCCTCAGGTTGGGGGCACTGGGAAACAGCCTCTCTTCAGGTTAACACCCTGAAGAGGGAAGGCTGCGTACATCCATCCCCCCCAGACCCTGAGTAGGCGGGAGCCCTTGAGGTACTGGGTATGTTTTTTTTTATTAAGAGAAAACTACACATTAGTACACTAAAGTTTAATGTATTAACATTTTAGTCCACAAACTTCGTAACTAATATTTGTCTAAAAGTTACACATATTTAATAAAATAGTCCCAACAGCGGTGTGAAAGAATGTAAAATAGGGCTCTCATCCAATACTTCTTCATTAGTAGTGCCACAAAAATGCGGTTCATGTGTGGGATAAGAGAAATAGCGAGAGGCTGGTGGATGTACCAGCAAATAATGACAAGTTCTACACCATTTCATACCGTCATTTAGACTATTTTATAGAATACATGTAACTTTTGAATTGAGAAATTATTTCACAAAGTGTGGGCTCAAAAAAATTCAAACCCCAAACCTCAGCATACTAATATGTAATTTAAGGTCTTCCCATTGTCTATAACCATGGAGATCAAAAATCCCAATTGAAGCAATTTGAAGATTCACATTTTATAGAAAGAAAGAGGGATTGTTGTACATCACATTGGCTCCAAACAGTTCACTATACTTGTATTGGTAGTAGTTAGATCAGCAACATCAAAGAGCACATATGTCAATTTTATCATCACTTCACCTAAAAGAAAGCTATTCCTTAATAATGATAAAAAAGAAGAGTTCTGTACACCATTCATCCAAATGCTTTTAAATTTGTTCAAATTGATTCCTCATCTTTTCCTTTGTTCATAATGGCCCCTAATGTTTCTAAATTTGTTCAAATTTGTTTTCTTATCTTTTCTTTGGTTCAAAATGGTCTCTAATGTTTTATTTTATAACAAAATCAAATACTTATCCGATTTCATCTCTAATCTTATCATTAATTATACTCAGCAATAAAGAAATTCTGAGATGTTGAGATGCTTATGCCGCCCAGGGTAGAACAATAAATATCACTTGGTGTTAAAATTAGTGTTCACAAAAAATAATCTTAGAAAATACAGGAAATGAATGTAGCATAATGTTAAGACCACCCACAAAATACCGAACTACAAACCAAAATAGCAAACACAAAATTGACAGGATTAGGGGGAATACTTAAACACCGAAATTTACATGATTCAGCCAAAGCCTACATCCACAGAGAGGGAGCAAGAATATTGACTAATATAAACCGAGGATTACAATGTTTGTTTGCTCACTCTACACCAGTACAAGAGTGCACTATAAATAAGCCTCTTACAAACACAACCGCCAGAAGCCCAAGAGTCAGCATCAAGTCAATCATGCCATTAACGCAAGGCTCAATAAATCCAGCCTTAATGTGGCAGTTACTGGAAGACAAACAATCTCCATAATTAACAAATAAGATCTCAAAGAACAAACACAACACTAAACAATATGAAAATATAAAACAAAAGAAAAAGTCGAGGCGTCACATCATCCGTTCAATAAAATCCTTCGCATTACGCATGAAGATTGAATTAATTCAAATTAGCTAAGAAAAAAATCAAATCAAAAATAGCTAAGCATCAAATTGTCGTGCTCATCAAGAAAGAAACAAAAATCGACCATTTCAAGCAATCTCAAGGACTCCGGTTCTGAGTATCCAGTTAAACCGCACATTGGATTATGAGAGACAAGAGATGAATACATAAGTCTAGTAAAAGCTAATTGATTTTAGTATGAAACTTCACTTGAACTTTGAAATTCAACAAACAACGGCAATACTTGAATGCTAATTGAGAAAAGAAAACCGCTGCATACCTAGTAAAAAGTATTTTCAACAGGAAATTTACACTAGAATCAACGGAAACGGAGAAGATAGGGTTTAACAAAGACGCTAAGGAAATTCCGATGGAGACGACGGCGGACCTACGGTGGCTGCAGCGGCGGAGGACCGTTGCAGAGGCGGCGGAGAGGAGAGAGAAAGGGGAGGTTTTAGTGTGAAAGTGACAGAGAGAGAGAGATGGGAGGAGCTGTTTGCCCTCTGTTACCGTTTTTGAAATCGCTTTTTCTGGGTTGGCTGTGATTTTTTATATTTTTATTTTTATTTTTTATTTTCTTTTTCCATCAAATTTAAAATTAGTTGTTGGGCCGGGCCAGTACCTTTGATTATGCTCGGGTTCATTTGGGCTTTCTGGGCCACATGACTTTCCATTAATAGTTTTGTTTAAATTAATCCCTTTTTTTTTTATTCAAATTAATCATTTATCTTTTTATATTTATTAAAATTAGTTCTTAACCTTTTTTTATTCAAAATAGTCCCTCATATTTTATTTTATGATAAAATTAGTTTCTCATCTTTTAAATTTTTACTTAATTTTGGTCACAATATGACAGACTAATTTTGTCGTAAAATAAAATATGAGGAATTATTTTGAACAAAAAAAAAGATAACGGACTAATATGAAAAAACTTAAAAAATATGGGACCAATTTAAATAAAAAATAAATAAAAGACTAATTTGAACAAATTTAAAAGGATAAGAGACCAATAGTGTAAATATTTATATTGTAACTCTCCCACATGCACTTTGTTTTAAGATAGGGTGGGAAGTAAGAAAATATCTAAGATTGAACGTATATTTGAATGAGGTTAGTTTTATTATCCACCTATTACTCCGTTGATTCTTAACAACAACAACAACAATAAACTTAGTACCTCCAAGGGCTGCCGCCTAAGCAGGGTCTGGGGGGTAAATGTACACAGCCTTCCCCCTTCAGGGGGCTACCCTGAAGAGAGGCTGTTTTCGAGGACTCCGTTGATTCTTAACATTTATAAAATTATCAAATTAAATTTTTATAATATTTCTTAAAAATAAAAAATTTATAAGAAATTAATTTCATAATTTTTTATACTGTATAAAGGGCTATGCTAATGAATGCTCATCAAGCAAGCAAAATTAACGAAGAGGGAAGATTAAGGGCTTGTTTGAGATTGCTTATTCTGGAGTAATAAGTGTTTTTTTTTCTGAAAAAAGTACTTTGTCTGGAACCTCGAGAGTGTTTGACAAACATTAAAAAGCGCTTTTTATTAAAAGTAGAAGCTGTTTTTCTGCTTATAAGTAAAAGCAGAAATTTGGTGTTTCTAATTATAAGTAGAAGCAGAATCAAAAACTTAAAATTTTTAGGATAAAATACCCTTTTTCAAATATTAAAATTATATCATACATTTTCACCTTTCAAAACCCTAACCCTCTACCCAACCAATTTGATCGTTTTTGGTATTTGACCCAAAAAAAAAAAAAAAAAAACCCACTTTTCTCAAACACTGGTCAAATACTAACAATAATAAAATAAACACTTCTAACTGGTTGAGCCAAATACAAACTACTTCTTCAAAGCAGCACTTTTCATAAAAATACTTTTATAAAAAATACTTTTAAAATAAATAATTTTTTTACAATAATTTCAAACAGGCCCTAAAATTGAGGGAGAAGGGGGATTAAGGAAAGAGGGGCAGGCGCTGTGAAATAAGAAAAGGGGTGTTAGCGATTTAAAATGGTGAATTTTGCTGCATTTCTTTAGCCTTTTTTTTGAATCAATGCATTTCTTTAGTTAATCAACAAAAGCAATTTTTTTTTAATTTTAATTTTGTTGTTACAAAGATGGTAACACCTTTAAGGGGTAACGCTGCGTACATTCCTCCCCCCAAGACTCTGCATATACGGGAGCCTTTGAGACACTAAATCAGTTCTTGTTGTTGTTAATTATATCGTTACAAAGATGGTAATATAAATATTTTTAGTTTAGTGTTAGAGTATAAAATCAATATTAGGTCTTCACTCATTAGCTTAAGCTTTTAGGATAGATGTTTCCTTGACATGATATCAGAGTCTTGTTGACCAAGAGGTCACGAGTTCAAATCCGAACAGCCTCCACTTTTTAATATGAGTATAATGTTAGAGTGTAAAACCAATCTTGGACCTTCACTCATTAACTTAAGTTTTTAAGACAGATAGTTCATTGGCATTTAGTTATATTCTTTTAGGGTAATAACTCGAATCACATTTTTTATATTGAACAAAACTTCAGAGAAAATAAACAAGAAAAACAACCTCAACATGACAAAGAGAACACGTAGCTATTAGGTTACATCCTTATTCTTACCCTAACTATTTTAGGGTCGCTTCAAGTAGTCATATTAGTCTATGACTATCCTCCTACACAATATCAATGTTTTAATTAATAGGTTTTTATTCTTTTTCTTGTTTGATTGAATATAATGGTTGGATCAGAACCCCACAGCGGTGGTTGTTGGGGCTCTCGAAAGTTACAACTATTGTTGGTCACAACCACCAACGTGGCCCCTTGGCAGCCTCTATGGCCATCGCGACCACAACCTCCACAACCATGAACACTATTTGAGGCATCCTAGCACTAACCAATACTAGAAGCGTGCTCTAAGATCATGGTTGGTGCATCCATTGAGACGATTTTGAGTTGTCGCTTTGTTAGTGAGGGAGTTTTTTAACTCTTCAAAAGTAAGGACAGGGGAAAAATTATGCATAAACATATTATAAGGACCATCTCCAACAGGTGAATCAAATAAATTATAAATGAATTAGTTTCCTGTTAGAAATAGGAGAGTTAATGGTAACAAAGATCATCCTCGATAGATTTTAATTCGGACATGTAAGTCAATAATTTTGTTTTCTTTTCAAAGAGGTTAAGTTAAGTTTGTAGGTCAAATTCTTTAGTTCGGTAATGATCACGGAATCATTTAGCAATGATGTCCTACAATACTTTAGAGGTAATATATTGGAGAACATCAATTATAACATTTCGTGCTAACATGGCAACAATGCAAGATCATATGTTTTGATCCGATTGCACCCATGCCAATAATCAGGGTTAAGCCTATAGGTTCTCTAAGAGCGAAAAATGCGTGGGAGAGCAAGGAAAAGATTTATCAACGTATCATACAGCTTGATGATGTGAGATTAAGATCCTTGCTATTTTTTCACAAGTATATAATTGGTAGGATTTTCTAATATTGTAGTGATCATAATTGTAGCTCTAGAGACATAGATCAAATTAGGCATGACCATGAACGGTGTAATTGGTGATGTTCCACACCCACATCCAAACGATCCCAAAGGAACAAGAGTTATAAGATACAATAATAAAGCAGGTAGGGAAGGCAACAAAATCATAAAAGAAGACACACAATTAACAAAGATGGAATGATAAATATAGCCACTGCTTTCAAGTTAGGATGGACAACAATAGTATTGTCGCTCTCCGCCCCTCGATTGAGCCTAGGGAAGGTACAACCAACATAGTCGCTATCAAATCACTTAACCAACTATGACAATCGACTCTTGCATCAATCACGCGAGGGTGCCTTGTAAATCTACCCTCTGCCTCTATAAACAACAACTTAGTGCCTCAAATACACTTCCTTCAAAACAGAATTTGAAAAATAAGATGTTCATAACTTCTTTTACACTGTTCTATCATAAAGAAAGATTATTTTAAAAGACATATAACCTTAAATTTTTTCTTACTTACAGCTTTACAAGAACGATATTATTTTCTCTATTCGGGGAGACAATCTCTCGGCCACATACACCGTACCACAAGCCCTGAGCTTTTAAGCAGCAACGGGACCAAAACAAAGTGTGGATATCTTTGTTTTGCTGGGTGCAAAACAGCATATACGTTATTGTTCATCATCATCATCATCATCATCATCCACAAAAATGAAAATTCCCCACCATCATCCCACTAAATTTATAACCCACATTCCCTTCTCCAAATTCACTGGATCTCCCTTACCCAAAATCCCCTAAACCATGTCTCTGACACTCAAATTTCACATCAGAACCCACCTCCAACTGCAACCCACCTCCAAATTCACCCTTAATCAACCCCCGAAATCACTCCCCTATTCCATTTTCCGCGCAAAACCCATCAGACCCTTTTTCTTGCGCACCAAAATGCCCAATTCTCCGCCCACAAACGTGATCAAAAGCTCCCTGATTGACCCAGATGGTGGGTTGCTGGTGGACCTCGTGGTGCGGGAGAGTGAGCGCGTGGTGCGGACCCAAGAGGCGGAGTTCTTGCCCAAGGTGCGCATCACAAGGATTGATCTTGAGTGGGTTCATGTTCTTAGTGAGGGGTGGGCTAGCCCGTTAAGAGGGTTTATGAGAGAGAATGAGTATTTGCAAAGTTTGCATTTTAATTCGTTGAGATTGGGAGATGGGTCTGTGGTTAATATGTCACTGCCCATTGTACTTGCTATTGATGATGAGACTAAGGGTCGCATTGGGTCTTCGTTGGATGTTGCCTTGGTTGGTCCTGAAGGAGATTTGGTTGGTATCTTGAGAAGGTCGGTGCATTTTCTTATTCTTGAATTGAATGAATAAGTTGATGTAAATTTGCTAAAATTAGGGTTTTTATTGTGACATTTTTTATATAGAAATTTGGTGATGGGATAGGGATGGTTTGGATTTTCTGATAGATAATTGGTTGTGAGAATTAAAAAGAACTCCACAGATTGATTGTAAAATTAATTCATAAATTATAGATGCTGAAGTTTCCTGATGGGAAATGAGGATGCACAAGGCCTCTGAATTTTTGGTTGTGCCTATCCTGAAAAATTAAAGCTAATGGTTGAATGTTTAGGAATGATTTAATACTACATCATATGCCCTCTCACAAATACTCGTTGGGCCTGATATGGATAGTACAGAAGCTTATTTCATATCTTGTGTTGAAACTATAGTAATATTGAGAGTGGGGATTGTTAGGATTTTAACTCATGACCGCTTGGTCAATAAGACTATAATATCATGCGAATGAACCAACTTTCCTAAAAGCTTAAGTTGATAAATGAAAACTTAGGAAATGTTTTATACTCTGATAACAATCACTTAAGTGTTATTCTAGTGGTGATCTTATTTAATTGTTTCTGCTTGATTCTAATATTGTATTAAGCAAGTGGAGTCAAACACGACGAAATTGCATTATTTGGTCCTTTCCTCCGCATATAACTATTTGAAAGGTTCTACTGGTTATCTGATATCTCAATAATGGAAATTCAATGCCAACATTATGAAAAAAAGTAGGTCTCAAGACGAAAATGATCCTATTTGACCACTGTACATTACTAACATCAGAAAATGTAATAGTTGGGAATCTCGAGTAACTGGCCAAGCCATATCGAGTTATGCATTTTATGTTGAATCTTTGCTTGCATAAGGAAGCTGATGCTGAGGGCTAGATGATATGTCTTGGAAAAGTTTTTTTTTTTTTTTCCAGGTAATAAGTGGGTAAGGGATGACAGGATTTGTACCAAACACCTCTTATCCTAGAACTTGGACCTTTTTTTTTGACTAGAAAAGGGCCTCATTAGCTATGTCTTGGAAGAGTGACTAGAGCTTTTCTTCTTTTAGTTTAAAAATGTGCTGCAGCCATATGGGAAATTTTACCAAGCCTTAGACCCAACTCACGGATCTAACATATACGAGGTCCATGAATAAGCCTGAATGAGGTTCCATCTCAAAACCAATTGGCATTAGGTGGAGTAGCTCACTAGGCGTATATATTGATCCATTCTCTTTCACAACTCTGACATGAGATTTCTTACTAGACTTATATATGACGTCCTTAATACCATATTCTTGAGAACTTCATGTTTCATCTCATCGGTTGGCTTTCCTTTTAAATCTTCTGTCATGGGTCTTGAAGCATGTGACGGATTAGAATGTTGGATGCAAGAGCCTTAGATATTACTTCCAAGAGTGCACTATGCAATAATAGACATCAATCACCAATGTTGCATCTTTGATTTTATGCATCAAACAATCAATACATGTAAGTTGCAGGATTCTGAATAAACATTTCAATTTGCAGCATTGAGATATACAAACACAATAAAGAAGAAAGGATAGCTAGAACTTGGGGAACAACAGCTCCTGGATTACCCTATGTTGAAGAGGTAATTACTCCCGCTGGAAATTGGCTCATCGGTGGAGATTTAGAAGTACTGAAAGAAATCAAGTACAATGATGGCCTTGATCACTACAGGCTCTCTCCTAGACAGCTTCGTCGGGAATTTGATAGGCGCCAAGCTGATGCGGTTTTTGCCTTTCAACTTAGAAATCCGGTCCATAACGGGCATGCTTTGTTAATGAATGATACGCGCAGGAGGTTGTTGGACCAGGGGTTCAAGAATCCTATCCTCTTGCTCCATCCTTTGGGAGGTTTCACAAAGGCCGATGATGTACCTTTAGATGTTCGAATGGAACAGCACAGTGAGGTGAGGTTTACTTCTGGTTAAATTTGTTCTGCTTGTCGTCATTTTTTATTTTCCCATCGGAAAATCTGAAAGGGTACATATCATGCAGATCCCTTGAACTAAGCTTGAAATCAAAATAACCCCTCAAGTTTGAATTTCAGCACACACCTCCTGCACAGTTAGTTTAAATTAATTAAACTCCCTATTGTAATTCCGTTAAATTTTATTATTTCCTTCAATTACCAGAATTACGTGCACATCATGTGGTGTAGTTCAAAAGTTTGAATGGAATTGCAATCGGGGCCTAATGTATACAAACCAATAGATGGTCGGTCTTTTATAAAACTGAATGTTTTGAGGGGGGTCGCTTTGATTTTAAGCAATATTTCATGGGTCTCCATGTTATTTACCTAAATTGAAGCTTAAGCTGCCACGGATATCACAATTACTCCCTAAACACCAACATCGCAGAAGGTACTATCTTTTTGACCTCTTGGCTCATATTAGAAAGGTATTTTCTTACTGATTCTGCATGTTATTTCTCAAGACTCGGTTAAATTAATGGGCCATCAAATTTTAACTCTTGCTCTATTTCTGCCGAAGCCGAGTCAAGCCTGGCACCTCGTTGTTCAAACTTAAGTCGAGCTTTTATAGAGCTTTCGAACCTTTGTTCAAGCTCGATCCTATAGGAATTTAGTATGTTCGTCAGCTCAACTCAACTCGTTAGTCTAATAAAGCTCGTTATTTAGCCGAGCTTGCTACTAAGTCGAGCTTGCTATTGAGTTGAGTTATTCATTGTCGAGCCATTGCCGATTGTTAAGGAGCCCTTATTAAACTTTTCGCAAACATTAACAAGCCTCCTTGAACTTGGTTTAATAGGCTATCGAGCCCCCATAACGAAAATGAATGAGCTATAATCGATTTCAGACATGAATAGTTCATCAAATGTTCAATTCGTTTACTCTCCTAACCCCTTCCCCACTACAAAGCATGTATGAACTCTTCTAATATAGTGTTTTATCAGGTTCTAGAAGATGGAGTTCTTGATCCTGAGACAACTGTAGTTGCCATATTCCCGTCTCCGATGCATTATGCTGGACCAACTGAAGTACAATGGCACGCAAAAGCGAGGATAAATGCTGGTGCTAATTTTTATATAGTGGGACGCGATCCTGCTGGTATGGGTCACCCGACAGAGAAAAGAGATTTGTATGATCCCGATCATGGGAAGAAAGTTCTAAGCATGGCTCCTGGTCTTGAAAAGTTGAACATTTTGCCATTTAGGGTATGTATGACCTGATTTCTGAGTCTTGATTGTTGAATCGTTCTAAAAGCTTTAGAAAACTCAAGTTCATGTAAAGAACGAGAGATTTTTAGCAGAACAAGTGTTTTTTCGGTGCATTGCTGGTAGAGAAACGCAACTGTTAGGCAAAATACCTATGATCTGGGTTTCTTTTAGATACCAATTTGTAGATCTGGGAGAAAATGAGAAAAGAACAGAGAAAAAAACATAATAGAACAATAATTTATGTGGAAAACTCTCAAATGAGATAAAAACTACTCTTCACTAGATCTAAAATGGAGGATTACAAAAAGCTCTAAGAATTCTCACTCGGGAAAAAGCCTACAAGTTCGTATATATACAGAAAAGGAACAAATAGAAAACCCCGAAAGCATTGGGTATACTGACCTGACCTAATATATATTATCCGGAGTTGACAAACAAGGTCTATACACTTTGAAATCCAAACTAAAAGATTCAAGACACAACACAAAAGTTACCTTTTTACCCCCTAAAATCCTTTTGAAAGACAGTAAGATGTCGGATTCTTAGAGCCTACGTTTGAAATTATGACCGTTTTGAGTTAAAGGAATGCTACCTTAACCTCTCTCATCATACAACCTGGAGATAATTTTACTTCAGCGTGTGTATTTAATGATAATGTAGCCTTTGATATATATGCTTGCTTGGGTTATTTTCAACTTCTACAATGCCACTAAACTCTACTGTTCAGGTGGCTGCGTACAATACGGTGGCGAAGAAAATGTCGTTCTTCGATCCTTCCCGGGCTGGAGATTTCCTCTTCATTTCTGGAACCAAGGTGAAGCTGCAACATATTTCATTTCTAGATTCGTTAAAGTTGATAAGTATCCGAAGTGACTATACTTGGGATGCAAGTTTGTATATATTGGATTTCACCGAATTCCAAATAGTTCTCGATTTATATTCATCGCCATTTAGCTAGCTGGCTTTAAAATTGCAGTTACGTGGCCTTATGATTACTTCTTGTTGAACCAAGAGGTATTATCTTCTTGACCTGCCCACATGAGGGAGGAATTTGCCCTTGCCTCTTTGGAAAAAAGGATTTTCCACTGGTGTCGGGTTCCTGTGTAGAGTGTGGCTTTATTCTGTAATGTATGGAGTGGAGGATCAAGTCAAACCGAGGGTGTTTTCAGGCTCACTTAGGTTTTGCATGGCTATATATACGCATACCTAAGGTTTGCAAGTTGTAGTGTGAGATAAGAAGAATTCTCTCATGCTCTTCCGCAAAAAGCCTCTGCAACTTTGTGAATGTAGGCACAACTGTCTAGACCTCATCAATCTCGTGTCTTGTTTTCTTTTTCTCGTTAAAATTTTCAGTATTCTTCTGTTTGATTGCCCTAACAACCAGTAATACGACTGTGGCCTTACAAATGCGCTCTTTCCTCTCCCTACACCCCGTCTCTGTCGTAAACTTCTTACTTGTCTTTTTCCTTGGACTTTGGAACAATCTCGATTGAAGTTTTCGTTATCCCATGTGTTGTAGATGCGAATGTACGCGAGAAACGGGGAGAACCCACCGGACGGATTCATGTGCCCTGGAGGGTGGCAAGTGCTGGTCAGATATTACGAGAGACTGCAAGTTGAAGAGTCTCAGCACCAACCAGCCATTCTTACTGCTTAGATGTGTTAGTCTCTGCTCCAAATTCTGCAGTAAGTTTTCTTTTGGTAAATTACACAGTACCCTGAGATTTACTAATTTTTTAGTCCACAAACTTCATGAAATAATATTTTTGTCCAAAAGTTACATATATTAAAAAAAAATATTTGAAATGCCTATGTATAAGAATGTAAAATAAACCTCTCATCCAATTCATTAGAATCGTTACAGCATTGCGGTTTGTACGTGGGATGAGGGGAATAGTGAGTGGATTGTGGGTTTACCAACAAATAACGACAGGTTTTAAACTTTTCACACTATCATTTCATTTAGCTTATTTTATTAAATACATGTGACTTTTGGATTGAAAAATTATTTACAAAGTTTATACACTAAAAACTCAACACACTAAATCTCGAGATACTAATATATAATTTACCGGTTTTTAACCCCTAAATTCTGCAGTAAGTTCTATTTTTTTTTTAACTTTTTTGATCACTTAATTCTGCAGTAAGTTTAGTTGATTTAAGTGAATTTGCCATCTGATTGTTCATCTTGCTGGTGGGTAAAAGTTTCAAGTGAATCTATATGAGGTTTGTGCTCTTCTTTTCTTTGAAGGGGTAAGTTTGCATACATTCTCCCCCCAAACCCTGCATTTGCAAGAGCCCTTAAGGCACTGGTTCAGTTGTTGGTATTTTTTTTTTAATTGCTCTTGACAATTTTTTTTGTTTTTGGCTCTCTGTTCAGGTAATTGTTATAAATGTGTAACACTTTGATTAGTTTATGATTGATTTGTTATCCGTGACGATTGGTCCAACTGAATGAATCATAGTTTACAAATTAATAGTCTCATTTTCATTGATCCGGTTAGATAAATGTATGATTGAAGTTGACATTCTTGCTTCTGAGTAGTGTTTTTTTGTTAGAGTATAAAACCAATCATGGACCTTCACCCATCAGCTTAAGCCTTTGGGATAGACAGTTCCTCGACATGGTATCAGAGCCTTGATGACCATGAGGTCAGGAGTTCAAATCTCAACAGCCCCCACTTTCAATATTAAAACAATTAAGCACAAGATAAGAGGTGGGTCTGTGCATTATCTACGCTTCAAGCCCAAACAAGCATTTGCGTGAGGGGGTATATTAGAGTATAAAACCAATTTTGGACCTTCACCTATCAGCTTAAGCTTTTGGGATAGATGGTTCCTTGACATTTTTATTGGAGTATGAATACAGTACAAATTATTCATTAATATCAAAACCTGTTTATTTGAACTTTCAAAATCAAACTATATGAGCCTCGAATTTAATTATTGTTATAGTTTTGTGCTTTGCTTGATTTCACCGTGTATTTGTTTGAAAGGATATGTTGGAATATTAAGGCTCCATTTGGTAGAACAGAAACCAATTTCGTCATAGAAAATTTTTCTTCGGAACATATACCGGTAAAAGTAGTTTTTAAAAAATATATATTTGTCTTTTTAGCTAAATAAAAGAGTTTTACTCTATAAGTTTGTTTACGCTTGGCTGAGTTGAAGTTGAAGTTGAAGTAAAGCATATGATGTAAGATTATGATGGAAAATAGTTTCCTTTTTATTCAGAAGTGAATTCCTTTCGATGGAGGATAGCATTTTTCATATTTGTGATTGTTGCTATGAAGTTACGGAAGCAATAGAATTACGATAAAAATATTTTTTTATCAAAACAAACGGAGTCTAAGTATATAATTTCTGTTGTCTGGCATGTCAAGCTTACATTTTATACAGAGTTCCTTTTAGCTTAACTGGTTTCTTTTTGTTTCGAGGATAAAATTAATTCTTAGCCTTCATTGACCGCTTAAGATTTTAACATAGTTGCATTTTTTATATCATATCAACCGTCATTAACGGAATGCTTGCATTTGATAATAATAGCTCCCACTTCTAGTGAATTTTGTTTATGTATTATTCGCACTTTAAGTCTAGTTGATATTTTTATAAAAGGGTTACGGAATTTTCACTCAATAACTCAAACTTATGGGATAGATAATTATTGACTTTTCTCTTCGAGTTACGAGTGAATTATAAATATTTTGCTTATTTTTCTCCTCTCCATGGAGAGGGCCGGTCCTGGCATTCTCGGGATCCCAAATAAAATTCTAGAATGGAGCCCTTCTTTTTTTTCTTTTTTAGATAATAAGCGACGAAAGTCGTAATGCAATGTAGGCGCACTTGTAGGAGCCCTTCCTATATTAATATCAACAATTATTATTTTTAAAACCAGAACCTCCAAAATTTAGGGCTCTTGAGGTTGCTTAGGATTATATCCGGCTTTGTCTATGACGATAGAACGGATTATATTTTGTCATCTTCCTTGCTTGTTACATTTCCCTTAACTTAGGGCCAGTTTAATATAATTTTTTTAGTGATGAATTAAAAATTAAGTTTTAGAAATGATTTTTTATATTTTTTTGTTGTTTATTCTGTGTTCCTTTTTTTTTTTTCGAGTTTAGGTGCAATCTAAATGCTGAAAATGGAAAAAAAAAAAAAAAAATTTATTTTTGAATCCCAGATATTAATTTCAAATTGTAAAAAGAAACAAGGCTATGTTAGTAATATTACCCCCTCATATAACTCATTTTTTTCTCTTTGTAATGTACTTTTATCATATATTCTGATATTTAAATATTTAAATTTTGGTGAAAAAAGCAATCAATATTTTATTCCTGAATTCGGTGATTTTGTTGCTAAATGTGTGCTGACTTGATACATAACTTTGGTAATATATACTGTTTCGGAGTTTTTTGGTTGGGATCTTTCAGGGCAGAACTGAGCTCAAGTTCCCCTTTCTGTGGTGTTTATTAATGTATTTATAGTGGTTAGGAGAGAACCCCTTGGCGTTAGGTGGGAGAGAGTATAGTTTGGGTATGAGGGTGCGAGAGGGCCGTCTGGGTATGGCGGTGCGCTAGGGTGTAGAGTACCGCTAGGGCTAGGGTTAGGGCTGCGGTAGTTGCCCTTGATGGCCGTTAATTGGGGCATGCTCATAACATTTTCTTCCTGGGGAGGCGGTTGTCTTAGCAAATGGTGTTTTCCTTAACAGTTAGCCCCCCACTTTGCGGAAAAAAAGGTACTTTTTTATCCCAAAGTGTTTTGCTATAAATACCCTTGTATGTGGGGTCGGTATCCCCCAGATTCTCTGGTTTTTAAAAGTGCGCTTTAGTGAGTCACCCTTTACAAGATGTTTTTAACTAAGGAGTAATAATTTTTTTTTTTTGAGTTTCCCTTTTTTGCTTGCTTGCTTTTCTCTTTTTATTATGGATGATGTTACTTGTGAAATCTGGTCGCGGGTTCCTGCCAAGTCAATCTTAAGGTTTGCCTGCGTTTCGTCATTTGCTCGTAGTCTGCTTTTTAATTATGACTTTGTTAGACATCAATCTTTTCACTCTTTGAGCCGTACCGCGGATGGATTTTTCTTGCAGCCTGAGACTGACTCGCGACGTGATGATTTGGAGGCCTTTTCCTTTTTAGGAGATTTTTCTTCAGTCGTCCCTGTTGAGGTATTGGAGATTCTGACCGATATTGTTCGCGTGTTAGGTGTGGCTGGTGGTTTGTTGTTGTACCGTGATTACAACCTTTCTCAACTGTTCGTTTGTAACCCTGCTGTGGGAATGCGTCAAATGGCTCCTCTTCCCGACGGGGTTTCTATGGGTTATGCTTATTCTCCTTTGAACTTGGTATTTGGATGTTTTGATACTGCCGTGGACTTTGGTTTTTACCTTTACCTACTGGTATCGATTTGTCCCAGTCCTACTGGGGGCATTGGCCTAGTGCGTACCACGTATACTTTTGGGAGGACAGCTGGAACTTCTGGGGTAGCTTGGATGTGGGCCCTAGGAACGTTTCCCTTGTAGATCATGTTTATTTGGGTGGAGAGTTGTATTTTTTGTCGGACTGGGGACACTACTTGGGAGATGCCCAAGCTTGCCCTTACATAGTCCGATGGGATACTGCCGCCGGCACCTCCTGTAGAATGCCGTTCCCAAACCCGGTTTGTGAAAACCTTTTTGCTTGCTGGGATGCCAAGCTTTCAAAGTGGTGGGAGACCTCAACAGATCTCCCCATTCTTTGCTTGGTTACGTTAAGGAGTCCAGTATTCACAGTGTGGACGTTGTCTCGTTTGGAGGATCCTTCTTCTTGGGAGAGACGGTTTCGTTTACATGTTCGGCTGCCTTGGTCTGGAGGTGGGTGGGATCCGGTGATCACTAGTTTTACTGTGACAAGGGATCACCTAGCCTTTACCGCCCATAATCAAGTGTTCCGGTGTGCTCTTCATGGGGATCAGCGTGGACGTATAGTTTACTTGGGGAATCATCGCTGTACTGTGTAGACGCAATTGTTTCCTTACTTAGGATCTTATTTCGCTGTGACGATGATCCTATGGCGCCGTTTGCGGCTTTTATGTGAGAGAGTCTTCTGGATAGTAGGAGTAGGTGTTTGGTTTTTATGGATGTGTGCGTTCTTTTTGTACTGTTGTGGCTTTTGTATAATCATGTTTTGTATAGTTGCACTCTTAGCGGATCTTTTGGCTTAGGTTTTTAAGTTTTGACATAGGCTTTAGTTTCTGTTAGAGGTTTGTTTTATATCATTTCCTTTTCATTTTTGTTTCCTGTTTAGGTTGTTCTTGGCAATATATTATGAGATTACCGTTTATTACCCCACTTTTTGCAGAATAACGATTTTTCTTTTGTTATGAGCGAGATTCTTATGTTGGTAGGATTAGGTACTGCTGGTAGATGGGACTTGGACCATTGCGGGCTTCTCAGCTGATGAGAGCTACCGCCAGTCCCAGTGTTAGGCGGGACGTATACTGTCATGGGCTTTTCAGGTGATGAGAGCTACCGCCAGTCCCAGTGTTAGGCGGGATGTATACCGTCGCGGGCTTCTCAGCTGATGAGAGCTACTGCCAGTCCCAGTGTTAGGCAGGACGTATACCGTCGCGGAAAAAAGAACTAAGTAACGTCAATTAAGAAGCTCCCAGCCGGCAAGGCTGGGAAGACAACAACATATTAAAACTAAGGAAAAAGAACTGCGTAACACTAAGCAAGAAGCCCCCAGCCGGCAAGGCTGGGAAAGATAAAACAACGTATTAAAACTAAAGAAAAAGAACTAAGTAACGCTAAGCAAGGAGCCCCCAGCTGGCAAAGCTGGGAAAAATAAAACAACATATTAAAACTAAGGAAAAAGAACTAAGCAACGCTAAGCAAGAAGGGCCCCAGCCGGCAAGGCTGGGAAAGATTAAACAACATTTTAAAACTAAGGAAAAAGAACTAAGTAACGTTAATTAAGAAGCCCCCAGCTGGCAAGGTTGGAAAAAATAAAACAACGTATTAAAACTAAGGAAAAAGAACTAAGTAACGCTAAGCAAGGAGCCCCCAAAGATAAAACAACATATTAAACTAAGGAAAATGACTAAGTAACGTTAATTAAGAAGCCCCCAGCCGACAAGGCGAGGTTCCTATTCTATTTAAATGGCGCTGTGTTCGAGATCTCTTAAAGGTGGGGTGACACGTTGCCACCCCCTTCTTTTGGCTGTCACTTCTTATCTTGGGGCATTTACTGCTGTTCTGTTTTTCAGAAACCCTAAACCCCCTTTTCCTTCCACAGTGAGCCCGTCTTCCTGTGAACCCTATCTCTCCCTTTTTACTTATAACCTGTTTTTGTCCTAATTTCAAGGTAATTTGTTGCTGTTTTGAGAGTATTTTGTTGAATTTTCAGTGTGATTTTGGCTTTTCGAATGTTTTCTTTATTTCCTCAAACATTTTCGAACCCTGAGCTGTTTGTCAGAGCTCCCATGGAGAATTCTGATGAAAACGCCCAGATTATTTCCGATTTTCTTGCGAACATAGCTGCGAGTCTGGCAATAGAGGGGGGGGATGTTCTCGACCAAGCGGTATCCCCCTCCTTTTGTTGGCCTAGTTCGGAAAACGCCTCCTTGCCCTCAGGGATGAATACTCTAACTTTGCCCATGGGGAACTCCGGTGGGCTACCTCAAAATTATCGGGGTAATGTTTTCTTGATCTGACCTCTTTTTCTTTTCTTTTTTCCTTCTTTATTGTGGTTTTTTTTTTTTTTTTTTTTTTTTTTTTAAGAGTATGGCTCCAAAAAGGTCACGGCCGGGTCAAGGTTGCCAAGGCGGTGCTGGGGAGATTTCTGCAGAGGAGGGTTTGACGGTGGAACCATTGTCACGATTGGCTCCTTGACCTGCACAATCCTCAGAGGAGGAGGCGGTTCATGCCCAGTTTCCGGAAGCGGCGCTGGTGCTTCCTCTGGGGTCATTTGTATCCTCCTTGTCTTCCGCCGAGGGGGTTAAACAATTCCGAGATAAGTTTTACTTTCCTGATGACTATGAGGTTATTGGACCAAGGGAGAATGATAACATTTTGTTCCCCCGCCATCCGGGCTCCTTTTCAGTTACCGTGGATTCGTTGGAGGCGGGGTTGAGATTCCCCCTGCCCAGTATATTAGAGTGGGTCTTTAGACAGTATTCTTTATGTCCTAGTCAAATTAGCCCAAATGGGTTTAGGAATATTTATGGCTATTTAGTCACTTGTTTCGTGGTGGGATTGACCCCCTCCACCCGTAGTTTTGATTATTTATTTAGGGCTAGGCAACTAAGGGGAGTAGTGACGTTTGAGGGCAAGGCGGAAGTGAAGTTTGTGGAAAATAACCCGTCAAAGGTAAATTTTTGGCAGAACAAATTTGTTTGGGTGAGACCTTCGCAACCCTTACTTCTCCCCACGTATTGGACTAAAGTGAATAAGAGTAACATTCTTTCTGCAGATGCGCTTTCACCTCTTGACAAGGAGGTGGTTCAGTATTTTGAAAGGGGGTTAGATTCTCGATTTGTGGCCGTCAAGGAAACTTTTGCTCAGGAATGGGTGCTCATAAAAGGGGGTTTATGTGCCCGGCCGGCAAGTGGTAAGCGATTCTTTGGCCCAAGGGGGGAAGCTTCTTCTTCTTTCTCTCTCTCTTTTTTGTTAATTATCTTTATTTGTCCTAACTTGCTTTTGGCTGTCGTTATTGCAGGGCCGGAAGTTGACGTAGATATTGTTCAACTTACGGCGGATTATCGTCAGGGTGGCAATAGGGTAGCAGTGAGAGGAAAAAGGGCTACCGTTAAGGGTCGAACGTCCTCTAGGACGGGAAAAAGAGCATCTGTTGAGAGCAGAGAGGAGTTCTTCAGACCACGCCCAAAGAAGCGAAAGAAGGCTAAGGTTACGGCACAAGTGGAGGAACCGTCAAGGACGACACCCTCTTTGCAAGGGGACATGACCGGGATCCCCGTGGTACGGGCCTCCCCTGCTTTGGAGAGGTCTGCTCCTGCCTTGGATGCTGGGGTTGTGGTAACTGAAGCATCTCAGCCAGTAGGAGACGTTTCCTGCCCTCAGCCTGCGGCGGTGGTAGCTAGGCTTGACCCTGGTGATGAGACGCCGAGTGTTTTGCCTGAGACAGCAGCTGGTCCCCCAGAGGGAGCAACCGCTACTATTGTGATGGGTCCGGATGAGCCATCGCTTCCTTCTTCTGAGGAGGTAGCCGGAGGGGTACCTGTAGCCGTTGCTATGGAAGCGGCTGAGCCTTTACCTAGTGAAATGGAGGTGGCAGTTACTGCTGCTCCCATGGAGCCCCCAAGGCGTTTGCCTGAGGACGTACTACAAAGTGCGCCTGCCTTGGGGTCCAGAGTAAGGTCTTGTTAGCGGATAAAGTACCGGCGGCTGAGGGAGACCTTGGGAGACCCGTTAGTAGTGAGGCAGCTTTAAGGGAGGATAGTATGGAAAGGGTTCATGTTCATGTTGAGTCGTCAAGCCAAACACCTCCTTTTACTCCTTCGTTTGGTGATCTGGAGGTAGGGGGTGACGGTAGTGCTGACAGGTTCCCTCCTTCCTTTCGAATCGACCTGTCGGTAGTGCCGGATCCTTTTCACGGTACTCCTTTTGGACCAGAGCCTTCCCCCTTGAGGGATGAGGCGGCGGCTGGTGATGGGAGCTTTCCTCCCGAAGTCCCATCTTTTGACAGTTCTTCAATCCTCTCTCCCCGCGATAGTGTAGACCTTATCCAAAGGGCGAGTTATGCTGCACTTCCTTCAGAAGTGCCACCGGTTGCTACGGGAGATACGGTTGCGACCTATGCCTCAAAGGTAGCGTTTCCATTACGTTTTGATAGTTTATGGCTGTCATTGAACTTACCTATTTGTGGTGTGGTCGCAGGTTAGCTCGTGGATTGCCGCTATGGTCACCGGGTGGTTTCAGGAGAGGGAGACGGTAACAAAGGAGCTCGCTAGGTTGGAAGGTGAGAATAAAGATCTTGCTGTGACGGTGAAGGAGATGAAAGCGGCCATAGAAGAAGAGCCCGTAACGCTTTCTTTATTACAAAGGGAAAAGGACACGGCACTGGAGGAGGAGAAGCGGAGCCATGAGGAGAAAGAGAAAGTAACACTGGAGGCCCAGAGGATTAATGAAGGGAAAGAGAGAGAGGCGCAAGAGGCCCAAAGGCTTCGGGAAATGCATGTAAAGGCTTCTTTGGAGGCGCAAGGACTAAGGGAAAAGTTGTGGTCCTGTCAGGCGCGTTTAGAGAAACTTTAAGATGAGATGCAATGCCGTCAGGTGGAGGGCTCGAGAGTGGGTGGAGAGTGAAGCAAAAGCCGTTACTCAATTTAAGGCTAGTGTGGAGTTTCGCGGCTTGATGAGTTCCTCTTACTGGCGGGGCTTTACCTCGGGTCTTTCTAACTTTGCTCACCGTCTGCTTCAGAGTCGCCCTGGTTTGGGCCAAGAGTTGCTTCAGCAGGTAGCAGACCAGCTTCATCAAGATATTTCACCCTCAAGAGAAGGGACCGGTAGCCCGAGGCCATGGTTGCCCTCTTTTTTCCTTCTTTTTTTTTTGTTAGCTTTCTAGACGAGGGTTGCTTCTAGTGTGGGAAGGATCCTCCTTTTTGGGCCTATGCTTATGCTTCTTTTGTAATAGTAATCCATACGCGTGTTTTGTTAAATCGTGATCCAAGGGTGGCATTCCTGCTACGGCTTTTAGGGTGTAGCGCACAATGTCATGGATGCAATACTATATCATACATATTATTATACTATATATCGGTGTACATTTTGTTGCTACACAGGTTTCAAGACATCTACGTCTACTAAAAAGGTCTGCTTGTTATACATGTATCACGGCTTTTACGTGTGGTATTTTTTAAGATTTTTCATATTCCAGGATCGCGGTACTTCCATATTGTTGAGACGCTGCAGCTTATAGCTTCCATTTCCTAGCTTCACACTCACACGGTAGGGACCTTCCCAATTGGCGGCCACTTTTCCTGATCCGATACCGTAAGTAATGCTTGCTCGATGCACCACTAGGTCTCCCACCATCACGCTTCTAGGCCTTACATGCTTGTTATAGTATTGAGATATCCGTTGCTTCTGTGCCGTTATACGGAGGAGGGCGTTTTCCCTAGTTTCGTCGATTAGATCAAGAGAATGTCTTCGTAGTTCTTCATTTTCAAGTTGACGGTACCCTTGGGTCCAATGGCTGGGCTCTCCTACTTCTACTGGGATCACGGCCTCGGCGCCATAGACCAACATAAAAGGAGTTTTCCCAGTGGCTACTCGGTAGATAGTACGGTGGGCCCAAAGAACACTGGATAGTTCTTCCAACCACTTTCCTTTCGCATCATCCAACCTTCGTCGTAACCCCACAAGTATCTGCTTGTTCTTGGCTTCTACGTGACCATTGCTTTGTGGGTAGGCCACTGATGCAAAGTGGAGAGAGATTTTCATGTGTTGGCAATAGTTATAGAATCGTGGTGAGCTGAGCTGTGTTCCGTTATCAGTTACGATGGCTCATGGGATTCCGAAGCGAGTTATAATGTTTTTCCATAAAAAGTGGCCGGTGGCATGGTTAGTGATACTAGCTACTGCTTTTGCTTCTACCCACTTGCTAAAGTAGTCTACAGCCACTATCAGGAATTTTCTTTGTCCGCTGGCTAGTGGAAATGGGCCCAGGATATCCATCCCTCATTGGACAAAAGGTATGGGGTCAACGATGGGGTGCAGGGGTACCGCTGGGGTGTGGATTATTGGTGTGAATTTCTGACATTTATCACATTTCTGCACCAATGTGGCGGCATCTCTTTCCATGGTAGGCCAAAAGTACCGGGTTCTGAGCGTCATTCTTACTAACGTTCGTTTCCCGATGTGTACCCCGCAAATTCCTTCATGGATCTCCCTTAGCACGTAATTCCCCTCCTCCTGGGTTAGGCATTTTAGTAGGGGGTACATGAATGACGTTTTATAGAGTTGTTGCTCGACTATCACAAAACGGGCTGCTTGTCGTTGCAGCTTTCGTGCTTCCTTTTTGTCTGCGGGTATCTTATTTTGCAGAATGAAATCCACAATGGGACGCATCCATCCTTCTTCATATTATATCTGCATTGTGTCTCAGGGAAGGGGTCGGTTTGGGTACTTCACGTTGACCTCTTGTATCTGCACCTCTCCTTCCTATCTTTCTACCATGTGCCTGAGGCCGGCCAACCGACTTAGCTTATCGGCCCACTTATTGTCTTCACAGGAGATTCCTCGTATACTAAAGCTCTTTAGTCCGAAGATTCGTTTCTGGACCAGGCCAAGGTATTGTGCCAGGTGGGGCTCCTTTACTATTCCCTAGTTACCTGATTTACTACTAGTTCTGAATCACTAAAGACCTCGACATGCTTGGCGCTAGCTGCTCTAGCATAGTCAATGCCTAGAAGCAAGGCCTCATACTCAGTTTCATTATTAGTAGCGTTAAAGTTAAGTTTTACCGCGTATTCCGTTTATTCCCCTTTTGGATTTATCAGCACGATACCCAAGCCGTTGCCCCCTTGGTTGACGGAACCGTCAATGAATAGTCTCCAAAGATGATCCTCTTTGGGGGAGGCGGTCAGCTCCGGTATTTCAAAGCTGCATTCTACCAAAATGTCGGCCAGGGCTTGTGCCTTGATGGCCAGGCGGGGCGAGTATTGTATATCATGTTCCGAGAGCTCTACTGCCCATTTTAACATTCTTCCTGAGCAATCTAATTTTCCTAGAAACTTTCGGAAAGGAAGATGAGTGAGCACAGTGATGGTATGGGCCTGAAAATAAGGTCTCAGCTTATGTGCGGCGGTGACTAAGGCCAACGCGGTCTTTTCTATGGCAGGGTATCTTTTTTCTGTGTTCTTAAGGGATTGGCTCACAAAATATATCGGGAGCTGCTTGCCCTCGAGGTCGGCTATTAGTACGGCACTAGTGGTGTTTTCTGAAATGGCTAAGTAAACGCTCAGCTTTTCGTTTGGCTTGGGAGAGGTAATGAAGGGAAGTTGAGCTAGATATTGCTTTAGCTGCTGGAAGGCGTGCTCGCATTCTTCATTCCAACAAAAGGGTTGCTTCTTCCGTAATGTTTTAAAGAATGGCAAGGCCTTCTCGGCAGAACGGCTAATGAATCTATTAAGAGAGGCCATGCGACCGGCTAGCTTCTGGACATCTTTAGAAGAACGGGGTGATCCCATTTTGAGAATAGCACGTATCTTTCTGGGGTTAGCCTCAATTCCTCTGGTGCTGACAATAAATCCTAGGAATTTTCCCTCAGGTACCGCGAATGAGCACTTCTCAGGATTAAGTTTCATTTTGTACCGCCTGAGTGCTTCCAGAGCCTCTCTTAAGTCTTCAATGTGATCTGGGTTTTTCCGGGATTTGACTATCATGTCGTCTACGTAAACTTCCATGTTGCGGCCGATTTGAGAGTCAAATATTTTGTTGACTAGTCGTTGATATGTGGCACCAGCATTTTTGAGGCCAAATGGCATGACTCTGTAGCAGTATGTACCCTCAGCTGTTATGAAAGAAGTTTTCTCTTCGTCATCCGGATGCATGTGAATCTGGTGGTAGCCTGAGAAAGCGTCCATGAAACTGAATAATTCGCAACCTGCCGTTGAGTCTACCAATTTATCTATTTTAGGAAGAGGGTAAAAGTCCTTTGGGCAGGCGTTATTGAGGTCTGTGAAATCGACACACATTCTCCAATTTTCATTTGCTTTTTTTACCAGAACTACGTTAGCCAGCCATTCTGGGTAGGCCACCTCCCTAATGGATCCTGCTTGGATCAGTTTTCGTACCTCAGGTGCAAAAGTTACGCTTTCGCTGTTTCCCCAGTTTTTTGTCAACATGAATATTGAGCTGGTGGGTGATCGCCTCTGGCGGTATTCCGGGTATCTCGTCAGCAGAAAACGCGAAGACGTCCCGGTACTGCTTTAAGAGTTCGCCAATCTTCTCCTTTAGGTGACGAGGAACTGAGGCGCCCATGTATGTGTACCGCCCTGGCTCTAGTTCATACTTCTCCAGAGACGATGGTGCCGGGTCTGGACTTGAGGATGACTTGGGCTTAGCTGGTTCGGTGGTTATTAAGGCTGAATCAGGAAAGTTGTGATAATATTCGAAGAGGGAGCCCTGACTGCCACGAACGGTCATGATGCCACCAGTGTCACTTTCAAACTTCATGGCTAGATGTAGGTGGAGACCACGGCCCTTAGACGATTCAAGGAGGGTCTTCCAAGGATTGCATTATAGGCTGAGGGAGCATCGATGACCAGGAATTCATTTTTATGGTGCGCTGTCCTCCCTCACCTTGAAAGGTGGCGGCTATAAGTATCTTCCCCTGTGGTATAACGGGATTTCCGGCTAACCCTACAATAGGGCTTGATGTGGGGATAAGGGAGGAGGTGGACATCCCCATCTGGGCGTAACAACTCAAGAAGAGTACATCGACAAAACTTCCTTGGTCGACTAGGATTCTGTGGATGATGTATCCGTGAATATTGGCGGTTATAACCAGAGGGTCCTCCTGGTATGCGTCAATCCCTTGCGCATCTTCCTCTGTGAAACTTATGTACTTAGGTTTATTAAGTGCCAGGTAGGGCTCCTTCCCTTTTTCCCTGACTTCTAATTTCCCACTTACTAGCGGTTCTCTTTTAGTGATGGTGGCGACGACAGGGGGCGTTGTTTTGCTTGGTCCTGGGTCATGAGTGTCTTCACAGCAAGCTTTTCCTGTCTTTATCCTCTGTAAGATCGCGTACTCTACCCACTGACCCGTGCGCTCAGCCTCTTCCAGGCGGGATTTTAACCCACGACATTCTGCGGTGTTATGGGTGGTTGTTTGGTGATAGGCGCACCAATCATTTTTTTTGCTTTTTGAGTCCTTTGGCTGTTCGCCTGCTTTTATTGCCAGCAGTGGTCGTGCGGCTTCCGGTGGGATCCGCATTTTAAAGAAGGGCTTGCGCCTTTTTGGTGGCCGGGCATTTCTTGGCGGCGGCCTGAAACCCTCTTTTGGCCTTGGAGAGGTCCCTACCTGAACTACTTCAGGCCTTGGCGTTACTTGCATCACATCTTCAGCGGTAATATACTTGTTGGCCTTGCGCCATAGGTCGTCGACGGTTAGAGGCCGTCCCTTGGCTAGCGCAAATTTAAAGGGAGAATTCTGTAGTCCGTTAACAAAGGCAGTAATGGCCGTCTCATCAGAGAGGTTGGCGACGTCGATCATGGCGCGCGTGAACCGTCATACATAACTTCTTAAGGGTTCAAACTCATTCTGCTGTAGTTTGAGAAGATGTGCAGCCGTTCTCCTTCTTCTCTTATTGCTCACAAAGTGATGTACGAACCGTTCAAAGAGCTCTGTAAATCCGTCAATGGATGAGTATGGGAGGGAGGAGAACTAACTTTGCGCGGCCCCCTTGAGAGTGGCGAGAAAGCATTTGCACCATATATCTTCCCCTACATCCTGTAGGTACATTCACGCCACAAAACCAGCCAGATGGTCCTCAGGGTCCTGAGTCCCGTCAAATGCATCCATATTAGGGATTTTCACCTTTCCTACGGGTGCCCGGAGCAGTCAGGATGTGAAAGGCGAGTAGGTTCCCGGTGCCAAAGGCATTACCCCTGCTCTAGCGTCCCGCTTGTGGTTGCTGCTTACATAGTTATGGTGAGTGCTAGTACTGGACTCGGTGATTGGATTTTGGCTTTCAGTTGGAGCGTGCCTGGAGGCTCTGGGGGTGGTAGTAAATTGGCTAGGGTCTGGGACCCTTCCGGCGTCGTTATCTGCCATTTGGGTAAAGAACTGACTGAGTTGGTGTTGTAATTGATTGAATTGTTCTTGGGTTACATAATCTGGGCGGTGGCCCTCCCGGTGGAGGGGAGTGGAATGACTGGTATTCGACATGAAGGAAGCGTTAGTGCCCTTCCCACAGACGGCGCCAATTGTTTCAGGGTTTTTTGGTTGGGATCTTTCAAGGAAAAACCGAGCTCAAGTTCCCCTTTCTGTGGTGTTTATTACTGTATTTATAGTGGTTAGGAGAGAACCCCTTGGCGTTAGGTGAGAGAGAGTATAGTTTGGGTATGAGGGTGCGAGAGGGCCGTCTGGGTATGACGGTGCCGCTAGGGTGTAGAGTACCGCTAGGGTGCAGAAGTACCGCTAGGGCTAGGGCTAGGGCTGCGGTAGTTGCCCTTGATGGCCGTTAATTGGGGCATGTTCATAACATCTTCTTCCTGGGGAGGCGGTTGTCTTAGCAAATGGTGTTTTCCTTAACATATAGGTTGTGATTCTTTTGACGAATTCTTGTGCTAATCTCGTAACGTTCTTGCCACGTATACATGGTAAGGGAGTAAATGAATTAAACTTTCGAATAATCTGATAGGATCGTGTTATAAAAATATGGGTCGAAGTCGTCTTGCAAATAAAACAAAGTTTCAGAGAAACAGGAAATTGGCACACGATATTTACATGGAAAACCCTAAAACGATTCAAGAAAAAAACTACGGGTAAAGATAGAAGGATTTCACTATTAAGAGATGTTACAACATCTCTCTAAATACAGGGAAAGTACAACAACAGCTTTCTCTCAAAATAGGAGAATACACTAAAAAAAGAAGAATAAATACATGAGAAACTAATTTTTCTACATTATACAAATTTGGGATGAAAAACGTATATGTGATTTTTGGATGTTATTTGAAACTAAGGAGGGAAGTTCAATTTATAAGAAAAAAAGTTCTCGCAATCCCTCCTGTAGTTTCTTCTTGAATCACGTTACGTCCTTAAATTTTTTTTAATGATCCGCTTTCTTTTCCTCTTTTTCTTGAACTATTGACACATTCTCTTTGTCTCTCTTTGGCAAAATCCACCTAATGTGACTTTACCTTCACATAACTACTCGTGTTCGAAATTGATTACGACTCTTTTGTGTTTGTTAAGGGGGTGCTCAATTCATCTTGCTTTATTTATATTTGTTTATGGTCATACCTGGACCAACGAGCAAGAGCTTCAGCTAGGCGAGCAATAGGGACCAAACTGGGAGAGCAAGAAGGGCCCCCGGCTGAGAAGGGATCTAGCTGGGTGAGCAAGAAAAGACCAAGTCGGGCGAACAAAAAGAGTTCTTGCTGAGTGAGCATAATCTCTTAAAGATCAGAACTCTATAAATAAGAGTTCATCCCCTCAAAAAAGGGGAAGAACACACATAAACACTCAAGAAACTCCGTCCTTCAAGGAGGCGAAAAAGACCGCGATGATCTTATCATCGAGCTTCAGTTTAGTTCATCCTACACCACCAAAAGCATTGTAAACAATATCCTTAGTACATGATTGTAATCATACCATAATCCCGTAAGAATAAGCAAGTAATAAAATTTTAAATTATAAAATTTTTTTATTATGCATATTAAAATATTAAAACAATAACAACAACAACAAACTGAGTGTCTCAAAGACTCCCACCACTGCAGGATTTGGAAGGGGTGAGATGTACGTAGCCTTACCTCTTCAGGTTGTTAGCGTAAAGGAACACTGTGTTCGAGGACGCCCAACCATATTAAAATATCTAAATAATATTCAAACATGAAAAATAGCAACGATAAATACCCTTTTTGATGCAAATCGGTCTAAAAATCTAAACTGCAGCCTCAAATCTCGATGACATATAATAAAAAAAATAAAGTACTTTTAGTCCGTTGATCGTATCTAACGATGCTGATGAAACTGGCTGGGACAGTTAAAGGGGTGTTTATTCACGTGAGCAACAACAGATAACCGTACTACTGGAAGCTGGAAAGTGACTTGCCTTACATTTCTTTTTAGTACGTACCCCCCCTGACTTGAAATATTATTAACTAGTGGATAAAATATATTAAATATTTATACTTTAAGATTTAATATATAAATTTTAGAAAATAATATTAATATAAAAGTTACATATATTTAATAAATTAATTCAAATAATATAGTGTAAGGATCTAAAATATGCTTCTCACCCAACATCTCTCATTAGCAGTGTTATAACATCGTAATTCATGTGTAGGATAAAGAATATAGGGAGAGGATGATATATCACCAATAAACAGTGATAAATTTGACATTATTATACATTGTTATTTAAATTATTTTATTAAATACGTATAACTTTAAAATTAGAGAACTATTATAGATTGAAAAATAGTACACTAAAATAATATTTTTAGCGTCCCAAGGGCTCCCGTCTAAAAAGGGTCTGGAAAAAATGAATGTACGTAGCCTTTCCCTTTCAAGGTGAGTATCTCCAACCTGAGGGGTAAGAACTTCTCAGAAAGTTATCCATCCTAGTACTACTCTCACCTAAATATACTTAATTTTAAAATTTTAATAAAATTCAGTACTTGTATGTTAGTACTTTATTTAGTGTTGAAAAATAGTACACTATGTAATAATAATATGTAATTTATTATTATTATTTTTATCGTTTTGACAACATAACAGAAACGAACCACTTTCTGAGTCACAGAACATGGGGGGGGGGGGGGGGGGGGGGGGGCAGTACCTTTTCTAGTACAACCCTATGGCCCCCCAACCTTGGCCTCAGCCGTCCAGTTAAACAACCGAAAATTTTATTTTGGATAAATTATACATTAGTATTTTAAAATTTTGTGTTATATTTTTTTATTTATAAAATTTATAAAATAATTTTTTAGTCTAAAAAATTATATGTATTTAATAAAATAATTTAAATAATAATATATAAGGATGCAAAATAGGCCTAACGTTCATTCTTTTATAGGTTGTTGGCGAAACTGGTTTAAAAAAAAAAAAGAAAAACAAGTTGGTGAAAGACTTTCATAATATAATAAAGAAAAATTTTAAAATAGGGAAACATAGAGGATCAGTACTGTTAGAGTATAAAATTAATTTTGAGCCTTTACTCATCAGTTTAAGCTTTTGGGACAAATAGTTATTTGATATGATATTAAAGTTTTATTAACTAAGAGGTCACGAGTTCGAATTCTAACAGCCCCACTTTTAATATTAATATAATTTAAGCACGGGGTATATATAAGGTGGTAAAGTATAAACCAATCTGCAAATTTTTTTCTAAAAAAAACATGCGCCAAACAACGGAAAAAAAAGAAAATAAGTTCATGAACTTTAATTTTCACCGCGAATAAACGAAACATGTATTGTGTAAAATTCTAATATGTGGATATTTTACTTTTGGATATATATATATATATATAAAGTACGACCTACCAAGAATATCACATAACCTTAGATACAGGGGACTAGTGATCGGTGCATTACGATAAAAACACAAATTTTAGCAAGTCTCAATTTTCATTTTAATTTCACGCTTTAATTCCAAACCAAAATTGAAAATATACTAGAATTAAAGAAGAACAGTAAAATACTTAAAGTAAAGTAATAACAGAGGAAAAGTAAAGGATGACATTTGATTTCATTGAATGTCTTAAATTATAATGGTTACTTCTATTTATAGAATATTCCCTTCTTAGATAAAATTTATTATACTACCTATTGACATATTCTAATACTATAGACCTCAATATCTAATATCGGCCCGTATTACAAAACATGACCCTAAATATAGGGGACCAATGTTGGGGTGGGGCTGGGGTAAAAAGGACAAATTTCTGAGCCACAGAACATGGTGGGGGTTCGCTTGAAATGGAGCTGCTCACATTCAAAGAGCCCCATGTTACTTGAATCATCACTACTCTCTCCCTATATATAGAACCAACCCCACTTTTTTTGACAATTAGCATGCAAGTCTCGAAGGTACAAAAGTGCAGGATAAATACCGAAGATATATAGCAATAAGCTACAACAAAAAAAGTCTACAACCTACACGAAACAGAACCACCCAGAACTGAAAGCGCCAATCAAAAACACACTGCAACAAGACAAAAATAACGAAATCAACCATGAATAAAAAACTCGACTACCCACATACCCACTTTCAAGTACATTTTCATCCTCATTGAGTCATTTTGTACACTGCAACTGTACTGTTTCTTTCTTCTTCACATGTTATTCATAATTTTTTGTTACATTATTAGTTTTCCTCTTTAATTTGGGCAAAAATTCTACATGACATGAGAAGGGGCCTATAAAAATGCTACGAATTGGACAGGTTAGCAGGTCAAGCAAGGCAGGACAAGGCGGGCTGGCTAGGCATTTAGGGAGAAGTTAGGTTGTTTTCCCTGTGTTGCCGGCCGACGTGCCCAATTTTGGCATTTTTGTGGCCTCCTTTTGCCATATAACAAATCTCTATTTGGGTGCACCCACATTGTGGGTTAACCTTAGTTCTAGCACATATGGAAAACAAAAACTAATGTCTAACTTCCCGTTTGGCTTTACCCGTTTAAAATATATATGCTCGTTTTATTTAAGAACTAATTATTTCAAAAGTTTAAACCGATAGGTTAAGGTTCAGGAATGGGCTCATACTCTAACATGCTTTCTCACATGAATGTGTTGAGCTTGAAATGTCGATACTGTCTATAGTTTTCTTGTATCTTGAGGTTAAATCATATTCATATTCAAAATGAGACTGTTGAGATTCGAACTTGTAACATTCTGATTAATAAGACTCTAATACAACATAAACTGTCAGGGTATAAAACTATTCATGAACCTTCACCCATCAGCTTAAGCTTTTGGGACAGATGGTTCCTTGACATGATATCAAAGCCTTGTGACCAAGGGGTTAGGAGTTTGAATTACAATACCCCCAATTTCAATATTAATACAATTTAAGCACACGTGCTTCGAGCCTAAATTCGCATTCGCGTGAAAGGGCATCCTGAACTTTCACCCATCAGCTCAAAATTTTGAAACAGATGGTTCCTTGACATAAACGAAAGTATATAACAAAAAAAGAAACAAGTGATTGTAAGAGAATATAGGGTAATGCAAAGAGAGGTAACGACATTTGTCCCTTTTTTTAGGATGCTAAGGAGTATAAAAACGTTATAACGAGGGTTACTAATAGCTAGAGAAAGGACGAAATGGGTCTGAAATTCAAGACATCACACTTGGAAATAGATAACTTAACTACTACACTAAATTCAAAAACTCGAAATAATCGCTAATGTGTTGCCATGTTATTGTTAGTTTGTATCCTTGGTTTATCATACGAATTTTATTTTCTCAATCACTTATAATAAGAACAGGGAAAATTATCATTTTTGATATGTTAAGCTTTGACAATTCGTCACCTAGGCATTACAATATTCCAATATATACAATAAGGTGTTAGAAAATATGGATAAATAAGTAATTAAATTCTTAAATTCGAGATAATAAGACTAACTCGAGATAGGGGCGGACAATATAAAAACAACACAATAAAGCTGAACTCAATAAACCTCTTATTACACCAACTTTACTTGAGACAAGATAATTAAACCACTAAAATATACAGATTCAGGGAGGAAAAAGTGAACCGAAGGAAGTCGCCGCGCCATGCAGTTTACCACTACCCTAAGTCATTTATGCTCCCAGTACGGTACAAATGAGATCGTCAGGCACTCCAACTCTCAGGGTTAACACAACACCCAACATAGGAGTGTACTCTCGTGTGATGGGTTGGAGTATGCCCCAACTTGCTCGGTAACTAGAGTAAGAACATAGAGAATTTTAGAGAGAAGAAGATGAATGATTTATGTATCTTTCGTGTATTTCTGTGTTAATTTAGTGTGAAGAACAATGCCCAAGCACGGTATTTATAGGCAAAAATACTTAGCATGCAAGCAAGAATCGGTTAAGGAATATAGGTAAGAAATCCAGCCATATTAAGGAAACTGGTGGATATGGAAGAGCACCAAATCCGGGCACAATCAAGGCACAAACGGTTATGGAAAGGAGTGGTGTAGACGCGTATCTTGAGCTCGAGCTAATACCAATGGACAAAGGTTTGAGCTAAACAGCCTCGAGGTTGGACACAAGAGACCCTTGAGCTTGAGCATTGACCCAAGAACTCCCCTAGAGTTCGTTAACAATAAATATAGTGTATGAAAAAATAAAAGTCACTACAACAAAAAAGGGTAAATTTCGGCACTTTTTTTTGGAATTCTCGGCGCAAAAAAGAGCCGAGAATTTCATTATCGGCTCTTAGGACAAGCGCCGAGAAAGAAAACGCCGAAAAATAAAAGCGTCGAGAATCTCGGCGCTTATAAACGCCGAGAGTTTATTGGCGTTTATAAGCGCCGAGAACCTCTAGGCGTTTTTTATTGTCGAGAATTTTTGAGTTTTTTAAATACCCTATTTTTACTTCTTAGCAGGGACATTTTACAAACAGCCTGTATTGTCTATTTATTTGTGCATATTTTCCCCACACACACACACACACACACATATATATATATATACAAAATTACTTAATAAAAAAATATCAACTAAAATGATAATTTTTTCATAAGATTCCGAATTCGACAATCGAAATATTACATCATTGTCAATGTACTTTGATAGTTCAATACAAAATTTGAGATTTTTTTCACTCCAAATATCAACATAATTAATCTAATAACTAAAAAAAAATAAAATATACAATGCTAACTTAGTCAAGTACATTCTTCACAAATATATCAATCAACCGAATGAGCTTGGCGTGCTTGGAGATGCAAAAAAATTTGAGGGTTCACCGTCACCTGATCCCGATTCATCTCTACCCTGTATAGACAACACAATAATAACATTACTTATGTACAAAATATCAATCTACCAGTTTACTATCACATAAATCAATAACAATGAGCACATGAAATCATTTATCGGAACCCGTCAACCCTCAAGTGTCCACAATCCCTTTTGGAAGGGAAGTAGGAGTAAATAGAGGGAGGCCTAGGTTGTGCTGCATCTCATGACTTTCATATCATGTGATTGCCACATATTTAGCTTGCCCTCCATTCTCATTTCTATCTAGTATGTGCTTGAAGCAAATGAAGAGTCTGCAACATCTTAAGGCGATAATATAGCACATGAGATTCCACTCTCTGCCACATCTTGCAAAGCACAACACACATGATTCAAATTATATCTTGTTGTCTAAAGTTAGGCTATTCCTCATATGGGAAAAATTGAAAGAGGATTATCAATGAAGATATTAGAGAAAAGATTTAGTAGAAGAAGTGTCAAAACATCCAAAAACCAAACCATCTTTTCAAGCAGCAAGACAAGCATATCTGATCCAAAATTTTGCTTCACATGGTAAATTCATATAGTTTCCCAAAAGTACCAACCCCAATGCCACCTTTTGTCTCAATCATTCACATCATCAATTTCATTATTTACAAAGGATTAGAAAGGCAATTATTTACATTATAGTACAAACAAATACAAATTAAATAGATTATCTTACCGGATCAGCAACCGCAGTAATAATTGCTCGACCTTCTGCTATCATTTCATATGATGCTTGGCCAGAAGAAACAGCATCATAGATGGGTAGGAGCCTTCTCATTTGCTGCTTTACATTGGCCAATTCTATTTTCATATTTTGTAATTCGACATGATCACCGGTACGGTCGAGTCCCTTTTTCTTTAGTTCACCCCTGACTCCGTATATATCACTAGCAAGACCAAGCCTAACACTACGAGGATCTGAAGAAAACTCCGGATATCGAGCATCAAATGCCCTCCAAGCTAAGCCATCTGCAGGATGCCTTAATTTCCCATCCTTCAAACGGTCTATCTCATGCCATCTCATATCTTCGGCTGTTTTAGATGACATGTATAATCTTTTGAGCCTTGAAATCAAAGAAAAATACCGCATAACCTTAGCGGGCTCTCCTTTCTTGGTTGACATAGTTTCATCACTACAGCTGTCATCTTCCTTACCCTTAACTTTCTTCCATCTTGAGGTACCGCATGTATGACAACTCTCTTTTTCAGACATTTCACCCCAATACAACATACAATTATTTGGACAAGCATGAATCTTTTCATATCCAAGACCCAACTCATTGATCATTTTCTGAGCTTAATAATAAGATGATGGAAATACCATAATTTGGGGAAATGCATCAACAAGAAGTCTTAGCAACATCGTGAAGGACTCAGCAGACCAACTATGCATACATTTCAAGTGAAACAAGTGCAAAAGAAATGACAATTTGGAGAATGCGCTACAGCCTGGATATAGTTCTTCATTAGAAGCTTCCAATATCTTCTTATACTTGGCTTTCTCCTCAGGAGATTGGTTGGGTTGTTCAAGAGGAACTTGGTCCGACCAATCATGTTCATCAGACAAATGGGGTTGAGTTGTGGAGGGAGGAATATCAACTCCGATACTTTCTCGTAGTAATCCACCAATATCATCTCGACCTATAGCCCTTCCCTCATTATTATTGGTAGATGTTTGACTATTGCATCTCAATTGTTGAACAATATCTTCTTTTCCATGAAAAATCCATTTCTTATACTTTGGCCAAAAACCCTTAAAAAGGATATGATATTCCACATCTTCTAATGAGAACCATTTGGCTACTTTGCATTTATTACATGGACATCGAGTTTTTCCTTCTATAAGGTTTTCTTTAGCCAACTTAATGAATTCAATGACACCATCAATATAAGCTTGACTAATCCTTGGTTGCGTGATCCAACTCGTATCCATATCTCTAAATATTAAGTAGTGCAATCAAATTACCTAAAAATTAAAAAAAGATAGAGTTCATAAGACAAATATTTAATCAACCAATCAAAATATATACAAAGACAAAAACAAATAATTAATGGGACTTAGGAGAAGTTAGAAATTAAAGTAAGATACATGAGTTCCTTATAATCAATTTTAATCCTCTAATGTGAAGGATCCATCTCAACAAGGAATACAGCAACAAAGTTTTATTTTTTCAAATTTAAAAATTATGAAATCGATATCTAATCTCCCTGACATTAACAAATTGAACTCACAAGCGCCACCAACACATAATTTTAAACATCAATCAAACACAGTAACACAAGAATTTCTTCAAAACAACAATTTTTTGTATTAATCAATTGAAATGATGAGATGCAACGATAGAATCATTCGAACCATAGCATTAAGGATGCGCATGAAGCAGGGGAAAGTGTGAAACGGCGATAATACAAAACTATAATAAAACTACTTCAACCAACTCAAATGATATAACACTTGTAGAAGAATAAGCAGTCCAATAAAAATAAAAACCCAAACTAGGGCAAGGACATCACATACTAACAGCAAAGCAAGAGCAACTGCGAAATCGGAAGGTGAGGGTGAGAGACGAACGCAGGCGGCGACGGTGAGAGGCGAACCCGGGCGGCGACAGTGAGAGGAGAACGCCGGAGGGGACGGTGAGAGGCGACACGGTTGGAAATCGGGTGGTGAGGGTGAGAGACGAACGTGCTTTGCGAGGGTGAGGGTGAGAGACGAGGGTTAGGGTTTGCGAGAGGTGAGGGTGAGTGACGACGGTGAGAGCGCGAGAAATGAGGGTTAGGGTTTGTTCGGGGTATTTATACCCGGCGATAATCTCGGCGCTTATAAGCGCCTATATTTTTTGCGTCGTTTAAAAACGCCGAGAATTTTCGACGCTTTGTCTCGACACATTTAAACGTCGAGATTTCTCGACGTTTGTATAAACGCCGATAATTATGCGCCGAGAATTGCCGTTTTTTGTTGTAGTGAGTCTGGGTTAGAAAAAGTCCACACCACACCGCGACAAGACGGGCAGGCGTGGGCACGCGTGTGTACAAAACCCACTCTAAACCCACAATATTTTATCAAGTACAAGGAGAAGGGGGAATATAAAACTAGACACCCCTTTACTATTTTTCTAATATGGGATAAAGGTAAAATCACAAGACTTCAAAATTAAAGCATACTACCCCAATATTCCAACATAAGGTACCCTAAGATTCGGAAATATTTTATCACCTAGATATCCTATGTCGGGGAATTGAATGAAATTTTATAAAAATTTAACCAACTTTATACATAAGATGTTAATATTGTACATCATTAAGATAACAAATATATATAGAGCATATCAATAGTTTCAGCAAAAATTTAGTAAATTATAATAAAAAAATTCAATAAATATTGATGTAAGCTACCTAAACATTCTTGTGTCATATTAGCATTTTTTGTTAAAAAATTATCAAATTATAATAAAAATATTAACATATTATTAAAATTATATTCTATTTTAATATTTTTCAATAAATATCAAATTTCATTGAAAAAATACTTAATTATAAAATTTTAAAATTTTAGAGTATACAACAACAACAACAACAACAACAACAGTCCCAATACCACAGTAGCTCCCGCACTAAGCAAGGTTTTTTTTTTTTGGGGGGGGGGGGGGGGGGGGGGGGGGGGAGATGTACGTAGCCTTCCCCCTTCCAGGTGGAAGAGATGTTGTTTCTGAGGACTCCATCCTGAAAATCGAGTCGTCAAGGGAACATGGTATCCTAGAAACCATGGAAGCAACAAAGCATCAGCACAGAACACAGCGTAAAACTAGCACTATCAAATATATCCCACAGAAGGCAACTAAGGCACATAGTAGAGCAAATAGTACATGTCCAATAATAGAGGAATAAACGAAAAGCAACAAAACAGAAGATAAGTGCACTACCTGGGGTTATGACTACCTAGAAAGCCTAAACTACCAGCCATTCGCCGCACTACTATACACCGCTACATCTATTACCCCTATGCTAGCCCTCCACTGAGCTCTATCTAAGGCCATCTCCTCCCTTAGGTTTAGGTGAGTTAGGTCGTGTCGGGACAAGAACATAGATTGACTACATACTATTAAGGAAAAGGGTGCAAAGAGACTGCAGGGATTGCAAGACTACCCCTAGCGAAGACCTGTCTACGCAACATAGGGTGCTGTGAGCGGATATAAAGGCCAAGGGGAGGGCCAAAAGAATCTGCAAACCTGCGCATTCGCACACTTGTTGGAGTGAGCTCAAGGGGGAGAAGTATAAGGTATACAAGGAAAAAGTGGAGGCCGAAATCAGGGAGGACTTTGAAGGTGACACAAACCTGTTTTGGAACCATCTGGCCCAAAAGATGAGAGGACTGGCACGGGAAGTCCTCGGCATGTCTAAGGGAAGGGTACCTAGAAACAAGGAATCCTGGTGGTGGGATGACGAGGTCCAAGAGAAGATTAAGGCGAAACGAGCTTGTTTCAGAGAGTGGGACCATAGCAGGGATGAGGATAAGCGACGGCGGTATATTCAAGCCAGGAGAGAAGCAAAGCGAGCAGTCAGAGAAGCACAGTCAAGAGCTTATGAGGACTTCTACAAAAGGATGGAGACCAAGGAGGGCGCGAGGGACTTATATAGAATGGCCAAAGCGAGAGAAAGGAAGACCAGAGACCTGGACAGAGTGCAATGTATAAGAGGGAAAGATGGACAGGCACTCGTAGACAGGCATCTAATCAAGGCTAGGTGGAAAAGTTACTTCCAAGAGCTGTTCAACGAACAAGGAGGGATAGACATATTCTTAGGTGACCTTCAAACATCTGAGGTGCATCAAAACCACTGCGAATGTAGGCAAATTAGCCTAGACGAAGTCAAGGAAGCCCTGATATCCATGGGAAGGGGTAAAGCAGTTGGCCCAGATGGCATCCCCGTAGAAGTATGGAAGTGTCTTGGACAAAAGGGCGCTATTTTGCTGACTAAACTATTTAACCAAATCCTCCAAGGGGACAAGATGCTTGAGGAATGGAGGAAGGGCATATTGATACCGATATATAAGAACAAAAGCGACATTCAGAGTTGCGCCAACTATCGGGGTATTAAGCTAATGTGCCACACTCTGAAGTTGTGGGAACGGGTCATAGAAAGGAGGTTAAGGCAGTTGACTGAGGTGTCCGAGAACCAATTCGGATTTATGCCCGGGAGATCAACAATAGAAGCCATCCACATCCTAAGGCGGACGATAGAGCATTATAGGGAGAGACAAAAGGACCTTCATAGGGGTATTAGATGATCTGGTTAGAGTAGGGTAGTCTTTATCTCTTTCTATCCCTATCTCATTCTCTTTCTCGTTCTTTTTTTTTTTCTTTTTTTCTTTTTTTGGTGTGGGCCATACTTATGCTTTCTGGTGTTTCTCCTGCGCCAGGTCTTTGGCTGATGGATGCAAGACCATCTTCTTAGGCTGGGGATCCTAGAAAATAGCCTCTCTTCAAGGTAGCCCCCTGAAGGGGGAAGGCTACGTACATCTACCCTCCCCAGACCCTGATGTTGGCGGGAGCCCTTGGTGGCACTGGTTTTGTTGTTGTTGTTGTAGGTCGTATCGGATCGTCTCCAGCCAACTCCTCTATGGCCTGCCCCTCCCTCTCCTGCCTAGCGTAGTATGTAACTGTTCATATCTCCTGACTGGAGCTGTCGGTCTCTTGCTAACATGTCCAAACCATCTCAAGCGGTGCTTCCTCAATTTATCCTCAATCGAGGCTACACCCAATTTACCTCTTATTATGTCGTTTTTGGTCCTAAACTTCCTTGTATGGCCACACATCTAGCGTAACATCCTCATCTCTGTCACTTTTATCCTCTGTGTTTGATGTTGTTTCATTGAACGACACTCTGCCCCATACAACATAGCCGATCTCACTACCGTTCTGTAGTATTTTCCCTTTAGCTTTAGCGGGAACTTTCAATCGCAAAGCACCCTGGAGGCCATCCTCCACTTCTGCCAGCCTACGTTAATCCTGTTGTTGACACCCTCGTCAACCTCACCATTCTGTTGTATCATGGAACCCAAGTATCTGAAACTCTCCTTACTCGGTATGGTCTCCGAATCTATCTTGACATCCTCTGTACTAGTCGTTGTGGAATGGCCGAATTCGAATTCTATGTACTTGGTCTTAGATCTGCTAATCCGTAATCCCTTCTGTTATGTGTAATTATTCAAAACTTACACAAAATGACTCAGATAAACTTCTCAAACAAGACACACAAAGATAACATACAGCAATAATTTCAAGATCTCAGATCTTGCCCCACAAGAACCAACTTAAACTAGACCTAGACTAATTTACAACACAAATCACTTCATAAACCTCAAATACAACACAAGACTCAAGAGAACAACCGAATCTAGTAGGTTTAGAAGTATACCTCCCCTTGTGAACTAGATTTTACCGAAATTGCAAGCAAGTCGCTCACACCACGAGTAAGGCTCAAGAACACTCCAAGAACACCACGACCGGACCTCCACCGGAACACGAACAGAGCTTCTGGCCAGCAACGGAGCTCCAATAGCACGAACAGAGCTCAACGAACACGATTACACTTCGATCCGAGGCTCACGAGGTTGGAACCTAAGTGTATTATGGCTCAGAGATTCGTTTTTAGGGTTAGGGTTTCAAGGGAGCCTTCAAAGGGTAAAAATCGCCAGAGAGAGAAGGGGAGAGGAGAAGAAAACTGATTTTTCGTTACCTCTACGACTCAACCAACTCAGCATTAAATACCCCCAAGCTACGACCTAAGAAAAAACCCTAAAGCTCATCACAGCCTTTAACTTACGCAACAATCGGACGGTCGAAACTTACACACGGTTCATATATCGAGGGCCCCGGATCTTGTGACGCGTGTCGAGGCTCGAACGGCCGAGATGAAGCAACAGAACCTTCTGGAAGAGCCTCACAAGAAAACCCTAACGGGTTTCTGGTCAAGGGAGAGAGAGATGAGGATGAAAAAGAAAGCAAGCCAGCTGTACACCAAAACAAAAGGGATCCGGGCAGGTAGTACTGTTCGGGCAGCATGGGCAGCCCAAACCGGGCAGCCAGTACAATTTGGATCAGAGCGGGCAGCACTGTTCGGGCAGGAAATAGTACATCCGGGCAGCTGGGCATCTCATACAAACAAGTAATTAATTTCACAAGTGAGGGGCAATTCAGACATTGCCCCAAAAATAGAATTCAAAGAATTACTTCAAACTAAAATGCTACGTTTTTGTCCTCCCTTATTTTAATTATTTTCTTTTACTCGAACTACGTCATATATTTACCAACAATAACAAACTCCACCTTGGTAAGTATATGACTAACAATTTTACATCCAGTATCACCCTGGGTTCCATTCCATTTGAAGAAGTTCAACAAAACGTGTAAACTTCTCCAACGGAAGACCTTTAGTCCCCATGTCAGCGAGGTTATCCTCGGTACAAATTTTCAGCAGATCAATCTGATTTTCTTCTATGTTATCCATGATAAAATACCGCCTGACTGCTAAGTGTTTCGTTCTATCATGGAAAACTGGGTTCTTACAAAGGGCAATGGCAGATTGACTATCTGAGTAGATTTTGGGTGACCCTAGGTTTAGTTTTAACTCATTTAACAAGCCGTTCAGCCATATGGCTTCCTTAACGGCATCCGATATTGCTAGGAGCTCTGACTCGGTAGTAGATAAAGAGGTTAAAGTCTGTAACTTTGACCTCCAACTAATAGCTCCACCCGTTAAAGTGAAAACATAGGCTGACGTAGATCGTCTCCTATCTAGATCACCGGCAAAATCGGAATCTACGAAACCAGTCAATCTTAGTTCATTTTGGTCTCTACCAAATGTTAAACCCAAATCAATTGACCCTTTTACATATCTTAGCAGCCATTTAACACCATCCCAATGTACCTTACCGGGATTTGACATATAGCGTGACAATATACTCATGGGGAATGCTAAGTCCGGTCTAGTACAGGTCATTGCGTACATTAATGATCCTATGGCGTTAGCATACGGTATTGTGCTCATTTTAAACTTTTCTTGCTCAGTATTAGGGCATTGACTTGCTGAGAATTGATACTGCGATGCTAAAGGTTGTTTCACTGGTTTTGACTCGAACATATTAAACCTTTTCCAAACCTTGTTAAGATAATGACTTTGACTTAAATGTACTGTTCCTTTAGACCTGTTCCTGATGATATCAATACCTAATATCCTTTTAGCTTCCCCTAAGTCTTTCATATCAAACGAGCCGTTTAACCGAGATTTCAAGTCAGAAATCTGCTTTAGGGACTTGCTAGCTAATAACATATCATCCACATATATTAGCAGAAAAATAGCATCAGAACAGTCAATGTCTTTATAGTACAAGCATGAGTCATGAACAGTCCTACTAAAACCATTATCTACCATGAATGCATGAAACCTCTTATACCACTGTCTGGGTGACTGTTTCAGCCCATACAGCGATTTTTTCAGCAAACAAACATGCTCAGACTGCTCGGGTTCAATAAACCCCTCGGGTTGGGAGATGAGGATCTCTTCCTCAAGCTCTCCATGCAAAAATGCAGTAGTAACATCCATCTGATGTAGAGACATGTCATAGAAGGCAATCAAGCACATAATAACACGAATAGTGGTATGTTTTACGACAGGACTAAAAATTTCATTATAGTCTACCCCCTCTTTTTGTGAAAAACCTTTGGCAACTAGTCTAGCCTTAAACCGGGGCAAACCTTCAGGAGTATCGGGTTCTTTAACTCTAAAGATCCATTTTGAACCTATGATTTTTCTACCCTTGGGCTTGGGAATCAAGACCCAAGTATTGTTCTTCCTCAAGCTCTCCATTTCAACTGTCATAGCATTCAGCCACTCGGCTGAATGCTTGCTGTTGATTGCTTGAGTGTAGGACAATGGCTCGGTTTCTACGTAATCTAAAGCTGTGTTTAATGCATAAGCTATACACTCAGCATATCCATATTTTTCAGGGGCTCTAGATTCTCTCCTAACTCTATCCCTAGCCAATTGATAGGTTTCCAGGTCCTGAACTTCATTTTCAGGTACATTAGGTTCAATTTCAGCTCTATTAGGCACTGTTACAGCAGCATTTCTATCAATATTTTCGAAGTTATCTAGGTCATCTTCAGGTTCTTTTCTCAGGTTTAGAGGACTAGGTGGGTTAACTTCAAATTCGTAGTAGTCTGGGTCGAATTCCCTAACATTTGAACTATTGCTCGATTGTTGTTTAATGTAGGGCATCTCATCTTCGTTGAAGATGACATCCCTACTAATTATTGTTATAGTTCTGTTTCCCTCTTTCATGCCTAGTCTAAAACCCTTTACGCCTGAAGGATAGCCTAGAAATATGCCTTTTACAGCCCTAGGTTCCAATTTACCCTCTCGTTGGTGTGCAAAAGCTGAGCACCCAAATACTCTTAGGTTATCATAGTTAGCGTTCTTTCCGCTCCAAACATTCTCGGGTGTTTTCATTTTCAAAACAGAGTTGGGTGACCTATTAATTAGGTATGCGGCTGTGTTAACAGCCTCACCCCAAAACTGTTTTGATAACCCGGCTGAAAACAACATACACCTTACTCTATCTAGTAGGGTCCGGTTCATGCGTTCGGCTACACCATTTTGTTGAGGGGTTCCTCTTACAGTTTTATGTCGTTTTATACCATTATCATCACAAAGCTTGTCAAATTCAGAGTTCACAAATTCTAGACCGTTGTTAGTTCTTAATACTTTCAGTTTCTTTCCTGTTTGATTCTCAGTTAACGTTTTCCACTTAACAAAAGTATCATATGCATCGTTTTTATTTTTAAGTAGAAACACCCATACTTTTCTTGAGAAATCATCTACTATGGACAGGAAATAATGGGCTCCACCCATTGTGGGAACCCTTGAGGGTCCCCATAGATCAGTGTGAACGTAATCAACAATGCCATGGGTAGTATGCGAGCCTACACTAAATGCAATCCTATGATGCTTACCATAGATGCAATGATCACAGAAATCAAGTTTTGTCACAGAATCAGCACCAAAACAACCCTGTTTTTGGAGCTCTATTAGTCCTCTCTCGGATATGTGTCCTAACCTCCTATGCCATAGGTTGGTCGTGTCCTTAGGGTCGATCTTGGACATGTTTCCCTCCCCAGAAACTACCTCTCCCTTAAGGACATATAATCCATTCTTGATCTCTCCCTTGATTACAACAAGGACACCTCGCAGGACTTTCATCTCTCCCCTACAGGCCTTTAGGGTCAGTCCACTAAGATCAAGTTGTCCTAAGGATATCAGGTTTCTTTTGAGTTCTGGTACATGTCTAACTCCCTCTAGGGTAAAGATAGTGCCATCCGACATTCTAACCCTAACTGTTCCGACACCTACCACCTTGCATGCATGGTCATTTCCTAACATGACCTTTCCACTATTTACAGACACATAATCAGTAAAATAGGACTTATCAAACGTCATGTGAAAACTGCATCCAGAATCAAGTACCCACTCATGGTAAGTGAAATCAGTAGATGCAGTCAATACTTCTCCACATTCATGATTTTCTACAGTGTAATCAGCCCTAGCTTGGTTCTTGTTTTCAGGACAAATGCTCCTATAGTGGCCGAATTTTCCACATTCATAGCATTTTACATGAGACAGATCTTTTCTACCCCTAGACCTGGATCTTGAGTGGTTCCTACCTCTTCTTTTATAGTTGTCTTTTGTTTTAGTTCTACCTCGTATGTTTAAGCTTTCACCGCGATTGCCACTATTACTAGGATAGTATTTTCCCTCTTTCTTTAGTTCTACTGTTTTAGATCTTAGGGCGTCCTCTACCTCTGTTAGTGATATGGTCTTTCTGCCGTATCTTAGAGTTTCTTTTAGAGAACTTAGGTATTTAGGGAATGATCCTAAAAGTATTATAGCCTGAGTCTCGTCAGTTATTTCTACTTTTAGAGTGTCCAAGTCTGATAATACTCTATAGAATTCATCTAAATTGTCCTCTATGTTTTTGTTCTCGTCCATTCTAAAGCAGTAAAATCTTTCCATGTAATATACTCGATTAGAGAGGGATTTAGAGGCATATAGTTGTTCTAACTTTTTCCAGACATCTAAGGCACTTTTTTCAGATGACACTTTAGTTAGAACTGTGTTGCTTAAACAAAGTAAGATATTACCGTGAGCTACTTTATCCATATTAGCCTTGTCTGACGGTTTGAGACCTTCTGGAAGATCGTTATCTTCCAGAAGTGCAGAACTAACGCCAAGGGCCATAAGCAGTGCTTGTACCTTGACTTTCCATAGCTTAAAATCGTTTCTACCCGTGAATTTCTCGATGTCATGTTTAGCTGAGGCCATTTTTTTTTTTTTTTTTTTATTTTAGACCGTGTTCTAACCTGGGCTCTGATACCACTTGTTATGTGTAATTATTCAAAACTTACACAAAATGACTCAGATAAACTTCTCAAACAAGACACACAAAGATAACACACAGCAATAATTTCAAGATCTCAGATCTTGCCCCACAAGAACCAACTTAAACTAGACCTAGACTAATTTACAACACAAATCACTTCATAAACCTCAAATACAACACAAGACTCAAGAGAACAACCGAATCTAGTAGGTTTAGAAGTATACCTCCCCTTGTGAACTAGATTTTACCGAAATTGCAAGCAAGTCGCTCACACCACGAGTAAGGCTCAAGAACACTCCAAGAACACCACGACCGGACCTCCACCGGAACACGAACAGAGCTTCTGGCCAGCAACGGAGCTCCAATAGCACGAACAGAGCTCAACGAACACGATTACGCTTCGATCCGAGGCTCACGAGGTTGGAACCTAAGTGTATTATGGCTCAGAGATTCGTTTTTAGGGTTAGGGTTTCAAGGGAGCCTTCAAAGGGTAAAAATCGCCAGAGAGAGAAGGGGAGAGGAGAAGAAAACTGATTTTTCGTTACCTCTACGACTCAACCAACTCAGCATTAAATACCCCCAAGCTACGACCTAAGAAAAAACCCTAAAGCTCATCACAGCCTTTAACTTACGCAACAATCGGACGGTCGAAACTTACACACGGTTCATATATCGAGGGCCCCGGATCTTGTGACGCGTGTCGAGGCTCGAACGGCCGAGATGAAGCAACAGAACCTTCTGGAAGAGCCTCACAAGAAAACCCTAACGGGTTTCTGGTTAAGGGAGAGAGAGATGAGGATGAAAAAGAAAGCAAGCCAGCTGTACACCAAAACAAAAGGGATCCGGGCAGGTAGTACTGTTCGGGCAGCATGGGCAGCCCAAACCGGGCAGCCAGTACAATTTGGATCAGAGCGGGCAGCACTGTTCGGGCAGGAAATAGTACATCCGGGCAGCTGGGCATCTCATACAAACAAGTAATTAATTTCACAAGGGAGGGGCAATTCAGACATTGCCCCAAAAATAGAATTCAAAGAATTACTTCAAACTAAAATGCTACGTTTTTGTCCTCCCTTATTTTAATTATTTTCTTTTACTCGAACTACGTCATATATTTACCAACAATAACACCTTCGATTCCAAAGCGCTTCTCCACAATTCCAGCTTCTCATTTATGTCCGCTCGAGAATCCCCCATGAAAACTATGTCATCCGCAAAAAGCATACACAAAGGCACCTCCCCTTGGATGTATCTAGTGAGCTCATCTATAACTAGAAAAAAATTTTAGAGTATACAAATAATATAATATTTAAATTTTAAAATATCTTATTATATGTATTAAAATATTCAAAATCAAACCAATGGTCAAAAAGGGACATAAGGAAAAGAGCGAAGAAGAGAGCGTGCACATAGAAATTACTGTCATTCAAAGATTCACCGAATCACTTCTGCCTGCCCCAACTCCCCAACACCTGCACTTTTCCTTCGTACGCTTCCGTACATATTAAATAATTGAAGCTTTAATAACTTCAAAGTCAGTGTATAAATTACTACTTATATTTTTAATTATATTAATTTGATCTTTAAAATAAATTTATATTAACTTATTAATAATTTTTTTAATAATTCGACCATGGATTTGGTTAAGTTGAATCAATGAGTAGATTAGTAGTGGGTTACTCCAGGGCCGGATATAAACCTAAGCAATCCAAGCATCCGCTTGGGGCCCCTGAATTTTAAGGGTCCATATTTTTTAAGTTGTGATTTTTAAAATATCAACTCGTAGTATTAGTAAATTTTATAGTCAAAATTATTATAATTTGTTGTATATGAAAGGTCCCCTTTCAGAATTTCACTTGAGGCCCCGAAAATGTCAGGATCAGCCTTGGGTTACTCGCATATAACATGATTGCGTCGTTAAAAATTCACGTCAATTTAACTTAACTTAAATTTGACATAAAGAACTAAATTAATACAATTAAAAATACAATGGCTAAATTAACATAACAAGAACAGTACAGAGACTTTTACTGTAAATAACCTAATTGGTTTAAGCTTTTCAAAAAGATGGCTGCTTAACATTTTTGACATCAGAATGCTCTATTAATTCTTTGGTCTCTTGCCCCACATACCTGTTACTAGATTAATTTCTACTTCGATCTGCTTTTCCCACTTTTGAGTGTTTTTTAATCTTCTTTCATTTTGATAGTTTTATTTGCTTTCGAACCCTTTTCTACATGTGCAATATATTATCTTTTTTTCGATAGTTTAAGTACAAGCCCAATGACGTACAACAGTACAGAGTAGGGACCCAACACAACCAAAAAACCGAAACACCTAAGGCAATAGACTGCCCATACCTAGGGCTTCAAAAACAAATAAACGCCTTGTCAAGAGCAAGCCTAACGCTAGTAACACCAAAAAAAGAGCTACATTAAAAGAGCATACCTTAGAAGGCCTACCCTACTGACAAACAAATTACCACCAAGAAGGGCTAAAACACCCGACATAGACAAACAATCTAAAACATTTTAACAAAAAACCCCTTCTATTCACCTAAATCGACATCTTACTTTTTCTTGATCCTCTTTGATCTTCTTTACGGTAAATTCTTTCGATTCTTGTTTTTTAACTTCGTGAACTGATTCACCATGATAAAGTTGTCTCCATTGAAGCTCAATCCAAGTTTTTTGCTCAGGTCCCACGTAAATATCTTAAAATTAAGCATACACCCTTAAAGAATTCACCGAAGATGACTTGGGCAAAAAACGAAGCGTGCATCGTGATAGGGTGAATTCTTCTTTTTTCCCTAGCTCCCTGTATTTTAACTTCAGCATAGTAATTATTGTTATGACAATAATTACTATTATCACAATAATATAACTTATAATAAATAATAATCATAAAATACCTTAAAATTATTCTAATATTAACAATTTTTGTTGGGATGATATCATTACCTTGCTTAAATTTTATCAAAAAAAGGGAAATTATTATCATCATTTTGAGCACTACTTAAGTGGAGGACTTTGGGGCTCAAAAATGATGTCCACCAGATATAATATAAATGACAGTTTGAACAAATTTGAGAGCACTTTATTCATAATGATCATTTACAACCGAAAAATGGGGAAATTCCACTCAACTATGAGTACAAGATCCTGCTCGATGCAACTTCGCCACATTATGGACCACAATATTAGCCGATCTAACACACCAAGAAAAAGAGAAAGAAATAAGCGAATTTAACATGATATGAGTATCATCAACGATGAGAGCAATATCCCATGGTAGGCTATCATCCGAAGCAAGAAGATGAATGACCTTTATACAATCAGCTTCAAAAATGACAAAACTAAACCTTCGTGGCAAATGCCAATGAAAATGCGCCACGGAGTGCAAGACACAGCAGTATGGGCAAAATGAGCATAAGCTGACCCACACCACCCGCTAACAATATTAGCGTTTCATTACGAGCCACCACCGCCAAACCCAACAACGATGATGAGTTCACTCAACTTGCATCAGAATTCAGCTTAATAAACTCAAGAGGCTATCGACACCATCAATCAACTTGTGTAGCAGGGGAGACATGGGGAGCCTAGTCCTGATCTTGAGCCGAGAAATGCTCTACGGCGTTCGCACAAGCACAGTTAGAAATCCATCGTGTGTCATCCAACGCACCTTTAAAAACCAACATATAACAAGATTTTCAAAACCACCAATACATATAAATAACCTAAGCCAAAAGATGAGTACAACAACAACAACAACAACAACAGTCCCAGTGCCTTGCGGTTCCCGCAGAACGCAGGGTCTGGAGGGGGTGATGTACGCAGCCTTACCCCTTCCGGCAGGAAAGGAGACTGTTTCCGGGGACCCCCAACCTAAAATAGCTGAGTGCCTGCAGAAAAATCACCGATCAATAACATGTATATAGAAGCAAAAGTAGAAGAAGGAGAGAAAAAGGAGAAGGAGAGGAAGAAGAAGAAGAAGAAGAAGAAGGAGAATTGACATAATTAGGGACTAAGCTAGCCTAAAAGTGCTACACTAGAGGTTATGCTTGCTTAAAAATCTTAGACAACCAGCCACTCCCCGCACTACTCTACTCTTGTCATCTCCGCTACCCTAATGCTAGCCCTCCAACGTGTCCTATCTGAGGCCATCTCCTCTCTTATGAGTGTCACTAGTAAAATATTGGTGCATTAATGTTAATTTTTAGTGTATAAATATTAGTATTAGAGTAATTTTGTTATTACCAATAAGTTATATTACTTTTCAAACAATAACAATATTATGTACAAAGCTAAATTTATTAATATTAGAAAGACCTATTATTTTAATATTATAATAAAAAAAAAAAAAAGAACTTTCAACAATTTTTAAAAAGTTAAAAGGGAATAGGAGTCTGAGGAGGAGTGGAGAAAGCGGTGAATGACCGGCCAAAATGAGCAGACAAGACCCAAAGACATAACATAATAAACAGAAAGAAATCTGACACAAACATGGAGCCTGCTTCATGACCCTTAAATAAGTTTAGGTTATTAGGTAAAAATTTTGATTAATTTTACGCTTAAATATGATGTCTCATGTAAATACTCATTGAATTTAAAATAGAGATATTATATGGGCTATGCCTTGCTGTCATGCTCCATACTTCTCAGGTTTGGAGTCCTCGAAAATAGTTTTTTATTAGGGTATTATTTTGAAGAGGTAAGACTGCGTATATCCCACCCCTTTCAAATCCTACTTATACGGGAATCTTTAAGGCACTGAGTTTGTTGTTATTGTTATTGTTGTGGGCTATGCATTGCCGTGATCTCTTGGCTTTGATATGTTGGTTGGGTCTCTAAAATGTCACACACAATCCAAAATCACCCGTGGTCCATCCTATACTCTCGTAGCAATAATGTGTCTTGTAATAAATAATATTCATAAATTATAACATTAATATTTTTGCAACTGCAATAACATGAGCTGAAAAATATTATGAAAATTTTGAGTACACAAACTAAGGTCTTGTTTGGTTAATAGAAAGTAAATACAAGAAGTAAAATTAAAGAGAAATAGAGATTAGAGCTTTTGTTTGATTGGCAAAAAGTAAAGCGAGAAATACAAAGTGTTTAGTAATTTTAATTCCGAGGTAAGTTTCAATTCTTTCGTTCTTAACTAATCTCCCCAAGAAAGTTCCATTTTTCTTCCTGGCAACTAAATATTAGAAGTTGACACAAGAATTAAATTTACAGGGAAATGCAACTCTGCATAAATTCAATACATTTGGCTAGGGGTGTAAGTGAGCCAACTCATCGTAAAGCTCGAAAAGCTCGACTCGCTTTAAGTTCGAGCCGAGCCGAACTGAGTTGTCGAGTCGAGTCCGAACCTAGTGAAATTCGAGCTCATAGGCTCGCAAGCCTAAATAAGTCTTTTTTAGTATAATATATTTGCTTAATATTATCCAATGAAACCAAATTGGAGCCTAAATGAGTAAAGCCTGAGCTTAAACAAGCCTACATCGAGCTTAAATGAGCGAAAATATTACAACCTTAATTCAAAACTCACCTAGTTCAAATCGAGCCGAGCCAAGTTCGAGCATGAACTTTCAAAACTCGGCGAGCTTCGAGGCTCGGGCTCGGCTCAAGTATACCCTGTATGTGGCAACCAATCGACGCCCAAGAACCTATTTTCCCCCATTATATATACACACTTCCACAACCATCGTAACCTCCCCCACATTCTCCTCCATTCTTCAAAACCCACAAAAAAAGAAGTGAAAATGGCAATGAAGAAGTCCCCAAAAATGGCGCAAAAAGCAGTACTCAAACAAATCCTAAAGAGATGCTCCAGCTTAGGCAAGAAACACAACAATGGCGGTGACTATGAAGAACATGGCTTGCCAATGGACGTGCCAAAGGGTCACTTTGCAGTGTATGTAGGCGAGAAGAGGGCCAGGTACATAGTCCCCATCTCCTTCTTGACTAAGCCGCAGTTCCAGTCTCTTCTTCACCAGGCAGAGCAGGAGTTTGGGTTCGGCTATGATATGGGTCTCACCATTCCTTGTGATGAACTTGCCTTTCAGTCTCTCACTTCGTTGCTCCGGTTTTCTTAGTCATCGTTTGGTTGCCATAGGAATTGGGTTTCTGTCAGAAGTTGTGTTTGTACAAAGTTTTTGGCTGTCAAGAACAAAAAAAACGAAAGAATTAGAACCTATTTAGGGGCCAAAGTAAGTTAATTCCTTTGCTTTGAAGGAATGTCGTGACGATTTTCTAGTAACTAAACACAAAAAACAAATGCCCGCTTCCATGAATTCCAACGATATAGAACTTGGTTTTCGTGGGAAGTTGTGTTTGTACAATGTGTTTTGACTGTTAGGATGAGAAATAGAATTTTTTGAACGGTTTAGGTAAAGACAATGGAATTAGAATTTATCCATAAGGCTAAGTAAGTTGCATGATGCCAATTTCCCAGACTTCCCATAAATTCTGATTTTCTACGGTTATTTCCGGTAACCAAACAAGAACTTAACTTTTAGGATTTTTTTGAAGAGGAATTTCAAATGGGGTTTCTCTGATTTGGTTTATTTGAAGTGGGTAGTGGTTTTTGAGAGCTATCTGATCTGACTAATTTTATAATATGATTTGTAAATGTGAAAATTTGGGTTGTATTTTTCCTCATGGTGGCGAGTGGTTTGTGCCCTGTGAGAGAATTTGGTAATTTTTTTGAGGGAGTTGTTATTGTAAGCATAAATTGTTATTGTCAGAAAATTAATGTAACTTATAAATAATAATAGTTATAAAATTACCTTCAAAATTATGTTTTTATTTTGATACTAACAATTTTGTCTTAGCAATAAAATTATCCTTTTTTAATATGTTTTAGGAAGGTAAGATTTGGATTAAGGTTGGATAGTTAATGCTACACTAACCCAGAAATTTGAGTGTGTACTGATATGAATATCAATGGGAACATATTTTTGATTTTCTCTGTTTATGTATTTTCGATGCTAAGTATTATTTGTCGCGTGTTGATAATTGAGTGTTGATTCCGGTTCATGTGGAAATAAAGAGCAATTTCAAAAGATACTTTGCTCGAGTTCTTAGCTGCCAAAATATTTGTTACCCATTTGGAAATTCTCTCTCGGCAATGTTCACTAAATAATATATGATAACATACAGATATTACGTTTCATTGTATTTTCGAGATTATTTCAAAGTAGCGAAATAAATTTAAAGAGATTGAAGAACTCATTATTCCTGATTCTAACATCATCTGTTCTCCTTTTAACTACTGAGATTTACAGCTCAAAATGTGATTCTAATGACAAATTCAGTTTGGGTATTCAAGAAAAATGACATACAATTATTTTAGTATATAAATATAATTACTCGTCAAATAGGGTCGGACATAACCCAAGCAATTGCTTAGAACCCCTAAATTCTAGGGTCTCCGGATATTTAAAGTTGTAGTTTTTAAAATATTAATTTTTAATATTAGTGAATTTTATGATGAAAATTATTAAAATTTATTATATATGAAGGGATTTTTTTGAGATTTTTGCTAGAGGCTCTAAAATTTTCAGGAACGACCTTATTATCTGACATTCAATTTTGGGTTGAAGTGAAATGGGAGCCAAGAATGATGTGCTTTTTTTGGATATCGCAAGAAAGAGGGGTCATCGTAATGAAAGATTCAAAATGCTCACATAATCTGCCCGAGTATTTACAACCTATTTTGAAATGTACCCACATTTTTTTTTCATGACCGTAAATGGAACTATGTTAGAAAAGCTTTTAGAAATAATTCTGCCCGAGCATTTAGGTATTAAAGACTACTGGACCACAAGGACAAGCAATCTATATTCCCATCTCCAAATACGATCTCGTTCCTATCTTTCCATATATGCTAGGCCAGAGTTAGAAACCTCAACATGTGATTGTAAACATCCTTATCCCAATTTAAGTGTCAATTCACCTACATTCTGCCTACAAATATTTATTTAGAGATTTACCCGCGTCCTGGCTATGAATATGTTTTTTTTGGATAATGAGGAACTTGGTCATCTGGCCCATAAAGCGATCCACACACCACAAAAGTCAGTTAAGTCAGGGATTCCTTAGGGAGAGATTCAAGGGGGAATCAAACTCCAAATCTCTTGGCCTTCTACAAAAATATTCACAACTTATTTCAAAATTCACCCATATTCTGTTTTTGATTATACAGAGGTACGAAAAGGGCTTCCAACATTTGGAAGGAGGATAATAAACATTGAATTCAAGGCCTCATACCTGTGTTGGAATTGGTGTCCTGAAAATTTCAATTACTTATATTTTAAATATTAAATAAATAAGATCGTTTTATTTATTTATTGTTTGATTATGTTTTATAAGTTAAACATGCGTGTGATTGTTATCTAAAATGTTCCATGAGATAGACGTTGTCCAAAATCACATGTCAGATTTCGTTTAAGTGGTCAATAAGATTGAACCACAGATAGATTTAGATCAAACTAATGATATGTTATCAACGTATGATCGTAGTCGGTGATAAGTTTGGACAACTTGTCTTATTAGACTATAATATGATACTTTTGATGATATTTTTTGGTCATATAAATAGCGATCCAAAAGTATCATATTAGTGTTATCAATGATATGAATCTAAAATTGAAGGAAACTATAAACTAAAGGAAAGCATTAAAATACTTAAAGTAAGGGATAAGAGAGAAAAGTAAAGGATAACATTTCATTTGATTGTCTAGATTTGGATTACAAAGACCCTATTTATAGATTAACCACTCTCTAGGTGGGGCCCACTATACTACATATTAGATTACCGTAATATTATAGATCCCAAATACCTAATTTGGGAACGTATCACAATAAGATTGGAATACTGAGCAGCACCATCTGAATTAGTTATTTCTTTAATTGCTATTAGAAATAATTAATTTTGTGAGACGATAACTGTAAATTCAGGAAACGATTTAAACTCATGCATGGATTGTTCGTTGCTTTGATATGCCAAAAGAATTAGTCAAAGTGCATCGACTTGAATCTTACGTATGTTAGGTAACGGCATGAAGTGTGGCGGGAATAGTTATTACACGTGGAATCTATGGTCTCTAACGAGATAAAGATATTTCCTTAGTTGATTCGCAAATACACGAATATATTTTAGAATCTTTGGCCCGAGTATTTCTTATGTTTATTATTTGAAATTAATAAGGAAATTGTTTGAAAATATTTAAAATCCATGAGATGAATAAATTAATTTTGCTAAATATTTAATTTATGAGATAAGTTATTTGTTTATAAGATAAGTAAATTTATTTTACCAAATAGTATACATGAAACGAATTTTATACATGTAGAAATTAAAAAAAAAAAAAAAAAAAAAAAAAGCGCATTGCATAGGAGTCGCAGTCCATGGCTTCTCGAGCTGTGACTGGCGAGGAGCTCATCCGTGTGTATCCAGCCGAGCCAATCCGAGGCTAACACATGGCATTAATTTCAAAATAAAAAAAAGGAGAAATATGGCGCTGACATTAGCAACTTGGATTTTATGGTTATAGATACGCCTTTTTGTCGAGAGATAAATAACTACGTTTGAGGTTCCCCTGGATAGCCCACTGGTATTAGTGGGCCTAGTTCTACTCCGAGGTCCCCGGTTTCGAACCTCACCCCCTATGCCCTTCCCCCCTCCCCCTTTGCAGCCCCATGGGCGTGCGCCTGTAATCAAAAAAACCAAAAAAAAAAAAAAAAACTAAGTTTTAAGGCTTTAAAATTTGGTTTTCTCTGATGAAAATTTTAAAATTATTTTAGAAGTTTTTTAAATTATTATTTAGTATAATTTTTCAGGAAAAAATAAATTTTAAAAAGATTAAAAGAAAAAAATTTTCTAAAATAAATATTATTGGAAACCCACACTCTTGAAACTGGAAAAGATCACAGCGAAAAAGATCTTGAGGTATCAAGAAACCTTCTTTCAATTTCAAGTCTTCAAATCAGAATCGGGATTCATATTTCAAGTATGTATAAATTAAATATTTGATATTGAATTTCTTTTCCTTTATTTTTTTCATTCTACCTCTATGTTATATGTTTCATTCGATATTTTTTCGTTTATTATATTATGAACCTATTAGATTAAAATATAAATCTAATTAAATAATTTAATTAGATCAAAGTTTCAGGTTTAAAATTAACAATCTTAAATTAATTTTTCATTGCTTCCGCTTTAAGCAATTCAAAATAAAAATTTTGAAATACGTTTGCAACGGTTTGAAAAATAGTGTAACCTAACGACCATATCAAACGTACCACCTGTAGAATGAATGCTTACTCAGCTACATTTCTCTCATGCTCAATTTGTACTCCCTTTCCCTCATTAATTTCTACTATTGAATTGAATTCTAACCTGAGTTTCAAAGAGCATAATCTAGCCCATTTATTCTAAAACTGTATCATCTTTGCTCTTTGTCTCTCTCTGTGGGATTTGAACGCTTTAGTGGTCAAGGCAATGCACTGTACCTGTTCGATGAAATGCCTCAATGACGCGTTCCTTTTGAATCTTCTGCATTTTTGCTTACCTTGATGATCAACACAATTATTTGGTATCTGGGTCAATCATTTTGCCCCTAAATCTGATGTTTGAGTACAGGGTTATAATTAGTCTGGACAATGTTATACACGGGTAAAGTTCTGCTAAAAGCTCTTTTCTTTACTATGTAATACAAGGAATTCTTTGCTTATACAATGCCAAACCGATTAGGCATTGATCCATGGTGGAGAAGCAGTTGCTTCTTGTGCACCTTGATTAATGGCCAGATGAAGAGATCCAGTCTAACTCAAACCCGAACACTTGAGCTTGCGACTCTTCTCGTCTCTGCCTCTGTCACGAAAACTTTGTCCGAGTCTGGAACGCGAAATCTTGATGCCAGCTCCATACCTGTATCTGAGACTCTTGTCCAACATATCCTCCAAAAGAACTCATTGGATACCCAAAAAAAGATTGATTTCTTCAAATGGTGTTCTCATGTTCCTGGTTATAAACACTCTGCTTGTACCTACTCTCAGATTTTCCACGCGCTTTGTCGTGGTACTGATAAAAGTTACCTTCATGATTATGAAGTGCGTAACTTATTGGGTTTGATGAAGCAAGATGGTGTTGTTGTTGACTCGAGCACCTTCAAGCTTCTTCTTGATGCTTTCATCCAGTCTGGTCAGTTTGATTCAGCTCTCGATATCCTCGATGGAATGGAAGAATTAGGTGTTGGCTTGAACACCCACATGTACAACTCTGTTATTGTGGCTTTAGTTAGGAAAAAGCAGCTGACTTTAGCCTTGTCTATGTTTAACAAGCTGCTGGAGAACTCCAATGTAAATGGAGGAGGTGTTGTTGCTTGTGAACCCATTACCTGCAATGAATTGCTCGTCGGGCTTAGAAGAGTTGGTATGAAGGAAGAGTTTAAGAATGTCTTTTACAAGTTGAGAGAGAAGAAAGTTTCACTGGATACATGGGGTTATAATATATGTATTCATACTTTTGGGTGCTGGGGTGATCTGGAAACTTCTCTTCGTCTTTTCAAAGAGATGAGGGATGATGGGTCACCTTCATGTTCATCTAGTGCCCCGGATTTGTGCACTTATAATAGCCTTATCCAGGTGCTCTGCTTAGTTGGGAAAGTCAAGGATGCCCTCATTGTTTGGGAGGAGTTGAAGGGATCTGGTCACGAGCCGGATGCTTTCACCTACCGCATCATTATTCAGGGTTGCTGTAAATCATACAGAGTGGAAGATGCAACCAGAATATTTAACGAAATGCAACTAAATGGGTTCCAACCTGATACCATTGTGTACAACTCCTTGCTGGATGGATTTCTAAAGGCCAAAAGGCTCGCAGAAGCTTGCCAACTTTTTGAAAAAATGACTCAAGATGGCGTAAGGGCGACGTGTTGGACCTATAATATTCTGATTAATGGGCTAATTAAAAATGGAAGGGCAGTTGCAGGGTACACACTGTTTTGTGATTTGAAAAAGAAGGGGCAATTTGTAGATGGCGTTACATACAGCATCATCATTTTGCATCTATGTAAGGAGGGCCAGCTTGATGAAGCACTTCAGCTTGTGGAAGAGATGGAACCAAGGGGATTGGTTGTCGATTTGGTGACCATATCTTCGCTCCTGATTACGCTTTATAAGCTCGATCGTTGGGATTCCGTGCAGAGGCTCATGAAATATATAAGGGACGGAAACCTATTACCTAATGTTCTGAAGTGGAAATCTGATATGGAAGCTGCACTGAAACATCCTCAGAGCACAAGAGAAGATTTTACTCCCATGTTCCCGTCAAAAGGTGACTTTAGTGAGGTCATGGATATGGTGACCGGTATTCCAAGGTTAGAAAACCAAGTAGGCTTAGGTGCTGATGAACATTTAAATGCAGAGATAGAACCTGATGTGGATGAATGGTCATCATCTCCTCACATGGATCGTCTGGCAGATCATGTTGTTAGTCCCAACAATCGTCCATTTTGGTTGTTTTCTTTATCTAGAGGACGACGAATTCAGGGAAAAGGGATGAGCTCTTTTGATATTGATATGGTGAATACATATCTTTCTGTGTTTTTGGCGAAGAAAAACTTGAGTGTGGCCTGTAAGTTGTTTGAGATGTTCACTGACATGGGTGTTGATGCTGTTAGTTACACATACAACTCCATCACGAGCGCATTTGTGAAGAAAGGTTATTTCAGTGAGACATTGAGAATTCTGACTGAAATGGGTGAAAAGCTTTGTCCGGCTGATATAGCCACATACAACTTAATAATTCAAAGCTTGGGAAAGACAGGAAGAGCATATTTTGCTAGCTCTGTTTTGGATAAGCTTATAAAACAGGGCGGTTATCTTGACATTGTTATGTACAATACCCTTATTAATGCCCTTGGGAAGGCGGGAAAGGTTGATGAAGCTAAAACGTTATTTAAGCAGATGAAGAGTAGCGGGGTAAATCCCGACGTTGTCACTTTCAACACGCTGATTGAAGTTCATGCCAAAGCAGGTAGACTAAAAGATGCATACGAGTTCTTAAGAATGATGTTGGATGCAGGTTGTCCACCAAATCATGTTACTGATACAATATTGGATTTTCTCGGGAAGGAGATGGAGAAATCACAGTACCAGAAAGCGTCGATCAAGCCCTGTGACAAGGTTAACACGTCCTAGTGGGTTCTTGTTAGGTTTGGCTCGCTTGGGATCACGATGCACTTGGAATGTGAGTCCAGCAATGTTGCCAGATATAGCTGCATTAGGGGCTATATATGTTCGGGCATATATAGTCATGCATCTAGGCTGTGGATAGAAGTGAAGATTATGGAGATACATGTACACATGGGAAAGAAGTTCAAGGCTGTACACCCAAGGCGGAGCAAAACTAGGTGATGTGCGTTCTTCTTCGTTGTCTCCTGCTCGCTCGCTCGCTCTGGCATTGCTCTGCTCTCACTTCGCTCTGCTCTTCTTGCAAATCCTAAGTTTCAAACACAGGACAATGCTACAAGGTTTTTTTCGATAAATATCGGCAAAGCCGAAGGACAACACCGGACCTCGACAGAGCGAGCCCAAACACCTCAGAAGAGATGGGGAAACCAGGAAAGGACAAAAACAGGGGAGGGGCAAAAAGGAAACAAAGCAAAAAAACAGGAAAAAAACAGGAGGCAATAAAAAACCAGACAACCAGCGCAACACAAAAAAGGAAGACGAGGGGCAAAAAGAGAAAAGCAGGGACAAGGAGCAAAAACCAAAAACTGGAGGAGGAGACGCAGCAGAACAGGGGCAGAAAGCGGAGCCGGAGAGAGCAGGAAGAGGCGACCAAAAACACAAGACCTGAGAACAAGCGACACCAAAAGCTTAGCCCATTCCAGCAAGGAGCTCGACCAAGGTGAATGATGCTTATAAATTTGTGAACATGAGTAGAAAGACGATGAGTTTGGCTATTATTTTGGCGCCTGTGATTTAATCTTGTTTTGTGATTGTAGAACATTCCTCTTTTTTTTGAATAATTGAAATCAAAATCCATATACAGAATCAAAACAAAGAGTATAGTTGCTCTAAACACAAGTAGAAAGACGAGAAAAACTCAAAAGCTCTCAATGTTTTGGTCGTCGTCGCCATGCATATTCAATCAAAATCAACCATGGCATGAAACCCAGTTTAGAGCGAGGATCTAAACTTACAATACATATTCTTTGGTCTCAATCTTTTGTCGTGTTTAGAAAAACAACACGGAACATCTAAACAAATTAATCGTCCACGTAGTTTTTTGCGATAAAGAAGACAATAAAACAACATAAACACCTGCAATATATGCTATGATAGTTTCGAATGTTACATACAAGAAGCCAAGATCAACCAATAAAAGGTCAACAAGAGAAAAAATGACACTTCTGCTACAAGGATGTAACAAACAGCATTTACAGTCACTTCTTACAGCATCTAACATTTTGGTATTCACTCTATCTTAAGTGAAATTGCACAACAAATACTTCCCTTCACACCTGTAATTATGATGGCAATCATTCATCTAAACCGACCCGAGCATAATCTCCCTAGAATTATGCACTTCGATCCAAATCAGCAGCGACCTTGTCGATCAGAATGAATGAAATGTTTTCAGTCTTTGGTTTTTGAGAAATCAAATACTGGATTTCAGAAATGAACTTTTTTTATTTCTAATTCAGAGTTTCTATTCAAATCTTTTGGCAAATGAAAACAGAGATCAAAATCAATAAAAAGTCATTTCTAAAACTTGATTTCCTCTTGAAAAGCAAAAACCAAAAACAAAAAACGATACAAGAAAAGCTTTATTGATGAATTTGACAGTTTCACCGTTAGATCTGCAACCGACATAGCTAATGGCTGTTCTTTCCTTTGGCAGAGAAGAATCTGCTAAAACCGCGAGAATGCTTCTCTGGGGTTGGCGTAGAGGAGGTTGAGGATCCCGACTTGGTATGCCTGTGTCTTGGGTTCTTCAAACTCACTGGCGATGTCGGTGGGTTTGTTTCGGTATCTGATGTACTATATGGAGCATTGTAGAGGTCGATAGGTGACTCAGCACCTATTCTCTGTAAAGTGGAAGTTGCAGTGTCCATTTCAGTCTGATCTAGGTCTTGCACATTCGTTCCACTGATAGTCGGTTCGTCTTCCTCACCTTTCTGACTTCTCTCGCTGTAAGGCGGTTCTATAGACTCGGTTTGTGGGTGCAAGGCTTTCAACTGCTTGCCAAGTAGAAAGATGGTTTCTTGACATTCTGCTAACTTTTCTGCTGCTGCTGCCAACTCTTTCTTCTGTTGTATATGATTTAACAATAATACAACAATCAATAATAATAACCAAAGAATGTTTCTTTGTAAGAATTGGCTAAAAGGCGGTTGGGCTAGAGCAAGTTTTGATTTATGGGCCCTGTATCTTGGCAATGGAGGTATTCATGTTTGCTTAGACGCACTTTAAATAATTCATATTATATTGTAATACTAGCTAATAAGTAAGTCTTTTATATTATATATGTTACATATAAGTTTATAATGTATAATATAGGCCATTAATAGTGATATACAATAGAAACAAACTTATAGTATAACTAATATTTGAAAGGGCCCTTAACAAATTGAAATACCCAAGCAACTGTTGGGTTATTTGGGGTCTTGACTAGCTTTAGAAGAGTTATACGCAAAGTGGCCTTACCCCCCCAGTTTTTGCAGACTGACTGCCAAGAACTAAACCGTGATCTCAACATCCCAGCAGAGCAATCTTACCGATTGAACCAAGGCCCGCAAAACAAACAAAGGAATTCAAGTAGGGTGACAACAGGGGAAATAAGTTGGAGCAAACTCTCGATGATCATCGATAAGGTCTTGGTTTTGTAGTAATACACTGTCAAGGTTGAGACCCTATAGTTACAGATCCTATGCTCAATCTCCCACCGACCTCCCCTCCCCCCAAAAAATAGAAAAAAATATCTATTCTCAAAGGTTCTACGATGTCGCTACGACGTGAACGACGGAAAGCAAAACTTTGCGACCTCACTTGCGGATTTTACCTGTTTGGTATTGACATCTCCATCAGCAGCTGAAGATGAACACACAGCGCATCTCTCGCTCCTTCACATCACAGGAATGAACAAGTCAAGCACAGAAACAAAACGTAACGTATGATATTTGCACATTAGAGAAGTAGAAACAGTTCACAACTGCAGGTGTTTGGTACCACCTTATATGCATGCTCAATCCCAACCCGATGATTTTTATATAATCAGACAAGCATTGATGCAACAAAAAAAGAAGTGATTCAATGATCGTAGAAGATATGATATTTTCTCATATTTTACAAGACTATTTTAATAGGATAATCTCATAATCACTATTTTCGTTCATAGGATAATTTAGTTAATTTTATTTTAGAAAAGTAGCTTTCTTAGTTTTTTTATCAGAAGTAGCTTTCTTAGTTAATTTATTATTTATCTATTTAGTTATACAATAAGGATTAGTTTTTGCCTAAAAATACAGCTTTGTTATTCATTATTTTTAGTTTTGAAAAAATATTATTGCATTTAGTTCTTGGGAAGCAAATTTTGTAACATCAAGCATACCAACTCAAAAAAACTATATGCAAATGAAATGGTCGTTCAAGCAATAAGCTAACCTCTGCAATTGTTCCTCGAGATCTTTGCATCTGGAGAGAGCATCTAGATGATTGGTCTTTTCAGCTTGAAGCTCATTTTCCAGTGATTCAATGTTCTCTCGTTGAAGATTAACTTCGGCTTCCAGCTCCTCAGCTCGTCTTTCAAGTGTCTTGTACGATTCAGCCATGCATTTCAATTGGGTCTCTGTCAAGCCATTCATCTTCTGAGACGATGCCAATTGTGACTTAACTTCTGCGAGCTGCTCCTCAGTTTCTTGTAACCGAGATTTTGCTGTCTCTAGATCGTTAGTGCATTGAGCAAATTCCCTTTCCATGTTTGCTTTCTCCGCTTTCAACTGTTCAAACTCCTCCATAGAGGATTTGCAGGAATCGGGCTCAAAGCCTGGTATGATACTCGCTTCCTGGGGAACTTCAGGATTAGAAGACGAATCAGAAATGTGGCTGCAACCATTACGAAATCTTTCAACATGGGGTGTCTTGCTCTCGGGTAATGCAACCTTGTCTATGCAATCAGGACTATTAGCCTCTGCTTCAATACCTTTGTAGCCCCGGAAATTAAAGCTGAGTTCCATGGCTTTGGCCATTACGTTGGAGAGGGCCAAAACAAACTCATCAAGACATAGCTTATTGTTCAAAAACTTGTTGAAGGAGATAGAGAACTGCTCGATTTTATGGGTCAGTCCATCCTCATTGTCAGATGCACCATGAACCGTTGCGGTAGCTTCTCTCCCAAGTGACAAGACAAAGTTGTGAATCTGAGAAACGGAAGCTACCAACTCCGGACTTATTTTACTGATTTGTGGCTCGCCGTTTTCAGACAATGGAATTTCCTTATCCACAGCAACGTGAGAAGCAGCTGCACTTTCAGAGCAGTGTTTCTCCTCAAAATCGCAGTTGACAGTTTGTGAATTAAGCGTACTGTGTACCTCCTGGACAACATTTTTAATTTCCACAAGTATTTTCTCTATATCCGACTCATTGGATACAGATTGAAACACCTTAGATATTCTTGATTGCAGCTCCAGTACTGGCAGTGTTTCTGTTTCTGTTTCTGTTTCGGATTTAGGTGTTTCATTAGCCCCAGTATCAGAAGGCTTGGATGGTGATTCGAGATTCGGCTTCAATTCAGATGGGTTATTTTTACCAGAAGCATCAGAAACGAAACCATTTGCTTCAGGTTTTGTCTTGCCTGAGCTGTTTGTGACAGACCTAGGTCCATTGGACTCATTCGATAAACGGGCCAACTTCTCCATTTCAAGAAAGTCGTCCATAAGCTCCAAATGATTTCCATTTTCAGTTTTCGATCTATCCTTTCCTTTTTCCTTGATTTGGGATAACTCAGATATTAGTGCAGAAGCCCAAGACTCAGCACAACTTACTGTATCATCATTTCCATCTTCAGACATGGATGTCATGCTCGGAGGATTACTTGCATGTTGACTAGAAGAGCGTTCAGTGGGAGCTTGAATATCAGCTCTTTGGAAGCCCTTCTGTTGGTTAAAGGTCTGCAGTTGTGCCTCTAAGCTTTGAAGCTTACTGGCTGTCTTAGCACAAATACTCCGGGAGGTCTGCAGTTCGTTATTACGCTTAGCCAATGCTTCTTTCAGCATCTTTGTTTCTTCTTCCATAGACAATAAACGTTCTGTAAGAAATTCGTTCTCTTTTTGGAATTTGTGAACCGCATCAAGGGAATACTCAGGCACAGCAGCAACATGGGGGCTCGAGGAAAGTTGAGGGCTAGCAGGCCTGGGAGAAGACCTCTGGAATCGAGTTTCTCCGTGATCTTTACCGAAACTTTCCACTTCTAGCTTCATTTGAGCAAGTGCCGCTGGACCAGGCAACTTCTTCCGTACAAGACCACGTAATCTTTGGCACTCCGCTTCTAGCTTGGCTATTTTCTTGACGCTCTCCACCTGCTGCCTGTTGGCTACTTCCGCAGTCTTCACACTCATGTTCTTTTCCTCATTACGAATTTCTAACTCCTTTGAAACAATATGGAGTTCATATTTCAGCGAATTTATTTCTCTCTCGCATGATTCAATATTGCTTTTGAAGAGTTCAATCTCTGCCTCGGCTCGTGATTTTTCTTCATTGATCTTGATAAGCATGCTCGAGCGCTCCTGCAATGATCTAGAAAGTGCAGCATTTTCAGCAGCAGCTCTCAAGAGTTCTTGGTCCAAGTCAGTAATCTTTGATTCAAGCTCATGCTTAATTTTATCATATTGTCTGTTCTTTGTGAGTACAAGTTCTTGTAGCTTCTGTTCATGGTCTTCCGTCAAATTCCGTATCTGCCGCATGCATTCTTTTAGAGCACCATCTAGATGTGCTGCCCGGTCTTCTACAGCAAGCTTTGCAAGAGTGACAGATTCTAGATGATTTTTCAAAGCCAGAGCTTCGGCCTCAGCCTTTTCCCAACCTGCAGTGAAGCATGAACATTAAACAGAAAATTTCAACAAAACCCCAGAATGAAGGGACATTTGATCCGGATCATATATATTAGAACATATGATGGATCTGGCCAAAAAGAAAAAAAAAAAAGAACTTATGCTGGCAAAAAAAGGAGAAAAGAGGAGATCTATAATTAGTATGTTCGATGATAATTTAAATTTCTTGCAATTTTTATATTTTATCATTTTTAATTAGGTTAGAATTTTATTTGGACTAGAATTCAGTTTTATTTGATATTTATCATATTAGTTTTAGATTATTTTGTTATTATCAATTTAAGAGTTTCTTTTCTATTATGATTCTAGTTATCTCTACAAATTTTGATATAACTAGAGACTAATGGCAGACAATTAGACTATTTTGAATGGATTTAATAATTTCTATTTTTTAAGTAAAAGGTTGCCTAGTTAAGCATAGAGTTGTTTACCACTAACCTAGACATAGGGATGCCTAAGAAATCCCTCAATTAAACACAAGGATGCTTAATCTCTATCAACTTAAACATACAAAATTAATCGCATCATACCCGAGACTGCTTCTTCAGCTACTTTTGCATGCTGCTTGACAAGCTCCTCCTTGTTGGTCAACTCTGAATGAGCAGAAGTTAATTTTTCATTCAATTCATTGTTTTCTTCTTGCAGTGTTTTAACTTGATCTTCATATGTCTCCACTTGGTCCTCGTACGTCTTCGCTTGCTCCTCATACGCCTTCGCTTGCTCCTCATATGCCTTCACTTGTTCCTCAAGTCCACTCAAATGTGTATATGATTCAACAGAAATTTGCACATATTTTGTTTTTTTGTGATTATCCTGTGACAGAATATACCAAACCGCGATATATATTACAAGAAGATTCATGTAGCATAATTTTTATTAGTTAGTTAACGTAATTCTAATATTCATATATTAATTCAATTAACCGACCTTATTATCACCCTGAGATCCAGCAGAAGGCAAAGCAGCACCAGCTGAATCAAGGGTAGCAATAGCCTTCTCAGCGGTTGACTTGTCAGATGACTTCTTCTTCCAGGGCCAACTCCGACGGTCCATCTTAACCTTTATTTGGGCGTCATGAAAAAAAAAAAGGTCACTAATAAGGGAGATGGAAATATTAATGACATATTAATCTCAGGAATAATTGCATAATTTTGATCCACAACAGCATTAAGTACATGTACCAGTTACACAGAAGATCATCTGCATACTTAAGAACAAACCCATTCAAAATATCATGCCAGGATCTCAACAAATCATAATCTCAAGTATTTAAGTATTTGGTGGGGGCTCTTGTACCGTGCACAGAATGCATCAAAAAAAAGACTTAATTTCCTAACAATCCCAGACACCCCACCTTCAACACTAAAAGAAGAAAGAGGACAGAAGCATCCCACCTTGCAAACTCGGCCTAACTTTGTATGCAGTAAATGATGCCAGAAACAATATATGTCAGAATTTTGCCACAAAATTCAGCCAACACCTGATAGTATTCCCTTAAGATCGTTAAAAGAAAAGGGGAAAGATGGAATGCATCAGATGTAGCTATATCAATTAAAGTGGGTTGAGACCATGTGCATTTAAAAACTAAGAATCATTAATAAGATTGAGCTGGCAGCAAGGTGTCACTCAGAAGTCAAATTTACTACTCCCAATATAATCATTTCCAGGTCATCTTGATTTATCAGTGTAGAAAATGGTAAAAAGCAAGAATATAGATGTCGATAAGGACCCCAAAAAACACTTACTTCCCTTCTGCAGGAATTCTACAAAAGATTATGTTCTGTAGTCAGAAAGATCTGATGACACTTAGCTGGTAAGTCTAATCATAGACTCAGTACATCGAAACCAAACAAGAACACAAGCCTGTCGGACCATCCAAAGGCCAATTTCATACAGAAACACAAGAATTTACACTCTAAATTAAACTTTAATGATCATCTAATTTAGAGAGCATTAATGTTGCTAATCATAAGGTCACTCAACAAGAGAAGTCACACCCAACTCATAATGTTACATAAACTAAAAGGGAAGTAGCATCCTCTCACACAAACAGAAAAGAAAAAAAGCAAAAGTGGGAAAGAAAAGATAGAGGTAATGATCCAGAGGAAAAATGCAAGAAGGAAGGTATCTGCCTTTTCAATGTGAGTACAACTCAACGAAATGAGAAACCCACAACTCAGTGTGCCAGTGACAATGCACCGTTGGAAATCTCAAGTAACCAAAAGCAGAAATCTTTAGCTAAATGTTGACCCTTTTCTGCCTTTCCTGTGTAATGGCAAAATAATCAGCTACAAACTGTAAGTGTTTTCTGCCTAAGAAACATCTATAAATACGATTCAACTAAGAAACAAATGCCAGCCTAGGATGCTTTTCAATGTGGTGAAAAAAGATAAGTAAAAGACAATGTTATTCCCCCAAAGTACGCCTCCACTTCTCTTTTTTCACTATTCTAAACTGTAAAGACACACTTACTACCATTATAAAATTTCATTGCCCCTTAGGCCCCGCAATGGAGTTGGGAAAGTAACGTTTCATCCTAAAATCATATGACACTAATTGAAGTTATCCACTTGATTTATATGTTAATCTTTTCTTTTTTTACAACTCCAATATAGAATATTTTAATTATTATCAACAACCATATACTACAGATGGGTCAGTCAAAAGGAACAGAACCAATTTATTATCAGGAACAAAGACGACAAAAGCATCGAAGTGAACAGAGAGAGATTAAAATAGTTCAATATATTCCATATATTTTTACCTCGGGTTCCTCCGCAAATCAAACAGATAATTACCCACACCATAACATTTAATATATTCAAACGTAGGAGATGCTGGTTGGTAAGCAATGGTAAAACCAATGCTTAAGATCCAAATTAGAAAGGAAAAAGGAGAAGTAAACAAATCTGGCTGTTGAACTGCGTGCATTCGCATTGAAGGATTGTGGTCAGAATTGTAAATTTACAGCCTCTGCAACGCTCGCTTACCCATAAAGTGCAACAAATTTAGGCTAGTGGTATTGTGGGAGTTGTTATTGTGATTGCAAAAAGACAGTTATTGTTAAAATAATGATATAATTTATAAACAGTGAGAAATATAAAATTGTCTTTAAATTATGGTCTTGCTTCGATTAAAATAATTTTGCCTCAATAATAACATTATTTGTATTTTTTATTAATATTAGAGCAATAAAAAAGAGTTTTAAATTCTTGTTATGCAAAAATTACTTCGAAATCAACAAACATTGTTCAGCATTGACATTAATCCAAATTTAAGATTATTTACTTTTTATTAACTCAAAATTTGTAAAAATAATAAAAAGGAACGTGATCTTTTTGTTTTATTTTTATGGTAACTCAGTTGCATATATATTAATAGTGAGGTACCAGTGAAATCCAATGTTAGAAATTTGAAAAGACAAAATTACCCATGACAAAAATGACTTCACATTGAACCTGATCGTTTGGAGAAGACAACGGATGGGGCTTTTTAAATAGATTAAAAATGCTATCATTTTGTTAGAAAATGCTTCAAATCGATGCATTTTGCTCTCCTTAAGAACACAAGAACAATCCTCGTGCCAAACTTCAGTGTCAGGTTCAATACAACTTCATTTTTGTTGTGAACAATTTTGTCTTTTCATATTTTCAACATGAGGTTTCACTAGAAAGAGTAGCTAATTATCAGTACATACAAAATCTAAGGTACTAAATAAATAAACCGAGAAGGTAAGAGTACTTTTACTATTTCCATAAACTTCAACTATTAAAAAGTAAATAACTCTAAATTTATTCACTAAATTCCTTACATTTCCAAAAAATCAAAAGCTGATAGTTTCACAAATAAGAAAAGATCTAATCGCAAAGGAAACTGATTCAATAAACTGATGTGCAAAACTAGAAGGAAATCTATAGAAGAACAAACAATCACCAGATACAATTGGAGAAAAAAAACCTAAAATTGAGACTTAGTAGAAACAAAACAACAAAAATGTAAATTCGTGAACAGATTTTATAATTTACTTCCTTTTTTCTGAGAACTTCAACAAAAGCACGCAGTATCCATAGGAAATCCGACCTAAAATTCCATAAATTCTTCCAATTAAGGAAAATTTCAGCAGAATCTGTTCAATTTCGAAATCTTTAGCCACAATTACCGCTCACATTTATCAAATCAAGCAAACAAAAAACCTAAACCGACTGAAAATAGCAACAACAATCACAGATTTTACTTCCAAAATCCAGCAAATCACAAGAACAAAACCTCTATTTTCTGCACTAAACCTAACTGAAATCAAAGAAATCTAAAACAAAATCAAATCAAACTCACCGGAGAGCAAAAACCAGAGGATTCAGTAACTGAGTGATAATAGAAAGAAGCTGAGAGATCAAATGGAAAGATCTGAGCTTCGGAGTTCTGAAATACAGCTAATCAGAAGAATCTTCTAGAATGAGGTGGTGCCGGAGTGGCGGTGGTGGTGGCGATAATGGCGCTTGCGGTGGTGGTGGTGGAGAGAGAGAGAGAGAGTGGGGAGTAGGTGTCACTTAAAAGGCAGGACGTTGGAGGGGGAAAGGGCTCCAAAAATACAGCCTCTCTTATTTATTTAATTTTAAATTTAAAAATATTTATTTATGTAATAAATTTACACCGTATATGTTTAAGATATTTGTTATTATTGTAAAAAAAAAAAAAAAAAAAGATATTTGTTATTATTGTGATAAAAATTAATATTATTTAAATTATAATATGATTTGATTTGTATTAAATAATAATAAGTTTATAAAAATTGATCTGATGATAATATTTTTATCACATTAATAATATTAATTCAATTTTAATTTATAATTATGTTAAAAGTATTATTATTTTTGAGATAATAATATTAATGCCTCATTTGGTCAACATATGAATAGAATTCCTGTAGAAAGTTATATTACTCGATAATTTAATTTTTTTGTCGTTTTGCCAAATTATTATCGATCAAACAAGAGCCAAAAATTGTACTTTTGACTAATTTCTCTTCTTGCATACTAAACGAGGCTAAATTACCATCCAAGTTATATTATCATTTTAAAAATCATATTTATTACTTTTAATAATAATACTTATACTAAATTACATTTAAAAATTTTAATTATAACAATATATTCATAAGCTAAAATTAATATTAAACTCATGTCTATTATTTTAGCAAAATACTATGTCAATGTCATTGCAAAAATATTGTACCAAAAATTCATCCTCAAAAAACCTAAAATTAGCATGTTATAATAAATATATATATAAATGCTTTTATAGCAAAATTGTGTTATTATAATTTAAAATAAAAATGTATAAAGTCAATATAAATTAAATTTATGCAACATCTACAAAAATAATCGAAAATAGTGCAAATTATATATTATTATTTTGAACTTTATTGTATTCGTATTTTAATTTGCCAATTTTATAAAATAATACTTTAACCTAAAAGTTTATATTTAATAAAATAGTCAAAATGAGTACATAATATGGTCAAAAACATGTCATTTTTATTGGTAAAGCTACCATCCCTCTTTATTTTAGTTGTTCCACACATGAAGTGTAATGCTATGAAAAATGGGTAGGCCCAGGCTCGGCCCTCCAGTGGCTAGTGCCCGTTTGGGCACAACAACAACAATCTTAGTGCCTCAAAGGCTCCCGCTTACACAGGGTCATGGGGGGAAGGATGTAGACAACCTTACTCCATCACGATGAGACCTTGACGAGAGGCTATTTCCAAGAACATTTAGGCACTATAACTTATTTTATAATTATATTTTTTATTTATATTGTTATAATTATATTTTTTAATAAGTTATAATATATTTTATTTTATAAACTATATTTATAATTTTATAAAATATTATTATAATTGTATTTTAGATATATATATATATATATATAAAACAAAGGGTCGGGCGCCCTGTGGCCACTTCTAGCAATAACATTGCTAATGAAAGAGAGTTATACGAAAGACTAATTTTATCTCCTCCTACACTACTATTTGAATTATTTTATTAAAAAGGTATATTTTTAGATTAAAATGTCATTTCACATAGTTTTTAAACTAAAAATAGGGTAGTATTATTGCCATGTCAAAATTATTAATTTTCAGAGCAAAATTATTATTTACAAGATAATTTTATAGCTCTCTATTTTTTAAATTACATCATTATTCAAACAATAAATTTTTGACCATAATAATAATAATAACTCTCAAAAACTAAATAACTAAATTTTATGATACTAATATTTATTTAATTTACCCTAATAAATAAATAATTTTTGGGTTAAAATTTTAAAAAATGGGCTAACGGAGAAAAAAGCGGTGAAATTTAAAAGGGTAAATTACATAATACTACCCTAATATTTAGTATATTAATTTTTTAATTCACAAATTTTATTAAATAACTTTTTAATACAAAAAATTACATCTACTTAAATAAAAAATCTAAATAGTAATGTATAAGGGTACAAAAGAGGCTCCACTTTTATTCTTTTATATCGTTGTTTGAATTATTTTATTAAAAATATATTACTTTTTAACTTAAAAAATTATTTTATAAAATTTGTGAACCGAAAAATAATTCACTAAATTTAGAGTATTAATATAAAATTTACCAAATTTAAAAACTAAGAACTTGCATTAAATTAGAATAAAAGGTTGAAAAGACGAGAAAGCCCTTGGGAAAAGGATAAAAAGACGGGAAAGTCCAGAGACGCGTGGGGTAGAAGCAAAAGGCACAGAGCGAGTAACCAATAAGAAAACGACTTTAAAACACCGTCATGCCAGCTCATCCTGTTTCGTAACTTGCGGCTCCCCTAAAATCTCCACCGTCCATCTTACTACCCCTATATCTACGGCTAGCATAATTAGTGAGGTTTTTTTATTGCTGTCTACAATAAATATTAGAGTTATTTATATTTTATTATTCTGATTTTTTTGGTAATTATAAAAAGAATCCTGATATTTTAGAATTATTAAAAAAAACTCTGAGGTATTATCGTATTAATAAAAAGGACCATTTTTCTGCGATCTGGCGTCATTTTCTGTCACCGGAGCTGATGTGGCAAGGCTAATTTAAAATTTGTTACAGTGAACTTATCATACTACCCATCAACCAAAAAATTAAATAAACCCCCACCCCCACATCCCAGCCCCAACGATAAGCTCCCCAAAACACTGACATGGCTGGAGAAGGTCTTTTTTATTAATACGATAAAAATTTAGGGTTCTTTTTAATAATTTTAAAATATCAAAGTCATTTTTATAATTATCAAAAATAACAGGGTAATATTATTACAAATTGTAATGAATAATAGCTCAAATTAGGGAAATTATCACTTAAATATTTTAAAATTTGAATCTTTTTTAATTTATTTATTAGGGCACTCTAAGATTTGAATATTTTATTATTTAAATACTTTATGACAAAATTTGATAAATTTTGTAAGAATTTGATGTAGACTACATAAATATGATAACATATATAAGCTAGTGGCAATATTTCATCCAAAACTTAACGTGTTGTGATAAAATATTCACCGAATTCTTATGTAGACTACCTAAAAATTACTATAATTATGTGTAATTTTACATCTTTGGGCAAAAAATTATCATATTCCGATAAAAATGCTCATATATTGTTGAAATCATATCCAATTTTAGTATTTTCTAACAAAAATCTATTAAATTTTTGACAAAAGGGTATCTAATTGATAAAATTTTAAAACTTCAGGGTATTTAAGTGATAAAATATTTAAAATTCATGGTACCTCATTCATTGTATATATTAAAGTGTCATGATACTTAAGTAATAAATGCTTAAATCTCAGGATATATAAGTGATAATTTTTCTTAAAATTAATTTTCATACCCTTTTTTTTTTTTTATATTGATGTTTCTATTTTAGCAATAACATTACCAAAATCTATTATTAGAATCAGGATTTTTTCTAAAATCATTACGGGCTTTCAAAATCAATATTCACATAGGGAGCCTTTCGGAAACAATTCTTCCACAATGTAGTGTTCTATAGTGATAAAAATGTGTATATCTTACTCTTTTCAGACCCTTGCCTTGGTGGGAACGTCTTTGAAGATGGATAAGTGTGACGTCAGATCTGGATGAAGGTAAATCCGACCTAAACCCGGTCAGTGTCATCCCTAATGACGTGAGATAATTTGAGTATTTTATGTACTTATCAAAACCTCGTATTTTGAGATAGATAGTCTAACGATTACATCAAATTACAACGATTCTATTAATCCGTTCTATTGAACGCCTCGTATTATGCAAACATGACGTATCCACCAACCCTATCGATTTCTCATGGGATAATTGAAGTATTTATATTTTATAGTTTTCAATTAAAAAAGATTCATTAATCAAATTTTTTTTATGAAAATATAATTTATTAATTTGCTGTCCTACCTAATCAAAATAGAAAACATACTTCTCTCTCTTTTTTTTTGTTTTTTAAATTTACCAATTTATTATTTACAAAAGATTCCTTCTGTATTGGAATGAACTCTGTTCAAATTTATTCCCAATATAAGGTACATGCACTTAGTTCAACACAAATATAAATTATGAGCATAGTGATGTAAGACGAGTAATTAATGAGTTTATAAACAATTGGACCATCAAAAATTTAAATGATCGGGTTAAAATTAGTATTGATCCGCAGTTGTAACTTTCAATAAGAGTAATCTTTAACCTGTAAAGTGTTGTTGAGTCCATAAGATATAAAAATGAAGCTCTCGAACTAAACTATTCAACGTAGGAACCCTCTTATTTTTCCCAAATGCGGCCTCTACCTGTGCTTGTCTACCACTTTTGTGTTTTGATGCTCATTCTACTTTTCAATAAAGAAGACAAACCGTTGAAATTTCTCTTCAATCTTGGTAGATTTTGATTTCTTTATCAATTTTCACAGATCGTGATTGCGTTTACTCTACATCACATAGTATTCGCGTTTGGTAATACCCACAAATACATTTACATTTAAACATAAAACATATGATTGATTGCAACGAGATGAAAGTCAGAACTAATATGATAGCTAATTCGTTTGCCAAGCTGGGTCATCATGCATGTCTTCAACTTCTCGGCTCCCTAGCTTAGAGCTATGCTCTCCAATAGTTTGACGGATGCATCAGAAACCCTTCTAATACACCTTTTCTTCAACAACATCTAGTGCCATAAAGAGTCCCTTGCTAAGGCAGGGTTTGGAGAAAATAAAATTACGCAGCCTTATCTTTAAAGGGTGTTTCCAGGTAGAAAGATTGTTTCCACCTGAGCCTAATATGCCTTTTCTTTTTTTCCGATAATTAGCGACATAGTTGCGATACATAGCAGGAAACTCGAACAAACGAGCCCTAAGTCAACCCATATAAGGACAGGGATCAAACAACAAAAAACAAAATAAATAGGAAAACAAACAAAAAAGGCAAACACAATGAGCCATAAACACCACCGGGAACGACCCAGACACAGGCCAAACCAAAAGACAAAAATATCGAGCAGTCAAGCCCCTAATCTATCGGAACAAAGCACTTAGCATAAGCAGATCATAACCGTCAAAACCCAGCCTTACTATTTTCCCCGTCTCGAACATGCGCTCCACAACAAAGATCTTACCAGCATCTTTAACACAATCGCCTTTTTTCACCAAATTCCTCTTTTTTTGTTTGCCAGAGACCTTCGCCGGTCTCTTCGCACTATTTTCTGGTAACATGTCCTTAAGAAAACCTTGTAACTCCTGTTTAGCTTGCTCTTTTATCTGGTATAAAAACAAATTTTGAAATTAAACAAGTGGGGGGATAAAAACAAGTGGGATCATATGATTGGAGAAGAGAGCAAGACAACCTTTGATTTAAATGTATAAAAGAAATTAGGTATTGTTTTCCATAGGGGAGGAGTGGGACACAAAAATGACATAAAAAATAATAATAAATAAGGTAGAAAAGAACCTCAAAGCTCTCAAATTTTTTATGCTAATTTTGTTATTCTGTCTCCATCTCCTCTTAATAAGACAATTCACTTCTTCATATGGACATCCAACCTTTTGTCCTTCCCATACATACATACATATATAATATAAAGTGTTAGAGTATAAAATCATTAAGTCTAAGCTTCCGGAAAAGTTGGTTCCTTGGCATGATACCAGAGCCTTATTGATCAAGAGGTCACAAGTTCGAAATCCGACAACTCCCACTTTCAATACAAACATAAGCACAAGGTATGAAGTGAGACTGTGCAAAATTCATGCCTTAAGCCTAATGGGCATTTGCATTAGGGAACATGTTAGAGTATAAAACCATTCCTAGGGCTTCACCATCAGCTTAAACTTTTAGGAAAGTTGGCTCGTTGACATAAAGAATTGGGAATGGCATCGTTTGTTAAATGAGGTATGTGGTTGGAAATGAACTCAAGAAGAGCAAGCACTCGAGCTAAGTATCAGGGGTTGTTGAAGACCGGATATTCGAGATTGAGGCAAGTACTTAAGACTAGGGGTGGTCCCAAGATTATAGCAATTCAAAGTAAGTTTTGATTAATGAAGTCTTTTAGGTACAAGATGTGTTGAAGTTCATTCGAGCACAAAGAATCCATTTTGTATGATAGTATCAGCTAATACATGTATCTTTTATATGTTATATGTACTATATATTTATACTGTGTATACATAAGATTTATTTCTCTAATTATGAATTATGATACAGGATAGACTCATACTTCTAATATAAATAATTTTCAGCCCCAACCAACTACTCAAGTTGCTTTGGTCAGGTTTGATTGGGTAGATTGATTTCAAGCTCGAGCCATCTTATTTTTTGGTCAATTAGATTGTGTTATTTCTAGCTTCGGGTTACCTAGGTTGGGTGAAATTTAGGTTGGACTGAGTCGGGTTGGGTCATATGCAGTTTGAGTCATCTCTAGGTTCCGAGTTCATTAGATTGGATAACTTAAGGTCTTGGAACTTAGTTGGGCCCTATTCAAGTCAGGCAATAGTCAGTTAGGCTCATTCCAAGTATGAGTTATCTCAGATTTTAGGTCTATCATATCAAGTTAGTTCATTTCCAAATTTGAGAGAGATAGAGTCTGGCTAATTCAAGTTGAGTCATTTTGAGTTTCAAGTAAAATCTAAATTGGGTCAGGTGTTTTAATTTTAAGTCATTTTAAATTTGTAGTTAATTGAGTTGGATCATTTTGGGTCCTAGATCAATAGAGTTAACCTGCAATTGCGATTCCTTCTTCGATCCCAAAGAATTAGAATATATAATTTTCAATGAAAATCCTATTGACCAGTAAAATTGTAATTCCAATCTTAGTCAGTGAACTGAACAACAAAATTGAAATTTCAGGCTCTAATTTCATGTTTCAAACAAGACCTAAATAGAAAAGGGAGTTGTTATTGATAAAGTAAAAATTGTTATTGTCATAACAATGATGTGCTTTACACACAACAAGAGCCATAAAATTTCCTTAGAAACTATAAGCTTGATCTAATAATAACTATTTTACCCTGACAATAATAGGGGTGTAAAAGAGTCGAGTCGAGTTGAGCCAGGCATCCCCTTGTCCGAACTCGATCTTGATAAGGTTCATTGAGCTCGAGTTCAAGCCGAACTCTCACCAAGCTTTTCCAACCCTTGTTTGAGCTCGGTTCGATAAGATTTTAGTGTGTTCGAAGCTCGACCTTGCCCGGCTTGTTAGGCTTATCGAGCAGAGTCGAGCTAATTATTGAGCCCAATCGAGCCTAAAATTGAGCTGAGCATACTATCGAATCGTGCTTGTTATCGAATCGAGCTTTTTAACTTACTATTGAACCGCTTTCAAACCAGTATCAACTATTAACGAGTTCTTGATGAGCTTTTGACGAGCTTTTATTGAGCTTTTATCAAGCTGTTCGCAAACATTGACAAGCCAAACACTCCTTTGTTCGAACTCAATTCTTTAAGCTTATCGACCAGCTTGAACTCAGCTCGATAAGTTATCGAACCCTTATAATAAACACAAACAAACTCTAATCAATTTCGCACACAAATAGTTTATTAAACATTCAATTCGTTTATACCCCTAGACAATAATAACATTACGTATTCAAAATTATACAAAAGCTAGAATTTTGTTCATCATGGTATGGCCCTTACAATGATTCAACGACAAAAAGGGCAGTCAAATTACGTTAAGTATAATAAATGCAATGTTGGTGAACACAGCTAGGATACTTGGAGAAAACGAGGACTTGTGTGTAGCATAAAGTTCTATGGTTCGTAATAATAATGCCTAGCCGATCCATAACATGTGCATCTTTAATCATGTTATAGTATGGGCATTATTCAACATGCTAATTTTTCGAATTCTCGTTAACGATATATGAAAACCTTAAATAAGTAGACTGTTAACTGTATAAGTATCTAATGTGTAGATACAAAAGACGTTCAATCATCTTAAATAGGTGTTAGCTATACGTACTTGTTAGAAAGGCCTTGATCAACTAAGGAACATGTTTGTGCAGTGAAAATAATGAGAGCAGAATTTTGATAATATATAAGTTTTGTGTCACTGAACATGTATGCTCTTACTGTCTATTGAATAATGTAATTTTCTAGGTGGTTGAGTGTGATATGTCAAATTTTTTTATTCTGATAAGTGAAAGTGGAATGTTTACTCGAGCATAATTATGGATATGAAAGTATTAAAGCCACAAAATAGCTGAGGGATAAAGAAACGTACTATTGAGATGCTTAACTTTGTAAAATGATATGCGAAAATGTTACCTTTGCCTATAAATGTCTAAAACTGTAATATTATTAAACAATTGGATTTTATTGAAATAAAAAGTTCTCTCTTCATGAGCACGAAGCACGAGTAGATAATTATGTGTGGATGAAGCAACTATTGTTTCGATTAAAGACGCCAAATAAACCATATCTCAAAAAGTTCAGCATAATTGAAATAATGAACGTCCATGAGAAAATGTCATGAATGCAGTATATACTATGGCCTTATTTAGTTGTCATAAAAAATAAATTCTTATAGAAATTTGTGTTTCGCTGAAACTCAATTTATGTGTTATTTTTTTAGGAAATAGGTAAAAAGTTTCGATTAGAATTTTCTTAAGTAGGCTAGTTAAAAACAGAGGAATTAGAACTATATAAGTTAATTTCTACATTTTAAAAAAAATTAAAAATTGAGAAATAATTTTTACTTTAACTATTTTGCTTACTTTCTGCTAACCAATCAAAAGATCAAATGACCCCTTCATATAAATTCGTACGTTTTGGGTTTACTTCTTGACAGCCAAATACAACAAGAACAATAGTCTCAGTGCCTGAAGGGCTCCCGTGTAAGCAGGTTCTGCGCGGTAGGATGTACGCTGCCTTACTCCTTCAAAGCAGAACTCTAAAAAAAGACTGTTTCCAAGTACCCATAATCTGAAAGGTACGAAAAGCCTGAATTCTTGACAACCAAATAAGGGCCGGTTTGGGATTGTTGTGAAATAACTACTTATTTTAAAAGCACTTTCTGTAAAAGCAATTATTTGAAAAGTGATGTTTTGTAGAAACAGTTTGTGTTTGGCTCGACCAGTCAAAAGTGCTTATTTTATTATTGTTAGTGTTTGGCCAGTGTTTAAGAAAAGCGCTTTTTTGGCCAAATTACCGAAAACGACTAAATTGGTTGGGTAGAACTTTAGGGTTTTGAAAGATAATAAGATATGATGGAATTTTAACGTTTGAGTAGGGGTATTTTTATCCTAAAAATTTTAAGTTTTTGATTCTTCTTCTGCTTATAATCAAAAATACCAATTTCTGCTTATGTTTATAAGTAAAAAAACAACTTCAACTTTTAATAAAAAATGCTTTTTGATGTTTGCCAAACACTCTTCAAATTTCAAAAAAGTACTTTTTCTAAAAAAATTACTTATTTTTCTAGAATAAGTAATTTCAAATAGACTCTTAACCCTTAAAATGGAGGTACCACTGACATCTAAAGATGGTGTTAGGGGTAGGCTTTTTCTGGAAACACTTGATTATGCCTCGCCCTATGTCATTCAAACAATACTTATTTCAAATTTTATTCCTTTTAAGTGTTTAACAAAGGGTAATATTATTAACATAATAAAAATATTAATTTTAAAGTAACCAAATAAGAATTTATAAATATTTTTCTTTAGAATTTATATAATTATTCTAAAAATAAATTTTTTGTCATAATAATAATAATAATATAAAAAATAAGGGCTTTTTACTTAAACCCTCCTACATTTTAGTGTGATTTTAGAAAATTATCTAACTTTTCTAATTTTTTAAAGTTACATCTAAATTTTTCAAAATAGTTTTAGTGTCACATCTAATGCACCATTAACTTTTCGTTAAAATAAATATAAAATTACTAAATTATCCTTAATAAAACTTATTTTTTATCTATGAATTATAAATAATTTTACGAATAAAAAATACTTCTAAATTATTTTGGAGGCAAAAGCCTATAACAATGTACCAAAGCCTTAAAAATTCTACAAATTCAGAGATGACGGTAATTTCATCATTTACAAAATACAATACTCAATGTAATTTAAATAAATTAAGTTAAACTGGGTATTCCGATGCCTTTATATCCCAAAATGTGACATTTTATTTAACAAAAAGCTAACAGTGTCAGTAATAGATATGATATTAAAAACTTTTTAAAAAATTTAGGTATGACTTTAAAAAATAAAAAAAATTAGCTGATTTTCTAAAACTGTATCTAAAGACTAAAATAAAAGTGATTTTCAGTAAAAAAATTCAAAAAAAAATATTTTTTAGGCTCCACGGACATAGTAATTTCATCATTTACAAAATACAATACTCAATGTAATTTAAATAAATTAAGTTAAACTTGGTATTCCGATGCCTTTATATCCCAAAATGTGACATTTTATTTAACAAAAAGCTAACAGTGTCAGTAATAGATATGATATTAAAAACTTTTTGAAAAATTTAGGTATGACTTTAAAAAATTAAAAAAATTAGCTGATTTTCTAAAATTGTATCTAAAGACTAAAATAAAAGTGATTTTCAGTAAAAAAATTCAAAAAAAAATATTTTTTAGGCTCCACGGACATAGAAAATTTTAAAAGTATTATTTACTTGAAAGGTGCCTGTACTTTGTTAATTTTATCAATTTTGTGCTTATACTTTTAATTGTATCAATTTATTCTCTCTACTATCCTTATTGTGTTAATTTAGTCCTTATTATCAAATTGAAGTTAAATTAATTATATACTTTTAGGGCACAATCGTGTTAGATACAAATAATCTACTATAAATCTATCTATTGACTCAATTTACCCAGTTCATTGGCAAACCACTAAAAATTTAATTAATAACTTAATATAAAATTACACAAAGGACCAAATTAAAATAATATAAATAATAAATAGACTAAATTAATATAATCTAAAATAAAAAGACTAAATTAATATAATAAATAAATTATAACAATTTTTTGCGTAAATAATTCATTTAAAAATGAAGGCAAATAGTATACAAGTGTATGATGGAAGCCCAGGGGGTCAGCTTCTATCTTTTCCCAGTCAGCTACGACGTACATTCCTATGACCTTTTCCTTTTTTATATATTAGTATTATCCCGTATAATATATAGAGAGTATTTATATTTTTAAATATAATTTATATGTAAGCATATTGGAGTTTTTTTTAAATTTTATACAAGATATAACATTATATACTTTGTAAAATTATGCAGTAAATATATTGAATTTCATGTTTTTTTTTTTTCTTTTCTATAGCCTCAAATATTAGATGACACTCTCTTAGAATTATTTATATTGGAGTTTAGAGGTTTTTGGTAACACCCCTTTAGAATTACTTAGATTAGGGTTTAGAGGTTTTGGGAGTGGGGAAACTTAGCAATAATATATAGAAGATACACATAATTTATAATTTGTAATTTATTTTCATCTTGAAATATATTTTTGTTAGGATATTATTACCTCAAAATTAGATATTAGTAAGATTTGGATGATATTTGATTTAATTGAGATTTGGGTGATGGGGAGAGATTGAAATGTTTGATTGAGAATTATTTTCATCGAGAGTTATACGATGATTGATAGTTGATGAGAATTTTTATAACTTTCTCTTTTCAAAGTCACGTTAGGGAGGATTGGTGTTCGTCATGTAGAAGCTACATTACGGAAGGATTGGTAACTCGTCATGCGGTAGTTACATTGTACGAGGGTTAACGACTCGCCGTGCAGTAGTCACATTGATGATGTTGTTGATAATGATTGTATATGGGGTTTGGGGGTTTCAATTAGACAATGTAATCTCCAAATTTCATAGTATAAGACACTCGTTTGGGTCATGTGGTTTTTTCCCTCTAGCTGAGAGAGATTTTTCACGTGAATATCAGTGTTGATTGTGTGAATTTTTCCAACTATTTTGTATTTCATATTTTATATTTTATATTTTGGATTTCATACTTAATATTTTGTATCCGGTAGTTATATGTAGTCAATTATGTATTGACAAGATGATTTTGGTTTTCCTAACCGCCACCCTCTTCATTTTCACCGTGAGTAGTGATTAAATATACATCTTAAGTAGTTTTGGTATCGTATGTTGGAAAATTTATTGAAAACTATCTCGCTTTAGATAAAGGAGCTCATATTATCTTGGATTAAGTAAAGTTAGAGGTAGATGGAGACCACGTGTGCGTGCATGCGCACCGATCTAACGAGGCAAAGGTTTGGGTGAATTTCTCCTATTTTCGAGGGCTTCGGTGAACTTTCTTGTACCTCTTTCCAACACCTACTTTACTACTTCGTCATTTCCTAAGCAGCATCAGTAATGCAAAAATAACTGTAGGCAAATGGCACATTTCTTCCCAACAATCACATTAGAATACCCTTTCCTGTCTCGATATTCCTACTATTCAAAATCTCTAATTCCTGTGGGCATAGTTTGAGTGCCGCTCTTAACTGGGAATTAACCAATATATGTTAAGAGCCAGATCACGTTAATCTTAAAGGATAACCATCGGTTATTGCTCTCCTTTCATTGCTGTGCTTGATTATTCCTCGTATTTCTAATATAAAGTGAAAATAAATCAATTGATACGAATAAATTTGTTATTTAGGTAAATTCTATTTATGGGTCTAATATTCAACTACTGGCCGCAGACTAGCATGTGTCTTAATTTCTGAATTATATATAGCCAAGTCGTATTATCAGATACTAAAGAAGGTACCAACATGCTGTTACTGGATTCCATTAGATCTTCGAAGTTAAGCGTGCTTAGGCGAGAGCAGTACCAGGATGGGTGACCTCCTGGGAAGTCCTTGTCTTCAAGTTGGGGGTACTCAGAAACGACCTCTCTTCAGGGGTAATACCCTGAAGGGGGAAGAGCTGCGTATCTCCGCTCCCCAGACCCTACTTAGGTGGGAGCCCTTGGGGCACTAGGTATGTTGTTAGTTGTATGACCAGATCATTTTTCATTAATGGAAGGATAATAATAAAAACTTTTGAGTTTTATTATTATAAAATTGCCTTTACATTAACAAAAAATGCCATAAAAATAACAACACTATATATATATTTGATAAGTAGAAGATTGTTAGAGTTCAGTTTTCAAAAAATAGTTTTTTTTTTTATTTTTATGTATTATATCTTCAGGTTGGGAGTCCGCGGAAATAGCCTCTCTTCTACCCGGAAGGGGGAAGGCTGCGTACATCCACCCCCCCAGACCCCACTCATGCGGGAGCCTCTGTGGCACTGGGACTGTTGTTATTGTTGTTAGTTTTTTTTATGTATTATAAAAATTAATAGAAATCAAATTGTATAGAGTAATTCCACCACTTAAAAATTCTAATGTCTAAATTTTACAATTCAATCAACAGTCAAACTCCTCTATGAAGCATTAATGAACTATTGTATCGATTTATAACATTTAATGATCTATTCTCCCCATGCTCCCGTTTGATTGCACTATGTCACATGTTTAATCTCTCCTTTAGATGCTTGATTGCTTTTGCCTTTTACTTTTGATGTTATGCTCCCATGCTTCATTGCTTACATGTCTACATGCTTGCATGCTTACATGCTTCTCATGATCTCATTATTCCCATGACCTCTTTGAACTCTATGATCTTTACGCTTTCTTCGCTCTTCGTACCTTTCAAGTTGGGGGTACTCGAAAACAACCTCTCTTTAGGGTCCACCCTGAAGGGGTAAGGCTGCGTACATCCTACCCCCCTCAGACCCTGCTCACACGGGAGCCCTTCAGGCATTGGGACTGTTGTTGTTGTATAACATTTAATAAAGCTCTTAAATTTTTCAAGGCGTGTTAAAGTCTCCTCTAGTTATAAATTATTTATTTTTATTTCAAATTAGCGAGGTATGGATAAGAGAATTCTCACATATCTCATATCTTATCTCTATACAACTTTGCAAAACAAACAGAAAAAGGACCCCATTGTCGTTCTTAAAAGGTAGCTTGAGTTGACTCGTTTAATTTTTCGCAATAATGCACTGTAAAACAAGAGAGAAGGAGACGAGGAGAAAAGAGACAAGAGAAAAGAGAGAGGATCATCTGCGTTTGGTTTCACAAGTTATGAAAAAATATTATTTTCAGAAACATTTTTTGCTTTAATATTTTTGTCTCAAAAAATTTTAAGTTTTTTATTTTCACTGAGTGGTAATTGACAGGGGTGCTAGTTATCGATGGTAGACCCTTTTTCCTTTCCATACTTTTTAATCTGAAAGAGTGTTTTGAAAAATACCCCTAGTGTGCTAACATGGTGCATTGACCAGTCGAACCATGTTATTTTATAAATTTAAAATTTTTTCATACTATTTTAGAAGTAAATATGCAAAAATGTGTTATTTTGAGAAATGCGCAAATTTATTTTCCCGATTGTAGGAACGTCTACGATTGCCTCCTGCTCGACACCAAAACAAAAGTAAAAACCAAAAGACATCAAAGACTTCATTAGAACACTGAGTAGGACACTAAGCAAGAGAAAAAGTGCAAGGTGCCTACCCCGGGAGAGACTGAAACACCGACAACACGTCGTTTTGTATCATATAGATTGTTGGTAGTCATTAGCAGTGTCGGAGCCATGTACAAGTGAAAGTGGGCAATTGCCTATACTGGAATACTAAAATAATAACTTCTAATACAATTGACCCTACTAGCTTCAAATCCTAACTCCGCCACTAATCAATTGGCATACTTGTTTTCCGATAATATTTATTAGAAATAGCAGTAATGTTGAAGATATTTAGTGAAAATTTGCACATTTGAACATATCATTCCATGACAAACAAATTTAACAAGTATTATTTGTAACTTTAGCTTATAAATTATCAAATTTTTTTTTTCATTCATGATTATGAACCACCTAAAAAAAAAAATAAAGATTATGAAGCACCTAAGTGAACATGATTTAAATAATATAATTTAATTCTAAGTAAATAAGAACTTATTCCATTAACTTCTAAAATGAATTTCTCAGTCTTCTACTTAAAATAAATTATTAGGAAACACAATTAAAAACAATCAAAGATTCAACGAGACTAAGAGCAAATACACAGATTTAAGTGGTTCAGCCCAATTATTGCCTAATTTTATAGAGTTGCACGGAGATTTTATTACTTTGGAATCATTATATAGAGTTTATATATCCCCGATCCTCTGTTCTATGGACCTGGCCCATAACAGTATAAACCATGGCTCCAAACAGGAATCCGTTAAATTACTCTTAGTTTCAAATGTGATAAAAATTGACGCCAGTTGCTAATTGATTGATATCAGTTTCACAAGGATAATCCTGAGGCGAGTCCACGCTACTTAGATTAATGGGACGTGTAGATCTTTGTCTTCAAGATTTATAATATTTGTAATTATCTTATCTCTTGATCTATATCAGTATTATCTAAATTAAAAATATTTTCGTGATTCTGATTATTTTATACTCTCTATATATAAATAGCTTCACTGTAACATCATTCATTATTCATTTAGCGCTTTTTTATATTTTCACCCAACAAAGTTAAACCGGCATTTGGCCCAAATTATTAAATCATTATAATTACGGGTACTAAAGTAACTCTGACACAACTATTTTTATTACTTAATACTTAGAGTAAATTACATATTATTAACATGAGATTTAATGCATCTGTTTTGTATTCACAAACTTTATGAAAATACTTTCAGTCAAGTAGTTAAATACGTTTAATAATGAAAAAGTCTAAGTGATGGTGCAAAATAATGTAAAACTCGACATTATTTGTACTAACCTTCCATCCCCTTGCTATAGTTTTCTCATCCCATACACGAGCTGTAATATTTTGATATTGCTAATGACAAAGAGTTGGATGATAGATTTATTTTACACTCTTATACCGTCGTTGTTTGAAGTATTTTAATAATGCATGTAATTGCTAGATTAAATTTATTTCATAAAATTTTTAAATTAAAAAATAGTATATGAAATCTCAAAACACCAATGTTTAATTTATCTCAATAATCATATGTATATAATAATAATCAAAAGACATTTTATTTTATTTTATTTTTTTTCCAAAAAATGACATATATTTCATATCATATAATAGAGAGTAGTCATATGACATTACGTGGTACCGAAAAGTTATAGGTCCCTAAGCTAGTGTTAATAATAATAATTGTACCTACAAGTGCAGCACCACAACACAAGTACACACACAAGTTAAAAAAAAAAAATCAATTAATTACATGAGATTTAAATATTTGTTATTTAATTACGTTAATATTTTAATATTTATAATAAAGTACCTAATTTAAATATTTTATTTTATGTCAGAATTAATAATTTTACCACCTAAAAATTCATCAAATTGTGATGAAATATTCATCAAATATTTAAGTAAACTACTTAAATGTTGCACAATCTTCAACCAAAAAAAATTAATAATAAATATTGCTACAATCAGTTGTTATTTTCACTTTTTTGGCATAAAATTATTAAATTCTAATAAAGATAATAATATATTGTTAAATTTTAGCATTTTTAATTGAAAATCTATTGAATTTTGACATAAAGATATTTGAATGATAAAATTTTTAAAATTTAGAGTATTTAGGTAATAAAAGTATTCCACCTCCTAGTACTGTATTTTATATATTGAAATATAGGACACCTAAGTGATAAATATTCGAATCTCATAATACATAAGTAATAATTTCTCAAAAAAAGCACAGTCAAAGTGCTTGGCTATTTTTTAGTAATCCTCTTTTCTTTTGTGTTTTACTCGCCGTTTCTTAATAGGTTAACTCATGACTCGTTTGGACGAGGTACCCACTTTATATTACGACTTTGTCTTTGAATATCAAAAAAAAAAAAAAAAAAAAAAAAAATTGAAAACAAGACAAGAGTGCAGGGTCCTTAGGCGTAGGGGAGACCACAGGGGAACAGAGCTCTACACTGAGAAAAGCGCAGAATCCAAAGACAAGTGGTGGGCCCTTAGGCCCAAAAGTGTAGCCCACACGTTTCTGGTCCATGGGCCCCACATTTACGCTCCCCCTGCTCCTCCTTTTCTACTCCTTATTTTACTGTCCTCTGTTTCAAAAGTTGATTACTCATTACTACATCAGATCTGGTATATTATTTTTTTAAAATTGATAATAATATTTCAATATATACAACGAGGTTTTAAAATTTTATTAGTTAAGTACTTATACAAGAATTTGATAAATTTTATAAAAATTTGAAAATTTTTCACAATAAAACGTTACTACAGTACATGATTACAATAATATATACGAGTTATATCAATTTTTTAATAAGTATCAAACAGAATATGAAAAAAAGTCATTATATTATGCAGGAAGATATCAGTATATTAGTGAAATAATGTGATATTTATGATAGTATATTCAAATGTTATGATAGAAGACACGTATATATTGCCATAAATATGTCTTATGTTGGTAATTTTTAATAAAAATCTATATAATTTATAAAAAATTATACCTAATTGACAAAAATTTTAGACTTGCTTTATCTAGTTGATAATTTTTTTAAATCTTATAATACCTCATTATATATATTAAACTATTAAAATACCTAAATAATAAATCCTTCAACGTCAGGCTATATAAGTGATAAATTTTAATTAAAAAAAATGTAAAATAAAATAATGGAGTCTAGAAAATATTATTGGGAAAGACAAAAGTGCCCTTCACAAGCTTTTGGAAATGTCCAGCAAGTCCTCTCTCGACGAGGAGCGTTCTCCAAATATCTAAGAAATTGGGATCCACCATATCCTATCAAAAAAATATATATATTTTTTTAACACAACAAAGTCCGAAGGCGAGACTAAATTATTATCCAATCAGAAGTTACAAGGGAAACAAACATGGGGGAAAACTTGTCCCACCAATCATGCGTACATCAACCCGTTAAATGACTAGACGCAATAAAATGGGTAATCCTATTACATGACATAGGTTCCCAATTAAAATTAATGACATCAAAAAACCTAGACGAGGACATGATAAGAATATCTTCCACGACTGCACTGCAATCCCATGAAGGAACAAGGATCCTAGAAACAAACTCTATAGCTTATTTATATCTATTTTTTAGTTTAATTATATTTTTCTAGAAAAATAATTTAGATTTTTTTATTTAAATATTCAATTAAAAGAAAAAATAAGGAAGAGAACCTCCACAACACAGGCAGGAAAAATATGTAACTATTGAATCATATATGTATATCCAAGAAAGCGTTCTCTCACATCAATTGTACATATATTTTGTTGAAGATTCCACATTTGAGCCTATGTAGTGGAATCCCATATTGGAGTTGTGAGAGTGAAAAAATCTATTTATAACCCTAGTGGGTTACTCCACCTATTGCCAATAAGTTTTAGAATAAAAACTCACTTAAACTTATATATTAATCTCATGTGCTCCAACTCTGTGGGTCGGATCGAATGACCCGATAAAATTTAACATATTCACTTCATAACTTGGTATGAAATTGTTTAATAATTAGAATATAAACTATTTGTACTTCAACTTACAGCCTCTTGCTCGACAAAACTTTATTACTATGTCAAGGAACTAACTAATCGTAAACTTAAATCGATAAACAAAATTTCATTAATAATATCATAGGAATTTTTTTTTGGCTTGAGCAAGACAAGGAGAGAGCATAGAGACCCAAAAACCTGCAAAAATGCATCCTACAGAAGATAAATAGCTGACTTGAATTTGATTGTACGGACGGTAACTTCTATATGTAAACGAGTCAAAAATATATGAAAGCTTTAAATATTTAACTGTTCAGACTCGTTAAGTATTTTACATGTGAGTAGTAAGAATTATAATTTAAAGTTATCGGAGAGAAGATATTAATATATAAGCTCGATGTCTACTCCATCTTTTCAAGACAAATTGGTTTTAAAATAAAACTCCACTTAGGCTTATATGCGGATCTTATGTATATGAACACCGAAGGTTTGATCTTAGGACTAGTAAAATTTCACGTACAAAAAACATGACCATAGAGTATAATAATGTGGCGATTTCTTATTCTATTGGAGAGAACCATCTAAGTGGCATTTTTTTAACAACGAATATGGATCATACCAAGATCTGATTTACGTAATGTACTTAATATAAGTACTACAATACACATATCTTTTTATTCTATTGGTGTGTTTTTGTTAAGGATTTCATATGTGAGTTTAGTAAAAAATCTCATATTAGAGTTGTGAGAGAGAAAATATCAACATATAAACATAGTAGCTGCTCCACCAAATGTGAATTAATAGATTTAGGTCGGGACTCCCGGTATGCAATCCGAATAAAATACCACGACAATACGAGAAGTAAATGGAATAAAAGAGAAGAAACAAACGACACAGAGATTTACGTGGAAACCCTTCTACAATCGAGAGGGGAGAAAACCACGGGCGAAGATTGGAGCTTTTATTATTGAATCGAAAAGAAGAATTACAATCACTCCTTTTCTCTCTCTCTCTCTCTTTCTTTCGGTGCTGCGCCGCCAGGAAATCACTCAAGAATTATTTTGGATACAACCGGACGTAACCCTACGTCACTATATATAACCCTGTGAAAACACGGCTCCCAATCGATCGGCGCAGCTACGGCTTCAGAACTTAATTCTGCTTATATGCCCGATCGATCGGTACTTCCCCCAATCGATCGGCACCCTCACGGCCTCCTCACTTATTTTCCAACGAATTTTAAGACATTTTCCTAACAAATCTCCACCTTGGCTCAAAATTAACATCAACAATAAAATAACTGCACCTTCTCCACAAACGCCCCCTCAACCGGGGCTAACATACATCAAATGCAAAGACCCACCAAATTGGAGCAATGCTCGAATTTGCTCCCTGGTAGTACCTTAGTGAACATGTCAGCTGGATAGTCCTCAGTCCCAATCTTTTTCAACTCCACCTTCCGCTCATCAATCAGATCTCTAATGAAATGATGCTTCACATCTATATGCTTCGTTCTGTCATGATGTGACATCTGATCCTTCGCTAGGTAAATGGCGGACTGACTATCACAGTAGACTCTAACAGTGCCCTGCTCAGCACTGATCTCACTAATCAAACCCCTCAACCAGATGGCTTCTTTGAATGCTTCTGTGACTACCATATACTAGGCCTCGGTAGTAGACTGTGCTGTAACAGACTGTAGACACGCTCTCCAACTGATAGTTGTGTCCCCTAAACAAAACACATACCCTGATGTGAACTTCCTCTTATTGAGATCTTCACCATAATCAGAATCTACATACCCAACCAAGTAACATTTACTTTTCCCATATTCCAAACAAACATCAGAAGTTCCATGAAGATACTAGAGAATCCATTTCACCGCATGCCAATGCTCTTTACCTAGATTCGTCATGTACCTACTGACTCTGCTTATTGCAAAAGCAATATCTGGACGCGTACAAACCATCGCATACATTATACTGCTCACTGCACTAGAATAGGGAATCTGAGACATGTACCTGACATCCTATTCAGTATTAGGCGAATCAAATGCTGAAAGCTGAAATGAGCTGCTAAGGGCGTGCTAACTGGATTAGCATCATTCATATGAAACCTGTCTAATATGTGATAGGTATAATTTTTCGGCTTTTTGGTCTCTACGAATCTCCATGCCTAAAATCGTCTTAGCTGCTCTAAGATCTTTCATCTCAAACTCACACTTCAATATAGATTTCAAGTCATTAACATCCTTCATGTCTCGTGCTGCAATCAACATATCATTAACGTATAAAAGCAAATAAAAAAAAAAGCTTGAATCAGTCTTTCTGAAGTACACACAGCTGTCGTACTTACTCCTGATGTACCCATGACCTGTCATGAACCGATCAAATCTCCTATACCACTGCCTAGGAGACTGCTTCAAACCATACAAAGACTTCTTAAGAAAACATACATTATCTTCCTTTCCTTCTCCAACGAATCCCTCGGGCTGATGCATATAGATACTCTCTTCTAGTTCACCATGTAAAAATGCAGTCTTTACATCTAACTGCTCAAGCTCTAAATCATGCATGGCTACCAAAGACAAAAGCGCACTAATCGAAGTATGTCTAACTACAAGTGAAAATATATCATGAAAATTTACACCCTGTACCTGACTGTAGCCCTTAGCTACCAAACATGCCTTGAATCTTGCTTCTTCAACTCCAGGAATACCCTCCTTTCTTTTGAAGACTCATTTGCAACCAATCAATTTTTTCCCTATTTGAGGCTTCACCAATTCCCATGTCTGGTTCTTATGAAGAGATTGCATCTCTTCATTCATAGCAATGAGCCACTTCTCTACATCTGGTATCAATGCAGCCTCAGAATACGAAGTCGGCTCACTGTCATCTAAAGACTCAGCAGTAGTAAGGGCATAAGCAATCAGCTCCTCATACCCATATCTCTTTGGAGGCCTGATCTGTTGCCTCGGTCTACCACTAGCTGTAGTATTATTCTCCACCTGCTGACCTGTTTCTGCAACATCAGAAACTAGTACCTGAGGTGCCGGAATACTCTCTAGCTGAACTACCTGCTAATGTGACTGTATCTGTGTAACATCAGTTACCTCAACCTGAACTGAATCACTATCAATGGAGGGTGTGTGTGGCGGATGTAGTAGAGCAGACTCATCAAAGGTAACATCTCTACTAGTAAGAAACTTCTTAGCACTGGGATCCCACAACTTATATCCCTTCACACCTAACGAATAACCAAGAAAGATGCATTTCTTGGCCCTAGGCTCCAGCTTTCCATAATTAACATAAGCATATGTAGGACAACCAAATAATTTAATATGAGAATAATCAGAAGTAGAACCAGACCATACCTCTTCAGGTGTCTTCATCTGCAATGAAGAATGCGGTGTCTTGTTCACAAGGTAGCAAGCCACGCTAATTGCTTCTGCCCACCATTCTCTTTTCAAACCTGCATTTGAAAGCATACATCGATCCTTCTCAAGTAACGTCCTGTTCAATCTTTCAGCCACTCCATTTTGTTGAGGTCGATCTGTACATGTCCTATGTCTGACTATACCCTGATCTTCACAAAACCGAATAAAGTCACCTTCAACAAACTCAAGACCATTATCAGTCCTCAACCTCTTTATCGGCTTCCCTGTCTGTTTTTCAAGCATAATCTTTCATTTCTTGAAGACATCATACACCTTATTTTTCTGCTTCAGAAAATAGACCCAAACTTTACGTGAATAATCATCAGTAAACGTTAGAAGATACCTGGACCCACCTTCAGAAGCCACTCTGGAAGGTCCCCACAGATCAGAATGTATATAATCTAACGTTCCCTTTGTCTGATGCACTGCTAGCTTGAAGCTGACTCACTTCTGCTTCCCATACACACAGTGCTCACATAAATCCATCAGTCCTGTTCACTGACCACAAAGCAGTCCCCTTTTACTCAACTCAGGCAGCGCCTTATCACTAATGTGACCCAGTTTCACGTGCCACAGTCTTGTGATCTCTGCATCTGTCATAGTAGATGTGGAAACAACAACTGAACCTCTTATGGTAGTACCTGCAAGCTCATACAAAGTACCTACTTTTTTCCCTTTCATCACAACTAAGGCACCCTTACTGACCCGCATGACTTCACTTTCAGCAGTGTACTTATACCCATTAGACTCAAGAGTACCTAGAGAAATCAAGTTTTTCTTCAACTCTGGGACGTGACTTACATCACTTAAAGTTCTAATAGTCCCATCAAAAATCCTCACACGAATTGTCCCAATCCCCACTACCTTACAAGCAACGTCGTTACCCATCAAGATAACTCCACCCTGTATAGACTTATACGTGGAAAACCAGTCTCTCTTTGGACTAATGTGATATGAACAACCTGAATCCATGACCCACTTATCCTTGAACCTGGACTGAGAATCATCAATTGATAGAAACTCCCCATCACTATCATTCTCTACAACACTAGCCTTAGCGGACTTATCTTTACCTGGTAACTCCTGTTATCTTCTTTCAATTTATTTTTATATTTATAACAGTTATTTTTATGTGCCATTTCTTGTGACAGTAATGGCACGACAGGTTCTTATGTCTATATTTAGACCTAGACTTCTTTCCACCATCGGATCCCCTATGTTCTGTTCTACCTCTCACATGCAAACCACTACCTGAGTCATTCACTGAGTCAGATAACTCACTATCTACCCGTTCTTTACTCACAAGGTTTCTTTTCACCTCATCAACAGTAATGGTCGGCCGACCCCGTATATCATGCTTTCTACAAAGCCCTTATACTAATTAGAGAGTGAACACAGTAACAACATAGCTTGGTCCTCGTCCTTAAGGACATCATCCAATTCCTTTAATTCTTGTATGATAGAAGTAAACTGGCTAAGATGGCTTTTAAGAGATGTACCTTTTGTTATACGGAAAGTGAATAACTGACGCTTCACTGCGAGTTTGTTGGAGACTGACTTGTGGCAAAACATGTCTAGTAATTTCTCCCAAAACTCCTTAGCGGTTTTCATTTCCAAGACCTCTATCAAAACATCACCTGCTAAATACATCTGTATCGCCGTGAGAGCCTTATCATCCAACTCTTCCCACTGTGCCTCGGTCATATTCTTGGTTTTCTTCTCTTTCTCCTCCAGTGCTTTCTTCAAGCCATTATGAGTCAAGAGTCCTTTCACACGGACCTACCATAAGCTAAAGCTTCCTTGACCTCCGAACTTCTCTACCTCGGTCTTAATACCTGATGCCATTGTACCAATTCGAATAACCATGCTCTGATACCAATTTGTGCCGAAAAACTTGACTCCCGGTATACAATTCGAATCAAATACCATGACAATACGAGAAGTAAATAGACTAAAAGAGAAAAGAAACAAACGACACAGAGATTTACGTGGAAACCCTTCTACAATCGAGAGGGGAGAAAACCACGAGCGAAGATTGGAGCTTTTATTATTGAATCGAAAAGAAGAATTACAATCACTCATTTTTTTTCTCTCTCTCTCTCTCTTTCTTTTGGTGCGGTGCAGCCAGGAAATCACTCAAGAATTATTTTGGATACAACCGGACGTAACCCTACGTCACTATATATAACCCTGTGAAAACACGGCTCCAGATCGATCGGGGAGTCCTGATCAATCGACGCAGCTACGGCTTCAGAACTTAATTCTGCATATGTCGATCGATCGGTACTTCCCCCGATTGATCGGCACCCTCACGGCCTCCTCACTTATTTTTCAAGAAATTTTGAGACATTTTCCTAACAATTTTTTATAAACGGCATACAAGTGTAAAACTCACCAGAGGAGCACGACAAGGCTTGGATGCAATCAACAATTCCAAAAGAATAAAAGAAGCATAACACGCTCCCAATTCAATGACCGCCTACAACCAAAACCAACCACAACGCCAATTTTGTCGACTAAAAATGACATTATCATGTCGGAGATAGACCTTTTTATTTATGCAATAAAAGCTTAAGGATCTTTTTATTAATATGATAAAAACTTAGAAGCCTTTTAATAATTCAAAAAAGTTATAATCATTTTTATTATTTCTAAAAATATTAAGATACTAAAATATAAATAAACTTAAAATTTATAGAAACATTTTAATTGTTAAAAAGAATTTAAGAGTTAAAAGATACTTTAAACTCCTAAAATCGAAGAAGCGTTCCGATATTGATATTTGGTTGCAAGGACCGTCCCTGATTGATCGGTCATACGACACATCACTTCCACGAGTTGAAAACTACATAATAATTTTATAAACTACAATTTGTGTCACACCACAAATGTACTGGATTTATATTTAAGACAAAGGACTATGTTCGGTCCACTTTCTGAAATTAAATACAAAATAATTTAAATATCAAAAAGTGTATTAAAATCAATTGAAACATCACAAGATAGCATTAAATAATATTTTTTATAATTTAATATGTTTATTATATATGATTAAATATTCAGATCATATATAATTTGAGTGTATTATGTCAACATGCGGCAAAGCCAAACAACATTGTTCAAGTTAAATAACCCTGGTGCGCATCAATATTGGTTGTATGATAACGGAGATGTCTATTAAATTTATCGGACTTTTATGCCGGGCTCATGAAGATCCACGTATAAGTCTAAGTAGTATTCTATCGTAAAATCTATTGACTTTAGGTGGAGTGATTTATTAAACTTACATGTTGATCTATTTTTTACTACAACTCCTATATGAGATTCACATTTAACTCACATGTGAATTTTTTAAATTAATCGGCTACACCAATCATTTGATCTTGGTTATCCAACAAGGCAATTAACCTAATAATCTTCTCTTATTCTCTATCATACCCCAAATGAAAGTTGTAAAAAACGAAAGAATTAATATATAAATTTAATAAATTACTCCACTTTACGTCACTTATACTTGTATATGTGAATCATATATATAGAAATTTTGCAGGTCGAGCCTAAAATACAGTGAATTTTGAGAACAAATAAGCAAAGAAGGGATCAGATTCCAAAAACAAAGAAGTAAAAGCATTGAAAATTGTGCCTCTGAACAAAAAGATGAACAAATGCCTCAAACTTTTGATACCAAAACATGTGAATATATGAACTCATATGGTACACTTTTTATCTCAGTTATACATATATGTATATAATATGCTGCTTTCTTTTACATAAAACTTATACATATATGTATATAATATGCTGCTTTCTTTTACATAAAACTATGTAAAAAGATGTGTTACAACTTGTCATGTCAGTTTTTGATATGTGTAACATATCGAGGTACAAGGTAAGTGATGCAATCCATATAGAAAATTTAGAGGAGCAGAAGGTTTAGCAATCTTTTTTTAAATTTTTATTGCTAAAATAATTAGGCAAATTAAGGAAAATAGTCTGATCTTGGTTATCAAAACCCGAGAACAAGAGAAAACCATGGTCTGTGGAATTGAATGACCAAAAACACTAGTCTTCTTCTTATTTAATAGAGGAATTTTCCGAACTAGATTCAAAATAATAAAAATCAAAATAAAGTTCCTATTTAAAGATGAACAATGGATATTAGCTATCTATGTGCTCATTTATTAATCTGTATGTTATTCCGTCAATTGTTGAGCTTTCCTACTTGGAGGTAATCTCTTGTCCGGATCCTTTCCTGAGTTCGTCTCCCGCCATCGTACCTAGCTGCTCAACTAGCCAAGATTCTCACCTGCCATGTTATCCACCAAGCATACAATGGCTCATCCCCTAACTTTTCTTCTCCCTTTACTACACCTTTCCCGGGGTTGTCTTACTCGAATCTTACCCTTCCCACGAATCCACCCCCCGTGTCTTCTCTCACGAGCCTTGTCACCATCGAACTTGAAAACCCTAGTGAATATGCTGCCTAGAGAGAATAGGTCTCTATGATACTACGTGCCCACCGTCTCATGGGCTTTGTTGATGGATCTCGTCCTTGTTCTTTCTCCCAAATACAAACTCCATCTAGTACCTACGTCTCTCACCCTGAATTTCAAATCTGGTCCTGTGTTGATTAAAGTATTAGGGCTCCCTAAACTATTCTCTTACAATATTAACTTGTATATTATATGTATATCTCGAAACATAAATGGAGATTTACAGACATAAAAGAGTCTGAAACTACTTTTGTGTCTTTAACTAGACAATAACTTAAGGTTTTGAATAATTTAATCCTTGATTTTTGACTAATTGGGCATAAAATCATAAATTCTGTATAGTATATAGGATTAACCGATATACTATTTTGTATTTAAATTATATTAATACTAAGAGGAGAAATATAGAAATTTAAGGAAAAAGAACTTTCTAGGATTTGAGCATATTTAATATGTTAAAGTATAAAATCAATTTTGGACTTTCACCTATTAGCTTAAGTTTTTGAAAAAGATAGTCCTTTGACATGGTATCAGAGCCTTGTTGAGCAAAAGGTCATGAGTTCGAATCCCAACAGCCCCCACTTTTAATATGAATATAATTTAAACGCAAGGTGTGAGGCGAGCCTGTGCAATATTCGTGCTTCAAGCCCAATAGGCATTTGCATGAGGAAGCATGTTAGAGTATAAAACCAATCTTGACCCTTCACTTATCAGCTTAAACTTTTAAAAAAGTTAATTCCTTGACATAGTATAGTAAAAAAGTATTTTTTAATAAAAGTACAAGTTATTTTTTTGTTTTTCAGAAGAAGTAGAAGCAACAACAACAATAAGCCCAGTGTCTCAAGGGCTCCCACCAATGCAGGAGGGTGGGGGGGGGGGGGGGGGTGAGATGTACGCTTGCGGTCTTATCCCTTTAGGATACTGCCCTAAAATGAGGCTGTATTCAAAAATTTTTAACCTGAAAAGCATAAAAACCACACATAGAAAGCATAAAAACATCTATCAGTTTATTAGTGGGATGAGCATCATTGCTAACATGAAAGGCATAATTGACTTATAAATAAAAAATATTCTAGGTGAAAATTTTCAAACTTTTGCTTTGATTGTACGAAAGCATATAATATAATAGGGAATGGATAAATTTTATGAACCAAATTATACCATCTATATTTAGGACCCCCCACTTTAGGGCACAAACAGTACACCCACAACTCCACAAGCCTTATGTGTGTTGCCGAACAGTAACGTAAAAGTCGATATTAAACATAGCAAGATCGAAGAGACCCGAAATTCATGGAAAAATTGAGAGAAAATTTCGGAAATGTTTTGAATATGGCTGCTAAATGGTATTTAATTTATAACCGCTAACAAAAAAACCCGAGAATAGAAAAAGTTTAAAAATGTCATTATTATAGCTGCAAAACACAAAAGTAGCCCAAAAGATTCTCGAAGGTAGAATCTTGGGAAAATTAGTCTAGCCAATAGTAGCGGGTTTGTATAGTTAAGTGTAAGAGCATTGTTTTGATACATATATATATATATATATATATAATTCGCCTTTTAATTCGTTACACGGAAAATTCTAAAAGTCACGAGAAAAAACCCACGAAAATATCACGTGAAGCAAGGTGCATAGGAATAAGTTGATCGTTAACCACTAACTGTGCCCTAGTTGTGGGATTTTCGTGCACCTCTTTCTCGTGCTGTGTAGCAAAGCCCTTCGTTATATATCACAAGTTACAACTGCTGGAAATCACATGTGGGTCAAAGTTTCTTGCCTATTCACTTGGATTTCTGGTATTTTAATTATTTCATGATCTCTTTAATTAATATTACTGTTAATTACGTATAATTTTTTAATTTCTGTTTTTTCTTGAAAATGAAAAAAAAACTAAGTTACTTTTTTGCATTTTTTAGTAGGAAAAAAATCATGTTTTAAAAATTGAGTATTTTCAAACAAAAAGTAAAAGTAATATTCCCAGTACCCAAGGGCTCTCACCTAAGTAGGGTCTGGAGGTGGATGTACGCAACCTTCCTCCTTCAGGATCTGAGAACCCCCAACCTAAAAGGTGCAACACGAGGACTTCCCATGAGGTAACCCATCTTGGTACTATTCTTGCCCAAGCACGCTTAACTTCGGAATTCTAATAAGATCTGGTGCTTGCATGTTGGTACTCTATCTTGATATTGTAAAATAAACTCAACATTCGGGAAGCACGCCCACATAGAGATGATGGTTCATCACCTTGGATTCCATTTGGCTTTGCAAATCTCTTGTTCTTGTGCTTTTCATTTTATGAAATGCTCTATGAACTATATATAATATAGTATAGAATTATTAATTTTTTAGTATCTTGATATTTGTGAAAATAAAATAAGATCCCTGACCTTTTCGATTTATTTTTTCAGTACCTTAGTGTCATTTTGTATTAATATAAGGACTCTCTTCGGTAAGATGACATCATTTTCAAGGAGAAAGTTGACATGGCAAATCACTTTAACTGACCAACAAAGCATGCTGACGAAAATATGCTTGACAATATTTGGGCGTTTTAAATGGATCACAAAACTCTGCTGTTTTAGTGCAAATTGCGTCCAAATATATTGCTTTACGTGTACTCGGGAGCAAAATAATAATCATGGCACGAAATTGCAGTGTGTTAGGCATCAAAATGATGTTGTTTCAGTCAAGGGTAATTTGACTTTTCATGTTTATTAATATGACAAAATTTATCTTTTCATGTTTATTTCCTGAAAAATTAAGATATTGAAAAATAAATTGCGAGGTCCATATTTATAAATATGACAAAATTTAAAGTACTTAAAAAAATAAATTGGAAAGATAGGGGCATTTTTATTATTTACTCAAAAATTGAGATATTATTATTAAAATAATCACTTTTTATAAATTAATAAATTTTTATATAAATTAGATTTATTCATTTGGCATCTATAGCATAAAAAAAACCTACATTTATCTAATACTAATTGATTTTAAGATAAAATTTTATTTGTACATTACTTATACATATACCTTTATGTACACCAACTTCGTAAGCAAAGACATAAGGCTTGAGAAATTTCACGAATCTTCATTGTCTCTCTCACATACGTTATGACGAGCGATACTGGTGGCAACAAGTCGACTAGGATCATTCTCTTCTCTTTTATTTTACTTTATTTATTCTTTTTAGTTTTTGTTCGGTTTTCTTTATGTAACCCTTGGAGGAGCCACTCCTCCCTTTTAATTATAAAGGAAAAAAAAATAAGAATTCAGCTAGGGTTAAGACCTATAGATGGCTTGAGATGATCCGATAAGACCTCACCCACCTAAATCTTCGGGAGGAGATGGCCTTAGATAGGGCCCAATGGAGGGCTAGCATAGGGGTTTTAGATGATCCGGTTGGAGTAGGGTAGTCCAACTAACTACTGCTAGGTCCTCTGGGCGCACCTAGGCTGTGTTCTGGATTTCATGTGCTGATACTTGCTACTTGCCTACTTATCTTTATCCTTATCTTTGTCTTTACCTCTATATCTATCTCTATCTCATTCTCATTTTCTTTCTCTATCTCTATCCTTTTTTTTGTTTTTTTTGGTGCCATACTCATGCATTTGTTGCTTCTCCTGTTACCAAGTCTTTCGCGCATTGCTGCATACAAGCTTTTCAGGTTGGGGGTCCTCGGAAACAGCCTCCCTTCAGGGGTTACCCTGAAGGGGGAAGGCTGCGTACATCTACCCCCCAGACCCTGCTTATGCGAGAGCCCTTAGAGGCGCTGGGTCTGTTGTTGTTGTAACTAGGGTTAAGACTTGCGTCAGTTGTTTGTACGGATCAAGTGAGGTTAGTAGGACAAAAGACATCAGACCCAAATCCACCCACTAAGTAATCTCATGCACGAGTCAAGTTGACCAAATCACATGCATGATATGGGGTCAAACTTAGAGGTTCTTGTCTAATTAGACCGGGTTGAGTGTAAACAAGTTTGACTCGAGCCTAACCTATGTCAAATTTGACGTATGTATTTCGAAAAGAATATAGAGAATTTTTATTGTAATCCAACAAACCTTTACCAAAAATATTAATATAATTTATATATATAATCACGTACTATGTCAACTTGTGTGATAAAATTTGTCATATTTCAGCAAAAATTCATGCGATCTAACAAACTTATATAAATAATTAACATTTTAAAACCGTAGAATACTTCGTTATAAACATCAAACGTCAAAAATACTAAATAATAAATATTCAAACTTTAAATAACTAAAATGATTTTTTTTGGCTAGATTTTACGGTCACAACAAGCATATGATATTGCAACACGTGTCTTATTCCTTTAATTGAAGTGGCATAGATGAACAATTTATAAATGTAAATAACTATATAATTAAACATGTTGATTAGGTAGGTAGTATGTCATGTAAGTTGGTTTAATTTCATAACTTCAATCACTACGATGTATCTTTGATCAATTATTGGCTCGTCTATGTGACATTTTTTTTATTGGGAGCTCCAATATTGTCAAGGATATCTATATCTTCAATCAATTCTGATGTAGAACGAGTAATCGAAGAGTTTATAGAATAATTAAATAGCAAAAACGTCCATACGGGTGGAGCAGAAACATTGATCCACGATGGCAACTTAAAACGGTCATAATTTTTTATCTGTAATGAGATAGGGGGCCCATTACATGTTAAAATAAGACTCTCGACACAAACTATACAGAACCGGTGATGACCCCACTGGCCCACCTATTTCTCAAAATTCGGGCTCTATACATGTTTGTATACCACTTTTGTATTCTACGACTAAATTAGGACATTTTTGTAATTTTATCATTTAGGGTTTTCTTGTGTTGCTTATAAGTTCGAGGTTTGGTTGTACTGTATGGCTCATTCCAGCCTTTATGAAATACCCAACCCTAGTTTTCTCTCTAACTTTGGGCGGATTCCGAGTTTATCGATTTTTGACAGGTTCAATATCAAGTTTACGTTTTCTTTCCATATCATTATCTCTAAGGCAATATATTCCCAGATTGGATCGCTGATTTACAGACATGAGCTATTGAAATTGTGCTTATATTACCAAGTTAAGACTCGATTATTTTACTGAATAAGAAGTTGAACTTGAGTGGTGATTCGAATAAGCCAAACTTTCAAATCATATAACGAAGCTAGCTAGTCAAGTTAATAATTTATATATAATCATGATAACTTCATGCCAAAGATTATATATATATATATATATGTCTCTCACTCTTTAGGCTCAGAAAATGACATGAAAGTAATCATGTGGTTAATTGTGTCATTAAGGCAATCCATTGCACGATTCATTCAACATAATTTATCACAATCATGTCGTTTCCCATTATCTTTTGCACGATCTATATAGATGTAAAGTTTTTAAAAATAATAATTTAGCTAACCGTGGAGTACCGCTAAGCTTATATGTTTGTCTGTTTAATTTACTTGCTATGGCTGTGGGTTGTTAGTTGCTTGGTGTTGCTTGCTGGTCGTGCGGTGTATTGCTACCGCTGTATTATTGCTTGTTGCTTTATTGCTATTGCTGCTTTAGGGTCTTTATGTGCTGCTGCTGTTAATTTACTTTTCAGGTTAGGGGTTATCGAATACAACCTCCCTTTAGAGTAGTACCCTGGAGGGTTAAGGCTATGACACCCCCCCCGGGGACCCTTCATTTGGCGGGAGCCCTTAAGATACTGGGCTTGCTATTGTAACGTTTTTAAAAACAGTAAAAAAAAGGTTTGATATTTTTGAATCAATAAAAAAGTTCCTAAGTTTTTAACTTTTTAATAAAAAGGCTCCTCTATAGTGTGATGACATCATTTTTTATCAATAGAGTTGATATGACAACTGTTTTTCATTAATTCTTGTTGTATTATTGGTCCCTATATGACTTAACTATGATGCTTATTATCTTAGTCAAGCTTTGTTCAAGTATTATAGATCAAGTAGACATTGGAATATATATTGTATCAGGTATATGTAATGTTGAGTGGCATATGATATAAATGTTAATATGTACAAGGGTAGATTTATTAATTGATTTTTAAATCAAGTTATTATGGTATTTGACCTTATTGCCTCTACCCATATGCTATATTTACTTTGCCCTACCTACCTGTGTTATTGTTGTTGCCCGAAGCTTGCTGGAGAAGCTTCCCTCATCTGATTTAAAATGGGGTGACACGCGTCAATCATCCAGCACTCCATTTTGTGTTTCTTTATGGTGAATCTGGACTGTTGATGTGTTTGAGATGAACGGCTTAGATGGGACTTGTAGCCTTGCCACGGATTGAGCTAATACGTGTATTTATAAGGACCCTTTTTAGGGTTTTAGAACACACTTATTCATTTTCCCTTGGTTTGTCTGCAACCTCGCTCTCTCTCTCTTTGTTGAGGCGATTTGGAGGCGATTTCTCAGATCGTGGAAGTTAGGGCTTGCATGTTCAGATCTTGTCATTTTGGAGCTTTGAGAAGCCATTGATGGCTTCTTTGTGAGTATCTCTTTTTATTTCTGGTTTATATTTGTACGGTAAAAGTTTCAAACTTAGGAACTTTGAGATCTGGTTGTATTTCGTTGTTGTCTTTGTGATTTGGTCTGTAATAACTTGAAACTTGACTATAGTGGAGAGACTTCCCTAGAAATAGGGAGCTGTGGAGTAGGTCCTTATTTAAAGGCTGAACCACGTAAATCTTGGTGTTTCTTTGTCGCGTGTGTGTTGATCTTTCTTTTGATACTTATTTTACTGCAGTTACAGGTTTAGTATTAGATCTGAGAGTCTAGAAACATATTCACTAAGTTTCTTTAAGACCCGAAAGTTTTTGTTTAAGATCCGAAGTTTTTACGACTAAAACTCAACAATTCTATAGTAAAATAACAAAAGTGTTATTCAATACTCTTATTCTTACTTTATAAGCACGAAATTCGAGATTTTATATTATGTACAAACTATTTATTTTAACTTAATTTGTTTAAATAAACAACACTGATAAAAAAAAGCAATTCATACATTAACTCTGCCAACAAAAAATGACATCTACACGTCGGAGAAGGGCCTTTTTTTAAAACATCAAAAAATAGGGGTCTTTTTATTAATCAAAAAGGTCAAAGTCCTTTTTAATTAATTTCAAAAACGTTGGTGGTACTATATATATATATATATATATATATATATATATATATATACACAACAACAACAAACCCAGTGCCTCTAAGGGCTCCCGCAAAAGCAGGGTCTGGGGGGGTAGATGTACGCAACATTCCCCCTCCAGAGGGCTACCCTGAAGAGAGGCTATTTCCGGGGACCCCCAGTCTGAAAAGCTGGTCCGTAGCAATGCGCCAAAGACCTGGCAAACAGAAGAAGCATCAAATGCATGATTATAGCAAACTCACGGCAAGCACACTGCAAGCAAAGCAACAGGCTCAAAGTATGCCACAATATGCACAGATCAACATATAAGATGAAGATAAATATATGATAGGGATAGAGGATAGAGATAGAGATAGAGATAGAGATAGAAGGGATAGAGAAAAGAAAGGAGATAGGGATAGATATAGAGGTAGAGATAAAGATAAGTAAGCAAGTAGCAGCGTAACATCCTCATGAGAGCCAGAAACAGCCCACGTGGGCCAAGAGGACCTGGCATTGGTAAGCTGGACTACCCTACTCCAACCAGAACATCTAATACCCCTATGCTAGCTCTCCATTCGGTCCTATCTAAGGCCATCTCCACCCGAAGGTTTAGGTGGGTGAAGTCTTGTCGGATCGTCTCAAGCCATCTCTTCTTTGGCCTGCCTCTGCCTCTTCTGCCTAGTGTAGTAAGTAGTTGTTCACATCTCCTGACTGGGGAGTTGTTCGGTCTCCTTCTGACATGTCTGAACCACCTCAGACATTTCTCCCTCAATTTATCTTCAATAGAGGCCACGCCCAATTTGCCTCTTATGATGTCGTTTCTGATCCTATCATTCCTTGTGTGTCTGCATATTTACCTCAGCATTTGCATCTCTGCCACCTTCATCTTCTATGTGTGTTGTTGTTTCATTGCCCTGCACTCCGCCCCATACGTCATGGCTGGCCTCACAACTGTCTTATAGTATCTTCCCTTTAACTTTAAGGGGAACTTTCTATCACAAAGTACCGCGGCCATCCGCCACTTATGCCATCCCGCTCTAATCCGGTTGCTAACATCATCGTCTACTTTGCCGTTATGCTGTATTATGGACCCCAAGTACTTGAATCTCTCCTTCTTCGATATGGCCTCATGTCTAATCTTGACCTCTTTCCGGCTAGGCGTGGTAGAGGGATCGAACTTGAGTTCCATGTGCTCGGTCTTGGCTCTGCTTAGTCGTAACCCCTTCGACTCTATTACCCTTCTCCACAGTTCCAGTTTCTCATTTATCTCCTCTCGTGACTCCTCCACCAGCACTATGTTGTCTGCAAAAAGCATGCACCAAGGTACATATCCTTAGATGTGCCTAGTGAGCTCATCCATAACCAGAATGAACAGATAGGGGCTCAAAGCAGACCCTTGGTGCACCCTTACTGTTATCGGGAAAGCGTCTGTCTCCCTGTCCACTGTACGCACCATAGTCTGTGCCTCCTCATACATGTCTCTAGTGGCTCGGATGTATGGTACGGGGATGCCTTTCTTGTCCAGAACTATCCAAAGGACCTCCCTTGGCACTCTATCATATGCCTTCTCTAAATCAATGAAGACCATATGAAGGTCCTTTTGTCTCTTCCTATATTGCTCTATCGTCCACCTTAGGATGTGGATGGCTTCTATTGTTGATCTTCCCGGCATGAATCCGAACTGGTTCTCAGACACCTCTGTCTGTTACCTTAACCTCCTCTCTATGACCCATTTCCACAACTTCAGAGTGTGGCTCATTAGTTTGATATCCCGATAGTTGGCGCAACTCAGAATGTCGCCTTTGTTCTTATATATCGGAATCAATGTGCTCTTCCTCCATTCCTCAGGCATCTTGTCCCCCCGAAGGATTTGGTTAAATAGTTTAGTCAGCCAATTGACACCCTTTTGTCCAAGGTAATTCCATACTTCTATGGGTATGCCATCTGAACCAACTGCTTTACCCCTTCCCATGGATCTCCGGGCTTCCTTGACTTCCTCCGGGCTAATTTGCCTACAGTCACAGTAGTTTTGATGCACTTCAGATGTTTGAAGATCACCTAAGGATATCTCTGTCCCTCCTTGTTCGTTGAACAGCTCGTGGAAGTACATTTTCCACCTAGTCTTAATTAGATACCTGTCCACGAGTACCTGTCCATCTTCCCCTCTTACGCATTGTACTCTACCCAAGTCTCTAGTCTTCCTTTTTCTTGCTTTAGCGATTCTATATAAGTCCCTCGCACCTTCCTTGGTCTCCATCCTTTCATAGAAATCCTCATAGGCTCTTGATTGTGTTCTCTGGCTGCTCGCTTTGCTTCTCTCCTGGCTTGAAGATACTGCTACCGCTTATCCTCATCCCTGCTATGATCCCACTCTTTGAAACATACTCGTTTTCCTTTATCTTCTCTTGGACCTCGTCGCCCCACCACCAGGACCCTCTGTCGCTTGGTACTCTTCCTTTTGACGTGCCGAGAACTTCCCATGCCTGTCCTCTCATTTGTGGGCCAGTTGGTTCCACATCTGGTTTGTATCCCCCTCGAAGTCCTCCCTGAGCTCAGCCTCCACTCTATCCTTTTATATCTTATACTTCTCCCCCTTCAACTCCCTCCAACAGGTATACGTATGCACGGGTTTGCAGATTCTTTTGGCCCTCTTCTTGGCTTTTATATCCCCCCACAGTACCCTATGTTGTGTAGACAGGTCTTCACCTGGGGTAGCCTAGTAATCCCTACAGTCTCTTTGCAACCTTTTCCTCAATAGTATGTAATCAATCTGTGTTCTTGTCCCACCGCTTTGGTACGTGATGATGTGTTGCTCGCGCTTTCTGAAGAAGGTGTTGGCCACCATTAGGTTGTATGTAACTGCAAAGTCTAGTAAGGCTTTGCCCTCTGCATTCCTGGTTCCAAAACCGAATCCTCCGTGGTGAGAAGCGTAGCCGTCCTCCATGGCTCCAACGTGGCCATTGAAATCCCCGCCAATTATCACTTGTTCAGTTTGGGGTATGCCTTGCATCATTATGTCTAGGTCCTCCCAGAAAGTTGCCTTCTCATGCTCAGTCGGTCCAGTTTGAGGTGCGTAAGCACTAATTACTTTCAGTACTTCTCCATCTAGGACCAGCTTGATACTTATGATCCTATCACCAGCTCTTGATACTCCGACTACTTTATCCTTGAGGTTGCTTTCCACAATGATCCCAACTCCATTCCTGCCTCTGACCTTGCCCGCATACCAAAGCTTATACCCCAGCACCTCCCTGGCTTTCACGCCAACCCATTTCGTCTCTTGCAGACAAAGTCTGTTGATGTTTCTCTTCATCATCATTTGGGCCACCTCGAAACTCTTCTTCGTTAATGTCTTGACATTTAGTGACCCTATTCTCAAGTTCCTTTTTCCTTTTTGCCTCGGTCTCCCCCTCCCCCTTCCCTTCCCCAACCTTTTTGAAGATGGCCTCAATGGCTGAGTCCCATAACTAGTCGCGCTCATCAACAAGTTGTGACTAACGCGGGTAAGTGATCCACATAAACCAGAAGCATAATACGGTCTATACGCACGATGTTGCCTCCATAGTTAATAGAGTCACACAATAGAAGGATGAAAAGAGAAAGAACCAAGTAGACCCAGTGAAAACACTCAACAATGGTAAATTGAAACACTACCCTGCTGAGATAAAGAACAGATCAAACCTGGGGCTGGTGTGTTGTTTGTACTCTGACCCGGCTAATACTTACCTGGGCCTGCTCTTAATTGTCGGCTGCGGGCTGCTGGCTTTGGAGTGTTGGCGGGCTTGATGGTAGTGAAGGGGGCTGGTGGTGTTGGTGAGGCGTGTGCGGTGTGGTGTGATGGTGCAGATGGGGCGTGGTGGGGTATGGTGTGGTGTGGGCTAGTGGTGCGGTGGGTTGGCCTGGGGTGCTGTGTGGGTAGCGGTGGTTGTGGTGCCAGTGTCGGTGCCGGAGTCTAGTCGTGCGCGGGGGGGGGGGGGGGGGTGGGGTGGTGGTGTAGGTGAGGCAAGTTGGTGGTGTGATGGTGAGGCGAGGTGATGGTGGGATGGGTGTTTGGGTGAGGCGAGGGCTGGGTTGGGATGGGTGAGGCGTGGTGGTGGGGTACGATGTCGGTGAGGCGAGGCCCGGGTTCGGGTGGGTGGGGCGAGGTCTGGGTTATATATATATATATATATAACGTTCTTATGAGAGGGTGAGAGCGTGAGGGGGGCGAATCTTGACCCTCCATTGTAATTGACGGTTAAGATTTGTTGAACATTAAACAAATAATAATTTACAGCCCATACTCCTTCACGAGATAGAAAGAACAAAGGGGTAAGGGAGGGAAATTGTATTTTTTTCCCAATACTCAACAAATTCTTGGCCGTAAATTGTTATTTTTTTAATGTCTAACAAATCTTAGCCGTTCATTACAAAGGAGGATCAAGATTCATTCCTCTTACGCTCTCACTCTCTTTAGGACATCCATCCCCCAAACCCTGTTTAGGCGGAAGCCCTTAGGACATTAGAAATATTGCTACTACTAAAATAAAATCTCCTTCGGACTCATTTTTTATGTGTCAAGAACAAAAGAATACGTTTGACACCTATGATATTCACATGTCAAGTGTGGGGAAAAATATAAGAAGAAAATAACAAATCTACTTGCATTCAAATAAAAAGTAAAGAAGGACTAGCATAAGATCAAAAATATACCTGAGAACTTATTTTTTTTTTTTAATTAGCAATAGAGCCGCGGAACAAGCAGGCCACTCAACAAAGCGAGACCTGAACCCATTCGAACAAGAGCGGGAAAAACAAGCGACAACCAAAAAAAAAACACAAAGAAAAGCAAAAATAAGGAAAACAAAAGCACCACAAACATAGGCACACAAAAACAACGAAATCAAAAAACCAACCAAACAGCAGGGACAAGGAGCAAAACCGATGCACAGAAACTAGTTGAAGACCAGGACACTCACAACCGAAAACTAAACGCAAGGCACCAAGAAGCCAAAAAAACCCATCACAGCCTTCCATGAAGAATAGCACTCACCATAGTCGGATCGACACTCTCAAAATCCAAGCCTAATCTTTCTCTCATCTCTATTACTCGGAATGCTTCCTCGGTTTGACCAGCATCAGCGACGTGGTTGCTCCGATTCACCAAGTTCTTCTTCTTCTTCTTCTTTCTAATGTTCTCCGTCCGCTTCTGCGAGTTACTACCAGGCAACATATCCTTCAGAAATTCCTGAAGTTCCCGCTTCTCCTTCTCTTTTGCCTTACGCTTAAGGGCTCGCCTCCCCCTTTTTGTCGTCTGCAATTTCCCATTTTTCCTCTGAGTTAAGCTAGGTCCCTCCCCAAACGGCACAGGCACGTGGTAGTTCTCAGGAGTACTAGACTTTATAAGACGGAACCTAAGCGAGACCAGAGTTTGAAGAGTCATTATCGCTGAAGTTTTCTCGAAATTCACTCTCATAAGGCGATTTCTGAGCATTAAGCTGTAAAGCCTCAGAGTTAGCCTCCTCGAATCCTGGTGGAAAGGTTGGACCCGACGAATCAGACTCGCAGTCACTATAAGTGTTTGGAAGTCGATCTGCTTGAGGTGTGCTCTGAATTTGCATCCCATGTGAACTGGTTCCACTATCCTCAACCCAAGGCAAAAGCAGTTGCGCTCTTACATACGGTCTGTTAACTTGGCCCTGTATAACAACAGGCTGTTCATAGGCTCGGGGCGGAGAGAGGTAGATAGACGAGTAAGGAGACTACATACCCAAGGGCCATCTACTAAAAGCCTGAAGGTTAAAATATAGCGTAATGTATCCTGCACTTAGATTATCAATACACACATCCATACACCCAGTCCTCGGGCGTAGCAAAGGGCCCCTCTCCTGGATCGGGTACATATCACGTTCAATAGGATCCGGGTTGGTGTTGGTATTCACGTTAGGAGCTTGTCGTAGGGTTCGACCTTCTTCCCTATTTAATCTGGCAGACGCTGCGAGGTGGATAACTTCTGCAGAGTAGCTTGGGATTAGCTCGGAGTTCCCTTCTTTTACAAAAATCATTCGGCTTCCCTCGTTAAAGTTGACTTGCACAAGCTGTTGGATAGTAGATAGGGAGCAAGTATCAATCAGAACCCTTGCCACATCCACACATCTCATTGCCGAAGTTCGCGAATCCACTCAAATGAAGTTACCCCAGATTCGTGCAAAATTAGTGAAGCTCTCCGTTGACCAGCACTGTAATGGTAGTTCATGGATTTCAATCCACACTCTTCTTCTCATAGTACCAAGAGATTGTCCTGTATAGCGGTTCACCTCTCTGAATTTACCAAGTAGAACATGTTTCCGGGCACCGAGATATTCATCCATAGCCGTGGTCGAGTCGCACGTAAGAATAAAGGTTTCTGAGCTCAGACCTCGCGGTGTCAAGTCAAAAAGTTCGTTCTCCATAAGGAATCTCAAGACATTATCTAGCGTATCATCCCCATACGAATGGGCTATTATCGATCTACACATTCAAGCTTCCACCTGTTTGTTTATGGAAGCTGTTATGACCTTGGGACTACTATGTTCCAATGCACCCCTTCCCAGGGGCGATTGACTGAGAACTTATTGTATTATAAAAAATAATTAACATTTTAATTTTTTTAATAATTGAAATACTATATAAAATTAGAATAAGGGATGAGATAAGTGAACCAACTTTATGGAGGTTGAATATCAAGTAACTAACATGTCCCTCCACGCAAATACTCGTCCGGATTGAAGCATAGATATTGCACAGACCCAACTCATATCTTGTGTTTTAATTATGTTAATATTGAAAGTAGGGACCATTATGATTTAAACTCGTAACCTTTTAGTCAACAAAGCTTTAATCGCCATATCAAGGAACCAACTTTTTCGTGAGTATAGTTTCATACTCTAAAATTGACGTTAAGCTGTTGGGAGACAATTTCTGGCCATTTTGTTTAAGTTTTCACACTAATCCTTGTACAGTTTGATTTGTATCTAGTGGAGGTCTAGCTACTTTAGCGCATATTTGTTTCGCCCGTAATTCTCTTGTAATCTTATTTTTTTGGTTTAACTGGAATGTTGCCTTGATTTTATATCTTTTCTATTTCCACTTTTATCTGGGTTTACTAAGGTTTCACTTTTATGAGTAGCCTGTCTTGTACCGCGATTTTTTTTTCTATAATTTGCGACAAAGTCGCAATACAAAACAAACAACTCGCACAAACAAGCCCTGAGTCAACCTGTATATAGACAAGGATCAAAATCAACAAAAACAATACAAATAGGATTAGAAGCAAAAAAGAGGCGAAGCCAGCATACACCAAAGGCTTCAGCACCACTGGAAATGACTCGGAGGCAGGAACAAACAGAAAAAAAGAACATTCAAGCTCCTAATCTATCGAAGCAATGTGCTCAATTATAATCAATTCATCACCATCAAATTTCAGCCCTAGCCTTTTCCCGATCTCCTACAAACACTCCATAGCAAGAAGCTTACTGGCATCCTTAACAATATTGTCCCTTTTCACCAAATTTCTCTTCATTTGTTTGCTAGACGACTTGGATGATCTCTTCACGATATTCTCGGGTAACATATCCTTTAGAAAGTCTTATATGACAACTTCGTCGCTAATTATCGAAAAATAGCCCTCACACTACAAACTTTGAACAACAATGCCCAAGTTGGTTCATTGAAAACCCTCTTTCCTTATGCTGAAAAAAGTGTTACATAAATCAAGTTTCATTATCATCTTGGCCTTTATGTGATGGGAGCAAAGTTCGTTTTCCTTATATTATTAAAGCTATGTAATCTTTAACCCCCCCAAAAAAAAAAGTTGATTTTATCTCTGCAAATTTCTGCTTTTGTGATGCTTGCCTTGTGCTATGTTTTACTCTGATGTTTTGATGCTACCATGTTTTTATGCTGTCATGTTTCTCAGGTTGGGGGTCTTCGGACACAGCCTCCTTTTAGGGTAGCACCCTAAAGGGGGAAGGCTGTGTACATTCACCACCCCAAACCCTGCTTATACAGGAGTCTTTGAGACATTGAGACTGTTGTTGTTGTTGTTTTATCTCTACAAATTTCAAAATAAAAGCAGTGAAAGTGATGGGCTTCACTAAAAATCATAGACCATTGAAAATTGACCATCAAATACTTGAAAAATAAATGACATGTCTTTATTTTTGTTTTGAAATGTTACTTTTTAGTTAGTAGACACATCCATGTGATTCCCCTTCTTTTCACTTGTCACCGCTTTATATGGGAGCGTACACCATCTTAAAAAATGGATGCGGGCGTGTTCCTCTTAAAATTGAGTTGTCGATATAGTTGGCTCTTTCAAAAAGACTAAACATAAAAAGAGGCTGATGAAAATTGAGATTCTTGACACTAATTAGATATTTTGTCCATATGACCACGAAACGTGTAGACATAAATTCTTACTTGTAGGACTGCATGGAGCCTTTTGACTACTATTGTGGAGTTGCGGGGGATCTTTTTTATTTGCCTAAGTAACCTTAAAGACTTGTTTCAATAATGACAATTTTCCATCCTTAAAAACTCATTCAAGAAAGCGTGGCTAATGTATTTCCTTGCCATAGTAAGTGCCAGTTGGTAGTCAAGAAACATCTTGATTTTCCTGAATTCAATGACGATGTGAAATTGAGGGTCGTGATTTGGTTCCAAGCTCTAGGTGGGGTGACATTTGCATCTCCATCCACCATTAAATTGATGATTCTCGTTGATGTACTGCTGTTTCCATATCTAGATCCAGATGTCCACTGCTCATGCTCCTCAGTTTTCTCTCGAGGCAGCGCCTTTAGTTGCAGACCATGGGCAAAATTTGGCGACCTTTGCCTAGTTTAGTTTAGAAGTTTGGATCTTGTTATTTTCTTTTTTCTTTTTTTAATTATTATTTCAACTCTTATTTCTTTTGTAAGACTTCCCCCATATACTTTTAAGGATCTTATCCTCTTAATTATAAAAAAGAAAAAAGAGATAAATATATAAGTCCAGTAGGCTACTCTATCTAATATCAATTGATCTTAAAATGGAATCCCACCTAAGCATATATGTAGATCTTATATATTTTAACTTCATGGGTTAGAGGTAAATGCCCAGTAAAATTTAACACGTTCAATGAACACTTACAAGCCCTTGAGGCATGTGAGCTCAATGAGGATAAGACTATATATATTCGATTTATTTTTAGATAAGAGTCTTATATACTGAACGATCCAAACAAGTCAGTTACTTAAGGAATAGGGACACAAATAAAAAGCCTAGCAGAAATAGAAGGGAGACGAGGATACGTAAGAAATGGGGAACAGTTCTTTTTTATAATTATAAAAATCTCTCAACACGAAAACCGATCCATCTGTTAAAATGGAGCTCGAGAAAGCCCAAAAAAAAAAAAGCAGAGAAAAGGGAAGAGTCCAAAGGAAACAATGTGCAGCATCATCAAATGATGGATAGCGCACTTCTCACTCTGCTATGCACTGCAATTTTCCATTGTTTCCCCACTCCCATTTATTTTCCTTCTTTTTTCCGCTATTGAGGAATCCGATTATCCATTAAATTTTGATCCGTGTGATGATCTACACACCACAGGAGTTAGATAAGTCAACGATTCTTTAGGGAGAAGTTCAAGGGGAGAATCGAACTTCAAAGGTTTTGTCCTAAAGTAATACTCTATCCCCTTACTTACCTCCTAACATTGAGACAAGGCCCTGGTGGGTTAATTTAGGAAACGTCGTAGAATTTTTTATAATTAATATAGACAAATAATTTTAAATTTATTGTGTTAAAGGTTGTCGCTCTTTACCCATTGTATTAATTTAGTCATTTTTCTTAATTGTATTAATTCAATCTCTAAACTAGTGATATTGTTTCAATCTAGTATTTAGAGTAAAATTTATATTAAATTAATAATTTTTAGTTGTTTAGCCACAGGTTCGGTTCAGTTGAGCTAACATGAAGATTTATAGTGGGTTACTTGCCTTTAATGTAATTATATCGTTAAAAATTTCGTCATTAACTTAACTTTAATTTAACTATAGGACTGAATTGACATAATTACAAAGACAATAACTTTACCGACACAATGCAAAAAAAAAAAAAAAAAAAGGGGACTTTGGCATAAATAACATCAAAGATTAAATATTATTGCTCTTTTCATTTAAGATAGCTTAAAATGTTGGTTTACTTTTTTTGACTGAATTCCATTTAATTTAATAAATTTTAATATCAGTTTGACATATTAAAGAATTTGTTGATATATTTTCAAAATATGTATTAAATGTTTGTTTAATGTGTGTATAAGATGCGTTTGAGATAGTTCCGGTATTTGTTTAAGTGTTTAAAGCTTGTTTGGGGGGTGTGTCGACACATGGGCCATGTGTGTCGACACACAATCCAATAAAACTGCAGGGGAACAGCTGTGTATCGACACACATGACTCGTGTGTCGACACACAGTCCTTTTATAAAAGCACACGGAGGAACTCTGTGCACCGATCTGTAGTAAGCATGTTGTTGATGTGTGTGTCGACACACAGCTTCAACACACGAGACAGTTTTGACAGTTTTTGAGCGGTTTGTTCCCGGTTTTTGGTGGTTCTTCTTGGCTTCATTTGGGATGCCTTTTACACCGTAAATACATATGTTTCCCCTTGTTTTTCATATGCTTTTGAACACAAAAGATTGGAAGAACACTTAAAGAAAACTTTGAATGTGTGAATATTTTTCAAAATGTTTGTGTTTTTGTGAAAGTAAAACACCAATCTCTCTGCATCTCACTCAATCTCTCCCTTTACACACACTCACTTTATATTTGGTTGTTATCGTATTCCCGATGATATTTCGTATACCGAAATAAACCTTAGGGAAAGTGATTACATAGCCTCAACACTTGAGATCTTTTGGTTACCCTGTTGCAAGAATTTTGCAAGATATTTGATGATTTGTTCCAACAGTATTTACTTGTAGAGATTATCTATTTCAAACAGTTCTTAACATCAATAATTATTTAATTTTCTTTTATATTTACAAGTGCACAATTTAGCAAGATTTTTCACAAGAAATTTTAATTTCGTTGTATTTCAGAATGTGATAATTATTTTGAAATACTATTATTCTCTATGCACAATCCACATTCTTATACTGGTCGATACGAGCTTCTTAGGTTAGTTTGATAGTTAAAATCCCTATATCCTTTTAGCTAAGTCTCGAGACTAAAGCTCGAACAGCTTCCCTAAGTTGTATTAGAAAAATTATAACATCCTTTTATCAATAAAATTACAAATCATGATAGGTATGGGCCGATTCCGTTGCGTTTAGGCCCATGGGCTTCCACTGAGAAGCCCATTATTTTCCATGATTTTGCATCTATGATGTTTTTAGAACAAAGCCCATTCAGAGTAGTGGGTAACTCATTATTACTTAAATACTTTAAGATTTGAATATTTATCACTTAGTACTTTAATAACTTAATATATATAATACGGTATCCTGAAGTTTGAATTTTTATCACCTAGATATCCTATGTAGAAATTTGATGAATTTTTGTACAAATTTAACTAATTTTATTTTAAAAGTATTGATCTATTACATGATTATGCTAAAATACATAAGGCATATCCATGTTTCAGGTAAAAATTTGACAATTATGACACAAAAGTTCATCCAATTTTTATCTAAACTATCTATAAATTGTCAAATTTATGTGTCGCGTCATTATTTTTGGTAAAAAAAAATCAATTATAATTGCCAGAATTATGTTCTAATTTAGCATTTTTCAATCAAAATATATCAAATTTCAATATAAGGACATCTAATTGATAAAATTTTAAACCTTAAGATACCCCATTATATACATTAAAACTTCCGGATATTTAGGTAATAAATAGTTAAACATCAAGATATTTAAGTGATAATTTCTCTGACCTTAATATTTTCTAGGTAAGGAACTAAAGATCAGGTGCATTTATTAAATAAATGCACTATATGTTTTATAAAGTTATTTACTATGACAAAAAGCACTAAATCTTTGCCTTATTTTTCCTTTCAAAGGTCCAGAGAAATCTGATACAACATGAACAGGAACATGAAAATAAGTGTCAAAAAAAAAAAAAAAAGGCCCACTGGTGGTGACTTTGAGTTGAATTTTAGAACTAAGTTGGACTTGAATTGACATTTTTAAGCTAGTTTGAGTTTTGGTTGACCCGAACGATACTTACTCATATACCTTTATAATTTATTTTACAGAATTATGAATAGATCATGAGTTCCTTTACTGTTGTTAGTAAAGGTGTATTACAGACATGTTTATCAATTGAAAAACTATCGTGTACTGAAACGTTAGATGAAATGTCGAAGTTTCCGAAATTCTCATATGAAACGTTAATATAGTACATATACATTAATATAATCATGTGTCACTGCATTATTTTCCAGTAAAAATTTCAGTTTCAACCAAAATTTGCCAGATTCTTATGGGGGAAGACCAGGTGCGAGAGAGAGAGAGTGAAGGAGCCACCCCATCAGCTCTTCCCCCGATTCTTATGGAGGGTGCCTATGGGTTTTTTTTTTTTGGGATAATTCTAATTATTAAACTTAAAAATACTTAAATGATAAATTTCCTAATTACATATTATTATAATATTATGGGAATAATATAGCAAGACCTCCTAAACTTCACAATTAATCACAACATATCTCTGCACTTTCAATTTTAAAAAATAGCCCCATAAACTTTACAATTAAACATAACACACCCCCCTTCACTTTCAAATTTAAAAAATTGCCCCCTGAACTTTGAAAATTCACACAACACACCCTTGCACTTTTAATTTCATAAAATAGCCAGCTGAACTTTATTATTACTCACAAAATTTGTTATTAAACATAACACACCACTTAGACATTTATAAATTTTAATATAAAAAAGTATAAAATCAAAATTTTTGAATAAATTATGAAAGATATTTTTTAAAAAAAAAGTATAACAAATATAATAATAATTTAAAATTTTATTTTTCAATATTTTTAAAAAATATTTTTTTTAGTATTTATTTTCAGATTTTTAATTTTGTATATTTTTTTAGTTTTCAATTTTTTATCTAATTTTAGAATTCACTTTTAAAAAAAATATTATAGTTTCTCTTATAGTATTTTTTTAGAAATTTAAAAAAAATATTTTAGTATCTTCTACTTACTATATTAATTAAAATAATTATTTTTTGTAAATATAAAAAATGATCTTATCTTTTATCTAGAAATATAAAGCTCATACTTTTCGTCTAAAAACATAATTTTCTATCTTTGTATAAAACCTCTCATTTTTAATTTGATACAAAGCTCATACATTTTGTCTAAAAACCTAAATTCCTATATTTTGCATAAAACTAAAAAATTTCTTATTTTTAATTTAATAGATTTTTTTATTTTAAATTTATTATTCTAATTTTTATTAAAGTTCTAAAATATTATTATATTTTTTCAAAATTTTTCCAAATATTTTTCATTAAATTTCAAATTTTCATATATTTTTCAAAAAATAACTTTCATAATTTATTCAAAATTTTTAATTTCATACTTTTTTATTTTAAAATTTATAAATGTCTAAGTAGTGTGTTATGTTTAATAACAACGTTCGGGGGTGAGTTGTGACCAATAACAAAGTTCAGAGGGCTATTTTATAAAATTGAAGGTGCAAAGGATGTGTTGTGCTAATTTGCAAAGTTTAGGCGGCTATTTTTTGAAATTGAAAGTACAGAGGGTGTGCCGTGTTTAATTACAAAGTTCGGGGGGCTAGTTTTCAAAATTGAAAGTGCAGGAGACGTGTTGCAATTAATTGCAAACTTTAGAGGATCTCGCTATATTTTGCCCTAATATTCTTAGTGAATAGACTAGGCTCATGAATACGTCACAACAATGAGTTGATCAGTGTATTTTGAACTTGTACAACTATTTATGTTAGAAAAATAGACAATCCAGCACAATAAAAGCTTAAAATATTAAAACAACAAAACGACCAACACAAAGATAAACAACAACAACAAGCCTAGTGCCACAAAGGCTCCCGTGTGAGTGGGGTTTGGGAGGGATAAGATGTACGCAGCTCAGTGCCACAAAGACCAACACAAAGATATAAGGTGGACCCAAATGCGTACCTCATCCATTATGAAATTTAGGATTACAATCTCTAAAAATCTGAATGTAGCTATTGAATGCTAAGCCATCAGCCCTCTTTAATGCAGCTATTCCACGATAAGCCACCAGCCATTTTCAATACAAATTTTGGACGGCTCAAGTTGCAAACCCTCAATCAATGACCTAGGCATATACTCGGATAAACCACGCTCAAAACAAACTCAAAAACACGACACTCACAACCAAATATCATTCTTTCCCCCCAACCTAGATGTCCCCCGAGCATCCTTTTACAAAATCCACGACGCCTCACATACTTATTCACTTTTTGTTCTACTTAACCATCAACCCATAAGCCTCTTTTATAATTTAGTTATCCATTATAATCTGATCAATCAAACTAAATGTCACCATATTCTATCCTAACCTAATATAACTCAAATCTTATTAATTTTTAATTTAGAAGTAATTATATTCCAACAATATATACATGAGATATCAGAATATAAAAATTGAAATAATCAACAGAAATAAGAACAGGCTTAAATTCCTTAAGACTTGAACTTAGTCTTAGTTGGCAAGTGATATGCGAGGTACACGTATATGCTAAGGTTCAGTTCCGTTAAAAACTAACCAGCATTATATAAAGTAACCCACTGTATTTATATATTAATCTCGTCTTTATAATACGGTTATTATACCCAAGTATATAAAGTTCTCAGCAATCACATAATCAAATGGTTCAGCCTCTGCAGGATCTAACAATACCAGCCAAAAGTTTTCGCAACTCAATCATGTATGATGCAATCATCAAAGATTTGATCTTTTCGAACTCTGTCCGTAACTCACTAGAGGCTCGGAAAACAAAGAGAAGATTGTGTATTAACGGATGACCAATAACAAGAAGGAAAAGGATTGAATAGTCACAGGATTAGAGGACGTTGGATTTCATAAGGCTATGCCTCGTCTAGCTCCATTAATATGTTCTGTTTTTTCATTCCAATCAAGCCACGATGAAGCCAAACAGAAGCACAAACTTGATATTGAACACGTCAACATCGAAGAAATTCAAAATTCATCAAAGTTGAGAGAGAAAAACGCTAGGATTTTTATATTGAGAATTTTGGAATGAGGAACAAAATTTGGCCAAGCTACGAATTTATAGGCATAAGAAAATCCTAAAACTGGGAAACCTAAACTAGTCGCACAAGCCAAAAGTGGTCCAAAATACATCTTAGGGGCCGAATTTGGCCAAAACAAGTGGGGCCAACGGCGAAGCAATTATCTTTGCATAATTCAACCCCACAACTTCGTTTACATATATTATGGGCTCCGTGACTCCTTAGATCATAGTTGTGGCTGATTTACGTTGCAACTTTGGATGAGTGCTTCAGCCCATCCATTTGGACTTCTGACAATCCAGTCGTTCCATAAATCTTGGGCTACTCATCGTACATTACATGAGCTTTGATACTACATGTTAAGATAAGTGTGACTATATAATTCACGCTCATGTCTATGTGATCAACTACATTGTAAAAAGTCACATAAATACATCAGAAAAAAACTATGACTTGTCAGTTCTTACAATTATCAGTTCTCTCCTAGTTTCATGATAAACCATCAGATGAAAGGCAACAACAAATACTCAATACTTGCTTTCATTTTATTGCAACTTTCAAATTGAATTGATCAAAGACAACTTTGCATATGCTAATATGAATCTTATGAGAACCAAGTTCAAAAGGCAATGCTTTTTTTACCTCTATCTGCAACCAAAATCGAACCTCGACGATCACACTCTTACTGGCTTTTGAAGAACAGCTGATAAATACACTTCAGATTTCCCTGACCCGATTTTCTCCCCTACAACCCATTTGAGCTTCTTGTACCCAAACCTCTCGATCAACTGAGTCAAATCCCTTTTCTTCTCATCAGTAGCACAATAGAAGTTGTCCAACCAGAACAACCCTCCAGCCCTTAAAATCCGATCGATATCGAACATCAAAAACTCCAACTTCTCTGGTTTTCCACCGACATCCAATGCGCTTCCGATATGAACCAAATCGAACACATTATCATGAAAAGGAAACCGATGATCCAAACTCATAAACAATGGGAAAAGTCCCCTAAATGCAATGAACTCATTAAAAGGAGCATCAAGATTCAAACTTTGGGTTATAACGGTCACATTCTTTTCTGACATTCTAGCAGCAAAACTCCCAGACCCACCTCCTAAATCAAGCCCAATTCTAATCCCTCCACCTCCTAAACTCATCACATCATCAATCAGAAAGTCATTTTTACCCCTAGACTTCACAAACCTCTGATTCTCATACCCATTAGCCAAATCAAAACACCCAATACAATCTCTACTCAGCTTCTTACCATTCAAACAGGCAAAGTTCTTACATCCAAGACCACTCCAACTTACACTCTTATCACTAACATTCTTCCAAAGCGAAACAGGAAACGGCGAGAGACCCACTTTAGGGATTGTCTTAGCAAAGCACCTTCTCCTCGGCAAAGGCTCACACCCTCTTAAAATCAACTTCTGGGCAAGACTCCAATCATCAAGGCACTGCCCCAAAACCTTATAATTCATGTACTGAGACAACATATCCATAGATTTAGAACAAGAATGACCCACAGAAGCCTCCATTTCAGTGATCCCAGTTCTTGAATCTTTCCCTAACGGAAGCTGGTGCCTTTGCAAGAACACTTTAAGCTCATCTGCAGTATTGGGTCTTGAAAGATCAATAGTTTCAAACCCTAGAAGCTCTTTCTCCATCTGGGCAAGCCTCTTTTGTGAAGATTCAATCTGTTTCATGATCAAAGACACTTGTTCTGAGATTAAAGGTATGTTCTTGTGGGCAATTGGGTGATTTGGGTGAGTTTTAGGGTTCCAAATGAAGGCATAAAGCGCAAAAAGATTGGTTGTAAGCACAGACAAGAGCATTAACCCATTAACTGCTGATGAACAGATAGTAGATCTTTTGAATCTTGCAGTTCCATCACCGATTTTGAGTGATACAGAACCCATTTTTAGGGTTCTTGATGAGGATTATGAAAATTTAGACTGAGATTGAGTGAGATTTGGGAGTGAGAGTAAGAAAAGAGTTGAAAATTTGGGTCAAAATTAGGGAGAAAATAATTTAAGTGGAGTTAGACTTGAAGATTATGAAATAATTAAAGGCATTTAGAGTTGGCTCGTGAACAAGTTGTGGTGTTGTCGGTGCGGCGAAGATACAACTGTAGAAGCAAGTTGCTGTCTTAACACAAAAAAAAAGAACTTTGTTTTCTTGATAAAAAGAGCGACAAATTACATAAAATTTTTTTATCTTTTATTTTAAAAATAGAAATTTTTTTTTATAAATAAAAGTATTCATAAAGTTTTTTTAATTTTAAAAGTTTATCACTCAATTTTCATAAAACTTATTTTTAACCATTTTACTCATTAAAGTAAGAAAGTTAAATGTTTAATTTATTATTAGATAAAAATAAAAAATTTTATGGTGTTAGCAAAGAAATTAAGGAAAATTTCTATGTTTATAAAAATATAAATATCACTGCTATAATTAATTAAAATAATAATTTTTTATAGATACAGAAAGCCCCCTTTTTAAAATATAAAACTTCTTATTTTTTTTAAATATAAAACCTCTACCTAAAAATAAAATTAAATACTTAGCTATTTTATTTTAAGGGATAAAATGGTCAAAAAAAATTATTTGGGGATAAAGTGATAAATTTTTAAAAGTAAGGAGATTTAGTAAACGGTTTTATTTGTAAGAGGAATTTTTTGTTATTGAAGTAAAAATTAAGGGATTTTTCTGTAATTTATCAAAAAAAAAAAAAACTTTATATTTGTATATTTATTGCTTGTTTTTGGACAAATATATTTATTGCTTTAGCATCTTAGTGTTTTACTAATGTAATAATTTGAACAAAAAAATTATGATAAATTATAGAAAATCTCTATGTCTTTTATTTTAAAAATAGAAAACTGCCCTCACAACTAAAAGCACTCACAAACCCCTCCCCCCCCCCCCCCCCCTCCCCCCTAATTAAAAATTTATCACTTAACTCCCATTAAACTTTTTTTGACCATTTTGCCCTTCAAAAGTTAGGGGATTAAATGTTTAATTATATTTTAAAAAGAAAGTTTTATATTATCAGGCAAAAATTAGAAAAATTTTATATTTTTCATAATAGAATTAAGAGAACTTTATATATTTATAATAGATATAATTATTTTAGTTAATTATAGTAATGATATTCTAAGTTTAGAAGATAAAAAATATTATAAGATAAAATATAATATTTTTATTGATATTATAATGTTACTACTATATAATTAATTAAAATAACAATTTTTATAAATATAAAAGTCCCTTTTTTTTCCATAAATACGAAAAAATTCTTATTTTTTCCTCACAACATAAAATCCTACCTAAAAATAAAATCAAATACTTAACTATTTTATTTTGAGCGTCAAAATTGTCAAAAAAAAAAAGTTGTTTAGAGGCAAAGTGATAATTTTTTAAAAGTGAAGGAGTTTAATGAGTGATTTTATTTATAAGGGGTTTTTTATTTTTGAAGCAAAAGTTAGGAAGGTTTTCTGCAATTTACCCAAAAAATTATTAATATAATAAATTTTGATCCAAAAAAAATATTAATTTAATAAAGTATTTTTAGATTTGAAATTTATTAGGGTTATTTATATTTTAGTACCGCGATATTTTTAAAAATAATAAAAAAGGCCCTTTCCTTTTTGAATTATTAAAAAGGCCCTTAAGTTTTTGTCATATTAATAAAAAGGCCCCTAAGTTTTTGTCACGATGTCATTTTTGCTCGACAGAGCTGATGTAATAGCTATATTTTTATTAATATTACTATAAAATGTCAAAAATATTATTTAATAACCATATTTTGAAAAAAATTTAGCGTATTTGGGCGAGAGCAGTACCAGGATGGGTGACCTCCTGGGAAGTCCTCACCCTCAGGTTGGGGGCACTCGGAAACAGCCTCTCTTCAGGGGTAATTCGCTGAAGGGGGAAGGCTGCGTACATCCGCCCCCCAGACCCTGCTTAGATGGGAACCCTTGGAGCACTGGGTATGTATGTTGCATTTTGAAACAAATTAAGCAAAAATAAATAGCTTCTACATACACAACATCTTGCATTTTGTACTTATAAAGTAATAATAAGGGTGTCGAAGCCTACTCCAGGTCATTTTATTATAGCATTAATAAAAAATAATTGCCACGTCAACTCTGTCGATGGAAAATGACGTCATCACGCTTGACAAGGGCCCTTTTTGTGATACAACAAAAACTCAAGGGCCTTTTTAATAATTCAAATATGTCAAAGTCCTTTTTATTATTTCCAAAAATATCGAGGTACTAAAATATAAATAACATATTTTATTATTTAGTATCGTACATTGAAACGAAGAAAATTTACGTCAAGCTTAGACTAGTTTTCATTGTTGATATGGTTTATAATTATGATAATTTATATATATAATTGTGATACAAATTAAAATATAGTGGTTAAGTGAAAAATACTTTAAATATAAATAAATAAATTAAGTTCTATATTCTAATTTTACCTATTCACTGACTCTATATATAAGAATCCTTAATTAGATGAGAATAGGAGGAATGTTTAAATGTTGAGGCGCCCGCGCCCCCCCCCGCCCCCTCTATTTCTAGTTTCTATCTCCTCTTACGTGCTCTTTTACTATACAAATTATATCATATACTTGTAATTTTCTATCTTTGATATTAATTATATACAAATATACTATTAAATTTATAGATTTGTTGATCGATCCGGTTGATTTCGTTGGTATCAATTTTGGATTACAACAAATTGAATTTAAGAATCATTCATTAAATAACCATCAGTTTCTGCCATAATATATATATATATATATGGATTATTATTCCCAAATTGGTAACCATCTATGGGGTTATATAAGTGAATCTACTATCATCGAATATTCCACGTGGCTGCAAGATTTCCACACCAAAATTCAAGTACATATGACAATTGTCATAGACATGAATATAATCATATATAATCATTTTAGAAATTAACGATTTTTTTTTTTTTACTAAACTTTATAAAGTTGAATGATACACAAATCGCCCACCGGGTTGGCTCATATGTGATACTCTGATTTGGTATTTTACCCCGGATGACATTTATTCGGTGAAGTCCGGTTACGCTCTTTGGAAAGATTGTGCCATTTTTGAAACCACTAATCCATCCTGCTCTTCGAGTTCACCCACAAACCATGTACCGAGCCTCAGGTGTATTTGGTCTCTTAATATCCCCCCAAAGATCAAGCATTTTATTTGGAGAGCCTTCTCTAATGCCCTTGCCACAAACGAAAATCTTTATCTTAGAAGAATTATTCATGATCCAAATTGTCCGATATGTGGAAATTGCCTGGAAACAATTGAGCATATCATCCTTGTATGTCCTTTCAAACAAGCCACGTGGTTTGCCTCGAACTTATGCTATAAACCAAGTCTGATCAGTCTTGGTAGTCTCTCTCAGTGATGGAAGAACATCTCTCTTTCCCTTACAGCGCTCCGATCCTTTCTTGAAGAAATTGCCATTTTATGCTGGGAGATATGGAAGGCCCGAAATTTCTACTCCTTGAAGCACATTTCCACAACGCCCATGGCCACTGCGCGTGCTGCGGCGTCACTTTGCTCATCCCTTGCTGCTTCTGTGACCGAATCAGAGGAGAATGAAGCCCATTAGCTTAGACCTTTCCCCTCTGATCATTCTTGGGCAAAGCCACCACACTTGGTCCTCAAGCTAAATGTCAATGCTGCAGTCCGTCCCCAAAACAGATCCTCAAGTATGGCTGTGGTCGCCAGCAACTCGCATGGCCATATTGTTGGAGGACGGTGTTCGGATTCAGCCCCTGCTTTGGTCCTCATAAGCAAGACCTTAGCCATTCGTGCTGCTTGTTTTTATGCCCTCTCCCAAAGATGGACCCATATCATTATTGAATCTGATTGCAAGTTTGCTATTGATGTCATTCAAAGGCCGGACTCATCACCTTGGGAGATCGTCACCATTATGGAGGATAACCGAAACTTGTTTGAGGCTTTTATTTCTTTGTCTTTCTCTTGCGTCCCTCGTTGTCACTTAGCTCTGTCAACTAAAAATGACACCATCACGTCGGAGATGAGCCTTTTATTAATACGGTAAAAAATTTAGGGGACTTTTTATTAATATGGCAAAAACTTAAGGGCCATTTTAATAATTTAAAAAAATCGAGAACCCTTTTATTATTTTTAAAAAATATCAAGATATTAAAATATAAATAATCCCAAATTTTAATATTAAATTCAGTTTAATTTCGGCCGCTGCGGTGGCAACAAGCAGACTCGTCACCCTTTTACTCTGCCTCTCTCTTCCTGTCTTCTGTTCTTCTCACTTGAGAGAGAGAGAGAGGGAGGGGAAAATGGGGGCAACATCATCAACAGAAGCAGCAATATCGAAAGAGCAAAGAGAAGTTGAAACCCTAGCCTCTTCTACTGGCGCCCTTCCTTTGCTTCACAAATCCTTTCCTCTTCTCGCCGATCCTGCCTCCAATTTGATCCCTTTCTCTTCTCTCCAGGTAAAGTAATAGATAATGCGTGTTCGATTATCGATTTGAATTTTGCTTTGCTCAAATTTGTTCTCCCTTAATTGATATTGTAAAAGGGGTTTTAAGATGTTATTGTTATTCGAATTGAGATTGACTTCTAGCAAATCATCGTGGATTCTGTGAGTCAGAATTATTAATTTTGATAGCGATTCAAAAATTAGGTTTTCCGTATGATAATAACAAGCTTTTGTCTCGGGGTCAAGAAGAAATATAGTTGATTCTTACAATTGAACTGGGTGTTTTCCAATTTAGAGTTCTTTTTTTTTTTTGTAATTATTATTGGGATTTATGAACCTAAAAGGATACCAACACGCAAGTATCGGATCCCATTAAAACTCTGAAGTTAAGCATGCTTGAGCGAGAGTAATACCAAGATGGGTGACCTCCTGGGAAGTCCTTGTGTTGCACCCCTCAAGTTGGAGGTTCTCGAAAACAGCCTTTTTTTAGGGTAGTACTGGGAATGTTGCTTTTTTATTGTTAGAATTTATGGCCTGCTTGATTTATGTCTTGTATCCATTTCTTCTGCTGAAGGAGATGGGTTTTGTTTAGTGTTTACATTGAGTAGATTCCTTATCGTTATTTTACTTGTTGACAAAGAGCCATTGTTATTAAAATATGTGTACCACTTGTTGTATTGAACACGTATCCGCAAGTTTTCCATTTAAGATGAGCGTTTACGTATCATTGACTAAAATAGGCATTTTTTGTATTAGCCATATAATACACATATTTTTGCCAACTAAAGCGTGAATGATTGGTTCAAAATGATTATATTTATACCTAAAACCATCTATGTTGTGACTTATAGCTTACCTTTTTTTTAACTAAGTGTTATGCTTCTTACTACCATTATTACGAGTAATGACATCTAACAAAAGTCAAATTAACAAAATTATATCCATCTCCATTTTGTTAGTATTTTAGAAGGAATAATTATATCATGAATGTAATCATCTATAAATTCTTTTATAAGTCAGCAGAAATTGGCTGAAATTTTTTAGGCATAGAACCAAATAATACCCAAGCGTAATTAATTCCGTTTAATTCTTGTATTGTATGTTACTAACTATGCAAGGAATGAATCAAGTAAGTAAAAACGTTTCCAATACCGACATTAGCCCTATCTCAACACTTTAAGTTGTTAGGTGGAAGTCCAAAAAGGATTTTTTACTGTAACGCACCCTCTCAAAAAATGCGCATTAGGTTTGAAATATAGATAATCTACATGTCTACCTCACACCTTGTGTTGAAATTATATCGATATTAAGAGTAAGGTTGTTGGGATTCATATCCAAAGCGTCTCAATCAAACAGGCTCTGATACATGTCGAGAAGTGAATTACCTCAACACCTTAAGTTGTTAGGTGAAGTCAGATGAATGTTTAGCAGTCCAATACTTATGGTTGCATTTGTTTTTCAGCAATGCTTTTCTATTGAGTACAAAAACGTCAGTTGTGAAGGAGCCAACATACCTGACTGCTTCTATGAGCTATTACATCATGTCCCTGCAGCCATAACGGATTCTTTCTTTGTCACTGAGAAAGGGGGAATTAGTTGGGTCGAATTTCTGAGAGGTTATGTCAGATGCTGTGGGAGAATGTCTTCTTCGTCATTGTTAAATACTCTGTTCAAGATGCTTGCTTTGTCAGCCGATAAAGCTTGCTGCCCCTTGAAGCTACATTTTGATTCAGATGAGATTGATTGTAAGATGAGTGGATCAGTTTCACCGAGTGAGTTGGGAATGATCTTATGGGTGTGTTGGGTTATGTCATGGAGTGCCAGAAGTAGAAAAGAACCCAAAGAACAGGAGGATCTGAGTCTTCCCAATGTGAAGCCTTTGGTATCATCAGCTGTTCTCTCGTGCGCTGACGAAGGAAGTGATCTTGATGTCTGGGATTGTGATGTGTTGCTATTGGAAGCTGAACTTACTGCTGGGAAGATTCATATGTGGGCCTTAAGAGCAGTCCCTTACCTCACTGATTGCTTTTCGCAGTTCGTTCACTCAAGACTTCAGAAAGTTGCAGCATCTGAGGTATTGAAAATACCTCCTTTTTAATTGGCATCTTGATTATCATCTTTTCGATTCTCAGACTTGTAATGAATGTCTTCCATGTTGTGGAAGTCTGGTCTAAAAGCTACCTTGACGTGTTCAAAAAATTGATTTCGGCCATGTGCAAGTTGGTGATTGTTCACTGATATTAGCTACATCAATTATGTTCTTCTGTCTCAAAATATGGTGATGTAGTTGTTGTCTTTCTGATAAGAAAAAAACTTTGTCAAGCGAGACCTTGTATTGTGCTAGTAATCTTTAATCCATCTTAGAGGAAGTAGTAGGTGTAAGTGTAGATCTGGAAAGATTTCTATGGAGGTAGATAAGCGGATTTGATGTGCCTCAAATTTCTGAGGTGGTCCTATATGGAGAAAGTGGTGATGATTATGAGATCACTATCAACTTCTGTAGTATCATTCACACTGCACAATGCTTGTTATGAAGAAGATGTAATTTTTTGAATTTGATGTTTTTGTGCATTTCCTTGGACCTCGCTCGTCTCAATTATTGTCTGGCAAACAATATCTACTGATATTCATTTTTGTTCTTCTTGGTCAAATAGATGAAAGGGAAGGGGCCTTCAAGTTCATCATCTATGGACCAGTCGTCTTCAGTGGCATGTCAATCTCATCTACTGAAAAGTGGTGCGGCTTGGGCAATTTCCCTTTCTCAAAGAAGTAACATAGGTGAAGAGATCCTGAGAATATGTTACCCTTGCAGTGCTGATGTTATTGACCAAAGCCTACTCTATAGGTGTGTTTTTCTGTTTTGGTCCGGCTTTGCTTTCATTGGTAATTACTTACTAATTCTTATAATATATTCTCATTGTGGTTCTTGCTTAATTATGTACTGTCTTTTATCTTCATTGTTTGTGTCTACCTGGGTTTGACGTGTGGATGGTGGACAAATCATATCATATTTTGTGTTGAAATTATTTTAATATTAGGAGGTTCTGCTGGCGATCAAACTTGAGATATGTCAGTCAAATAGGCTCTAATGCCATGTTTATAAACTAAATGTCCCAAATGTTTAAGCTATTGGGTCATCATTCAAGACTGATTTTATCCCGTAACAAGGTCATATACATTCTTACTGATCATGGCGTTATATTGAACACTTGAAATATGTTTGTGTATACACTTCCAGTGCAACCTAACAAATCGATGCTTTATTAATGAAGCTGCAGCAAAGTGAAACAACCATATCATTATTCAAGCCTCTGGTAATTTTTTGTCAGATATTGCACGAAGTGCCGATGCATTCAGAATATTTCCTTCACTTGCCTATACTCTTCATATAGCAACTCTCCTTTTCTCCCCCTTTTTCAAAAATATATTTTGGTCACAGTTTGTACTTAACAAAGATGTTTGGTCCCCTTTGATGTCTTATCCAGTAAGTACTGCTTTTATAGTAATAGAAGTGGTTTATACTTCCAACCATGGAATCTAATCGAGGTTTGCAGTCATGTCGCTATCTATTGCAGTGTTATTGAAGTGGGTGTCAGCAACTTCACATAACACATTGTGGCAAGCACCTAACATAGTGGATAGCTCAAAATTCATTATGTGATTGCTATTATGTTTTCTAATGGCATTTCCTTGATTCCATGCTTCTATTCTTCTGTATTTCTGCTTATCTAAGGTCCAAACTGAATGTGAACCAAACTTGTAGCTAGGAAGATGAGAGAGAAGAATAGTTAGGGGTAAGGACAAAGTAAGCAGCCCTAATGCTTCATGAATTGAAGGATCAACCATAACAGATAGGGGTGCACACGGTCCGGTTTGGCGGTTTATGCTTACCAAACCGGACCAAACCGTAAAACTATGGTTTGATAATTTTACAAACCAAAACCAAACCGTTTTGTTTTACAAACCAAACCGGACCAAACCGTAATTATGGTCTGGTCCGGTCCGGTCCGGTCCGGTCCGGTTTATGGTTTTAACCATTATAATAGAAAATTTGTTTTTAACACTAATATAAACATAATTTGATCAATTTAAAAATCATCATTAACTACAAAAACATCTAAAAATACGAAAACTTTACTTCTTTTCCTAATTCATAGTATAAAACATGTTTATATTCTATACTACATAAACAAAAACTACGAATAATACATAAAATTGGTTTGTTAAATTTAATAGTAACATTTTTTAGACAAATTCAGCAGTAACATTGAGTTTGTTAAAATTTTTGTTAAATTGTTAAGGAAATATTTAGTGATTCAGTTACAGATTATGTTAAATTGAATCAACGAGTGGATTTTACTTGCTTTTAATATGATTTTATCGTTAAAAATTACATCATTACCTTAAATTAAATATGACCAAATTATTAAATTGACATAATATAAATTCTAAAGAGACTAAATTAACATAATTAAAAGTATAAGGCTTAATTTGACACGATCAAAAAAGTACAAAAACAACCTAATTATTTTTATCGGGTTATCAAGTAAATTTTTGCCACTAATATAACTTGTTATGATTTGGGTGATATAAATAATCATTAGATTCTTTAGTTTATGGTTTATGGTTTAAGTTTGGTTTTGACCCAAACCTAAACCGTAAATTCTAATAACCAAAGTTTTCAAAACCAAACCATAATTTTTCAAACCATAAGCCAAATTAATCAAACCAAACAGTAATTTACGGTTTGGTCCGGTTCGGATTACGGTTTAAACCGTTTTTTGCACACCCCTAATAACAGATCAACATATTAGGAAAACCAAGTACATAAAGCAGTATTTATTGACTTAAACTAGGAAACTGACATGATCGAAAAATCTTCTACATATTCCAGATATTCTAAGATCCTTATTCCTAAATTTCTCCTTGACATATGTTCTAAGTAGGCCGCTTGATCTTCTTATGCATCAACGCCTTTGTGAATCTGGATGCATATGAAATACGGCTATTATATATTTCTATATTACCCCACTTTTGTTTGACAACTCCAGGGCTTGTTTGGTATGGTTTTCTATTTGCTCTTTTTAGTTATTTAGAAACTAAAAATCATATTTTGAAAATTATTTTTTCTTTGTTTTTGGTTTTTTATTTTCAACTTTCCCTCACATTAGGAAAAAGTTGAAAATAGAAAACTAAAAACTAGAAAAAGAACTATTTCGAAAATATGGGTTTTAGTTTTTCGAAAACCAAAACAACAAATAGAAAATGATATGAAACATGCCTTAGTGACACTGATGACCCACTTTGTCAGATATTATGATACTTATATTTCCCAGTATTGTGTTATAGGTCTTCTGCTCACGGGAAAGGGCTGAACAGATTTTGGTCGAGTGTTGAGGGTTATCATGCACCAGTGCTCATTCTGATATCTGCCTGTTCAACTGATGCCAGTGATTCTAGTGGCAGTAGCAGGAAATGGATTATAGGTGCACTCATACAGCAGGGTTTCGAAAATAGAGATGTATTCTATGGAAGTGGGGGAAGTCTATACGCTATATGCCCCGTTTTCCATCTGTTCTCACCGTCTGGTATGTGAAAAGGGTACAAGATAGGGACTTTTAGTTGGTAGATATGGAGTCAAGTCATGGTTCGGGGTTGTACTCACGGGGTCATGAAAGCGAGTGAACAAATAGCCAAAATTTTTTCATGTGTCTTATATTTGTAAAAAATTTGAATGAATAGCCATGCAATTACTAAAAGGTACTGTTACTCCATGACTAATCGCTTAACAGGTAGCTAAAAGTTAGCAGCATAATGGTTATTGCATTGTTTAACGGTCTTTATATATTTCATGTAGGTAAGTGAGCGGGGTTAGGGTGAAGGGATTTGAATCTTGGACTTCTTGTTTTAGGGCTCAACTTTGATAATATTTCTACTATTAGACTCGGGCCTTATTGGCTAAATAGAGAATTGAAAGAGCGAAAATTTTGTTAATCTCGCTGCGTTTATTTATTAAGTGTGGTCGTGATGTTGACAGGGAAGGAGAAGAATTTCTTGTATAGCCACTTGCACCCCACTGTAAGAACGTATGAGCCTCATCCGAAACCTGTTGGAATTGCCTTTGGTGGGACAAGTGGGAGCGAAAGAATATTTATGGATGAGGACTTTGCGAAGGTTACCATTCGTCATCATGCAGTCGACAAAACTTACCAACCCGGGTCCCTCTTCCCTAACCAGGTAAGTAGCAAACCATGAATGTGACATTGCTCATAAGTCCAGGACAAAAATGAAGGCTTTGATGCTTTAGGACATTGTATTATGACAATAAACAAGAATAGCATCATATGTTTCATAAATACATGAAATCAACAATTGAAAAAGGCACAAGAAGGGTATGTAACAATCGTTTGCTAGAATTCTGACATTGTTCTGTTAGGAAACAAAACAAAAGAACGATGAGAAATTCAGCAATAAAAGAACGAGAAAACACAAGATTTCACGTGGTTTGGTCAAAGATTCTTCATTATTTTTGCGTAAGAGTACAAGAGAGCCCTTCCTTTCTCACCCCCTACATTGCAAATCCTAGGCAGCCATACAGAAGAACCCAAGACGCCTGGAACATAGCCTGAGATGGGCCTGGGCTGAATTTAAGCCCCCAAAAAATATTTCACCCCAATCCAGAGCGATCATGGACATGGCCCATTCCAATATATAAAGCCAGGCCCTACACAAAAAGCCCAATATAATCCCGGGAAGCTAACTTGGGGCCGGAACGCTAGCCCTTCATGTCAATACAGTACTTTGGTTTCGCAGCGTCCAAGTCAGCTTCCTAGTAACAGATTGTCAAACAATGCACTTATTCTTTTCCCAAAATATATTTTGTTTTACAAATGATAAGAAGTCTCATTGGGTTGTATAAGGGGGCAACCCTCTCTAAACCCCCCATAAATCCCCGCAGCCCTACGAAGGCAGGATTCAATCCCGATATTAGTTGGCACCCTTCAAAGATTTTATCACCTGAGCTAGTTGACACCTTCAAATATGCCATCCCTTACATATCCCTCATCCTTCTAAGGTATTTTGGCCATTCAAGAAATATGTAAAGATTATTGCGAATCAAGGCTGCACATCATATATCACCTCACTATTTGCGTTGATTTTGTTGCAAAGGGATTTCTACCAGTTGAAGCATCAGTTATAGAGGTGGAGGTGTGGGGACTAGGCGGGTCGACAGCAAAGGGAGTACAGAATTCTTACAAGAAGAGAGAAGAACTCTTTACTGAGCAGCGGCGAAAGGTATGCTTTCCCGACTCATGTTCTAGTAATGGCAATTGCATTGAGTTTTTTAGGCTTCATCCAGAATACACAAAATTCTATGAAAGGAAAAAAATAATATGGAGGAAAGCATTTTTTCCGTATTTGAAAAACATGAGGGAAAAAGATGAGATGGAAAATTTAAGAAACTTAGTATTAGATTCGAGGAAAATCATTTTCCTTTGAAAACGGGTTGAAAAACCGGAAAGAACATAAATCATGGCCCAAATGATCTAGCCCGATTGCTTTAGCCATTAGGTTTTAGCCATTTCATTTGCTTCATTGGAATACTTGCTCCAGCCTATCATTTCTAAGTCCATCATTTTACATGCCACCATTTGCATCTTAAAGGCTTTAAGTTGCCTTGTTCACACACCACCATCTCATGGAAAACCGTCATTTTACTCAAACTTAGTTTTTTTCCTCGTCTTTCCTTGATTTCTAAACAAGCAAAGAAAGCCATTTTCTATTTCCTTCCCTTAACCTTCTTTTCCTTACAATTTTTTTCCCTTCAAATTTTCTTGATTCAAAGCTGAGCCTTAAGGAAAATGACTTGCTTTTAAACCTCATATTTGTACATATTTTCATTCAGTTTGTATGAGAATTTCCTTTCATGTCCCCGAGAAACTTAAAAAAATTGGACCCATGGGTCGGAAAAAGCTTAAATTGTTGTTATTATTGTCGGAATGTGAAAGAAGACTGAAAAATAGTATGGGATTTATGTACAAAATGCAGGTGGACTTGAAAACATTTGCAAGTTGGGAAGATTCACCGGAGAAAATGATGATGGATATGGTTGGTGATCCCAACCAAGTTCGTCGTGAAGACCGTTAATCCCCACGAACACAAATATAAAGCTAGTAAAAACACAGTATGACCGTTGGATGCTCAGCTTTCATATATCATTTTGGTAAATGCATTAGAAAGATCCTTTTTCCGGAAGAGATTCCTAATACTTCTCTTACCTCTATGCTGACTTTGTAAATGTTATGTATATACCTTGTAAAAAGAACGATGTCCAAAGAATAAAAATACAAGGTGTTGGTGTAAAGTAAAAAGGGTGATGCAAATGTTTGATGAGTTTGTTTGTGTGCAGGTATATTCATATGCCGTCAGATAGTTTTTGTTGATGTCAAGTCAACCACAAAGCTTTTTTAGAGCTTGTTATGTTGAAATTACTAACATTAACAAAAACTATCCCAACAATAACACTATCCTATGGAAATCATTTGGATTTGGTTTTTGTGTCTTGAGTATGCAGTTGTAATTTTGGGCTTTGTAATATGTGATGGTAGAACTTTGAATTTCAAACCGAGTTATTAAAATTCGATCTTTATTTTTGGAATTAAGCAATGTTAATTTTCTGCATTGACACAGAGAAGTAACTTTGCTGCAAACCATTTTATAAAATTTGGTGTTAAAGAGGCTGGAGTCATGGTGAGATCTTGTATTTGCTTTTGTATTCTTGCTATATATATAATAACGATATATTTTGATCTATATGATTGATTCCTTTTAGCGAAAAAGAAGACAAACCTTGTTCTATTATTACAGGAAGCAAGCTTCCATTTGAATACATTTTGGTGGTTCGTGTGGATCCGTTCCTGCTTCCTCTATTTTAATGGCGGAAGCTTTGGGTTTGTGTGTTACGTGCTGCGTGCTGTCTGATCCTTTCTTTTGGCTAGATCAATGTGATTTTTGAATCTGATTGTAAGATCCTTATTAATTTCACTCGGGAGCAAAGCCCGTCGCCTTAGGAGATCAAGGCTGTTGTTGAAGATGTTCGATCTATGGTTTCTTCCCTTGTGTCCTTTTCGTTTACTTGGACCCCTAGAATTTGTAAATAGGGTGCCCTACTTTGCTACAGGACTTCATTGCTCTTCTTTTTGTACCCATGATTGGTAACCTCGTCTAAATTGTATTATCTAACTCCAAAAGTATAATTTTGACCTAGTATGTCACATCAAACATAGCAATTGTAAGCGTTGAACCCATTAAATCACTCACCACTTTTTCCTTATATTATTTGTTACAGATGGTTTAAGATATCAAATTATGTTGTATAAGTCAGCAACATTTCCTCAATCCCATAAAACTTTTCATTCTGGATAAGAATAAACTTTTTTTATATAAAAAATTATAAAGAGAAAAAAGGAATTAGGCCCTTTCTCAAAGAGAAGAGAAACCTACCATCCGCTCTTAAAAGCGTGAGAAGAGATCGATCGGAACGAAACTCCCAAGTCACAGGATCAGGAAGACTATGACTTTGGTTAACACCAATCCCCTGCCCTGTTAACTTTCCTAAAACAATGGTGGAAAGAGATCAGTAACAACTTTGAACCGAAAATACAAATATTATTCACAGGATCTTGAATATCAACCGAAACACTAATACTAAACTCTCCTCTAATTGCTTTAATGACAATCTCATTGTAATCTTCTAATTCTACAACTTTAAAACCCATTTTGATCACCTGCTTCGACCCATCGCTGGTAAAAGCAAAATTTGATCCTAAGTTTCTTACCACCAGGTAGAAATTCTATTATTTGGGCTACATGGCACTTTCAGTCATTCATCAATAGAGACAAGATAACAAAACAAGCTTTATCTTTTACACACAATTTATATGGTAAAAGCCCATAAAGTTACTGTTACAACATAATACCAATCACGAGCCTTCAACTATTAGTTTAAACTTATAGAAAAGTTAGTTATTTAACATAGTATTAGAACCTTATTGACTAAGAGGTCACGTGTTCGAATCCTAACCGCCCCCACTCTAATTATGAATATATTTCAAGCACAAGATATAAGAGAGCTTGTGCATTATCCATATTTCAAGCCAATGAATATTTGCGTAAAGAGATATATTAAAATATAAAATTAATCATGAACTTTCATCCATTAGCTACTTTCTATTTTTTCCTCAGCTGGACAAGTGTCAATTCCATTAACACGTGGCATGCAAATTCCTCAGAACAATCTTTGACGCATCGAACAAACCCCCATAAACGGGCATGCATATGCATATCTAAAAGCCCTTCATTATCCATTATAATATATCATTCCCTTAAACCTCTCCAAAAACATCACTCCCAAACCCCAAACAAAGTTGAAGAACACCACCACCACCACCACCACCACCACCACAACCACCGCCATGTCAGGAGCACAAGGAGCGCAGCCACCGGGCGCCTACACAGCGACAACGTATGAGTCGGTGGCGCCAGAGCAGAAACAGGAGCGGCCCAGGACCGACCTGCGGTCCAGGGAGGACGAGAAGGGCATTCAGATTGACAAGTTACAGGACAAGGTGGAGGATGCTGCTGGCAAGGGTGGGCCTGTGTTTGGTGCTGGTGAAGATGAAGATGACAAGCCTGACTTGGGTGTCACTGGTACTGCCTGATGCAATCCGAGCTGTGGTATATTGGCTGAATCCTTTGTTCTTGGTTTCATCCTATCCCGCGGTGTGTGTAGTCATGTAGCGTCGGTTAGTTTTTGCCTATATTTGTCATATAATCCTGTTTCTTAATCTATTGTATTGTTTTCTAGTCTCTGTTTTGATACCCGCTTTTATTCTCGTTTGTACGAGGTGCCTGTTTTGTATGATAAGCCTGACTTGGGTGTCACGAGTACTGCTTAAATCTCTCTTTTTTGGGGCTGTTTTGGTTGCGTTTTTTGTGGGTTTGAATGGATGGATAGTTAAGTTTGTATTGATATGTAAAGTAATGTGATTAGTTCTTTTTTGGTTGTGTTGTGTTTGATCATCTCTTTAGCAATAAAAATGATCTCCTAATCCAAGGGTTTTGTTGTAATCTTAAGTGGTAGAGTGCGAGATTTATTTATTGATCTTCTCCGGTGATCAGGTTGAACTTTTGGAATAATTCATTCCTTAAAAATTTCAATATGTCAAGTTATATAACTATAAGGTCCATATGTAGATCCATATGATGATGGGACTCGTTAATTAAGAGGTCACGACTAGTTGCAACAGTTATACTCTCAAACTTAATGTAATTTCAACGCTAAACATGAATCGCAATGTATATTTTCATGGGGGAGCATATTGTCATCCCCGAATCTTTACCTATTAGCTTAAATTTTTAAGATAATTGGTTCGTCGAGGGTAAGACATCGAGACAAGATTTCTTTTGGAGTATTATATTGGACTTTAAAGTTTAAAGCATAGCATTAACCGGTAGGTTCTAACTTATCCTATTACACGTAGTGAAATTTTAATCAACTTGGAATACATGTAATATGAAACTATGCCTCGTTTAGTATACAGGAAATTGATGTGGAAAGTAGAAATTTATGAGAAGTGCAGATTTTGGCTCTTGTTTGCCATGCAGAAAATAGGCAGCAATTTTCAATTCCTTCAAAAGGCAGGAAGTAAGTTTTAATTCATCTGTTTCTAACTAGCCTCCCGAAGAAAGTTCTATTTCCCATCGTGGCAACCAAATATGTTTTTTCTAGTTAGTGGGAAGTTGACACGGGAATTGAATTCTCGGAAAATTCAACTTCCTACGGGAATTCAATTTATGCGGCAGCCAAACAAGTCCTACCTATGCTGAGTAAGTACACTTGGAAGTTTATTTTGCGCCAATGGCTGTTTCTTTTTCTTATCTATCCCCCTTTGGGCGAGGACTAGATAGAGAAGATAAGTTGAATAGAAATACCCCTAGAAGTACGAGTGTGTTTGAGCCGATCTAAACTCGTGGCGCGGGTCATCATTGTGAGGTTGAAAAGCTTAGCTCATTCGAAGTTTGAGTTGAGTCAAGTCGGTTAATTTTGGCTAAGTAAGTCAAGGTCGATTCTAGTCAAGTTCAAGCTTCGCAGTTCACATGATCATAGTGGAGTCAATTTTTCACGATGAATCAAATAGTCTTAAGGGTTAAAAATGACCCAGCAATCATTAACGGACCAGCCCATAGGGTTGAGAAGGCTCAAAAGATTGGGTCTTGTTTGGAGGGTAATTGGGATATTCTTCACATAATATTGGGCTTTTTCCCCGATAAATATGATACAAGTCCAAAAAGGAATAAACGTGCAAGACGAGTAAAAATAATATTGGGCTTAACTTCAATTGAAATACGGGTTTATTAGCTAGCACATGTTAATAATGTACCTAACGATGTGGGATATTTAACACACCGTTTCATGATATCCTATATCGTTCACGAGTGATGGCATAGTTTACTTTACTTGATACGGCAATGACATTTTTTCTTTAACACGCTTGATTCATGAAAGAGTTGGAACAATAACCTTTAATGTGATATTTCAGTCCTAACTCAATGTACGTAACGAGATGTGTTAGAATTCCACGTCTCCTCAAAGTGATGATAATTCACCTTAGAGCACTGGGACTATTGTTGTTGTTGATGATTTCAGTTCATTTTACTCTCCTTCAAACAATAACAAGTTAAACATCATTAACAGTGTAGGCGGTTATCCCGTCTCTCTAGATCTCAAGAAAGGTTCAAAATATAGATACAGCTAACGTATAGGGTGGGGACGCTCTAGTTAATGGATCAAACTTAAAAGACCCTTAAAAAGGGGTTATTTGATGTAGGATTATTTATATCAAAGGTTCGTTTATTTTGCTTATTTTTGTCCAAAAAAAAATTATTTTGCTTATTGTATCAATTTGGTCCTTGTACTTTTAATTGTATCAATTTAGTTCCTGAACAATTCAAAATGTGTCAATTTAGTTCTTTAATCAAACTTAAGTTAAGTTAATATCGTAATTTTGAACAGTAAAATTATGTTAGATGGAAGCAACTTATTATAAATTCATCCGTTTATTCAATTTAACCCAATTTGTGGCCGAACTATTAAATATTTTATTAAAAACTTAACATAAAATTGTCTATAGGGATCAAATCGACACATTTTGGATTATACAGGGACTAATTAACATAATTAAAAATATAAGGATTAAATTGACTCAATGAACAAAGTATAGAGACCTTTAACGTAAATAACCCTTTAATATATTACATGGCCAATCCAACCAATTAGCAAATTTAAGGGGGTGGCGCAATGGCGGTTTGTACTCTATGTCAGCTAGGAGCAGTCGTATCGTGCGCGTCAGAATGGAGCAAACCTAGTTGTTAAATTTTACCGAGCCTTTTAGATCCTACTTACGGAATTGGTATACATGAGATCCACATATAAGCCCAAGTTGGGTTCAATCCTAAAACCAATTGGTAATATGTGGAGTAACCCAATATACTTATAAATTAATCTCTTCATTCTTTTAACTCCAATATGGGATTACACAAGACTCACATGTGAAGTTCTCAATATTAGTGATCCATTTTAATTGATCATATATGTTAACTTGTAAGTTTTAACCAAATTTCTAAGAAGTTTGATCGGTTGCACATCTTTGATGGTCAAATATTGAGTTCAATCAATCTTCTTAAAAATAACGTCATTGTCGCAAGAGGTGTAATTAATAAACATATCGCTTTAATTTCTAAAATTCTTCACCCTAAAATGATGTACGAGGTTAATACTCTATAAGTGTGAGAGTTTCATATGATTATATATCACACAATTTTATTTTTTGGTCATTAACAACTCGCCGAGGCAATAAAACTAGAAGAAAAAAGAGTCGTCCTTTGGGGGATCGACCCACTGAAAGTTATTACAACGACCCTGAAATTATTCCTAGCAACACAATAAGCCACGACGTTACAAATTCATGAAACCCACACAAAAGTACAAAACTCAAAAATAGTTAGAACCAAAATTCCATCTCTAAAACCGCTTGGATATCAGGGTTAACATTGGAATCTCTCTAAAAGCAACCCGACTACAATTTTGTTACCCGATTCAACCAACCAACACCTTAGACCATTTTCCCCCCTCACAAGCCAGATAGCGACTAGAATAGCTTGTGCCTCCACCGATAGAGCTGAGGCATACTAGGAAAATGTTATATGTACTTAATTCTTATAATCATATTGGGTATTTAATAAATGTATTAAAATATAATTATGTTATGAAAAATAATATAAATAATTGTTTTAAAAATTTAATAAATTGTATAAATTCATTGAATGGGAATGTGAGCATGTGTGTGTGGGTCGGGGGTTGGGTTGCCCTCCCTTTCCTGCAACTCTGATTATGACTTCGCCTGCCCACCCCTTTTTTGTCCTTCTCTAATTTTTTCCGGATAATTAGCGCAAAAATTTACGACTCAAAAACCGACATTATAGAGCGAGATCTAAAGATACACACAAAGTATAGAAAAGGGAAAATAAGAGGAAAGCTCTCGCTAAAACAATAACAAATTAAATAGTTTACATTTTAATTGGTAGACCCGCGTTTATTTGGTCGGGTTTTTTGCAATAGAAAGTGGTTTTTAGGGGAAAAAACAAAGGCTATTTTCACAAATTAAGAGTGTTAGTGTTAAATTTCGGGCCCAACTACGGAGTTAGCACACAAGAGATCCACATATAAGACCGAGTGGGGTTCCATCCTAAAATCAATTGACATTAAGTGGAGTAACTCATTAGGCTTATAAGGTGATCTCTTTTTTCTCTCAACTCCAATGTAAGATTCTACAAGACTCATTTATGGAGTTTTCAACAGTTAGTTTAAAAAAATTAAAGTACTTTTAAATTGAAATTGAATCTTTTTTTCCCCCCTTTTTAAGCAGAAGCGGTAGAATATTGCTTCTTCTTTGAAGCATAAGTAGAAGGAAAAGCTAAAATTTTTCAGACAAATGTACTCTTAAAAGAGGACCTTTTACAAAATTAATTGTGGTAAAAAATGCTTTTGAAATAAACTGTTTTCTTATAGTCTGGCTAAATAAACTTTTAGGCATAATTTCACTAGGGTTTTAGTGTGGTGACTCTATATATACACGGGATGTATATATTACCATTAAGATTTGAGTTAGGTTGGAGAGAAGAATTGAGAGTTGAGAGACGTCTCATATAAAATCCAATTAAATATGAAATTATCGTGCTTCCTTCTATGAATGTACGCTTTGGTTGAACTATATAAATTTTAGTGTTCTTTCCAATTCCTGTTATTTCGTTTTAGCGGTTGTGTATCATGTGGGTGGTTTGAACTAGTGGTATGAGGAGCCCAACACTAATTAAATTCTATATTAAGAAGTTAAAACCATGCCACCAGTGGAGCAGTCCTGGAAATGGCGTTTTTTGCGAGTGAATTTGCAATTTGATTTGCTTCCCTCTTTTGATGCACAATCGAAACCCATCTTATCCTCTTCCTGAAGCTTGCTATTTTGTTAAAAATATAGTTCATCCGCCATGGCTCAACATCCAAATCATTATACGAACTAACTGCGTTCAGAGAGTCAGATTCAATAATCAAGTTGCTCACAATTAGCCAATCCTTTCAAGCGGAGGTTTCTAACGCGAAGCAAATGACCTGAATTTTTACCCGGTTGGATTACAGCCTGTTGAGGTAATCTTGATAAATCTGATATACTATGATACCAATTTGTGAGGGAAAATTTTGAACAAATTTGATATACTCGGATATCAATTTGTTGGGAAATTAATACCTCCTTAATGCGGAACTTAACACCCCAAAACTTGATTCGATTCAAATACTATAACATACAAGAGAAGTAAACAATAGGATAAAAGAGAACAAATGAAGAATACATAGATTTACGTGAAAAACCCTTCTTCAATCGAGAAGGGAAAAACCATGGGCGGAGATGAAGATTCTTTATTGAGTATAAATAATGGAAGAATTACAACAACACTTCCTTTGAATGTGATCTATGGAGAATTACTGAATCACACTCTCTAAACTCTCGTGGCGCTCTCTCTTAATTTGGGACGTTGCGGCTCATTTTCTTAATTGGATGATTGGATCACCTAAAACTGAAACCCTGAAGGTCTATTTATAACAAACGACTAGGGCACGCGTCGCGCGTCCCCCGATCGATCGGCCACTCCCGATCGAATAGGCCCCCGATCGATCGGCACATATCGTTCAATCGGCTCCCTTTCTGCAGGCATCCTTGATCAACAAAGTGCCCGATCGATCGACTGAGTACCCCGATCAATCGGCACGCTTGCGGCTTCCCTCATAACATAAACAATTAATTTGAGACATATCATAACAAATCTCCACCTTGGCTCAAATTACTCACATAAAAGAATTTCTCCACCTACTCTACAAAACACCCCACACACGGGGTTATCTTAACAAAACAAAAAACCTAACCGAGTCCAAGCGATGCTTGAACTTCCTGCTAGGTAGCAACTGAGTGAACATATCTGAGAGGTTATCAGTAATGGCAATCTTCTTCTTCTCTAAATTGGCTCTTGACACATCTTCTGAAATAGCCACCTGCTGCTGAACTGTGTTACTTAATTGAAACTGAAACTGAAACTAAATTTCCTCTGGCTTATTCACCTGACCTGAATCACAACTAACTGATGACATCTTTTGTAGAGATGGCAATGAAGACTCATCAAATGTGACATCTCTACTCATCAGGAATTGCTTGAAGCGAAGTCTTTTCTGCTTCTCATAAATGCCTTGTTCATAAAATTTCAGTCCTGTAGACTGATCACACAACGAGCCCCTTTTACTATGCTCAGATAAACCTTTATCACCTGAATGATTCAATCTCAAATGCCTTGACTTTGTGATACCTGGTTCTGTCAACAATGATGATGAAGATATCTTAACTGATCTTGCAACTGTGGAACCAACAAGTTCATATAATGTTCCTACCCTTCTGCCTTTAATCACAACTAAAGCACCCTTAATGACTTTCATAACTCTACCTTCAGCTATGTACTTGTACCCAAGTGACTCAAGAGTACCTAAAGAGATGAGATTCTTCTTCAAATCAGGAATGTGATAAACATCGCTCAAAGTCTTGATAGTGCCATCGAACATCTTAATACGAATTGTTCTATACCCAAAACTTTGCATGTAGCATCATTGCCCATCAAAGCAACTCCACCTTGAATTGACTCGTACGTGGAAAACCAATCTCGATTGGGACAAACATGATAGCAGCAACCCGAATCCAAAATTCAACTATTTCTAAAACTGGACCGAGGTTCAGACACAAATAGTATATCACCATCATTCTCATCTTCAACTACAACACTAGCTGCTGCGGATCTCTGGTCAGACCTATTATCTACTTCTAGTTTCCTCTTAAGCTTGTAATAGTCTCTCTTAATATACCCTTTCTTGTGACAGTAATTACAAGATAGATCTTGATGTCTAGACTTAGACCTAAACTTGTTTCTATCATGATCAGATTTTTTATTCTCAGTTCTTCCTCTTACAAATAAACTACTACCCGAGTTCTGAATGGATTCTGACAACTCCTTATCTACTCTTTCTTTACTCAGTAGGTTTCTCTTAACCTCATCGACTGTGATAGATGACCTACCACCATAAATCACGCTTTCTACAAAGCCTTTATATGAAGTAGAGAGTGAATATAACAATAACATAGCTTGATCTTCATCCTTAGGAGCATCATCAAGCTCCTTCAATTCTTGAATTAACAAATTAAATTCATTAACATGATTCTTAAGTGACGTACCTTTTGACATACGAAAGGTGAACAGCCGATACTTAGCTACAAGTTTGTTGGAGACTGACTAGAAACAGAACATATCCTGCAATTTCTACCACAACTCCGTAGCGATCTTCACTTCCAGAACTTCTGTCAAAATGTCATCGGTAAGACACATCTAAATTGCTGTAAGAGCCCTTTCGTTCCACTGTGCTTCGGATAAACTCTCAGGTTTCTTCTCTTTCCCGTCTAAAGCTTTCTGCAAACCACTCTGAGTCAAGAGGCTATTAACGAGAACCTGCCATAAACTAAAACTCCCTTGACCACCAAACTTCTCAAATTCAGATTTAATAGCAGACATCATAGTACCAAATCGAAATAAACAGGGCTCGGATACCCATTGTTGAGGTAATCTTGACAAATCTGATATACTATGATACCAATTTGTGAGGAAAAATCTCGAACAAACTTGATATACTCGGATATCAATTTGTTAGGAAATTAATACCTCCTTAATGCGGAACTTAATACCCCAAACTTGATTCGATTCAAATACTATAACACACAAGAGAAGTAAACAATAGGCTAAAAGAGAACAAACGAAGAACACAGAAATTTATGCGGAAAACCCTTCTTCAGTCGACAAGGGAAAAACCACGGGCGGAGATGGAGAATCTTTATCGAGTATGAATAATGGAAGAATTACAGTGACACTTCCTCTAAACGAGATCTATGGAGAATTACTGAATCACTCCCTCTAAACTCTCGTGACGCTCTCTCTTAATTTGGGACGCGGAGGCTCCTTTTCTTAATTGGATGATTGGATCACCTAAAACTGAAACCCTGAAGGTCAATTTATAACAAACGGCTAAGGGCACGCGTTGCGCGTTCCTCGATCAATCGGCCACTCCAGATCGATCGGGCCCTCGACGATCGGCACATACCGATTGATCGGCTCCATTTCTACATGCGTTTTTTATCAATGAAGTGCCCGATCGATCGGCTGAGTACCCCGATCGATCCCTCATAATATAAATAAGTAATTTGAGACATATCCTGACACAGCCTTATTATGTCAATGTCGTAAATTGGATCTCGTTTTATTTTTTAACTTATTATTTTTATTTTATTTTTTTTAATTTTATAGTGATTGTGATGCTCATAAAACTCATAAATTGTTATGTACTTACAATCGGAACCTTGTGCTGTGACAACAATATCAACAGGAGGTGAATGTCACGTGCATGAGGTAAGCCAATAGCGTTGCACTTCCACTTACATCAGTCAGTGTTAGGACTTTTTTTTATGAAACTTGGCTTTATTCTATAATAAATTATCGAGAATTTATCATTTAGATATCGTAAAATTTGAGCATTTATCACTAGAAATGTAAATGAGCCGAGAGGGCTCGCGAGTTGGCTCAGCATAAAGCTCCCGGCTCGCTTTAGAACTCGAGCCAAGCCCGAGTCTAGTGAAGCTCAAGCTTGTAGTCTCACGAGCCTAAACAAGCATAAACGTGCCTTTCTTGGTATTATATATTAGCTTAGATTTACCCAATAGAGCCATGTTTTAGTCTAAATGAGTCGAGTTCGAGATTGAATTGAGTTTAAATGCACCTAAATATCGCAAACTTAATTCGAAGCTTGTTGAGCTTAGATTGAGCTCAACCGAGCAGGCTCGGGCTCGTCTTGCTCAATTACACCCTTATTTATCACCTAGGTATCCTGACATTTCAATATATAATATACAAGAGTAAGGTGAAACCTCGGAATACCTAAATGATAAATCCTCAAACCTCAAAATATTTAAGTGATAAATTTCCTAAATTATTTTTGTAGAGCAAAAAAATGACCAACATAAAAATTTTGGACCAAATTTGGGCTTGCATTGGATCCGGTCTTGTACGAGGCTTTTAGGTGCATCGGGATTTCTTCATGTTTATAAATACTCGCCTTGGGATTGTGTAAGTGGTTACGTGAAAAGGAGAAGGTTTCTTATACTTTACTAAGAAAAGATAGTGAAAATCTCAAAAATTTCATAAATATAGACATAATTGGTCGAATTATATATGTCTTGTATATATTCTTCTTTCTCACTAACTTTTTATCATTCTAGTACTTCGAATAAAAAAAAGTTCGTATTTTTTAGAAGGAATTTTTGGATTAAGAAAGTCAAACCCACGTTCACGTGAGAAGCAGGACCAAAAAGGATAACGATATTTTTTGAGAGATTTTGAAAATTTGGGAAGTCTTGAGGGAATTCAAGAGAACCATGGGTTTCTAAGCCGGGTTCTAATAAGTCTTTGTGGTGAGATAGGTAAGGTATTCATATAGCTTACATCACGTGCTTGACACATGATTTAAGAACATCCGGGTTTCTTTGGACTATCCATATTATAGATCCGATATTCGAAAGTGAACTTCTTGTGGCCAACTTGTTAACACTCCCATCTTTCTTCTTATTATGCCTGAGAAGAGCGTTAATTGATTATGTTTTCGATATTTTCACAGTAAACAACATTCAACCTTCCGCCTTATTCTTTCTATTTCTTCTTGCCCCGTCCAAGGGAACATTAATCAAATTATCTTGCTTTCGGCCTCTTTTCTTTTCTATATGATCCTTCTTGTTGCTTCGTCTGAGAAAACGTTATTCATGTTTTTAATATTAACCTTTTCTATTTACCCAATATTTTGTATTCGAAATGACACAAATATTTTCAGTAGCATCAAATAACCAACTGTCCCAAAAGCTATTCTGTATTCGATATAACACAAATATTTTTAGTAGTATCAAACAACCAGCTATCCTAAAAGTTTAAATTGATGGATCAAAGTACAAGAATGATTTTATACTTCGACAAGTACAGCCGGTGTTGAGTTATGTATGGAGCATGGTTGTATTCGAGCTTGTTAATATGGTAGAGAATTGGGCCAATCTGATATAGGCATGTAACACACTAGCTACGACTTTAGTGTGAAAGACTCTATATATAACTAGGGTTGTGTGTATTAACATTCGGGTAGGGAAGAGCTGAGAGTTGAAACGTTTCGTGTAATCATTTAAAGAAATAGTAGAATTATTGTTCTCACCTTTGCGAATATAGTGATGCAAATGGGAATCAAAGTAACCCAGTCGAGATGACAAAAGAAGTTTTAATTATGGCCTAATTAAGATTTTATTTATTAGTATTTAAATTTACTGATTATGTAATTAGTTTAAGGTTTTACGGGTAGATTTTTATTAGGAATGGCATAGTTTGATTTAAAGTAGGATTAGTTCTTATTATTAGCACTAAGGTTTTTTTTATGCCTATAAATAGACTATTTGTTTATAGTTTTAGAAAACGTTTGAATAATTGAATTTATTTAATGAGTTTTCTCATACTTTGAGTTGGTTTTTATAATTTTATTTTAAAAGTATTCAATCAAATTACATAACTCTTGTATGAGATTATTACTCAGATATTCGCAGAATCAACAAGTTTTAGCTAATCTCTCTAAATTCAGCATCGTTGGGTATGATCAACGAGTTAGAATCACCCTATCTTTTCCACCACTTATTGTCGAGAGTTAAGGCTGCAAGTCGGGTCTTCAGATTGATTTGCGTCAAGTAGGCTGCAGTGGAATCACGATGTTCTTAATTTTGCTTCATATTTTCTATTTGTTTATGAGTATTACTTCGATTTATAATTTCAGTATTTTATAGGTAGTCCCAACGACTAGTAATTTTACTAGAAGGGGGCAGTGTACCCTATTGGTAAGGTACAGCCCTGAACCATTATTAATTAATTAATAAGAAAAAAAAGGAAAGTTATTTTAAGCAGAGAAATACAAACAAAGACAACTGCATGGCCACAGACAATCATGACGTACTGCCCATCGCTAAGCAAGAGAGAGAGAGAGAGAGAGAGAGAGAGAGGGGGGGGGGGGGGGGATGGAAGCATGGTTGTTAAAATCATAATTTAAATTATAAAATTGTATAATTTTATGATTTTATTTTGCCCCAATAATCCAAATCAGTTACAAAATTATACTCAAGTAGAATCATGGTAGAATCGCATCAGAATCGGTAGAATCACAAGTAGAATCGCGATTCTGATGCGATTCTACCCGATTCTATTTAAAGGCTTAGGCTCACATGCAAAAGTCACGATTTTAATGTGTTTTTTTATATTTTTATATAATATATTAAGCCCTAACTTTCTATATTAATTTCAACTTTGATTTTATATTATCTATTAACTATTAAAGTAAAAATCTACTATTAATTTTACATCTTGAGGAGGTTTTACTGTTCTAGTACTGAAATTGAGAGTGTAATCGTCGCCCCAAGTGATATGGAAAGTTTAGTTGGAGATGATGCTACCATTAGAAATGATTCTCTTAATGATGGTGGAAATACAAACATTAGTACTGCAAATGATATTGACGACAGTAACTTTGATTTTGGATATGAATTTGATGGTGCTATGAGTTGAAAGACTTGAGCGTATGTTTTATTTAGAATGACGTTACTCTTTTTCCTACCTTTAAGTTTCTAACGTATTGTAAAACGTATTGTAAAACTATTATCTTGTGGACTTTTTGATGATCTTTATCATATATTTGAGAATTGTTATACTAATTTTGTCAATATAAATAATTTACTCACACAAAAAGTAGAATCTTACAATTTTTGATTCGATTCTACGATTTCGATTCTACTGACCCCTTGTTGATTCTACGTAGAATCCCGATTTTGAAAACTTTGGATGGAAGTACTGCATTAAAATTAAAAAAATCAGTTAAATTACGTATTTATATTTTAAGATTTAATATTAATTTTTTAGTTTATATAATTTATAAAATAATTTTTGTAGTTTAAAAGTTATATGTATTTAATGAAATGATCCCAACAACAATATAAAGAATAAAAGTGAGGGCTATTTTTAAGCCATATATATTATTATTTAAATTATTTTATTAAATATATATAATTTTTTAGACCAAAAAATTATTTTTATAAAATTTATAGATTAAAAAGATTAATATATTAAATCTCAGAGTATTAATATGTAGTCGATACCAAAAAAATAAAATAAAAGAATAATAAATAAATAAATAAAAGAAAAAGAGTGGTTTTTGTTAGAATTATTTTCTGTGGGCTGCATGGGAAGCGCTGCTGTTTCTCTAATAATTATTCAGTCTGTACGGATACCACTTTTGTTTTTCTATCTTTTTTTTTCCTTGACAATATTAGATAAAATTATTATTTTTAAAGTAACGTTATTATAGTAGCCAGTACAGCGGCGTAGAATAGATGACCATATTTTGGTTAGCACTAGTGCTTTTAGGCTTATTTGTTTGCCTGTTTGATTTACTTGATATGCTTGAAAACTGTTTTATTATTTATTGCTGCTTTTTGTTTCTTGCTTAAGCTTGCTCTGGTCTGTTGTTTTTATACTCTTATGCTATTTTGTTTTATAAGTTATATTTGTAGGCTGTTATACTTTTATGATTCTTAGGTTGGGGGGTCTTTAGAAACAACCTCCCTTTAGGATAGCACTCTAAAAGGGTAAGATTGTGTATATTCCTTCTCTCAGACCCTGCATATGTAAGAGGCCTCAAAACACTGGATTAATTATTATTATTGTTGTTATTATTTTTAAAATAATTTATATTTATTTAATTTTTATAACTTATATTATATTTTTAATAATAATAATTTTACTCCAACAATAATAACTCGTGTTTCGTACTGTTTTCCTGTGATCAACAACTACTTAAGTGTCGGGGTGTTTAGAGTTGGGCCGACCTTGTCGCCCTCCCCACCTTGTTTTTATCAAATGGGAAATTATGGTATTTCTTATTTATGTAGTTTGATATGTTAATATTTTAACAATTAATCTAAAAATAATCTAATTATATCTCAACGTACAACAATAATCGATCATGTGCCTCAAAGGCTTCTGCATATGTAGGGTCTAGGGGGAGGGATGTATGCAACCTTATCCCTTCAAGATGCTACCCTAAAGGGAGGCTGTTTCTGAAGATTCTCAACCTGAGAAGCACAAAACATAACAGCCTACCAATATAAAACATAAAGTATAGGAGCACAAAAGCATAAAAATAACGGCCCAGAGCAAGTCTAAGTAAGAAGCAAGAAGTACCAATAGGCAATAAGCAGTAAGCAGTAAGCAATAAGCAAAAAGATTTAAGGCAAGGCTTAATTGGTTTCCTCCTAATATGCCCAAACCAGCGCAAACATTGCTCCCTCAATTTATCTTCTATCGGGGCTACGCCCAATTTACCTCTTATGACTTCATTTTTGATCCTATCCTTCCTTGTGTGTCCACACATCTACCGCAACATCCTTATTTTCACTACCTTAATCTTTTGTGTATGATATCGTTTCATTGGCCAACACAAGTATATCTCAACTTATTAAAAAATAATCCAACTATATCTTATAATCAAAAAATAATCAGACTTTAATTTTTCTATCAAAAATAGCGTTAGAAAAGTTAAAATTAGATTTTTTTTTTGGTTAGAAAATAAAGTTTTGGTTATTTTTAATTAGGAGATATAGTTGAGTCACTTTTAAATATTTTTTTGGCTAACGAAGAACCTAGTTATCTGGTTAAACCCCTGGCTCATGCGGCGACGCACAAACTACATAAACCAATTAAGCCGGGAATTTCTTAAGGAGATGTTCAAGGGGGGGAATCAAACTCCAGATCTTTTCACCTAAAACAATACTCTATCCCCCTACCTACCTCTACTATTGAGGCAAGGCTGGTGATTGGGTTACTTTTAAATTAATTGTTATTAATATTTATAATGAATTACAGCACTTTTGAATTTTATGAGATGTGACTCCGTGAGGATTGGATGAAATTTTGTGAAAATCTAACTAAATTTATATTAAAAAAATGTCAATAAAGTACATACTTATACATAAGTAATGTAAATTATTTAAGTAAAAATAAGCAAACTAAGATTAAATTTTACTACCCACCAAGGCCTTGTCTCAGTGGTTGAAGATAAGTAAGGGGTAAAGTATTATTTTAGGACAAAAAGCCTGGAGTTCGATTCCTAACTTGAACCTTTCCCTGAGAAATCCTTGACTTAACTATAGCTCATGTGGTGTGTGGGCCGCCACATGGGTCGGAATGATACATGTATTAGTAAGTAGTGAAGGGAAATAAGGGAGAGAAAGAATGTTTTGTTTATTGAATGGTTAATATTGGTGCTTCATATATGTATTTATACTAGTCCCTTATTTCCCTTCACTACTTACTAATACATGTATCATGGGGTTTACCGAGTAACCGGATTCCTCGTTAGCAAAAAAAAAGATTAAATTTTACCGAATGTTGACGTATGTATCATTGGAATTATGTGTTATATAAGTATTCTTTTAGAAAAAGATCAGAAAATTCTAACAAGTATATTTATTTATTGTTGGAATCCTGCTTTCCTTTAGCATGTTCCAATGGAAGATCTTTTGATCAAAGGGTATCTGATTGATAAATTTTTAAAATTTAAGTTACAGAAATGATAAAAATTTTAAATTTTAGGGTACCCTATTGTTTCTAACGAAACGTCATGTACCTAGGTAATAAATACTCAAATTTCAGTATATTTAAGTCATAATTTCTCATATTTTTATATAACCTATAGAGAAAAAAAATATTTTTCATATAATCTCACAATAGTACATATACATATGCATTATACTTTAACTTCAACTTGATTAGTTCCAAATTTGCAAAATAAAATTATTTTTTTATTAGTTAACTTTTTAACAAAATGAATATGCATTACTGAAAATATTTTAAAAGAAAAAAAAATTATTATTCATTTAACCAAATAGAGTTAATAATCACAAGAAAATTGATCTTAAAATCCTTTTTTCTTACAACAAAATTTTCTTTTCTTTCATTTTTTAGTCTTTGATTATAAAAATAAATTCAAATATTTTAAGCTCTTCTATGAAAAAACTTAACTTCAGTTTAAGAGTAAAGAAAGTCATTTTCATCCCATTATTGGCTTACAGTATTTTAATCTGAGTCCAACCTTACATGTGTTACGTATAAGGTTAATGTAAAATAATACAATAAAAAAGTTACTTTGAACATGCAATGTAAAAATTTTGAGAAAAATCAATTTAATTACTTTAAATTTTGATAATATATTTTTCACGTATTCTTAGATTTTAAATGTCTCAACGATACCTTAAACTTTAATAACGTTTTTTTTTCCTCATGTGCTCTCGGGATAATGATGTTAGAGGTGTATTAATTTTATTGACGTGAAAGCAAAAAATGAAAAAAGAATGTATAACTAGAATTTTTTTATGCTTTAGAAAAAAAGAAAAAGAAAAAAAAACCTATTTATTAAAATAAAATAAAAAATAGAATTTTTGAGATAAAAAATATCATCACTGATGATTTTAAAAAACAAACTCTAAAAGGAATAATTCTAAAAATTTGACACTAATAAATCGAGAATTATACATTTACCATCAAATAAACACCAAATCAATCGCTCAGATCCGAACATAAGTGTTTCTGTTGTTATGCGATCAAAGCCAATACTAAAGCCAAAAATACATGATTTGAAGTGCCAATCTCGGCTTTATGTGTCCTTTTTTGTCCACATGTAGTCCGGTTTTTCAACATTGTGTTCAAATTGGCCCATTTTTATCTGTTCTTCGCCACTATTCAAGTCATTCTCATTCGAATATATTACAGGTCTATATATACATAAATTACATACAATTACGCAAGAAATCACCGAAAATAGCATGATAATGAGGAATAAAACGTAATAAAACTACAACACATCACTATCACACAATAATTGTTGTTATTGTAAACTGTTCAATAAATTTAGAAAGCTCAAGGCTCTTTTGTAGGTTTGTCCCAAAGCATAATCCTAGTAGTACACTAGTAACCAAGAACAAAATAGAAGACAAAAAGTGAAGTTCCTTTTTTCATAATTGTTAAAGTAATTTAACTGTTAATTTTTATAAATCACATTATTATCCTAAGCCACTGGATTCCATTAGAACTCTAAAGTTAGGAGTGCTTGGGCGAGAGCAGTACAAGGATGGGTGACCTTTTAGGAAGTCCTCGTGTTACCAACTCTATAAGGTTGGGGGTCCTCGGAAACAGCCTTTTAGTAGAGTTACACTCTGAAGGGGTAAGGCTGCGTACATCCACCCCTACCTGACCCCACTTATGCGGGAGCCCTTGAAGCACTAGATCTGTTATTGTTGTTACATTATTATTATGAGAGTTCTAGCAACAATACTTTTTAACGGAGTTAGAATTGAAGTAATATACTTCAGTTATAATAATAGTTTTTGATTATAATATGATATATTAGTACAATTTGAATATCTATTACGGTACTAATAATACGACTGCATTACAGTCTTAATGATTTTAAGATATGATAAAACAAATTTATTTACTCAAAAGTAATAAGTCATATCAAATTTTATACCAAACAAATCACATCAAATTCAAAAATGTTTCTATTTAAGTAAGTAAATGGTAATCCTGTCTATTGTCCTTTGTACGATTACAAGAGACCTAATACAGTGAAGAGCTTTTTATATGACGTTCTTTGTCCCCACATTGTTGTATATATATACACACACTTATGTTTGTAAATCTATCTTCTACATATTCCGATATTCCAATACATACATTGAGCTATCTCGATCTCATAATCACGTCGCTCACCCTGATCAAAGCTGGAGATAGCTTTGAGCATTGATCCGCAACTGTAGAGTTAAAGGATTTAAAAAAAATAAACCTTTGATGAAACGTAAAGATCATATGCATGTGACCATCGAGCTCTAGAGATGGTCCATGACAGAGCTGGCTATATGTGATTGTGCAGATGGACAACTCCGGTGTCGAGGGGGGTAGTTGTGGAGACTAATCTACAAGGCCCTTCATTAAATGATGAATATATAAAAATATCAGAAGATCCAACAAAGCAACAAGTGCTTGGAACCATGTGATGATCCTCAAATTTATGTTACTAAGGAGGTGTGACCAATGAAGAGGTGTGTTATAAAGATCAGTGTGTTCTTGGATTCCAAATAGAGTGAACAACGATAAAATAGGTTATGAGCCAAGCTTTCCTGGATGATCATTGGAAGAAAGGGGAATTGCCATTGCTGGAAGAGACCTCTAAGGTTATTCAGGCATGTAAATGTGATTCTCCATCAGTGCATGATTGCGGTCTAAAGGCTCCTTGAGATCCTGCAAGTAAGAAATAAATGTTTGCACGATTTGCTATTTCAAGAATGAAATCTTATTGGAATGAACTACTTGAAATACAAAATATCTAGAAGAACAGTAACATACCCACTCTCTATTTCTTAACACAGACAAGTAAGGCGACCAGTAATAGATAGCAAACAAGGGTTATTACCAACCCATAAGAGCTTAACACTTAATTTCCTGTAAGATCTTAGACCTTACTCACCTACCTGGGTTTGAATACAAAATCTGCCCCCCAATCTCAAAATACACAATTTTCCAAGACGGATCCTGAGTAACCAAATTCTTATTTATCCACTGCTCATGCCTAGTGCCACATACAGGTGTCAAGTAAAGAATAAAGCTAAGTATCCATATAGACATCTCATCCTCATTCCCTCTCCCCCATAAATACTAAATCAAAACTCATACTAAGGACAGCATTCCACATCATCTCACATCACTCACCCAAAAGCACATTTTCAACTTTTCACCCCCTTTTTTTTTTTTTTTTTTTTTTTTTTGTTAGACCCTAAGCTCGACTCTCCTTACAAAACAACCCTCCAAGAAATCAGGTGCCTAAGTGGCAAAATCTTCAAACCTCCCGGTACCTAATTGTATACATGAAAATGTCAAGACATAATATCTAGTGATAAATGCTCCAAACTCAGATACCTAAGTAATAAATTCCCAAACATAATGCTGATAATTTTAAATGGGATGATGGGAAATGTTGAAAGGGAAATGTAATGTACAAAGAAGCAATAAACAATAAAAAAAAAAAACAAACAATTAGAAAGACAAAATTTCAAGAAGTAGGAGAAGTAGATGCAATGTTTTTGTAGAAATTTTGGAAGAATTAAGACAATAATTGTGGGGTTGGCGGCTTCTGTACATGAAAAAGGAGATGTTGACCGCTTTATTTGGATGAATTGTGAAATAATTAATGATCTTTAAACCTAATCATGCCCCTTTTTTTATTGGTAATTCGTTAGCAAGATTTCTAAGGATAGGGATTTTGACCCAGGGCCAGAAATATATGATATTTTAAGTCGGTCTCTAATTTGTCCCTAAAAGAGTACCAACATGCAATTAACAGATCCTATTAGAACTCCGAAATTAAGCGTGCTTGGGCGAGAGTTATACCAAGATGGGTGACCTCCTGGAAAGTCCTGGGAAGGCTGCGTATATCCACCCCCCAAACTCTGCTTAGGAGGGAGCCCTTCAGGCACTGAGAATGTTGCTTTTTTTTTTTTTTTTTTTTTTTAGTTGGGGTGACAACTGGCCAACTCCAATATGCAGATTCGAATCTAGCACCCCTCCCCCTACACATTAATGATGGGCTATAATTAGGATGATGATAAATTTCGAACCTAAGACCTGTAGTAAGGCAGATAGCTTTACTATTATACTAACTTCTATGGTTTAACTCATGGTCGAATTTGGCGTTGCTTTTTCTCTACTTGGGATATTTTGTAAGCTTCCTTCTCAACAGTTCTGAAGTAAAACAAAAAAGTAAAACTCGATATTGAATACGTCACGATCGAAGCAACTTGGCATCCATCAAGAATGAGATAAATACTAGGGTTTGGATTGAGATATTTTCAAGGAGCAAACAAACGACAGCTAAGGAATATATGTAGGAAAAACTAAACAAAAGCCTAGAAATGCAAAATTCCAAAAATACGACTACTACATTGATCACAAAACACACGAGCAGTCCCAAAACGCTTCCAAGGGGCTAAATTTTGGGGAAAATCAAAGCAGCAAGTGATTGAAGATAGTTCGGCCTAAGGCCTTCGTTTTTATATGCATTTGGCCTCGTAAGTCCATAGGGATCAAAAGTTACATCCATTTTAAGTTGCAGCTATATTCTATTCTTTCGGCTAGACCGTTTGGACTTCTGATAATTCAGTTGCTCCATGAACCCCTTTCAACTACTTTGGTCTTTTCTTGATGAGATTCCTTTCAATAGCGATAACAAGTGTTCACAGGCAAGCACGGTGCAAAAGGCATAAATCATAGTCCTTTTCAATGTCATATGGATCTAAAGGGGGTTGAGGAATACCTGAAGAATATTCATACTCTTGAATTTGCAGACAAATCCGATGAGGTAGTTAGGGATGTGAAGTGCATTAGGTAATGGTCAAACTATCAAGCAGAATTCAGCTCCTGATTAGCCACACAGCCTTGATACTTACAAAAATTATGGGTTATTACTTGATTCCAAGTGCTAGTTAGTTGCCACGGCATCTTCGTTCGCCACTACAAAGAGAATCCTTATAAATTAGTCTCTACAACTACTTCCAATTCCAGAAGCTAAGTCTACATACTCACCCATAGGTGGACAGTTTAGTTGTGCACCATTATGCAAAGCTAGGCATCATTTTTTAGCCGTCTTTGATAATATTACGCTTTTAGACTTAGAGTGACAATTTTGTCTTTTTTATTTCTTATTTTCCCCCCTTTACAAATAGACTCTTTGTAGCTCTCTTGGAAGAATATTTCCTCCCTCTTACTTGTCAATAAACAAAAATGAAACTGCCATGCAAGAAGGGGAGCAACTCGACTACCACATGACTGAAAATTCGACCCGATCTAATGCAAAGTTAGAACAATCCAAAATCTGAGATAAGTCAAACCTGAAATGACCCTACCTAACTCAGGTCTGACTTGAATGAGACCAATTGAGTTGATCCAAAACCTAAGATAGCCCAATCCAATCCACCCAAAACCTGGATATGACTAAAACTAAACCTAACATGACAAGATTCAATCCGATCTAAATTTGACCAATTCCGGGCAACCCGGAACCGGATACGATGCAACTTGATTGGCCAAAAACTAAGATGGCTCAAGCCCTAAATCAACCCATCAAACTCAAAACCAGCTTGTGCTAACTTGAATCATAGAATGGACTAATCTAATAAACCCAAAATCAAATACAACTTAAGGCATGACCTTTTTTTTGATAAATTAGTAAGAAAACTCGTAATAAACAAGCTATCGCATCCGCAAAAACAAAGCCTGAAAAAGCCCAAAAGTGGGAAAGAGATATGACATGAGCATGATATGTTTCAACCCAATCAAAACCCAACTCAACTGTTCGAGTTTTAGATATTCTTGTAGATCTTGGTACATTATCCTTCTTAGTTGCTTTACTTATTAGTCATGCATCGTTGTGACGTCTTTTGTGACAACTTATAAAAAGAACAAAAAAAATGTGCAATTTTAAAGGGAGAGACTTAAACTTGGAGTGTCTTTTTTTTTTTTTTAGCGCACTAACTTGAAGTGTCTTAGAAGCTAGAGTTTCCAAAGACATCCTATGTCATTACATGGAATGCTCATGATGCTGCTCTAAAAAAACATGAAACTAGACGGAAATGAAAGTGGTTTCCGAGAAAAATAAAAGTTCTAATTTAAATAGTTTGTCTATCCACTTCCCAAAAATAGAGAGAACTCCTACAACTCTATAGACACATGTAGAATTAGTCGAACCATATAAAACTTATGTCGTTTTTTTCTTTTCTCCTTGAACTTTTAGTCATTCTTTCGTTTCATTTCCCTAACATCAAGACCACTAATCCCTACCTCTTTTTTTTTTACTTTTTGAGATGCCATCAAATTACTATTTAACTTTCCTATTTCTGGAACTTCCTATTGTATACTTCCC